>OU612079.1:20900354-22134104 GCA_914767735.1 Anoplius nigerrimus | reverse complement strand
GCTTGTTCCGTATCTTACTCACCTATAATAACCCATGTTATATTTTTTAAGTGCCGATGTAAAGGTATTACAAAAATCGAAACATTAGGATAAATAACAATTTTGTCGGTATTTTCGGGTGTATGCCACTGGAGAGATACCTAGGCATTGAAGAGATTAAAGGCACTCGGTTTCCGGTAGTTTAAGCGCTCCTCGCTCGATGTCATCGATTAAAGTCTGTCGATACGTCCGCTCGTATTTGCATCCATCGCGCTCATCGGATCGTTGCTAAAGCGCGTAAAATGGCTCGCCTTGTGCGCCGGAGTACTACTAACGGCTTATAACGGACGATTAGCTCGTTCCGCTGATTCCTCCTCCGACTCCGGAACGTGACGCTCCTTGGCTGCACGATATTCTCAGATCAAGCTCTGTTGGGCGTCCCACAGAACATGTAAATTAAGCCGGTGGTTCAATGGTTCGGTTATCGCGTTGCGTCTGTTACATTCTGTAACCTTTAAGCCCCCGCATAGTATACGTCTCATTCGTACGGTTGCAATTAACGAAATCAGTGTGAACAGATCAGAGAATATTTTCCTGACATTTGATGCGAGCTGTGTTGGTCATTCGTGCGGAATCAGTTTAACCTTTATTTCCGCGGTCACTTACAGAGTCGAGCCGATCGAATAACACGCGGTACGCGAGTAATCTGAATTTCGACGAAGCGTGAATACTCTCGCGGATGTTTCCCGCTTTGATGTCCTTGTCGAGAACGTTTCGTTTTATCACATGCTAGCGCTGCGCGAAATACAACTCGTAACCTGAGCGTGTGGCGCAGTCCCCTTTTCGCATGCAAGACGCACAAATGAAAACATTGCCGATCAGTCGACTGCGATTGCCAGCGGCGAATAGAGAGTCCGGGAAAATGAGAATTGCCCGCTGATGAGCGCGCACGTCGAAAGTTTAATGCTGCTTTCTGCGATTCATGATGGAAGTGCATTGATCCGTTTCGGTGAGTAGACCATCAAACATTCTTTGTTCCATTGTCTCCGGAGTTATTTTGCCCCCCTCTTTTTTTCCAATTTTTAAGCGATCCTCCGACCTGAAATGACGAGCTAGAGGGCAGCTTTTTATTTTCACTCGAAACGCACCTTTTCTAATAATTCTCTCATGCGTCTCGCGCAAGGAACATGACGAAGCAACGCGAGCGATTTGCATGCGATAAAGATAATTCGTACGCTTAAGGAACGTAGAATTTCTCTGCCTTCGACGTAACGTACTGGATAGAGGACGCGTCTTCCTCCGAATGGAAAGAAAGCAATCTAGGGGAAATTCTGCGGATGAGAACGGTCACCATGAAATAATTCGCGCGTACGCTCAGGTCGACGTCGGTCGTTGAATGGAAACGGTTCGCCTAAGAAATTCCACTCAGCCTCGTTTCGGCTGTTTACAAGCGTCGGGAACGGCTCGATGCACGGCGTTCGGGCAGAAAAAGGGCTCGAATTATCCCGTGCGGGGCTCGCAGCTCGAACGGAAGCGAATTACGTCGTCGAACCGTTAAAATTAGAAGCAATTCGGGTTTCGGCAGTCAGCGAGCGCATACTCGCATGCTCATTCGGCCCGATTAAGCCGGCAAATGGTACCGTGGGCCCTTTATTTATAGCCGGACAGTTTCGTGGCGCGGAACAATTTCAAGGAATAACGACGAAACGAACGGTTTAATCGAGCTTCCTTCCCTTCTTGTCCTGCGCATATCCGTTCGGTTTTTAGAGCCGCGGCCGCGCAGAATAGGGGATGTCTCATTTTTTCGCAGGACACTACGCTCGACGTATACCTATATACGTACATCCTTGCGAATGCGTACCTACGGACGATGAACGCCTCTTGCCACCCCTCCCTCTTTTCGCTTGGGGCGAGTTAATTTTGTTTTTCGCCCGAGGCCCCGTTCAGCGCATGGCTCCACTATTCGCTTTTCGCCGGATACGCGGCTGCTTCGCAAATTTACACTCGCGCTGACAATAGTTACGGGCGCGTTCAAGGCGGATAGTACTGCGGAAACTAATGCCAGACGGGCTACGGGATACAGGGGCGAAATATGTTTCCATTTTCCCCACAGCGCTTGATGTCGTTCATGTATTTCCCTCTGTTAGCCATTTTTTATTGTAGTCGCTGTGACGGGGCTCATTGTAGTTTTCTAAAGAGATATTTCGAAGCTGTGGTCTAAATGTCTTGTGAATTTTAATTTAACAAATCTGATGATCAGTTCAAAATGCAGGTAATGAACTAGCGTGCTCTGGTGTTTCGGTATTATGACGGTTCTTCTGTCCAAATTAAATTATCCAAATTAACAAGGTTACAGCTTGCATTAGCAGGTTCGAATGGAGAACGGTGAGCAAAATGGATTTAATGAGTGGCTTCGGCGATGCGCCGCATTCTTTGAAGCTGCGAGTACGAAGCCGTCCGTATCGTACGCGCATTCAGCCAATTTCCATTTTGTTTGCATTTTTCGGGAAATTTCCGCGCCAACGTCGGCCGTCTCTCGCGCGCTGCAGGCGTGGTTTAAACTATACCGTGCAACGATACGATAATGTCGAAATACGCTCGTCCATTTGTTACGCGGGCGTGCATTAAAACGTGGGCCCGCAATGGAGAGATAACTGTAAAGATACATGTAAAACCGTTTGCAGCGCCGGGCGAGAAGTTATACGCGATCGTTCGTACACTTACGAATTACGATTACTATCCCACCCCCATCCCCACCCCTTTATATCTCTCATTCCGGTACAATGTGCACTTCCAGAGCTGCGCTCATTCGTTGTTAACCGTTATTAAAACTATGAAGCTTGATGTCGCGCCGAGTAGAAGAAACATAAAGCGGCGATCGTAAAGGAAAATGAAAAGGCGAATTTCGACGAAAGCGCTCCTCTGAATTTTATCGTCGGACATATTCCGTTCAATATATCTCCGGAAAACGTTCTCCGCCTCAGTATTTCTTGTCGCCGGCCTCGATTCCTTTTCGATGGAAACTAAGGGTCCGTGTCGGCATGTTGCTCAACCGAGAAGAAGCTAAAAGGTCCGATGTGTGAGTGTGTGTGCGTGCGTTGGTCGACCGGAACGGAACGGAACGTTATCCGTGACTTAGAGGTGCAGGTGCATCATTTCCGCGGATCTCTAATGGATCGTAACCGTTAACAGTCAAACGTTTGCTCGGCAACCGCCTAATGCCGATCCACTTAACACGTAAGCAGCTGCGCCCGAGAATCATAGCGAAGTTTCGCGCCTGGCGATTAACTCTGCCTGATAAACGATAGGATTGATTATACCGAGCTATTCTCGTGTGTGCCATCCGCTTTCTTCGAATTCCGACCTCTGTCTATACGTAGGTGGAAGCATTTCGGGGTCGCTCGATTTATTAACGGCGAAGACTTCCCTTCTCGGAACTTGGTTCTTTTGTTAAGCGGGTCATTCAGTTGTTTCTGTTGCGACTTTAAATATCCGAAGTTTGTTACCTACGATTTCCTGAGGGACAGCGAGTTGGCCTGGCTGTGTGCCAAATTCGAGGCCCGAAGGCAGCGGAGTTTGAATCTATCGCTTGATGAAAGAAAACCTCTGAATCCTGGGCGGACCTGACCTAGTCTTAATTAAGAGGGCTTATTGATCAAGCCCAAGATGAAACGATAACACCGACCCCGAACAGAATCCACCCTCGCTCCGCGCCCTTTTCCATACTTTTAATGTGAAAGAAGATCACGAAACTTAACGAACTTTCAAAACGCCGACGGTAGAATCTACGATAATCCGATACAGAGATAAAACGCATAAATCTTCCCTTACCTCTGGCGATCTCCGCTTTATCTCGAAAAACGCATTCGAAATCCACGAACTTCCGTCCGAGCACACATTCTCTCGTACGCTGTCGGGTTGACACGAGCCGATCGTAAACCAAATCAAATCTGAACAGTCCAATCCCTCTCTGGCCGGAAAGTCATAAAAAAATCGAACAGCAAAAAGTTTCATACCTCGCACCAGGAAATCCCTGTTGCCGTTCTGGAAACGGGCCACCTGTTCCTCGGACAAAAAAAAGGAACGGGGGTACGCGTTGGGCACCGATTGGGAGGACGTTCGAAACAGAATGTTCGAACGTACACTCGGGTCAAAGGCCGGAATCGCAAACGGGCCCAGTTCGGACAATCCGGAAGCTAAGCCGGGTGCGTTTTGTGACAAATTTCCTCGCGGAGCACCCCACCCCATACTCGACACCGTGAGAGCTCACGTCAATTAGCAAGCTCGCACACATGTTTAGACGAGGCTCTGCAAGATGCTGGAAACGATACCGAAACGAGGCTGAGGTGGAACTCGAATGTGCGGAGGAGAGGAAAGTGAGGAGACGTTTACGTTTATTCGGTTTATCCTGCTGTGAGATGCGACTGCGACGTGTAATGGCCCGTCGAAAGGATTCGCTAAGCTGCGAGGCTTTTATTGACGAGAGCTTGCCAGGAGACGTTCGCCGACGCGATCATTATAGGAACGTGCGGAGGATCTAAGTGATCGTCGCGAGGATCCGTGACGAGGCGTTACGCGCCTGGGCGACGAGTAATCGTCGAGAGGGCGAGTCAGCAATTTCTCCGGATCCTCGGCTCCTTTTGTTTTGCGCTAAGTGGGTGATCGTCGCTGAAGCGGCCTTCTCGGGAAAAACGTTGAGTGCCGGAGCAATCGCGGGATAGGGCGCTGGCTCGGTTGATTAAGAACTTCTTCGCTCGTCCCCGTATACGCGGAATCTTAATTTAATTATCGTACAAGTTGAAAGGGAACCAATTTCCTTCCCTCCCCGACCGGTCTCATCGTGCGTACGCGCAGAATTCTAATGCGATCGTTATCTAAGTTGCAAGACGCACTAATTTTGAAACGAGTCCGGAGTTTCGAAGTTTGTAATGGGCAGGGCTCGGCGGGTTAAGGAGGTAAAATTCTCTGTATATGTTTGCCAGGGTTATTTAAGGGGGGCTCAGGATTAATGGGCCTCGCCGTAAACGCGGACAATGATCACGAATATTACCCACGCCGCTATCTAGCCTAATACCATCGCATGTACGCCGATAATTTAGGAGCAGCTGTGCTACGGTCCTACAACGCTGTTTGTTGCATGACGATACTGCGCACGTGCGCATTAGTAGGTTCGGTAGGTCGTCATACGTATTTCGTGATATCCCCGGGCAACAACGTTGAAACTCGTTCGCTCGCGTAGTACCTACCTGGTTCAAGTACTTCGCGTTCTTCCTTCCGGCGAAAGTGTCCGAAACGGTTGTCCGATCGGCCCGAACGATTTGCTATTGTTTCCTCGCGAACACGGAATTCATCCCGCAGTTCGCTGAGCTGGCTTACAACGCGTTTATGCGAATCCGGCAATCCTACAGCTTGTCGCGAATCCGCACTTCCGCAACGGCGTTAATTTCGTATTTCAATTAGATTATCTCGATTGGCCGCCGTCGCAGTTAATTAAAATGACGATTAATGCGTATCATCATCCCTCACGCGGCCGAACGTACGTTCAATATGCCGGCCTCGCAGGTATCAGATCTGCGGGTGTGTCCCGTGTAAAAGGACGCTCGATTGGGCTGTAACACTCGCGATCGTACAATGGCAATCTGCCTGCTCTCGCCGAGGGATTAACGAAAATCCGGTGATATAGTTGTCTCCGCTCGTGTTCCGCAGCTTAGGTAAATGCAAGCGCGCATCGACATTAAGCAATAATGTTCCGCCGGAACGGGCCGTGCGACCATCTGTACAGGTTATGCCCAGGCATATCTCGCAATAACGTTAATCACTGTTTCCGTTTTTACTCCCGGTCGTAATCGTGTTTAATCGCGGCTATGATCTTATGAAGCCGTAAGCCAATCTCGCCAGCGTCCATTACAATTTTTGACTTTAACGATCGCGCTGCCCTCCGCCGCTCGTATTTAATTCAGCCAATTTTCCCCTCCCTAGATTTCTCTAATAATTTTCAATCTACTTTTTTCCAAACATTTATCTTCCGAAAACGGTAGCCAGTTGCGGCACCAAGGCTGATTCGATCATTCCTATAATCAAACTGACGGAATCACAATGAACATAATTCAATTTTTAGACTTGCTCGGTGACAGACAGAGATCTATTTGCGTAACACCCGCCGCTAATTAGTTCATCCCAATTAACCTCGGTATAACGTCATGCCTTTTTCAGCTATGCGCATTCTGCCACCCGTTTCACTCCTGCCAATATTTCAAAGGAACGCCATTTTGTCTGAGGGAACAGTAAGCCCTTGCCTTTCTATCGGGATCGCGCTGCGAGGAAACGATCCGATCGAAAAACGACCGTCATCGTTCACGATGCCCGCTATCACTCGCGGTCGGAAAGACATTTATCACGGCAGACTGCGCGCGCGCGCGCTCACGTCAATTAGCCCGCGTACACGCAGCGGTCCGCGGACAGATGGACGAGGTAGCAGACGGTGCCCGGAGAACACAATGTATCCGCCGACGATACATATCCATTATCCCGCCTTTCTCTCCGACCGGTACAATCCACGGCGCGGGTGGCCACCGCCTGCTTTATTGACCACCCAACGGGCAGGAACCATATCCGCGGCATTAGTTTTTCACGAGCGGGCCTGTCGCTCGTTCCATCGCCGTAGAATCTTCGCGTCTAATTTCGGACCGAACAAACACTTTGAGCGTCGGCGACGCCGACGTCGGGATTCTCGTCGGAGTCGCAGTCGAGGCTGCGTCGAGTAAACGAGGACGTCGTTCGTTCGGCACACCGCCCACTCTCGTAAACTGGGCCGGTCTCAGGATTTGTTCGCCGAGCAGATTTTGCGCCGGGCGAGAAGGATTGCGAGGCGATGAAAGGCGATTTGGTGCGCCGGTTACGCGCAGGATCGATCGCTTTCGTTCTGAGCCGGGTTCTCTTTTACTTTTACGGGATGGCGGAGTTAATGAGATGAATGAGATTGCGCGGAGGCAGGCTGTAAAGCGTGCGGAATTGGGAGCGGCGCGGGCGTAATCAGGGTACGTCTGTGTTTGCGCTCCCATGTAGACGGACGCGCGCGACCGGCGCCCCCGAGAGTAATTTGTAATGTTATGTCACCGGGAATGGGTCGTTACGTCCGCGGCACGACAAATTTGCAGCGGGCGTAAATCGCGGAATATGATTACGTCCCCGGGCGCGATCGAATATCGATGGATCGATTAGGCTCGTAAGTCGCGCCGCACGGGGCATGCGGGAGGTCTCTTTCTCGGCGAGACTCTTGACGTCGAGCGTACTCGTGCCGAGGACCTATGAGTTCGAATCGATGTGCGTCGTATATAGCGGTTCGCCGTGATAGGCTACGTTGGCCGATCGAAGGAGGGATGGCAGTCGTTCGTAAAATTCTCAGCTCTCTTCGCCACCTCGTCGGTCACATCAAGTCTGTCGCTGGCGAAGAACGCACGCCTCGCGAGTGGATTGCGTAGAACAGTCTTCGTCTCGGGGAAGATGGAAAATTGTGCCGGTAGTATGACATGTAATGCTCATTTTAGCTGTTAATAACTCTCAAGTTCCACATACCATTGCGCTCTCTCTTTCTCTATCCCTCTGTCTCGTTCTCCCTTGGCGCGACGAGAAGGAAGATCCGTCTGTGGACATGAATATATTAGCCATGTTAAATTCATGAGAATATAATCAAATTGGCCCGCCGAGTAACCAGCCCGCGGAGAGCATTATTTCGATATTCCCGACCTCCACTGTCGAACTAGGTGGAAGGCCGAAATCGCATTAGCGAAATGTCACGACCAATTGGAGTTTGGCTCGGTTAATCGAAGTGCCACGTGCGATAAGGTTCCTGCCTATTTTCGCGACCGCTTTATTTCGGTGCCCCGACTGCGCCTTCATAATCGCGCGAAATGCAAAAGCTTCTTGGTAACGGGATGGCGCGATAGCGGTTTTTACGGCCAGAATGCATCGCGCGAGCTGTATAATTTCGGTCATTACCCCGGCTCGACTTACGTTTTTAGGGAGGCACTGAGGTTTATGGTAAATGCGGTTCTATCGTGATAAGTGCCGCGGCATTGCGGCTTGTTTAGCTATAAGCCGCCCCTTTTGGTGCTGTGACATATTTCGCAATGCACTTTTCCGCGCCAGGTGAGTTCGAGGCTCGAATTCTTTGAGGGATCCGCGAGCGCCCGCACGTGAAATTACGATATTATGTAAATCGGGGCAGGAGTTGGCTCGCGCCACTGCTCCGTCAGATAAGACGCAATAAAATATCCATCGGTTCTAGATTATGCCCCCCCGCTGAATCATCCGCTACTGCCACGCGTAAAATCGATTACCGATTCTGTCCCTCGGACGATTTTACGGCTTCCATCTGTGCGCTTAGTTTTAGCTGCTTCTTTAATATCAATCGAGTCCTGTGAATATTCATGTCGCGGTTAGGACGTTCGATAATACATAAGATTCCTTACATCGGCGAATGTGCTAAATTAATACGGTAACCCGGAGATTAAATTAATCGAAAAATTGATTCTGACCTTAGGTAGATAAACGGGAAATTAACTGACTGTGAAATGTTTCATGTAATACGTATTCGTATATTTTCAGCAATTCAGGGTTTCCTAAAATACTCCGAAAACGTATCTGATATTCCTGGAATTGGTTACACACGGTAACTTTTTGGGCTTTTGACTCATATGTAGAGCTTCATATTTGCTGAAAATTCTACACTTTAAACTTCCGATATTTGCGAATCATTTATTCTGGCTTATAAAACGATCGACAAAGGAGAAGAGCCGTCGTTTCCAAAGTTCGAATATAATTGAGATAGTCGAAAGTAAGGGAACGATCAATTTATTTGCGATCAATTACAGATATAATTCCATCGATTCAATTACAAAGAAATTAGGCATTTATCTTCACCAGCAATCAACCAATGACTAGATAATCGAATGAGTATCTGTTCGAGAATACCCTCCTAATGTATTTACAGTATCAATCACTTGTCGTATTCCCTGGATGAACGTCAATGAACATCAAGGAACCTTTGACCGACTTCAAATGTCCCTCACAGACATCATTCTCTCGACCCAATCGAGTGTGAACACAGGTCTTGTCGAAGCAGCAAGATTTATGTCTTTCCCTCCAACCGGCAAACTTATTCGATCTCGATAGGGCACGCAGGGCTCTGCATTTGTTTGTTTCACGCCATCGAACGGACGCGTAACCAGAGTTCCGACTGGCAGGCATGAATCGGCCACATATGACTTGCCGAATGCTGACATTTCCAGCTTCCTTTCCCATTCTGCCTACTAAGCCATTTCGCTAGTTTTCCACGAAGTCGTCGAGCGTCAGAACCGGAGAATCCCATATTTCGTCGGAGACGAGTGCACAACGGAGGCAAGAGGTCGCGCAATTGAACGCGCGGCGTGCGTCGAGGATGAGTGGTGAGGGCGCGGAGGGGGGGGGGGGGGTGGCGGCAATAAAAGGAGTAGATGCCAGGAGAATAACTTTGGGCTGCCGGCGGTTCGGGGCGTTGCGCGAACCCTGAGTCTTAGGCTCCATCGACGCGGAAATGGCTTGACAGAAATTTTTCGATTTACCCCCCCTCCCTGTACTTGCCTTCAGTCAATTCCTCCGTCTTTGTCCGTTGGTTGCCTATTGACGTCGTTTCAGGCTCCTCGCATCCAGCGGAGGCCACAAAAGGCGCACTTCACGAACGTCGTGCGACTCTTTGATAATAGCTCTCGTTGTTTAACTGGGCCGATCAGCAGTGGCCTTTTCAAATGTCGACGACGATCGACGATGAAAGATTAGACGGTAGAGCGTTCGCGGTAGGTAGCGTTTAGGTGGCTATAGCTCCCGGAGTGCCTTTTTACCGCCGACCTGCACGGTGTCGGAGTTTTGTAATGGTCGAGGGTGTCACGTGAGACGTGAGTCGCAGAAAGATTGTGGGGCTGGGATCAATGTGTCGGCCACTGGGGTGCGGAGAGTGGAACGGATTGTTCGAAAATAGGATATTAAGGCGGTAAATACTTTATTAGGCCAATGCCGTCTCGCGGCCGGATTGGGAAAAAGTAGCGGAATGTCGTAGGTACGCTATCCCTTAAGTCCCTTCGGCCCGCGACAGGCAATGACGGTGTAAAGTTTCGCTTTAGTTCCGTAACATAAATTCGGATATCGTAAAGTAATGATCCTTACGAGATTCAAAGTTTGGTTCGAACGTCTCACAATTTCGGGCAGGGGTTAGAGGTACGATCACACGAGTTACGTTATGGAACTTTCTAACGACGAAGAGTGTCACGTTTGCCGTCACTCTATCCATTTTATTGGCCTGCCACGTACTACGTTTGCTCGGGCATGCATTGCGATCCCTTCCGTGTATCAAAAGTTGAACGAATCGAATTAGAAGTTGAGAGAATTTCAAACTCCCGGGCCACTTCGTTCACTGTTCAATCGAAGTTCCACGTACGCCCCCCCAACGTAGTCCAATCTGCTGTAAAACGTGCTCATTGCCGTGCGGCTCTTTCATCGTACGCTTTTGTTGTTTAAACGGGCAGCTGAATGGGCAGGAGACTTTCGGAGGGCTCATGATCGACGGCGCGAGATTACAAGTTCGAATTACGGTAATATGTTTTACGATGTCAGTATCGAACTCCAGCCAGTTTCCATTTTTTCCCCTCCATTATGACGCTGTGACAGATTTCGTATCTAACTTGAATATGCATAGCCATAGGTCTCCCATTTTTCCTTCTCCCCTTTTTGAACAACGTAGATCAGTATAAAATCGCGAAATGGCGTGGCAGTCGAATATTTATGAGAATCACTATTCCCGTTTACGATCAGTTTGAAAATCGGCAGTCACGCACTGGAAAACTTCCGAGCGATGGCGAGTGTCACCCTGGCTATTGTTGTGTCCATTTTGCCGACCTTCCACGCACTATATTCCTACGAACATGTCCCGCGAAACTCTTCTGCGTGCGTCAAGAGTTTCGGAATTTCAAATCTCGACATTGATTCAGCGTTTCGATTAAAGTTACGGACTCCGGAGTCCGACCGATCAATCGCACAACGCGCAGGAGTCTTATCGAAGAATTTTTGTGAACGTAGCACGTACCTGAAACGAGATGAGAGACTATTTTCGCCGCACGATTTTCGAGCCATTTACGATGTTCGGCCGCACGCGAAACCTTAATCGAAACGAGCCACGTCTTTGCAAAGCGACAATTTGGCTTCGCCGAGGCCCTTACATGAAATGCCAAGTTCGAAGGACAGCGATTGTCGGAGTTATCCTGTCCGCGCTAATCTCTTTTCATCGCCGCGATTTTCCTCGCTTTCTCCTAACGAGAAAAAGGATTTTGTGTTAAGGTCATCGGTTTACAGCCCACGACGAAGGGCTGTACAGTTTGGTCTGGAGTCGAGCTGTGAATATTGCTGAACTCAGAGCGGCAGAACGACTTTCCAGAGTTTGTCATCGTGCACAGGTGACAAGATGAGCGGAGAATCGGATTAGAAATAAAAGGGTGCGTTTAGGATCGAAAATAGAGAGGGGCTCACCTCAACGTCCCGATATTCACGCCGACGAGTGACGGCACTGCAAGCGGCCCTTTGTTTCGCGATTGAGTCGGAACAACGGGTCACGTAGACGCCCTCGTCTTCGAGGAGGGATCCAGAGACAAAAGACGCCCGCCCTGACTGTGTTAACAGTGCCTTCTCGGTCCGAACCGCTCAATGTTTGCTCTTAAGCACAGCGTCCCTCCGCAATTCATTGTTTGCCTATTTCTTGCGCGAACGCGACAGCTTAGGCGTCAGGGTACACACACGTATGCATATACCCTCCATGCATACAGATGTAAGACCCAGGGACAAAGATTTTGGACCGGGAGGCGAATGTGTCTGACACGTTTCTTTCCCTTCAGCGAATATTCCGGTCACGTTTAACTGTTCTGAACTCTCTTTCTCTCTCTCTCTCTCTCCCCTTTCTCTTTATTTCTGTCTTTTTCTTCCATCCGGTGTTCGTTAACCTCGCGGCGGAAGGTCGCGAAATTTCCCGGAGAATGCCGATATTTGCCTGGCAAAGGTGGACGATCGGACTTTCTTCGCCCCGACGCAATCGCGGGCGACCGCCGTGAATAAAATTAATGAGACGTTAACGTCGACGGCTCCTGGATAAGGGTAGCACGTCTGGCGCTTAAATCTCGCCCGCGGCGAGAGGGAGATTTAGCAGAGAGAAACGCCGTCGGAGGACGGTTGATTATGGCTGGGTCGTGGACCGGCTAAAACTTCTCGCCGATGCCGCTAAAACTGGTAAGAGAACCGACATTCTCCTTGCGGTGACTTTTCTGCATAGTTCGGACAGTTCGCCATTTTTCTCGCCCTGCTCTCCAGAATTTCGCGTCCGGAGCGTAGAAACGAAGAAAACTGTCGCAGCACCGTATCGATTCAGTCTTATATATCCACTGTCAGTTTCTTCTAATTACTATTTCCTGTCTGAACATGTTCGTTCAGGCTTCCTGAAACGAATCGAACAGGTGCATGTTCACGGATGCGCATCTTGATCTCGATCTGCGAGTAAGAAAGCGAGCAGATCCCATTACTCGGATGTTGACTAGCATGTCGGGCGAAATCAGCAGCGTTCGAACGAATCAGTGCACTCACGGGACCGAATCGTACCTCGTACGCATCCGCGAGCGCATGTATACCGTGTTCCTACGCTGTTTATAAACATCCAGCGAGATAAATTACGCGCGCCGTTAGGGCAAATATCTGACGAGCATCGCACGTATCCCAGTCGGGGAGTCGCCGACAATCGTCGATGTAAATCGTCGATGTAAATCGTCGATGTAAATCGCGATCCGAATCGCGAAACATGGACTAAACGCGCACGTTCGCGTCCCAGTCGGCGTTGGCAGCGTTTTGATATATCGAGGCGGTTACGATCGGAAAATGGAATTTGCCGCTTTCTCACCTGCCCCGAAGCGTTCTCCTCCTCGTTGACAGACGATTCAACATCGCCGCCGCGAGCTGACACGCGATCGGTCCTCGGAGGGTTGAGCCGTCGGCAGAGGCCTCGGCGAAAGTACGTGCTAATCATACGTTATTGTCACGCGTGTCGCAAGCTCGTGGCAACCGTTTCCCCGCGAATCGTACGGCCTTTTATCGTCGGCTTACATCGCGTTCGGAGCCTTACTCGGAGCTGCTCGCGCGTTTCCTCGTACGGCTGAACGACCCTTCGATAAGACAAATGAGTCAGCCGATGCTTTATGCCGGAAACTTTCTGCGAAGAAGCTCTTCGCAGCTGGATGATGCGCGTCGTTTGTATGCGAGGAAACGAGCGGACTTTCAGCGAGCGGCGAATGAAGAAGGCGTCTCGGGATATTTGCAAATCAACGACTTGGGCGAACTTTCGTCCACCCTTGCGGGGATATGATTTCATGAGACACCGTGTATGTAGAGCAAAGTTGAGAGCGGTAATACGTCCTGCGTAAAAAGGGTCCGCGGTGTGGCTCGAATGACTTTTGAAGGTCTACGTTCAGGCTTGCTCTGGGATCGTGGACTGTTTATGGGCATTTAACGAGGACGATGTTTGCTGTGCTATAAATACCGGCACACGTTTCCCGGCTAGCTGCCGTCGAAGATGTCATCGGCACGTTAGTTGTAGTCGTCGTGCAGTCGCGGTGATAACGTGACAGGGAACGTCGCGTTTTGGTTTCGTGGTCGTAAACGAATCAAATGGAAACAAGCTCGAGCCTGCGTGACGTTTTGACATCCGCGTCACAATGCATCACTGCTGACTCCGGCAATGCATCGTTGTGCTCTCGAACGAAGTATGTCGTGAAACAGTCGGTACAGCTGTTGAAATCCGCGAAATCTTGAGTCCACTCTTATACCTGATTAAGAAATTCGAAATGGATATAATTGAATAAAATGGTCAAAATGTCCCTAAACCGATTGAAATTCTAAAGGAACCATTCGATGGTCTATAAAAAATAAAGAATTTGTGGAAATTTTCAATTTCGTATCTCGACCATAGGAGGTGGGAAATGGTAAAATGTACTGTCTGCTTCTCTCACCATTTAATCGTAATCTAGCAGCCTGGACTAACAAAGTGTACTGACTATTATCTATACATTGTATGAATGGCATACATTGCACAATAAAATATTGACAAAAATACTGTAAATACATTTGACAGTAAAACATATTGGCAGCCAATAGACGGTACTTTGTCATAATTTGGCTCTACTAAAACATGATTACACCTTTCAAATGCCCAGGAAAAAGTTTATTTTCATTCCTATGTTGTATTAAGTGGACTAACAAGACTTTTTGCATACTTTGACATTATTTCGCATTATGTTACACTATTTTACATCACTTTACGTTATTACACCTCATTATTATGGATTATTCGCGTAATTTTCTGGGTTTTGGGACCCAGAGGAGCATTTTAACCCTCATTTAATACATGTTTGGCGACTTATCTTTATGACACGATATTGGGTGATTAAGAAAGGGTACCTTGGCCTAAATTACACCTATTTAAAGACAACAGAACCATCGTAATGTCTTTTATGAGATTTTGCTGGAAAAGACCCATGTCAGCACCATTTTGAAGCATGTTTGACTGGTTTATACTTATAATATGACATTGAACGATAAATGGAGGCTACTTTGGGATCATTTGAACCTATCTAAACTCGCCCTGAAAGTTGGTGGCAAGCAAAGTTGCGAATTCCTAATAGTTTCGAAAATGCAATCATTTTTAGGAGTCGAAAATTTTTTTTTTTAAAATCGATGTTTTCGTGGTTGTTTTTTGGTATTTATTTTTTTACTCATAGGATTTTCTGTGTAACTAACAGTCTGAAAAAAATGTGATGCGTGAGCACGTTACCAGATGCCGCTCTGATTGTTTTCAAATTTTTTCTCAACAAGTTTCCGAGAAAATGATGGAAAAAGCAGAACAGTACATTTTACCCCTTCCCACCCTCTACGGTCGAGATATAAAGTTGAAACTCTTTCAGAATTTTCAATCGGTTTAAGGGCACTATTGACCATCTCATTTGGCTATACCCATTCCCGACTCTTCTTGTCGGAAGGTTGAATAATTTATCATCTGCGTTTTTTTCAATTCAATTTGATGTAAATACATTCGGAATATGAATTTGTTTACCCCTAACATCATTACGTTATCTTATTTGCGATGTAATTTACACTGAGTCGCTTGTCATCGCATTTAATTATGAATACTCATACTCAAAGTACGTCGGTGAAGATGGATGAAACTAGAGCGGTTCGAGGACGCTTCAACGAATTTCTGTGATGAGCGTCACATATCGATTCCGCGATACTTTTCTGCTATATTTCCCGACCTGTTTCGTTTTCCGCGACGGAAATGCATCGTCTCGCGACGGATGGAAACGGTGAAAAGCTAAGATTGTTATCCGAGGACCACTTCCGGCGCTGTTTGCGTGCCGTTTATAAAGCCGGCTTGCGCGCTATTCCGATCCGGAATGGAATTTGCTTTGCTCCCCTCGCCGTACGGTTGGCGAATTAATTTCGTACTCCGATTACGCGACTAGATATTGTTGCGTGGCTGCGGGGAGAACTCTGCAAGCACTTCGACGACTGCGATGAAATTTGTTAATGTCTCCGCTGGCGCGCGGAAGATAAGAAACTCCGAGGGGTTACGATGGAAGAATAATGACCATAAGTTTAGTACCCGTTCTCCTTGCAGCCGTCGGCACGGTAGTTTCTTTTCCGCCATATTTTACCGCGAACCTTCCGCTGAACCCAGCAAACAATGACAAATGGTCACTTTGCAACATTTAAACTAAAGCCACCCAATGAGCTATTTATACAATGTTCCGAGGACAAGAGAGGTAATTCAAATGCCAGCGTCCATTGTGAGGCACGCTTAAAAATTATAAGTGCACGAAAGAATAGCGCGTCCCGTAATGTTTCTCATCCCCTCGAAACGCGACCGATTCTGCCCTTTACTGTTACGAAAAGCAGATTCCGTTGGCTGAAGTGAAACAAGAGAAAAGGCCGTGTTGGCTTTTCCGTCGCTTTCTCATCCGCGTCTGTTTTCGCTAGCGGCGGTCTATTCCTCGGCATGCTACTTGGAATATTATGCAAAGCAACAAGCCATCCTTTCCCACGGACTCGTCGAGTGTTCAGCGACGAAGGACGTGCGTGGGGCTCGATTGCGCTACCTGCAGTTTTATCATGCAAAAGATGAGCTCCGCACCCGTTTCACTTCTAAAGCAACGTTACACTTCGTTGGAGATAGGACATACGGGAATTCTTGACGGTCGATTATCGAATCGAGGATATTTACCATTTTTATTACGCGACTGTCATCGCCTCTCGGCAGACTGCACGGTTTTTGACGAGTTTAATGGAGCACATCGATATTGCATTAATCGTTAAGTGACGCTCGTCAGATGTCGCTTTAAATTCTATTTCCATTCGTATGAGAAGCGAGACAAAAGCTGGAGCGATATTACTTAGCGTGGGTGTGCAAAATATGGCCTCTGGCGGAGAGTGTCTGAGTTTCACCTGGAGGCCGACGTGTTAAGAACAGCGATGCTCGGCGTAGCACAGTTGTACTCCGAGACAAGATTATGCTCTGCTTTGGAAGTCAAATCACGGATCGTACGGGTCTCGCGAGTCCTTTGACCGTTCACTCTATTTTTGCTCTGCCCTATATTCGCGGCACAGTCGAATTCTCGATACGCTCCGGCGTATTCTCTCGATTATCGGATCAAGTCGGTTCCGCCCAGACTCCGAAAACATTTCTTTCATTCAATGTAGAGATTGGCTCGAATCAAATCAACGCGGTGAAATTTTAAATTCCTCGTCGAAAATTTCTTGGCTCGGAGGCGATGCAGCGTCGAGCGTGGAAATTCGCATGAAAAATATCGGCACCGATTCGGCGGGGTGTTGAGCGTGTGTGCGCGCACCGAATATCAGCGGGAGGCACCGGTTATGTTTTCTGAATCAATACTTTTCATCCCGACGGCAAGACGTAGAATTACAGGGCGCATCGTAGGTCGGATAATTTTTGTGAGCCGCGTATATCGGCCTCATGTTTACCGAATGGCTACCGGCGGAAAGCCGGGTAAGAACGAGTTAGCCAGGTCAACGTTGCGCGCGGCAAGATCTACAGGAATTTAGGACGCTCCCAGGAGAAAAATGTTTCAGCGACCTTTGTTCTTCGACCGTCGTCGTTTGTCTTCTTTTCGCCCTTCTCCTCGCCTCGCCTCTCTCTCTCTCTCTCTCTCTCTCTCTCCTCGCTTGTCCGCTCGCTTATTTATCTATCCATCGATCCACTACATTCCGCCGCCCCGAGCGTCTGTCTCGATCTTTACCTCGTTTTTCCTGGCCTCGCGTTGGGCACGAGGCTACGGTTAAAAACTGACAAACATCTTGATTGCGTTTCCTCTCCACCGACTTCCCGATCTGATCATGTGCTTCTTCCCCTCGCGGACCAGCGAATCAACAACTTCATTCTTTATTCGGACATTGTTACCGGTCAAGTTAATACTTCGAGGATTTCATTTCTAGCCATTCGCATTTCAATTCGCCGATACACCCCAATCTGAGAATCGCTGATTAAATCCGTAGGTTTTCGCTTACTCCATTCACTTCCTAGTGTATAAACTTCTTTCAATCGTCCTCAATATCATCGAAAGCGCCTTTTCACCGTTTTCTCACGTTTCCCCGCTACCCAATCGTCTTTCATCTTTGGACTACCCCGGCACTTTAATAAATCGTTATCTCTGTATACACGCTCGGTGAGCCGGTACTGGGAAACTTTTTCAATCCCAACACGCCGCGAAAGCGTTACCGAGAAAGAAACGTCGCGCAACGTCTTCGCGGCTTGTCAAACATGCCGCGTGACAAATAATTCAGCGCCCGCCGGATGGATGGGGAGGTGGAAATTTACAGGATCCGGGAATGATATACTCCTTCCATTCCGATCTCACATACCTAGCATACGGTTAACCCTGGCAGCCGCTCTTCGACTTGGAACATCGATTTCGCGGGAGAGTGACTTCTCGACGTGACAGGTTTAACAGCCGGTCGAGGACGAAAAAAGAAGAGCCTGTCGGACGAATCCTTGTCTCATCTAAATTCAACGCTATTCCGGATTTGAATGTAACGTCGGGATATTCGTACCGAAGGAACGTGACATCTTTACTGGACGAACGTTACACTTCGACGACAAGCTAGTCGCGCTGTTCTCGAGAGAATCCGATGAAGCTTTCTCACAGTCGAAATCTGCTTGCGCAGCTTCGCTGAGCTTACGCCGTGCACCACTTATAAAGATTACACGTTCGCGATCGACTTTAATCATGCGATAGCCTTCGCCGGGTACATGTCGGCCAGGACATCCCGGAGTCAGGACGATAGTATGGCATTACGCTATAGACAAACGCCCACGAGGCGGACGCGGGACGAATCGTGAATGGCGAGGGATGTGGCGCGATGCCAGAATGAAAATTTGCCGGGCAACACTGAAATCGCCTTAAAGCCGCCAGGACTTGTCTTTCGTACGAAATGTCGCGATCGGGCGCGCGCGCCTCCTCCGGATTCCATCCTGCGCCGTGGACGGGATAGATCCTGACAAGAAGGGGGTGTACGTGGGTCACCTGACGGAGAAAGAGGCGGGCGAGAGGAAAACTCGTTGGGGCGAGATAGGGAACCGGGAGCAAGGACGGAAGCAGGGATGAAACAGAGATGTACAGGGAGCGAGGGAGAGGACATACGGGGGAGTGTGTCACGAAAATCGATAGAACGAGGGTCGCGTACGGCGGGGGCAGAGCGAAGGCGGAAAAGTTTCGGCGATAAAATCATGCTCGTTGGAAAAGGCGCGGGCTACCGCTAACTACATTACCCTGAGCAGAGAGAGAGAGAGAGAGAGAGAGTGGTCGAGCTTGCTCGTTGTTAGGCGCTCGCAGGAGCGCCGACGGGCACCGGGGCAGACTAACTTACGGCCGGCGAGGCTTATCTGTCGGGCGAAATCAGAAAATGCGGCCTGAGCCACCCGCCGACTGTAAAAACTCCGATAAGATCGCCAGCTTGATCCCGTTACGAGCCGCACGGAGAAGTTCCACGGGACGACGTAAAGGGCTGCCGTTGTAAAGTGCGTGAGCGCCGTTACAGAATAGTGCTCAGACCTGATGGGCGATGCGAACTTTTTCGAACGATCGCGATTCCTCCCTTCGGTCGGCGCTGACACGCTCGCACTTTCTTCACACTTCAGTGCCACCTGTGACATGGGCGCGAGCGATGGGAATGAACGGCGTTCGAAAGAAATTGGACAATCGGGATCCAGAAAGTATTTCAGGATTGAGGAAACACGAGTCTTGCTTCGAAGAAGCGGATTATTTTCATAGAGACGCGTCCCTCGCGATGTACGAGAGAAACGAGAATCTCGTTGGCAAGTCAATGAACCTCGGTTTCGTGAGGAAGTCAGCATGTGCGGGGGAGCGGAACAATGTTGAGAATTCAATCCCCAGTTTTCGAGCGAACGACAGTGGTACGGTCTGGCTGAGATCGGACGGCATGTAAGTCCGTATCTCTCTCTTCTGCGTCCGGCCGTCCTCGTCCAGCTAACGACATCGATTCCGCGCTCGAATCGGCGAGCAGTCGATGCACCGGCCGAATGGAACTGTTCCGCCAGAGCGGACCGTCCGATCGAATGGAATACGGGATCAAGGGTTAAACTCGCTCCCTTATCCGTCATTCAATGAATTTCGGCCGAAGATCCTTTCGGGCGACAGAGTTCATTTCACTCGGTGTTCGGAAAAATCTCCTGGCCCGGCTCGACTTCCGGCACGGCGGAATAATGCGATTCGTGCCGATCGGACGAAGTCGTAACCACGCCTTGTCGACTTCTCCTTTCTCGCTCCGCGCTCCCCGATTAACGACGTCGATTGGAGAGGTGGAGACTGCCGATGTCCCGATGAGGCGACACTTAAATCCGACGCGGCACAGTTCGAGGAGACGAACTTCAGGAGGAAAATCACTTTCGTTATCGACGACTCAATGAATTCCTAACGGCCGAAGGATGTAAAGTGTAACGAACGGCGGTCCGACGACTGTCTTCGTGTCGTTCGGATTAAGTGCCATTCCGCATGATTACTCCTCCCTTTATCTATCCGCGAAATGTTTCTTTCAGTTAAAGTCGCTGAGGAACTATCCTCGCGAATTAAGTGATGGAAGAGCGACGCGACGTCTGGTACCGTGAAATCTTTAGGTTCCTCGAATTTTTGCTGTAATCCAGCATGACGTTTAAAAAAGCATTGCTAGAAAAGTATGGGGCGAGCTTCGTCCTCTGTGGATTTCGCCGACGATGGATAATAAATATTTTCCTGGAAATTGATTATCTCAAGGGGGTTGGGTAAATGTTAGTTCGCAGACGTTCGCGAACTACGGATGAATTCTGCGTTGTATCGAGAGTCCCGCGGCGAATTAAGGAACGGCCTAAGGCGAGTCCGATGGGCATACAACTCGCGCAATACGAACTAACTTTAATAATCCCGCTAATCCCGAGTTCATTTAGTAATAACCCGCTCTACTCTCTCTGTCTCTCTCGCTCTCAATGCCACATTTACGACGTTCAACTTTTACTTTGCGACTTATTTATTGGCGTCCGCGCAAGACTTGCCGAGTCGGCCAGTTTTTTCTTTCTTATTCATGCACACGAGGCTTTAACAGGGAAGAAAACTCGTTTTGGGATTAGACTTGGCTGATACCGCTCGGCGGAGAATGCGCACAGCTTCCGCGGCGCATCAGCATGTTACATGTTAATGCCTCGCGGAAGTGACTTCGGAACGTACGAGGCGAGTGAGCAGTACGTTATTGGAACTACTTTCGAAAGTAATGCATAGCTTAAGAGCATTGAAAGTGAAAATTGCACGGGCGTGCGAGGGCCTTTCTTGCAACTTTTAACGCGTTGCGCGGGAGCTACGTACGCTTCTGGGATAGAATCTCGACCTGGGACGACGGCGTTAGCACACTTTCCAATTACCGAACGCGCTTCTAACATAATTCCGTACTAATCCGAACGGAAAATACGCTGCAATAACAAAGGTGCTCGGGTTACGTTACAACGACAACGCGAGTCATCCGCATGAATGGGCGCACCCCATAATGCGAAATTGGACTCGCGTACGTGCGGCATTAGCAAAATTACTAAATCATCGGTACATGGCGTGCAAAAAAAGAGAACGTGCAGCGCGTACGCCAGCGTATGCCGGTGCGGCCGTAACAGCCGAAGCACGAAGCAGATATCGGAAATGGGGGAAACAAATGTTGCCAGGATGCGCGCGCGCACACGGCGAAATGCACGTCCGTGCGAGTCGTACGTTTTACATCGGGGAGATATCCGGCTGATACTGGATGCACATTGGCCCCGCTGCACCGCGTTATGGCATCGACTCGCATGTTTACGACCTCGTTCATTGAGCGTCCCGAAGAGTCTCGCCGATCGTCGTAACGAGCCGATCGCGGCGTGAAATTCCTCGCGAGCAAATCAGGCGAACGGTACAAAACTAAAAGGAGTCTGGCGCGAGGCAAGAAGGCGTTCTCTCGAAAATTACGCTTAATCATGCGCGTTTAGGAACACGGCGCACTCCAATTAGAGAAGACAATGGTAGCAACGAGGTGTTCCACTTCGCTAATTGGCACCTGCTCTTCCGATTCGGCGGGCAAACATAGGCGAAAAAGCGGCCGGGACGCATCCACGGCTGTGCGCGACGCGTCCTCGATGAATATCAATTGCCCGAGCCAATTAGGCACTAGAATAAATTTCCGTCAATCTCACCGTCGCTCGAGCGGACGAGAATATGCCGGGAGAGATGGAATGCGAGATTGACGGCGAAGGGCCGAAAGTTTGGCGACCAGCGACGGACAATGTCGAAGTTGTACGGTTCGAGATAGGAATGCGAGCGAGCGGTAAATATTGGGGGAGAGGACAGCACTACGGGTGGATTTGGAGACGAGCCGAGAGGGAGCGCGGATTAATAAATCAAGGTCGAGCGGATTGTGCGCCGCTCCGCGGAGAGGTGGGAATAAAAGGGTTAAACGAAATGCCTTCACGCCCGGTGCGATAATGGCCCGTGTCAAGGGAGGCGAGGCCTTCGAGGCATGATATTCGATTTCGGCCCGATGGCGAAAGGCGATATTCGCCCGGATTCCTGACTGCTCAATTTTCGAGCCTCCGCGCGGGTTATTATATCTAGGCGGAAGATGTTCGCGGCGAAAGGAATCCGTGAAAAGGGTACCTATGTGGCTCGAATGTTATATTCACGAAAGTGCCGGCAACCACGCCTTTATTAATAATAAGAGGGATCGAAAGCCGATGCGTCTCGCTCTCTCTCTCTCTCTCTCTCTCTGTCTGTCTCGCGTTCGATTGCTCTCCCCTCGTTCTCGCGGTTTCTCTCTTTGTCAAGATGGGGCTGCGTTCTCCTCATCTGCGACGGTTGCCTGCAAAGCTCCATTTGCGGCGCAAAGCTTTTTACGAGGGAACATCTTCCGTTTCACTTTACGATCCTGTCAAAGAAGATGAAAGGGCTCGCGAAGATGATACCGCCGGCCGCACTCCTCGTTGGATTTCTCTTCTTTAATTGGAATTTATTGAAACCCCTTGGCAGACCGACGACGCCCGACGATTGTCTGAATCTAGCGTCGGCGTCGGTACGCGCAACTCTTTGCCAAACTAATAAGGCGGTTGGCTTTTACGACGGCATTTTACAAACTCGGCGGTGGATGGCCCTCTTTTGTACGAACACCACGGTCACCGTTAGAGCAGACGATTTAATGAAATTAATGAATTAAGCGGCAGCCGTCGCATGCGCCTTTCCCTACTCCATCATGGCCTTCTCTGTGGCCACGCTTTATTCGACACACGTCGAGTAATTCGCTATGAAAATGCGAGCGGGAATTTACACCTCAAAGAGAAACGAATCGCACTTTTATATTCCGCCCCGACGATGCTCTCGTACACGTAAGTGGTACAGACGTTATTCTCCGAACAATGCTCTTCGATCGGAACCGATTCATTAAAAATGCACCAATTGCAGGAACGAGCTGTACTAATAACTGTTTTAACAGGTCTCATCGTATAATCAGAATTATCTGGCCTCCGATTATGACGTATCCGGTGGTATGCAATTTTTGTTGAACGTACCTTAAATGACGTATTCCGAATGCTCGACAGATTACATATTTTCACATCCGATAATTGGGATTCGTCGTCGTGTCTTCGTTGAAAAATTAATCGCGCACAGACGGCAAGGCGACAATGCCCGTTATTACGTTGGCTGTGGACAGTTAAAGCGCTCATTGCATCTATTAATTATCGTAGCGCGACGAAGGCGTTACTTCCAGCCAGACTGATTGACTTTTATCGAAGTCCGGTCGACCGATTGGATTTCGCGTTATTAAATCGCAATTAAAGCGCGTCGAGCTTATTCTCGGACCGCCACATTCGCATAATGGCCCGATCGCACGATCGACCGCGAGTAGCGTTTGTCGTCGAGTCGAAGCTCGACTCGCAGTCTGCGAAGGACGAGAACGAAGGGAGACTTAGTCTCTACCGGGCGGTCAATAATTCCACCGGCGAGATCCGCGAATCTTTGCTTTCGCATCACGCCCGCAAGCTTTATCGCGGGATATTCCCCTACATCCATATTTCCAATCGCTTTCTTGACCCTTCCGAGGCCACAAACCTTCTCTGACATCTTGTCCACCGTTGCGTTTGTTACGTAAGCCCGGAACTGATACGGTCAGCATCATTGGCTTATTGTTAGAATAATTTCGTATTACGTCTCAACAGGGATTGATGGCGGCCACTATTTTTCTCCATTTTGAGTAAAAGACAGAGAGAGAAAGATTGTGCGTTGGATCTGGAGGAAAATGGTGAGGCGAAGAAATCTGAGATTTATCACGGGAAGAATGGGGCGTGAATTGATCGTCGCTCGCATTTTCTTTCCGGCAAGCGACATTGTTCGCCCACAGTGTCCCCTTTAACGTTACGATTGTAATAGCAACGCAGCGCTGTTCCGACAAAGGCGCGAGGACGGAAGGAATTTGTCAAATTTACGTAGACGGTCGTCAATTTTCACGAGCTAATCTCGGTCTCGGTGTCGTGCAAAGGTCCGGAGTGCGGACGCATTACTTTCCGTATCAGATTTAATTAAAACTCTGCGGGAGGTCGCGCTAAGCTAAGCCGCACTCAGAAATAACCTTCCTTTTGTCCCCGTCGAACCGTCTTTTACATTAGAAGTGCCAGAATTAATCATGACGTAATCGGCGAGAAATGGAATGATAGCTTTCCTAGCAGTGAGAGAAATTACTTGCCCGGTCGAAAATGGATCGTCTCAATACGTGCGGCTGAATAATGAAGCAGCCCGAAACATCTTGGGAGTGTGGCAAAGAGAATGATCGCCCAGTTGATATATCTTGGCCACGACGTCGAAGGAAGTCTCGGAAGTTTCGGGAAAGTTAATAACTCGGATCCACGCGAAAACCGCGAAATTATTATTATGTCAAGCTATCCCGTTACTTGTTGCAGTCTTGCTTCGCTGCTAGACGAAGTGGAACTTGAGACGAAATCGATACTGGCTGAGGCGAGATGTCGACTCTGATAAGAAATAATTTGCGATAGTCGGTTAGAATCCCTCGTCTAAGTAAATGAGGATTGAACATCGGGTGGAAAAGATGCCTCGAATCTTTGTGGCTCTCCAATTTTGTCGATGCAGCTGTACAGGGATCTAAAGTAATTTAGCGACTCAAAAGTAAACACCAATCGCGGTTATTGAAGAAACGTTGACCCTAGATAAGGACATTATCCGATACGTAATGACATCTTGCAATTTTTGCCTTCCGCTGAAGCTTTCCTTAGTACACGGTCTTCGCTAATATAAATTGTACATCGGTTCTCTCGCAAGGACAATAAAGAAGATGCATCTTTGTAATTCCTTTATATTACCAGCGTCCGACCGGTCAGCGCAAAACCCAGACTTCGTTCCGCAGCGAACGTTGTAAGTTAATTTAGTCTGAGAGGGCGGGCGCCGATATAATGAATTTGATTTTGTCCGGAGTCACCGTGAGTGCACTCAAGTCGCAATTCAAAATAATTGCCTTTATATAGAGACCGACAAGACGCATAAAAGCCGCCCACGGAAGTGGAATCTCTACTACCAAGGGCCGAGCAGTCTCATGAACACTCTTCATCGGTGCATGTTTACAGGTTGACCGTCTGCCGAAAAACTAGCTATCGCATTTCCCGAAACTTTCTTTAATTGAACGTTTTCGGATCCTTGTGAAACAATCCTTGTGAAATGGATGCTGACCGTCCGGCGTTAAATCAGCCAAGAGTTCTCTTTCGTAGCGCGGCAGTTCTAAAAACTGCAGCGACATTAACTGCCCTCAGTGCACTCTCATTGCATTCTCGCCCCCGACAGTTATGTTTACGTCCGAGGAAGCCCCCGCACTCTACTCGTAACGTGCCCACCCACGCCTTACGTGCTACTTTAACGAGGCCGCCGTCTCTTCCCCGACCGTGCCGGGACATACTCTCGGCTGATGGGACATTCAGAAAAAAAGGGCGTAGTTGGTCCTCGCGCGTTATAACCGAGGCGTTCAGGAGAATATTGAGAGCAGTTTTAGTGCGACGAAACGATCGCAATTGCGTCCTCGCGAATCGTCCTTGCGCCTTCGGGATATCTGGCGAGAAATTAATGGCTTCGTTACGACTCACTGAAATGCGGAACGAGCGAGATCGCGCGATAAGATCAGCTGCCGCGATAAGGGAGGACGCGGTTATATTCCATTCGGGATACATAGTTCTCCTGGTTGTCACGATGATAATCGTAATAATTGCGTCAGAGTCCCTCCACGACGGAGGGGAAACTTTTAAACGAATTCCGCCGAAAATTTGCCGCACCCAATTAGCGGACGCGGAATCAAATGAAATTTCATTTTGAGACATTTTAATAAGGCCAATTAAAATACAGTAGGCGTTCGCTAGTCTACGGTCCGCTCGTTCGTCTTAAAATCGACCTGTGCAGCGTTAAATTAACAAGTCTGCTGCCATTTCCTTCTCTCGCAATGGAGGCTTCCACGTACTATTAGCAATCGTCATTACGTCTGTGTTTTCCGTATTTTCTTCCGATCAGCTCTCAAGGTACGATCGGTTCCTGCCTTCCTCGCGCCAGTGCCACGTAGAGGGACGAAATTTCGCCGAATCCGCAACGTCGCTGACGTCGGTCGGATCTGGCGTCTCGACGATGGTTTTCAGCGGGCACGTTTTTCCATCGGTACGTGACAGAACTGTCGACCTCGTTCGGCGAGGACGAACGTGGCCGCTGGGCAAAGGGTTCCACGGTGCTACAGGTGTGTCGTACGTCACGGCCAGTCAGCCTCCCTGCCGTTCTTTATCCATCTCAAAGCGGCCGGCCTCCTTTCCCGACAACGTAATCCGATTGTTACGAACTACCATCGGACCCTCCTATCCGGCCTGCAGATTCAACTCCGAAGAATATCCGAGAAGAATGGCCCTACGAGCCTGGCTTCTTACCATTTCTCAAGCCGGCTCTGCCCTAATTTTTATCCTCCAGGACGTCGGACGTTGAATTATCTAAAATGCTTAGATGTACGCTTCTTACGAGAAAACGTACTTGTCCCGAAGTGCTTGTTCTCGTTCTCGCTTACGTACGGCTTAGCTCTGGCAGTTTACGAAGTACGCCAGATAAGACTCTAGAAACGAACACATGGGAGCCATCGAGAGCGTCACGTCCCGTCAGTCTCGACCGAAACTTTGACTTTCCTTGTACTTCTTGCCATCGCCATCTTTCCTCCAAATGACTCTGCCCACTTTTCGTACGTTTCTCCCGCAGAAGTCGGACGGATTTGTCGGTGGAAGCCTTAACTCCGGACGCTGGCACTCGTCGATCCAAAGTAGTATAGATCGAGGAAGATTTATTTCCCAGCGGATCGTCTGCGGGCTCCGACCTCGGTAATGTTGAACTTCTGATCACTCGGGTCGGGCGCGTATGCACTCTCTCACCTTTCTACCCGTTCATTTTCTTCCTGCGAACGTTGCCCTTTTCGGTCAATGTTTACCGACGCTCGTGCGCTAGCCACACTTGAACTTTGCCCCTAGCTCACACTGAGCGGTGGGAAAAAATTAAAATTCACGGAAGTGATTTGAGTGAGCATCTCATGATCAAGGCTGACATTACGTTAATACGCTTCTGGTAGGCAAAATGCTTTCGTCGCTGTAAGCGCACCTTACTCCCTCCCTCCTTGACTACCCTTTCATTTTGATGCTGCGAACGCTGCTCTTTTTCAGTCACTGTTTACCGACGGTCGTGCACTCGACGTAATTGAACTTTGCTCCCCGCAAACGAGATAGTGGGAAGAGTTTCAGGTTGAAGAAAATGATTTCAGGCTCTTACGATCGAGCCCGAAGTCAATACGCTCTCGTGCGGCGAAAATTCCCCGTTATCGTATCATAAAAGTGTTTGACGGAAATAAGGTTGGTAGGGTGTTACGGCCCACACCCCACACCCTATAGAATTAAGATAGCATATGTATAATTCTAGCAATTAACATTAATTAAGTAACATATAGATTTATACTAACTACAACAATTACCGTACAGACACATACCTGCAGCCCCATACCTAAGACCCTTTTTATTACTGTATTCCGCAGGCCTGCGACTGGGCCCTTGAGGACGCTACCCCCTCTCCATACCCACTCACCCACACACACATACATTTGTATACCTAGTTCTAAGCATATTTAAGGACCGACTGTAACCGCCAGCGGGCATTCAATACTCAACATTCAAGATTCTATATTCAATAGTCAGCATTCCATTTTTGACCGTCAACTTTGAGCATTCTTCATCTCAGTCATCAGCTCCGATCAAACCATTTATCAAATAATTAATAAATTATTGTGAAAGAAAACTATCACAAGTTACAAGGAGCTTCCTACCCCAAGAAAAACCCACCACGTATCCCAGGCCGTAACAAGGGTACGGGCTGGTGCGTGCGGGAGGCGCTTCTTGGCGAGCTAACAGGAAATGATTAGCGAGAGAGCGTTGCCGAGCGGAGAGCAAACTACGAAAATGAAACAACGCCGGCGGCTGCTATTTTAACGGTGACGCGGCGCATATCTCCGGAAAATTCCTTGCCGACAGTTAGGCCGCGGCGGAAAGTTCGCGCGGCTCGTCATGTGCGACATCACAAATGTTTGGATGTCTGTCGAACATCGAAACGTGAGAGCCCACGTGGATGTGCAGCGCTGTGCAAATAATAATCAACGTTTGCCCCGCGCGTCGATGCTCGGGCTGCTCGTACCGCGGCTTCTGGCTTCCGACCAATTGAAATTGAATTTACATTGCCTTCGGATGGGGCGTGAAATCTCATGCCAGTATTTACGTCGCGATTAAACAATATATACGTACGAGCGGAATATCTCGAAGCTACGGGAGCGCGGAAAAGGCGAGAGGCCTTGCCAGAATAGAAATTGGAAAATATTGTGTAACAATGTTCCTCTTTTGCATCGGAATGAATTACAGGTTTGAGGAATAAGGGAGAGGTAAGAGAGTTTCTTGACGTCACGTTGTTCTGCGATGTCGATTTATTTTCATCGACCGCCGACCGATGCAGATTCTGACGATAATCTGAAACTTTTCCAACTAGTTTATCGTTCCAATCAGAGTATAATAGACGTTATAACAAACAGAATGAACAGAATCAGTTTTCGAAATATAGCCAGCAAATTCTCTCTCTGTTCCATTTCATACATAGAGTCATAAAATAAGTCTCCAAGACTGTTTTGTGTAAAAATTCAGAGGTATGATAAAAAGTGTAATATTTATGGGGAAACCATGTCCTTTTAAGTACCGCTTTTACGTAATTACACACTTAGTACATTATTACCGATTCCTACACTATGTAGTCTCCTGAGAACAATAGATAGGTCTATACTCTAATCATGTCCATGTATTGCCTGGTGAGTAAGGGTACAAAGCGTGTAATTTGCCTTGCAATTAGCTGCCATCGTAACGTACATCGACGTGTAGCACGTGAATATAGATACGTACATAGATTAAGCCAAGTTCCTATTATTTCCTTGAGCACGACATTTTGACAATCACGCCTAATTACCAACGTCGTTTCGAGTCGTAACTAATCCTTGTCCAAGGCAACGAAAAGACAAATCGGTACTGTCACTGTCAGGCAGCGTCTCGCACAATCAGCATCGCGGTCACGGTCCGTTTCGGGGCGAACAAATTGACGCTGTGCGTCGAATCTAATCTAACGTACGCGAATACGGACACGTAGCACGTAAAATATGCATAAACGAAAGCGGGGGACGTGCGCAGGACGCTTGACTACGTGCGCCAAGAAAAGCCGGGGACCGATTCCGACCGGCCTTTGACGAGGTGAATTTCGCGAAAGTAAAACCGGCTTCGAAGAACTGAAAACGGACGTGAGAACTGACAGGAAATTTGCGTTTTTATGCAGAACAGCAATTAAACGCATGGAAAAGCGAAGGTGGCCAAAGTATTGCGGGCAGAATTCGTGTCAGGGAGCCGGTCAATTTCAACTTTTCGAATTTGACGGAAATTTGCATCGAGCTGAGACTTTAACGTATTATCGAGCTCGTGAAAGAGGAGCCGCAGTAGAACGTAAATTGGTTTTGCAGGAATTTCTTGTTACCGCGCGCTTTCAGAATGTTATCAGGAGCGATCGACTGGTAAGGCGTAAACTGGGTTAATGTTTCGCACTCACCGTTTTCGATAAGATGCGTCCGAGCGGCGCGGCGACTTTAATCTCGCCGTTCATTGTGCCGGAGATCAACATTGTCGTGGCTCCTCGCTCAGCTGGAAGTTAATTAACCGAAACACAGTGAATATGCCGACAGACGTAAATCCGTAATGTCACGTAAAACGCAACTTCCCCAAGGGAATTCAGTTTATCGGCCGGTGTTCTCGAAAGCGTCACCCACTGCGAAGCAATCAAAAGTTGCAAACCCGTTAGCGGCTTGTTGTTCTGCGAATCATAATTGGCACGATGGCGGGATAAATCGTCATAGTTAACCTGCCGCGGACAAAGTTAAATGACAGCGTAAACATTGCGAACGTCGACGGATGCCGGTTCCGTGACTTTAATTTGTCTTTCTAATTGTTCGAACAAACGATTAACTACCTTCGCTGCCGTGCGCGTTCGGTTATTAGTCTCAGAGTCAGGGCTGCTCCGCTTTCCTTCAATTTCTTTGACATTTCGTTCATTACGCTCATATGCGTAGGGCACGGTAGTGGCATTTGCGTTGACAAACCGGATAGAAACAAGAATTGACGTTGGTCGACGATAACACCTACGCTAGTCGATGAGTTACTTTGAAAACCATCGGAGGTCAAAATTGTTGGCCCATCTCGGACACTCATGAATATGCAAACTGGCTGCGGACAGACGTAGTGTTAAAGTGCATAGCCACGCTTGACCGAGTGTCACTCTTCGATAACGCCTCTAACAGTGTGATCCACGTCAGGGAATATGAGAGAGAGATACTATTTTCGAATCGAACAAAAACTTGAAGACGCCAGCAGGTTACGTCACCGCGACTCGCGCCATAAACGACACGGCGAGAGCAAATTTTCCGCGGTCAGTGCGAATGTTCAGTCCATTGTCTAATTGGAAACACAGAGCGGGCTCGTTCCGATTATATTTCCCATTATGGCATTGGCATTGAGCACAGTGTCACAGTGCAGTGGCAAATTTCATCCTTTGCCTCCTCCGATCATTTTAGCGAGAGAGATTGAATTCACGGCGTGCACCAATTTAATCCTATTCCGTTTCAGGTTCGTTCCGAGTGAGGAGCGGCGTGTCCGATAACGGCGTACCACACTAACAAAAAAGTGCCGCCACCGGCGTACGGGTGAGTAAATATTCGTCAACGAACAGAATTGAATACTCTTTGACGCAAGACGTTCGCAAATTGTCTCACTTTTCTTGGAACACTGAGAGACTAAGTCGACGTTATTGAACGTTGATTGTCCGCATACAATACGCTTAAAATTTCATAACCCCTTGCCCGTGTGCTTTTTGTTCGGGCGGTATGTCGGTGGCATTATATTTCGCCAAGCCAATGGTATTAATAACTGAGAAGGGTTGAAAGAACGGAAATGTATAAAAGGTTGAGGGACGTTCTGAAGACGGTAGAAGAACCCTTTTCCGAATGGCACGGCTATAAGCTCCGTTTTCCACGCACTTCATGCGACGTCGGCCTGAGTTACGGTCGTAGCGTGACGAAGGGTTGGGCTTCCGGGGGCTCATAAATTTTATTTCGCCCGTAATTAACCGCGCACCGCGAAGAAAACAACTTTGTTTAACGTAATGTAATTTGCTAATCATTTCCGGCGTCGTGCGAGCGAATGCATTTTCCCAGTCGCTAAACTTGACAGCTAATGCGAGGCCAACGATTGTGGTACTCGCTTCGTCCATAAAACACTACGCTTTGTTCCTTCTCAAATGCGCACTTCCGTATAACCCGGTAGAAACGCGAAAGCGGTAATCTCGAACCTTCGCTCAACTCATAAGATCTAAAGCATTGTTGCGTGTAAAGAGAATCGAAAGGAATGAGAGATGGAAAAATTAATTAAATGACCTCCAGCTCATTCTTTACTTATTTATCGCAAACGTTGATGAATTAGTTTCGAACTGGGCCAATGGATGCGCTCGACCGGCAACAGATTTAATAGTCCTCATCCGGCGGCAGGTGCAGGCATTTGACGCATTATCCTGAAAATGACTAGGTGAAAAGGGTGTTATTTCACTTGGCACGCGAGTTCACGGCAAGCGTCTCGCTCACCGTTTTATGAATAAACCCCGTTCAGCCGTGTAATGTAATCTCGACGGGCCACTACACTACCTTTACTGAAGGCCGGATGTGTGCACATAATACGTGCGAGTCGTGTCATTGACGGCCATTAATTACCCGTCGCGCGGACTCGCTTATAACGTGCGGCTGAAAAAAAAAGAGTGCAATCTCATTACGAGAGGGTGCCTCGCGGCCATTTTCATGTTCGCCCTCGACTCGCTGCCCGACTAACATGCAATTCGTGACATCTCGACGAGGCGCGCGAAAAACGGTCAGCTTCGTGTTCCGGCCAATTGACTCCAAGCAAACGAGCACAATATTTCAATATTCGCGGGCTACATCGACGCCAGAGCGGCGAAAAACGTTTCCGCGCGAGACGAGTCCGGCTAAATACACTGTTGGAGCTGTTGAAAATATATCGCAATTCTCAATAGCTGGCCCAAGGTAATCGCACGACCCTTAACCTACTCCCACCTGCATGAGGCCCCTCTTTCCACCGCAATGAAACGTCAAAATTGCGATATCCATTCAGCATCATACGTAAACTATCTCGGCTTTCTATCGGTTACACTATTGTCTTCGTTTCCTTTAAAAGAAGCCTCCCATCTAACTCCCCAGTTCTGTCCGAGTGAGTTCTTGCTAAGTTCCACATCGATCCTCTGTCACACCTATTCTCCTCTGCGACTCTATATTCATCTATCCTCTCATAGTCGTGCATCATTGTATCTCATACCGTTACCTCATCTTCTTGATAATTCATATCTTTATTAATGTTATAGTAGATCATTGTTATTATCTAATATCGTTTTTATCAATATCACTCTCCAAAACTGTTACAACACCCTCCCTCCCTCCCCCATCTGTTCCTTCGATCATCCTCATCCCTCCTTCTAAAATCACTCTTGGCCTTGCAAGCCTATTCTTTCCCGCACAGGAGCAAAGCATCGATCTCGCAGTACAGTGCGGACACGTTTTTCTCCTTTTATCCTTCCGCTCCCTTCCGGGAGTTCGGTCATTAACGCCGAGTTATCGCGCGTGACGTCGTCGTCGATTTGGACCCCACCGATCCGAGCGACCCTAATGACGCGAGCGCACTTAAGCAAATTTCGGGAAGGCCGTCCAAGATTGTTCCGAGAGGAGCGCGTAAGCGAGGCTGGCTGATCGCGAAGGCGAGAGGGGACATTAAGGGGAAGTTTAGAATCGGCCGCTCTTATTGGCGACAGGTCAAACTTCCTCGGCAAATGTCTCGTGAAATTGCGGCGTTAAGGTCGTCGCTCGTGCGTTGCTTAAGGATTCGATTTTAAACCTCGGCTTGCGTCTTGTGTACTCAGTCGGCGTTTCAACCTTCGCGTGACGATTTATTTAAATTAAGGACTGTCCCGAGCGTACTGCCGCTTAGCGATTCGCGCACTTCGCTCGACCTATAAAAATCGCCGAGCGGAGAGGATAGAGTTTAAAAATGAACGTGCATTAGCGTGCGGCAATTAAAGTCCGAATCTAAATTGCGATCGCTTCCCAGGCCGCGTCACGCTCGGCGGCATTTGGATTATAAGCGATAGGTATTTAATCGCTGGTAATCGCGAGCGGGCCGGGCGATTTCTACGAAATGGAAGGCACGAATCGATGTCGGTTGCTTTCGGGCGAATATCAATGCTCCCGCGGGTCAGTTCCCCGCTGCCCGGCGATCCTGAGGGCGAACCTTTTACGCGGGATGCTTTTCTATCAAAGAACGACAACGGATACCGTGGAGGGTCGAAACTCGAGTGAGTGCATTCTCGGCGAGAAAAATGGCGGACTCGTCGGAGATTTGATACCGAAGGAGGCCACTTCCTGTCGCTTGTTGCGCTCGCCTTCCGCAGACATCGCGACCCTCCGAGAACTGGTAAACACGTTATTCGACACGGATATAAGAGGGTGGCGAAACGTATCTCCCGCCAGTTCGCAAACTCACGTCAGCGGGGGACGGACGCGCGAAAGAGTCAGAAATTACGTCTGACAGCTCGGTCACTGTGCTTCTTCCCCTTCCTCTCTATTTCCCTCCATTCCTTCGAATTCTGGTCGGCGGTTTTCCGGGAAGAACGATGCCAAAATATCGCTTGACGCTCATCGAATTAGCCGAATTCGGCGGACGGAATTCGTGTTCCTTCGAGGATTACCGAATGCGCACGGTGTTGAGCCCTACGAAGCTTGCGGTAAGACGCCACTCTCGTACGAGACACATATATAGCTGTACTCGTTCGTGCGAGTAGTGGTCCGTTGACGTCAGCGAGCATCGTGTACGTGAAAGCACGGCCAACCGAATAGAATTCGTTTTTCGAAGACGAAGGTACGTCTGAATATAAGGTCGTAGGTAAAATAACTCACGCCCACACGAGGCCGCACCCCTCGTTACGTTAAGTCCCTAGGAACTGGGTTCCGAACTACTCGATTAAACGAGTCTCGAGGGCCGAGGAGGGTAAGGTCCTCGTTGCAGCTCGGTGCAGGAAGCGACGGATGAGTTATGCAATGAAAATAAGCAGGCTCCCATCGCGTTCCTCGTGTAGCTAAATCTGCGGGAAGGGAAGTGGTGCGGCGGGTTCGATTAAGGGAGGGAAGTTCCGCGTGGCGGGGGCGGAATCAGTTCGGCGCGAAAAAGTAAGGTACAGCTTTGGGATTATGGGAGGAAATGCCGGGGGCCCTTCGTGAGAATTAGAAATCAATACCGAGGAGCTCGAGCTCGGGGGTGGCTCGATTATTCTAAGTGAACGTTGATGGTATTGCGTGAGCTATCGATGTGCAATCGGAAGAACGCCGTAACGGGGAGCGCAGCTATCCCTGGCGAAACTTTTAAACCGCCTCGAATCTCTACGACTCTATCGGCACAATCCACTCCGGTCCCACTTTGCCTCTCCCGGCCAGTGATTACCGATACTCTCGCATTTCGCAAGATCCGTACCGCCGCGTCTACACGATCGTAGGACCATCATTTCCGAACGGTAAGAATAAGCGGAAGGACTATCCGGGCCATTTCGCTCCCCTTCCTCAAATGTTTCCCTATTCTCGCGTCAGAGTGTACGCTCGCTCGCATTTGCGTGGCACTGCGCGCACGAGAGTAAGACCGACTCCCACTTACTCCTATCCTGTACATGTGTCTATCCCAGCTTTCCTCCATTACTCGCTGTCTACTTCGAAAATGCGATTTGGTAGTCTCAGAGGTGAAGCCGGCAGGATACGGAGGGAGGTGAGGAGGGTCGAGATAGGAGGAGGCGGGGGGAGGGAGAAGGAAGCAGAGGCAGATGCTAAATTTGCAGGCCAGAGGGGAAACGAAATAGGATCGATACGGAATTGTCCCCAATGTCATTCCTGGCATTTATTTATCTGACGAACGACTTATCCGGGAGATAGAACTATCCGAGACCTTGTCCCCCGAAGCGCAGAAAATGGGGTACAAATAGAAGGAACAGGAGTACGCGTGAACAATCCGGTCTCAAAGGACTTTACTTTTATTCAGACTCGATTGGTCGTCTTTTTAAGCGTAATGCACTCGCTTCGGACCCGGAATTGACACTTACGAGGGACCAAGATCCATCTACTTGTTCCACGCACCCAGTCTCATGAAACACACGGAAAGAAGCCATACGTTCTGTGAATTGAGATATCTAATTCACCGTATTCGAGCTTTCGGATGACTTTTTTTCGCCCGCACTCCGTATCACTGTTTTTGCCGGTCACATTGTTACAACTCGGAAACGTGCCACGCTGGGCGCTACTCTTTCTGGCGTCTTAGCGTATATTGCGGCCGAGAGCGGTGTTCCTGATAAATGGAATACGCCCGTTCCCAATGTGAGACAGCCGGAACGTGGGTAGAGCCGGTAAATCATGCGCTTAGCAGTTTTACTTCCTGCGCAAAATTGTCGGACTTACCGTTACGAGTGTGGTACTACTTTAACGGTCGTACATGCAAATACGACGGCGCGGCCCATGGTGATGCACGGTTTTACGCGTGCTGCATGCGCGATTACGCGTACTTAACATATGCAGCCGTCCGGAAATTAAACGATGCGAGTTGTTGCCCGCTGTTCAACCCCCCTCCCCCGCCCCCAAACGTCCACCCTTCGGGGAAGCGCACGAATCGCCGAACATTCGACTTCCCGCTGAAATACCTAATGCAATTTCGGTGCAATGTTCTCTAACTCGCGTTTAACAATTAATTACAGCGGGAGATTGGGCATCTGTGTTCCCGACTCTCTCTCTTTTTCGTCGTTCGTTGCCGCGCGCTGCACGACAGGGGGTAAAGGGTAACTTTTCACTCGCTCGCATCTAATGAAGGCTAACAGAATCAGCGACGACGAGTGCGGCGAATTTCCTGTGCCCGGCAATTTATTGTGTTTGCGTACTTGCCGATGTCGGCCGTCGGCGCGTTCGTTCAAAATAGCGCCATCGTCGGCTTCAAACTTCCCGTCTACGGGAAACAGGTTTAAAAATGATGCGCCATATTTTCGGTCGTCCAGCGAGGGGAGCGAATAAACAAGATATTAATGACGCAAATAAAGGCCGTAGAACCGATCCGCGTTTCGGCAGAACGTGGCAGTCTCTGACTATAATCGGAATCCGATACTTCGTTACAACGACGGGATTCGCTGAATTTGTCATTACGTAACAGGGGGTGGGGAGAAAAAACAACGTTAATCGATCGAACCGACGCCGGATTCAGTCCGGGAAACATCAAACGGCTAATTGAACGAAAAATTGCGCTTTCGCGTAGGTAACGCGCGTGCAGTCGCACACGGTCACGTAGAGATGAGCTTATAAACACTGTCGTCCGTTGCTCGTAGCTTTCTCATCGATGGCGGATTTCAGCGGCTTTATTAAGCATTCCGATTTCTGCGATTCATTTCACGCTTGCCGTACCTTTTCTCTCGCGGAAAATACTTTCGGAGACGCCTGACAGGTAATTTTTCAACGAACCGCATCGCCTCGCCACGGCGCGGAACTCGAATGAAAACGTTGGAAATTCGTTTTGGGCAGCGCGAGAAGGCGTGCGCCCCTCTCGGCAATTCGTTGCTCCATACTCGTTCCGCTCGAGCATTATATTCCAGCCACCGTTTCCTCGAAGTCACGGCGCACGATGCCATAATTCAGTCGGCGGTGCCGGTTCAACGCCATTGTTAAACTTCACCTGAAGCAACCTAATGATCCGCGGAAAGGAACGTTCTCCCCCACTTGCCGGTCATTTTTGGCCAGATTACCGATGCCCGCTCGGCAAAGATTCTCTCCAAAAAATGCAGCGAGCAATATTTGCCCTAAAAAAACTCGAGTGAGCGCGAGACTTGACCGAACAGCGCGGGATGCAGGTTAATCATTAATGCGATTAATTTATTTATAAGCTAGCTTTTTTTGTCAACGCTGCTTTCAAGTTGTCGAGTGCACCGACCGCACGTAAACTCGCGGTTGAAAGTTTGCTCGGCTAGCTGGCCGACGCGCGAATGTAAATTCGCGTTGCGACCGGAATCGATCGTCCACTGATCCTCGAACGGATTATAATGGTGCGTACCCGCGGGCAGGAGCGTTCCTAGGGGTTGGTTGCTCGTTCGGTAGTCGCCGCTGCGCATGCCCACGCGCAACCCAGCGTTTCCGCTGTATGGAAATTCGCTGGAAAATCAGAAGCAAAATTAACCGCCGTGTCGAATGCTTTATGAGAGCATGGCATTAAGGCCGACTGCTAGGCACGACCTCTGTTTATTGAAGCTTAGAAATCGCTCGTTCGCGGCTCCATGAATATTTCAGATGTAAAGCTGAAAATGCCAAGCTCCCATATCAAACGTTCGAACCTCGTTCGCCTTTTTGAATTTCAAACGGGCGGACTTTGAAAAGCCGAGTGCGTCGCTCCTTCTTTTTGTCCACGTACGACGCTTGATTCGGCGTACATTCATAAGCGGCGATGGAGAGATCGCGCTTGGAAATGAGATATCGTCCACGCAACGAACGAAGTTCCACCTCGCGGAGTCGGAGACGCACATATTGATTCGTACTACTTGCACAGCGATCGCGCGCGAAATGCCCCGACATCGGTGAGTAATTCAGGATTTCACAATTGTGCCCGACGTCGCGACGCAATTACGTTGCATAGAAATGCGGATTAACTGATATTGGCATCGATCCGTGAAACGTCGCTGCGAATTCTCAGTCCTTCTTAAGTCGCTATCGTTCGATTTACGTATATTGCATGCCGTATCTCGCTCGTCGCGTAAAAACGTCAAGAAATTCCATAATCCTAATCCGTGCATCGCCCCGATAATTGCCGGGCGCCTCCAATGAAATTTAAAAGCGGCCCTTGCCTTATCTCCGAACGTTAAAGGCAAATGATATTAAAAGCGGCGCCCGTCGCGTCTTTTCATGCAAAGCGCTTGGCGCGGCTCCAACTTCCTCAATGGAAAGTGGAGCGGGTTTCGTCGCTCGCCGGCCGCCATTTAATACGACGATATGAATTTCTTAGGACGCGCGTGACACTACGTAACCCGGGTACGTGTTGCATTTTCACATCGTCGACTCGGCCGAAGGCGGGGGAGAGAGGAGCAAACTGATTAGCTCGCGAGGCTCGAAACGTCAATTTCCTTGGACGCTTCAATCCGGATCAACGATCTGGCCCTCGTCAATCTACCGAATGTTAATATTTGCCCATAATGGATCTGCGCCAAACTATTAGACGGCCACGTTAATGCCGGCCTCGTCGGGTCCTGTATGCAGTGAAAGCGGCGGCGCGGCGCTCAATCTAAGACTAATTAGGACGCACCGTGGTCTCAGACAGCGTCCGCAGCGGCCGGGATACATTAACGGCGAGCGAGAAGACGGTAACTTAAATTGCTGCTGACACGTAAGCAGGCGCCGGGACGTTGAACGGAATTCGGCCGCCGACGATATTCGTGGATTCGCGACGTATCCGGAGTGGTGTAACGCGACGATCAAAGTCAACGATGTGCTCGCGTGGGGGGGTACATTTATTACCGGCGTACCGGCATGTTTCGTGTGATAACTTCATTTGCCGTTCGAGATACCGGCACAACAATAGCCCGGCCCGGCCTTTGTTCCGTGAACGGTCCCGTGTTTGCCCGTCGGACGTACCGATAGCCGACCGGCCATAAAGTACGTAACAAGATTTTTATCCGATTATATTTCAACTTTACGCCCCTGATTGCGCTTCGGCGGCGAACGTTTCCACGCATAACGACTGCCGAACGGTGTGCGAATACTGCTCAACCGGTCTACGTAAGGGTCAACTGAGCAATTGTTAACTTTCGCCGTTGCCCGGCACGCAACGGGCAAGGCAATGAATTTTACAGACAACGAATAGCGGCGCAGCATGCATATGCGCGGCGAGTTTCGACAAATGCGAGCAACTATCGGGAACGGAGCGCGAATCAATCGGCAGGCTCAAAAGTTCTCGCGTCAAAACGTACGTCACGCACTCGTTTTTTTACATATTTTCCCCCTCGACGTCTGTCTCTCTTTATAAAGGTCCGCCAAGCGGCCGTGTTCACCGCAATTCATGACGCCGCCGCTGTACGCGGCCGAATACGAAAATGCAACACTTTTTTCCCGTAACGGCAGAAAGCGACGCGGCCGTCGGCGTAACATTTTGCACCTGCGGCCGAGCACGGCTTTTCGCACAGAGTTACATTTTAAACAGTCGCGGTTGCCTAACGCCCCCGCAACGAGACACTTGCGGTAATTAAATATTTACAACCGCGACCAAAAAGCACTGACAGGGTACGGTTCACACGAAAATGTCGAGGGTGCAGCGAGGAAACCGGGCGTGACAAATGTTTAATTCCGTCAAAACTGAAATTGTCCGCAGCTCGGTTAAATGTTCTCGAAAAGAAAGGTACCCTGAGACAGTTTTGGGAAAAAAGATATCTGCCTTCAACTACTGGCACTCGGCTGCTACAGAATCCTCCAACTTTGACGTGTACTGACATTACGGGTCCTAGACAACTAAAGTGTTTAAGACAACGGCTAAAGACTCTAACATTCAACGGTAGAGCTGCCTTGATAAGATAGTTTCATCGTTGCAGTAAGGAAATTTCTCGGTTTTTGACGAAGGACGAGCTGAACGACGGCGAACCAACGGCACAGCCGCCATTGCGGTCATTCCATCGTTCTCCGGGAGCAAAGAAAGTGAGCGATCGTATCCGAGCGAGTTTCTGTACCTCGAGAGAGCGAAAAATGTAAGCTCGCCTGCCTGGAAACGCAGGCTCTATGCGCAGAATAATTTAGCGCGCGACCAGTGAGAAGAACCGGACAGATGCATATTTTAGCGTTTATTGTCGCCGAGATGGGGCACGGAGCTCGGACACCGAAAGGAAATAAAAAGGAGCGTATAAAAAACTGCGGAGTTTCCTTTTTTTAATGCACTGCCAGGGCGCGAATCGCTCCTGCACATTTTCGACGAGCGCCGTGTCAGAATTGTGTATATATTATCCAGCTATCCATCCCATATATCTCCGTCCGTCCGTTCGTTTGCTATATTCGGAAATTCATTGAAAAGTGAGCAGTGCGTCGGACATGATACGCGTCTGTATTGCTGGCCGTTTCTTCCCAGGTGTAGGACAGCGGCTCGGAGTGTTATGGAACTCTTATGAGCGATGTAAGCTGGGCAAACAGCAACGTAACGTTGCTGACCGTGCGATTGGCCGACATCCGTTCAAAACGAACATAGACGTGACGTTACATAAAGATGATCCGACAGCGACGTATGTTTGAGCACGAGTCGTCCACCGTTTATCTCGATGCAAATCTGCCGAATGGCTCCGCTCTCGCTTCCGCGGGAAATCTTTATTTTACGACATAAGCGCTACGCCCGAGCGCAGAGTTGTGCGCGTGCGCGATGTTCCGGCGCAGGATAACAATTTTTCGGTATTTCCGAGACATGCTCTGCGTAGTATACCTCCTACGGCTCAATTTCACTTTAGCACTGGGCGCTGGCTTCGTATCGGAGAGAGGCGTTCGTCCTTTTTATTACCCTCCGTGTCGTCCGCATTATAGGAGCTATAAAAGATTCTGGGAAGGTGACGTATGAGGTCGGCAATGCGACGGAAAAGGAAAGTGTGGCATCGAGAATACAGGCGCTTATTCCACCCTCGCGTCATATTTCTTGGTCAAACACTGGAACAAGTCTGCAGTGGTCCTCCCGCTTCTAAGACTCTGGCGCGCAGTGCTGATAGACCAATTTGTCGTCTTTCATCTTACATTTCTTCAAGGTGTCGCGATCGATCGCGTTCTCCCTTCAACAATCGACGATCGCGATACCCATTGTTCGTCATAAAGGAATTGTCGGCGCACAGCTCACTTTCGAGCTCCTTTACTCGCGCGTACGTGACAGGGGAAAATTTTCATTTCGGCCGAACGCACGCCCGATATTAATTCCCGGGCGCAAATATAATACGATGAAACCGCAGGGGATGCTTCGCGGGTGGTCCTCCTGGATGAGGGACGATAAATAATACAGGGCCGACGTACCGTTAATAAAAAATGAAAAAAAGGGAATGAAGAGAAAAAAATGTTGGCCGGCAGTGCCGCATGCACGCGGCGGACGATAATTATGCCTATTTTGTTTTTCCCTTATTCGTAGCGAGCGCGAAACTTTGGCTAACGGGATATTTATGCCGCGGCGTGTGTTATTACACTAACACGCCCACACCCATTTTGGCAGAGGGTCGTACGTAAATCTGGCCGAAACGAAAGTTTCCGCGTTTAATAACGAAGCCGTTTCTATATCGGGGCTTAACGTCGTTACCGACGAATTATCTCGGCCAGCGGCGGGTTTTGTCATCGAAAGGGGAAGCTACCGCGTTCTCTGCCGGTCGGGCCAAAGAAATTCCAGTTCCAGGCGGAACGAGACAGGGCGTGCTGCGGTGCACGGAAGAACTTGAAGTTTGCGCATGTATCGGACCAACTTTTCTTGTTGCCGCTGTCGGGCTCAACAGCAGGAAGCGTTGCCTGGCAAAATGTGTTACTATTACGAGCGGACAGTACGCCCGCGTGAGATAGTCGGCATTACCTTATCCGGCGGGCAAATATTTCGCATTGCGTTGCTTTAGAGGAACAATTCCGGGAACAAGTGCGCCTGTTAGAAAATTCCTCGAGCAAGACCGTCGCAATTTCCCGTGATCCTATGAACCTCGCGCAAGCTCGTAGTTGATCGAATCTTGTCCCACCGCAGCCCTCTATTACATACTGAGCTCACCGTTGCGGTGAAATTGCAAAAAAAGCTACCATCGACGTTCCGCCAGCGACGTTCGTTACAGCGGGCATGTTTAAAACATTACGTCCAGAGAGAATAAATAATTTCTCCGCTTTAACTTTACGCGCGGACAGCCGCGCAGCGAGTCCGCCATCGGTTGCGAAATTTTCAAGCCCACATTCGCGCGCATTAACGAGCTTCCCGGGGTGACAAGATAATTATGACTCTTCCACTTTCTTCGGTGCCTTTGTCGCTCGTTATCCTTCCGCTTCCCCGGCAGCGGGGCCATTCGGCGAAACTCCGAGCGAGTTGAACGACAGGAATAAAGAAGGAGTCAGCCGTGGAAGGCACTGCTCGCACATCAATGTTAGGGTCAGCGCACTCGCGACCGACGTCGGAAGCGAAATTAACGGGATCGATAGACGTTACCGTTCTCTTCGTTTTTCTACCGGCCCGACGTCGAGAAGGTCCTATCGTTCGTTACGTCGCATTAACGTGCCCGCTCGGCTCCTCGGACAGGAATCTGAATATTTCAGACGAGCCAGGTAGGATGCGCGGACTCTGCTTGGCCGGCGACAGACTTGACAAGGCTCCTGACAACGCAAATTGCGCCCCGCGGGTGTCGTCGCGGTGAAAATTGGAGACTGCCGCGAAGATGAGTCTTCATCTTGCCGAGCTCGGATACGTTTAGCCGGCCGGGACCGACTGCAATTTCTCCCCGACCCGTCTCGCGCTATCTTAAGATAATAAAGCTACTCTCCCTTCAACCTCCCCGCGTCGCTTTGTCTAATGAACGTTAATCGACGAGCCTCTCATTTCCCGCTCTGCATTCTTCCGCCCTGAAGGTCGGAACTGACGAACTGGCAGCGATCCTCGCCGGCAATAAGGTTCTTCGGCGAGATTCGAGCGAGCGGAGCGTGGAACTTGAATCCTTGAGATGAAGCGCAGCCCCGACGTAATCCGCGAGTGCGTTGACTTCGCGATGCCACACGAAACGAACGTGCGGGATTGGAATAGGCGATCAAGCGCTTTACGGATTATGCAAGACAGGGGAGAGATTTGAGACGCGTAATGCCACGGCTCGCAGCGTCGCTTTTGCAATTCCGGCACGGCGCTCACGTATGCGGCACGTAAGTGGATTAATTATCTTAGAGAATATAATCGGTCGGTTAATTCCGAGGGTCCGCTGGTGGAGGGAAGGTCGGGGGGAGGCTTAAGTACGTGACCGGGCGCGGGTCCGTAGTCGGGTCCGTAGTCGGGTCCGTGCTCGATTGCGACGCCGGCATAAATACGGGAATGGACCGGCTGTCTCATTTGGGCGTATCTCGTGTATAGAAATGGCCATGGCCCCGGGGATTCGTTTGGCCATCGCGTGATACGGCCGAGTTCGGCACAATGTCCGCTCCGGACGCTATCATGGCATCATGTTCTCTGGGAGGATAACAGCCGAGGTAGGAGAAGTTTCCGCCTCTATGACTTCATCCTTTTAACTGGCCTTGCAACGCGTACCGGCAGTGGCTGGATACTGTGTATCGTTTCCGCTGGGCGTATGTGGGTAACGAGTACCAAACCTGGAACAAAGAAATACCGATGATTCTCGGTACAATTGGGGATAGTGTACAGATGCCGCGAGTGTGGAAAAGAGCGGAACAACAGGATATGCATATTAAAATATGCATGCAGCGATAGAACTTTATAGGATTGTAGTTTAGTAGGTTGATTAATTCATCTTGTAGGCTGATATCGTGTAGGCGATTAATTAAAATTTTTGTCGGTAGTTATAGGTTTTTTTTCCTGGCGAGAGTAGAGCATGTTCGATATAGGTATAGTTTGTATCGACGTTTTAGCTGAATACGGCGAAAAGTTTTTGAGGTTACGGAACATCGTCGCGCGTTGTACATAACGTGTATACGCCACCGCTAATCAGTCCGACGCCGACGTCGAGAGCTTTGGCCCGCGAAATCCGCGTCAACCAATTTCTGTGCCCTTGGAAGTAATTAGCGGGCCACCTTCGCGGCTGAGTGATTTTCCAAAATTATCGTCGACCACCTGCTAGCCACAATTGCCGGTAGCTCGCCGACGAAATCCCAACAAAATGGGTTGTTCGTGAAAGAAATTTTTCGTCATTTGCGAGGGTACTTTCTGATTCTCGAGATAAACGAGCAGTTAGATTCGTTGTCAGACATTGAAGGAACGCCGGGCACACCCATTTTCTGTTCTTACATCGAGCGGTCGTACACGCTACAGGCTAGGTACTATAGCATGAGCCACGAATAGTCGATCTTTAGCGAGGGCGATGTCGAGACTCGGGTAAGTGGACTAAGTGAAAATTATGCCGTGAAAACATTTAGCGTACTTTTAATGCCGACCTACCGTCTACCGACACTTTCCCAAATACAATACCCCAAAGTTTAATACAACGTTCAGCCGAGAGAAGTCGCATTACACGAAAAACCATTTTACCACGTGATTAAAGATTTTCAGACATTAATATCGAAAGCACGACTTTAACCGACGCACGCGAAGTGCAGAAGTGGAGCAGAATGAGGAAAAGCACAACACCGGGTCGCTATCGATTTCTGGTTAGCCAGAAGCGTGACATGATTCAGGGTTGGCGTAGCAAGCTTTCCAGCAGCCGCTATCAGAGTCTCATCTCTTTCCATCGGCGGGATATCCGTGGCGTGACGTTCGACTGAGCCAAGCATCGATCATCTTGGCCCCCGTGTGCGGCAAGTAAAATGGTCATCGAGAAAAAGAAAAGGCGTGCTCCCCATTGTCCGCGATCGGAACGGTCGATCTTGAACGTGCGGGAAATTCGTTCCTCCCGAGACTCGCCTCCGGGTGAAAAGCGTCGTGTACCAGTCATGTCGGACTTAATACCAAGCCAGTTTGATACGAGCATTACCGTGCTCCATTCCGGCTCCATTCCGGCTCCATTCGGGGCCTGTACCGGCCCATTCCGGAGCGCTGTAGTTCATTTAGAGATTACCCGGACAGCCGTACATTATTAACGACGTGCTTTACCTGAAATCGTGTGATGTAAAATGCAAGCGTCGTGAATAGTTTGGCCGAATGGACGCGCGCGGGGTCAATGAAAGAGCGTCGTTCTGGAGACGAGTGCCCGACAATTTTCCAAACAATTTTTGCTACCCGAACCACGGCACACGCCACACCACGAATCGGCGTTAAATCTGAATCTTCCTGCAACGGTAATCGGGATGCTTTTAGCAACGGTCTCGAACAGTTTATCTTAACGAGTGGCTCGTTATCTTGCTGAACGTCCAGTGAATTTTTATGGTTTCGACGAAGTTTGCTCGACGTCCATCGTTTTCGTCCGCGGTTGACGGTTGTCGGAGTGACGGCTTTGAATCACTCGTTTCGCGATCTTTTTTTGCAACGTTCAACGACGAAAGTGATACCTGTAACTACCACGCTGATGTGCAAATGACAATTTGAATGGTAACGATGCCCTACGGCGGTGCTGCGTATTTATGCCCGCTAAGGCTCTTCGTTCATAACGATTTCCAATATCTATCTTTACACCGGCGGTGCAGCGCCGTAGGTGTCACACCGACGTGGTACAAGTTTTATTTCTCTGTTCCCCATCGTGTACCTCCTAAACCGCTGAAACGCGGTCCGAATTACCCGCCATAATCGTTACTACCACCGGAGGCCAATAATTTTCCATTCCAATTTCAAAGAATTGTCATCGTATGTCTCGTACTCGTATGACCCTATACCCTCGGACACTGAAGTACCAACGACCTGGCCTGCGGTCGATGCTTCTTTACCGTCTACGCTCGCTGGAGGATGCTTTCGACTCGACTCGCACTACTCACCAACGACTTTACGACGACTCATAGATCCGTCCGCCTTTACGACTGCGAAGGGTTCACAATGAATTAGTGTGCGCTCTAGATCGTCCGATATGACAATGCCTGTCCATTAGGCAGTGGGACATATGTTGAATTAGATTCAAGATTGTAATCTTCTATGTACCCCTGCTTCAAGTCATCATGTTTTAAGCTATAATAACTATGGGTAATTAATGTAAGATACAGACAGTGAAATCACTGGGTGTGAGTCATCTTCTTGAGCATTCTCGAGTAAATACGTTTAATCACGTCGGCGATGCATCTCGCTCGAGACATAAAACGTCCACGCGGGCCCATATCGACGTACCTCCGCAAATTTGCAAACAGCAGCGCAAATACGAGGAGCGATCGGTTTCATACGAGCATCGTATTACCATTGACAGACGAAACCCATGACCCATAGACGTTCCCCCGGTACAATTAGTCCGGCATCGGCAAACCGGCTTTGATATCAGCACCGATGTCGCGGCTAATGAGCGTCCTGCATCACTTCGACGCCGCGATCGCTGGGTCTCCGCGGACCGGCGAGCGGGAGACACGTCGGCAGCATAAATATTTTAGGCCGCGCGGGCCAGAATTAGTCTACGGAGTGGAGAATGTCGCGTTCGCTCGGCCAAATTGCCGAGCTGCCCCGGCGAACGGCCGGTCAAAGTATGACGGTACGGTGTCGTAACGGTGTCATATCGGGCTCGCACGATCTAGATGACCAGTTCCGGATAATTCCTCTCTTTACGACGAGCCCAATTATCGTCGAACACGATCCTGCCCGATAAGCCAACCGCAGTCACTATCGACAGATTTTTTTCCCACCTCCGGGTTGGAGAGAGTACAGGCAGGGTAGTTTCGCTCGGCGCCACCGGCTCTCCAAGGACAAATTTCTACCCTTATCGTCTCTGCAGGGAGCGACTTTCTAAACTTCCTATTGAATAGCGAGGCTATTTTCGGTCGTAATATCGGCGCTCGAAATATAGCCGACAAGACGCGCGTGCTGTAAGTATGTCTAAGACCTTATTCGACGACGGCCAATTTCTGGGATAATAGGTAATTGGTGAAGGTAAAACGACTTGCGAGTATCTCCGAAACAGACGACAGGGTTGTTGACGATTCGGGGATGTTAGCTGGCCAGACGGTTTATTTGACGTCGGTTCGGAAAGTCGCGAGACATTTTCCGTTAAGTGCACTTCCGCGTTCGCTGAAGTCGCGGATTAGCGGCCACGTCCAGGGGTTTCCGTAAATAAACGCGAACTCCGACCGTTACCGCAGGACAACGATCCTTTTTCGGGGCGCATCGCCGACATTACACGGAACGGCTCTCGCACGCACATTAGGATTTACAGGATCGTATACCACGATTAGTCCCGCTTATTGGTGGAAATTGAGCCCGCCGGTCTCACCGTGATTTCCTATCCCCGCGGTTATCCGGGGGATCCACCTGATTTCCTGGAGTGGAAAATTGAGCCTGAGACCAACACCGGAAGTCAGGCGGGGCACGTTTGACAATTTTTATTCCCCCATTTTCCCGGTCGTCGCTCCCGTCCAGTCTCGGCGTTAACACACTCCGCTCCCAGGCGAAATCGTTCGCGCACGACTGATCGCCACGATTCCTCGCGGAATATCGGTGCAATTCGTTGTTTCCGAAACGTTTGTTCTCCTTCTGTCGATTGCGCGGGCATTAGGTAAATTAGGCTACATTTCGTGAAAGATGAAAAGGCACTCTAGCGCGTCGATCGGTGGAAGTATGTGTCTTTCGAAACTATAGGTTCAGATTGAAAGGGCCTTCAATCAAATATATGACTTTAACATTTGCTGAGTAGTTTCAGCGGCGCGTTTGTTCCCCAAATTTCGGAAGTACAAAGCGTCTATGAGCATTTGCTTGGAAACTCCGAAGTAACTGTGTAAGCAAGGGGGTGGGCAGTCGGTAAGAGTGCCAGAGTGGATTTATCGAAACGTTTCGACAGTCCGAACGCAGAATATCCTCTGTGTCTTACTATGGAAGTAACGGAACCTAGATCGGCAAAATCTCATTTTGCGAGAGACTAAGCTAAATTCACCTGCCGAGGTGTGAAAGTCGTCATGAATATCGATCTATCGACGCGCCAGCGTAGTGATTAGAACAATAGTTAAAGAAAACCGCAGGGTGTTTCGTTCCACATTTTTCATTGTTTCCGTGTACAGAGATGGATCGGTCAACTTTGACCAGATGAAAAGTTAGATTAGAAGACGAAGATCTTTTCCCATCTGCACGAAAGCTCTCCGTTCGACCCCACCTCTCTCTCTCTTTTCCTTCGCTCTTATCCTCTCGTTCGTATCGATCGAAGCGGAACAGGACGTTTTATTATAGATAACAAGTACAGCGCATGCAACGTACGTAACGTAACGCTCGCGCTCATCTATCTACGCTCGATCTCGGCGCATTTACCAACAACCGTATGCATCCTTGTGTGTGATCTCCAGGCATATATCACGCGGCACGTTCTTTCCATCGGAGATGCAAATGAAAGGGCGTGCACGGGGCAAGAAAAAAAAGCCTCTACTTTCGACCGGTCCGCGGGGGAAACAATTTTTGCGGCACGATCTCATTCTCGGAGTCGGGGGAAAATTGACGGTAGCTTGCGATGAATGGCTCTCTCCGGCGATCGGGAAGGGTTTAGCTGTTCGCGAGACTGCGCTTCCGGTTCAGGTCGAGCATTTTGCGCGAAGACATCGACGATGCCGGAACAATAGACGCTTCTCGGAATTGTCTCGCGAGCAACGCGGCTTTCGTAGCTGGCGCTCGTTAGAAGGGCATCCTCTAATTGCGTATCGTTAAATCTAATTTCGTTCGTTATCAGTCGGCGTACGTGACGCTCGCCTGCGATCTCCCTTGCCGTCGTCTCACGGTCATGTTCAATCTCGAGATAAATATTCACAGGGGACGTCTCTGCATCTCCTGCGGGTGGTTTTCGGAAAATTGCGCGACCACCGACGATCCCGACAGTCGTGTAAGACGTCGTCGAATGGAGGACGTCTGCTTCGCTTCGATAACCCGCGCAAACACGCCCGGTCGCGAAACGTCTCACGATAAAACTCGCTTCTGCGAAAAAGCTACCCGATACCAACGATAACGAGATACAATTATGCGCAACTCGGCGTTACTTTTATTTTCGGACAAGTTCGTCGATGCATTATGCTGATGGAAGTCGTAATTAGAAGCGACCATTAAAGTTCGCATGGATGTGTGAGAATGCACTCTGCGGCTGTGTAGGTAGGAACCTTTAGAGGGCTGCAGTGGCGGAAAAGCGTCATTTCCGAGGGGCGCGCGAAAGGTGAAACCGTTGAAACCGTGAAATTCTGCCGCGATGAGATCGGGATGAAATTCTGTAGGAGATCGTCGTCTGAAAGTTTGACTCTCGACATCGCCAACTTTAAATGCGAATCAGACGCGGGTGACACTCCTTGCGTTTGCTTCCAGCGATCCTACAGGCCTGACACGCGCTCAGTGCGTAGCCGACAAAAGGATTTAATGCTGCGCGTGCTTGTCCGCGAGTAAAGACTAAAGGCGCATGCACGGCATCGCGATCACGACATTAGACGTTCTTGAATTTGAAAGCGCATATTAATGGCACCCGGTATGTCGAGATTTTCCCATTAAAGTACAGTGAAGGAAGATGTAAGCTGTCGATAATATCGCAACAAGGCAGCGGTGTCAAAGGATTTTTAATTAAGACCTGGCGAAGCGACAAAGCAGGAAGTTAACAAAAACGTCACCGATCTCCAAGAAGAAAGGCCACAGTGGCTAAGAAGCGCGAGATCAGTTGAGCGAACACTCTTTCTTCATATGGCACGACACGTGCCAGCGATATATTCCGAGAAAACGGAAAGGAACAAAGGTGGTGGGGCAATCAATATATCGGTTTTCAGATGGCGTTACCAACGAGAGGTCAAATGTTTACCCGTCCTATACCCCCCGCCCTTCATCCTTCGTATTATCCGGCCACCCCGTGAGATCAGCCGTAATCATAATGTAACACTCGATCCAATCTCCTTACGTCGCAAACACACAATAGCTTCGATGGGAATGATAAAAAAGAGCGGGTCGAATAATATGCTCACCAATGCAATTCGTCGATTCAGTAATCCAAGCATGGGATGGAACGCGGTTCGTGACGAGCATAGAATGTACAGGCAACGCTTCCTCTCCGCTCTTATATCAGCGACGTTTCATTGTGTCATCGACATCGGATCGGACGAGGTCGCAGGGTGGGTACACGTACGTCACGGTAGCGTTTGTCAGAGTGCGAAAATTGTCGAGCTGAAGTGCGGACGTTGCGTAACGATCGGCACTTGATGGGGTAACTTCGTCAAACTGGGGGGTTAAAAAAGTCATTGGTGCGTTCTTTTGCTTGAAACAGTTGCGGCCTTTCGGCTATATTTGGATCGCTCGAAAAGTTGCCTGACGCTCATGCCGTTGAGAAGTACTTCAAGTTCTCGCCCAGGAGTTCAACTTTCGACGAACTCGAAAATAGATTGAGTTGCCGGCCATCAAACAAAGCGTGTGCGCGATAAAAATGATGATCGTCGTGCCACCAGCCGAGCGAAGTGCAGAAATGGAACTCGGCTCCCGACGCGCATTACTTATGTAAAGAAAAGTGAACTGGCGCGAGGCAAGTACTAAATTCGGCCACTCGAAGCCGATCGGGCCGAAGGAGATGAGTGGGCAACTTTAAGTGCAGTCTGGCCGGTAAGTGGATTTAAATGCGGCATCATCGCAAAATGTTTCTCTCGATTAAAGAGTTCGCAAAGCCAGAGCGGATCACCGACTAGCAAACGTCTCAACCCGGGGGCTAGGTGCGCTGCATCGAAAGCTCGGAAAATAACGAACCCGCCGGGAACAATGGTCGATGTAACAAGACGCTAACTCCGACAAGCTCGCGCCGCAATTTCTCATTTTTAAACGTAAAACTGACACCGGCGCACGGCGCGGTGACAAATATCGTTCGCAACGATTTTCCCCGACTGCGCCGTTTTTCCCGGATAGAGCTCTCGGTCGTATAAAAAGTATCACGTACGGGGTGAAAAATACCGGGTATAATACATCAGAGGGACGGCAGTGCCGAGAGAGTGTAACTACGGCCGTCTGACGGCCCAGGAATACGTAGCTGCGAAATCTCATTACGTAGTAAGTGCGCCGACTGCACTCTCGCTCTATATTTCCATCGATTCACATGGAAATGTCGCCGGCTGGAATTTCGCTCCGTTCAATTTGGCCCGATTCACGATATGGCCCGAGCGCGACCTCCGTGACCTATCGGCCCTGATTCTTTATCTCGCCGAGTCTGACGTTCCTCACCTCCGAACGGGCGTGCGTCTTCGCGAAATCACTGAAGTGCCGACGTTCGACGAGATTCGGCGATCTCCGCCGCGATTCGCGCCAATTTACGGCCGAAGAATGTCTGGGGCGAATGCACGGTGGGACGCGAAATTCGCGAAGGATCATCCCAGGCGTATAATTTTCGGCGCGGTATGGAGAATTACGCGCGAATTCTGAAGGGGGCGCGCGGGGTCGGAGAATGGGCCGCCAGAATTTTATGGAGTTTCCACGCTCGAGGAGCTTAAGACTTCCAATCCCGGCCCCGTGCCACGCGGGTAACATATCTCATCCGGATTGCAGGCCGAAGTTTCGTTTCCCCGGAAAAGTAAAGCGTCGCGCTGGGGAAACGATCGAGGACTTCGGAATTACTTTGGCAGCGTGTAAAACCATTTTCGTAGTGGGAACATTTTCTGTCGGAGGTGTCTGTGCTCAACTGAACGTACATAAACTCGCGAAGCAAGTCAGTATACCGAGGATAGAACTTAAGTTGTCTAGGTTCAATCCGTTAGTCGTGTTTTCGTAAAGATTTTCATTTCACAGTACTTCTTTCATTCAGAACAATGTTTGCGATATAGTACTTTGATTACACCATTTGCGGCAGCAGTCAATACGATAAAATTGATGGCCGACCCATTTCACATATACAGATACGATTTGAGTTAATGAAACGAATAAACCCATTGTATGGATGGAAAAAAACGGACTTGAGTGGACAGATCTCTTGATTTCTGATCGATTGCTGTAACCGAGTTACACAAGGCCGTTGTGCAAACTGCTTGATATGCCGCTTAATCAACAATATATTTGTTCTGTCTGAACAAATATTCTGGACAAGTTAAACACGCAGGCTAATATTGAACTGGAACACTACCTGTCGACTTTCCCCTCAATGTATCTGCCGGTAGAATGTAGTTGGTTTTTCGCATCAGCGTGAAACGTAGAAACGGCGGGCTCCCTTTCTTTCTCCCCGGCCGAACATTACCTTCGCGAAATACGTTGAAGATAACGTTCCGCCGTACGTGGCCAGGATTTTCCTCGTTGTACAATTTCAACCCGCAGACGGGATAACTCACGTGACCGATAACTCGTTCAACCTTATTCCGAGATATTCATCTTGCGCGCGGTTTCCCGCTGAAAGTTCCATCCGGCGCATACACACACCGTTTCATCATTTTTCATCGACGCGTACCCGCCGATAGCTTCACCGAACATCCGGATGGAAAAATTGCGGCCATCGGGTCGGAGCGGAAGTTCTGCCTCTAGCGAAGTAGATCGCCGATATGTCGCTTAAAGAATGCCTCTTTCTTCGCGTTCGGCTCTTACATCGCGAAATGCGCATCGCATCTTACGACGCGACAGTGCGCGCCGAAGATAACATTTCCAGCGTACGTGGCCAGCATTTTCCCCCCGTTACACGTTTCCGACACCCTTGGGGGTGAGTAGCCGATAACTCTTTCAAGCTCGCTTCGCGACGCTCTCCGCGCTCTCTGGTTGAAACGAAATAGCCCGCTGATAATTTCCCCGAATATCCGCACCCGGGGACGAAGACTACGTTTCGTTGAACTTCAGGGTGTAACGGAGTGGGAAAGTGTCTGAGTAGCCGCTGGTCTAAACGGGCAGAAAACACATTGTCGGCCGGAAGAGAATTTAGACGTGGGTCGACGAACTCGGGGTCGACAGAGGTGACGGTTAAATTCCTGCCCTTTCGCTCGCATGGCAAAAGTAAACGCCCTCTCGTCACCTCTCACGGATGTCATTTTCAATCGTGGAAATTAACTTCCGCGCAGCGTCAATAACGTTCGCGCGATCGCTCGAAGATCGTCGAACGTTTCTCGGCCCCTGAAGGCATTCTGCCTCTCGAAGGTATCGATCGAAAGTTCGAGATGACGGCTACCGGAGAACGAGCGGGCGGATGGATGAACGTGAAATGCGGAAAGTTATGGGGGGCGATAAAAAAATGAGGCGCTGCGGAACGACACTTTGGAAGTGGAAGTTTTTCACGAGCTGGCGATGTACTCCCATCTCGCGCCTTTCCTGCGTAGTTTTTCTGTTCGCCGTTCAACGTTCAAGGTAAATTCGGTGGACGCTCGAGGGCGGGGATGAAGTTGGTTCGTTAGGCGACCAATTAGCGTTAAGGCAGAGTTAACTGACCTTAAATCCGCGCGCTAGTTGCCTTATTAAAAATTTCTGACGGCTCAATGCGATGTAAGGCGTTCCGAAGTTGCACGGAAGTTCGCCGTTCACCGAAAATGTTTCGCGCCGATGTTAAGCGTGTCTCTGGATTAATTCCCGACTGGCGTGTAACTATGAATTAGCTAAGGGGCGGGAGTTTACCGCCACTTACTCAAGGTCGAGAGTTTGTACGTCTTTTGACATCGCACCCGAAGTTTCCTTCTCCGTCTGTCGTCTGCCGTGTGCCGTGTGCGCGTTAGTTGCTTCGCGTAGGTGCAAATTGATATTACGGGCCGAACAAAGGGATTCACAACGGTAAAGGGAAATTAAGTTTAATCGTCGGCGAAGGTGGGGACGTTTGTAATGCCCGAAAATCTGGAAAATTGTTGCGCTGTCATGTTCAACGTCACGCTAAACAACGAGTGCAGCGTCGATAATTGCCCTGTCAGTTTCTCTCGCGCTTGCTTCTGATCCGCTTTGAGAGACAAATTACGTTATGTGAGTTTCTATGCAGCCTCAAAGTCGAGCGGCGGAACGTCGCAAACAGTTTGTCGCTGCTGGTTACAATATGACAACATCCCCGATTACGGACTGTGCCGTCGAGGATCCATTAGTCCGTTTGATAAGGAACGAACCTTACGGTTAACGCGAGACACCCTATCATTTCTAATCGATCGTAAAGTCAGGAGCCGTCAGAGAACGTTGGAACACGTTCTCAATTGTTCGCACGAAACAAAGAATGGTATTGTCATGTTCCGTTTTCGAAGTAGCTGTACGTTTCTGTCAAAGGAACGGACGTACCTTCCGAAGAACGATTACAGAATAGTCGATTCGTGTTATCCGTACATAATGGCACCCTCTCGCATACAAAATTGTCCACTCATCCGTGGCCTCACGCGGCCTCACGAGAGGAAAAAACGGAGAAAGCTCCGTCCAATGAACTCGTTACGAAGTTACTGGATAATTCATGCCACGCAGTATACCCTTTTCTTCGGAAGTTCGCGTGGCTACGTGGAAGTCATGAAATATTGCTAAGGAGTTTCATAGCTAAAAGCTCCTTCATTGCGAGGAAGCTCCCGCAGAAGTCGTCGGAACAAGCTACAGGACTGGGTGGTGGTGGTGGGTGGGTCGGGGGTCGGCATTGCCCCACCGGCAGCAAGTAAGACAGGACGAGCCGGTAGCCTGCTGAGATACAGCAGACAGGTTAAAACCGCAATAATCCCGCGACCGCGAGGAAAGACGCTGAAACAATGAGAGCATAGAGCATCCGGACGGGTGTAAAGTTGACACGGCAATTCCATTTTCTTCGTCGGACCTGACCGCGGACAGATTCCGCCCTGTAAAATCTTGCCGGAGCTCGTCCGCTTGCGGCAGGATTAACGAACAATATCCGCGAACGTACGCGGCACTGCACTATCTCCGCTACCGGTGAGACGTAATTTAATTATAGACATTACGAGCAGCCTGGCCAACGGCAGATCCCACGCGAGGGAGTCTGTGTAATTCATCGGAAGAGCTTACTCGGCATGTTTTATGGAATAAGAATTTCTTACGGCGCGCTGATGTTTTTAACGATTAAAGTAATGTTTGCTATGGCCTGTCATTAATATGGAACGTCCGCCGGTTTCTGCGCGAGCGCAGAATATAAATCTTCCTTCGTCGTTCGACAGGCTTTGCAAAAAATATGCACCGACCGAATACGGGCTGCACATTTATTTCGCGCAACATTCCCTCGGCGGCGGAACAATGGCCAGCCCGCCATTTTCTGATACGTCAAGCCGACGAGGAGACTTTTGCTTCGCGTCACGAGGACAAGGTTTCATTTTGTGCATACTTATCCGAAACGTCGAAATCTCAGCTATTCATGGATTTCCGGGAACGGCCGCCGGGCGCGCTTCCCCGCGAGCGTATTCTGCGTATTTAATTGCGTGTCATAATTTGCATAATGGCGTACTCGCCGTTATTAACGTGCCCCGCGTTACGAATCTTGCCGGCTCCTCTCGGGACCGAACGCGTGCACACGCGATGCACGACATTTCGGAGCACGCAGCGTAGAAGGACATGAGCGTGCGTCGCGAAGCATAAAATCATTTCCGACAGTTAAGACGGACCGTTTGGCGAACCTGAAGATATCGTGCTCTCTCCGTCTTGACACTTGATCCCGAGCTCGATCGAACGCAACGCTCGTAATATAATTTTACGGGACGATAAGAGGTCGGCCGCCGAGTCCGTCGTCCCGGCTTGATGACACAGGACAGATCAAATATTTTCCTACATTAGGAAGTTGACGGGGAGTCGCGTGACCCACTGTTATCCTTGGAACTTGGCGAAGGGCGACAAATTGTCGGTAGGTGCCGAAAAATCGAACGGGCGTTCACGATTCGTTAAATGAATAGCTCGTCGATAACGTTCCCGTAAAACCAGTATTTTCGCTTTGGCTTTGAATCTTTCGACGCTGATTGACGTTCTCAGCGCAGTACTCATTGAAGCTTTCAAATTTACGGAACACTCGGCTCGACGTAGAACACCGAATATTCTAAAGATGAAATTGCATTGCCGGATTGTTTTGGAATACTGTACATTTCAAATATTTCAGCCTGCGGCGAAAGGAACGCGCGCCTGCGTTTGTCGCCAGTTTCGGTTTACCTTTCTGCTAAATAAACGAAACCCAATGCCTGTGAAAGAGGATCGATACCGCGTATTTTTATTAGACGGCTCGGCCAAAGACCTGATCATCGACAGTCGTAAGAGCGTTCTATTCAGACATTACGTTGGATTCTCTCGAAAAGGGTATAGCCGAATCAAATGGTCAAAAGTGCCAGTAAACCGATTGAAATACAAGAAGAAGCATTTCTGTACATTTTTAAATTCGTATTTCGGCTGCGGGGATTGATGAAGAGAAAAATGTTCTGTCTGCTTCTCCCACCATGTTCTCCGAATATAGTAGATAAAAACGTTTGAAAAAACATCAGAGCTTTAGCTGTTAGTGGTGCGCGCATTACCGATTTTTTTTTCATGTTTGAATTGAATATTTAAGGTAACAGGCATCATACGCCACAGCGCCGGCAAAATATCGATTTGTTACCATTTGTTCACTATTCGCTCATTCTTCTTGCCGTATCTCCGAAACCCGCAGTCGAGGTACAAAGTTGAAAATTCATTCAAACGCCACTTTTTTTGTATAGGCTATTTGAACAGCTTCTTCAGAATTTCAATCGGTTTAGGGCCACTTTTGACAATTTTATTCGGTTATGCCCTTCCATGGCAAACTGCATTGAGCAGCTCGCAGATTTTCTCGTTCGATAGTGCCATCGAAACTCAGGCAACTCGAACGCTCTGTAAAAAAAGAAGAGGCAAGTGGCGCTATTTTTTCAAGCCGCACTGAAGCTTTTGTACGAGAATATCAAAGCAAGCGGGGCTCGCGCATCGGGATTCTCAATTTACATCGATGTAATGCGAAGCACGGCAGGACGGCCGTCGAAGAGGATGCATTGAACGCCTGGCCGACGATCGTCGCTGCAAAAAGGTCAACGGTCGGTAATTACGTGCCGATCGAAAGTCTTCCGAAGCAATGTTAAGGGGTCTGGCCACCATGTGCGCTCGCCAGATGAGTACTATTCTTAAAAATTCATAAACGCGAAAATAAAGCACAAAATTCTTTTATTTTTTGTCACATACTAGAAAACGGTTTAGTGAACAAGTGAAAAAAATTTTGTGATAAAAAAATAAAAAACACCGGCGTTTCGTTCATTTTGGTGAAGGCCCTCGGCACGAAACACACGTGGGCGGTTCCATGACTACCTGCTTCATTTTGCTTCTGAAAAAAAATAAAAAAAATTAGCTTATTCCTGGATCTTATTGCAAGGGCGTAACGTAGGGAAATTTTTTTTTTTACATTAGGGAAATTATGGTGAGCCGAAGAATTTTTTTTCACGATTTTCATCGAAATTTCACGAGAAAAAACGTCATTAAAAAAAAACTAATCAAGTAATCGCAAAAATCGTACGTTACGCTTTAGACAATGTATCTAGAAGTACTGTGTTCAAATTTCAGAGTAATCGGACCGATAGTTTACGAGATTTATTCGGAACCGTTTCGAAAAATGTAGTTTCGAGATAATCGCAAAAGAAAGTAAAGGTGCGGTTATTCGGCTGACGGCGCGGTTTTTGTGAGTCTTACCTTCAATCAGCGATTCCTGGTCCATACATGTCCTCTTCGGCAGCTGTTTGAGCATCCTGGGCGTCTTTTCTCGAAGATCTACGTGCTTGGCGTGCTTCTTTCGTACCTTTTTGCGCTCGGACATTTGCTGTAGCGCAACGTTCCTCGTCGGCTGCCCTACACAAATCGTAGCAGCGATCTCCGATGCTTAGATCCATGAGTTTCATCATCAGAAAAATACTGTTGTACCCATCGTTGAAAGTGCTGATAGCAATGTAACTGGCAATTTCGACGGTTTTCGCACCGCTGGAACTCGTTTTTGGAGCCATTGACCAGATGACGGAGTTGACGCTTTCGTTGGCGTTTTGCGTGAAGCCTCCTTCGCACCGTTCTAACAATTCATCTAAAGTGAGGTCCTCATAAACAGGTCGAATGGCATCTTGAACAATTTGAGGCAGAGGATTCTTGTGTAGATATTCATCCAAAGTGCCAATCGCTTTTGATATTTGCCAAGAGCACCACGAGTCTTCTCCCGGTGGACAATTTTCATGCTGCGGGATTTCGTCGGTCGAGCTCTTGTGCTTGAATGTTGCCCAAATAGCTTTCTTCATTTCGTCTTTAGAATTAGAGAACCTTCGAATAGCGAGACCGTAATAAACTGTTAACTCGTTAATTAGTTTATCGGTGAGCTTTCCTTTGCCAGCAAGACCTTTCTTTTCCTTTTTGATTTTACGAAGTCGTGTGCCCATCCTTTTCTGCACATGACCTACGCATTCTTTTTTCATCACTTTTTCTTCGTATGGATTCGAGTAGACAATTCTACTAACCCATACAAATGATACAATAGGGCAGCTGCACGTACTGAACCGTGCGAGTTGCATACACTGATCGAGCCGCGCGGTCGACCGCTCGCAGCGGCTCGACCTTCCTACCGAGAAACACCTGTAACTTTTGCAATTTTGCGATTTTCAGTACCAACTATGGATTAACTGATGCGTAACATTTCAAAGATTATTATAACACAATAAAAAAAAAATGAAAAAAAAAAAATTGCATGGTGGCCAGACCCCTTAAACGCAGAACTTGCGATTCGCAGCTCGAATACGACAGTTGGGAACGTCTGCTCGCCACGACGTTCCCTTTAACAATTGATTGCGGACGTTTCAGGAATCGGGTCGAACGGCGGTCGATCAAATCCATCGTGGCCATAATTAATTAAGCCATGGCACTTTGAACGCCTCCTGGCACGTGTGATTTGTAGTGGTGCTCGACGTTTATCGCTTCCGTCCTTAGATGGCATCTGGTCTTGATCAATCCGCAATGCGAATTCGATGACAAGGATACGCTTATATGTGTACGCGTTTAACCTACCTGCATGCGCCTACCACGTACGGATGTAACTGTGTACGTGGGTACGCAGATTGTGCAAGAAACAAATAGTTTCGAAATCCAACAGTTACAATCAGTCAAGTCAAACAGGCCCTTAAGTGTGTCTTACGAATACTGACACAGATTGCTGGCTAATTTTGCTCGGTAACTCGTTACCAAGGTGACATTGCAAAGGAATCAGTTTATCGTTCGTTCGGAATACTCGCCTCTTTCACACAGCTTCATTGAGAATTCAAGGGGTTGGATTTGATGACGCATTTTTTTGACCGTCGCTTTGACGCACAAGCTTTTTAGGTTTGCGCCGCGCATGCTCTGCTATTCTATCTCTATACAACATTGATTACATCAGCTGCAACACGCGATATCAGAGTCCACGATTTATGAACTCTATGATAAAACTTTCATATCATCCGGCGCGATGCAGCTGCTTTTCACGTTGCGTTCGGCCTGTCGTATATACAGTGTATTAAGAATCTCAGAACGGAATATTACTTGCTCGTGATATATCCCTCATTTTTTCCGGCCGCGCAGCGTCAAAACCCAGGAAGCCTACGACATCGTACAAATATCCATGTCATGCGAGAATGAAGTCTCGCCGATTTTCCAATGTCAACCTTCGAGGTTTATCGGGAGCAGGAAATTCGACTCGACCATTTCACTTATCCGGTCTGTCTCGATCGAATTATGGGTTCGAAAGATTTTCATGTACCTCCATTACATGCCAACGACATTTGGTATCAGACGTGACGTTTAACGTTCAATCGATATTTCTAGATCGATACATGCCAGATAGTTTGCTTCGGAAAAAGAAATCGAAGAAAAGACAGGTTAACTTCGATACGCGATAAATTTGATGCGTACGATATTTCTTGGCTAAGTTGGAGCGAGCGAAACGCTCGAAGTTCGAGTGTTATTATACGCCTGGTCGTTAGCAGGTAGCAGCGGCAGCCTCGATGGGAAACGCTGAAAAGTTGGTAGGCTTGGCTCCTCTAATAAGAATCACAAAGTGCTCTTCAGTGTATTTTCGCTGGCCCGCTTCCACCTGCTCGTCATAATACGCCCTCTAAACCAGTTGCTACATCGGTCGGACGATCAATAACCCTCCTATGTACGTACACATTCGCGGGCTAACCTGTTATTATCCTGGTATTTGGAGTATGAAAAAGAAACGACGTCGGTGGAAAGCGGTTTGTATGCACTGTACGCTCAAGCCTGGAGTCAAGTGACTTGTGCGTCGCGAACACGTTGCTCTTGCAATTGTTTGCCCTGCTAAAGCAGCCGCAAACTCCTTTTCTCATTCAATTAACAATGCTTCGCGAAACGAGCGGGTATTTTACATGAATAATATGTAACCGGTTGCTCCGGGAAACAATGTTACTGGATTTTCAATATTAACTGTGCCCGTGCAAATTTAAATTTTGAAACGGATAAAAGTCAATATCCATTCATTTTAACGCTCGTTTCCAGGAGCAGGCCGACACGGCCCGCTGCTTGTTGGAGAATAAGAAGGAAAGTCGTTGTTTCGCGATGGAAAGAGGGAGACGGAGGTACGAAAGATCGTGCGGCAATCAGTGTAATCTATTAAACATATAAACGCGGGGTCGTGCCCGGGATATGGAACAGGTTTTCTTCGCCAAGCGAACTGACTGCTCCTGTAAATACTGCATGCCGCTCAGTCACGTTATACACTTCAGGAAACAACGGGAGGATGCTCTATCGTGCCGTAAAACGAAGGGGGCGAAGGGTGACTAACACGATTCATTGATTATCTTCCGCCATCTTGAAGTAGGGACACTCCTGGCAAGAGGGAAGGCTTTGTACCGATTCTCCCTCCGATTACGGGACATTCGAATGCGATTGCACGCAACTTCGAGAACGAACGGTCTGTTTGTCAAGATCGTTAAAATTGTACTGCGCGCATACATGTTCCTTGGACAAACATTGCGTGCATAATAACGAATACGCGTCTCCTGCTTGTCCGACGGAAAAATTGTCGTCTGCGCTGTATTTAACCGATCATTAGACATTATCCTGAGCAAATTCAACGCGGTGCGTTCGCTGACATATGGTGATTCGCCGATCGTGCATACGTCGAGAACAGTTCCGCGTAACAGTAACGTATTGTCGCTCGTTATTACCGCTCATATTCGTTTCCATCAGTTCCTATGCGCCGGCAGTGCATAATGTCGCGCCCAGGCCAACGATGAATTATTCCGCTTTCGTGCTCGTCAAAACTCAGCCTTTGCCGGTCGGCGATAAGGGCACTCGTTCCAAGAGGATTAAAGTCGAGTGGGCTAACATTTTGACCGTCACGTGAATATTTTTGCCCTGTGTTAGCGCACTTCCACCGTCGCTATACCCCTGTACTAATTTAATTGATATCCGACAGAGGGTTGAAACTGCCGCGGCTGTTTAACTTACGATCAAACGCGACCAGCAGATTAGCAAACATCGGTTTGCTTAACTAAATATACGCAGAGGTGGAAGTGAAACAGCACGAAGCTCGACTACCGAACAAAGAAAGCAATGATTAAATACATCATTATTAATCATATTATGACCCACGTTACGGAACGGGGCGGTTGTGACCCATACGCGAACGTGGTAGCTCAGGCGGTCTGGATCGTATCCAACTTCGGCGCGACACAAAGCTCAGGGCTATGGTGAGCGTACGAGGTACGAAGCCCATAATAACTGAACAAACAGTCTTAATCAGTCGAGGCAACGAATCGCTCGCGATTACGTGATACCTGCGAAGAGAGCGTTCGTTCTCCGGGGTAGAATCGTGCACTTAGCGTAATTCTCGATGAATTCCAGCCGGGCCGAGGGCGATTACGTGCCCTGGTCACGTCATACGTGGCAAAGGTCTTGCAGGGCTGTTAGGGTCTCCTCGGTTGTTCCGTGCCGGGTGACGATCAATATTACGTAGTACACGTTGGGAGGCCAACGACGAGCGACCAACAGGTGAAGTAACGTCGTGGCAGACTACGGGATACGAGGCCAAGGGGAGAATATAAAATTACCCTGTGCGGATAAAGAGAGTGAGAGACGAGGGGCCGAGGGAGGTTTAGGGGGGTCGGGGGCGAGGAGAGGGGTTCATGAAGGGGAATGGAAAATGGGGGAGTGACTAAGAGGGAAGCGAGGGAGAAGGAGGGAGATGAAGATAGAGTATCGCTGCCGGCTCGCTCGTTGGACCCCCTGACGAACGAGCCACCTTGAGCTTCTCATGGCCGTGCTCTTCCGGAAGTGCAGCGTGCGAGAAGCCGCCTTCGAAGGAAAATCCGGCCTAATTCAGCCCGCGGTCGCGGTAAGCGAGAGGAAGCCGCCCGAGTCGTAAGCGGGGGTGTTCCCAGTCTGTGCGGAGTCGATTTTACGTGTAACGAGAGAATTTGCGTCGTGCTGGAATCATGTGTGCTTTACGGCCTACGAGCGCATCCGAAATGCAAACGTCGCGTGATACAATTCGCGAGTCAACTTCCGAAGATTCGGTACAACGATGAGTACCATTGTTATTCGAATCGCGTTAATTTTCTACGTTGTTGTTGTCGCGTATGTCAATTTCGGGTTTTGAAAAGACTATTTGTTTTAATAAGCACACTTTGCGAAATGGTACCTGTATTATATTCCACCCGGCCATTTCATGATAACGAGGAGAGAATGGGGGCGATTCAGGGGCAATTACACGGTCGTAAGCGTGCATAAAGATGCTTCGGGTCTCATGAGATCGGGAATACCATGCGACGCGCACGTCCAACGTCAGCGGTACACTGCGCGCGCACATTAAACAGGTCTAATTAATTGGGAGCGACGCTGATTGGCGCAGCGCATCCTGCCCCCGTGCGACTTCGCTCGCCTGTACATACGTAATTGCGCGTCGATACGCATGGCAGATTTCGCGCGGAACACCCGAAACGTATGCAAACCTCCGGCGCTCGCGATATTTCCATATTGCGCGGCGCATTAGTGCAGCTTTTCGTGCACGCTCGCGAAATCGAACGCTCGTCGTCGATTTTCACTCTTTCGCGGAGGAACAAATGATACGCGCGCTTTCGGAGGCGAGAATTGTCGGGCGATGACGCGAATCGCGGACGAAACGAAAATCTGGCCGGATACGAGAGCCCGCAGGGAAACAAATACGTCGCCGGCAAAGGTGATAATTGGAAATCTGCGCGCGCGTTAGGCTGTCAATTTTCGTCGGCGGCGTCAAATTGAAACGATTCGCGCCGTTCGACCCGTCGCCCTGGGAACTCTATAATATAATCGCTGGTTCTTTGACTGCTTCGCTATGGATATCACGAATTTACGCGCGCCGCCACGGAAGCATGTTTGTCAGCTTTTTCCGGTTTGTCTGCTCGAATGTGAAACCGAAATTCGAGCAGGTTTCACAGCTTTCTGTGCAGCGTTCAGGATTTGTACTTGCGTATTATTGGTTCGCAAGAGACTTCGATGGAATTGGAAAAATCTGTCCATTATTTCCGGAGGCAGTAGATGTAACAAGGTTCAAATCGCTCTAGTTGAGACATTTCTGCAAAATCCTGAATGTAGCTGGAAGACGTACGCCAGGTACGAACGAGTTCTGGGAAGATTCGTCCGCCTCTTTATCTTCCCGTAAGCATTTGAATCTCAAATCTACTTATTCACCACCGTCGCCACGAGAGCGCCATTAGTCGAAACCGGGAACACTTTGCACCGACACGATCCTGTAGCCGCAAGTGGAAAAGCTGGGAGTTCCCGTACGCCGTGCGATTGCAATTATCGTCGGCGTCCGTTCAGGCTTATCTGCTTAACATGCCTGACTGCTCGTCAAAGGATACATTCAGCCCCCTTCTTACGGAACCATTCTCCTGCCACCTTCCATTTACCTGCCCTTGGCAACACGTAGACACGCCGACCTGTCAACGGGTGGCTTCAAGATAGATTTATATTTCCGACGAGAATTCCCTTATAAAGTACACAATTGATATGCGTTGATTATTCAATATCATAACGGTGTTGCAGGCAGTCAAACGGTTCGTTGACTGTGTTCAAACTTTTTCGCACGATGAGGCGGTTTGTTTTTCCGTTCAAATCGTTAAAATCGTCGTCGTAATGAACGATTTAACCAGGACCTGCGACGATGCTATTTGCGCAGATTAACCCGGCCGCGCGATGCATATAAAACGGAAACTGTTTTCGCGCTCGGCAAAATTCGCACGTGAAATATTTAATATACGCAATTTTACGCGCACACTAAATCTCGTAAATTCGACTGCCGCTGCCCTAATTAATATTTGAGCACACGCCATTTGTTTCAATCTTGCTCCGGGAGCCGTGCACCAGCTAAACTGTACATGCTGCATGATCGTAAGCCGTTGAACGAAAGTCAAACAGCTTCGCCGCCCTTCGACGTACTCGGAACGGACTCCAATTCGAGAATAATAAAATATTTCTCTTACTTCCATTCGCTTCCGACGCACAACGTTTGTACGCGCACACAGTCCCCGTCAACCCACTCTTCACCGTTCGATTTTCCCGAAGGTCCTTCCCTTAGTCCGACAAACATGGAAATCAAACACGCGCCCAATTCAATTTCGAAGCTAACCTTGCATTTTTAGAGTGTTCACGTTAACAAGAGACCGCCGTCGCGCCGGAAGTGCAGCGTTTTTCTGCGAACTCTGGGGAAAGTTTATCTACCTCTTCCCGAGGCGACTCGTGACGTGCCCTTTCGAGAGTGCCGTCCTCTTAAGGGCGGCAGCGGCGTTATAAAAAAAAACAAGTCGGAAGCAGAAACGGGAAGGCGGCGGCGAGTGATGATAAGAAATAAGAGTGAGAGAGAGAGAGAGAGAGAGAGAGGAGTTGCTCTGGGTGGGATATATCGCACCAGGAGCTTTTACGCTGTTCCAGGAGAGGGGCAGCTGGCATTCAGCTTCTGCGATGCGAAGGAAAAAGTTTGCGTTTCCCGCGTAGAGAAGCCAAGAAAGGACGGGCGAGCCGTAGCATTCGAATCGGATTCGAGCAATCGTCGAAAGACGCACTACCGTACCGCGTTCTGGTTTTGACGCTTTATCGACTTAACTCGCTATAGGCATATCAAGGCGGATATCGGTGAATTGATACGCCGCCCTGTCTGCTACCAACGAATACGGGGTGACTGGATGCGATCAATCATTCCTAATGACGTCAAAATTCGGTTGAGGTCGCAAAAAGGGATGATACATTGAGGATTTGGAGTAGGACGCCGTTGCCAGTGTGATTTAAGACTCCCCCTCGGGGGAAGTCTGTGACGTGACATCCCAAGTGTCTTTAACCTTCGCCCGAATCATTTCTTTATCATCGTCATTAGTAACCTCGGAGCCTCCCCGAGCGTTGAATTTCACCGATCGGAATCGAGCAGCGCGTATATACTCGGCGGACGTAAATACCTGTCCGTAGCACTCGGGGCACGCTGCATAAAGGTGGACCGCGAAAGCGTCGAAATGTTGAGCCTGCGTGTTACCGATATGCGGCCGCACGTTCGCCGCTAGCGGCGCATAGAGTATCGGCGAGTTGCCATTCGCGTACGTCCTGCTCGCGGCAGAGAGTGTCGGCGAGAGTGCGAGAGCCGACGCATAAAGCGAGATTAATGTGCCGTCGATCGGAAAAATAATGAAACTGGTTCTCGCGGTGACTGGCAACGAATGGCCTGCACCGGGCGAGAGGCGGCCGGGCCGGATTATGAGAATGGGCCGGAGGTGTGGTTTAACGAAGTTTCTTATTCTCCCGGGCTGCGATTAATGCGCCTAGTGCGAAGCAGAGGCGGGGGAGGGGCGAGGAAAGATCGAAGGAGGAGCTCGCTTGCCGGCGACGTCTTTTGTTATCGGCAGTCGTCGAGGGCGTCTTGAATAAAGCGGGAGGGAAGGACGATCTTCCTTGTTCGGGATCGTATGATTAAAAACAGCGAGCATTGTGACCGCGATGACGCTGCATATTGTTTCGGAAATCGTTTGCGCTCGTCGCAGTCCATTTTTTTTTCCCACTTTTTTAAGGGCGCCGGAGGTGAATCATGAGATAGCGTGGCGCGCTTAACGCCGTGCGCACGGCGCGGCGCGGATGAATGTTAATTGACGTGAGAGCATCGTCCTATCTCGTAATTAATACGAGGCTCATGCCGCGGGCGGCCGACCGTGGAAATGCGTAGTGCCGGCCGGCCGACCTATTCTCATGAATCGACCTTCCGCAGCGCGTCCGCCATTTCCATTATCAATGGACGCGGAATGAAGCTTTAACGTCTGATAGTTACACGCCATTCCTTTCCCTTCTTCCTCTCGCCTCGAGCGCTCTTTCGACGTTACGCCCGCAGCTTGAAAATTACTGATTACTTTTGCGTCTGACGTTTTCGTTGTTTTACAGTCTATGCCTCGACCAAACGCTTTCCCCTCGCCACACATCCGATTCAATATTTTAATTTAAAGCGCACACGTTTTTTCCCCTTTGCCGCGCTCTCAATAAGCAATTTATTTTTCGCTAGCTTCGTTACGCGCGTCGCTTTAATGGTCGCGACAATGGCGGACCGGCCAATTTCGGGTGCGTCGTCCCAAATTGTCAAATAGTAACGCCCCCGCCTTCCCAGCGGGTTTGATTGAAAATTTGTAGTGGACCCGATGACAGGCGTCAAGGTACGGTCGGTACGTTTAAGTCGGTTCGATAATTAACGCGGCACATAGGTACATCGACAGTGATTCGAAATGCATATCAGTCAGGTCGGTGCCTAGCGTAGGCACAGAATTAATAGGGATGCTGATTAAAGGGGGACGGGCCACCCTTAGCGTTGCGATGCCGTAAATTCCGTGGCAATCCCCCCTGGGAGGGAAGAGGGTGTGGGGGGGGGGGTGGGGGTAGTCCGGGCGCTCCTCCTAAAAATTTTAAACTCATTCTGAATATCTGCCTGCTGCGAAAGCCGCAAGGGAGAAGCACTCCCGCGGATTCCGGGCGCACTTTAATCCGACCTTTTCATAATTCACGCTGAAAGCAACCTTTTGATACGGCTCTAAGAAACGTTTGTTAGTCCGCCCCGTCCGGCCAATGGAAATCGTAACTGTGCGCGGGCGACTCATTCTGCCGGGGGAGAGGGAGAGGGGGTGAGAGGGAGGAAGGGACGGAGATAGAGAGAGAGAGAGAGAGAGAGAGAGAGAGAGAGAGAGAGAGAGAGAGAGAGAGAGAGAGAGAGAACACTTTTGCCAGAGAGGCAGTCGGCAAGTGTCGACAGTCGGAGGGTCGTTTCGGCTCAATTATTGCACGGTAAATCGCTTTTGTTCCCTCCCACGATTCGGGAACGTCGAGCGATGATCCCGGGGCGTACAAATTTAACGGGGGAAAAAGCGGACGGGAGGATAGCAGACATATTTCGGCCAGACAGTAGAGTCGAGACTTTTTGGCCAAATTCCCAACCTCCGCTCCGATCGGTTCCGAGCTCTCACGACAGATGCGCACCGGTCGTTGCTTTTGTTCCCTTCTTTCTGCGCCCGTATTCGGCGGACAAAAAGGGATTGTAATGCGAGTGAGTACGTTCTCGTGTTTCGGCAGACTAACTAAATGCGCGCTACAAATAACGAGAGGGAAAAAGTTGGACAGTCACGGCGCAGAAGCCGGTGGGGCGTAAATGGGATAACTTCGGGACCGTGCGATGTGTGGTGCGTTGCTTCGGATGACGCACTGATAAGCGTGTCGTCGAACGATAGGAACGGTGCGTGCGTCGAAAATTCGGGGCCGAAAAACTGGCGAGACGCTGAAAGTCCGATGAAAGAAGCGGCTTGTTCTGACGCCGCTCACGTCTTACCTCGGTCCTTCTGAACCGGGATAAGCGAGGATAATGCCTCGCGCCGAGTTAATCGCGAAACGAGATCAACGGAGTACAATCCGAGAGTTTTACCATTTGTTTCCCGGCAAGATTCGACGATCTGGAAACTGCGCAGGATATTGCGAACGCGCGCGCGTCTGTCGGGAAACATTTTCAGCCGAGATATATGTCCCTAATAATTCATAGCTTAACAATAAAGCGACATTAAAATTCATGAACGTTGGACGAGCGCGATCAGCGCGGCGCGTGGGAAGATATCACGTTTTACTATCGTGCAATAAATATGAAATACAGGTACGTGCAATTCGGCGGATTTTGGACGTGAACGACCGACGGTGGAACCGCTATAATCATAGCGTTCTCCCTCGCGTTCTTGAAGCGTGCTGTATATCGAGCGCAGGTGCGTTGCACGGAACGATCCGACTGAGTTATCATTTAGTTTTACGGGCCACTTAAATTCTCGTCGAGCGCTGTTTAGCGTTGTTTCGCGCCATTGTTAAGAAAGTTGCGCACATGCTCTAATACCATAAAAAAATTGTGAGCGTGAACGGGAGCGAAAGACGTAAAATGTATGTCCATGAGCGGTCGTGCAGACAAACATTTCGGTTGCGGGGCATGAAAGCTGCAAGCGTTAGTTTAGAGATGTGCCGAACTAATTAGGTGCCGTACGAGGCTCGAGGAAGCCAGCGGAACGGGCGGAACGACCGAGATATTTCCCAGGTGTATCTTGCGCAGTTCGCCGATGGAATTTAATCTGCAACGACCCTTCCTTTTTATTTTAAATCCGACGAGCCGCCCTGCGAGCTCTGGCCGCGGTCGAGAAAAAAAAAGTAATTCCGCTCAGCTCCGAGGAGCGCTCGATGTCTCGGCGTTGGCCAGAAATTCAATCGGCGCGAAATTTTCGTCGTAGCCACCAGAGTCCATTCCCTTCAACGAATCCGCCCCCTTGCCGACGGCTCCTCTTCAACTTCCTCGATCGTAAACCGGCCACGTAGGCGACTCACGTAGTAAAAAGAGGAGAAAAATTGGGAAGAGAAGCGGGCCGGAAAAAATGAGGCGAGAAGTGGCCGGGGGGCGTAAAGGCGGAAAGTGCATTAATCTCCGTTAGACACTCATAAGATTTTCAGGTGGGGGAGACCTTGTCGCGCTGGGGATCACGTATGTAGAAACTGACGCCGAATGAATATTGTACCGGGTGCCGGCAATTTTCAGCGTCGGCCCCCTCCCCTGATTCCGCGGAACACAAACTCCCCATCGATCGTGGGTCGACTTAAAAATTTCATATCTCGACGTCGAATGGGAACGGCCCTAGGCGAGGGAATGCTGCGACGTCGCGATCCTTAATTATAGATGTCGTCCGACGCGCGGGGTCATTGTCGAATCGAGTCGCGCGTCTCTCCGGGGTAACATAATGATCCGTGCGCGAGGGGCGGGGAGTGGACGTTTTCGGAATAAACGGCGTCGAGAGTGCATGCATCGCGAATTCTCCGGAAAAACTGCGCGTCTTAGAGCCTTGGAATTCGAATGGCCATGAATAAAAGATCCATGCAAATGTGCTTTGCGCATCGACCGCAGACGTTGCGCGCGGGAGTCTATGTAGATTATATGTAGGCAGTCGTCGTGTGTGCGGGCCTCTGTGTACAGCGAGCATAATACCGAGGTCCTGCGGGGGCGACGTAGTTTTCCCGATCAATTAAGGACGCACCGTGGCAACGATAATTCAGCAATAATGAACGTTGCGCCCGGTCGCGGCGTTGGGAGGTCGCAGCCAAAGGGTCGATGGAAAATTTCGTAAAATATTTCTCTGCGCAAATGGATCCGCGAGCGACGCTCTTTCTTTTTCCAAGCCCCCTTTTCCACCCTGTGTCTCTGGCCCTTTTACGTTTCCATTTCTGCCTTTCGTCATCGCGGCCGACGGCGCTCGTCTTTCGACGCCATAAAAATGCAGCGAGAAGCTGCATTAACGTGGCTTAATGGCTCCGTTAACGTCGTTACGATTTCTATTCCGTGCCCGAGCGGGTCTGACGACGGTTACAATGCAATTACGAAATGGAAAGTACGGGAGTGTACGAGAGATGACATCGGCGGATGAATGTTAAGCGCGCGTCGTACGTTCGTAAGGCTATAGTGTCTCGCGATACTTCGAACACCTGAATCGGCGGTCAATAAAGCGCAGGGGGACTATTGGAAGGCAATTCGGCGAAAAATGAGAAAAATTCTTTTCAATCCGACGAACAATCGTTCCCCTTTTCGGAGCTCGGCAAACGGCAGTGCCGTGAAAGAATATTAGAAATTCGCGCCCAGCGTTTTGTTCTCGGCGGGGAGCGCGGTTTTATCGGATTTGAGCGGCAATAACCGAATATATCCGATGTTCAATGTACCGGTGCGCTTTTCGGCATCGGGTATTAACAGGACTCCCAGGCGAAGCAATATGCGTGGCCATTGATCATATATACAGGGATACATTTATGGCGCGCGCTCTCTCGCGGAATTGAAAAACGTATCAACCCATCCTATGGTCCGATACGTTCGCTAAACTCATTAAAACAATTGGATTCCACTCCCATGTTCGGCCGTCTACGTGACCCATACTCAACTCGTTATTCTAATAAGGATAAACCAATCCATCGACTCCGTGTTATCCTACTCACACTGATTCCCAGTTCTATTGATTTCGTTGAGTTCGTGAGGTTAAGAGACCGTTTGGATCGTATGGGAATGGGCGACAACGCTTTCAAATTGAACGTTTCCTGTTTCTTTAAGCGAACAATGTCCGACTGTCTTTTGAAAGTTGAACGACGGACGAGAGACAAGATAAAGTGCGTGCGTGCGTGCTCGCCGACGTCGTCTGATCGAAGTGTCGACGTCGCTCAATTTAATAGAGCATTCCTCCCGCGAGATTGTACAATTTATTTCGTGTCACTTGCTGACAAACAATGTAGCTGAGTCATTGTCACGGGAACGCGGAGACAAATCGATTTGCGGTGATCGACCGGAAGCAGGAAGGGAACTTAGGTGGAACTTCTATTCAAAGCCGACGTTCTGCGTTAACCAATTTCTCAACCTCTGAACGGTCATTTCAATTTGGAGAGTTGAGGACGAAGGGCGAATGAGTCGTGAACAGAGATGGATTCGAAAATATTTATAGCCGAACTTCGGTAGAAAGGAGTAAAATCTACGTAGCCAAACTGTGGCGCTGCAATCGGAATCTGGCAGGAGTAGCTTCGATTCGGGTACCTGTTTATCCGGTTTGCCGACGGTAACGCATTCTTAAAATAATTAACGTGCCCGATAATGGAAAGGGCAGCTCATTTTTAATTAAATCTTCGACCGCAGGCGCGGCCGTCCGGTATCGTTCGAATAGAAAAGAAGGGGGGGAAGAAAAAAGAGCATCGATATATCGGGAAGCGACGCGTTCGCCGCCGCTTCGCAAAATCGACGCTCGGTTATTATTATCATGAACGGAACGGGGGAATGCGAGACGCGGAACAATTAATCCGCTTCGAGGCCGATTCCGTGAAAATACAGGCGGAAAATCGGTAAATACCTGACGTTGTAAATTTTCGAGCGACGAACGCACTTGCGATTGAATTCGCGCTTCGACGATTGGAAAGTTTAGTCTACCCCCTGCGGATGAACGTGCGCAGTGCAAAAATCTCGGAATCGTTACGTTCAGCGGATGGCAGGCGTTCGAGAGAAATGTTCGCCTAAGGAACGTTTTACATTTCAATTTCCTCGTCAGCGTGCCTGAACGTCAGGCCGTACCTGCGTGCGACGCATTCACGAATTATTTTGCGGTTTAAAGCGCCGAAAGGCGGAGAATACTTTCTACTGATTGTGAGCAGCAGCACGACTGTTGCATTTAATATACGCAGGATGAGGCACGTAACGAAGATGACACGCCGGTAACCTAGCTTCACGCGTTATTAGCATTATCGTTGGCTTCATGAGAACATGCTTCGTGCCTGGCTATCCATGCCCCTATTCGCCCCTGCGAAACTTACTTGCGGCTTCCACGTCGAATTTACCAAACCTCTCGTCAACTCAACCGATGCGCTGACTTATTAATCAGTCGGTGCAATCTTGGAAGCTGCCGAAGTTTCGGTAGGTAATGGCAGGACAAAGTACGGGGTCACGTAATGAAGGTGTCCGAGACGACGAGAGAGGGAGGGGAGGAGAATGAAATACGGTGAAAATAAAGAACGGTCCGCTCAACAAATATTGATAATCCTATCCGATAATAGCATAAATACACCAATGCAAATTTGACGCGGTAAATCTGTCGCATTTCAGCGGGTATTATTTTTAGCGCTCGGCTTTGTGGGCAGGTCAAACATCCGCTGTTTTTGCACTCTCGTGCAAAGTCGTACGGCCGGCAGGGTCGGGCAATTTTCCCCGCTACCGAATTGACGTTCGATGGATCCGATTTTACGCCGAAAAGTCGGCGCCGTCTGGGGCGCAAGGCTCTGCGTTTAATCGATTTAAATGAAAGAGGAAACGTACCCTTCGACGAAGGGCATGCCGGATATAGCTCGAAAGTGACGGCCTCCGTTGGAAGCCGTGCCGCGAAGGCTAAAAGGCTCTTAATACTTTCCGAATCGAATCTTCCTCTCGGCGAGTCCATTTCGCTATCGAACTCGATTAGCGGTCGGACGATATCTTCTCCAGCTCTTTATTTTAGAATCTCTTATCCGATCGGAAGGAACCCGTCGGCCCCTTGGATGCGTAGTACAGCTCTGCCGTCTCATTGTCCGTGACAGAGGTTGATTCAATGACCTGTGATTATGTGGTAACTCGATAGGCTTGATGCATGAACACCGCCGGAACTCCCTTTATCCACGAGGTGTATCCTCTCAACTGACACCTTCCCAGTGACGTACTTTTCTGTATTCGCCTATCTTGGTGCACCGCGTCGACATGGGTTCGGTGGATATCTCGTTTCAACATTCGCAAATCAGAATGATTTCGATTTTCGGACAGAACCTTTTTTCCGACGATACTTTTATGCAAAGGCGAAAGGTTGAAGTATTCAAATAACAAGGCCGCTTGTCGAAAGATCTTCGAAGAATGTATGAACAGGGCATAAATCCAACTATGAATATGCATGCAATGTTGAATTTCGTGCCGTAGCCCCCGACTAAAACTCGCAATGCCAGAGTCGTGACTTTTTTCACTTGTGACCAAATGAAAGTTAATGACGTCTGCCAAGTTGACGTCCATTAATGGCGATTCGTTTACCCGCAAATCGGATCACTCGGCGGCTGAGAAATTTTCCCTAGGAAAAAAGTGGCTGCAACGGTCGACGCTATTTCAATTTCGTTACCGGTTATACGTCCGGGGCCGGCGCACATGAATTTCCACGCCACGAAGATTGACAGTTTTGCGAGAAACGGAACGTCGACGTAATTTCGCTCTGCCGGCAATATTTCTGGCGAGGTGACTTTTTTTCCGAAATAGCGTCCGGCACGCTCGCGTATCGGCGATTGGGTAGACAGCGCGACGGGCGGAGGACGGGAAAAACTGGTTACACAACCCGGTAATACACAGCGCAACGGAAACATCGTCATCGTACCTCTGAGAGATTCATTTGTTCCATATAATTTTGCGCCGACGTGCTCTCGTCCCGGCCTCATGAAAAAATCCGAACGAAATTGTCGCATTTTATAAATCTCCGGCACCGGCAACAGGATGACAAACACGGGCGTCGTTTCGTATGGCAAATAATTTCGCGCGTCGCATTTATGCGGGCGTACGGGGCACGTTTCGTCGGAGCGTTTATTTCTTTTTACGACCATTGTGGCCATTCGTTGGAACCGATCGCGTGCCCGGACACTTCCCGCGGAAATTCAGTTCGCGCGCTAGATGGAAAAACGATCCTAATCTGGCGTTCTAATGGCGCGCACAAACGTATGATCGACAGGCGGCATTAGCGGTCACGCGATCTATGCACACGTATTATTCTCAGCGCCATTCATCGAATTCATCACGCCATGTGCCTCGATCGAACGTCGATGGTGGCCGCGCAAACGAATCCGTGCATTTCCTTCCGCCACTCCTCGGAAATAGTGCATGAAACGTCTATTATTACCTCTTTCGTCGAGTCAGAGCAGAAGCGCGTGCATTAAAAGACAGCGGTCATCGTGGAAAGCTGCATGAACGGAGTACGTTGCCGTTCTCTCGGCATGCTCCACTGAAACTCGGTATATCCCCAACGGACGCGCCATACTTTGACCGAGTGATCCTGAAAAATGACTTAAACGCATTTTTCCGAACATCAAACGTGGCTCATGAAAAGGCTCGGCCATACATTCGGCATTCGTTGCTCCGCAAAAGGGTCCTCGAAAAAACTCCAAACAGAACGCGAAATATCGAAAACAGAACGGGTCGGGTTGGAAAAATGGGGAAAAAGTGAGCTCTATCTCTTTCAGAGGTCAACAATGTCACGTATAATCACTATTACCTATTCACGATAACCCGAAGCGCCTTTCAGAGCGTATCAGAGTCCTCGGTCCCGATTAAATCCAATCAGCGATATTTTTCAACATCGTCGCAGGCATCGTAGCGCGTCTAACAAATCTTAACCCCGGCCAATACGGAGTGGCTTTAATTAAAACGTCGGACGCTCGTTAGACTTTCCGCATCCGTATCGAGCGATATATTGAAGCATGCCGACGACCCACATCGCGATTTAACTGGAAACACACGTCGATCGCTCCTTTCGTCGAGCCGGAGGCTCGTTCGGCGGATCTCTCAAAGAAGAATCGTCGCAAAGGGTAAAGACCATATCCAGGTCCGCTCCTCGTGACGATGACGTCGTGGTCGTGGTCGTGGACGTGGTCGTGGTCGTCGTCGTCGTCGGCTGCGTCGATAGCTGCTGCTGCTGCTGCGGCGGCCGCACGGCAGTCCCATGATCATCGAGGCGGATGCTGTTCATTAGCCGATCAATGATGATGTCAACGGGCAGCCAGGTCACCGGCAAAACGCAGCGCAGCGGTACCGAGCGGCGCCCGGCACTAAGCGACAGACTTTCGCTTCTAATCGCAACCTTCTGCGTACGCGGCTGCCCTCGGTCTCCTCCAGCCAGTATCCGTCTCGAGGCTACGAGGAGAGACTACTGCTATCGGCTCCTCGCCGCACGCTCCTACCAATTACTCATCGCCTACTCGTCTCCTACTCGTCGCGAGCACGTACTCGAGCCCCGCTTCCGGGTCCCTCTTCCGGGCCTGACATGCTGCGAGAACAGTAGCACGTCCGGCTTTCGGTCTACGTGCGAGATCGGGATCGGTGGTTTACGTGCGCGCGATATCGGGACAGGCTCGCCTCGCGATACGTGATAGGGCCGAAGCCGAAAGGCGAGGACTCAAAGTTGCCAGTTGGAGATTCTCCCTTCCGGGTGGCTCGTTCCGGAGATTTGAGAGGCACCTCTACTACGCAGCGGTGAGCGAGTGTCGCTCGTGATAGTGACGGATGCTTTCAGTGTGCCGTGACCCAATGGGTGAAGTAGACTCGATAGGACGACGTTCCTGAAGAACGTTTCGGCCCTGCTTCTCTGTGTGGCTCCGTGCCGTGTTCCGTGGTGTGCGCCTGTGTCTCTAGGCCTGTGTCTCTAGGCCTGTGTCTCTAGGCGTGTGTCTCTAGGCCTGTGCCGATGTACCCGCGGTCGAGGATTCAGCGCCGGTAGTGTCCTGTCGTCGTCGAGTGGGATGTAATTTCACAAACGATGCCCGTTCGACGTTCAAGTAATTAGACGTCGCATTGTCCGATTTCGCTGGTGCCCCGGCACATTTGCAGATTGGAGCCAGGTGTGGTTGTGTCGTGTGATTTGGAATGACGTCAGCGCAATGATTGACCGCCGGTCGGCCACTTTGGCGATAAAGTTTCTTGATGCCTCGTGAGGTTCAAAGCGATGCCTAGTGATTATTCGAACTCGCGTCACTGTGTCGCGATAGATAGCCACGCGATCGAAGCGTTCCGAACGAAAAAGGACCCGCCTCTCCCGCATGGTTCGCCGGCTAAATCTTCAACGAGTACGAACTGTTAGTTGCGTTTAATTAAGCGAGTTACGACGTCCTCCGATCCCATTGCTTGCCGGCATGCGATACGTGTGATCTTAGTGCGTCTTGTTTGTGTGACGCGTAGTGACATCAACGATACGTGCTGATAATATGTCTGGCGAGAGCCGTAAATAAGTCTTTGATAGTCGCGTTTAAAGAATATTCAATTGAGCTTCGTAGCAAATTTCTTTAACGCAGCCTCGATTCACGAACAAAAGATACTGGCGCTGAATACCTACTTCTCACGCAGAGCGCAATTTCGTCTAATTAGTTGCTTCCACGACTTGATCTTTAAAGAACGAATTCCGAAAGGCGACGGAAAGAACGAATACGCGCTGACATTGTCCCCCGGGTAGCTACCGGACGACCATGTTTTCTCTTCATACGCGTAGCACAGCTCGCGACGGCAGTCAACGTCGAAAAAAGGATTAATACGCCGTCCGCATTCAATTTCCTTTCCTCTTGCTTACAGACTCGGTGTGCCAGTGCACCGTGGAAGAGCGAACAATGGGTATGACAAGAGCAGAAGCTAAGTAGCAGGCTGCAGGTACAGGAACAGACGGCTTGAGAGGAAGAGAGGACGATAGAGGTAGGACTGTGAGACCGATAGAGAGACAGAGAACGTACAGGGTGGAGAGACGACGAGTGGGTGAGAGCGAGTCAGAGAGTGAGAGAGAGTGAGAGAGAGAGAGAGAGAGAGAGCGACACAGAGAAAGAGGGGAGGGGGAGAGAGAAGACGGACGAACGGAAAGAGGGCGCGAAAATAGAGGACAGAGGGTGGAAGGGCGGCAAGTGAGGTGGCTGGAGGGTGGAAGTGGAAGAGTTGAAGGTTGACTGAAGAAGTGGATTCGACGAAAGATGAGGGAAAACGGAGGGCTGTGGAATGCGTGGGCAGTGACGTGGCTCTTGCTCTGCTTCTTCTTGGCGAAGGGCTTAACGCAAACGTCGCAGCTCTGTCCGTCTCACAGTGAAATCTCGCCCTGTTTCTGCACCCTGAAGAAAGCCGGCTTGGACATTGTGTGCGAGTTCACCGACCCGTCGCACATCTCGAAGGCCATGGACGTGCTGAAAGGGAAGACGAACGCCGTGATAATGTATCTGAGGCTGAGGCACAATAATCTCCCGAAGCTGCAAGGCTTCGTGTTCCTCGGGCTCGATATTCGCCATTTGACCATTCACAACAGCAGTCTCGCCGTGGTCGAGGAATCTTCAATTAGTTCGATCGGTAAGGCGAGAGCTCGGCTTGAAATTCAAACGGTCTATCTACATCGTTACGTAGCGTGGGTTTCCTTAATAAGGGACCGTCGATAGAACGGGTTCGATAACTGACTGGAGAGAGATTGATTCTAGATTTTTACTCGGGACGTAAGCCGTTGCCAAGTTTTGAGCGTGCGATGTTAGATGAAGAGCCGTTAGTCTTTACCCTTTTGCCCTTGGCAAGCGGGGTTTTGGTCTTGTAATTACAGTGGGTTACTTTTCTCTTTCGTTTAGGAAAAGGATTAACGCAGCTCGATCTCTCGCAAAATTCCTTGAGTACCGTACCGTCGACAGCCTTGAAAAACCTTCATCACCTCCTCATTCTCAATTTGAATCGCAATAAGATCGGCGCCATTCACGGGAAGGCCTTCGAAGGCCTCGACACGCTCGAAATTCTTACCCTCTACGAAAATAAGATTTCCAGCATTGAGCCGGACGCATTCAGAGGACTCGACAAGTAAGTTGTATTCTAAGGTGAAAAGAAACTTGGACGATCGTAATCGAGGGCCAAGCGCGTCTCACTGTTATCTTAACGCAACTGAGTTTCGCATACGGCGCATTTCTAAGCGAGACAACATTTTCAATGCAGCCGAAAGTTAAAGAGACTGAACCTGGGCGGAAACGAGCTGACTGGCGTGCCAACAACAGCGCTATCAACCCTCGACATGCTGAAGAAACTCGAGATGCAGGAGAATAGAATCTCATCCATCCAGGAAGGAGATTTCGAGGGTAAGTTCGTCGGATAGTTTCTGTTAAACTAAACGGATAGAGTTCAAGCAAGTTTAGCACTACCGAAACATATGACCTCCCACGCTTTCGACCTCTTAGGCACCGTACCGCCAAAGATAATCGCACAAAGAGACCTGACACTTTTCCGCTCCGACGGAAGTAACACATTTTCCGGGAAACTTAATTTCGAGTCAACATTTCTGTCCATTACCTTGCAACGTTTATTTCTGCCGCGCGTCTCTTTCGTTACATTTTCGAGAAATGCCATTGTTACGATTCTATCATCGTGCCCGGACTACCCTTGGCAGCCAGTGTAGCTGGCTTCCATGAACGCTACGTGGCGAGTTGGCAAAACACTCGAACGTTCTCGCGATGTCCCGAGCAGATACCGTTCGCGCCATTAATTTCGCCGACGTAGAAAAAGCGCAGCGGGCGAAGCTTTCGCCTTGAAAAAAGTCTGAGGGAAGGGGTATCCGGCGGACGAAGAAGGTGACTGAAATCGAGGCGCGCGGCAAATGGCAGAGCAAAAACGGGCGAGGCTAATGAATCGGAGCATTTAGACGTAATTCCATTCGGCGATCTGCAACTTTTTTCGTAGGGTGTTCCTCGTCGTCGTTGTCCTCGTTGTCGTCCAGTAACACTTTCGCAACGACACACAACGCGCTAACCGTGTTAGAGGCCAGGCTTCGGAATACACGTGGCGTATCGGTTCCCTTCCCTGGCAATTAATGACGGGCTAATAACGGGGCGCCCAATTGAAACGACTTTCATTAAGCGAGAGTGCCCCTCATCGTTGGAATTTTCTTATCGTTACAGGACTGAAGGCGCTTGACTCGTTAGTATTGGCGCACAATCAGATACGCGAGGTACCAGCGCGAGTGTTCTCCCATTTGACGCAATTAAACTCTTTGGAGCTGGATGGAAATCAAATCACTCACGTGGATCCCGATGCGTTTATCGGACTGGAGGGTGAGTAACGCGGTCGAGGCGGGGACGCCGAGAATCGACCGTGTAACGTTTGAGAACTTAGTTATGACGCGCGCGATTTATCATCGTTGATCCCCTGTAATTTCATTGCAACGCTCGCGAGCGGGTGTATGCGACTGACGCACGGCCAATGGGGATTGACTTGTGCATTACGGACAGATAATTCGATCAAGTGTAAAAGTATAATTGCCGAATGCGCCGCAACGTGCGCCGTAATTGATTATCGAAATTATGTTACACTCGTTTACGGCCATGAGTAATTAACGCGATCATTACACGAAGAGAAAATTTAAATCCGATAATGCGTTAAACACTTTGCGCGCTTCGCAAGTTCACGCTCAGGCAGCTGACTGAAATGGGTTGAAATGGGTACTGTGTGCCATCGATGTCTGTAATTTACTATGCTTCCATGAATGCTCGGTTTCAACGCTATCGTACTCGAGGCTTTTCCGTTTTTACGACAAAAAGTCGAGAGGGTCGAGTATCGTAAAAGAAATACTGCAGTTCGGATGGATTCGCGGCGGTCAAATGTTAACTGGAGAGTTCAAACGGCAGCAGTACGTCTATAACGACGTGAATTTATTTGTCTTGGTTAGTCGGAGTTAGTATTTAAATTTTCACGGGTGTACGTTTGCCCTATGAGACGATCGAGCAATAGCGTAGTTCGCCGAAAGTTGATATAATCGCGGAAAATGCAGTTTGCGAACTGCCATTTCCTTCTGCAGATCCATTTACAAATCAAAGTACAAACAAACATTCAGTGAAGCTAGCATAAAGCTATATAAAGCAAAGAAAAAACAAACGCACGGAAATTCCAGACAAATGAATACTTCGACATTTGTCCTCAAAATAAGTACATTAAAACCGTCAGTCGAATAGAGATTACGCCTTCAGATATGGATATCACAATATTCTGAATATTGTGCAATAATCTTGGAAAGTGCTCGATATTAGACGCTTCACTACTCGTCTTTTCCCCGTTTTATAGAAAATCTGCAATATTTGCGACTTGGGGATAATAATCTACATGCTGTACCGAGCGACGCTTTACGACGCCTTCATCGCCTACGTCATCTGGATTTAAGAGCCAATAACATCACCGTTCTTGCGGAAGATGCGTTCACCGGTTATGGGGACTCCATCACCTTCCTTAATCTACAGAAGAACCTGTAATTATAACTCAGTATACCCCCGAATCCCAAATCGCATTTTCGCAAAGTAGAGAATCCCACAACTTCTCTCATTGCCACCAATCGCATGCTGACCAAAGAATGTCGGTTGAGTTAATTCGAGCATTTACTCAACTACAGTCCGCTAAACCGATCAAATTCCTTTCCAGGATCAAAGTCCTGCCCCCCCTGGTGTTCGAGAACCTGAATTCATTGGAAACACTGAATTTGCAGAACAATAAGCTCGTCCACATCCCCGAAGAAGTAACGGAGAACATAGTGGATACCCTTCGGCATATCGACATCACGGGTAAGCAATTTTTTGCACAAAGTAACGGAAACAACCCTCGAGAAGCTGAGAATCAAAGCGAAACGCTCGCCGATTGTCCGTCGATTTCCCGATATTCCTTTACCGATGCCCATTCAGGGAATCTGTTGCATTGTATTCGGAATCGGTACGAGCCGCGCGCCGATCGTCACAAAAGCGTACGACTCCGCGGCTCGAAATTCTCGCCTGCGAGGCATCGAAATTGTTACAAAGGCTCAAATTTCGCGGCTCTGCCCCGAACGAAGCCACTCTGTCATTTCGCGTCTCCATGGCGCGAATCGCAGCCCCAGGGCTCTTTTATCTTCTCCACTCTCTGCGCAGACAACCCTTTGATCTGCGACTGCGAGCTGCGATGGTACTCCGCCTGGTTGGGAAATTTGCGCGACAAGGACGACGAGCTGATGTCGAAGAAGCGGACGGTCTGCACGATGAGCTCCGAGCACAGGGAGTATTCCGTGCAGAATATCCCGCTGGAGAGAATGGGCTGCGTCGGGAAGAATGCCGAGAGAACATCGTCGCCGGCGCACACGAATTCGGCGGCCACGGCCCTCGTACAGATTTTCCTGCTAACCGCTGTCCTGCTGTAAATCGATCCCGTGACAGCGACGATGTCGCGAAGTCGGCGGGATCCGTGCTGCGACTTCTCCGTAGAATAAATATCGGACTCGTCCCGACTGGAACGAGCTCGCGCCTCGCTTGCCTCTGTAATATTATCCTCGATTCGCGCTCGGATTCGAGGTACGAGGACGGTCAATGTTCAATCTTTGCTTTAGCGATTCCTTTCGTCGGAGAACTTCTCATTTGCGGTGAGTGCTCGTTTCCGGGGAACAGTTGACTTTCGGATCTGTCTGCCTCGCGTTGAGCAATCGAAGGATGGATTAATCAGTCCCTCCGAGATTCGGTCAGCTCGAGTTAGAGTTCTTGCGGGCAGGAAATTGATGTTGGGTAGGAGAAGTCGCGCCACACCGACGTCGCGATGTCTCTCGGTTGACTGCGATCTGAATCGTCGTTCCGCGTTGAGGAAGGTAGCGCGATTCAGACCGGTCGGAGGCAGATTATTTATTCTCGGCGTTTTCGAGGCAACGCCGCTGGATTCTTTCGTTTCGTTATAAGCAAGCCGCCCTCGACGGACAACAGCTTTCGCTCCCAGACGTGGTTCACTCATTTATTTATCGCGCGGACTCTGCGCTCGCCATCGAAAGAGAACGGAAGCGCATCTTTCTTTCAGTCCGGCGAAAAAAAAATAGCAGACAATCGTTGACAGTTTCCGGCGAAATCCGATTGAATTTCGTTGATCGACATTCCCAGCGGACGCTTCATGGATTTTCTTTGCCTGACCGCAATATGGGACGACTGTTCTTCGTCGATCGTCCGCGAACTAGTCGTCGTTCGACTGACGCAAGCGAATACGACGTGCCCAACTCTGAGTTCTCGCACCTGTCGTATGGGGAACTCACTGGACGATTGTTCATCCTCCAATCTATCGCTATCGCGGAGTCTTATCAAGCTGCGAGAAACACTCCGTAGACTATGTTGCCTCAAATTAAGAGCCGTAATATTATTTGTCGTAACGGCAGATGTTAATGTAGACGTAATCCTTTTTCTAATCGGTAGAGTTCATTTTGTCCGCAAGGTTCGTTATTTAGTGATAGCGACGTAACTGCAACGGCGACGCACGTCAATGCGTAATATTGATATTTTCGAGCGATGAACAGAGTGAGGTATTACCCCAACCTGGACGAATTTTTTTCCCTCATGGGACGCAATGGAGACGGTGGAAAAATGCGCGTTGCGACGCGAAGACGAGAGATACGATAGAGATGCGATAGAGATGCGATCGAGGGAAAGTTGAGAGTCGGGAGCCTCGATTGAGAAAGGGCTGATGAGCTTTCTTCACCGAACGTTACATATCAACATCGTTGCCAAGTATTTTGTGGATATCTATTAAGCTCGCGGCGTGCGAGGCGTAGTGTGCACGCTCTAGAAGCGGAAAGGGGAACGAGAGGAGGCAGAGGTCGGATGTCCGGATTTGTAGAGCGTCGGCTCTATAAGCCGCATTCGTGTTATACATATCAACCCGTTCCTGATACGAGGAGGCCTCTCGTCGACGAGCGTCGACGATTCGCTTTCGACGATTCGTACGACACAATCTTTCTCGCCGCGGAACGTCACGATACGGCGACATTTTTCGAAAAAGTAACAGACGCTCTGTCGCGATCGAACATTACGATAAGCCTGCATGGGATTTTGATTTTGTTAAATATATCGATATTAAAATTTCCTTTACGTCACTATCTGTCTTTATTATTTCCACTTGTACTTAAAGTATTTACGGTATCGTCCGACGATCGTAATTAACGGACCATTTTCCAAAATTATATGAATATAAGTAATTGAATTTCATTGGGACGTGTAGGATTTTGTGTTGACACAATGACATGTTTAAGAAGTCAGACGAAAAAGCATCGCCTCGGCGAGCGATATCTTGAGACCATTCAGACGATTAGCTTCATTCGCCAAAGGCCCGACCCTCTGGAATGATATAACGACTTCTGATGACTCCCAATGTACTCCACAGGAAACCGACACTTGTCAATGCCGGCGTAGCACAAACGTCATTATTCAAATGTCTCACAGCCTCTCTTCGGCGACATCGCCTAGCTTCAGGCTCTGCTACCGACAACGTCTCAAGCATTTTTAAGCGTTCCCAAGCGTTATCAAGCATGCTCAAGCAGTTATAACCAGAAAGGCGAGAAAGATCGAATTCGCGCGGACGGACGAACGGACGATCGAATCATAAGAAATTGCGAAGGTTGTGTCGTACGAATTCACTTGACGTTTGACGATGGATCCCGTGACAGAGTGCTCGCTCGACACGTTCGCAGGAAAATTGATCTGGAATACAATTTGACCCTCCAGAAAAGTCGATAGAAAAGGCGTGATGCGGCTTCGTTCGTCGTACGTGCCGGGAGAACAGTTCTGACGGACGATCTGCCCAGAACGGGTCTGACGTCGGTAAGCGACGCATCCCGTCGCCAGATCGAAAGTGCAACCGCGGATCGCACTTGCAACCGGTTACAAAATGAGCAAAGAAAAATCATGCGCCTCGCTCGGCGTCACGTAACGTCTCGCGATGGCGTCGCGTCGACCGCGTCGTCGTTTCTGCCTTTCGAGACGGGCCAATTAAATATCGAGTGTCCGCCGAGCACTTTCTCACGGACGTCGAATTCGCTACCGGGACATCAATATATATCGAAAGGAGGGGGGGCGTTTCGCACCGAGCCCAACGTTCGTTGGCGGCTATCGTGTGCGCAACAGCGCGGAAAGTAAAATGCGTTTTGCAGTTCTATAGATAACCCTAAGTCCTAAGATTAGGCGTACGATTAAGGATACTATTAACGAAGAAAAAAAAATGAAACCGAAAAGCTGCATATCGCAATTAGATTAAATCGCAAGGATACGCCATGCGCGCGTGACCCAATGCTCTCCGTAATTAGGGCGATCTCGTGAAATTTGTCGCGAGATCGAGTGGCCCGGAATCTGCGTTGGCTTGTTCGAAACGAGTTCAGTTCTATCGCGATATACCCGATTTTTGCGTTTGTAGCCGACGTAGAACGGAACAGCCTGCGTATCAATCCGAGCAGGGGAATAGATAAGGCGAGTGTTGGGGTATTTTCCCCGATCGAGGGCTAGGGTGCCACGCTGGTACCACATACACACATATCATTTATACGCCCAAGTTTTACCTGTAAGATAATGAGAGAGAGGGAGAGAGTGAGAGCGAGAAAGTGTGAGAGAGAAAGGAAGAGAGAGAACGGTTAATGATTACGTCGATTTTAAGGCTTCGAAGCTATAACCACTAAAGATCATATACATATCGTCAACGTATGAGATTTAAGAGAATTTATTTGTTAATATACATATATATATATATGCGTTACATATAATGTATACATATTATTGTCATCAAAGATATATAGATATATATTATATACCTATATATTATATATACATATACGCACTGGATGTTCTTTTTTTGCGAAAAAGTTACATCGACGAAAGGAAATGCCGGGTCGCCGCTTGCGTTTTGCCACTCGCTCGTCGACTTTTGCTTTCAATCTTTTGTGGCGACTCCGTTTAACGAAACATACCGTTCTTAGTTGTACCGCAATTGAATCTGTTGTCGATCGAAACGATTGCCTTTGCCCGTATGAAACGGTAATTAACTGACATAGACATTGAAGCATATATGCTGCTACGTTCGGGGCCCGGCGATACGCCAAATGCGATTCTTTGCAGGCCCTACACATAGCTTAGGATCCGCAGGCGGCATATCGGCCAACATTTTTGCGAATTTCCGCCTTGCGTTGGGCGACGGTAAACAATCAGCGGAGGTCGTCCTCAACGTGAGCGTGTGATACTGCCATAAGAGGAGTAAAGGAAAATGTCTGAACGATAAGGGCGAACAGTAAAGCGCGAGCGGTCATTGGGCTAACCAAAAAAGAAGTAAGACGAGTAGATTCGAAAGTAAGTATAGCGACAGTTAGCCACGTAGCACTTATTATTACGCGAGTTGGAAGTTCAGCCTTCGAAGCGCAAAACGACAACGAGCAATTTGTCATGGGAGAACAGGCTTCCCCGTTTGTCGTCTTGCTAATTCGACGTGATATTAGGTAGAAGGGACAATTGTTCTTCGCGCTCGAGCTCTGTGAAACATCAGCAAGAAAGCTTTCGGACAGCTTTTCGGACAAAATCATAGGTAGAAGATGCGTCGCGTTGACGCGCTCATGAGTTTCGTTGTAGGATCATGCTTTCCTTTCCCGCACTGAAAATGTTATAATTATCGCCAGCAGCGTATCTATTACACGATATCACATCGCATCTCGACTAGGCTAGTCGTCCCTGTTTCATGAAAGTCTTTGAAAACATTAGGAGGCCTCGATTTCTGACTCGTACGATAGACACATATCTCTAGACAACGTAGATCGATTATGGGTGCGTTGTCGGCGCAATAATCGGCGCCGAACAATCCCCGAAGAACCATGTCGAGACATATCTTTCAAGGCCGTTGGTCAGGCCTCGTCGGGCGCGCCATTTATTATTACTAATTATTATAAGCGGTATTTTTGTACAGTGTCTTACAGTGGTCAGGTCGTTGCCGGCGCACCCGACGAGCGCGGACGGTGTCATACTTATTTCGATAATAGCGCGTAATACTCTGAAAAAAATGGCGGAAGGTGAGATGGGAGTGGAAGAGAATGCGACGACGAACCATTAGCGGAGGATAGAAACGAAGCTACACGGTACGAAGGTCCCCCGTGTATCGCCTGCGCGAAGCTTAAGGGGAGAATGCGTTTCGATGCGAACGTCTGACAAAGGATAATCTATACATATAGATAACGTATAAATATAAATATATACATATGCATATATCTCGGTGCTCTCCTATATCGTGCGCTTCTTCACGTGTGCGTAAGACTCGAACGGAAACCTCACATATATATTCTGTATACGCGTATGCCAGGAACGAAAAAGCGGTATCTGCCATGCAACTGCGGAACGGATTCGAACTCTCGGAACGTTTCGTGCATGACTCTCGCTCGTATATATAATATTCCACGTGGACACCTGACGCTTGCACCCAGAGACACGTACATGTTACCTATACATGCAGAGATTTGTACACGATGACACTGCTAGACTACTAATTCCACGGCAACATTACCTCTCGTACCTACGTGTTGTCTTCTCTTTCGCTAAACGATAAGTGGTCGTAACCGTAACGCGCAAGAAGTCCATGACGAGGACAATTATGGTGATGGATGAACACACGCCAGCTACACGCCGCACAGACAGGGGACAAACACATGAGACACTTACACGAGATTTCCAAGCCTAATATTATATCGATGTTACATACAATATTACATATATAAAGACACACCTACACACAAACTTCGTCTGTATATGTCTATACATAATGTTGCATATATATATGATCATTATATGATAACTACTACGTGATATGTATTATGAAACATTTTTTCTCGTAACGGTCCGCGATGCGGACGTCTAATCAGATTCTAATGTCTATATGTCATTGTTTATTATGTCGTTAACGATTACTGTGTATATGTGGACATTTCAAAATGAGTAATAAAAGTACATAAGCATAGTGTCTGATATTCCATACCCCCTCAATTACCACCCTCCTCAAAGATCCGGTGAGATTCCAATGAAACGCAGATGCTTGCACTTTAAAATTAATTCTTTTCCGGTATACTAAGACTTTCGTATATGGCCTGAATGTTTGGAACGGCGTAATGTTGCAGAAATCTCGGGGCAAAACAGTTTTCATGTAGGATAATGGTAAGTGCGGCAATTACTACGCCACACTTCCTGTATGCAACTCTACGCAATCATAATTTTCACGCAATCTGACCAACGCCGTCAAATAATTTCCACACGTAGCGTAAATAAATAATGTCACGGCAATCCGTTCATTATGGCTTTCACTATAATATTCATGCATCGTGGGAAAATCGCGACCTGCTTCAGTTTCCCCTCTTTCATAAAGCTGCGCAGAAACGTTTTTCAGCAATATCTATAATTTCTAATCGGTTCCAATGTATACTTATTTCGAATATGGATAAAAGCGCATAACTTGTATCTACACAGTAGGATCAGTGAGTCGTGGGTGCATCGCTTCAACAGTCGTAATCAATTTGAAGTGCGTATATCTGCTGGGTGCACATGGCAACTTTAATCCACGACGATGTTCGTATCGTGTGTGCGAATGACGACAGATTTGCATTTCCGCATTTGACATATGGCTGTCACGTTTGCCGGCCGGCATTTCCGCGAAACTCTATTTCATCGTCCCTCCTGAAGATCAAGTTTAGTTCGAATCATGGCAAACGCCGACGAACCGCTAAAAAGGTAAGTTCATACAATACACCCTGACTCTGTCCGTTTCAAGAACCCCTGCTTCTCCGACCTGCTCGAATTTACTTTGCGGAGTAATTTTTTTCTCACGTTTTATACAATTCCGGGGAAATTACGAAGCAAGACACCGGAACATACCCTCCTCTTCGTTTTCCCTCATTTTGTCTTGTAGTCCGCTTCGCTTGTACAACTTTTTAATTCTCTTTGCTGCGCGAGAGAAATGAACGCGCTTCTTTGAGGCTTTTTACCCTCCCGATCTCGTATTACTTGACTTCTTTCTTTACCGCCTGCGCGCCTTCCTTCATTTCCGTTTCGAAGAAGAAACCTGACAGAAGCCTCTGTTCTGGCCAGAGGTGTCCGTCAGTATTAAGCGAATGTACATTGATCGCATGCAAATTTAACAGACGGATCTCGCTATATCAGAGCTTCTATTGCCCGTCCGATTATCGTCAATTAACCATGTACGTCAATTAACAAATTAATGAACACAGTCATCCCCCATGGCGGAAACTTCTAGCGACTGCATTTTTTCTCGGCGTCTTTGGGCTTCTGTGTCTGCAATCATACGGCTCTGTGAAATTAATCGAGGGCGACCAATTCGATTCGGATGTGGATTCGTCAATTGCGATGCGGAATGCGACTGATGAGCGACGACAGTTCCAGAGCGATGTTTTCCAAAGTTTCCAAGATGTGATGAGCTCACTGGATTACTGCGCAATCGCCCAATGCCAATCGATAACGTGTTCGTTGATTCCCGGGCAATTGGATCCGGGAAAAGTGGCGTCCTCTTTCGTTGACAGCGTGTACAAGGTAAATTTTCCGTTGACATATTGCCGCTTCCCAGCAAAATTCCCTCTAATAGGCGTCCGACGCAACTTTTAAGCGGAATATCACTAAAGCAATTTAATAACGATCATTTATCGAAAACGAATTCATCGTGCGACTGAAACAAATTTTACTACAGCGGAGGCAGCTAATTGCCATCGGCATTCACGGAAGGTCACACTTATTACTCCTTCATTCGAACTGACAGATATCCCGGAATAATTATTGACAAAGCCTGGAAATATTGTTACACCCGTCCAGATAGCGAACGAACGATCAATCGCGCGTTATTAACGATGAAAACGGATGTACGAATCGGTGGGAAATATAATTCAGCGTAAATTTTCCAGGAACAGTGTCCCGATGCCCACTCTCTGACGTTAATATTTCGCAAATGTAAATTCCCGTCAAACGAGCTGCGAGAGAACTGGCTACCGACGAATTTGTCGATCAAGAAACTCTCCTTCGACGCCTGCTCGCTGAGCAGTGTCCACGAGAACGCGTTCCTGGGGAACATCTACCAGGCCACGGAAATACTCTCGATAATCGACAACAAGATCTCGTCGCTGCACCGCAGGATCTTTCGCAATCTTCCCAACCTGCAGCACTTAATTATTCAGGGCAATCCGCTGAAGTACGCGGAATTGAATTTACTCGAAGACGTAGCCGACACTCTGCAGGTTCTCCATCTGGAAGGAGCGATCAGAGACGTGGCTGTGCTACGAAACGTAACCGGCGGCGCAGTCTTGCCACACGTTGTGATACTCTCGATCTCCGGCAACTGGATCCCAACGATCGATCGCTCGATCCTCGTCGGCGTGCCGAGAGTGCAATCGCTCTACGTCGATCGTTCCGAAGTGATCGATGTAGAGAAGGACGCGTTTCAGCCTATAGCCAGATCCGTCCAGCAGCTGTTCATGAGCGGCAACAATATCGCTTCATTACCGAATGGCCTCTTCGACTCGATTCTCCGCTTCCACAGGCAATTTCGCCTGACCATCACGAATAATCCGTGGCACTGCGATTGCCGGCTAAAGTGGATGCAGGAGCTGATCGAGAATTATCCGTATACAGTTACCACGGTCCCTGTCTGCGAGAGCCCGGAAGACAATGCTTCGTTAACCTTCACCAAGGCGACATTTTGCAACGACAGCGTCCACCATCCGACCGGCAGCACGACGACCGGCGATGACTATCAGAGTTCTCCCACTGTGACCTCGCCGACAACTAGCATGAGACCCGTTGAACTCCCTTGCCAGAACGCCAATAGTTTCGCCCTGCAACGCTCGGCTTCCGGCGAGTTGCACGCGTATTATCAGCTGCCGCCGAGATTTCCAAACTTCTCCGTGGCGGAGCTTGATGACGGAACTGTGGGGGTCAGTTTGCCGGAACTGAACGTGAGCGTGACGATACTCTGGTTCAGCAACCCGCGTTCCGAGGAAATTGACTCGATCGTCCGATGCGCGAAGAATGTCAAGCGATCGATCTGCTTGAACGACGTTCGCCCCGGCAAGGACTACACGGTCTGCGTCCTGGGCGACAGAGACGTATACGTTTCCCCGTTGAACTGTCTCGCCGTCAGCACGAGTCCACCCTATCTGGCCAGAGCGTGGATAACGAACAGGAGTAAAGCTGCAGTTATTTCGATATCGGTTCTGTCCACGGTTCTACTCTGCGCTGGCAGCGCGTTGATCATGTTTCTCATCGTTCGCCGAAATCCGACTTTGCTTCGAGGCAGCAAGCGAGTGCTGATGGTGAAGCGTCGTAGCATGGACGCGATCGTTCTGCCTCAGGGATTCTTCATGCGCAATCGTCAGGAGCAAGATGTCGGAGGCATCGATTCTCCGCCGCTAGTGAGGAATTGCAAAGAGAACGGATACGTGACTCCGCTGGCTAGAAATCCTTCCCTAACTCGGAAGGACTCGAGAACGTCGGGAGTGAGTCTGCTCAGCACAGGCGCCAGTTACGTTTCCGGCATCGAGCCAACCCTCTTCCAGCTTGCCTCGTGGAGACTCAAGAGACTGAAAAGCGAGATCAAGTCTCACATCAATCCGCCTCCCGTACCGCCGCATCGCGGAAATGACGTCATACCGTCGTTATCGATGTCCGTCGATTCGAATAACGAGAACGCGATCGTCGATGACATATCGATGATTTCGGATCCGTTTGCCTCGTGAATTTAACGCAAATATTTGTTTTTTGCGCTGTTGAGTTTCGTTTGTACTAGGGAAAGTTGTAAGGTTTGACAGGTTTTAATAATGATGTTTGAAGTCGGATGCGAGGGATTGTTGTGCAACCTGATGTTTTGCAACGAATCGTTCTTGTCTGTTTTCGTGTTACTTGACCTGTTCGTTAATGATTACGGGATGTTAATGAAAAGTTCAGGAATTCGGTCCAAATCGTCACGCTTGTAGTCAAGTTTGGCCGAGCGCCCAAAGTCACGTGGGTCAATGTCAGTTTCACGCTTTACTACGATTAGGTATAGCATATTGCGTAGATAACGAAACAAGGCGGTACACGTGCGAAAAATTGATGAAACGATGTATAATGAATTATTGTACGAAATATTAATAAATTGCATTTATTTATAAAAGATCTTATGGAAATTATATCTTCTCCCGTACAGTATTGGAACTAATAAGAATCTCAGTTAATACGCAAAAAATAATAAAGATTAATACTGAATATCAAAGGTTAATTTAAAAATAATTACAATTTCAAGGATATACCGAACATCCTCAAGTAGCGTCAGACTAATTAAACTAAATTAAATTCCATCAAACGATTTATGAAATTAATTCAATCACTGCTGACGCGTACCAACATTCCTTTGTTCCGAAAATTACGAATAAGCCTTAGCAGTGAAAATTATAATTTCCACGTAACTTTATCGATCGGCGCTTCTGAATGAATCACTCGTCACTATAAGAGGCCGCCCGTCGCAGAACGTTATTTTTAATCATTAGGTCAGTAGTTCGCTCTCTAACATCGAAGATGTATCCGATTGGCTGACAGGGCGAGTCATGTATATTGAGGTTAGAGACTACTGCCAGACGAACTTTTTTATATGGTGGGGGTAGACGAGCTTCTGGCAAGCGGCTACAATTCCTCTAAAAGGATGCAATGCCAATATCAAACTGCTATACGCGCATGCCAGTGCAATCGGTATAATCGCTTTCGTACCGCTGCGGGTTTGTGTCGAAAGGGATGGAAACGTGGAAGCGTGAAATTCTACAAGCCGCTATATCCGCATCATGACAATACACCCGTGTCCACTTAATGCCATGCGACGCCACAATAGATGGCCGTGCGTTAGAGTTCAATGTTATGCGTCAACCGAAATAACGTTGACATTTCCCAGAACCGAAAAGATGAAATGCTTACGTTCAGCCCCCACAGACAGTGAGCCGTGTAGAATTACACGAATCTAAAATTATTCAATCGGCAATGCAAGTACATTCTTTCACAAATCGATACAGCTTAATGTTACGTTATGTACATTTCGCGGTCTTTAAAGGTAGATCATTTATTGAAATCGTTTAAGCGGAATACGTAATGGTAAATTGAAGCTGCTAATGATATGAAAGTGATAATGTACAGCATTTGCATAGAAATTATTCTTCGGCAAAGTGGTAATTCTTTATGCCCGGGGAACGTATGGCATTTCTTAAAATGGAACTCCATCATCGTGGTAACGACAGTTAGATATGCACTGTTTACGACGTTGATTCAACGCCCTCGGCCGCAAACACATTGCGCCAGCATGTTCGCCGTTTCGCAAAGTGGCAGCCGTGAAAGGGTACCAATTAAGAACGGTTTTATAGTTTGTTCAAGCCGATAGATGATTGGTGATGATCTATTGACACCGCGAAGAATGTGGGATTGCGTCGCATGTAGCACTACTAATTCGTTTACTAAAGCTCAGTGTGACATTTTCGTTGGTGCGATACGTCGATAGTCGATCAATTGCTGCGCGACAAGTCGTTAATCGTTTTGATCGCCGTCAATCATCCGAGTGTCTTTACTTCGTGAACTCTTCTCTTTGATTCACACGCGCACACACAATGGTAATTATCTACCGTGGTACTGAAAGTGACGTTAAACTTATTTATTCTTGTCGGCATTCTTCTGTTTGTATTCGACAGTGTATTCTGTGCAATGGATTTAACGTTTATAAGTGATATATTCTTATAGTTCTAGCAGTAGTAGTTATTTTCAATTATATGTATTACAACTAAGTATTCTGTGAAAAGAGATTCCTAATTAGTTAATTCGACGAGTTGCAGGAGGAAGGAATTCAGCTAAGCAAGGACCAGCTTGCGAGTGAGTAATACATAGTGCAGCAAAATGATTATTTATCGTGAGTGCATCAAGTTCACTGTCTGTTATTTGTTCGGCAGACTTGCGGATGGGATTCGACGCATTTGACCACGACAAGAAAGGTGTGATTCCAACGAACATGGTCGGAACGATTCTGGGCATGCTGGGTCTCGAAGTGAGAGGTCACGGTTTAACAGATATCATCTCAGAATACGACGTATTTGGTATGTAGTTATATGAAAAATGCCTATCCAACCTTCCGCCTCCCAAAATAGCGAAAAGCCTTTAGAAAGAAATCGTCATCAGTCTTTGTTGCCCCAGCCACGATCGATCTTCCTTAAAAGCTACTCTCTGCTTAGAGACGAATGATAAGTATCGCTGGATATGTTTCAGGCTCCGGCGAAATGAACTTCGAAGACTTCTGCAGCCTGGCATCCCGATTCATGGAAGAAGACACAGACACAGAGGCCATGCAGCAAGAACTTCGGGAAGCTTTTCGACTCTATGACAAAGAAGGCAACGGTTACATCACGACCGACGTCTTCAGAGACATCCTTCACGAGCTGGATGATGCACTGTCCCCCGAGGAGCTCGATATGATCATAGAAGAGGTGGACACTGATGGATCTGGCACACTCGATTTCGAAGGTGAAAAGTTGACGCTGCGCAGGTGCCGCGCGCGTTTGTCTTTACTCCCCTTCGGCTAGGCGGGGCATGTTGTAAAATTGACAATTTGCATTGCAGAATTCATGGAGGTCATGACAGGCTAAATTACGACTTTGGCACAACGTGGTCTGCCGGTCCGCCGACGCCCACGTATCATCGTCGTCGGGCGATGCGGTCCACGTCCATGAGGAAACTGCAGTTTCTTGGAGACGTCTACGAGCCGCGGGCAAAGGTGTGACGTTAAAGCGACAGGACGTATATCATTAAAACGCCGTTCATCCTGGTCCATGTTATAGCTTTTCTAAAATCATCGCCCGTTTCATAACATCTTTGTTACACTCTCATTGGAACGCGCGGTGGAACTTTGTGGCAAGATCGTTAAAACACGTATTTATAAGCGTAGCACATTTGCTCGCGATGCGTACGCGGACAATTTCACACCAGCATTGAGTATAAGAGCGTCATCGGTACAGTTTCATTACTATTATATTTAGTATAAGCAAGCGAATGATCGAACAATAAAATGGAAAAAAATTGCAAATCTACCCTGTGTTCTTCTTCCAATCGAGTTAAGTGCTATCGCAACGGCCCCTCCCGCTTCCCCCCTCATGCCGTCAAATTGGCTTAGTTTTTCCGTTGACGCGTCTGACGAAAGCGTCGACGAGTTCGACTCCCGCGTTGAATTACGTCGGGCAGTTTGTTCGCGCGAATATTTGCGCCAGGGACCGCGGCCCATTTTCGCGCCCTCGCTCCCGTCAATATTAATAAAAGGAATCTCTCTGGTTATTTCCCCTACGCCGCAGATGCGAGCGAGATGCGGGAGAGTGACAATCGGAGACACGGAAGGCACACGTGCTGCTGGCGACATATGTCTCCTGTCTGGCGGGCAGGCCACGTGTGTCCTCCATCCTAGAAACCACTATGATTTTTCACAATAAGAATAGCGTAAGGGTCCAAGTCCCCTGACAATACGGCGAATGCAGTGGCAACGAGTAATATGCCGGAATTGGCGATTGTATCACCTAAATATAATAGCTCCCACCGGGCATTATGAGGACATATAATTAGCCGACCGAGAATATAAGCGCGTAGAATTATTACGTATAACCTTCTTCGGTTAGTTTCGCCCATTAAATCGGCAATGTGCCAACTTCGCGTATTGTTATATGTTTGCCCATTGTGCGCCACGCTTTTCGCGAAAATTTATTAAAGTCGTACCGGCGCGCAGCGTGGCTCGGTACAGGTGCTTTATGATAACAATAAATCGTTGAGTTTCACTTACGGCGGACTCCTTTCCTCATTAAACGGAATTGGGCTCCCAAATGAGACCCACGTGGAGTCATAATGATCATAACAATATGTCGCTTTTAATAGAGATGACCGGGAGGATTTAAGCATTAATACTTTCAGGAATAGATGTTTCGGAAACCTGGTTTCCACAATGTCCTCTTTACTTGACGTTCAAAGTTGTACATTATTGTCCTGCTTTACTCTTCAAAGCTTACTAGGATATAGCGAATCCGTTGTCTCCTATTCAGTGGATGCTCTTCAACGATTTTGAATATTCATATCCTTTTCCAGTCGCAGTTTTTCTTGGCTAATCAGCATATGCCACCCTATGCAACAGGAATACCCAAGTTAAGACGCGTATGCGTGTACTAATAATGATGGGCATTGCGATTGAAATTATTATGCAATCAGCATCATGGAAGGTATCAAATTCCTGTGAAAAATTGCATGATGGATCGACGTGCCAAGTTAATGCGTTACGAATAGCTTTCCAAAATCAATCTTTATTCCCGATAGATACTGACACCGTTATTACGCGTTGAAACCAGCAGTAAATTGATTGCCGTTCGTATTCCATGCTGGGAGATGCGATTGGCTCTTGGACGTGTTGACAGATGGCTCGTAAATTGAGATACATATATATTTATCTATTAACCCCGATCACTCCACGCTGCATAAGACTTTACCGATGACCGACAATCGATTGACGGAGTCATTTTAGGGTGTCGGTCCTGTGTGCATCGTGTCTCATTATAAGAGAGTTAGTGACTCAATTTAACAAAAGCGGTGTATTTTTGTGAATAATATTACCCAAGCGTGCAATGGTGAGTTCGCGCATCTGATAAGAACTACAAAATAAATAAAAATTATAAATATATTATTCTATGTTCTTTAGGAAGATCTTAATGCCGAACAAATATCCCGTAAGTTTAAAAAAAGTCGAATCCATTAAACGCCGGCGGATGACTTTCAATGTAACATGAATTACTATGTGTGGCCGATTTTCGTTTTCTCAAGTTAAGAGAACTTGTTTACAGAGCTGAAAATGGCGTTTCAATCGTTTGATCGCGAGAAACAAGGATACATTACCACAGACATGGTTGGAACAATCCTGGGAATGCTCGGGCACGAACAAACTGACGACAAGTTGAAAGAGATAATCGCGGAGGTGGACAGTGACGGTAATGGAAAAATTTAATAACAATCTTCAAGTGCGAGGTATGCGTGACAACGCAATTGATCGCAGGATCTGGACAGCTATCCTTCGAGGAGTTCTGCACCCTTGCAGCGAGATTTCTCGTTGAAGAGGAACAAGATACAGAGGCGATACAGCAAGAGCTGAAGGAAGCTTTCAGGTTGTACGACAGGGAAGGAAATGGTTACATTACGACGGAAGTTTTCCGAGACATTTTGCACGAGTTGGATGATCAAATCCCACCCGAGGAGCTGGATTTGATGGTAGAAGAAATTGACGCCGACGGCTCTCACACCGTAGACTTCGACGGTAATTTATTAACTTGCAGCTGGTACTAGAAACGATGAATTTGTTAAACTGACACGCGTGTCATGTTTTTGAATATCGAAATACATCATGTATGTTTGCCATATCCGTTCGCAGAATTTATGGCTGTGATGACGGGGGAATGAATATAAACGAGCCACTAAACAACTTTATTACCCCATTTCGATTGGACGCAAATGTTTCACGAATACTCCCTGGATAACGACCGTCTCGTCTTTCATTATAGTATTTCGTATTCTACCTAATAATTGACATCTCCATTTATTTTCATTCAAGAAGTGCATTATTCATAAGAGCAACCGTTCACGAATTTCATTTTATGTAGCTTCTCTTACACCTGTATGCGAATTGTAATAGATGAAAATGAATTAAAGTTGGTAAATTGTAACCTGCATTCACCACGCATTTCTCCCAATTACAACTATGAATCAAATTTTCAATGAACACGCTGTTCCCCACTTGATATTCCGGCAGCTTCCAATACTTCTGTCGACATATTCCACTGCGTTGTATTAAAGGGTAGGTTAAGGACATGTCATGTTCACTTTACTCATTCGTAACACTTCTGAACCTGACATATCCGCACATCTGTCGACGATCGGCGCTATTTCCGAAATAAACATGCAATCGCCACTGCTAATGACCGAATAAGTGGACCGACGTTTACATAAACCTGTGTCATATTCCTGACGAAATCACGCACCGATCCTCCCCGAGTTGCTATAATTAATGTGTGTGTTTTTGGCAATAATTCCGTTCGTTTTCTAACTGATTTCGCTGCTCCCGTACTACGAGCGGGATCGCGGATGGACTGTCTGAAAATTCGCAAACTGGACGACGCAGATGACGCTAGCGCGATTCACACAATTGAAACGTCCGGGGAAAGAGGGTGGAGTGGGGGTCGCGTCCTCGATGAATTTGAAAACCGCTAGACTTGAGTCGTAGATATTACCTGTTCAATCACGTGCCAGGAGATCATCGTTATGACCACTTAAAACAGAAGTCCACCGCCAGAATCTGGTGCATACCCGGATAAGCTTCCGACGATACCACATTGCGAGCAGTGCCTGTTCTGAACAACCAACACCGACCACTCTATCGACATGGTGAGTTCGCGGCAATTAGATCCCCAATGATTTGTATTCTCAATCCTTCCAGACCAAAGCATTTTCAATTTTCCGCTCCTTTACATTGACACACAACTTTTGGCCGATCTTATTCGTTGTACTAGTTTTTTATTCGCGCCTGTTCTGACTCTTCATGAAATTGTAAAGTATTTGAAGCGATAGGAACTTGTGGTTAAAGAGAATTTTCGTTAACTTTAAAAAAATTAACTTTAACTGCATCTTGATAACGTCAAACTTCAGTTTCGTAACGCATATTCTAGTAAAACTAGTTCGTTATCAAACCAGAGCTTCACTTTCCCCGATGACGTACAAGATTCCATCTTCAACCAGAAATACATGACGTTATTACAGCGGGGAACGAAATTCACGCAGACCCGACATTTAAAACCGGTTTTAACTTTGCATCGTTAATGATAAGTGCGGGTAAAACGTTTGACATTCAAACAAAATGTTACATGCAATCGTTCTGTAATTACAGGAAGACCTGCCCAAGGATCAAGTTGCTCGTAAGTGAAACCTGTGTCGCGTACTTACGTTCGACCCAAATTATCCTAATTGAAGCCAGTACTGAACTTAACCTTTTTTCCAATCCTCCAGTGCTGAAAAAGGCGTTCGACGCCTTCGATCATGAAAAGAAGGGTTGCATCGGCACCGACATGGTTGGCACCATCTTGACCATGTTGGGCTACGAGCTCAGCGAGAAGACGTTGCAAGAAATCATCAAGGAAGTCGACGAGGATGGTAAGAATCGCAATTAGCGATAACGGACGGTTGAAATGAGCGCCGAACACTGGCATCCCGATAATTTCTCAACGGGTTCTACCGTGGAAAGTGGAATTGACTCTTGACTCTTTGAACAGGCTCCGGAGAACTGGAGTTCGAAGAGTTTTGCACACTGGCTGCGAGATTCTTGGTTGAAGAGGACACGGAAGCGATGCAGCAGGAACTTCGCGAAGCATTCCGGTTGTATGACAAAGAGGGTAACGGTTATATCACTACCGAAGTATTCCGTGACATTCTTCACGAACTCGACGACAAACTGACGCCGCAAGAGTTGGACATGATGATTGAGGAAATTGACGCTGACGGTTCGGGTACTCTTGACTTCGACGGTAAGTCACTTTACCCATCCATAGATAACAATGCATCAGATAAGAAATTTGTACGCAAGTTCGATAATTTTGAAAATCTGCTTCGTTCATACTCCGCGCATTATACCAGCTGCGCACGAGGCTATACGGCTCACCTTACATTTCTTCTATTACAAGAGTGTGTCCGCGACTCTCGCAATCATTTCAAATTCAACGGCCGACCTGTGCGTCCCGAGCCAAGCCTCTTGCGGCCAAAATTTCGTCGGCACGCTAAATCTCGTGCACCGGCAGCGCGTAGAAACATCGATAAATCCTCCTTACTCACGACACGGACTGCAGCGGAAACTGCATCTCGAACATTTGACCCGCTCCGTCTGGCCAAGTTCACTACCGCGTCTCGGGCTAATTATAATCTCCGGCGTCTCGCTCGCGGAAGTGCCGAAATTACGTAAATACCAAAGAAGCTAAATTATTTCATTAGACAGCTGCGCCCGAACTCGAGAATGCGCGGACACGGGAGGATCCTCCTTTGGTCGGCTGCCAACTTTATGGCGCCGGGAAATGGACGGCGTCCGACAGCTTAGCCGCACATAACGTCTCGCTCTATCTCTATATCTGCCTGCCTGTTGCCGGTTTCAGAGTTTATGGAAGTCATGACTGGCGGTGATGACTAGACCTCTGGCCACCGCGGGAGACGTTGACGAGGATGGGTGAGCAGAGGCCAGGCCGCGAACCGTTTAATTACCAAACGATCGCCGGAACCTCGTCGTCTTTATTCTACAATCTCCACCGATCCACAACCTGAGACTGATCATCGAGCCGATGGGCTCGCAACCCACAACCGAACCCTCTGACCCATCGTTCAGCGACGAGCCGGCCTGAAACTGGCCATGCGAAGACTGCAACTGTTCCATGACTCGAAATTCGTCGCGTGTTCGTGAACGAGTGACGCGCGAGAATCAGAGCGCACGCTTGAATGTCATTTCGATGATTTTGCATGGAACGTGTTCTTCAATAAAAAGAAACGTATGAGTACGCCTATCGAGCGTTCGGTGTATCCACGCTGAAGTCCCGTAACCTGAAGATGACGTAATATCCCTGATATTTCGAAGACGAGTCCGCAGTCGCGTAGGGCCGCAAGGATGAGCTTTACGGCTGTGTTGCAAAATTTATACGCAATTTAGAATGGCCCCGAGGAATGAATTACTGAGAGGACTCCCTCGCCGCGCGCCTAAATCGATACAACCGTGCATACGCGGAAGCACGTCGTGTCTTATTAAAAGCGTACACGCGTGCCACTGGCATCATCGCGTTTAATTAAATAGTAACCGATGGACAAGTAATGGAGAGTAATGCATGAGTTGAATTACATATGCCAATAACGGATGCTGTGGGCGAGGACGTATAAATTGGTGGGTGTATTAATTATATTATCACGCCATCGATTTTCGTAATATAATTGATGGATGTACCTCTAATTGATGGCAAGGGATATTTTTGCCAATGGAAGGTAGATTTTAATCGGTGGCAGTTTGCATCGAATGATTAAGGCGACATTTTGAGAGATTGCCACGTGGATAACTTTCGATGAAATGAATTAAACTGACGGCAACGAATGCTGTAATATAGTTGTTTAGAAGGGGCGACCGCAATTAGAAAAGACCCTCAATCTTGGCAAGGGATCATTACGACAATTTTGCATGCCCGAACTTAATCGTCTGTCTAAACTCGTAGGAACACCTGCACACCGATATGATAGATACGTTCGCTAAAAACGTAGCCAACGTGGACGATATCCAGTGATTCTAAATTAACAATGTAGAAACGTCAGCGTACGTATTGCCGAGATTAAGGAACCTGTATTAACCTGAACGTTCGGATTAATACGTTAAACATTGAAAACGATCGGTTCGATCAAAGGAAACACGACAGGATAATAGTCGGGTCGAGCGTTTCTTAATTATTTAGTTCCCTGCGTATGAGCGTCGGAAATAATTAACCTTTCTCAACTCCCGATGCATTTAGCGTCGGACATTACTTCTATTAGACGTACCTGGCAGGCGGTTTCTTTTTAATTATCGGCTCGCAACGAGACGCCCGTCAATGAGAACCGAAGGCAGAAATGTCTGCGAAAGGTACGTGTCGGCGTTCGCCACAGGAGACCGGCATTTCCGTTTTGAGATGGAAGTCCGTAATAATAAGTGGCGGGATAAACGGTGCCGTGCGGTGCAATCGGCACGCCAGAGAGGAAGCTTTTACCAAATCGGGCATTTCGAGTATTCGCCGTGTCTCATTAACGTACGATTCTCCAACGAAACGGGAGTAATCGACACGGCATGAAAATGGCCATGCCCGATAATATCTCGCCCACATTGTACATGATTCCGGGAGCGGGCTAATTGTCGCGTTCCGACGGAATCCGAATTTCGAAAGGACGGATATCGGGTGTCGCAATGTGCCTAAGAGCGTAAAACGCGAGAACGTAGCGGCGGCAAGATTTTTTGGACCGTCTCTCGTTAGCTCCACTCTTGCCAGACGAAAAACGTGCGGCACGCCAGTTTATGAATTGCGCTGAAAAAGAACTGTCCGAACTTAACAGCCGCGAGCTCGACGATTCTCAACGGGCCCCAGAGCTGACCGCAGTCGCACGCTTAATGTTGAAGATTCGAAATCAGATGATTCCCGATGAGAGCGAAGTGTCGTTAACGCTAACGATGTAGATTTATTAGCTTCTAACGATGCTTTTCCTCGCCGTTACTCGTCGGACGCCGATTTGCGCTGCGGCCGCGGACGTTAATACCGTACTTTACGACCGCTCCAATTCGCCACGGCGTTCGACCGATAATTTTGGTAAGCGGCACGCCATTACAATAATTCGCGGCGAAAGAAAAGTCCCTTTCACCGACGTCGACGGCTACGATTCGTTCGGCGCCCGCGTAAATTTCCGATGTACTCCGAATCGACATGTAATCCGACGACTTTAAGCGACGATTATTGCCGCCGTGCGTCGACTTTATCAGCGACGAGTACTTTATAACGTTCGGCGGGCGCAAGAGTTACCGAACGGTGCTTCGGGAGTCGTGCGTTCGATACGCGGAGTACGAACGAACTCGACTGGAAAGTCGTACCGGTATTTCCGAACTGATAAGGAACAATCGTTTTCAGCTGCCTGGGAAAATCTCTCCGCCTCGCCGGATTGTCAGACGGAAGAATTTCGCTCGCTCTCTTCCTGCGTTATTGACAGACAAGAAAGAATACCTGAAACACGCCCGAGAAAGTTACTGCTCGTATCGCGCGATAGAGCCCGATCGTTAATCGCCTCGATGGCGGTTTAATCGCCGCGGCGTTACGCGTAATAACTGGATAACGTATTTACGGTCTGCATTAGAGCATTTCAGCGAGTCGCAGCGTTCCGCCGATTCTTCCTACGATCTTTTCGACCGCCGGCTCGAACATCGTCCGACCGAGCCCAGCCACTCTTTTTAAGACACAACGGCGATTAAAGGCATAAAGGCTACTTTTCCGTCATTAACGATTACTTCTGATATACTTTCCGGAGCCAATGTCGTGTTACGTTCGCTTTAAGTGTGATTGATCCGCGGCGCTCTTACCGGCATCGAGTGCCGAGATATGTTGCGGCAATCTAATTTTAAATAATTGCCGACAGGAAGTAAAATCAATTTAAATGCCGATTGGACGTACTAAATGCGTGACTGATTGCGCAGTGTGATCCCCAATGCGGAGGGGTTATGATGGCAGGAACTTTCCTTGATTGAAATTTCACCCATAAATCCTACGACATTTTTTACTTGGCCCACAATTATGTTTACAGTTGCGTCCGCGACTCTTTCACCCTTCTTTTTTCGTCTGGTTTCGACGAGCTTATAGTGGAGAAAGAAGTCGGATTGATCGATGAACAGGACGATCTGCCAGGGTCAGTCTGTATTAGTAACAGCATCAACGTGTAATTGATCTTAATAACTGAACGGGGCATAGTTGATACTGGGATCGTGACAAGTTGTGCGACTTGAAAAATTGCTACCGGCGGGCAGATTAATTGTTCGAAGGATGAAACGGTCATTTTTAATGGTGCCTCTTATCGTCCACGTATCCGCGCACGCTTTCGCCCGCTCGATTATGCAGTCATCAGTAATTTCATTTTCATTTCTGTTCATTTGCTTGACTTTCTCTTCCTACGCGTTCGAGTGGAGTACCTAAAATAGATTATGCGATCCCATGCCGGCGTGTGCCGTAATAATTTGCGCTGTAAGAGGCGCGAAAAGTTCCCGTTTTCGTATACCAACCGGCGATCAGTTTCGCAAGCCTTAGCGATCGTCAAAAAATACCAGAAGATTTTCGAATTTCACTCGCCTCCTCTTAATTAATCTTCATCAGATAACGAGCATGACCGCGATGTAATCTCTGTCCAAGTCTGCGGAGTTGAACCCTTCACCCCCATAAGGAACCACACTTCACTACTGCTTCGTTTTGTTCCGTGAAATCTTTGGCGAGCCGTTACGGACAGACGCAAAGTATCGATTTTAACGGCACGATTTACGTCACGGCCTATCGGAGAATTTTCCACACCGAGCGGCGAAACGATCGATCATCGCACATCACCTCTTACGATCGATTACGTTCACGAGGATACAATCGGCGGAGGCGAAAATTGATCGGAGTGCCGGAAGATGTATTTTCGATCGAGCTCAATTCCCACGACGCTCGCCGCCAGAAATCGCTCCGGGATTTCTAAAGGAGTAAGAAAAGCGCGCATTCCGCAGCCGAGCGCAGTTAGGGACTAGAGTGTCGCCTTTTTTCGTCCCAACACGTCATTAGCTTATGCGTGTCTCTCGCGAGGCAATTCGAGAGCTCCGTTCACGTTTCGCTGAGCACGTTTCGTTCGGCAAAAATTGCGTTCGGCCGCCGAACGTAGGAGCGAAAAAAGATCGAAAAAAGAAAGAGACCGCGTCGGATGGAGAGAGAGGGGGAGCGAGAGAGAGGCAGGGAGGGACCAGGCAAGAGAACGTGCAAACTGTTCGATGTTCGTCAAAATTCGACTTGGACACCGGCTAGACTCTCCGTCCGGTGCAGTGAAAGCGAAACGATTATCACAGACGACTGCCTCCAACGATTTTTGTCACAGCGAATTATTGTTGCTATTCCGATCGATTCGGGACTTTTTGAGGAAGCGAACTAGGTCGCTTCGTTCGGTGTATTTTCACGTATCCCCCCGGTCTGCCAGTCCTTTTTGCAGATCTCTCCCGACACACCGCGGGATTGATCCGAACGAGAAAGCGTGCAGGAGAATAATGCCGCTCGCGGATAGTCGGAGAGAAAGAGAGAGGAGAGAGATTGTTACTCCCAGCGGGCCCAACTTCCGCGACCGCACGATGGAAATCTGCGATATAACAATTAAAAGACCGCCCCGTTTCCGCTTTCAATTCGGCACTTTATTATTCGGTATATCAGGTTGAATTATAGCCACGCGCGTCTGGCACCGAGCTAAATTGCGCAAATTACGCCGGTGAAGTATCGTTCGGGTCCTCGTCGGCGTCGGCCAAGTTTTACGATTTGGCAGGAGGTTGCCGATCACGCGAACGACTTTACCATTATCGGACGTTTCTCCCGATGTAGTAAAGTGCGCTCGCGGATTCGATGGTGCGTAGAGTGCCTATTCCTTTTTCACTTTCGTTCTTCCGTTATCCGAGATCGAGTCTTCGAAAAATATCGTTATTGGACACGGGGAATGAGCACACATCGAGAGTTTCTGTTCATCGGTTTCGAAAGCGACGGTGCCTACGCTACCGGCTCGGGACAAAAATCGTTGATTCATGCGCGCGACGACGGGCGCGATCGCAATTAAAGTGAAAAGCCGGGATGATTGGCCTAGGAAAATGAACCTCGCGGGACCGATTGTACCGGCGACGGCGTGAAATTAGGCGTATCAAGCGAAATTGTCGCACTTGAAAAATTGCCGGGGCGACGTGTGAAGCCCGATCGAACGCGGATAGTGCCAAGGTGGAAAAATAGGAAAAGGAGCTCGGGAACCAGTTAGCCGCCAGAATGGCTCCGCTCGCGTGCGCCACATTGTTACACCTAGCAATTCCTCCCTGTTTAATTGCACTTTTCCGTACACCGCTTTTTTTCGCCGGTTACAGCGCCGGAGCGCGCGCGACGTACCTACCTCGAAGGACATTAAATCCCCGCGAATGGGATGTGAGAATGCGGGCCTATACGTCGAGAATACTTGCGGCGGAATACTTACGGCTGAATGAGGAGAAGAAAGGCAGTGGCCGATAAGAGGCGGCGTAACGCGGAAAGTCGTTGAGGCGACCGCTCAAAAGCGCGGGGACTATCTCGTTCGATATGGGGGCGCGAAGGAACGAGGAAAAGAGGGCAGAAAAAAGTACTCGCACGAGAAAAAGGCATCAAAGACAGCGGCGACAGACGACGGTACGGCGACCGATAAAATTCTGGCCCGCGAGACGCGAAACTCGCTCGACGACGTTTGTTCGTCCGTCCGTTCATTCCTTCATTTGTTTGTTCGTTCGATTATGAATCTGACTAGAAACATCTACGCGCCATAGCTTCGCTTCGCAGTCCTAGCCGCACTTATCGTTATTACGATTATTTACAACCGTCCCCTGAGACAAACTCGGTCAGATCGGCTGGAAATGCGCAACCGCGATTAAACGCTCGTTTAATTATGGCGCGCGCCGTTCGACCGAACTTTCTCCGTCAATTAGGCACCTGAGCTACGTTAGCCATTACGAATTGGATAACTGGCCAGGATTCGTTGTAACTAGCGTTCAGGGCTTTGGCCGACCTTACCCACTTAGAGCCGGTCGGGTCCCCTCTCGGCTTCGTTTTCGTCGCGCGGAATCTCGAAAATTGCTGGCCGAACGTTCATTTACCGAGACATTACCGGTAACCAAATGAACTGTGGACGTTCATCAATCACCGAACTAATCTCGATCGGATCTAATCAATTACGATCTACCAGGTAATGAGCGTGTCAATCATTTCGGATTACGTGAGGGGGTGCCTAAAATGTAGCACAGACGCGCGCCAATTCGATCGCGAAAAACGTTCCGATTCCGAAGGCAGCCTAGACCATTACATTTATATTAGGCCAATGACTATGCGACTGGCAGCGACGCCTTAATATTATATGGCGAACTCTTATTACCCTCATTAACGGTACCGTTAAATCTCGCGGAATTATATCCTTGTGTCGGCCTATGTTTTTAACTCCCACCCACCGTCTTCGGAAACGACTTTCTCCGTCAATTAGACACCTGAAGCGAGTTGCCCAATACCAATCGAATGAGTAGGCGGAATTTGCTACATGTAGCTCGAAAACGCTACACGATACGCCGATTCGCGGCTCCGGTTTCCTCGCCGGATTCTAGAAAGTGAAACGGAAAGTACCTTGAGAAACGCATGCTCTGTCTTATCAGCGATATTGTTCAACGGCAAATTGCTGGCCCTTTATAGATCAGCCGAGTCGAAAAATATCGAAGATTGCCCAATGCGAGTGGCATTAGCGCGGTAGAGAATGGGCGTGGACACGGTAATGTAGGCAAAATGTGTCGCGGTTGATTAGTCGGCATAAGTATAAGCATAGTAATTCCGCCTGTCGCTCGACTGAAAGGGATTTGCTACACCGTATCCCCCGTTTACTTCGCGCTTGCTACCTTGCAAAGTCCCCTCGCTCTGCCCCACATCGTGCCACCTACTTCTTACGGCGAATTTCGTCGGCTTCGACGATTTATACCTGATTGTTGTTCTAAACTCGATCTATGAAGGAGAAAGTGGGTGAAGGCTAGAACGAGCGATTTGCCACAATTACTCCTGCAATCTACGTCTCGTTACACTTTACTAACGAAGCAAGTTCCGCTACGGGAAAGTGAGGTTCCCTAATATAAAAAATGTTTTGCACGCGGTTACACGAACGTGTCCCGGCACAATGTTGAGCGCGCCGTTTGTTAGCGCAGATTGGATTCGACCCAGAGCGTTCGAGCGAAGGATAAGACGGCTGGACCATTGAAATTGAGACGTTATTGCCCATGAAGCGGTGGCTATCGTTTTCGGGGTAACTGCAGACTACCCGTTCCGCCATGGAATTGCATGCAATCACGTCGTTCGCGTATGCATATTCCTTCCTCGAAGCGACTCGCACTCTCACTGCAGGTGGTTACTGAATTACACAATATCGGTAATAGCCGTATCTACTGTAAACTTGGCTGCGTTCCTTTACTGCGGCCTTGCTCGCATTTCTGTCCGACGCGTAAACGGGAGCGCATGAAAATATTCTCCAAATTCAAAGAGCGGCGATGCTGGAGTTTACGTCGCGCCGTGAATGCACCGAGCACGCCAACGCTTTTTCTGCTCGGGGGAAAATGAGTAAAACAGTGCGCGGGCCTTGCTTGGAAAATATCTAGCTCGCGAGTCTATAAATCTTCTCGAAAAAATAATACCGCTGATTTTATAGACATTGCCTCTATCGACATTCTGATGAAGCAAGATGTTTTATGAGTACATTTTACAACTTCCCCTTTCCGGCGATCGAGCCTTCGATCATTTTAACGGCACGGCGAGAATGTTGAGGGAGGTCAGACGATACGATGCGATGTATCGGACAAAGATTACGTAAACGTATTTGAATACGTCCGCAGCCGGCCGTTACAGGGATTAAGCTCAAATATTTGTCCGGCCGACCGCAGGAAATCAGCGGTTCTCGCATTTCTTCCACCTGACCCGATCGAGTGAAAACATCGGATCGATTACTTAGTTATCGTAACAGCGAACTGATTATTTCCGACAAGCAGTCAATCTTCATTGGCGACATTCCGTCATAAGGCTTTCACGGCAAACCGCAGCGGCGAGAGAAAAAAAAACTCGGCATCGCATTCCTATAAATCAAGACCTCAGCGGGATTTTATTTCTTCATCCAAATATAATACAAATTCGATTCGGTAATTGGCGTGTTAACCGGCCTTCTCCACCTGCTTTCTAACGGGAACGATTAAAAACTCCTTATAAGTAAGGGGCAACTTGCAAGATCATAGATCAGGCCAAAGTTACGCGGATTACGTTCCCACACGTGTCTTATGGCTGGAACAACTGCTGGACAACTCTTCCCGACATCCCATCGAATAATTTTTAGCGACGAACAGCCGATGTAAAAGTTAGAACGCTTCTATTCACAGCTGTTGAAATTCGAGGGAATCGAAATTTTTTTGCGAAATAGAAGAACATGGAAGATCAAGATTGAAAACTATGGGTGCACCGGTAACATGCTAAATTAAGACATAAGCACGTTCTGCATTCATCGTACTGGTTTTGTGAGATCGTAAATCGATCGCCAGGGTAATAATGATCACATAATACCTGGATAAACATGAAATTCGATAACTGTATGCTTTCAACAACGGGCGAGTGACATTGAATGTGCCCGAGACAATCACTTGGAAAAAAAAACATTCTGTGCCTTGACATTTGCCTTGGTCGCTCTAGGGCTTGCTGAAGTAGATCCTGCGGCAACAATGACAACCACAGAATATTTCGACATTGCGGGCGTGCTAGAAAGAACAATGATCATGTATAACCAGACTATTTGCACAAAGAGTTTTAAATCATCTTTTGAACGCTGGTGTGTGAAACGAATTGCACAATGTACTTCCGACTGAATGGACTGGATGAAAGGTTTGCGAGACAGAAATGTATGTAATTTACTCGGAATTATAACCTATGCAGGTGTAATATTAAAAACGTTCGTGATAATGACTCGTAATAAAAACGATGATGATGACGTTATACTGATTACACCTCGTTAGAAAGAGTTGGTCATTTTTTTTTAACTATCCGTTCACAAGTAACGTTGCAAGCGTGACGTGTTGCTCGTCTGACGTAGACCGTGCAAAATGCATAAACTTATATAGCGTGATATTGATAAATGTTGAGAGATTAGGTTTAATTTACATTAATTACCCATGCTTCCGACTACAGATTATAATGAGTGAGCCTTTGCTTTTCTTCATCTTTATTATTGCATGGTCCGAGGATATTACTGACTCTGATGTGTCCGAAATCAGATTATACACCAAATTGCATTTGAATAATTAAATACTGGGCGTATTTCAGCGCCGATCGCGATAATTAGACTCAAATGAAACAATCAGATAAGTGATGAATGGATGTTAATTCGTCTCATTAACAGATCGACTACAAGTCCTGTATCTCAGGCTACTACGTCGTATACATAATCAGTCCACAACATGGTATGCAATGATCAGGGATGCATATAGCCGCATGTATTTTAATTGATCTTTTGGCATGGTTTTCGAAAGAAAACCCTTAAAACCAAAATTGTCATTTTTTTTTTCGAAATTCGATACTACTAGCATCATATTTAGGTTCCTAACCAACGTAGTGGAAGGATATGTCAGCTAGGATCTCTCCATTTTTCACAATCTGCCTTGGCCACCTACCGTTGCGAATAAACAGACGTCGTGACGTAACACGACGTAACATGTAAGCAGATCACAGAACTTCAGCTGACTCCCCAAAAAATGTAGCGAAACAAAAAAGTCCACCACCGAGCAACACAGAACCTAATAAAGGCAGGAAACGTAGCACGTTATCCGATTAACATTCCCGAACAGTTGTACAAAAAGCATTATCGTGCGATAGCCTTCGTCGGCCAACAATGAGCGCGAATATCGTGATCTTGAGCGGAAGGACGTTGCTGTTCACGGATGTGCGATAGTTCGATCGCTCGATCGCCCGTTCTAATTTCATATCGATCATTCGCCGCAATCGAATTGTCCGCTTAATGCGCCTCCCCTGTACGACTCTCTGCCGGAGTGACGTAACTAAGGCGGCTTAGAAAGGAAAATGTCCGGCCGACTGATTGATATTCAACTACGGCCGATCGTAAAGGCCATTACTGCGAGAAAACGGCCGACAACGATGAACGAAGGCCCGTAACAGCACTCTTTGCATTCGAGGCATACGTGCCGCCGAAAGACCGCCACCGCATTCGCTTAGGTACCTGGAAACCCGGAATTATGTGTGGCCGGGAGACGGTAGGGGTTCGGCGCATGAGGGGCAGGCAAAAATCGTACGGAATCGCCCGGACTTCGTGCCAGTTTACGAGGCCGTAAATGTGACGAGAGCGGGTACGTCAATGACGCTAAAAACTGTTCCGGGGCGTTTCCCCTCCCCTTCGTTGCGAGCGGTAATTCATTTTCGTTATCACTTCCTCGTACCTGCACTTGCCCCGTCGCAAACGACGTCGGACGCGATTACGGCCGATTTCGATTGGCCAGGGGGCAGTCTGACACAATGTGACACAAATTTTTCGGTCCGACTTCGATCTATCGACAGTGGGTAATTGGATAAACGTACGTGTGGCGAAAAGCGGTATTGTCATTTATGCATAGTGCCACCTTGACGCTAGGGCATGCTGGTGTCTAATTTTGTTGCCCTCGGCAGAGAAAATATCAGAGTTGACTTTGCAAAGTGGGGATGGAATGGTACAGCGCGGTTGAGTAAATGTTTATGTATAAGGACGACACTGTAAATATTCTATATCGTCCGGTAATGAAATTTATGTCTAGCGTCGGCGTTAAGTATACGACATTCTCTTCGACGTTTATCCGCATTATTATATACCTGTTGAGGGTTCTTAAAACGGATATAATGCAAGTTTGTGCTGACAGTGAAGTAACATTGGCTGCGAGGCAAGGGTAGTTTCCGCTGATGATACCGACATCTACCGTCGGGTTTCTGAATTTCTTATCAGGCAGAGTATATCCGGCCTTGCATGAAATCGGAGCGCGAAAGGGTAACAGGGTTGGTGCAACATGCCCGGCAGTCAATCCTTCAACGCAATACCCGAACGGCACGGAGATCCATAATTTCCGGATCATGCGGATAAGTGAGAACTGCTATACGCCAAAAACCTTTTCCGTTCACGAAAGTAAAAGGCACCCGGGCTCGCACGGTCACATTATACACAACTAACCGGACCGTGGATAATTCTTGACTACGCTCTAGAGCGCGATCAATCTGAAACTTTACCGACCTAGGCTATAGGGTCGAATCGATAACCTGTAACGAGCGTAAAGCTAGAAATTTCAGACGGAAAGTCACTGGTCACGCTAGGATATGACGATAACCTTTTGCCGAACGGTTTGTTTAGGATCTCCCGCAGTCACTTTGTTTAATGGCCCGTGGACGTTGCATGTCGCGATTCGAGGCTCGATTTTGTTTAGCAAACGGAACTGTCTCTGTATCGTTCGGTCGCGATCGACGTGGCTTTTTAAATAAGTCAATGCAAATTTATGCTGAACTTACGGTATCTGATTGATTAAGCCAATGCATTGTGTGACGAGATTGTCAGGAATAAACTTGTTTGCTCGGCTGTATTGAGATTGTGAGAATGACTGGATGGTCAAGTTTAGCTGTCGTGTCAGAGAGAATAAAAGTTATTATAGAGCATCTTATTTCGATCGACTTTTGACAAGAAATCTCTGCTCGAAGTAATTGAATGACATTTAACGCCGACGGGAGAAAGTGTAAAGGACATTCACAAAAGTTCGGCCAACAATCTGCACCAAAAATTATGCAGCTTGTTTAAATTAAGATAGAAATCTACAAATGTTGAACTCAATTTGGATTTATATAACTCTATCCCAGTGTGTTTAGTAGAAGAATTTCAACTGAGCAACGATCATTGCTATTGCGCAATAAAACGAATAACGTTTCCGTGCGATAATCTAAAATGATTCTGACACCCACATTATCTCTGCCTTGGGACATGTCAGTCAACAATGTGGCAAATGGCCGTCGGCCATTCGAGCGGAGGATTCGATTTTATCATCGGAGTGAGAGTACTTCCAGAACCGTTGCAAAAGACGCTGGAAAATAGGCATTCGACGATCATAGCAAAATGCGAAACCAGTTTGGCGCATTGCAATTTCGCTGCGTATAAACTCTAACTCGGAAATCTTTCGATACCGTTAGAGCCACCTTTTAACTCCGCGCTCATACATCCGGCCATATCCGCTCTCCGAGCGTTCCGTTTCGCTGTGATTCTATAATCGATTCCATAAATTGGCCGGAAACGTCGGTCAATCGGCTAGTATTCGAGCGGGACAAAAAATGTTCCGTCGTTAGGCTTCCGCTTTCGTTCGAATTCCCGTACGTTAACGACCTGCCCGAAGTCAGGTATCCACCGGGAGCAGGGGAAGGTGTTGAAACAAGAACCAGGAGAAGAAACAGAAGGAAGGCGAGTGCGTTTCGAAATCCGCAATGACACGGAATATCGAGCAGCAGCGTAGCAGCAGCGCACCTGTCTCGCGCAAAGTATCGCTCTAATTACACAATCGATCGAACAACGGCACTTTCTATAAACATTCGTTAGCGACTATTCAAGTTCGAATTACGCCGATTAGCGGCACAATCGATCACGGGAACTTTCGAGCGAGCGGGGCGAATCGAAACCTCCGGACAAGTCTGGCCATTTCGAGCCTTGCAGCGAATCGCTTTGATCCTACGAATTCTTGCGAAATCTCTCAGCGCATGTAACTATGTGGCGACGATAATGCAAATGAGCCTGCTATACCGCACCGAGCGGCAACCAATCGCCTTCCCCCTTTTTCGCACCCTCACTCTCCTCTCTCTGTCTCTCTCTCTCTCGATCGCATTCCGTCCCCTTCACCCTCTGAAGTACCGAACGATCGGATTTTATCAACAGCGTGCGGTCCAGTGATTTCCTACGAGCCGCCCGGGATACAGCGGCCACACGTTGAACACTGCGCCAGTGGATCCGATTTCATCGGGACTAGCAGGCCATGTTTAATCGTGAATCACATTTGAGAGCGGTCATTCGATCGCTTAGAGGGACCGAGACGGAACTAATTGAACGGGAGCGAAGGAGGGAAAAAGGAGCCGAAGCCGTGCATGCGTCCGCGCTCGCTGTCGCTCGTTCCTTCCATTCGTTGAGTAGGCGGGGTGGAGGGCTGACGGGGAAGGGGAGATCGAGAGAGAAACCGAGTGAGACCGAGTTCGATCGGGCTGTAGCTGGCTGTAGCTGGCTGTAGCATGCTCCGTTGCCTCGGCCGGGCACGGTGAAAGGAGTTGCGCGGGTTTTAACGCCCGCGCCGCACGTTCCAACGAATTTGCCCGGCGACCGTCCATAGGTAGCACGATCGGCGCACGTTATGCTATATCCGTTACCATCGGCGAGTGCCGTTCCTCGAAGGACACGCCGCGCCGCTCATAATGCAGGCACGCACTCGCGGACGCACCGTACGTCGGCGTGCGCCTGCCTTCGACGCGGCGGGCGGGCAGGGGGGTACAAAGAAATCGTATCTCACTCCCGTGTCGCGTCACATCTGACGAGTCATCGGCATGAAAGTGCCTGCGGTGCAGATTGCCAGAGTGATTCTTTGACAGGACCGTGCGAACAAGGCTGCGCCCCGCCGTTCGGAGCGCAGTTTGGACTTTCACGAGTCGGTAGGCAGGTAGGTAGACGCGTTTACCTGGCCAGAAGCGGGAGAGGCGGATTTCCTTTCTAGTACTACCGATCTAGGATGTAGGCTGAAATTTTGATACGGGGAAGACGTTTTTCGAGGAACTCGCGCCTTTTCTTAACTCGTTTACGGACACTTATGTGACGGGTACTCGAACGGGATGTTAGGGGACAGTTTCTAAGTACTTTTAGTTGACGCTAGTTGCACGTTGAATGCTAAGTATGAATCTCTTGTTTTATAGAAAATCTCTTTCTGGCACAAGGGGCATCTCGTCGCTACAAGGACACTATGTAGCACAAGGTTGAAATTTGAAGTTAACGGAGAAAGTGTATTAGCATTTTCACGGTGTCAGCCTCTCGGAACTCGAAACACTCTCGCGGAACGGGTTCATTTTTTCCGTGTACCACATTTTCGTCCGAACAAGCGCGACGCGGATATATTAACAAGACAGATATTTTGATCCAGCGACGCAAAGCGAAATCGTACGTTACGGACAGTTGTTTGTCAGCGCACGCCCACGCTGACGGCACGTCTCCGGATAACGAGATCGACTCTCTCGGTGGAACGAGACAGTAAGGGCGTTCGTGGCCGTACTAATTCTGCTCGTGCCTACATCGTTGCGGGTGGCTTTGGACAGTTTCACATTCGTGATACATTCCGTCGAAAGGAGCAATGCGCGCGTGCACACTTTGTTCCGCCCGATTAGACTTACAACTCCAGTTTCTCTGGGCTCGCAGTTTGACTTGGCGCAAATTCATTTTTAATTCAGTCGCGGCCCGCGACTGCGTTACATGCTCAGAGGTATATCCGAACAATTCACTGGGGAACTGGTAAACTGAGCGTGCGAAAGGTACTACCAATTGCGGTGAATAAATTCCGACACATCGTACATCTCGCTAGAATGCAAGGAATACGTGCGACTCGACGAACGGGGAAGAAGTATCTAATGATACACGATTAGGCTTACATCCTAGCTTTCTATTGAGCAATTACGATTAATTACCTCCAAGCGTACGGACGGAAGAAGCTAATTTTATGGATTTTTATTCGCACCGTTTTGAGCGGAACATCATCAATGGGATGGTTAAATAATCTTTTCGGACGATCTATTCGCAACGTGGTTCGCGTTCGAAACAACTTGGCGCGGCTAAAGCGCTCGACAAAGTGCACGGAAATGTAAGTGGTAATGGTATACGGCCGGGCACGCTATGCGAGTATCCCGCAAAACTTTGCCGCACCAGGGATATATAGAAAACGAGCGAGCCAGATTCTATCTCACGATAGACTTACGAGCGGTGCGCTTGAAACGTGGGCACAAACGCAAACTGCATTTGTCGTTAAGGTAACTCCTATTACACAACGTGAACTCGGTTAACGTCACGCGTGTTAATCTAATACGTTGATAGAACGGGCCGCAGGCAATCATGTTGATTACTCACCGGTAGCTCGATTAATTCCCCTAAATTCTATCTACCCAAACGTGTCCTGCACTCTCCGACGTAAATTATGCACGGAGTTACGCGATTCGGTGCGATCAGCGTAGTACGCGCTAGCTACGTTGTAGGTTACGTCTACCGCACTATAAAGTACTCTGCTTATTGCACTGTTAAAACATAAGGCAGTAGTCCAGGTGCTATAAGGCAAGTAGCTGAAACGTTATAAGACAGTCACGATCCGAGACACATTGCATTAACGCGATAATGTACAACGGTTATATGATCCTCTCAATGCAGCAGTACCGAGGGATGATATTTTTTAATGCATTGCAGGGTTACAGATTTGGTCGATAGCCGCTCGGCCAATTAGCTGCTACAGCCGAAACGAGTCAATAAACTATAGACAATGGGGTTTCTGTCAACAATCACTTAACTTCTGCGCAATTATCCTATTAGTCGTTGCCTTTTCACCTTCCAGCCGGACGGTGATCAGCAGATTAGTTGAACATTAGGTAAAAGGTGTTCTTACCTCGTATCAGCTATAAGGTGCTTCGGCAGGTGTTGTGAAATGGATCGTGACGATGTTCCGATAGTCTCAAATGCAATCCTTCAGGCGACGTCTGTCGGAACGATAGTTCGAATTAGTCGAAATTTGCATCTTGCGTCACTCGCGAAATGGCACGACTGATTGACCGAATGTAACCTAACATTTTATCGCGCACAACACTCTGCAATAATGCAACACACGACCGAATTAAATGGACGGACATGAGCACTTTCGTTTATTGTCTATTGTTCGCGTCTATGTTACCCGACGAAATCGAGCATAATTCGCGGAAAAACTGTTATGAGAGCGAATCAATTCACAGATAAATTGTATGTATCCGAATGTCACTGTTTCACAACGGCACACGGAGCACGAGGTTAATTTCGAATGAGCGCGCTGTATATCGAAGGGTTAGGTCTTGCACAAGATAGTCAATTGCATGCCGCTACTTCAATTGGAAATCGGCATCGTTGTTTCAGGAATTATCACGAATTGTAAAGGATACATGTAAAATCAATAACTTGATTTTAGAAATCAAAATTTCTGTGTAAGTACAGAATTTTACGTATGATTTTTATATGTTTCTCGGTGCATCAATATTACCAACGGGCACTCTCTACTTTACCGATAGGTAGCGGTTGCACAATTGTAGAAATAATGCATACTCTGGGGGTGACAACTTAGAGGCAAGACTTGATGATATATAAATACAATGTTACTATTTAGGCTTTATTATTACAATTTCAAATTAAATATTCATAAACTACGAATAAGATACAATAATAAAGACCATGGATATCTTCAATAATTCAAACGATAGTGACCATATTGAAGTTGCCTGCAAAGCGGGAAGTCGACAATATTCGAATGTATATTCAGCCAACTTCAGATACCTCGAAGTGCATAAAGGTTGGAAAAGTGTTGCTCCAGTGTTTCTGCAAATATTCAACGAAAAGGTATGAGAAATAGCATTATTGTCACAAATCATGTTCTTGTATTATATATCATTGGTATGATCGTGTGTAGGGCTTGTGGGATTAGCAAAAAAGAATCTTAGGACAAAACCGGTAAAATATCTGTACCGCTGCAAGCGTTATGTATAACATTATAATTACTTCCGTCTGTAAAATTGGCCCACAAATCTAAGAAAAGCTGTTAAAACCAAGTATGATATATTCGTTGCATATACATACATACGTTCTTATCGTATTGAACGGTGTTCGAATAAACAGAACACTACAGTCTGTTTATCATTTGGTTGCAGAATCATACAACACACACTTATACAAACAAACCCAGTCATCAATACATTCTTCAGAGCATCTTCATAATGACGTAAGTACAAGACATATAATTATTACTTATTATGCTTTCACTTATTTATTAGCATTTCTATCCATTTATATATAAAGGAGATCCGTAATCGCACGGTATATCTTAATTATTACGCAAGAATAAGATAACCTACTCATACATTTTTGATCCCAAGATAACCTACAATCTAGAGCTCCCCTAAGATTAGCATAATTCTAGATTATCATAATACCTGCTCGTGCAATTAGTATTTTATCGTGTTCCCTGACTCTGGCGCCGTACAATAAGTAGGTAATATTTTCCCACACAGATATACTGAGACAAAATAGGGTGGAACTATGAGTTATACCTATCTCGCGGCTAAAGATATATGTGCACCCACGCACTTTCTATGGTAAGACGGGCGATAGAAGAACGGTGTACGACATTTATTATTCCAGACGGTGAAGCTTACAAGATAGCGTACACTTGATACGCGTAACAATAGCATATCGAGTTGCACGAAACAGACATGTGTTCATCTAGAGTTAATACATTGTATATTCTTCGTCCACTACGTCTCACAGGGAGGTGGAACAACGGGCCCGACGTGATTTCAGGTGGCAAAATCTTGCAAAAGCCCAGGAGTAGGGGTATGTTAATGACCACCTGTAAATTTCGCACGTGTCGCTTTCGAGACTTTGACTAGCGCTATGTTATAATTGCCCCGCACGGACTGTAATAACGTATACCTCGTTCAAATCGCTCACTGGCTACCGACCAATATTACTCCGGAATGCTAAGTAAATCTGGATTAACCAGTTCTGGTGATAAACACGAAACTCGAATTTTGTTTTGCTGTATTATCACGTTTTTCTCCGTGGTTTTTATTAAACAGCATAGTGGAATGTTGCGCAATGAGAGAAAATTAAACAAGCAGTTGGCGGGAGTAGCTGAATTAATCTTCCTTTTTCCTCGGAGTGCCTTTAAAATGTGATCGACAAGGGAATGTAGACGTAATTGTATGGTGTGGTTATGCCGTCCACCATGCGTGGCAATATATTTTTTTACACTGTAAACAAGTTGCGAGGTGCAGCATGCAGGAAAATGTAAAACTCGTCATTGCGGTTTGTACCGGCCGGCGGCATATGCCGCATTATGATTTTTATTACAGCCTTTTTCCGCTTATCGCTCCGGTGCCTTGCGTCAAAGTCGGTTCTTTGGCATCGGTGTAACAGTTTCCACGATGAAACTGTTCGCATAAACATATTAACCCTTCAATCTCCCATTTTGTGTAATTTATAATAGGAATTGTTTACCTTTTATACCGTAACCGCAATTTCTTTCGTATGCAATATACTTTGCCGTGTAACTCCCATCATACAACCGTGAGAAACAACATAGGAAAAGGACGACCCGACAATGAAACTGAACGGAACGTTTTGAATCAGAAGTGACTGTATAAGTTAGCCTGGCAGTCCTGTTGAACAGGTGTTTCGTCACACATCCTATTCACTGGCGTGCAGTGTAGCTTGCACGTGCGCCGCTGAAATATTTGTTCCATTCGTTCGAACAACCGCGGTTTGATCCCGGCACGGAACGATCAACTTAAGACAACAATACCGGCGAGTCATGTCGGAAGGGTCAAGCCCTAGTCACGCCATCGTCTCACGAACGGCTTACCTTAAAGTGGTACAACTTGTCGGACCGATCGGCCGACGTGTACAATCAGCAAACGTTCTCCCGATTCTTTATTAGCGCTGCCAGTAGCTGGGGCGGCGATAAGTGGATGACGTCGGCGTCCTCTAAATTACGCTGAAATCGCCGACATCGGCCGCGTTTGAACTAGAACCCGATCGGAAACTCGCAGTTATCGTCCGGTTTTGAAAGTGCCCAACGGGCGTTAATGTCGTTCACCTTCTGCGCTTAACGATTTACTGCTCGCTCGCATTACGATACTATCGAAACGAACGGGCTCACTGTGCCGATTTGCATAAAACCGTGTAATGGTCAATGATTGCCGGCTATCTATCATTCCTCTTTCTCTTTTTCCGCCAGATTCGTCGGAGTCGGACGATGGGAATACCTGATGTAGCTTGCCGACGAGGTCGGAAGGAAGACTTTTGACAGCCTGTCGCAACGAGCTTTCTGGCCGACGCAAAACGTCCCGGACCAGATCCGAGGCTGGACGTCCGGCCGACCGGTGAGTCGGCTTTGCTCTCTTTACTTTGTCGGATTCGTATCGATGATCTGCTCGATCGTCTTGATTGACTGTGCCACGATGCGAGAAGACGTTGATGCCGTTACTTACGCGACTGTTGCCTCTGATTCAATCCGCCGATTGCGGATTCGTAACAGACGTTGAAGTAAGCAAAATGCGTTCCGGCGCATTGCATAACTCGCACGCTGTGACCAATTATCTGAAAAGACGTACTAAATGAAAGTGAGGCTTACTCGATGACACATCGCTGAGTCACGTACGATTATACGTAATCTTAAGGATAAGTTTGAAGTTTCGTTGGAGCCGTGCCGGCATTCACCGGCGCAGCATCCAAAGGACGCACTAAAAGCATTAACTTGTACGTCGTGTCGCTCTTTGAAAGTTCGAAGATTTGTCATAAGAATTTCGTGCCAGTGTCGGAGATTTATTGCGCTCGATGTTTATCAAAACACGCATGCGTTTCGTTAGTCCCGCGTGCGCACACCGAAAGTGCGCACCGCTTTCCAAATGCCGCAGTCAATCGGATCGTCACTCTTTCTCTTCGTGTACTTTCATCGTTAAGTAATCTTTCGTCGGAAACTCCGTCATGCATGAGGAGAAAAATGAAAAATTTCTTTGAAGTTCATCCGACATCGTTTCATGAAAAATTCAACGCCCCGTGTACAATTTATTCGCACCTATGTTTTTTCCGGATTTTGTTTTCAGCCAACTAACTATTCAACATTTGTCTGTCTCTCTGTATCGAAAGCTTCTACGCTTTGTGCGTGCGTCGCTCCAACGGTTAAAATTAAATGCGCCGCGTTATTGCACGTACGAAGTGCGCATTTCGTAGCTCCGGCAGACCTCTGGCTTCTTGCGCATTCTAAAAACGCGTCTGCCCTGCTTTTTCTAGCTGATCATGGTTTAATGGCCGTCATTATGCGAAACACATTTCTGGTCGGCAATTAACGACCTTCCGAGGAGCCTCGTACATGACATCAAATTTCGCTCTCGCGCGAGTTCCATGTACTTTCCAGCGACTGGTAACGATTCCTATTCCTTTCCCGACCGTCCGTCCTTCGTCTCAGTCGAGTCCGAACGAACTCGGACTGGGTAAACGATAGGTTTATACGCTACACTTTCTAGGCGCAATCATCTAATTAACGAAAATGCAGAATCGAAACGGGCCGGCAAAAATTTCCCGCAACGTCATTCGCCTTGGTGGCTCTTCTGTAATTCGCGCTAAGTGAAAATTCGCGTGTGGCATTGTTTTCGCGGAAAGACAAGCCGATTAAGTGTACATCCGCGAATCCTCTTGATCGCGCCGCTCGCGTGTCGATCGGTCACAGACACTTTACCTCGTATATCTGTTAAACGTTCCCACTCCGAGTACATACCGACGCTATGCTATCTCTCGTCTTCCCGTAGTCGATCGCAAAGGAATCCCGATGAAAGCACGCGCGGTTTCTCATTCGACGTTACACTCGCCGTCCCTGTGTAGGCGCCGGTTAAGCAGGTGTGATCGGAACAACTCTCCTTATTACTTCTTTTGTTTGTCCGTCGTGTGCGCGAAAGAAATTACGGACACTTTCACTGGGGGGTACCGCCCTGTTCGGCGTTATCTCTCGCCGGGATTAAAAGGGGGATCGACCGCTCGTCCGCCCGTGCTCTTCATCTCCGCGAAGCGTAATGAGCGAATTTTCAGCGTCCGCTGTTAGCGGATTAACGGACGAGCGGGCCATCGTCGCTCCTTCGTCGTACTTGGTCGTACTCGAGAGTCGCACGATGTTACGTGGGTACCTCGTCGGTCGCGTGTAAAGGTATCACCGTTAATGGAACCGGTGTAAGCGTAAGACGGATCGTGATGTAATTAGTGTCACCGCGATGATCGGAGATAATGAGAAGCAATGCGTCATGCGATGGGATAGCAGAACTTTCCTCAAGTCGATACTCGTAATGCCGTCGCGGAATGAGCCGAGCACCGTCTTTTCAGTGTATCACGGCTGAAAGTCCTCTTTATTCCGTATCCTCGCACTTTTTCGATCGCTCATCCGTGAAATGAACGGTTCCGACGCATCGGAATATTCGTATTATCGTCAGTCGCGGCGAAAGCAAGTGAAACTTTGTCCCGAGCGCGGCGTGCATCGCGATGATACCGGACTAGTTCTGATAAGTAAGTCCCATGCCGTGCGAGTCGATTCCTATGGAACGAAGTGAGTGGCTCCAGTCCGCTCTGGCGTTTCTCAAAAAGGCGCCATGATAAATTGCCGAGGGCGTCGGCGCAGTTTTAGAGCAGCGGGCGCACGCGTTCGCTGTTTGCGAACCTGCCCGACTATCAGTTTATTTGAGATGCCGATAAGATAATTGATACTCGCGTGAGTAAGATATCCTTTCCGTAACGATCCGCGCACGTGCTCGACTTCTCGCGCCTGTCGATCGGCGCTGAGAAAATGAAACATTCTCATCGCTAACGCGTTCCTTCGCGCGGCAGGAAGCGAATTCGAGCGAAGAAATTCCGTTTGATCGTTTAACGTCCGCGAACTCGATATACGGTCCGCGGCCGTATTTTTTGACAAAAGTTGGACGGCTCGGGCTAAGCTGGCAGCCGTTTGTACTGCGCACTTGCGCGAACCAGGATTTCTCTGGAAAGGACGGGGCGCGCGTCGTGAGAGTCAGAAACTCTCGTGCGTGTAGGTATAAAATTGCGTATCGAGGATCTTAAGTGTCGCAATAAATGCGGGCAAGACGCTCTCTGCACATAAATGCACCGGAATTTGGCCGACATGAGCGTCGGTGTGACACATTCACTTTCTACGAGTACGAATTTTTCGTGATTAGAGGAAAACCGATGGAGGCTGCCGACTGATCTAGGAATCTAATGATCAGTGTTAGACTCCCAGACGACGGGGTCTGCTAATATCCGTCACAGTTCGTACTTTAATGCTAGCCAACCACTTCCGCCCCAATTACTCGTGATTGAGAAAGCAGAAGGACGATCGCAATAAGAGCGTTTATGGACGATGAATATACCGTTGTATGGAATTAACGTGACATTCCAGAAGACTAATTATGAACGGTATCGAATCGTGATGCTAGACTCGTCGACATGTCATCAATCACCCAATCAGTCCGCGTACCGTAAAAACGAATAATCATAGTTCTGAATTGTTGATTGCGTACTTTCGGCTAATGACACTTATACGACTTGTGTCCCCCTTGCGTAAGGTGAATACGGAAGTCATGACGAGAGAAAAATGGAAAGTGTCCAAATAATACAGGAAAGCAAAGCCTCATCGACTCAAGTTCACGCTTGTGAATGAAATAGTGCGTAGCACCCTAATTTTCTAGCCATTCCGCGTCATTATGACGCAACGCTCATCACCGCGATCGTTATTGTAATTAAACGCGAACCGTGCGAAAAGTCCCGATTCCTGTAAAAGCCTACGCGCCATACTGGTTCGCGAATCATTTGCGTCGTGGCGTCCGCGAACAATTGTTCTTACCCACCCACGGCCGCGGAAGAGAAACGCGACCGCCAATGGAACAGGAACTACCGTTTGTTTATTTCCCTTAGATCCGCCGTAATAGAGGCATAGCGGCACTTGAAAGTACAAATTACCACGCTGACTATTTTCTCAACGCAGTTACCCATCGCTCATGCGTGCGCGCCGACAAGCATAATAACATTAATTAACATTAATTCCGTTTGCAAAATCGGAATAATTTGCATTCTAATCAGACGAATTTTGTTCTTATCGTCGGAAGCGATCTGTTAGCTCGCATCGCGCTTCAAATATCCCGATAAGGCGAAAAATAAAAAAAGAAGCGGCACGCCTCCAGTTTTCTAAGTGCGTAGGCTAAACTTGCCGATTGGCTTACATGTCCACCATATCGGACTTTCAAATATGTTTTATGAAATCTTTACGCACGCCGGGAGGTTTTCTCCTACGCGAGCGACGTGAAAGCTGCGGATTGGGCGTCTTGTCTGCGCATCGCTTATTGTTGCTGTTACGCGACTCGGTAATTACCAAAAATCAAGTCCGAGCGGCGGTCATACATTAACGAGTCAATTCTTGAATAGAAAGTAACAGTCAGCCTCGCGCCATGATTTCATCGCGTAACACGTCCCGTTCTCAGCTGAATCGCCTATTCACCACGCCATTACGCAAACGCCATGACAGGTTGGCAATAACGGTAACGTCAATGGTACTGTTCGCATCCTTTATTACACACGGTAAATGCGAGACGGTTTGAGCCTTATGTAGTTCGCCGGGACGGCGCATGCACTTGTTTCACATTTAGGATTAGCATAGCGCACGGTTACGAGCCAGGCTAAATTAGGCTCTCTACCTGCCAATCACAAGTTAACAGGTTAAATCATCTGGCGCACGAACCCGCTGCCGAGCGGCCGAGAAATATGCGGAATGAGAAAACGGACGCCTCGGAAGGGGCCGAAGTCTGCGTCGATAGAGCTTTAAGTGCCAGAAATGCTGTGAAATCAAAAAGCGTGTGTTCCGCTTAACGAGCGATACGACGTCGCCAGGTTCATTGTGGGACTCACGAAGTTTCTAATTCGAGATTGAGTGAGACGCGGTTTAAATGCATCGGCAACGCGGCTTAAATTAATAGGATATTTGTACGGGGTAGGGTACGTGCCGTTTGGTCTGCGCTGCGCAGTCGAAAAGAGAGCAATGCGACTGTCATAGGGGCAACGGAGAAAACCTGTTACTTCCACGCTACAGGTTTCCGTATTCGTACCACGTTCGAATCGTGTACCTCGCCCAATTATTGTGGAACGCAGCCATTGTTACGGCGTTTCTACTTTTAAAAACGGGCCTTTAATGATCGTCATAAATCGTACTCGTTATGTCAGGACATTAATAAGAGAAACGGTCATCCCGAAGGCGATGAAAAAAAAAGACTTTTTAACACATCGCTGCAGCGCGGACGAATGGAAGTGAAACTAGATGGTAGATCTTAAACACGTTGACGCTTATGCAGATTTTATTTCGTTTCAAATTTGCCACGGCGTACTCGGTCTGTCGTTATCTATAATGGTGAATCGTACTTTTGCGAATGATACAAAATGTGTGTCAGCGCAGAATTAGATAGGGGCTCTGATTTATAAACGCCACTAAGCACGTTTTGCCGCTCTTTGTGCATATTTACCAGTGCGCAACGATGCTTTACCGTTCAAATGGTCTCAACGCTTCGTACGTACGAGCCGCTGACATAACGCGTAAGTCTTGCCCGACGAGCGCGTGCTACCGCGAGTCGAACTTTTTTTCGACCGGCAATTTTTAGCCTTTCCATCAAAGCAACGAGTCCGCAACCGCCGGGCGGTCCATTCGGGACCCACTGTTCCTCGTTGCGCATAAATCATTCCGCGCGTCCGTCAATGTTCCCCCCCAATCAATTACTCCGGTCACATTTACCTCCCGTGTGTACACGCGTAGTCACTTTGATTTACGTCAAAGTGAAAACGAGCAGCGCCTCTTTTTTCGCCCCCCCTCATCCGTCGCTCGACGCGTTCGACTCCTTCGCGTAAAAAGCGAGCGAGGAGAATGCGAGTGACGCGAGGAAGTAATTACGTTTGCTACATCGGCGCACACGGTAAGCTAGTCGTCCGTATGTCCGCCACTGTCTTCCGGCAACCGTTTACGACTACTTAAGAATCACTTTTATTTGGGGCGGCGACAAACGAGATAACGTGGAAAGTGATTAATGGGCCGGCGACGGGCCACCTGCTGAAATTCTTTCATCCGTTCGCCGTAACGAAGCGAGCTGATCTCCGAGCTGAACGGAGGAAAAGATCTACCGCAGTTTCGTCAGCTTCGAACAGGCTGCAACAATGCTGTTGACGCCGAGCAAAAAGGAGGCTCGACGCCGGCGTTTTTACACGATCGGAATCCGCCGCTGGAATTTGGACTCTTCGAAGTTGGTCCGCTCGGGGATCGACGAAATTTCGAGCGCGTCGCCGCGATCCTCTTAATGAACGCACTTATGGCAACCGTCGAAAAAAAGGATGTTCAATTCGTTATCGCCGGAATGACCCGCGGCGGCGGCGTAAACATTCCGGGCGAGCCGCCTTTTTGAGCGTGACAGGTGAAAAATGGAATGGGATTTACGAGTGTGTGAAAATTGTGTTTGAGAAGCGGGCACTCGGGGTATTTATTTAACGAGCGATCGTTTAACGAATAGCGTCACGCCAGGAGCGCTACGTGAAATTTAACATTGCCGCCTGTCAACTTGCGTGCGTACGTAATTGAAACGAAACCTTAGATACGGCCGCTTTTATGCGGAAAATGTGAGATACGCTTATATAGAGGCGGCGAAGCTTATTTGTTTTCTTAAGAAATTGCGCGTGAAATCATTTAAATTAGTTTCGCGTGTCCGGCCAGGAAATGGAATGTTTCGTAACACCGGCAACCAAAAAAAAACCTCAGATTAACGTGAATGAGAGCCCGTATGTTACAAGTAGCTGTGAACTGTTGTACAGTAATTGCGGCGTTGAACGGAAAATTTTGTTTTTGGACGCGATGTGAGATCGACACCGTGAAGAGATACGTGCCTGAGACGCATATCTAACAGACACCTGAGAAAATATTCATAGCATTCTAATTGGTGCAACGCCACAACATAGTTTCTTCATTCGTAATTGCTATGCGCACGTTTCCATTTCTTTTTGAGCTAGCTAATCTATAATGGAGCTATTTGTTTCGAAATTGTATGATTAGATTTCTTGTGGCCCCTATACTTATCATATTCGACGAAGTAATTATCTAATTACAATCAATTCAGGTATTTCAGCAATAAATGAATTTCTCGCAATCTATGCAAATTTCGCGCAGCAGTTTCGCACCTAATTGGCTTAAATTGCTTGTGAACTACAAAAACGGATATTTTTCGCCGAATTGTGGAAAATATCAAGTGTAAAGACCCCCGTCAATCCGAGCGGTTAACGTTAATCTATACTTAATGAACACATAAAATCTTCTTTGACTTATCCGACAGCCGCTTCGGATCGTATTTACATTACTCGGAAGCGCCAAATATGTACTTTTAACACCGAGATGATAAATTGCCACCGAATACTTCGCATAACCAGCCTGAAGTCTATCCGATGGTACACACAGCTTGATAGAGCGTTATATTTGACATTGCGAACGTTACGACGGTGTCGTAAATTTCGCGAGTCGGGACTAAAGTGCCGACAGCGATCCGGCGGCTATGCATTCTGCGCAATAGCACTGCGCTGATTCTAACTGGTAAAGCACTCGCTAATTACCTCCGATACATATTGCGGACGTATTAAAATGATCGATAGCGTTAGATCTGGGAAAACACTGTGATCAAATCAATTAGTTACCGCTTTCTTGGAGCGGCCCGAACCGTGGCTTCGGTGGAAATAAACATGGCAAGAGAGCGCATTCCATTCCCTGCAAGCAATAATGCCGTAATTACTACCCTTCATCGGCAAATGTAACACGCATCGCGGCATTGACATGGATCCAAGATAAAATCGTAACAACTCGCTTGTCTGTTGCCCGCCGCGAGATTTGATTGCTCACGCGAGTACGTGTGTATATACACAGTTGTCTATACATTTTCCGGCCTAGGCAAACGGTTCGTTTCTCTCTCCTTCACTCCGGATTGCATCCGACTGTTCGTTACGCGATTGGGACCTCCGCGCGACCCGGTGTAAAAGGCAACGTTAATAAACACGAGCCATTTTTAGAGCACATTAATGTCCGTGGCAATACGGTTCGGCAATCACAACGTCGAACTTTCTCCGCAATATCCGTACGTAGGCACGGTCTAGTAATGTATGTACACTGCGTATATCCAAGTTGCAGTATATAATAGGTACTACGTCGGTGCTCCGTCATACATTTTACATCGTATTTACGAGATCGCAGGCAGATTCAGTTCATAATCTGACAAAGGTTGATAATGTAACGACTTTTATGACGGGAAGGGATGTTTTACATTATATATGCATTAAAACTGTTACGTACTTTGTTTTGCAGAAAAAATAAATACATATTAAGTGTTACTTGCATGTACGAGTATCTCTCACATATGAAGATATCTGTACATAGGTATGTATATGCAGAGGTGTACATGATAGAACGCTTCGCGTTGCTGTTTAAAGAATGGGGAGCGAATGATTTATACAGATGAGCTTAGACATATATTCGTATAAGCGTGACGGTTGCTTGTTAGGATTTTTCCTTCACGCACGCAGGATATCCGTCAATCGTTAGCGCTTGCATAAGAACTAAAGATTAAGGCATGCCGGTATGTTAAATAACTGAACATGCGGTGCGTGCAGTCGATATTCGCTGAGGGGTTAGGGAGGGAGGGGGATATTATTTCCCGCGGGTTCTGTTACGTCTTGACGGTGTCGTATTTAGAAAGTGACACGTACATTTTTAACCGTGACTCGCGATGCCGAACGTTTTCACGAAGTCAACCGTCATCGACAATAGGAAAGTTCGTTATGTATAATATGAATCGAGCGATGATTATACGATCGTTGAGCTCGGAAGCAAAATGCGTTCTGCTCGGTAGAAATTATGAATTCGCATGGGGAGGAGGGAAGCCGTTGCTCATTCGAATCGGTGTAAAATTAAGTGGTAGTCACAAGCGATTCGTTACGACACAATGCTTATCCGAACTCATCACTCGAAAACGGTCAAGAACGAATATGTACGTTGTTCGCGGAGCATGATTGTAATTAAACGGATGCTTACGATTCTGCTGTGATCATAAGGTATCGTATGCTCTCTCAAATGTAACGGGTGTTTAACAATCGCGCTGTCGTAAATTAAACTCAGTATCTGTAACGAAAACGTCGCGGACAAAGACATAAACGTTCGCGAAATGGCAGTACTATCTTGCAGACAATTGTGTAATGTGGGTGTTTGCAGATCAAGATGGGGAACGTTAAATTTAGTGCCGTGATACAGACAACACCCAGTATATTCCCCGGCAATCTTTCGAGCGTTTCAACCTTGTCATGAGGCCCCGCTGCACCGTAAATTCTGATATACCCGTAATGCAATTAATTATCTCGAAAGCACGATAATTCGGTTCTATATCAACATTGTTAATTAACGAGGTAGAGCGAACTTAATAGCTTTAGAGGCTAAAACGACAGGCGCGCCGCTGCAGCATTCTGATAAAGATGCCTCCTGCTTAGCCAATATGGCTCAACCGCGTGCGCATGTAAAATCATTATAATGCTATTTCGTATTCAAATGCCTTTTCCCAGAACGCATTAACGTTTTTCAAAATTATAAAAAAAGGCCCCGATTTAATCGAAAGAACATTAGTATAACGGCAGGGGAACGGTATTCGTTCGGTTCATGAATTCCGATCGGCGCGCTTTCTTTCTTTCGTGGGATAGCGCGCCATTGGGAAACGAGCTTTAAATATTCGTAATTGGACGTAAATTTCCAGTAAAACCGCTTGATTCGTGCGTTTCGGAAGAAGTATTGCCTGTTATCATTGACACACTTGCCATTCGGTGAATGTCTTTTTCGAAGTGCCCGCCGAGTCCAAGTATTTTCCTGGCCCGCGGAATGAACCCGCTCATAAGTTTTCGAAACCGGTTTCGTCATAATAAAAGCAATTCCGGTTTTCTAATTAATTAGATCGTAAACCGATCAGCGTTCGTTTTTGCCACTCCTTCCTTCTCTCTCCCGTCCGTTTCCACAAACTGGTGCGCGAACGTAACGAGACGTTACGTCTCCATTAAACGAAACAGTCGTTCGCATCCTTAATAAACTCCAGATACACGCCGAGAGCAACATTCAGCCGCGTGTACCCTGAAGTTTTAGCCGAGCATTGCGCAATCGGCATCGCGAGGCCTGTACTTTACGATCCTTCGTGCCACGAGGGCATTTCCATCGTTCGAGAGGGAGCCGGCAAATCCGTTGAAGACTTCCTTTTTACCATTCCTGCCCAGCGACCTTGGCACGGCGAGGGTGATTATTAACGTCCCATACGAGCAATGCCGCAAACCCTGACATGCCTCACGCCTCGCCGCAATCCTAATGACATATCTCGCCCTCTTCCCTCGATATTCGCTTAACTCGACGTAAACGGCGCCGATTGGCTACGCGCTTTATCATCGTTTATGGCGCGTATCGTCTTTCCACTGCGAAAGAAAGGTACCCACGCCCCGTAATATCCGCCCTCGATCAATCCCACGCGACCCACGCCCTTTTAACTCTCGAAAGAGTGCGTCCACTATGCAGCTAACCGTACATGATGCAATTATGCGCGAAGGGCAATTACTTTCAACGATGCGTGCGGAATCCGATTTTGCCTCCCAGTCACTCACCCCTCTTTCACTCACTCCCCCTCTCTCGCTCGCAACGGACAGATATTCGGGCGCACGATTATTGAAGGATCGATGCATGGCGGGAAACGTGGCTGCCCGAAGCTTCAAGAATTCCGTCCCCATATCTGAACGTGTTTATCTGCGGAGTTTCTCCTTGCGTCACGCACGATTCGTCCCACGCATCGATGCGTAATGAAAACCGTAACGGTTTGCGATTCACACCTTCCCCGATTTCGCACATCGCACTCTCCAGCCCGGAGTCCAGTTAATTGGAATCAAATTAATTAAATTGCGGTGAGATCCGCTCAGCGCGCTACAGGGCTCCGTAAAACGAGGCTTACCATCTTGAGGTCTGCGTTTCTCCATTGTTGTATGCGAATTAGATTCGTACGATGGCCGTATTTAATGATGCGAACGCCCTTTCAGCGGGAAGTGCGTTGCTCATCTACGTAAAAAGTGACGCAAGCTCAAACTGAGTCCATAAGCGACCACGTTCACAACATACGCAGTTGCATGGTGCGGCTTTACTTTTTATATTTTCCGATCATCATTGCCACGCAGTTGCCGAGCGTAGAGCGTTTCGAGAAATCGTTCGCGAAACGAATGCCCATTTTCACAACGAACGATAGACAGTCTCCGCGGAAGAGAAGGGACGGTAAGAGATTGCGGAGAAAATGGAGGCATGTGATTAATAGCTGCTTTAGAAGCGCTCTCCGTGTATTTACGCCTCTTTGTGTCTTTTAATGACTCTCAATATCCCTCTGTTCGTTCGGTTGCTCTCGCGTGTGCTCAGCTAAGTCGTCGAAATAGCTACCGGTGAAACATTAGAAACCGCATACTCGCACGGCAGAGTTCGACTCGGCGAACTGCTACTTATCGACAGTTTTGCCCTCTACCAATCGTCCCGGCCGTAACGAATGAGCTTGGTTGGAGGCGGCCGCGTCGGAATCTAATTATAACGAAAGAAGAAAATAATAGGCCTGCAGTTAACTGTCCGGAGGCCGATTATGAAATTTCTAGCGATCAATGCCAGCGGCCTGGTTTATATTGCGTAGACTCACTCTCGACGACTGCCTTTGAAATCGGCGAGGAAACGGCACCGAGCGAGGAGCGACGAACGTGACGGACTTTAATGAACGACGATTACGAAATATTAACACTTCGCTCCATCGCGACAAGCGGGTGACACGGATTAATCGACAGTCGCCGTGCGAGCAATCTTGACACATATTCGCCGTGCTGGCGAACAGCACTAACAGCTTGCGGTTTAATGGCCCGCAACTCTGGGCTTGAGGTGAGAGAAGTCTCTCGGTACCATTCTTAATCTACCCTTATCGGCGTCGTACGTTAACCGAAATGTGCCGTATCTCTGAATCCATGTCAAGTCTAACGTTCATCGTCCCATTGCCAAGTTGATAATCGGTGGAAAGCGCGTGCTCTCAGACAGACTCAACATCCGTTCGTCAGTACTTCAGTCCATACATCAAAGCCGCAGATGTTCACGGCGCTAATCAAACATTTGGCGGAGCCTATAAATAATACCAATCTATTAAAAAGTATGTCCAGCTGTGCTCGAAGCACAGGTACGTATATCGTGGACCGTAATCTGTATAGCTTCGAACATGGTCGAACGAGTCGATCGTCGGTTTTAATCGATGACTTTGAAGCAATGCCGTTGCTCGCCGATGGAAGCACGTAGATCCCCGGTGCGCAGGATGACTCAGGGGAAACAGTGAATGAAGTGCGGAAGAAGAGAGGAGGCTGCTCGCTCGTCTCGAGGACGATCCATGATCTTGCCCGATCGAGGACGGCCTGTACGGTGCAACGATCTTCAGATGACGTAACCGGCTCACCTGAACGATCCACCGCCGAGTTCCTTCGGCGAAGACGATGATGCAAGTTTTATTGACCTAGGCCACGAGCCTGGAGTGACGCACCCTGAACTTGAGCCTCAAGGGAATCCTCTACGGGAGTCGCGCACTCACGCGTGCAGCACATCCTACTTGAGCAACGCTCGCGTAATGGCACTTAATCGATGTCGTCCATATAGAGACGTCGTACCAGTTCGAGCTTCTCTCCATGTAAAGAGCGCGTATTGCTCACGGGATGAGTCTGCCGAGCGAAACTCCGGTTCTTCGACATTCCTGCCGGCCGGCGAGACGATTCGTCACGTTTGCCGTGCGCATAGGTTAAATCCGAGAAAAACTTCGGAGATGCGAACCGAGGGATAGTCAGCGTCGTGTCAGCCGCTATTTCCCACATCTGAAAAGCAGCTCGGCACAGTTTCGGTTGCGTAAGGGTGCGCGGTTGTTTCTTTTATCGATAAGATTGGCGGAAAAAAATGTCGGCTTAATTAGCGAGGTAATTAAGACAAAACTTGGCAGCGAGAGCGGACCGCTGAACGGGTATGCGTAAGATGCTGGTGGAGTTGGCTGGCTGGATTGAGTGACTTGGGAGGGGAGAGAAATGTGAGATCGATAAGATGGATAGTGTGTTGGTGGATGGGAGGTTTATTTTTTAGCCTCCGAGAGGTTCTTCGGCCTCGTCGATGACTAGCGTCCCTGTACCTGCCTGCGTCTCTACGAACTAAATGCGTGCACGCTCGATGTGATCGGTTATGGCTGCATAATGTCGTGTTGTAACGAAGGCTGGGTGGTTTGTAAAATACGTCGCAAACGTTCATGTGCCACACCCACTGCGGGCAGGCGCGGTACGAGAGACACTTCAATGCCAAGAATGTGGTGTAAAAGTGGTTCCGTTTCATTTTGCTTCGGCCAGCGCACTTAAAGGCAAGCGCTTAGCGCGTATCTGCCACGTTAGACTGGACTCACTGTATCCTTGTGTTAGAAACGGCCGGCCCAGTACCAACGCGTGTAGTAACGATCGATAGAGATTAGCCGATAGCCCTCGATCGTCGACAGGGACGCATTTATCTAGCTGCCATAACGTCGTTTTGTTCCCATGAACGGCTGGCCAATTCTTCAGATCTCCCGGCGAACGGTCGATATTTTATTACTTGTCAAGATGTGTCCGAATTATGTCGGTTGTACTTTGATGGATTGTGGTCGATCCATAACTGGGTTTGCAAATATCTAGTGCCTGGTGTTGTGAGGTTGGAAGGATTTGGTGTGAGACGAGAAATGGGTATAGCCTAATAAGATAGTCAAAAGTTCCTCTAAACCTATTGAAATTCTGAATGAGTCATTCAAAAGATTGTAAGAAAAGAAGCATTTGTGTGAATCTTCAATGTTTGTATCTCGACCGTGGGGTGTGGAACTAAAACAGTATGCTTATAATTATGTATACGTTATATAGAAGGCATGTACACGTGTATGACGTCGGAGACGAAAAAAATTATCCTAAAGTTCGACTTGCGCCGATAGTCCTATCCGAAAGTACGCCTCAAAAGCTTTAAGAAAATGTGTGATTATCATAGGTTTAGATTGTTCGTTTACAAGTTATAAGAAATTTAAAAAATCACTAATTTTTTAAGGGGTACCCCTTCTCATTTCTCCGAAAAATCGAAGGTTTGCGGATCGTATCGTCCTTTTGCTATCTTATAGGGGGTTGTAAATAAGTAAGAGAGCCGTTTGCCGTTCACCGATACTCTCATTATTTTTGGAGTTACAGCCAAAAAACGGTTAAAAAATGGTGGTCGAAAAATGAGCGAAAAAATGAAAGTCTTTAGATCGGTTTGTGGCTTTGCATGTTGATAGAGGATCAAAATAGGATCATAAATATCGCAACCAGAGCCTCCTGAGTGCAATAGTTTCGGGGATACGGTCAAGAAAAGGTACGAAAATAGTGATAAATGGTAAAAAATCGGAATTTTGCTGGTCCTGTATGTACTAAGTTGCACGTTCGGATTTGCCAACAGTTGTAACGCACACGCGCCAATCGTATCATGCGTAATATATTAATAAACAGGACGCCACACGCGTACAGTCAAGACTGGTTTCTCCTGCGATTTTATTACCCTCATTCGCTTAGCAGATCGAATTAATGTACACATAGAAAATCGGCCCGTGCGCGTCAGACCCAACATGCAAGGGACATATGTCGTAGACCAATGGCGTTTGTGACGTGAACTTTCGCCGTGAAAGTGCAAAATAACGGTGAGCTTTTAGAGTCCACGTGACATTCAAGATTTTTATCTGTGACAGCTAATAAACTACATTTTGTCATTGCTTCCCGCAATTCTCGGTAGTATAAATTATTGGAAAGATCGCCGTGGCTACTTTATTAAATTGCACTTTTTCAGACACTAAAATAGCCCATAGACATTTTCTGCATTGACCGGATCCGCTTCGGTTGAGGAAGCGGATATTAGCTCGCTTCGGAATTATTATAAATTCGCGCGGCTGGGGCGCGTTCAAACTTGAAAGGACGCGTGAAGCTATAAAAACGGAACGCCCACACGGCGTAAAATGAAAGGCAAAATTGTTCACAATCACTTTCAATTGAGCGAAGGTACAATGCTGTCCGATCTTACGCGGCATTGAAACGAATTCGGTGATTCGATTACAATACCGGCAATTTTGCGTAATGAATCATCGGCGAAGCACATCGTGACCAGTCGACATTTCCGATCGCTTTCTGATCGCTGTCCATTCGAAACGAATCGATTCACCCTGTATCCACGCTCGGCACGTACTTTCTTTCGAGCGGACCGATAGCTTTTCAGGCGCTCGGTCAATTAACCCTGGTATCGCGAAATTCCGCCAATGACAGTCGGCAAATAGCTCGCGGATTAATGTGAGCCGCAAAATTGTTCGCCGCGGGCGCGTATATCGAAAGAATTCCAACGATAAGAGAGTCACATACTCGTTCCGCCGACATTATTCCACACGCGCGCGCGATTTATAAATGACGGACAAGTCGCGCGCGCTCGCAGGTTCAGTACGCGAAAACCCAGAATTTGCGGAATCGTAGTATAAGGCAGCAGCGTACGACAGGCCGCACCTGGCACCCGGTCGCGCTGTAATCAGTAAAAGAGACCGATCGAACCGGTGCTTCCGTCGTGTTGCACGAATAGGACCTTTAAGACTTTGAGACAACGAGGTTGCGCGCGCGCGCGCCCGCGAATAGGAAACTACCGCCGACTAACGCTGTAAGTGTACACCTGCCGAGCAACTACCTGCGACTCGCACGTTCCTCCTGTTTTTACCGCGAACTTTCTTCTATTCGCAATCAGCGAGATATGCCCGGCTCGGTCGAAGGGTAATATTACTGCCGATCATTGGAAACTGCCAGCGCTGTTGTAATCGACGCTCCATGTACGGCGCTGGAATCTGTCGTTCGATGTGTCCTACGCTACTCGCCGCGGAATCAAACGATACGGTTTCACGCATGCGACTCTCATTTTTGTGCCGATACCGCGGCCGATCGGCGCGTATCATAAATATCGACTTTATCGATCGGCGCGTCGATGCCAACCGAGCAATTCTCCCGATGGCGTATCGGCATTATGTGGCGCTCGCATTTGATCGGGTCGTAACCGGAGTTTGTATCCATCTAAATGTGTCTTCAAAATGACGCCGTGGCGTGGCCATTCATGCGCGTCGCACGCGTGCTCAAGGAGAGGATATTTAATTATCGCAATTAAAGCGTTGTTGCTGCCGTGCGCGAACGAGTGAAAACCTCTCGATCGCGAAGAATGATACACGTTACCGCCGACCCGTCCAATAAATTACTCTGTACCTCTCCAATTATGCATACTGCACACTTTTTTCCGACCGTCCATTCCACGTTTCCACACTGCCAGCTCAAACCGTTTCCACTGCCTCCACATTGCGAACTTCGCAATTTAAATGCTGCGCTGAGAAAAACGAGAGTGAAGAAAAAGTGCGACAATAAGTTATTTGACAAACGGGCCTGCAAAAACATTCGCTCGCAATGATCGGCTATACCGTTTCATAGCTCTGCCGAGCGTCGATGATTTGTAGTAATTACATAACTGTTTAATGACAAATGACAGGCATAAAGTAAAACAAAGTCGATGCACGGGGCGAGGATATCGGCGCGGCATCGTTCAACGGGATTAATACGTTATCCGACGCGATCTTTCCATCGCCGTTATGTCCACACACGCGTTCCTAGAGCGAGCTGCATTCGTTATAGGCACAATCATCTCTCGGTTAAGCGGAGGCGAGCGCAAATGCGTTCCGCGGCAAATATTCCGCGAGCGCACTCGGCGCGTCGATGATTACGAGTGCGAGGACGCGAGGTTACGTAAACTGTACATAGCTTTCCTGTAATCGCTCTCAGGCGCGAGCTCCGCAAACTATGGCATTAGACGCTTTAAAGTTCACGGACAATACTAGGGGATAAGTTGCTCGGGCGACTGCGAATCGTCACGGACGCTTTGCTCGTCAGTAGAAAGCTTTTAGCGTCGTTAAACTCGTCGTCGATTAAGACGTACAAGTTCGTTAGCGCGCTGTCGGATAGTTCTGGCAGACAATGCGCAGGCCGATTCGCGAGATCGCCGGTTTCGCGCGGAAACAATGCAAGGTCGACAGGGGATGGGAATTGAAATTTGCAGCGGGCAGTCGGCGCGTGATTTCGCGGCGGAATGCGCGCCGATACGCCGCCGGGTACGTTGACGGACGGGGACCATCTGGCAGACGGAATTTTAGAAATCTCCGGTCGGCCACCGAATCGCATCCGGCATGTTTGGAGGCGAACCGTTGAATGAGAATGCCGCGACGTCGCGCCGAGCCTGAATGCGGCTAAAAGCGCGTAAGAATCTCACTTTCTCGCGCCCGCTCCTCCGGTTCTAGTCAAAAGGTCCAGTTTGCAAATTCCTCCCGTGGGAAAAGTATTATTGCGACAGTGCCGCGCGATGCTCGCTTTCGTTTGAAACTATAATGCTTTCCACAAAAACGGAGTGTCTCGCCCGTGAGAATCGCAGGACGATTTATCGCCATGGCCGGGATAGAATCGAGAAATCCGAATTGGCGGAAAAACGTGTGGCGGGAAAATTTCGACGGTGCCGTCGAAATATTCGCAGTATTTCGTGGCTGTCGGGGCAAAAAGTCGCGCCGCGAGATCCCGCGCGTTCGCCAGCGTCAGTGAAAAGAGGCGAGCGAGATTTAGACAATACACAAAAATTCGTCGGTGATGCCTGAGACGGGTTGAGAAAGTTACTCTTAACAATAAGTATCAAAACAAAGCGTATCCGTGCGAGATCTCGTTCGGGACTGCAATTTGTTCTTATCCGCACTGCACGTTAATTGCTCGTTATCATTGACTTACGCTGTCTTCCTGCAGATATTATCATCAGTTTACCCTGGTACGAAAGTTATTCCACGGAGTCATTAAGAAATGAACGAACACAGTATTGACCTAAGCGCTAAACGATATGGCATCACCGTAATTAGCGATTAATACCTCACATTTATTTCGAATTTTGAATTTGTTTATTTTTCTCCAATTATTAGTCTCAGGGTTTACGAGTCTTGTTTGCGACTGACTGAAACTTCCGAGGAATCCGCGACAGACAATGAGGCGAAAAGACGACATCGAATGCGGAAAAGGATAATGACACTTTGTCCTGTCATCGTACCTCAGGTGACAAAGACCATGTCGACGATGCCATACGTGGAGTTTCAGTAGCTTCCGAGGCTTGTTTACGAAGAATGGCGATTGAAATAAAGCCCATTCGCGCGCCGGATTGCGTCGCACGGACATCGATTTATCTTCATCTCTCGACGCGTCTTAATTGCCATCTTCTCGCCATTAGCGCGACTTCCTACCGGGCGTCATAATTCCCGCCTGCTGACGTGTCCGCCTTCTTTATCCGATCGAACAACGCTGCTAGGTAATATCTGCTCCGCCGCTCTTTTATACATAAAGCAAAAAGAACGTAAATCCCGCCCGTAAACGAAGCCAATCTAAATGCTACCGCCCGGCGCGTTATGAACACGTAGAAAATCTCAGCTTACACCGAATCCCATCCGATGCACTTGAGTATCACAAAGTCAGCTACCGTTTCCTCGTATCCAATCGCACGGAGTATGGACAAGCGATGCCGGTAGCAATTAACTAAATTAGACCGGCCGATTCCAGCAGTGAAATGAGCAACAACTCTTTTTCCGGCATTCTAAGCGGAGTACGATGCCCGGAGTGCGTGTAAAAGTTTCTTCTCACCGGCTAGATCTACACGGCCAATCTACCGACGAAGTCGCTCGCACTCCGGCCCCGCATTTGCTTGCAGCGCAACGTTTGCCAATCGGCCCGTTAATCATTTTAATTAGCTCCCACCCACCTGGCGAACTCCGCGCCTATTCCCCTATCCCTTAAATCTTCGAGATTCTCATCCCTCGCCCACGCCTCTCGCGATGTTACGCACTCGAGTCGCGATTATGCGTGCCTATTGGCGAAACGGGATTCCCATCGTTCGCGATCGCGTAATTGTCTCTCGAAGTATCGCGGGCTCGCGTCCTGATGTCAGATATGGTAATGTGACTCGTGTAACGCCGTTGCGGAAAAGGGTGGAGATCCGTGAGAGTGCGGCGGGAATGCGACGAAGATCCAGGATTTCGAGCGGGCAGAACTCTTGCACGGGACGTGAAATTTGGTCCCGAGTCGCAGCTCGACTGATTGAGAAATCCTATCCGGGGGAAAAACGTGCTCTGTCATCAATTATCCTGATTCCGCGATCGATTGCGCAAGCCTGCCTCGACGTGCGTCCCGTATCCTATTACGATGCCTAGGCGCGGGCACAATTTTTCGCTGCCGCTATCTCGCCATTAAGCAAATTAAGCAAATGACACGTCTGCTACGAAGGATTTGATTATCGGCGAGTTATCGAGAGGAATTCGATAGCAGGGACCCCTTTTAATTAACGCCTGTCTGACGATAATTGAGCTAATTGCGACCCGTGTCACGGCGAGGGTTGTTTACGATACCAGTGTTCGTCCCGAGGAGAGAATTAATCTTATCGGTGTCGTGTCGCTGAGCATTAAAAATTCAGGGCAAGATGCTATCGGTTACAACGAATTGGTTAAAAGTCGGCGTAAATGGGAAAGTCACGCGATGCGTTCATGTACGTGTAAGTGCCTGATCAGATAGACGAGGAGCACGTGAACGTACTGTAGGTAGAAAAAGTCGCCCTATTGATATTCCATAGATTACGCAATTTCTATGCCGAACCGCGTAACACTGCCGTACAATTACATTACACTTGGATACTTGGGCGCTCTTACATGGTTCATAAATTACGGCTATCAACGAAATCAGACTCAGCCACGCTACGTAGGCACAAAATTCCTTAATGCTTCATCATCTGTTAAAATTAACTAGCCTAGCCTTTTCGCAACCCCCTTTCTGGTATTACAGTTTCACCCGACGATCGCAGCCGCGGCTTGTGTGCATTGGCCGCCCGATTGGCAAAACAAGGCGGTCATTATGGCAACGGGAAATTTCACGTGTTACATCGCATATGGATGGAGGTACACGATCCCATATGGAAATACAAAAGTCGCGATTCCGTAGAACGGGACGGGATCGATCGTGGGAGTCTATCGTGCCGAGCGCAGGATAGTTGTTCAGACAAACGACCTATATCTGATAATAGCGACTATATCGCAATGGAGAAAAAATTGTTGCAGAGGGGCACTGTATCGTCGACTTTCACGAGGTTCCCAATTACTTTTAAGAATTACGTCGCTTTACCGCACCTAAGTACGTCCCGCATCTCGTAACGCGAGTGGAATGAAGGTTTGTGACTTGCACTTTATCGAGAATCGTGCATATTTCTTCCAAGTCGAGATTTAATTACAGGTTTGAGATTCGCGCCGTTTCATTGTGTCGTGCGCTCGGCACTTATTATCGTCCCGTACGTTCTCACCTCAGTCTGCCTTTCGATCCGATTAGATTCGTAACGCTCGCGATCAATTTCGCTTGAATAAATTATTCCATAAGTCGCGGCGCGCGGGATCATTAAGGCTGACCAATTAACGTGCTTCGGCTAACATTGGCCTGCTTGCGCGCCGTAATTTCGCATATTGTAATTAGCCGCGATGGACAAGAACGTGCACCGGACGCCATAATCGCGGACATAAACGATGTCGTAATAATCGGCGATCGAAGCAAGTCGAACAGGCGTTTGCGATGCATATTGGACCAGCTTCGTCGTCGTGCAATTTGACGAAAGGGGCAATCGGACGGAAACGATCCGGGATTCGAGTGGATTGGCCCGATTGAGCGACAGGCTAAAAATTCGTGAATTGCCCGTTCGGCAATGACACGTTTCGAAAGGCGGAAACGGATTGCCGATTGTTTCCGATCCGGGCGAGCGGGCGAAATCCTTCGATTTCGGAGTCGCGCTAAATGTTTCTAACGATGGCAAATTGTCCGAGAAGGGATCTAAAATTTCTCGGCGAGTTCTAACGCTGCTGCGACCCAGTTTCGATTCAGATTGACGCAATAGCGCGCGAGCGCATTCCTGCCGATTGCGGAGCGACGAAATGAAGGCTACGCAGCGAAGGCTCTACCCCCATTGGCGAGGGCCGAAAAAACTGACCGGCGCACTACGTAGCCGGAACTTAGGCGTCGGCATCAGTGATTCAGCGGCTGAGACGCTTCTCAGTGTAAAACAACATTAGCCACACGAGTGACGGTTCCGACACCTCGCCTAACAAAATTACACGTCGCAAAAGCCGCTATTAATGCCCACCTTAAATCAGTTTGTCAAGTCGCAGGGTGTGAGCTGGAGAAATATCGTCGGGTCATCCGTGAAGTTCGGTAATTGTCTTGCGAAATGGCCTTGAGACAGATGCGGACAACGCGTTGATTGCACATTCGGTGTAATTAGCCTCGCGAGAGCGCTCGCCAGCAATCTATCGCGCGAACTTCTCTCCAACAATGGGTGAACTGGGCGTTGTCCAGAGCAAGGTCCTGGAACATGTGGCTAACCGTAGTTCGTCGCTCCACTCGGTGAGAGGTAGAGCACCGTAATGGCACTGTTACGCGCCATTATTTTAGTCATCTGATAGCGCGACGATTTTGCGTCACCCGATTATATCATCGGGGGCGGACGAAAGTTCGTGATAGGTGTTGACTCGTACGACTCTGAGCCTTGGGCACGTTCTAACAAGAGCGGAGAGATAAGGCGTACCGAACAAAATTTTGACACGCTACGTCACGTGCGTGGCCCGCCGCACGATTTGCTTGAGGCCGTTCGGTGATTTTGCGGGGGAAAAAGATCTGTCTGTCGCGTATCGGAAAGTCAGGTCACGTTCTCGACTGATCGGCCGATATGAGCAGCAGCGGCTAGCGCTACGCCAGAGATAGAAAGTATACGACATCTCGGGGTATTGCGCCGCTTCTGTAATATCCCGAGGGAAAGATGCACGTGTACAATATTTCCTCCGAGCTGAGCTCTACCCCGAGATGCGTTAGAAAGTATCGTAGAAAGCCGTGAATATATCAAGGTGTTAGAAAGTACGTAATGACTTATTTGTAATTACTTTGGAAATAACAATAATTATATGAAAACTAGGAAGATCGCGGAAAATGAGAACGTTTAATCCTACATACACGAGCGGCGGCGCGTCGATTATCTGCCCAGCATCGAGCGTTTCCCGCTCGGAAAACACGCTCTGCCCGCGTTTTTAGTGGGCAATTTCGAATGGCCGGGACCGAGGGAGCGATTCTAAATCACCGGCAACCTCGGCAAGACGTGGGAACGATAGACGTGCGTGGAGAAAAAAAAATAGGAGCACCGTCGTAAAATTCTCCGCCGACAGTTCGGTTACAGATTGCGATCGAGAAGCTTCCCGCTCGCTCCTTTCCGCGGCGAAATGAAAACGTTCTCGCGCGCGATTACGCTCGTGCAACAAGTTCAATTCGCGCTCAACTCGGCTCGCGAATCCATGTTAGGCAGAAGTCGTTTCCTACCGGCGAGCCGGCATATTCTCGCCAGTGTTTTCCAATCGCGCCTTTTGTCAAAGGAAGTCTGCCGCCCAGCGATTACACCCGACACGTACCTTGGCAATTACCTGCCGATTAGTCATTAGCGTTGGCGGGCGGAGCATTCGTATGACGCCCAAACTATCAGCGGTTGAAAATTGTTTAAAGGACGAACGTCGCTCGTGCGTAGTCGTCGAAGTAAAGGGAACAGAGCGTCGGCGCAATTATCATGAAATCGATCGTGGCCTGCGTGGTCGTCAATGGAGCTATCCGGCAGTTATGGGAATCGACTGATAAATATAGGAGACGAGAGTGCGACGGGACGAAATTATCGGCTTGACGGCATTCGGAATAGTGCGAAATAATACGCTCGGGCGACGGAAAACGGTGATCGTGACTGCGCGTATGGTTGTGTTGGCCCACTTCTTTTTTCTCGCCCGCGCGAACGCCGTACGATTCCTGATCCGGCCATCTGTGACAGCCGATCGGTTTTCGATCGGTTTTTCGATCGGAACCCTCCGAAACGTTCGGAGCGTGAGACCCGATCGCTTAATCGACGGTGCTCGACTGCGAACGGGCATCCTTTTCCCGGTTTTCAGCGACCGAGTCCCCCAGACGATTTCGCGTAATGTCTAGAAAATGTCTAGAAAGCCCGATAGACTGTCTGGCGCATTAGCGGAGACGCGCCATTAAGCGTAATCGCAGTTGTGGGGGTTAAAAGCGGGCCGCTCATAAAAGAGGGCGTGTTTTAAATTGTAGTGAAAGTGGGAATAAGCGACCGCTGTCCCGCGCAGACTTTACGTTTGACCGTGAGGTTTACGTTTTAAAAGGGATCGAAGAATGTTAGGTAAATGACCGTGCTAAACGTTCCGGATATACGGTGTCTGCGGGCGTTTCTAATCCAGGAGCAAGCGCGCGCGCGCACGGTCCTCGGCACGCCTCAGTTGCTGTGAAATTATAAAGAATCACTTGCCGTTATCTCGGACTCCGATCGACGACTTTCCGTGTGACAGACGGCGGCGTGTCGCGAAATTAATTTTAACGCGGAAAACCGGCATCGATTCGAGTTAATTGCACGCCGTAACGTGACAATTATCCGACAAGCGACCCGATACAACTCAATACCGCTAGGACTAAAATTGAGCTCTGTTCGGCGAACAGAGTAGCAGAGGCAGGAGAGGCTGAAAGTGAACATGAATTCTAGGAACACGTCTCCGACGTCGTCCAGTTTCTGTTTGATCGAGCATGCCTTCCTTCGTCATTCGTGTTGCCACCCGTGTCGCTCGAATGCCTAATCTATTTTCCCGCTACCGGCCGTTCGTTCGCTCGATGCATGCCGAACGCGATAAGGGAAGCTTATGAAACCGATCGAACGACCAGATCGGCCTGCGAAATGTTCCCGATCTACCAGCGAATTGCGTAATCTGGGAAGTCACTTTTCTCCTTGAACGAGGCTGTTGTCGTCGTCGTTCTTCTTCCTCGGTAGACGGAAAACTGTTCGGAACGATCAAACACTGATTTGGCATGCGTTACGTTTCGTCGATTCGAGCTTCGATCGACTCTCGATTCCGAGATCGATCGAATGGACGGATCGTTGCCAGTTTCTGCACGGGCAACGTAACTCCGATGCACGCCACGTGCCGGCCTCTCGAATTCTTCCCTCGCGCCGATAATCGCACCTGTGAATCACCGATCGAAATTGTGCGAAAGTCATTCCCGTTCAAGTTAAAGGCCACCTGCGCCGCTGTGTCGTCGTTGCGAAACCTTGAACGGGCCCAGGTCGGCCAATTGAATGAAAGAGCATCTCGAACTTTGATCGAGTTAGCATCTGCAGCCAACTGTTGAGCCAGCCAACAATGTCATGAGAAAATGCATGAAACTTTGCGATCCCTCAAGCGTATACAGTGCCTTGTGTTGCCAGAAAAATTGAGATTTGCACTTTCTACGCCACGTGCCGCATTGTCGAAATTTCCACTTTCGACCGAATAAAGCTATCAGTGGCGAGGATCAACCGGCAGCCGATGCCATTCTTGGTCCAACACGTAGGTTCCGCGCGTGGACTCGAACGAAAGGTCGCGCCCGAATATTTGATTGACTGACACAGTCTAATTACATCACGTGAAACAAAGCACCTACGCTCCTGATTGATGGCCCGATACCAGGATCCGAAGCCGGACCCCTGTTCAGGTGGCACGAGGCATTCCTGCGCACTGTCCGGTGATAAATGGGACACGTGGCACGAGATTGCGACTCGATGCCAGGCTAAAATGTTGTAATTGCTTAATTTCGGCTCGAAACATCGATATTAATCTGGCCTTTTTTTTAAGGTCACCCCGTCGGAACGAAACTAGTCTGCACCATTTCTTTCGCGTCCGGAGAACGGCACGGGCTCTCCATTGCCAAGCGTGTCGGGAAGGGAAAAAAATCAAGGAGCGGCTCTCGTTCACTTTTCAATTTTTTACTCTCGCCATGCAGCGAATATATACGACACATGGTAGCGCTTACTGACCTGGCCCAGTTTCGATTATTTGCACCGATCGCGATAAATCCTCGCTGGATTTCATTAAGGGGAACTTCACAAAGGCCGTTTTCAGTTTCGGTACAATGGACACTGCCGGAATGGTTATACAATCGAAATTCGCCGCGCGGAGTATTGAAAGTCTTTTCAGCCGGTCGTGCTATTCGATTAAATGGCGAGCGAATGAAATCGCTCCTACGAGTCAGATGATCCCGGTAGCGTTGAAGATGAATCGCGTTTATCAGATCATTTTGAGAACGGTAGATAGTAGAAATTCGATATTGCTGTGTGTCGCGACATCAATCTGGCAGAGCTTTGCCATCGAGACACGAGAAAAATGGTTTCAGGTCCAATAACAGTTTAAATATTACCTGCCAGCCAATTTAGAATTCTATTAAATGTATAGAAAAAACAGGTGCCGAAAGATTATTCAGAACAGTTAAGAATGATTCATGGCCGAACCGGATGATAGGCTGGAAAGTGTTCTGCGTTGAAATATCATATTTCAGTCGAGGTAGTAATTTCGGAGAGAATTCGAAGATCGACCTAGCAGGAAGAAGCGGATCCTAGTTCCGCGTCGATATCTCTCGTAATCAATCAATTATCGCCGTTCGTCAGGTGTCATTGAACGTAACTGGCTTGCAGCCTAATCTGCATATAAAGAACTTTCGCCTTTCGAACGAGATGCGGATCACGTACGCAGGATATACATATATCATGTCCCGTGGATGGCAGACCTGGATAGACATTTTATCTCACCTTCGTCCTTGTCTCTGACTTTCTCTCTCTCTCACTCTCCCCACCCCCTCTCTCATTCTCCCTCCCTCATTCTCCCCTTCTATTTCGGTTCTCTCAAGATCGCCACTTTCACACCTTTTTCACGCCAAAAAATGCGATCCTCGAACACGACACTCTTCCGGCTCGACTTCTGTTTCAGAAACTACAAACCGAATCCTCCGATTTCACGATCGACACGTGGTCGACCTTATTTCCCGTAGCTTGCCGCTCTCTCATCGTCTTTCTCTCCGCTTTGTGGTGCCTTTTTTCTACCTGAAATTTGACTGCACGTTCGTCCGTTAAATCGCCGAGTCCCGGTCAGACATCGTCCCACACGACGACTCGAGAGGCGTGCGAGGCACTGATTTCGCATGTGCCTGATCGACGTGTCGAGTGACACGCCGAATGACGGATGTCGTCCTGCGGTAGAACAAGCCCGACCGCCGATCTCACACGGGACGGATCAATTAGGCGCGCTGTTAACTAGTCGGAAGTTAATAGCCCTTGATCCACGAATAGGCGCCGCTATAAGTTTAGACCGACCGTCATAGATATGCGTGGACCGGACACGTTTGTCGTCCGTCATGTCCAGATGTCCACGTTCCTTAAAACGCGTTCTAACGCTCTCGCGTGATGTCCTGGCCCGAGCAGGACAATCGAGTCTCTTAACGAACCCGTTCCGAGACGGTTCCGAGACTCAGACTTCCTGCCGGGCCGTTCGTCTTCCTCCCTGTGCCCGCTTACTTAACTCCCGCCAAAGGCCGTGCTCGTCAATTAGCCGCTACGTTCTTGTCTCCCGCGAGGGAAAGTAACGGCCGCGGATTTCGAGGAACCGACAGAAGAAGGTTGGCTATAAAGTTCGTGCCCACTTCCTATGGCGCACGGTTTGCGAGCGAAGGATTCCGATTGAAACGGACCCGCACACCTTCGCTCGCTGCTCTAGAAAGGAAAGTAAATTCGCAGCCCGGCTTGGCAAACGTCTGTAACGGCACTCCCGTTAGCCGACGACTAAAACGACGCCGTTCAGATGCCGTCCGGCTTAATATTGTCGGTACGGCCACTCGATCATCGGCAACATAATTTACTAATAAGTGCGTCGGGCACCGAGTCGACGTTACTCCGATTTATCGCGCTGGAATACGCGTATTTTTCGACTAGTGCTCACTTTTATGTAACGACGTTGGCATGAGTCGTAATTATCATACAATGGATTCGTTTAATGTGGATTATATAATGCATGTTGTGCGATGTTTAGTGCTTGCTTTTAGCGCGTGCAGGAGTAGTGATATTTAGCCGCATAACACGTTCCCTGTCACGTAATATACAGTATTTTAGACTGATTCTCTACCTGTTTACCGGATTTTAGGCATAACGTGAAATGCGTTCGGTTGTTTTATCGTTTCAATATTAGTATGTTTCTAACTCCGCATAAATCAAATTATTACATTTATCGTAACTACTGTAAACAAACGGATTTACTCCCGTATATAATTAATAATTATGGTACAAAGACGCTGGAAAGGGTGTATACATTCTACTTTATTTCCCTAAAATCATCAGCTACCGGCCGATGTATTAAAGACTAATTTCGTCGGCACGTCATTTACAGGATCTGGGCACAAGATCATAAGAAATGCGCGATCATTAACGTCAAGAGTGTCCGTGAAAGTCGATGAACCGTTAACAATGTTCGGCAAAAAAATGTCACGGGAGTCCCTCGGAGGTGTGGCGGCATTTTGTTAATGACTTTTGCGAAAGGGGGGGAATCTGGTAATTATACGCGACTCAGGATCGGAGGGACCCAATATTGTGATCCCACCGGATGCCGCTTCTGGTTTGATAGCCCGATTTGACGCGCTGCACTTTCCATTCTGTCTCGAATTAAGAATTGGGAGTGGTCGATGTCAATCAGATCGCCGGCTTGAAATTCTTCTTGTCATATCAAGTTGCATATGTCAGGAGCGATTCGCTACACACGTCGGAAGAAGTCCCGCGATGTACGTGATAATCTCTCGCAAAATTGGGACAGGTATTTTCTGGGTTCGCGTAGGCGGATCAGATATTATGCCGAGAATGTCATTCATTTCGCGGTCTGGCGATGAAGTGAGTTATGTGAACGACCGCTTATTAATTAGCGATCGGACACGATCAGTCGACGGAAGTTAAATTAAAAATGACCCCCTACTCCCGTTAGCTCGGTGTACTGCAACATGCACGCACGATAGGAGAGTAATTATGTATTTCGTACTGGCCGTTGAACAAATTCGCATCCGTGTTAAGTTTTACGGCAACGGTTCGCCAATTAGCAAATGCCGCTTTTAGTTTCTATCGGCATGCGTTACGTACTGATATCAGCATTAGCGTAATGAGAAAAATTGGTTTGTGTCATTTGGCATCTAGCTGAGAAACGCTACTTAATCCACGGCTAAGCTAAGTGGGAATAATATACAAGACTAAGTTTCACAAGCGCGGAAATATATTACGAAAATATTACAACGTCGTGTCTATAAATTTCTTTAAGTCTAATTAACGATATTCGTGTCGCTGACTAACGCAGTCAACGATCGCACCGTTAATTATTCAGGTTTCTAATAATAACCGAATTCGATCTGTACCAATGTCGTGCGAAATATTGGACTAATCTCATCGTAAACCTCGATAGAAAGTCATATAATGAGAAACTTTCGGCAACGATCGATGAAATAATTCGAAGTTGATAAAATGTAACCTGTTACCGTAATCCTTGGTCGCGCAACGACAACAATTATTCATTTGGCACGATTTGCAGAAAGCCCGGATTTATCGGGAGATTAGCGTACGTAGTCAATACAAAAAGAAAGTGGAATCGCTTTCGAACGAGATAGGAAAAGCTGTTTTATGCCGTACAGTTCGATCACAGATAACGTGCTGTACGGCTTGCTAACTCGCGGCGAATATCGGTGAAAGCTGCTGAAAGCAATAAAAAATGTGCCGATCTATTTACATATCATTGGTTCGAGTGCACAACAAGTACGGGGATTACGTAACTAAATCGGCATACTATGGTAACGCGATTACACATAAGGAATCTGCGAGTCCGCGCAAGGTAACTCCTACGTCACGTTACGTTGTCATGGCGTGAAAACGGTGTGATTTTAAGGTGTCTTACGAAATGTATACGGCCCGGACGATGAAGAGGACTTTCCAGCAATTTATTAGAATTACAGAGTAATACCACTTGGCTTTCTGTCTCGTTAATTCGGACAATTGTGTGTTCCGGCGTATGCATAGCGACTAATAATTACATCCACATTAATTCTCGCGTGCCACTAATTGTAAGATATATTGTAACTGTAAAAGCAATTGTAATTGACTCGACTAATACGTGACGCAGTACTTATTCCAATGAGTAACGAAAGTTTTACATCTAAATTTCAAAGGGAAATTCCCGTACGCCAGGCCGTTATGTAAAACGAGCAAACTAACGTGTCTCTTACCTGCCTCGTAGATGTAACGCGTAATAACGTCCGGCCGTGAAGAATTTCACTTTTGTGCAAAATTACATGGAGCTCGCGGCTCAATTTACATTTCTATGAATTATGTTCTAGCGACAAGCTTGTAATTAAGCGCTTATCGTGTACGCCTCGAACCTAAAGTTCGATGCACGAACACAGCGCGCATTCGGCTGGGAAAGGAACACGTTACGTGCGTTATAATTACATGCCACCTACAGCGAAGACACACGCCTCGCATGGGAAATTCATAACGGCGCAGAAACAAAACATCGCTCCGACTATATTGACAGAGCGCAAGCTCCGCATACCCCATTTCCATATCACCCATTCTCCTTCCATTCCACCCCGGTCGTGACATTACGTCAAATATAACGCGACATTACGATCGGCGATTACGTGTCGCGGTAGCATTAATCAAATCTCGGTTCGGTAATCGACCTAAATTTCTCTGCACATTTCCCCGCCCCTGAAGGACAGTAACGGGAAACTATTTGCTTCGGATAAACTCGCGTTACCGCCGATTACGTCTACCCCCGCTCGTAATCAGCAGAACCCGCGGCCCGCTTTCGTACCGGTTTTGTCAATTTTTCGCCTGCAATCCGGCAATATCGCAGCGGGCGGCGAGGTTTTTTTCTAAACCAGTTTCCAAATGTCACGTGCACGATGATTCCGGCGTGCAACGCTCGCGCACAAAATGTCAATTCACGTCGGATACCGGCTGGCAGTCGAACGCTGCACTCCTTCTACGGCGTTCGGGTACTATCGGCCAGCGAACGTCGGGAAGCAGATCTGTGCAGCTATTTGCCCACTCCTGCCAACGTACGCGTCCGATATGCAGAACAACTTTCCCACAAGCGATCCCGCGACGAACGAGACACGCGCCGAGGAAGTTGTCTCTCAGCTCGAGAAATTGCCGACGCATCCTTGATTCAGGCCGTTTTTCCCGCGATACAAACGGGTCGTAACTCTGAATGGTAGAGGCCTGCTCGACGGGCACGGCGGGCAGAATGATTTCTTAGGGCATTATGCGGCGCAAATTAGCCGCAATCGCTTCGGGTGTAGGCCTCTTTAGGGTAGACAATGTGTGCGTCGTTGCGATGCTCGCTCACCGTCCGAGAGACAATGAGTCTTTACGCGACCATTTGAACTTATTCCCAGCCGCGGGGCTAACGGAGCGAGGTCTGCGTATGCTTTTCAAAGCGGATCTTTCATCTCGCGCCGCCCATGACGTCTGCAGATGATTTTTTAATTGAGACGTCGCATGCGGTAAGACTAATGAATCGTTGAGAATGACATTAGCGTAATGCGGTTCACTGAACGCTCGTGACGGCGGTGTTAGCGATAGAGTGGTTCGACCAGTTGGCAGCGCGTTCGAGTCTATTTCCTCTCCTGTCTTGTGATCGGGTATCCAGCAGGGTGTGGTTTATTATTAAACAAGTGGACGAACAGGAACATCGACGTTTTGTCTTTGGGTAAGAGACTACATTCGACTACGCACAGCAGGACTCATTTGCCACTGGTTCTACATCCACGCCTTATGAAGCACATGTAACATTCGTGCGACTTCCTCGTATGCAAGACGCCTCATTGTTCCACGAATGAAAACTTCTTGTTTCTTAATGGACCTCCGGCAAGAAGCGTAGGATATTATGACGGCACACTCGTTTTTTCGTTAAGATGAAGAGTTCGCGATTTGCCCGTGGCACTGCTTGGTAACAGAAAACGATCGGCAGCGATGAGTCACTTCTGCCGATCGATAGCGAAAAACGTTTCTTCTCGGGGATTTGACCATGACCAGGCACACTTTCTCATTTTTCCGGCCTACATTCAAAGGCGACAGTTCGACTTGCGCCGAGACAACTTTCGTTCTTGCGCCAGTCACAACGGTGCTTTCCATTGTTTTCCACTACGTAGCGAAACCCATTACGCGTGCGTGTTTTGCGTTTGATTTTATCGTCCGCGAGATACTCTCCCTGTCCACTGCCAGTTTTCTCTCCCGTTTCTATTGCGGATCATCGGGTTCTACGGTGTCGTCGACATCAGGTAGAGAACGAAGATTCTCGAGCGCGAAACTGTCTGTTGGGCACTGTCCAGGAGTCATCAATGACTCCTGTCACATCGAGAATAGTGGAGCGTTCTGTCGTCGAAGGTAAAGGTTGAGGCGCGGTGCATACCGAATTCAGACGTGAACAATTGCAGCGTCAACCGGGCGGAATGTATAAACACGGAACATTTCTACTGTCGTATGCGGCGCGACCGTCGACCGCGCGACGCATGAGAATATCATGCACGTCTGTATTTTGCCATTGACAGCAAGTGTCAGTAGCTTTCATATGGTAATTACCCTTTGGCACGGTAATAAGCACCTGCCGTCAATGGTAGCTTTTCTCATGCCTTACGCTCTTACTATCATTTTCCACCGGACGAGTTTCACTCGACTTCGTTTTATATGACAGACTTTGGATGGGAGTGCGTGATTTGTCAAAAATATTCGGCGAATATGTGGGACACTGTCGCACTACGTTTCGTAATCAAGGATCTAGTCTTTGGGATAAGCTAGTTCCACGGAAGTGAATAATATCGGGAGTTAGGTAATATGGATCGTAATTGGTGTATTCTGAGTCATGATACCGGTTACACGGCTGGGAGTCGATCATATCCTTTTTGTGTGTCCACCTTTTATACTTAGATGCTGAACTCTTTGTCATACTGGTCCAACGTCATTTAGCTGGCTGCTCGTGCGTAGATATGGGAAAGGAAGAAAATCGAGCGGTTCTTGCTATCGTTGACGTTACGACACATCTGGAATTCAACTTGTACATTGGTAACGCGACGGTGTATCCAGTGTTTAGCCTGCATGCATTATCTGAAAATCAATGTGACGTGATTCGATACGTTCCGCAACAATAATTAACGGAGAGCACATTAAGAACAGTGTTGCGGTCGCATTGCCGTAACAACGAAGCTATAAGACGGTAATAACATAGTTTGGGGCGAAGCTTTTTCCACAGTGACGTTGCCCACGAGATAGAACGCTTTCATTTTATGCTCACCGAGTAAGTATAGATCGGCGACAGAGATAGACTACTAAGTAAGCAACAATAAGTGTTATTAACTTGGCGATTACTACGTAAGTAGTAATGCCGCAAGGTTAGAACCATATGTTTTACGTTCCATGGCTCCACATTGTTCACTTTATAGACCAGAAAATCTCTGCCTGGTCGATCGTGTAAATAAGTTCCTTCAACAGACGTGGCATAAAAACTATAAAATTATCGCTCGACCGGCATCGCAATTTGATGTAAACTTTTACTTTCGCGAATCTACGTAATGCGAAATCCACCGAAGTGGTATGACTAGTCGTGCCCCCTTTTCTGCTGAGAAACAGTGGGCTGATGGATATAACTTGCCCACTGTGTCACTGGGTTTTCATAATACACGAGAATTTTAACTATTTCGACCTCTTACGTCGGGGACCGTATTACCTCATTTACGAAGTCTAATATTTTGCCACATGCATTAACCGTCTGAAAGTTGCGAGAGGTCCGGCTACTTTTACATGCAACAAAAAACTGGACATTTCTTCGAACACGGGGAACATAATTCCGCTGATGAAAATAAAAGAAGTCGTACGTCTTCTTCTGATTTCTCCGCTACGTTGTCTCGACGAGAGGCAAGCAGTAAAATAATTTCCTTTCGTCCGCTAGCACGGGACTTGAATCTGCGTTTATGTCGTCTAAATGAACCATCCTCGAAAGAGATATGGCAGGTTGATAATATTCATGGGATGGAAAAACGTGTTTCGCTTCAGCTTTACGTGCAACCTAAGTTAATTTGTTAGCGTTGATTTTCATCAGGAGCGAGCGGTGTCATAAAAGTGAAGGAAAATGCTTCCTCTTGGGCCGAGATTAATGTCCATTCGTTAGATCGCTGATACAACACCTTTAAACATTAGCACTTTATGAGTATCGGTCGCTACTTATTGCTCCGGAAACAACTCGTCATCTGCATCCAGCGATAATAATTGCTTGGACTAATATACGTATCTCAGAATTCATTGAAACAAGAAAACGAACATTGCGATTAATACAGACTTATTGCGGATACATTAATATTAGAAGTCATATGCATACGATACATAGTAGCTAACTCGTTAGGAATTTCATTACCCAATAAATTATAATCCAGCGTATTAATGACGGCTTTATTCAAGATATCAACATGTTGCATAATGAAGCTATGCGCACTTGCGATAAATACCGTTTAACCATTTTAACGATCAGAAATCTATATCGGGAAAATCAGTCAAATGTCATGCAAAATTTGCTACATTTTACGCATAATCGAGCAGGGCAAAACGAACGTTGTCAAGGACCGTGTGCTTCTAATCACAGGAATCCAGTTGAATTTTTCAGCACTCACGTAGTTCGTTGCTCAATTTCAGACCGAACTTCCACGCCGTTATAATCGTTAAGACGGTTAATTTGAATTTCTCGCCAGCAATCTATCCACACCCACGGAACGATAATTTCGTACGAGCCAGACCTTAACACAGTGTAAAACTCCCATATCCGGATCGTGCATTATTGCCAATCGCGCGAACCACCGGTAATAATAATCCCATCTTAGCCAAAAATCATAAGCTCATGGTTGGCCTGTTTTCTGTGCCAAGTTATGCAGAGGTGGCTGAGAGCGAAGCGTGCCAGGTGAACTGAAAGTTGTCTCGTTTCTTAAAAAGAGAAACAATAGGCGGACCCAGAGAGCAACGCGGTACGTTTCTGCGGTTCAATGCGAACGTTGCGAAACGCTATTCGCAGACATAAATTGTCTATCGACGCGCGTTTCGACCGATTGTCGATCGCATGTAGCAACTATTACTTACGACTGCGAGCAAAATGTCTTATCGGGGCACGCGGATCAGATTCACATCGCTGCTCGAAATACAACATTGCACCAGATAGATATGCGCTATCAGCAAGTCCGTTTACATTACTTCCGTGCCAAGAGCGGTTTGGGCAACGTCAGATGAAAGATAGGGGAAAAAATAAGTCAAACATTGCGCAAGATTATTAGAGGACAATGTCACGAGTGCGTGCCGGTTCCTTATGCAAGCGTCAAACGATCGCTGATATCGCCCAAGGACTATTAGTTTTACCCCACGGTAATACGCGATTACAAGACGCTTACGTGATACGACGTGGCAAGTAAAACAACGGAACCATCAGCGACTACTCTGTTTTGTCGGAGCAGACTCGACGTTCGTATTCTAAGAACTAGACACGAGAGCAAAAAGCAATCTCGCCGTGCTCTCGCCGTGTAAGCGGATCGAAAAACAATGTCAAGTACGCTCGGGATCGGCAGCCAATGATGAAAGAGTAAGAGCGAGGGAGACTGTTCTCCTGGAGCGTGTCATCGAGCGGTATTAAAACCTCTCCGCTCGCTCGTTAGCGACGCCGTACGCTCGGCGTCGAACATACCAGTCGGGCGTCGTAATAAATTCTTAACGACAAAAGAGCCCGCGATCATGTGGTCTCGGCGAGCCGAGCATGGTAGCGAACCCCGTCACGGTTCTGCTCAGTTAATTCAGCGAGGTAAACAGTGCGCAGCCTTTGTAGAAGGAATTCAGAGTAAGAAAGGCTGCCTATTAAATTTAACAGTAGTCGCGAGCAATGCGCCCTCCCCATTTCGTAACGACGCCCGCGACGCCGCCAGCTCCGATTCTTTTTTCGACATCGATGATGTCACGTCTCGGAAGAAAGCGTTTCCTCCCGCCACATTGTATCGAACCTTTTCATTCTGTCGTTACGGTAATAGGTCGTGCGCCGGCCAATAATCCCTCTTCTTCCTGCGCGTTCTCATCGTTCAATGGATATTGAGAAAGTTGCCGAGGAAGCGTCTTCGATATCGTGCCACCCCCGAGCGTATAATTCGCGTCTTGCGCAATTTTCGTAACTGCGAAGGGAAGCCGAGATGACGGATTTCCGTGGAAACTGTCGCGAGTTGCGTAGAAGCGAGGGCAGAGTTTGTCGGGTTGGATTATCGAGCAGGTTGTTTGCCGTGCCATTAGCCACTCTGCGCGTACAGTGCGGATTACGTGCAGCAGGAGAGGAGCGAACTATGGTACGAGACGTGGGTTCAGCGGGTAAACTCTGTATGCACGGCTTCAGCCTGGCGATTGACTTCGTGTCCAACAAATCGTCCCGTCACGGCCGCTGAACGCTTAAAGAAGGACACTTTACAATCCCAACAGCGGGTCTCCGAAGTCGCGCAAGTTCAAGTGGCGTTACGAAGAAATATCCCTCTTCCGCTGGCTCACACGAGCCAGCCGGCATGCGATCGGCGAAGTTGCAAAGTGTCATTAGGACATGTCGTGCGAGCAACTTGCGAAATTCTCCGAACACGCTCCAGTTACGGGGTTACTGACAAACGATAAGTCACGCGCGTATCGGAAAATTTTGTCTGGAAAGCGGTTGAGCCCGCCCGCGCAGGTGGGCACTTTCACATTTTTTGTTCTTGGATTTCGTTGAAATTCGGCGACTCATGAATAGGAGAGAATGGTAAAGCGTGATGATCGCGACAATTTTTGCGACATTAACGTTTCGCGCAATGACAGAGGCGGGGGGTTCGAATTGCAGCATTGACTTTTGCAACGGTGGCCAAGCTCTGCTTGGCGCAACTTCCCCACTGTTGCAGGCATGTATTGGGTGTACCGGTAAGAGCGTAATATTTGTCCGGAGGATATGGTGTTCCTGCAAGTAAACGCGATGCCGTAATTATTCGTCGCGATTTCGTAAAGTACCGTGGGGACTTATATCATTGATGCGTAATATTATCCAAGATCGCGTGCGGCTGAATAAGTGAGTAGCGAAGAAACGCTTGCTATTGTAATTTATGAGCGTGACAGTAACAAATGCTGGATCTGAGTAAGCTGTCATTATTAAGCTGTGCTGGCCACTTTAATGGTTTTTACGGGGAAAATTGAAGGTATCGTTCCGCAGTTGACTAAACTTGGTTAATGAGATGTAAATTGGGGTAAATGTCGTTAAACGGGGGAGTAATCCACACTCACATGGTAGCTAAAATACTGTCATGGCAGTGTTTTTAAGCACAACCCTAAATGTTTCCCAGATCAATTTTAGTTCGTTTTCCATAAGTACATTCTTTTATAACATTCACACGGGTCAAACCCAGCACCTAACTAGCCATGAATGATTGCATTTTGTCATGCTCATTGACAGTCGCTCTTATACCAGGCGGATAATGCGGAACTCTAATGACAGTGCAGCGCCGAACATTTGCGACCGCATTAATGGGTCTTGATAAAGCGAAACAAACAGTTGTGCATTCATTACGGCCCACGTCCTTCCATTGTCGCGACCCCGACATTAAAAGTGCCAGAGAAGTGCAAGTCTTCGTTGCACAATCGGGGACAATCTGTCTTTGAGACTCTCCCATTAATCCACCTTCCGTCACGGATATCTCCATCAACGTGCTGCAAAATTGAGAAATAATGTCTTGACATTAACTTGACATTAATACCAGAGAGCTATTTTTTTCCCATCTAATAACCCCTTACTTTTAACACTCCTATGTATGTAACTCTCCACGCTTAACCGACGAGTATACTCACCTTGATCCAGGATCGCCACTTCCTGCCTTCGCGAAACTCAGTCAATGAATCAAAAAATTCGTTTCTCGCTTTCGAGCCAACGAGCCACTCCCTCCGCCCAAAAAGTGAAAACATCCGACATCCTCGCGCTTTAAGCTCGATAAAGATCTGCTCGCCGCTTGCGCAACCCCCATCGTTTACGCGTGCGAAAACTATGAGACCAATTGTCCGCTCCACGTGAGAATGAGACGTTATGTCACGCGCTTAGGATATGCCCGCCTCTGGCCGACGAGTTAGCGGTCCGCAGGAAATTTGCGCCAGTCCGCGAAACGTTCCTTCTTCCGCAGTCTTTCGCGCCCGGTAACGTCCATTTCGTATGTTAATGTAACTCGGGCACGTTCTTTATTATCTGACAAAACGCCACTCGCCCGTGCTTTACGCAAGGTGAACGTGCGTCCCGCCGATTCACTTAGCGCATACCTCGACTTTTGCCCCAATCTTCGCGGAAGACTCGAATCTCCTCAACAGCAGAAACAAAGAGTCTTTCTTTTTTCTCCAATATCTGCCATCGACACTTTCTTCCTTTCGAGGCGTATCTTACTGTCGCTCCTTTCATAATCCGCATCGCTCCCTGTGCGCACGATACCAGGATGGCACGGACGCACGCGTCCAGGCCCGACATTGAGGACAGTGCGTTCGGCAATTTGGCGGGCATCCCTTTCCCTTCGAGTATTTTCCAGGAAACGCCTTTCACCGAAAGGTAACGGCTTTCTCATACCGGCGATTTCAACGGCGGGAACTGACGTCTCTCGCAAGCGGCGGCGAGAGATATCTTCGGATCCCGGCTTTATCGTGCGAAATGACGTCGTTACGCGGCGTGCCGTGGATCGCGAAAAATGGACTCCGTTACCGGCAGAACGACGAACGGCTCGACCGGCCTTCGGCTTGTGGAGAAAAGCCGCTTGGCGGAAGTCAATTTCCAAGCGCGCGCACGCTCGCTCCCAGCTGATATAGCGCTCAGCTTGCCCGGTATAAATCAAATCGGTAATCACGGTCCTCGCGGGGCAATCTACTTCTTCGAGGAAATGTTTCGAGCAATTTCGCATTTTGTTTCGGCTCTGTTTGTTAACGAATAGCGGCGAAGGACCGTGCACGCGCCTGGCGGTTGCGAAGCTTAAAGTCCTAGTGATTGGAATTTACTCGCAGCTGTCTAGCTGAAATATTATGTAATGATCGATAAGTTCCGGTCAACGCGTCGAACTACTACGCGTGTTGTCGAATCAGAAAAATTGTAAACATTTTCGAAATGTAAGAGTGAAAAATAAATGATGTCCGCGCGAGCAGCGTACGCGTTGCTCTGTAAAAAGGTAATCATCGTAAAAAAGAAGAAAGGGCACGAGGACGCGGGACGAGCACCACTCGGTTACGGAAAGCGAAAGGAAGAATGTACGCAATAAAGAAAGTTAAGAAAGTTCCAGAAAGATCAATTTCCAAAAACCATCTCCACCCAGTCATCCTTACAGAAACAGTGCGCGTACGTACTCACTTGGCTATAAACGTCGTTGCGTTAATTACTTAAAGTCACCGACCGTTAAAGACAAGAAACAGGATTCGCTGCAATTGCGTGTGTTACGTTTACGCGCACGATAGGTGCTCTCGATGACGGTCGTTAATACGTATCGTTGGCTCGCAGGTTCGTTCGCCCTCTCGGGATTCACTCGCTCGAGTCCATTTGCATCCTCGGGCGGGCAGGATGTACTCTCGAACGGACGAAGAACTTGGCACGCTCTCCGCTGGAGCCGGTTCAATCGGAAATCAAGCTGCGGCCAGCGACGCAGCGCCGGCTGAATTGCGTTAACAGTCCTCGAAGACATTCTCTCGACTCGCGTTTCATTAATCGAACGGACTTACTTAGCCGCGGCCCGCATAAGGACTCGAGAATTTTCCCGGCGCACGAATCCAATTTATCGATGCACTGAATACCATTGACCTCGATATGTAATGCAGATTGAGTCGTATCGCTCCTCATTACGTAAGGCGGAGGCAGAAGTTGCAGCGAGCGCAAAGATGTGACGCAATTTTTACGATCAGATCGTACGATTATAAATTTCCGCTTCCGGGAGATAGCTCGTCAGAAAAAGAAATGGTTATCAACGCTGTTACGAACACCGATTCCCCGGCCGGATGATAGAAAGTGATAAAGGCGAGTCGGTATACGCGACTTGTAGGTATAGACTCAGGTATAGATTGAAATGCAGATGCGAGTGTCAAGAGGACCGGGCAGTCCATTTCTCGAGCGGGGTCGAAGGAACGAGAGTGAGATTTTCGGTGAAAGTGCACGAAATGAAATATCCCCTGGTCTACTTCGCTAGATATCTGGAAGGATGTGCATGAATACCCTGCGTTTGCCTTTCTTTTCTCCAAATTGCCACGCCGGCTGCCGTTACATTGACCTGCCAAGCCGCAGCCTTAGCATTGAAGCTCTGCGGTCTGCATCGAGCGTCAGGAAGATACTTGCAACACGTGACCAGACTCGGTTGCAAAGCAATCTTCTCGTACGTCTTCCTGCTACCGGCGCGCCGCGGAAGGGATTTGAACGGAGGATATGAAGATATCACGTACCTGCGCCAGCTTCATCGTCACGGTAAAGCAAGAAATTAAACGGTACTCGGAAGTCAAATACGATCAAGATCGTGCGTCCGCTAAATGCAACTCGCGCATACCAAGCGGCTATGGAACTACAGAGTTGCATGGATCTTCATTTATCTCATATTAATAACTCTCTTCGTTCATTCACTCCCTTAATTTGCCGATGCTCGCGTGAGCATAATTGTCTAAAAAACAATAAGCGCCGAGTGAAATACATGCGCTCATGCATGAGAGTACGCGCAGATTCTGCGTTGATTCAAACGTTCGACATGCAAGAGCAGCCGAAATAATTGCGCCCAGAAGGAAGTGTAGCAAGAAGTGTAGAAACGAATTATCGGTCGCTTTCGAAATCGGTGACGATCGGCAGCCGTTCGATCCTTTTTTTACGCCTATCGGCACAATTATCGAACGTTCTCCGCTCGCATTCATTATCATATCGTGTGACATTCCGACATAATAATTAAACGCCGAGGACGCAAGTGGTACATGCGTGGCGCTAAAGGGAAACAAAACAGTGGCAGAACCGTTGTGTCGATACGTTTAACGTAACCGCGAAAGCGTGTAACGCGCCTCCAATTACATTACTTTTACGATTATGCGCGAAAGAAGGAAGGACGAAAAAACGGCGGCGGCGCAACAAATTGGTGTATTTACGTCGACAGGGAGGGTAGTCGACGAAATCTGGCACGATTAAATAATTATTCGGCACCGTGCTTGTCGGCAGCCAACGTCACCGGTTACGGGTTATGGATACGTTAATTGTGTAAATTCCCTGGACTGAGTTAATTCAGATTGGGAGGAGCTTATTTCTGGCAACGCGTGCGACGTCAATACGGACGTGACCTGCGCTCGACGGCACACATCATCGTGGCGCTGGGCAATTCGAACAATTTCTCTCGCACGCTCAAGAGGTTGCACTCAATGAAAAAGAACGTTACCTCACCTATTTTCCCTATTTTGGCCGCGTCTCCTAATTTGTTGCATTCGACCAAACCGTCAAGAATGCTCGTTTGATTGCAACCGCGTCCTGTATTTTGCTCCCGACATAACATGGTAACTTAGTAGAAACGACGGCGAAGGGGTCACGGATTTCTCAGAAAGCTTGCAATCCGCATTTCGGCGTTCTCTCCCATATGTCTTCGATTGAAAAAATATACGTCGCTGATGGTCGAGAGATCGGCGCATAGCGTATACATGTTCGCTCGAAGTAACCAGTCGGGGACATTAATGTCTCTCATACATGAATGTATCTGGCCGGACACCCTGTATACGCTACCGACAGGAACGAAATGCGTTCTGCGCGTCGGTAAGGATACTGTCGCGCAAGTCGATCGAGAAGAGCATTTCGTCACACGAGTCAGAACGTGCAAGGTGCCGCAATAAATCGCCACGTTTGCCGGACAAGGACGCGCGTCGGGAACGTGTTACACGGGACGCGGCGGAGGCAGATAAATTAAAGATTCGAACAAAGCGACATCGGGCCGAGGTGCCCGCTGCCAACGAACGATTAACGACTCAGAAGCTGAGCCGGCTGAAAAGATTCGCAATCGCGGCCTGATCGATTGACGATGCCCGGCATTTCATTGTTAAGATCGTTAATTATTACCCTATGCACGGGGAAGGCTGGCCAGTGGAAGGAATGATCTGCGTATTGTTTCGCGAGTAACTTTCTCCGCTGCGAATCCACCATAACTGTCGTACTGTTCTATGGGCACGGCCCGGAAGCGTGGACGGGACACGTTCCCTGGGTGTATTTCCACTGGCTTTAATAACGGCCGATTGCGCGATAATATGCAGCTGAGTTCATTCTCAAAATGCACTAATCGTCGCTGAGGAATTTAACGGGGTTGCAAGCAGGTGTCACTCAGAGGCTCCCAGCATTTCCATTTGCAACCTGCGCAATGCAGCAGCATATTTTTGCATAAAGAGTTTCGACACTCGCGGATCTTTCGATCGGTGCCGTGGAGGCTATAATGAATGTGTTTATTCGAATCCGTACAGTTAATTTTCAATATGTGGGAAAACATTATCTCACCTTTCGATACCGAGTATTAAATAATTTTGCGCATCGGAATTTCTATAACGTCATCGCGTGCGAAGAAGCGTGCGCTCTTAACAAAATTAGTAATCGTCCATTAACGATCGACACTTATATAATTCCCATCAATTTAAGCTTTCCCCCGAACCATCATAGAAATCCTCAGGACGTTACATAGATCTTACGGATCATCGTAATCATGGCTTCCCTCCGCTCTCGTGGCATTAATTATATTTGCCTTGCAATCTTAGCTCATACTCTCTTTCGCAGACATTATCGTCATCGCACCCGTTGTTTTTGCACGATACATTACCGTAACGTTATTCGCACGAAACCTTTCGTCGATCAGCATTCCCGTACTTTGTGCCCGAAATGCGCGCTACGGCCGTAGAATGGGTAAAACCCTATAATTATAAAGCAATACGGTCGCGATCGACTATTCAAGAAGGTGTAAATTGGCGTCGTGCGACGGTGAAAGCGTTCGATCGATTCGCTCAAAGATCATTATTTAATATCCTAAGTCGTGCGCGCTGACCGACATAAAAAGCCAATACATTGGCACTCGAGTGTAGAAGAGGTTACACACACCGGTGGGCTCGTTCGGCTCGGAGCACGAGTTCGAGCGTGCCTTGCGCGCGTCTCGAAAGACTCGAAAATCGCGGGCTCGCTCGTGCGCGACGAATTGCAATGCTTCGAGTGTTTCGGAGAACGTTCCGGTTGTCCCATACGCGCCCATTACCGAGACGTACTCGTATGTGCGATCCGCTCTCATTCCCTATGGGTCCTTTCATTTTCGCCGCGCACTCGTCGCCTTCATTAATAACGGCCACTTAGATATCCTTTGATCGGCGCAAGTCCGGTATCGTTCGATTATTATAGTCAAGGACGTCTTACGTGTGTAATTACGCGTACGCTTACTCCTCTATATCATATCGGACGTTCGGCGTTTAACGTTATACGTAACGTAATTATATCGGGCATGAATTAGCGCGCGCTGCGTATCGTACGTTTTAGGTGCAATTTTAACGTCGCCAGATCTGATAAATATGCAATTATCTCTCGATGGTGGGCTCATTTCGAACGTTTGCGACCATCGACGTGAGAGTAGAGTCTCGTGCGGGTGCGATTAACAAGAAGTGCAGTCATTCGCGAGGCAAGAGGGATTCTCGAAGAAGTGGAAACCTGTCGAATAGGTTAGGGCCATTGACGTTTCCGCGAGTTAATGCATTCGGTCTCGTAATGCGACGGTTGACTCTCGACTTCTCGACTCTCGACGAGGATGCGCCGTTTAAAAGACGTTTAAAATTTTCGTGACGGGCCTGGAGTGTGACGCTTCCTCAGTTCACTTTGGAAAGTTCCCTCTCCGCAGTCTTGGCTTGTAGCTCGAGATGCGGCGTATCAGGAGTGATCTTGGTTAATACGGAAAATTTCACCGCACTGTGATACGTAGCTATCATTGGACAGGTTTCGAGCTTAACAAAAACTGCAAGAGTAACGCTGATTTTCTTAACTCGAAACGAGACATTCTGCGCGCCGCAAACCAATAGTGAAACTGCCTGTACAATTGCGACAGTCTGAGATTTTTATTTGCATAATATATGCTTGCAGACGTATGCACCTGCATATATATAGAGCGGAACCAGGCGCGGACCAGGAAAACATATGAAAAGGTCAGCGCAAAAGGGAGAAAGAGAAAGTAAAGGTTTTTAGTGTAATCGAGAGTGGGCAACTATGCGAAACATGTTACAATTTTGCCTGTCCGGCTAGCTGCATGCAGATTGATCATGTACTTGACGCGCTACCTTCAATCACTATCATTAACTTGTCACGTATGCCTGCTGCCGCAGTAGTACGTATCAATAATAAAAGCAATCCGCTTTGTGGCACTTGAAAGATTACCTGGCCCAGAGATTTCCGCCGAATCATGCAATCTTATTGACACTCTGCAATGCTAAAATAGTATTATATCAGATGCAATTTGTAACGTATCGGAATTCTAACTACTCTCGCGATTTGGTTCGATTCCTTCGTCGCTCGCCGCGTGTGATCTCATCCAGTAATAAATACCAACAATTTGTCTTGTCATGCGTCTTATAAGGATACATGCTACCCGGTGAACCAACTTCTTCTGACAATCATCACGTAGCGGGTCACTTCTCTCTTCCTGCGGATACGTAACGATCCGATGACAGAACCGCACTCCTCTGCTGCACAATTTCCGCAGTGATTCGTAATTATTCCCCGTGCCAGTGCGTACATGCTCGTACGTGATCGGTGTACGTTGACCAGACAGAAGCTGGCGGAAAACCAAGTGCGTATTTTTCCGGTTGCTCCCCGTTTTCAACATTACACGACTTGGCCGCCTCGACGGACCGAGGCAAGTAAGACAGAAACGCTGGCAAGCTAGACCAATCTGAATTTACATGACTCACTCTGTTTCCATTTTCTACCCCATTTTCTGGAATTGATTCAAGAATCATTTCACCGCGCCACTTTGCGTGCTTCGATTGTTTTCAGATAATCAAACGGCGTGTAATGAACGTATCGTGCCGCGTCGGAGTAAGTAAACGATCCTGAAGCGTCAATTTTAATTTGCCTCGCGTCCGCCCGAGCAGCGAATTATAAGGCTCATACAAGCTCGATACGTGCAACTAACACGTGTAGTAGCGCGAAGGCGCTCGATCGCGCGCGCTGTCGTATCTCATCGCGAGGATCCATCCATTAAAAGCGACCCGACGTATATTGAATTAAACGAGGAACTTCCTTGGAGCGTGCTCGAGTCCTTATGAGCATCTCCTGATCCGCTGTCGCGATACTGTCGCTCGCGTGCCATTTATCATTTATCGTACTTCTATACGACGGAAAGTGCATCCGCTGCCTACAGAGCCGTAGAAACGTCCATAGACCTACGCCGTGAATGCACATCCGTGAATACGAATGTCTCGCATGCGCTTATTGGCCAATGGAAGCGTAATGGCTTTCAGAAGGAGAATCGTGAGGGCGTTGACGAATCGGCAGGCAATCAGTCTCGGGTAGGCGGGTGGATTTCGAGAAAATGACTGATTTATTACGATCGTGAAAGGAAATGAACGAGGTGCCGGTCGCGTAAGGTCTATTGCACGGTCAGTTTCTGCGGTGGTCTCTACATTGAAAACCGCCGATTGCGGGCGTTCCCGAGCGATATCCGTAAAAGTCCCGTCGAGATTGAACAGTGGTTCGTAAGTCTCCTTTTGTCACGATTCTCGGTTTCATTAGATGTATCCCGACAAGGTGCTCGTCGACATAAGCGTGCTTCTACCTTCTAACGCACGGCGGTATCCCGCGCGTTTGTTCCCGTTTCGAAAAATGTTATAGGGTTAGGGTCGAGCGATGTTGTGTCAGTCGTGAATACGTAAGAAATGGCTATTGGCAAAATGTCGAAATCTTTGCGAGCGTGAAGAGGGTCGATTACGTGGCAGGATGACACGCAGAGAGCGATGTTCAGGTCCCGACCTGTCTGCTTAAGAAACGCTGAGCAAGCGTTTATCCCGTGTACGCCTTCGGTGCGACGATACGTGCCGCCGCAGAACGAGACATATCGAACTCGCCTTTTGAATCCGCTATAGGCCGCTTTAAGGCATCGCGCTGAATTGAATACTCCATTGACGTTTTAATCGCTCGATGTCGCAATGACCGGGCATGGCGCGTAATGTCCCATTAGGGCGAGTCCTCGTGTGAACGGGCGGAATCAGTGTCAGCGGGTCGAATGTCGACGAAATCGTGTGAAACGGTGGAAAATTGATGCTGGGTCGTGTTCGCACTCATACGACGCCATGGGAAACGCCGTAGCAGCTGCGAATTCAATGGGAGCGATTTTTTCTGCAATAATATTCGCTCGTTAGCTAATTACCAGCGCGAATCCTTATCTATTCGAGCCAAATATTTCGACTGACGAAACGCTCTTCCGCGTCTCACGATACTGTACAATTCTCAGGGCATTAAATCCAGATTTGCGCATATCGCGATCGAAATGCATGAAACTGAAAATAGTTCTCTCCCAACGAGTAGAATCACTTTTTACGCGTCCGCTAATTACATTGACAGAAAGTTTCGCTCAATGTTGCCGTAAGTGCGAATATGTGTTCGCTCGTTGGAAAGGAGTCGAGGCGAGATGCGTTGTCGTCCGGGATCGCGATGTGTCAATGTCGATTAAAGTGTCGCACGATCGACGTCGTTTCATCTTTCAAACTCGCGAGTCCGGGGTAATCGGTGCGATCGGCTGTCGAAGAAATCAATAAATCAGACGCTACGTCTTCGTCCCCGACGTCTGGACTCGCTTTCACGCGACCGAGTCCGCGTGTAGATTCACTCCGGATTATTTATTGAGTTTCATCGGCTGCATTCATTTTTCAGATCGTATCCGCCCGTTCCCGGACGAGCACGAATACATTACGCTAGGCGAGCGTGTAGTAATTTCCAGCGCTCGAACTTTCGTAATGTTTATCCGATACGTTGTGTACGAGATATTACAGTTATTACAGACGCGTTATCTCCGCGATTTTATTTTACGCATGAGCAAGTCAACGTTCAAGTCGTTGCTTACCGTTGCCCGGTATGGCGCTGCGCAGGACTGCCGGCGACATTTCGAATCGTCGAAAAAACATGAAATCGTTAATCACACACACCGGATCTACTAAGTGGCCGCGTTATACTCGTATCCTCCGATTTAAACCTTCCGCTTCCTCTTTACTTATAAGTTCGCTTCAAGTGGAAACGATTTCTCACCTGAATGCCCATATTTCAAGCCAATTTTTATGGGAAATTCCGCGGCGTATCTAACCGCATTGGACGTACTTCACTTCTGCCTTTGAAGACCTGAACGAAGACTGTGTCAGGTATTCATGTCTGACGGTAAGGGATATTAAGAGGTATGATGGACTGGGTGAGCATTAGAAACGTGCTTGGATTTGTCGAGATAAAATTTTGTTCAAGCATCGGTGAAATGTCCAGTGAAGAGAAGTGATACTGTAGGGTAAAACGAAAGAACAGGCAGATGGAAAAATCGCCACGGGAATCGAAAGTCAAAGGAAAACCGGCCGGACAAATGGATCATATATAACATTTATCTCGTTATTATTTAACTTCGCGAAGGCCTACATTTTCCAAAACCCGTTTTTGCTATGCATCAAAAATAAACTCTCTGTTCGACACTGTGCCTATACGTAAAGAAACAGCAACGGGTTCAGTTCCAACCTCATTACCTTAGGTGGCGGTAAACGAGTTAAAGGACACTGATTAGAATGTTCTAACGCTTATCACTTAGCCCCGACACGCAATCCGGTAGACCGGAAAAAAGGGTACACGAAACCGGTGTGTCCCCCGTCGATTGCGTATTACGAACTTATCCGATCGTGATCTCCATCTTTCGCGCGTCGAAGTTTCGTTCGGCGCAGACTACCTTCGCTCACCTCCCATTTTATTCATATCGCCTCATTGACAAGAGAAACGATTTCTCGAACGGTCGCTCCCGCAGTCAGACGTCCGCCACGAGAGGGGCTTCTCGTTATTTCTGACGTACGAACGTCGCTGCTATACGGACCGCGATGCCATGTAAGGCCTTCAGTTACGCGCAATACGGATTGCCGCGTACGTGCTTACATCATGGTGTCGATCGCTTGTTCCTTAAGCCATTTTAGTACGTAGGGCAGAATCGGTGCAGAAACGACGCTAAATAGAAAAGCGAGGGAAGCCGCTTACTCACACGTCGGTGATCGCACACGTGCGTGTCCCGAGTACAAAGCAGCTCGGCGCAGAGTAATTAAGCAATTAAGTGGAGAAAAAGTTCGCAGCAGATGTGTTTTCGATCGATACTCCCAATATGCAAATGCGAAACCTTTCATCAACGATAATTTATGCTACTTGGCCGCAATTATTCTCGATGCCGGTGCTCAGAAAATTCTCAGACGAAATCGCCGGAGAATCGCCACTCCCGTTCCCAGTGTTCGTTCCACGCTCGCGTAACTCTATCATTACGCCGATTTCGCAGACAATGCGAGTTATATGATTTCGTTCCCGCATCGAATTCGGCCCACTCCGATCGCCATACATCGTCCCGGGCCAAGATTGTTTTCAATGTAAATTGGCGGCAAAGAGCAGAAGCTCGTACTGTAGCCTACGCAGGCATGCACTCGGCGTCAACCAATGCATACTCTCGGAATCATGGGACAGAGTCGCTTGTGCGCAAATACGGGCGACTTATTGCGAGTCGCGCGCGTATATTCTCGATAAACGATGCACGGAATGCATGCCGGACGAGAGTGCAGCAGAGGACGTGCGGACGGGAGGGTCGAAACTTTGCTCTCTCGATTGCGGACGCACGTGCTCGTGATTTTATCTGCCGCGAACCCGTACGTCCCTGCCTGCAAGCGCCATGAGACTTCAATTATTGGGACTGAGCATCGGTAATAATTTCAACGCCAATTACGGAGACGACAGGCTCCACCGGCTGTCGATCGAACCTGCGCGAGCACTTTCGAGAACGGTTTCACGGCTTCACTGGGCTTCGTTTCACGAACCTTAAATTATGCCTGTAAGCACGATGCGTTAATTATAATTTTCACGATTTAACTTGCGATCGACTCGCGCATTAAGCTGATCGATGCTCTTCGGGAGAGAATGTGTTTCATATCCGACAGCGAGTACTTTTCACTCGCTCGATAAATGGAACGCAAGAAAATGATAGAGTACTTCATTCTTTCTACGACATAACGAACACAGGTCCAGCGTGATATACCGACCATGTTTTCGCACCCAACGGTTTCCTGATTTAGCGAATGCATTCAGTGCGTTTTTAATAAATTCATCCGTTGTGCGAATCGGACGCACGTAGCAAACGTCATCAACTTTCTACACGTGGCCGCTGCGCACGTCTCGCTTAGCCAGCCGAAAATAATAAATTCCGGAAAATAGGAAGCAGGGCTGAAAGTCCGACTTGAAGAAGCGTCCGCGAATTTGATAGTATCCGAGTTGAACTGGGCACAATCGGCGCATTCCAAGTGGGCGATCGCTATCGGTCGGAGAGAACGATTTGACGGTACGCTGAGCGCATTATTAAGTCGCGCTTCTCATCCGGAATCCCTTTCGCTTCTCTCTTTGACGATTCAGCCGACGCCTCGCCCGAACTCTTCTCATCGCTCGACAAACGAGCCCTGACAAGCGGCGCACCGTAATCAATCTGGCCCGTGCGAACGACTTGATTAATTCTTGATTAATGTCTCGGGCGGGGAGGTCACTTAATTTTGCGGCAGATTGCGAGACTCGCGGCGCCATTAGGAGGCCGCTCGTTCGGAGAATAGATTTTCTCATGAGTCGATTTGCATATCGGCGCGGTCAACGATTCGAAGGGAGAGCGTTGACTCTCCGAGGTACGGATTTAGCTGAAAAATTTCCGAGCCGATTTCTGCTGCGCGGCGCAGTCAGACTTTCCACCGAGATACTTTCAGCGAATTATCATAATATGTAACGCGGGCTCCGTCCACAAGCGGTTTTAATCAATGTGTAGTTAGGCACATTCGTCGGTTACGATCTGCGAACAATCAGGCCCGCGGAACGGCTTAATTCGGCTGAGAAATGGAGTCGTGCGAAAGGAGCCTCGTTACAAATTGGTTCATAAGTAATATATTGTTCGCGGCGGTACGCTTATAATATTGCCTCACTAGTTAATATATCAGGCCAGGTGAAATTTTCGATCGCTATCGGATCACATAATGTAGCAGTTTGTCGGACGCTACATTCATCATACTCTCAATGCGACCGACTAGCTGTTAGCTGAACTTTCTGCAAATTGTTGCAATTATTTATCAAATGGCTGCAAGACACGTTCCCGTTAGCGGCAGTTTTGAAAAAGGACAAGTTTTAATTAATCCCGTGCAGATTACTCATGCATTTTTATCGACCCGCCGGTTGCGCAATCCTCGTGTCGTACTTTTAGCGTTTTTCTCATAAATCAAGTTACGTCATCGATCCCATGACTCTGCCATAGCCGGGATGAAATATATCGTTCGCAGGGGAGAGAGCGTTTGCTATGGCCTAGAACGTTGCCGGCCTCACCGGGCAAACAAAAATATGTGCCAAAGACACAGTCGATTTGTAACGATCACTACTATTAACCTATATTTTCGCAACCTCGGTATCATTATAGAACCTATCATTTATTCCATCTTAGTACGCGCGTGAGACCTTTTCCTGTATTACGAAAATATGGAATCATCGCCAGTGACGTATTCACACTTTCCAATTTAACGAAAAGCACTTATAAGTAGAAAGTCATTCAGCGATTTTCATGTGTTTCATTGTTACGGTAATTACAGCCTGAAACGCATGTTTTCTCATCCCGACAAGACGATTCCGTGCAACTTACTCGATATTACACATAAATTTATTCCATTCCCGCGGCAATAGACCCGAAGCGTAATGTAATTACGATTATGCATAATAACATATTTCGTCCGTGCACGTGTCAGTGTCCGAACTATTTACATCGACACACACGGATATTTTAGCGTCGTTACGCGATAGAGAAGGCTGCTTGGCCGGTTGGATTTTAATGGCTCAACAAAATTAGTAATTCAGATAACGTAATTAGACCACAACTTGTTTACACTTTTACTAAAGGTCTGACCTGTTTGTTTAGCCTCTCGTGAATATGACCAATCATTTCGCTAAAATCACTAACCATTCCAACGAAATCTTCTGCGATGAAATTCGAAGTAACTCGCGCAACGCCTGTCTGTTCGCACCCTGTCAAAAGCTTCTAATATTTGTACTACCTAAACACGTACCGTATGAGTCCAGAAATTAATATTCTCAGTCAACTACCCTTAAATTTCAATCGATCTCGCAAATACGAACGAATACGTAATAATGCACGTAATCAACCTTCTACGGCGCGTTCAAAAAGGTATCCTTCCTTCGAATTACTTTCAATCGAATCCGCGGCGGTTCTATTATGTGGTGCGCTTGGTAATGAGCAAATGACTACATTGTAGCGACTGACCCGTTTAGGAAGCTTGAACCAATTCAGAGTATTTCACTTGCAAGCAAGCGGTCCGTTCGCAGAACCGGCAGCTCTCCCGTCAGCAGAACCGGACCAAACATCTTTTTGACCTATCAGCTTCCACAATCCGCCAACAAAAAAAAAAATGCATCGCTCATATCAACACAGGCGAACACGCGCGACAACGCGGGCAAGGTCAGCGTCCGCGGAAAATCATGTCAGCCAGGACAAATGAATTTTCCAGTCTGCCAGCCACGCCGACTCGCGGACATTCAGGTCGCGCGCGCAATTTTTCGCGCATTCTCCGACGAATTCTTCCTACCTCGCGGACTCCACGCGTACGAAGTCGCGCACAGAAGCATGCGCGATCGCTTTCGACACACGCTCGAAGCCCTTTCGATTTAAAAGCGATCGGCACGCAGAAGCGATCATGATTCGACGTATCGCAACATCGTCGGCTCGTTTTTACGCCGCCGTCGGGTCCTAATTAGCACGTTGTCTAATTACGCGACTCGGCACGCGAAAGTTCTTTCTCGATACCGATCGGTGGATCGCCTTTTACCCATTGTCGTCGCGGTACATATTCGGAGACGAAGTCGGCGGATCGGCGATCGCGAGGCGAGATAGAGAATTTTTGTCCGCCTCGAACGTGACTTGGAAACAATGAGAGATCGGCTCGACTCTTTAATTTACGGCCGCGCGAGGGCCCACGTTTTCCGGCGAAAGACTGGGGAAATATAAAGGCCGAATCGAATATTAAGCGAGCTCTGCCCCGTCGGGACGTGCGCCGAAGTGGTCGGCTTGCGAAATATTTGCTGAAATGTCAGGCGGCAGGCGCGATATTAGAAGTCGCTCGCCGGATCGTAAAAGTTGGGCCGAAAAAAGTCGAGCACTTAGGCGTCGACGACGTTGTACTATGCGAGTCGAGTTATTATTCGAGGCTGTTTCGCGCGGCCGCTGATTATTCGACTATGCCTGCCGGAATTCGCCGATCGAGCGTTTCGGGCTTGCGAGCGAAAACTCGATATCGATTCGAAGCCGAGAATTTCCGTCCCGTTACGTGACAATGCGTGTGTCGGAGCAGTGCCGTGCGCACGCTCGCCCTTTACTTTCGCGGATTTCACCGCGGCCCCGACAATTATATACTAATTAAATAGATTTATGACACAATGGCGTCAGCGTAAAGAAATGCGCGCTGCCCGCCTGCGTTCCAGCGACTACGATTTATAAGTCCTGCGAGAGACGGCAGGAAGTCGAAAATGGTAAGATAGAAGCAGAACGGACTGCGGGAACGTCTCATTGACGTAGTTTCGCAAAACGTGGGACGAATTTATGAATCTGCGAATCGACTAACGAATCTCCACCCCCACCCCCTTCACCATCCGACTCCCCGATCTCCGTATATCTGTCGCACTCCGAGCGTCTACGTGTCCTGGCTAATTTCTCATGGGAATACCAGAGCGCGGGGCGAGAAAAACATAACAGAGAAGGATAGAGAATGAGGGAGAGAGAGAGAGATAGGGATAGTCGGAGAAAGTAAATAAACTCATAGGTGACGTGTCGGCACTTCAATACAGCTCACGTTCTCATTGATAAGTGGAGAGTGCGACACGTAAGGTGCCGTTGAGAAAATCCGAAGCTCATTGAATACGCATCGAGCTCCTCTGCAATCTGTTCCCTCTCTGTTCCAGACGCACCGCGACTCTGAATCGGACGAGGACGATGCAAAGAGGCGCGTCGTACACCGACGCACACGTGTTCACTCGCGTACGTAATTAAAGCGTAACGAACGTGTCGCGTAACACGGAAGTCGCATGTACGCAACTTCGTGACCTTAATGATGCGGCGTCTCGTCGTCAATGGATTCGAAGGCCCCGATGGCTCGCTCCCGTTAATTATCGGCTCCGCGTTACGCAAGGACGATCAGGCCGATGTCGATCTTCCGATTAGATCGTCGACAGGTGTCCACCGGGCACAGGATTTACACGCCGTGAGCCGAGCGATGTACGCCGATTATATACCGATTATACAGCACTATGACTTTCCTCGTTGCGTAATGTCGCGATCGTTGATCGACGTCGGCGGCGGCGGCGGCGGCGGCGGCGGTGGCTTTAATTAAATTATTCTCGCTCGTTACACACTCATTACACGCGTTCGTGCGGCGATAGAAACGGAACGTTTCGGAAGTCCCCCCGATTATCCCGACGGAGTTAGACTGAAGGAGTTGAGTAACGAGAGTCGGGCCGCGAAGAAAGCATAGATCGGAGGAGTCACTGAAAGATCGGGCGATCGTCGACTCAGCTCCGTTGCCGTAACGGGCCCGGTCACAGTCGATTCAAACGCTTTTTTCGGCTGGAAATGGAGCATGGCCGTTGGGCAATTTTGCGTTAGACGGCCTTTCGTAATTCTCGACGTTAATCGTGTCGATCTGTGACTATCGCGGTCAATTCTTTATCGGCGGCCCATTGTCGGCGTTAAGAAATTTCGTTTGCCCACTCAAATGGACCGCACGCTGTGCTCACTCGATCAATAGACTGCCACTGATTTCGGTTGACAATGGATACTCGCCACGCGCGCCGTTTGTGCGTATGATGACTGGATGAACGTAAACGAGATAACAGGTTCGTTACGTTTTTGACGTTCCCAGGAGGTGAGTTCATGAGTTAGAAGACGTCGTCGTTTGTCCGGCTAAATGTCACGGCCCGATCGGAATCTAATGCCGGATAATGGAAGAGGTCGAGCTGTGAAACGGTGCGAGAAGCGTTGATCGAACGCTACAGATACCTCGTCCTGTTGACACACAGCATCCAATCAGGAGAGAGAGAAGTGAGGCGCTCCTCCGCTCAGCAATTCGACACTTTCTCATCGTCGCCGAGCGCGCGGCACTTTTGCTACAGTTCCAGATCCTGATAGCGAAACGTCGCAGCGATTACAGAGCTTACGTAAGCCACGTCGCATCGGTTCTCTATCACGATTGATTCGCTTTTGCCTCGGCATAATGGCTATCGGGTCGCCGATTTCACGCGCGACAGATTCGCGCAAAAACGGCGCGAAACGCTCGCCCTGTCCCGGTGATATCGATTTTTAGAAAGCGAAAGAAGAGTTTAGTAATTCTCTTCCCATCGGCGTCCGTTGGATAATCGGCTTATGTAAAGGGAGCCAAATTTTTTTCCCCGGCTTTTCACATTCGACTGAATCCGAGGTAACGGAGAGTTGCCCGCCGAGCGTTGAACTTCGTCGCCGTAATTGATACGTTTCGTCGGTGCATTAAGAGCAAGCGAAGTCTCGTCGCCTCCTGCGGCGTCGCTTAACGACTCCTTTAATGATCCGTAATTACAGTTCTATGTCGCGCAACGTCGAATAGATTTTCCGAGCCGGACGAGCGATCGAAGCACCTAATGGCCCCGGGATTCGAACTCGTCGGCGAGGACGAACCCCGAATTCGCTCGAACCTCCACCACCTTTCGGCCGAATAACACGCGCGCGAGTTTGCCGTTATTAAGTTCTTACGCTATTAATTACCGACATTTCTCCCGTTTCTTGCCCGCCAAAACATTGACGGCCTCGTTACGACCGCAAACGGGGAAACTCACGCGTTTTTAATTACACCTTAACATTACGCGATTAAGTATGAAGCCGTAAACGTAACACGTTTCTTGTTGCGATGAAAGTGCTACAAAATATCCAGACGGGCGATACTCCGAGAAAGAGTTCGCTGCCTAACTCGACGCCTTTATCGCCAGGCGGGATCGTTCGATCTCGATCGCGGCCGATGGAGATTTACGACGTCTCGCGAACGAATTAACAGTCGCGTATTAGCGGCCGTTCGTGTTTATCTGAAAAAAAGCGCGGCTCCATCGACACGGCGGGCGGAAAAAAGTAAAAGGGAAGAGTTTCTCTTGGGCGGTGCCCGTAACAGCGAATCGTGTATCTCGTCTCGTTGCGCGGACTAATTATTTGCAGCCGCCGGAAGGAACTCTCCTCCGATCTTAGCCGCCTTCCTGCAGCATTATCGACAATTAGATTCGATCCTATTCCATCCGCGCGTCTCATGGGCGGTCTACCGGAGCGAATGCGGATAGCATTAACCGTAGAGATATATCAATCGCGTGGGTGGACCGCGCTGTATCGATTTTCTGTCTTGAAAGTCGATACCGTCGTGACGGGAAGGTATGGAGAAACCTTGCGGTGGCACGGTTTTCCGGCCGAGAAGAAAGTGTTTTCCGCCGCCCACGCGCAAGCGTCATGAATTTCCTATTTTTTTTTTCTTCGGTTACGTTCGCCCGTAAGCAGTTTCCTTCTCGTAACCGTCCATTGATATGAGAAGTTTTCCTATTATTCAATTTGACCGTACGAACGAGCCGTACGCACGCGTTCTACGTTTTTATATAGTGGACGATACGTAAAAGTATGAGCGTGCAAGTTAATATCAGGCAGGCATTTACCGTGAGTGCACGCTGTACGCAACTAGATAGGGATTTTGCATGTCATTCATTAATGCAGAACATCAGGATACGTTACGTTACATTCTCACGCAACGATCGTATTGAAAGTTTTGTCGCGCTAAAGCCTCCGAGATTGAACGACCGAGCGCATGCAAAAATGTTCTCCTTAGCGGCTGTCCTCGACGTGGACACTCGATTCAAACGACGATAGAGGCCGTCCAAGTATAATTGGCGCCATTAGATCTTGCCAACGGTAACAGTTACACAATAGGCGTGTGTCCTGAATGTTTCTTGGATTACCAGCGCTGCCGGAAACAACTCGACCACAGCTCCAACCGACATTCATTCATTCATTCCGATATCCCCTATTTCCCACAGCAATTATATTCCAAAACGCATACCCAGGCTCCCGTATCACGGACAGTTCTTACGGTAACAAAAACCTAAATTCCATAGAAAACTTCTAAACGCCAATCCGTCCTGCCCACCGAAGCGTTACCGCGGTCTCCAGGATCCTAACGCCGTCGGCCAGGATCTCGACACTTTTTCTATTCCGGATTATATAATCCCAAATTGATATTTCTTTATTCCCCGTCCTTGGTCCAGCGAATCCGGCTTCGAACTCGGAAGAGGCCCCAAGCCGGAATAGTCCGAGCCAGACGACGGTCATCCGGTTGTTCCACATTTAATCGAGTATCTGGTCTCGTTGTTCTGCAATCGGCCGCTCATTACGTCACTGTCCGTGCACCTTCTCCATCCGGGCAACGATCACAGAGTTCGATAGTAAATAGTCACGATTCACGTTCACACAATGCCGAGAGTCGCCGGTCGAAGGAGGGGGCGGGAAAGGGCAGGCTGGTTCGTACAGGTTCGTACAGGTTCGTTCGTGCAGATTAGCACGTAGGAGTTCCTTCGTGGAGGTTCGTTCGTGGAGGTTCGCTTGGCCGTACGCGTTTCGAGCGCTTTTACTTCGGCTCCAGCGAGCGGAACGTTCGAAAAAGTGCGACGAACGCGAGGCGCGTGTAGCCTCGTCTTCGCAGGCAGTACGCTATTGCGATACGCGGGCCTTAATTAGCCAGGCCGTAATGGATGCTCCGAGGAAACGCCTTGCTCACCGACCTTCGTCCCTTTCCGCCCTAAATAGCATGGAAATCACTTTCGACGGGCGTCTGTCGAACGGTCGTTAGCTGCCGGAATTGTTTCGATGACGCGGTTGCGTTCTGACGGGCGTCAGAAGTAAGCTTCCGATAACGAGAGGCGCGATGTGTCGAAAATCCAGCGTCGAGACGCCGCGTTTAATGGTCGCACTGCGTCAGCGGTGGGTAATTATAGGCTGGATTTTTCCCCGGTATTGTAATCAGAAACGGTTTATCGAGGAGCGGCACAGGAAATGCCAATTTTGCGCGGTGAGTTATAACGATTAATTAGCGGGAGCAGGGTGTCATTATTAGAAGAGTGGAATGGCTCGCGGAGGGATTAAAACGCGAATCGATCGGCAAGGAAATTGCAGGTGTCGGTACGATACGTTGATTGTCCTATCGCTGGAAAGGATAACTGCGCGTGTCAGGGTGCAGCGGCGATTTTACTTAAAAGCGCGTAAGATAAGACTGGCTGCCCTGTGTTATTAGATAGATTTCGGACGCGGACGTGACTCACAAGGAGGAAACATTGAAACAGCTTCGTTCGTTAATAAATCCGGGTGAATAAACCGATTTGCATATTTGCCTTCCGTTATTTCTCCCGCGTAATTCAACGCAGCACGAACAATTTGCAAAAGCAAAAATAATAACGAATACCCATTTCGAATGGTCGGACTTCGATGCTGAACTTTTCACTGACAACACACTGTGCCAGTATTCCTTGCTTAAATAAATGTCCGCGCAAAAGTTGGACAAGAAAGGGCATGGCCGAATAAGATGGTCAATTGACGTTTTTGGTTCATTTTGAAGGTCCTATCACATTTAGATAGGTTCAAGTGATCCCAAAGTAACCTCCATTGCTCGCCCAATGATGTATTCTACTTTAGTATCAGATGTGTTCGCAATGTATATGTCAAGATTTTAATTTTTAATACACGTGCGCATGCCTCGTATACACTATATACATAATCCTAAGCACACTGTTTTCACACAAAGATGAAGTTGTAATTTGTTTCAACATTTTTTATCTATTAGATTCCGAGAAGAGATTGGGAGAAGCAGATACACTTGTTTAAATATTATAATATTTCACTCTTTCCTACCCCAAATTAATCGAGATATAAAATTGAAAAATAACACAAATCCTTTTTTTTACTGGTTATCGGATGGCTCGTTCAGAATTTTAATCGGTTTCGGGGCATTATTTACCATCTTATTCAGCTATGCCCTTTGCGAGAAATGTGGTAATTCGACGACGAAATTCTGACCACGTTTCATACAGTAGCGAAGAAACGTAAAATTTGACGTTTGATATAGCCGTCAGTCAGTGGGCCGTTGCGATTTAGAAAATTCCTGCTTCTCATCCGTTCTTGCTCACTACAAAGTGCACGCTTCAATGGAGGCCGGATTAGCCACGGCCTGCCATTCTTAAACGCAAGAAACCGCTATCCCCGGAAGGTGAATCGAAGTTTCTGCCGCGCGGCTCGATCGACTTACGTTAGACGTCTAGATTTTGCGACTAAGCGGCCTGTACGAATGCCGATCGTGAGAAAATCATGTAACGTTCTGCCGTTTTACGGGCAAAGAAAACCTGCTTCATGAACATGTATGACGACCACGAATTGCTTTATGCTAGTGTATGCACGTTTTTGTCATCTGGATTTCTGGTCGTTAGCTATTGCCGACCGAACGATAGTTACCCCTATTCGCATATTATATGCCATAAGTGATATTAACCGCATGGAACTCTTTATCGCGACCACTTTTCATTGAATTACTAGAAGAGTCTCTCGTTTCCTACGATTAGATGAAATTGTTGGAGTCTTGTAGTCGATGCGAGATGATGATGGCAGTGGGACATTGACTTTTCATCAATTGAAGTGTATGGACAAGGACTTGCTCAGTGTGCTCTCATGCGAGGAACTATTTTTTCTATCCTGACTCGATTAACCATGGAATGGCAAATTCCGCCGACAGTGCGTAATTACGGCAATTAATAGAAGCATATCGTTACATCTTAAGGTTGTTATTTCTAAAATTCATTGTCCCACGAACAAAGAAGATTCTATCTCGTGAATAATGGACCTCGCGCTTGCAAATGAGGATAATTATCCTAACGGAATCCGCGCGGTGTTCGAAAGTCGCTACTATGTTCAGACCATTAAAATTAGCGTCGATAATCGTACTTTTTCTGCCGGTCAGCTCGAGCAGTCATTAGACTGGTACCCCATTACTTATTGACGCTATTCATTCTCACAAGAAGTTTCTACGGATTCAAAAATGTGCCGTTACTTAGATTACCAAAAAAAAAATAGAAATCCAGAACACAGTGAAACTTGGATTTGGCAAAGTAAGCAGGCCACGGTGAACAATTTATTATATACCTGCGGTCTTAACCGAGAAGATACGATTTCCGAATGTAATCATGCTGAAAATTATACAAAGAAGTACGGGAATTTGATTTCCTGATTGAAATTAATATTTCCGTCTGCTCTCGTCCCGTAGGCTCGTAAAAACGGTCGAAGGAATTGAATTGTATCATGTGTGCAATTTGAATGTGAGCCGCGGCATGCACAGGCGCGTAGCATTGCGGTTTAATTTACTAGATGCCTTTCGGAATAATTCCACAAAAAGAGAGTGACAAACGTGAGGCGCACGCGGTTCGATACATTCCCTCTGGCTTGCACGTGCTTATTACAAGCTAAACGTAGAAAGTGGTTGTTTGTAGAAATCTAATAAAAAGTTGCTGCATGCATTAAAATATGATATACTGTGCCGATATCGCGATCGTTGGATCTCCCGCCGTCTGTGCCTACCTTACAGCATGACTGGACTCGACGCGACACTAATGTCTGTATTTGCCAAGTGCAATGTCGATTATCGTGTGCGAAAATGGTTATGATCTCACGGCGATCCCGAGATCCGCGCCCGATCGATCGGCCGTTGTTCGCACCAAGGTCGACTCTAATAGGCCGTGTCATCGATACGGCCCAGTACAATGTGCAAAATGCTACCTTCTTCATACAGCCGGCAATTAACGCTGACGTTTCCTCCCTAAATAAAGCCAATGATTTCATAATGAGCTAAACTTTCACGGTAACAAAAACGTAGTGCTATTACAAAACGAGTCGAGGCAGTGAAATCCTTTTTCCGAGGTTCGGGTCGGAGAAAGTTTCGGATCGATTTTGCTATCCGAAGGGAGGCCGATTATTCGGGGACCATTATCCGTGTCCGTCGCGTTTTCAGGCTGGAAACAAAACGAGGGTCGTGGCTCGCCAGACAACGACAATTAATCTAACGGGCAGCCACTATCCCGAGGCAGGACGTTATCTTAATTCAAATTGGCTATTTTCCTCGGCCAGCCGACCGACCATATGATGAATGTCGCGAATTTCGACCGATCTCTAATCGATGTAGTTCGACTCAAACGTCTCACCGACTGTCAGAACTAGATTCATTATCGCCTCTCCTACATTTGGCGGCATACATTAGAAAACGAGTCTGCGCGCAACATATGTTAATCTCAATCCACCGAATAAGTTCAAGTTTCCAAATCGTTAAATGCCACATTTCGATGGTGGTCGAGGAGTCGGCCAAAGGCGGAAGTCGTCTCAGTACGTGACGTTTCAATCGGGAACTTTGTGGCAGCGTTCGCGTAACGATCCAATTAGAGCACTTCAATCGCGTGCGCCGTCGTATTTTTAAGCTCTACGTCACAGAGATAGGCGAAAAAAACGGTTCGGTCATAGAACGTCCTTGCTGCGGCAGGACAGATGTCGGCGAAAAATGGGGAAAACTGGTTCCGCTTATCGCCGGCGTCTCGAGTCGGTCGTAGAACGGACTTCGGTTCCGTTCACTCGTCGCGACAGCGAGTTCTGCACACCGCCAAACGGACGTTCGGAATATCCGAGAGACGGCGACCTCGTGGAAAGCACCGTCTCGCCGTTCATTTGCATCCAGTTCCGTTTGCCGTGCAACCGTGCATCCCTTTCGATTTCCGTGCGATTCCCGAGAGTCGCGAACTTTCTTCGGCGTCAAATTGCGCCCGAGCGTTCCCCGAGAAAACGACCGCCGTCTAATTTACTCGAGACACTCGATACGCCGAAACGACGAAATTGGAAAGGAGAATTCGTGACAGTTTCTGGCTAGGTTCGTTTGTTCGGAATGTCATTTCCAATTCCGTCGAGCGTTCCGATCGATTTTTGTACGAGTCCACGAAAGCCACACACTTTCCTCGCGTCAAGTCGCAACGAGCACTCCTCCACTCTGAAGGCTATCTCATTCGAATTTATTGCGAGCCTATCGCGTGTTCGTGCAAAACGACGATACCGCGAACGAAGGAGCCCGCGAAATTTTCGCGCTACCAGTTATCGAAGTTAATGCCGCCCCGCCATTCAATTAGATTGTACTGAACTGCATCGATTTTATCTGCCGGCGCGCTTAGGAGCGTTTCAGTTTTTCTGCTCGGTTTCAGGTAAAATCTAGACGCTATCTGCGAGCGGCTGGGAGAAGGAAGTCGGCACGAAATGAAAAAAAAAAGGGGAACGAGCGCGTAGCACGCCGAGCGGAGTATGCGAAGTGTGAGAGTTGCACGGCGGAATGGCGGACGGCTACCATCAGCGGGCGAGTGTCAAGACTGGGAGATCGACGAATTTGCATCCGTTCCGCTTACCGCGCTAATGGATTCCCTTTCGATTTCTAAGCTGTATCGTCGTCGATCGAGGCGGCCGATAGGGACGTGTGGGAGCCACGGCAGGTGCTTCGAACCCTCGCCAGGAGCCGGAGAGAAAGAGAACAGTGCCAGAAGCGGACCGTTAGAATGCGTCGCGTGCCAGGACGGTAGCATTTCACTGGCACGCATGGCAATATCATCCAGTTCCTCTCCGCCTCCCGGTCACTTTCCTCTCCCGCAGCCTCAAAGAAACGGCCGCAGGTTCGCACAGCACACGCCCATTTCCACGGCGTGCGCTCACCTTTTTGTCGACGCTGACTTATTACGCAAAATTTCCTCCGTCACACGCAAAAATGGTAGTATATTCCCAGTAATACTTCGCTTTCGATACTAGAAAGCGTGTATTATTGAAGTTGCGCGACTGCTTCCGATGATGCTGTGATGTTTCAATTAGAAAACGTCGGCTGCTTTACCGTAAACGCTTCTCGCGCGATATTTGCTCGGGGCCAAAGAAGTGATAATTGACGGCGCTGATTGATATGTGAGCAGCCGTGAATGTTCACGGACGCGGTGCTCGGTAGTAAAAACTATCGCTTTAGATGACTGAGAGCGATTGAGAGATGCTGATTCCCCGTAATGGGATGAGCCGAGATTAAAGCGAGGCGCGTGAAAATCGACGATTTCTAAGAAGGCACGCTTTAACGGAAAATCATGGCCGTACGTCCATCGTACTTTAACTTTAACTGAAGGGAGCGGCAGGCCTGCGAGGCCGTTTTATGGACCACTGTCGGGTGTGGGTACCACTCACGGGAGTGTATTATCACGCGATGAGTATAAGAAGGTAACAGCAGTAATTGACAAATGCGCGGACGAACTGGCCAGTAAGCGAAATTAGACTGTGTAGCTTAGAGCATCATCTCGGAGTTGAAGCGAGAGGTTGATCGGCGATTTAAAAGAACAGAAACATCAGCCGCATTAAGAAAATCTTAACAAATGACTGTTCATCCTCAGATACAGGCGTCTTAGACCTACGCTGAATTCATCGGAATCTGTTAATCATCCGTCCTGCTTACATAAATCGTCTTCAACACTCGCCTCCTCCTCATCCCGATCGCGTCGCAGTTGCTTTACTCGATTTTTCACGGTACCGCTTTACGCTTATATGCCTGTTAGTCGACGGTCACCGATAGACTCATTCACTTTCTTGCTATCGTAACGTAGTCGCCTCCGACTACCGTCCATATCCTCCTTTCCTTTTCCTTTTTCGTTTCCTGCGCTCAGCTGGGGAGACTATCCGATGATATGTGGCCATCCACATGTGAGGCGGCGGAATCTCTAATGGGTACAAGGCGCCGTCACACCTGTTCTCCGTGACGAATCCTTTCGACACGTCCAACTGACGATGACTGGCTTCCGTTCCGAGGCAGATTGTCCGCCGACAGCAAGTCTCGATCCGGACGGAACCTGATCTGTATTAAGAATGTGGCAATTGGCGAGTGACGCTCTGTATCGTTTCATTACGTACGCCAGCTAACTGCGCAAGATTCCTTCTTTATGGGAGATTGCGGCGATACGCGTGTTGTTAAGTCAGACGAATGTGAAAAATATAAATGTTCCACCCATTTCCGTCTTGTTTTCTTGCAATTTCTTTCACACCTGCATCGTTCCATGACGAAAGTCCGCGAACGTTCGAGTCAATCGCGATGAAAGAAGCGATAGTGCGAGGAAAATGTTTCCGATTTCACACGGCATTTGACAACATAAACGCTTTATTAATTGCATTGAAGCGGCGCTGATAATCAGCGTCGGTAGTAGGTACCTATATTAATCCGATAAGGCCGGCGAAATGTATCTCACGGCGTTTCCAGGTAACGCCAGGAACGGTGAACCGGTTAATCGGTTAAAACGATTTCGAGCGATCGAGAGTGGAGAATTATCGTACGACGCTCTCCCAGTTGTTTCGAGCCTTGTCTGGCCGATAGCCTCGATGTACTATCTTCCGCGCGTATCGCACCGGCAATTATCGTCGCGCATAAGATGTATCAATGCGCTGTTTCTGATTTATTTAGCCGTTAGCTTGCCAATTAACGCTAGCCACCGACTAACCTCGGAAAGTGACCTTAGGCTTTTCCTCATCGAATATCGTCGTTCGTTGTGGTTTTCGTTCAAATTCCTCCGACCATACACAGGCATGGGAGCAACAATATCATTGTCTTCCTCTGAACGTGTACGTCGACAACAGTTTCCTCGTTCCATCGTTCAGTTCTCCAACCAATCGAACAGAACACAATCTAATCCCCAGTCACCTTTCGCGTTATCTAACGCGCGCTTCCGAAGTTAAAGTGAGAAAGAGAAATCGAGCTAACAGTCCAGCCGAAACTTCACAGGACTGAAGAGCTTGGTCAAACATGCGCGACTACCTGAGCAAATCCCGTAAGTCGTCACTCTTATTCGGCCACTTTCGAAATCTCCGCGACGAGCCGTTAAACACCGTTGCCGGCCGATTAATCGAGCGATTCATCTGCCAAATGGCAGATCATATACCGCGTCTTTTTCAATGCATACGCGTTTTCTCGCCCGACGATCGATCGCAGGACTCATAGGTCGCGTCCGGTAAGTACATACCTAAGTACACGCGCCCGAAGTAGTACGGCTTTCTTCTCAGCGAAAGCCGTCACAACGGACCGCAGCCGAACACAATATTTACCGATCCGCTCGGCGATTACTGCATGTTAGAGGCGTAATACCCGATTACGCTTAAATGCATTCGCGGACCCCGTCGAAAGTCTCGTCGCCGAGAAGAGAGCGCAATCCTGGCAAGCTAGGCGCCGATATCCAGCATCGACGACAAAGGAGAAAGGAATGTGATCCGGATGTCAGTGCTTAGACCGTCTCATTACGTACCGCGGCCGTAAAGAGCGACGTTTGCCAATCGCCTTCATTCTTCAACGTCCGTCTACCATTCATAAGGCTCTTTAGCGCTCATTGACGAAACGTCGTGTAAGACAATGACACTCGGCCAGCGTGCGATCATTCTTCATAGTCCGCCGATCACCTGTCGGACCCCTGACGAACCTGACGAGCGAAACGCACTGTCGCCCCGAAAAATAGTGCCAAGGTGAGAGTTCGAAAAGCCAGAGTCGATCGCTCGCTCATTGCCAAGGTACGTCAAGGTACCTGGGTGTGCCAGGACGATTATTATCGAAATCCGTCACAGGACTGGCGTGTGCGCTCGCGCGCTCCTTCCTCCTCCGAAGGCGCAGAAAGTTGCGGACGCGAGAGCCGTACAGCATGTGCAGCTGCCGACTGTCCGATCATGTAGCCGTATCTACTCGCACACACTCGCCCGAGGCATGCGTCTTTCATCTACGCTCCTTCGCGTCTATCTGAGCGTGGCGACCTGGCGGTCGGAGGCGCGCTGCACCTCCGTACACGTTGTTGCGGGGCTAAGAGATCCTGAAGATAGAGTGGGGAAAAAAGAGGGAGAGAGTAGAGAGACAATGAAACCGGGGAGAGTGATGCGCAAAGCGGGGCCAGCGGCGTCAGGCATGGTCGAAGAAGGTGAAAGAGAGTGCGGAGAATGAAACGTAGGAACTGTGAGATAGACGTAGAGAAGGAGATACGGATAGGCAGACAGACAGACAGACAGACAGACAGATAGACGGACACGAGCGCGGCTGGTGAGAGAGAAGCGCGGTTAGTGGAGCGAACTCGGTTCCCGCTGGCGCGCGAGCCCCACCTAGAACCCCCTTCACCTTCATCGCGTGGTGGCGGCAACGACGACGGCAACGACGACGGCAACGACGGCGGCGGTAAGGACGGCGGTAGAGACAGCCGCAAAGACGGCGGCAGCTCGCTCGCTCGCTCGAAAGAGCGCGAAGGTGGGGGAGGCTGAGGTTCGGCGTCGGTTTTGCGATGATTGCGGCGCCTTCGAGACATCCGGCGAGTCTTAGGTAGCCACCCTACCCCTTTGTCAGCCGCTACCACCGCCTCTACTACCACCGCCTCTACTACCACCTACCCGTCGCCGAGCTGGGAGCGTGAGCTCTGCCACCTCTCCTTCGAGCGGCCGGCAGCGCGGTGGAACGCGTATAGAAGCGCGTATCTGAAAAGGAGGTGAACGCGCGCGAGAGTGTACCATTGGGCAAGGAATTGGGGCAGGAGCCAATGGTAAGGAGCGCGAGGTGGAGCGATAGGTTTTAAATAAGTGTGCAAGAGACCGTCGTGTTACGACGAGTCGGAGAACGATATAGACGGAACGAGCGGCCCTCTCCGACATTCGAAAATTTCGGGACAAACCGTCCGCGGTGTTCGCCACTCGAGAGACAGTTTAATGGTGATCGGCGCGGTGGTTCAGTCATCCTCGTGGAATAAGTCGTCGTCGTCATCGTCCTCGTCGTCGTCCTCGTCGTCGCGGGCGCCGTGTGAAACTCGCTCGGAGAGGAGTGACGGTCCTTCTACCGGCTGATAGAACGGCGACGGGCGCACAAAGTACGTCTCAGTCGACGCTGAGCCAGTGCCTCAGCAAGTCTGCTCTCCGTGGAACAGAGAGACCAGCCGACTCGGCCACGGACAGTTCGTTTCATTTTCTTTAAAACTTCGCACTCGCAACGACCGTTAAAGCGCAGCCATGAGGTCCTGCGACGGATACCTGTTACTACTCGTCCTCACGACCACCCTACTGTCCTGTTTACGTGGCACACTCGCAGTGCGCGTCACCTCGGCTTCCAGTAGGCGGAACGGTGAGTCATCTTCATGCTTCTTCTTCTTCTTCTTCTTCTTCTACTTCTACCGTACTGCCGTACCTGCTCCTCTTTTACTCTTACTACTTCCGCTTCCCCTACTTCGCGCGCGACCTTCATTCACAGGGGCTGATCCTTCTTCCGCGTCCGTTCTTCCTCGTCGCTTCTCCTTCGTCCTCTCACACCGTTCTATCCCTCCTACTTCCTCATTCTCCTTCTTCGCCGGGCGCTCGTCTCGTCACGCCTGGCCTACTCTTTCTCGCTCTCCGTCAGCTCCTCCATCGCTCTCTTCTTCCCTATCTCTTCTCCCTCCGCCTCCCCGCGGCTTCTCCTAGCCGCGAACCGTTCACGGTACCTGCATTCTCACACGCAACAGGCTGTTGCGTGCCACGCTGACCACGGCTATCCGTGAAGTGAAGTGATCCTCATGTGCGACAATGATAAGCAACGATAACCGCAAGCGGCGAAGTCAACGATCGGCGCCAACGGGCAGCGGAAAATGTTCTACCGAGAATTAATCAGTACCACGCGCGCCGCGTGGAAGCAGTGAAACAAGCGTGTCGTGTCCGTGCCCTAAGCCTCGACGGCCTGACGCGGAATTGCCGCTATTGGCAATGGAGCAGGTGACGACGAGTCAAAGTCAAGAAAAGCGACGCGCGACAGGTATAGAACGGCCTGGTCGCGGCATCGAGTCCGATTAAAGTGTTCGCGCGCGAAACGAGTCGCCGGGATACGTGCCTCGTGTCTCGGATACGGAGTGTGCACGTCTGCCGAGCCCGATTCGGGAAGTCGCGCTGTTTCTCCTTCGCTCGATGAGTCCCTCATTACGAGCAGTGACCAACCCCCATCAATGTCGTAACGGTTAGCGTTCTCGCGTCCAGTGTCCTGCAGAAAATGTCAAGTGGTCCACGTGCTGTGCGTTCGATGGACGATTAGTAGGTGGAGCAGAGGGAGAGAGAGAGAGAGAGAGAGAGAGAAAGAGAGAGAGGATAGGATTTGGTAGACAAAGAACGCGTACGCCGACAGGAGCCGACAGAGAAACGGGTGCGCGCGGTGTGTGAAATTGCACCGTTATAGAGCCAGATACGATCGCGAGGTATCGTCCTGCTGATTATCGAGACCGTCATTTGGGTCAAGGAGTGCTCAACGAACGGAACGATTACGGTTTTAGTTGTGGATACGTTACACGCCTCGATTTCGAATTGTACGCTTTTTCAACTCCTGTGCAAGAATCTTTTTCCCGGCTTCCTCGACGCTTTCGATTGACGAGTTGTGTCACAAGAAGAGCCTCGTGCCACCCGTGCGACCGCAAATTGAACGGCGGGACGCTTCTTCCTGGCTATCGTACTCGGTCATTTCTTTGACGCATACGCTGATTTTTGTTCTCCAATGAGATTAACAGGTTTCATTAATGCGCTCACCCGTTGTTAGGCGTCCCCTGCAAAAATGGGCTTCCCTTTCCAAGCGCAACAGTCACTGACATTTTAATCCCTGGTAAAGAGCACTTAATGCAGGCCATAACAGTAAATGCAGCAGACGCTAGACGATCGCCGTCTATGAAAATAATTGCCATAATTATAGCAGGCGCGACTAATTGCCATACGTGAGGCAATCATTTTTGTAATCTCTGGTCATTGAAGGTTCGCCACGTTTCAGTGGCGACTCAGCCGGAGCCTGCATTCTTGCCGCCTGAGTTACGAGTCGACAATGTGCGCGCGCATGTCCGGATTCGATCCTAAAAGACCAATCAGCCTATCGGCAATATTCGTATGGGCGCGAAGGGTCGGGATGAAATTCGATCGATCGGAAGATCGAAATCGTGGGAACGTACGGTTCGACGTACGAGTTTAAGACGCAGCTCGTAGTCAGGACGATCGGGGCCACTTTGTTCTCGGCCAAGAGATAGAAATTATCGAGAGCGGAGCGTCCGTGAGTCCGCAACCTTTGCGTGTGGCGCGCTAGTAAAACGACTCGCAACGCGTGAAGCGAGCAATGAAATCGGAACGCGTACTTTCTGCATGCTAATGACATCCCTGACATGTCCCTTGGTAATGATATTTCTCGCCTGAGAATAAGCTCCCCCGCTCCTCGCCTCCTGGCGCGCGCGAGAACGCTCGTTTCCTCTGAAAAGACATTTCTTCCCACCGGGGGAACGTTTCGCGTCGAGAGTGCGGCCTTGACAGGCTGCGTTCCGAGCATTCTGTCGCTCACTTTATTACATCCCTCGCTCCTTAACGCGAGCCTAGAGTGATTAGTCGCTGCGTTTGACAACAAAGTGGCGTGAGTCGATCGCGCCGAACGTGATACACCGAGCAGCTATTCTCGCCATGTGCGTGCGCGCGAACGAGAATCTGAGGCGTGACGTAAATCGACCTGGAGCACCTTGTTCGAACGTCGACGGCGAAGACGACGTCATCGCCTCGGCGAACTTCCGCTCTCGACGATCTCGAAGTTTCCCCGCTGCAGCCGCGGCACGAAGTAGCAGCTTCGTCGTTCCGCTCCTTTTTCCTTTTCCTAAAAACTTTCGAAACGGCAGCGGCAGCGCGAGCGGCGCGAGGTTCGTGCTCTCCCGTAAACTTGACACTCTACGTGTTCCCGTTCCCTCGCAAGCTTCCTCCGAGAGCACTCGGCGTGCAAACTGTTTCGCCATCGGCTAGAGCTCTCGCACACGTTCCTCAAAGGTGATCACCTATTGCATCACGCCCGTAACAGATCGACCCATCGATCGGCTGACACCGCCGATTCATTACGGTCGTGCGCCTCGTGGAATATGTTCAAAGGCGGACCGATCCCAATCGGGCCCGGCGATCCAATTAGAGGCAGCGGCCTGCGCCTATTTCGACTGAAAGTACCATGTCGGTCGATGTCCGGCGCGCCGAAAGATTCGGACGAGCGTTTCGACGGTTCCAGTAAACTTGGGAACACGCTCGCCGAGCGTGAATGGCGAACGATACCTGTGTACCTACCTGCCTTCGTGCACGTACGTGCACACACAGGTAGCCGGCTGGATGTGTCGGCCGCGCACAGGCACCTAAGATGAAAGTGCATCTACCCGCTGCCATTGCCACCAGAAATGGGTTTTCAGCGAGTGACTGACTGCTGGCGCGCCAGTGCATATAACAGTTTACCGCAGACTGGACTGAACGACCGAGCGACCGAGCGACTAAGCAACCTGCTCACCTACATGCAAGGCATCCGGCGATTCTTCCTCCTCGTTATATACATAGCTGGCCACATTTACATCTGTCCGAGCGAGCCGCGCGCCTATCCTTGCTCCTATCCGCGCGCGCTTAATTCCATCCGCGAAGTCGGTCATTGTCTCGTTCGGCGACCGTCTGGCCGGTGGAACCAGTCTGTCAAATCCTGCGTCCTTAACGGTTTCTGCGCGAAGCTGCGTGCGCATTTATCGCACGCATGCGTCAGACGGACTCGGCGATCGTCGGCGATTTAGATAACAGATTTTACGATAACTGCGATAGGTATGATTGACCGGGGTGCCACTTAGGGCGAATTAACTCGCTATCGTAATTACGCTCTCAATTAGTTCAGATGGCCGATCGCGTTTGTTACTCGTCGCGCCATAGACGGGTTTGCGTGGTTCGGTCGTAAAGCCCGATCGGTGCCTGTCGGCAAACGGTAGTGTCAACTTTTTAGGAATCCAGCGACGCCGACTGTCGGGTGGCTGTTTCTTCCACAAATTACACCTTATTCGACCGTTAAGCTTAATGATCCTCCTTGTCATCCTACAGTCGGCGTCAGAAGCCGTCTCGGGAAGCCACCTTTGGCCCGAGGAACGAGGCGTAATCAAACAGTCGCGCAATGTCCGACGCCTTCGCATCGAGGAGCCAATGCTAATTGGCTCGATAATTAGGCTCCCACGAAAAATCAGTAACGAGCCACATCGTCGCTCTATCGTCGTCTAATGAAACTTTCGGAGCGGCCGATACACGCTTACGGACGGATATGCGTCGCTGAACTCGAAGACCGTTTTCTTCTCGATTTTTTGCCATCGCCGAGACAAACGACCGCGGCGGCAAAAGTGTATGGAAAGAAAATGAGGGGAAAAGCATGGAGAATGGGCCGAAGGATAGAGATTCGTTCCGTATTGCTCTCGCGGCGATTCTCGACTCGCGCGACTTTCTTTAATTTGTGCGACCGATTAACAGACATCCAGCAGTCGCGACATCAACTGCCGAGCCGCGAATCTTTTTATCTCTTCGCGGCCGCGCGTTTCCATTTCTAGCTGCCGTAAATTCAATTTATTTGCTCGATAATGAAGCTCGCATGTCAGTCTTGATAACGCGGTGACACAGTTTGTTGCCGACAATGAGACGTTCAGCGAAATGATAGGCTGCGACGGGTGTAGCTTGCGACGGACGATTCGGTTGATCTCGATGATTTGCTTGCTCGTCGTTTGCATCGGAGGAGGGCCAACGGAGGAGAAAAGATCTGGGTGCGCCTTATGCGCGTGTGTGCCGTCTTGCGTACGGTTTTACGTCTTAAGCTCGAGTACGATGGTTCCGATCGATCCGCCGAGCGCGGCTCTACTTTCATTCGAGTTTTCACATTAAGCACCCCGATGTAGATGCGCGTGCCAATCAAGCGTGCCAATGCCGATTGCGGTCAGCCGAGGAGGGATAGATCGGACGACTTTTACGTCGAAATTGAACGGAAGTTGAAAGTCTAAGACACGCCGAGGTCGGGTCATGATAGAGCGATTAGTTCCACGATTAAGATGGTAATCTTCTCATACTGACGTATAATAATTGGATAAGAAGGAAAAGTCCGCGGAACAATTGTCAGTTTGATTGGATTCTATTAATTTTCTAATTGAATTCTGATACCGGGGACGTAACGACATTAAGATCGCATTATCGTACTGCAGGATAGCGCACATTTTATTCTTAACAATGTCGTAAAGGACCGATCGGGTAACGTGAAGAAGTTTGAGCGCGCGCCAATTTAATCCTTCTGCCGTAATTAAACCATGTCGACGGGCAATCTAGCCTCCGCACCAGAGACATCCCATCTTCCCCGCGCTTCTCCAAAAGGACGAAATAATTGACTCTCATAAACTGGCACGCTCGAGCGGCAGCCGAGCAGAAAGGCTTCGCTCCGGTAAGAGGACGAGCATTACGAATTTCCTCTCCATCCTCCTACGATCAACGACCCATCGCGCTGTCCGCCGTCTCTTCCCTGACACATGCATGCAAGCGCATCCGTAGAACTCCTGATGCACGACGCTCCGCCTCGCATCCTTTTCTCGAGTCTCAAAAACGAGCGGTCGGCAACCTTGCTCGAAACGGGCCGAGGGATAGGAAGAAAGAGATAGAAATCGCGGCTAGTCGGGCGACCGATTTTTGTCGGGCGTCGATCGCCACTTCCCCGTCAATCCGTCGCCTCTTATCTAGGTTAAACTCTGCATTCCCCGTATCGTGATTCGAATGATCCCGCGCGCGCTGCCTTCTCGTCCTCTTCCTCGTCGTCTTCCTCCCCTTTCCACGGAATGGATCGTAATCACGGTGAAACCACCGAGAGCGACCGCCTCAGGTATGTCACGCGTACCGTGTTGGCCGTCTCTCGGACGAGTGCCTTCGACCGTCGTCCATTCTGGGGGGAAATCGATTCTAATGGATTTCAAATTGCGCCTATCTCTCGCGTCGGGAGGAGCGAGCGGATGATTCCGTTACGGACGAAGCCTCCCAGGCTTCGGACCGCTCGTCGGTGCCAATTGATTTCGAGATGGGACTGTTTATTTGTCCGCTTCGTTTAACGTGGACGAGGGAAGCGGACCTTGAACGATCTTCCGGTGAAAGATGCTCTTTATTTGCCTCCGACCTTTCCTGGGGACTTGATATTTTGTCGATGTTTATGGTAGAGTCTATGTTCACGTTGGCTCACGTGCCTTCAGCGTCTCGTTGGGGAAGAGGTTGGTAGAGATGGGTGAATGGGACGACGACCGCTTCGTTTCCTGACTATTGTTCGATGAGAGAGACTTATTTGATCATGCGAGAAGAATGGTATCAGGTGCTTATGTAAGAGCCTAGCGACGCTGCGATAGGATATTGATATTTGGAAAGCCATCGTTACAGAGATTTCTCGTGTGCTTCCCATCGATTTTCTGCTCGCGGGGTCATTTGGCTGTCCGCTTCGTTTAAGATTGACCGGTGGTCGTGTGACCCATGTGACGCCATGGTAATGAGATAATGCGACTAACGTATATTTTGATCTTCCGGTGAAAGGCCCCGTTAATATAATAACAGTCTGCCATCGATTTGAAATTGGGATGACTCTTATATAAGGCATTCTGTGTTTGCTGTATTCTACAAACGATCGGCTGTGCAGTCCGCAGGTTGCAAACTCTTGGGCAGATGGATCGTAATTATTATTTAATCAAGTATGTAGCAATTCGCGTGCATCATTCCATTATTGAGCGATACGTGTAACAAGCCCATTAAACTAGCGTAACGCTACCAGACCATAACTACCCATACAATAAAATATATTCCCGATAAATGCATTCCTTCGCGTGATGGAATTCAGGACTAAAGTATTTCTGAAATCAATTTTACAATCCCATACCTATCGCAGCGTGCGGTAATGGAAACGCTCCACGAATCGATCAAAATTGATTTCAGACCCCGCCGATCGACGAAATCGATCGCACGATCAGCCCGTCAACGTGGTACAGGTTGATCGGTTTTGCAAACCGTATACTTTTCCAAGATGACTCCCCTTAAGGATCGTTGCCCGACGTCAGACCGTGTAGGCCGCGTAACGCGTAATTCATGAACTCTCCGTTTTGATCCCTGAGCAACTGTCCATTACATAAGCCGTGCACTTACCCATTCAGCACTCCCCGCGTTTTCCATCAGTTTTCGCATGTAAATACGCGGGATCCTCGTCTAATCGCTCGTCACGTACCGTTAATTCCCACACTGTTAACGTCTTACAAAATTTTCGACCTACGATAAGCGCGGCCAGATATCCTGAGCATCCGAAGATTTTCACATTCTTTCCGCTACCGTGCACAGCACGGCGCGACTATACTTTTCCATCGTCCCGTGCCTCTCGTTTCTCTCGCACCGTCGAAGAAGCGCCACTCTCGGTTTAGTCAACCGCCCGAGGCCATACTTACTGCTCCTCCAATGTCCAATTTGATGTAATAACAGTAAATCGATGAGCCCGTGGTATAAGGCTGCGCTCCACAAATTGCCTACTTACCGTGAACGGTGCAAAGACGAAGAGTCGTTAACTGGCCGCAAATTCGTGTTTTCCCTCGACATGTCATGCGCGCGACAGCGTTCTGACATCAACGTCGCGCCTCCTTTTTTTTACTTTTTCTCCCCCTGCCCATCCCCTTCGCCAACCCTCGTCCGCACGTACGTTTTACGTCGCGGCAATTTGGAACTGGGTAAACGTGTCCACAGGTAGCCTAACTGTAACCTGTGAATACGTGACACTCCTTAGCGGCTCGTTGACGAATCGAAGTGCGCGGAAGCGGCATTAAAGAACAGTTAACGTTCCCGAAAGACGCGGTGAAGGGTGCTAAAAATGATTGATTTCTAGAAAGTGATTGATGCGCGCCTTAAATTTGCCCGGACGTCGCTACCGGTGAATTTTGATCATCGCCGTTAATTAGGCGAGAGCGTCAGGCGACGAAAATCGAGAGGATTCGTCGACTCGACTGTCCGACGCTAGCCAGACGAGGCACGGAATTTCGACAGGTGATCGATCCGCTCTACGAACGACGTGTGAACGAAAGATTAACCGAGTGTGCAACCGCAGCCGCTCCGTTGTCCGCTCGCGTATCATAATTGTGAAAGTGAACGAAACAATTAAGCGGTTTCTGTTGGAATTTACCGGATCGTGGGGAGGGGAAGGAAGGACGAGCTTCTCTTTTTTCCTCCGGACGACGCCGAAATCCGAGCGGAGAATAAGTAACGGTTTTTCGGGAGAAAGTTCATCAGCCATGGGAAGCTAACGTACCGTTCGCGCCGATTCCAGCTTCCCGGCGGCAAGGACGTCGGATCGATCCGTGTTCCGCATCGGTGGCCGATTTCACCCCGTTCGCAAATTTCTATCGTAACGACTTGCGCGATCGATTTTTAACAGTCCGCGCCGCCGACGCACGTCGGCCTCGATCTAACCGCATATCGCACCATTGCGTTCAGGCGAATTTCGTACAAAGCCGAGAATGCCAGCGAGCCTCATCAACGCACGATCAAGGAATCCAACGGGCGAGAGTACGAAACGAGACCAGAATAAAGGCTATTGACACGATTACAACTTAATCCCATCCTGGCGAGGTTAATCAAGATAAATGAACGTGTCGAAAGAAGTTGCGGGATCATCATTGCGCGAGGTGATAATTCAATTTGCCAGACACCCAAGAGCTTAGAAATTCCACGACCGGAAACACCGCGCAAGAGCAGCGCGGCTATGCTGGAAACAGTGTTAACCTTAATGGCCCGACATCGACTGAACGCTTTAGTCTACATCCGATTACGTTTCGTCACCTCGCCGGTTCACATGCCCCGCGCTCGCATGGTTGAGTTATCGATGAATATCTTGCGATTAGCCGGGCGTGTCAGGAGCCTCCAAGGTACATTCGTGGCACGTAGAAACCAGAGAAATCCTCAGTCTCGGGTAACCAAGGCTCACATCTTACCGGGCCGATCACGAATGCGTCGTCGCACATATCTCGGACTTATTGTCATTTTCCTATATTTCGTTTCCGTTGCTTGCTGGCACTACGTCCGTGGCGAAGGAACGTGTGACGTTCGTTCAGGGCGAAGGTAGGTGGACCCTCGTACCTTGCACTTTCCCTCTCGCGCGCTTACGACCGCCCCCTTGATCGTGCAATCTCGCGTGCAGGTACTTACTTTCGAAAATGTGTCGGTGTGTTAGCACCATGTCGATCGCCCGATTGGCTATCGACGGAGGCACGTGTGTTTTTCACAAGGAGTGAAACGTGCACCCGCGCCGGATCTGCATGCGTCATAAGGCAATTTACGAAACCGTTCGCTCATAACGACTTTTGCTTAAGTCCGCCTGCCGATTTCGTAAATGGCCGGGGCGGATTAGATACCCGCCTTGTCGCGCGTACCAGGTACCAAGATTCTCAGACGCTAAGTCCTAAACTCTCCGCCCGTTCCTGGTGGCGATCTTCGAAGTTCCGAGAATGACATCGCAGTCTCTTCTACCATCGGCAAGTGCAGTGAACTTGAAGCACGAAGCCTTGAATTCGCTTCCGCATATTTGATCCTTCGTGGAAGAAAACGCTTCCGATATTCGATCTGTGCTCTCAAAAAATCGATGACTAGCGAGCGAACTGCGAAACGTATATCCGGTATTGGACGTAGGTATATGCCGATAGTGGCTCGCAGTTGAAAGGCAACGAGCGTCGCACCTTCGCGAGGCGTGCATAGAAATAAGCAATAGGCGTGTCCCGCTCGCTACGCGTCGCAAAGTTGAAGGCGTTCGAGTCGAACGGAACGTGGTCCAAAGCACTCGGTACGGTGTCACGAAACGTGACTATTTGCACCGTAGACAGCCTCTCGCTGACTCGTTACTGTTAAAACGAAAGGTCCTTTCGACACGGTACAGTACCTACGCCCGATAGTCGAGCCTTGATCGACCTTCTGTCAGCCACGACATTTTCCCACTTTTTTTCCCACCGCTCAGACTCGAGCGTGACAACTGGGCCCGCTCGTTTCTACATCCGCTTTATTCCTGCAAAAAAAGGTGCAATGCTCAACCTAATCGCGATACCGAACGGAACGTTTCGGAGGCCTTCGACGGCCTTGCTTCATTCGAGCGCATTTCGCGAATGTACCGTTCCCGAGTACGGCTTATCACGGTGATATATGGACATTAACTTTCTAATCGGAAGCGAACTTTGCCATTTTTCCGGATTACGAAGCATGAATCATAGCCTTGTCTGAGCAGTCTCGAACGTGAATAATATTAATAACCGAGCGGCTTTGTGCGGATTGATTGAGAGCATCGATGGTATTTGATAGTCCCAGGACTTGAAAGGTACTTTATCGTGGACGGATACGATAACAGCTGGGCAGAGAGAGAGCGAACAAGAGCTGTTATGGCACAGGTAGGACAGTGGTTCGCAGTGGATCGACTGCTATTTATTCCGGCCAATAAGCTGTTTGCTTCGAGGAAAAGCTGATGGCGCAACATGTAACGAAAATGGTGCAGGAAAGCCTAGCGATATAACGCCTGTCTCCTCTTGCCGATATTTATTAGTCTCATAAAACACTCTCCTCCGACATGCCGACGGACTCACAATCGCAATTAAAATCCATCCGCCATACCGTCGGCAAGCTAATCCCGAGGCGCTCCGTTCTCAGAAATCGATCGAAAAGACACGCTTCCGACCTATATTTCTGCCTCTGAGGAATCTCAGGCACGGGACGTAACAAGCGCCGGACTCGCATTCGATCAATCATCGACCGCCGAAGTTCGCCGGATGCAGGAATCGCGAGATTTATGCGTACATTGCATAGTAGTTGTCCCGATCGGATCGCGGGAAACGATCAGAAATTGGCACTTTTGTCCATTGCCCGCGACATGCACTTACGCCCATCGTAAATCAAGACTTTTTTTCCTATCCACGCTCCGAGAGTAGGCTTTCTACCGTCGACACTGACCGGTTTCAGTTAATTTCGAATTAATAGCGGAATATTATCCCCGGCCGCGTCGCGACTCTCAATATGGTCTCGCCGGGGTAGCTTAATCAGACGCGACTTCGGTCCACCATGACGGCAGAGCGCGAATAGGAAAGAAGGCTCACCTTGAGTCGCAATGGCGCGGCTCTCGGCAAAAGCGAAAGGTATCCAAAGAACGAGTACCGTACGCCCATAATAAAAACAAGCGCCGACGCTCGTACAGCGCAAGCTGCCAGAAGCTGCAATGCCATTAACTCCACCGTGAGAAACAGGTGGCGGGATTTGACTTGGCAGGTCGGACAATGATCACGACCCTATTGCGCCTTGGCCCCCTTCATTGCCACAAAGTTCGACGTGCAGTTCGTACTGCGCCGATCGTGCGGCGGCAATAATAATGGGTCCGCCGATTGGACAGTCGATTGTCAACTGCAATGGTTTTGCATCCAGCCTTCGACTCCCCCAACGGCGGATGCCTTGCGCGACGCTCGATTGCGATAATGATACGATAATTGACATAATTGCACGCCGAACGGTTAGCGAAGTAAGGGAAATCAGGTTGAGCACGGTCAAGTGGTAGGCGGATCGGTCGCGAGCGCGAAACGTGGAATTCCGCTTATCGACATATGCAACGGCCGTTAATGGCTCCGAACGGAGTCCGATCAACAAACATAACGTTCCGGCGATAGACACTTTCTCCCCCGATCCGGAGTTAACCCTTTGTGCTCTCGGCGTTTTTCGACCTAATTACGCGTGCCTAGCCGTGTTATTACCGCGCGCGGGCCGTCGTATATTACGCGTCAAGGTACAATGCAAATAAACGGGAGAACTACCAGTTAAATTTATCCCCGCCGTAAAGAAACTGGTGGGACGGCGCTGGAACAGCGGTCTACTAAGTAAATACGATTACACGTGGACCGGGCATTGAGAAACATCGGACGCATATCCCAAGCGCGGAATCATTAGGCACTCGATCTACCGTTAAGGTCGTTAGAATCCGTGGAATCCTCGTGAGCTACGCAGCAATACATTTTGTCCAACTTTTTCGTCTACGTGTCGGATTTAGCCAGCCGAACGATCGAGGACGTGAACGTCGTTAACAGTAAACGCGCCTATGTATTAACACACATTCTTAGGTGCACACAGCTCTGCAGCGCGAGTCGAGCATCATCTTCGACTCGTTTCCTATCGCGATTGAGACCCGGATTGGCCAGACCCGATGAGATTCGTCGGCATTCCGCCCGTTAGCTAATTAGCAGTCAAGCAGACATCAACGTGTCTCTGGGAATGCATACTACGGGCTGACTGGATACACAAGCTGCGTGTACTTGCTTCACTTCCTGCAACCTAATGGGATACGAGTTGTCAGTTGCCCCACAGCGGGCACAATATGATATAGCGGCGCAATTCGTGCGTCTATGGGCGTTCCATTCGTCGTGTAGCATGTCGCAGGCAACATTTCTTACTTTCCAGACCCACATCCTAGTCCGGCCGATTGCGTAACGTCTCTTTCTTGCTAGCCGACTTCCCCCTCGCGCGTAGGCCGAAGACGTGCGCGTAGCCGCGTACCAATTTGCTCGCTTCCTGTTCCGAGGCGAAAGATAAACACTTCGCTGACAATGAGACCCGCTATCGTTGCGCGGTATCGTTGTCCTTAATAATCGTTACTTAACCGCGATACCCCTTTCGTACGGTGCGAAATAACCCAGATTCCCCTTGACATCGCGTAATCCGCTCCTCCTCCATTCATGTCCCTTCCTGATTACGGGGAGTGTCTTCATTAAGAGCTCGGATGTAAAGCGCAAGGAAAACCGTGCCACCCTGTGAATCATTTTCCCTCGTTACGCTCGGAGGCCTTTATCGTCCGTCGATGAAAATTACGCAAAGTTGCATCGGAGGTACAGATGTTCCGAGCGAATGCAATCTCGCTGGCGTAGAATCATTCGCCAGCGGCTGAAAAGTACGCGCCTATTTACATAATGCTATTTGATTCCCACTGTTTACGGCTGACGATCGGCAGAATTCAGTCTCCGCCTCAGCATCGTTTTCATATTCCCAGCAAAAGTGGATACTTTTGTTCTTAATGGCGTAGACATCGTATCGTGCGATCGTAAACGTCATTTTATTGGGAAGCGACCAGAACGGCGTGAGTCATGGAAAGATTTTCAAAGAATCTTTAATGAACTAATTACCGCAAAATACACTGTTGCGTGCGCGTTGAAAGGGAAGGTGGCCTCATGCTCGTGTACGCGCTCATAGAATATTCGACGTATTATAGCTGCATTAGAAAATCGTTATTGTGATATAACTTTCATCTTAGCCTTGTTAGATTATGTCATTTTTTATTCCTTCTACATCGTTACTTCACCAGTTACGTCGCAATCGTTGTTTTCGTACATTTTCCCACTTTCGAAACTACATTCTCACTGATCTACGTTCCGTGCATGCTTTATGGTATGTCCGTAGATATGGATTCATGCGCGATGAGAGTCTGCTATGTCGTGTTGAACAAGGTTGCTATTATACTATCGGCTAGTTACTTTCTAATTGCTCGGTAGAACATCGGGTCGGACAATTCTTTTTTGAAAGAAATGAGCAATTCGTAATCAGTGCTACAACTACATCGCGCCGGGCAATAAAAAAATTTCACGGAAGACGGATTATCTAATGATCTCCGACGTTCACTCTTTCACAATCTCGTAGCACGGTCTCATCGCCGATCGATTAAGCATTGTCGTTGATCGCGCTGCATAAAGCGCATATGCATGTTAATCGCCTGATTAATTACACGTGTCGCTTGGCAACATGAGCACGACCCGAATCGTGCAATGTATCCGAATGTATTTTCCGGGGTAATGCAAGATCGCGTTGTATTTCGACGATCGATTGCACGCGCTCGTACGAGCCTAAACTCGATTCGGGCCATGTTCGCAGTGACATTTACACATTGCTCATATTTCAACTTACCGGCCGCGCTGACAGGCCAAACGAGCATTTCGCAATATGCAATTGCACTTCTATCGCTTCTATTAGTCGCGCTTGAATTAGCCATTATGAAGAAGCGCCGACGATCATGGCCGTTTATCGTCTATTCTAAATAAGGAAAGTGCGGTTTCGATGCATACCTCGAAGCATGTCTAAACGTGGCAAAACGCGTGATTAGGAATCTTCCCCCATCTCTCTCGCTCTCTCCGGCTGTTGCGGGATCCGTCATTGTCTTAACATCGTTCTGGAAGCGTCTGCGGATAGATTCTATCACGATCATCGACCCGGCATTTACGCGAAATTGGAAACATTTATTATAAACAGCGAGTGAAAGCACTTTCCCTCGAATTTAATGAGTCATTAGGATGTAATTTCACACTTGCCTCGGATCACTTGCTTTAATTGTTATGCCCCTCTACCTTCTCATTGTCCTCTCTCGCTACGACAACAGGATGAAACCTCCGGAAGTCATTTCCCTTTCGGAGACTTCATTGAAAAGTGCTTCACGCACTTTCTGCGATGCGTTTCACCCGGGTCCCAGGTAGCAACGCATTAGACGAGTGTCGGCCTTAACTGTAAAGAAGCCGTTTCGCGTTCATTAATTTCACTTAACGAAGACATACAAGGCGATCAGGCTCGTTGCTGAAATTCAGTAACGCTTAACGGGAGTACCCCATTGTCCAACGTGGCGCAAAGATTACCTCAAGCGCTCAATTACGCTCCCAGACGCGCACATTGTCTGAATGCATGAACTTATCTCGATACCGATGCTCGCCGGATAATAACTAAAGCCGATAGCAAAATTCAATAACCAACCTGCAGAGTTATCGCCGGTATATAGACGCTAATATACCATCCTCCGATGAGTTCGTAAACTGAATTGACTCAACTCCTTGGCTCCGACGATGACCCACGGATTATAACTAATACCGTGGTGAAATTCAATAGCTGTGGGTCCCGAGTCGTTGCGAATATATTGAGTCTCGTGAGCGAAGCGCTAGAAGTTCATAACCGGAGCGATTTATCTCTACGGTAATGCTATATACCCCCATTATTCGCCAGCGTAAAGTTTGCCATTATACTACCCATGCGAGGCTTCGACTCTCACACACTCGAGTCAACCACCAAATTCATCCGAAAGCTCTTCTCCGAACCAGTCAGGCAGGGAATAAAGAGTGCAGTAAAAGTTATGAAAATGCGATCTCGTTAGTCGAGCGGCATCGTATAAGTAAAAGCGAGAAAAAATGGAGCTGACGACTTTTGATGCCGTTCACCATCAGAGAATTTTTTGTTCCACTCCGAATATGTCCACCGTCAGCAAACTAGCGGCTCGAGAATTTCGCGGTTGACGTCAAGCATACTGGAAACCGCGAGATGATCGAAGTAAACGGCCGTGTCATTAAAACTCGGCAGAAGTGGACGGACTCGGAAGAAAGTAAGAAACCGGCCACACTCATGGGCAACGAAAATGTCTCATCGAACAGATTTACATCCGCCGATCATAAAAATTCTAAATTTTGGGGAACATTCTCTATGTCACCTCGAGGTTTAATATATTTTACATACGTGCCAGTCAAATATATTCTTATTGTATTTCGTTTGATAAACCAACATTCCACCCTCGTTACGCGCAGCTATTACTTTCCTCTTATATAGTGACAATATTTAGATAAACTTCAACAATACATCAACAAGCTTTACCCTTCCTTCTCACTTATCTAACCAGAACTATAACAATTTTCTATCAATCCGTAAGGATGGTTCCGCAACGATTCTGATCGAGTCGATCATAGCAATTCTCCTATTCGTAACTTTGGTCGGCCTGGCCGTCGCATGGATCGGCAAGTCGCATTTCTGCTGGGCGCGATCGAGACAAGAGCGTGTAAATCGCGTCGGCGGCGTGACGAAGTTCGGGAAAGTGGCGACCCGCCGTCCTCGATCCTTTGCCGCCTCGATCGCGAGAGATCGACACACCCCGCGGAACGCCTCCGCTGCCCGTCGTGCCGATACGTCAAACTGCAATCAGCCCGCCTAATTGCGCCGTTTAGAGATAATCTGGCGTTGCGCCGCGCGAAGCCACGGGCCGGCTCGTAAATCGCAATATTCGCGCTCCAGGATAAATTCGAGCCTCGAAATCCGAATTCGCCGCACTCTGAGAAAAAGTATCATTGTCAGAGTGTTACCGCACGGATTTCGGGGAATGACGGAAACGTTTGCCAATACCGGCCGACATAACGGTCTACAGACGAGCTTGACGAGATGGAGGGAGTCTGACTGGACGATTCTTTCGCGTTAGACACTTGCGACTCGAGCGCATGTCGATAGAGGGTGAGGAAAATGCACCCACGCTGTCGGCTCACGTTTCTTCGCGCGATTCCGTATGCATTTTATCTTGATTAATTTAACGAGCGGAGTAGGTACCGTAACAGCAGGTACGTTCACGATTGTGACTGACGGTGGTATCCGTTCGAGAGTGTAAATAGCGAGCAATTCGTATCGGTCGGCGTGGTTGCTCTAGCAGAAAGATTTATTTAAGAGACAGGTACAGCGACACTATCTACGGGCATGCATATGCGTGGAGATTGTCCGATGATAATTACCGAACGGGACCGAACCTTTAAAGCGCGTTAATGAAATGGGAATTCGAAGTCTGACAGCCGAGCGCTTGAAATTATACTTTTCCTTTTTTTTTTCCATTACGGTCGTGATTTATGAATGCCGACAGTCGTTAGTTGAGCGCGACGGTGAAAGGGAAAAAATGCGGAAAAAAATTGGGTAATGTCTAATAACGTTAAACTGGTTTTCGTAGTGCTGAAATGCCAGACAGCCTGCGCAAAAGCTACCGGCTGCCATTTAAATTTTCGACGGCATTACAATTCCAATAATTGCCCCGGCGGTGCCGCGTGGCCGGTATACGGGAGAAAAATTACGGGATATGTATATTTTTTTAAGCCTGATTTAATTCCCCGTTATGGGCACGAAGCGTGCGTCCGGCCAGGAGAAACTTTGAGTCCGGCACGTGACCGGGGTACTGTATAATTCGCCGCCGTGCTTTTTGATGATCGTAAATTCGCAGTCAGATAACGAATCTCCGCGGAAAGCGCCGAAAATACGTCACTCGAATCGAGTCCATCTTATCGGTGCCACGCACACGCGCCGCAAAATACAGGAATGAGAGTAAGCATAAAGGATAATCTGTCATATGACAACGTTTCGCCTCGCTTGCAGGCATCCTGGGAAAATAAAAAGCACGTGAGCAACCCAGTTCCGAAACTTTACCCTTTTTTTACGTTATCGACTTGAACGATGTGACAAGAGTTGCACGTATTGTAAAACAACAGTAACTATCACTTACCTTAAAGTATTTGTTTTTATGCTTGCCCCATTTATAACAGGCTGATTTGTAATCATTTACAACGGAAAAAAAACGGTCAAACGCAATGACATTTTGCTGTAATAGTGACAGAATAAAGTTCTCCTATTGCTCGCGGGAGCACTCACGTCAATGACACGACACTGACATGGCGATCTACATGCTGACGGCGCAATAAAGAAGCAATAGTGTAGGAACGTGCGTACCGTTCGATCAAAGTTGCGAGGAAGGCGTTAACAAGGACGCACGGGGCGTTAAGGTGAAAACACGGCACTCCGGTCGCGTGTAAGAATATGTTTCACTTTCCTTTGCCGGACAGAATTACGAGGTCTACTCACGCACGCTCTGTTTTAAGTGCTTTTGTAACGTCTCGGTAAGTTTTACCTGGTTCGGAATCAACGTTTATCTTTCGGGTAGAGTTATATGTGCGAACTGTCTGGATGTGCGAATGATAATTACGATAAAATATGCCAGGATTAGATACACCGACAGGTTCACCAATTGAACAGAGCTAAGGTTCCAGGATGCTTCGACCTGGATCGAAGATAACATAGGCCGGATTCCGTTTTATGCAGTGCAATATTTATATATGCGCGTTCATTATCACTTTTTGCGATACATATTCAATGATATAAAGGAAATTCGTATAAGGCGTTATCGGAAAGTGCATCAAACGGAACACGTAGTCGGGCAGAGATACATAAGTCGAGTGAACGTAGCTAATGAAAAAACGTGCATTTTCGCTCGTTAATCACGAGTTTTCCTGTAGCAAGAATTCCGCGTCGACAGACAATGAAGCACTGGAATCTCGACGAATGGCATGTTATTCCCTTCGCAGCGTTCCCCGGGGCATTCGGAAGAAAAATGGCACTGTCGTTAGACAAATGTGCGGGTGGGTATGTGGGTCAGACGTACGTGGTCGGGCTGAACCTGAAGTCGCAACCGAGTCGCGCGTGTTTCCGTTTTCACTCCCGACCTTTCAGCGAATTCAAGTAACTCAACTTCCACTTTCCTCGCGCACGAGCGGCTAGAAGCGGATCGCAAATCTTGGCGCGAGACGCGGGGCAGAATGAATTTCATAACTGTCCCATACCCGGACGTCGGGTCAGCCTGTACGCCGAGCGGGAGCTATCTGGATGATAAGTTACCGAGCCGATTATTACGTTCGGCGCGTCGTGCGCTGACACGACGTGACACGCCGTGACACGCTCGGGACGTGACGTGATCCGGGCAGAAGGCGGGTTAATACAATAGTCGCAGGGACAGAGACAGCTTAGTGGGATCTCTCGAGCGAGACTTCTGGCGCGGCCGGATCCCATTTCCGTCCCTAAACGGAACGGCGGCAAGTCAGTGAACTGTCAACGGCCGCTCGCACGACGATTCCTCGACATTCCACGAGAAACTCGTTGTCGGCCTCTCGGCTCCTTCCGTCTGATATGTCGCAGGTACGTTAACCCGAAAAGAACGAGTGCGCAACGCGTGCAGAGGACATGCACATGCCACTCGAAGCGGGAACGATCCGACTTCCGGTAATTCGATTTTTCGACGACACCGCCCAACAGTCGATTACACCGCTCGGAAAAAACTGATCGGCGAAAGTCAGCCTACGCCGATCGAGGAACAGTGATTATTACACTTTGCATCCTGTCGCCGATCTACGCTCGACTACTTTCTTCGATGCCTAATTAAACACCGTTGACTTTCTTGCATTCGTAACGGACGAGCGATGCCGGGATCATGTAACCGCGTCGATACCGTGGATGTCAAAAAATTGCCGGATTCCCGTAACATATAGGGCGCGCGCTGGCGCATGCGATATTAACAATTAAATCCCGGCAACGCTCGGAAGCCATTATCCACGCGGGACACGTCCGATCTGACGCAACGAAACCGTTCCACGTTACGTCTGCGAATTTTTCGCCCCAACGATTAGCTTTTACGATTGCGACGCGCAATATCTCTCTCTTCCCACCGGTTTTCTCGGAAAAACAATGGGGAAGAGATCGTTCGATCGGACGGGTTCCATCGACGGCCCGGGCACGGCTGAATAATTCTGCCGACGATCGATATTTCCATCGAAAAGAAAGCGAGATAATGATGGCTCATTCGCGAGCCCGCGACGGCGGAAACGTTTGCGCAATCGGATAATGCGCCGGGCATTCGTGGAATTTAGCCAGCGAAATTCCGTCTGGACGCGTGTCCGTTGACAATAACCACTGAATGCGGACGAGGCGGCGCGCACGTCGCGCACGTCGCGCGTACGCTCCACTCAAATTACTTAATCGCCCCGCCGTACGATGATTCAGGAGCTATGCCGAGACTCTCGACGGGGCCCGTTTCTTCCCGACGGCCGCGAGTCTGCCCACCAGGAAACGCCGGAATGGCCCATTATGCCCGTTACTCAACCTCCTCGTTCTCGGCGTCACTGAATTCTCTATCGTTCGGAATTCTGAAATTCAACGTACGCGCGAAATTGCGCCGGAGAATTCGTTCGCGTCGATCGCCGACGCCGAGTTTTACGGGAGGGCGAGGACGATGAGTTGGCGTGCACGTTCGGCGCTTTTTGCCAACTTCGGTTCGGATAATGACGGCGCGGTATTAATCACCCTCGCCGGATCGCGCTTCTTTGGGCTCGGTCGATGGGCGAGCGTGAAAGCGGCCGCAAAAAGATAGTCGTTCGTAATTGCTTCGTGCCTGGATTTTCTTTATTGAATATTACACGAAAATCGTGCGTGCGAACTCATGTTAATGCACGGGCTACCGATGAACGTTGCTCATTGGCAAAGATTTATTGATAGAATTCGAAGGTACTTTCGCGGAACCAATTAAGAGTAGCGCCTGATACCGTAACTGCCGCGTCGTTCGGTAGTACAAATCGTTCGCAGCGGGAAAGTTCGTGTGCCGGGGGGATTCACCTGTATTGAAATTCCCCTATCTGAGGCGCCTCGAGTGGAACAGCACGCGCTAGTGTATCACTCGATCTGCGCCAGTCGGTCTGTCCCGTCGGCTGGGAAGGATCGCATTTCACTCGGCGAGAAGGTGATTGTTCCTCTTAAGTGATGCGGCGGACATTGGCGCCAAGTGAAATCTCTTTTATCGCGCCACACTACGCCTGCACTCCGGCCCGTGCTTCCGCTCGTCTCTCCCTCGCGCTCCGCCATTTTTTTTTCCCCGTCCCGCAACAACGAGCGTACGCATTAAACCGGTGCATCAGCTTTCTTCTTTTGGCGCGCGAAGACCGCGGACGAGGACGTTACAAGTTCTTTTCCTCGCGCGCTAAGAAGGGATACAAGAAAGAAACCGCGGCGCAGATTTACGCACGACTCCGCGCGCGCGCACACACGCGCATCGATGACAACGAAGCCAAAAGCACCGGGAACGATGAGTTGAGAAAGGTGCCGATCGTTAGGAGGCCTAAATTATCGTTCGCTCCTTTGCGCCGGCGAAATTCACACACACCTCATTCATTCGACAGTGACGAGGAAGACGATAGCTGCTCAGCCTGAAAAGAGTCTCGGGTTTGAGGAAAGTTTTTAATTATTCCGCCTTTCGTTTTTGCGAACGGCAGGCAGATGGGGGGGGGGGGGGGCAGGAGGGCGCCTCGATTTACGACTTCCTCGCCCCTTTCGTACAATTATTTCTCTTCCCGGCGGTGGCACGACGCGCGCGGATATGCTTTTTGTCATGTACGGGACACGGTTTCCGTTTATTTCCCGGCAATTTACCGGCTCCGCTCCGTGCAACGCGTTCCCGTCGGCAAGTCCGTTAAAGGTAGAGGTCTAGAAATGATGAAATCGTCCGATTTCCTGGTTCCGCCCTGCGAGCGTTAATAACCCGTCAACGTAAGCGTTCAATTATCCGCCCGTTTGTTTGCTAATGATCGCTAATCGTCGACGACCGAGCAAAAAGTCGCGGCTAATGTGCTTCTCGAGACGCTGCTCCGAGACGAGCCGGGCTATAATGTAATTCGGGTGTAACACTTAGATATGCGCGAGGACGTTAGAGATGCCTAATGACGAGCGGAGTCGTTTATAACATACGGGGAGCCGACGAGCTGTTAATGATACTACGTCACGATCACTGGTTAATTCTACGAAATTGGCTGGCTAGGAGGTGAGAAGTGGGTCTACGATAGGATTTCTCAAACTCTTTGAACGGATCCGGGGATCGGCTGGTTAACGGCATTGTTCCATCGAATTGACTTAGTGACTTAATGAGTTTCTCTAAACCGTTAGTTTACAACATCGTTTCGCAGAGATTAGACGACGATTCCCGTTTTAAGACTGTTCACACTTGTAACTGGGAGTCGATATTCTCGGCGTTGAAATTCAATTTACGAACTTCCACCGGCTGTCGGTGCTTAGGATTTTTTTTCTCCCTTCTGAATGAACTTTCTGCAATAATTTCGGTCGGTCAGAATTTCGAAATACGCTCGACAGGTTTCCGATTTTTACCTATTTGCAGTCAGGATTGAAATATTCCTCTTATCGATATTTTGATTGGCAGATTTTGCATCTCCGCCGCATTTTATACATCAACGTTGTAAGACGTGTTAAGTTACAACGATCTTACCCGCCGATCGTAAATCAGAGTCGGATATTCCACTATTCAGCGTCGCTGACACAGCGATTCTCACCTTCCGTTTTGCGCTCGATTTGCAAATGAAGCGTTAAATTTCGGCACGTCGCGAGGAAGATACGAGTCGTCTCGACGTCGTCGGGCAGTAACTCAGAGAGCGAATCGGAATTCGTCGATTAGTATGCGAATCAGAGATTCACCGCTCGGCCGACACGCTCCACTGATCGTCGGCGAGCATATTTTTTAAGCTATCCCGGGCACGTGTCCATTTTTCGACAGAACTCTCGCGCGAGTTTATCGCGTGCGATGCTTCAGACTGTCAAAACTGGCACGCAGTGAAATTCCAAGATTTCGAGTCCGACGGCAGCGCGAGCGGACGAAACGGAACGTGACCGGAGGCATGCCTTACTGAACTTCGACCGAAGCGGGTAAGAACGTTCGCCCCTATGCAAATACGGTTATTGTGCAATTTTCGTATTAGCAAGTGCGACGTTAAAGGTCAATCGACGAGCAGCGAGACGCGGAGAATGATTGGATCCTGCCCGTAATTGGATCAGGAGAGTGCCGCGAACCTGACATTAGCCGTACGTATATCTGCACGGATACTTACGTACGCAGGGTTACACAAAAGGAAGGAATACGCGCCGCGGACGTTTTCTGAGCAACTTTTATGCATACTCACGCCTATATGCCTTTCACGTGGCCTCGATTCCGCGACATTCGAGGAAGAAGATCGTTGAGTGAAAACCACGCTCGTTTCGGCGTTTGAGGCGGACCTCGATCTTTCAGTCTCTCGCTCCTCGAAATCGGCCGAGACTTATGACTCAACGAGGCGGCGATCTTCTCTGCCACAAATGTCTGCCCTCTCGCAAGAGCCTGAGCGCGCGCCGAGATTCGCGCGCTGATCAATTTGCAACGTTGTTCCCCGGAGCGTGCGGAATGCTTGATGCAACCTGCCGCGGTCAAGGCACGAACGGCGGCATGATGCAAAAACGTGCGGAGAACGAACGACGTGTTCGAAAACGCAAACGAGCCTTCGCCGTCGACGGCCGACTCGATCGATATATGCGGGCGGCACGTAAAGTTAATTAGCGCGATGCAGTCGATGAGGTGCCGGCCGTATCCGCGGAACAGCGCCGTTCATTAAGACGGCTGCAAAGAGAGATAAAAGCTTTCCACCTTCGGCAATGTTTGTCCGGACTTGTCCGGGCTTGCCCGAGTTTACCGGAGCGGGCGCCCGTCCCGATTTCCGTGATCGTTCAATTCGCCCACGCATCGTACCGCTTACGTGCGCCTTCTCGGTGCTTTATCGTTGTTCCCGATATCGACAACAAGTCGGCGCGGAGAAACTGTTGCGTAACCCGGTAGTGCAATCAGCGCGATGACCGAGTACGTAAATTATTGCGCGCTTTTAAATGCCGAGGAGGAAGGCAGACCTAGTAGGCAAAAAGATAAAGAATGTGAGAATTTCAAACTCGCTTTATACAATCGTACGAAATATGCGGGAGCGGCGATAAAGAGTTGCATTATAGAGGGAACGGAAATAATTAGGCGATAATATTGGGAACAGACGTTAACGGCGGAGGATCGAGGCGGTCAGGGTTTATGTAACGCGCGATCGGCGTCGTTTGACGGGAGATTTCGAAGGCAAACGGCATCGGCCTATTAAATCAAGTATTAAGCAAGACGAGTCGATGGCCTGTCCCGTTCGGCGTCGTGCACTTGACATTGGCCAAAACCAGTAGACCCTGGGCTTCGTAAGCCGAACGAAACTAGCTCGGCCGCCTTCTCGCAGGTCGTTGACTGACTTTTATCATCCGCTCGAGATCAGCGTATACCGTTTCGGGCCAGGTCAGTGATTTCGACTGCATTACACTGCCGATCTACCTTCACCTACAGCGGAGAAAAAAATGGCCGCCGCCGCGAACGTCTCTTCTACCCGCAATCGTACCGTATAATCTGTACTCAATGTTTATTCTCAACAATTAAACGGCACTCGTCTTAATTGCACGAACGCGGCTTCTCATTATTTGTCTCTCCGTATAGAACGGACGCGTCGAACGTTTTACGATTTTAACGGGAAAGACATAAAAGGCTCGGGCGGCAAATTTTACGGTCGAGCGAATTAAACGATTTCACCGTAACCGTGTCAAATTTTATCAGGCCGAAACTCTGCGTTCGTTAATGAAGCCCTGAAATTACGCGCGTGCATCGCTTAACAGGCTTTGAAGTGCACTCGCATCGGAATGCCACATACGTTCGATTCGTTACATCCTTACACATCCGAGCAACTGTCACGACAATTACGCGGATCATGCAGGATGTGCGAGAGTGCGCCAGCTGTCGGTACGCAGGATTCCGCCGACTATTGCACGTGAACAACTTCCTGCTATTGAAACCGGCGAAAAACTGAGCCGATGCAAGCTGGAAGACGCACGGTCGTTATTCATGAGAAGACGTCAGGTTATTACACTGCAACGATCTACCCGATTTCTATGACGCCTTAAGCGCCAGGAGTAAGATCGGGCGGAAGCGCGGAACAGGAAAACTTTGTCCAATTACTAAAAACTAAATCTCCATGGAAGTGGCATTGTGCGCACACGCAGTGGCAATAATTGAAGGGGAAACGATGGAGAAAAATGCATTTCTGTAAATGGACACGCGGAGAGAAATGCCGGACAAACGACTCTCTGCGAGCGAACGTAGAAAAATGCGCTTCTTACAACAATCGTCATAAGTCTGTAACAATGGTCGAGCGGCAAGGGTTGTCGGCGTTACATGAAGATGTAAATGGAAATGAATCAATCGGGATCGCATTCCTCGAGCATTGAAACGTATTTCCTGGAGGAGCGGAGGGCAGAGCCGCGATTGTAACGGTGAAAACGACGAAGGATGTAGATAGGAATGGGCGACGTCTAGATGTTGGAGTTGCCGGTCTCGAAGTCGATCGGGACCACTCTCTATTTCCGAAGCACACCGCAGCCAGTAACACGGTAACGGAGCAATAATACAGAGCAACGGCAGCTGTCCGGGCCGATCGGCTGAACTGTGTCACGCTTTCTGCATCACTTGGTTAGCACGCAACCGCCACGGCGAGCGAATGCAAATGAAATCGATCTGCGACGAGGGCGGCTGGATTTATCGTCCGTGGAATTCGATCGTGACAGACATCGACGCGGAAGGAGACGCGAACGTGACCGAAAGGGACAGCGAATGTTCAATTATTGCAAAACGTGTAGACTAATTCGGAGAAATTGGTCGCCGAACGGTCCTACAGGAATGTCGATCGATGATTTTTCTCCATCGTACGCATGTTAGATCGGCATCTAACGGTAAATGCAAATGAAACTGAGACGGGCGTTAAGTTCAATATAGACAAAACGAAATTGTGAGGGTCTCTTGTGAGATAGGTTTGTCTGTGTGCAGAAGTACGTGTAGAAGATGGATCGGGGCGTAAGATTGTGTGTATGTTGGTCCAACCGACGTGAAAGTGATATCAATTCCAGAAGCGGAATGAATGCCCCATGATCGACGCGTCTCGATGATGGATCGCGTTTGGCCGTGATCAATCGTGTCGCCGGTTATAGTCCAATTAAGTCCGTCGCCTAACGCCATCGGTGAGCATCTAATGTCAAGCTGTCGATCGACGTTTCATTAACTTGTCGTATTATTGACACGACCCAATTTTGAACGGAGCATGTCGCTGATTAACTGGAATTTTGTTTCACCCAGCAGCAGGTGCTTTTACGATTCTTTCATCGGATTTATCTTGGACGTCAATTGAATTTTTCTTTGAAACTGAACGCTCGTTACAGCGAAGTAATGTTATTCAAAATAATAGCATGCATCGCGTGTAATCGCCAGTGTTCGGCGCATTGACCTTTGCATACTTAAAAGGTGCTTATATAATACCTACGTAAAAACTTACTTATTACTCTTCGCGTGCGTAAATGTTCGCTTCTCATGTAAATAATACTATCTTCTTCGCTGCACCTCCAACTTTTTTCACCGCTCCTCTCTTACCGAGAAAACTTTCATCACTTGCAATTTCGCCCACGCATCTTAATTATTACAGATTGCGCATCGCCGTCGTCTCATTAGGCACGGCGCCATTGTTATATCGCTGTGCGACGCTATTTGCCTTAATGTCAGCGTGGGAACGACCGATGGCAATCGCTATGAAAAATCTTTGCAGCGAAAAGGACACGTCAGTCATCACCGTTTTGCTATACATTCAAGACTCATTTCATTTCATCAACTGCTATCGCTAATAAGAGAACTCGCTCATTCTCACGGATTAATTTGATTTTGACAAGCAGAATGATTTCTTGATTCGTCTCAGACTTTCTAGTTTATCGTTCATCCTGACATTGTCGTGTCGAATAAAACGTGTTACAAAAGACTTATAGTTGATAACAATCGCAGGGTCACCGCCCACAGTGAGAGAAAAACGGAAAGCGAGCTATCCCGTTGAACGCGTCAAAGATTCGAGGCCGAATGACATCATGGCGGCCGCTCATCGAATATCGATTTCGCCTGACCCAAAACTCATTCAATTTTAGGATCGTTACACCCGAAACTTTCGAGCGGAACACAGACAAACGCTCTCGTCCCATCGTACACGCTAATTTAATTTCCTTCGTCATGTACGAAAGGAACCGACATCTCTCAACATCCGCGTACGATCTCCTCAAAACGCAGAAATAGGTCAACCGCACTAATTGCGGACGAACGCAGAAAGTCTTTCCTCGAACGTTCCGCTCGGTCATCCTTACATCCGCAACGTGTCATTTGAACTCGTTCGGAGTGCAGGGACAAACGGCTGACCGACTGCGACGTCCACGAATATCGCGACCAATCAATGCAAGGGACAACTCTGACGCGCGGCTTCCCCGAAAAAAGCGGTGAGTCCGGTCACTTTTTGAACCTTTCATTTCGAGACGCTCACCTTCCAGCGACGTCACGCTCGCGGAGCAGCAGAAGTGAATTCTCTCGGCATCCTCGGACCGTAATTTCCTCGAAACGCAGTAACCGGTCACGGACGTAATTGGAATCCGCGAGCCACGCGCAGCGGACGAATTACTTACGGCGCACACGTACTTAATTAACAATTTATATAACGTTTAGGTCCCAGCGGGCCTCGTTAGGCGATCATTTGCGCGACTCTTTCCAGCGAGGCAGACGTCATAATAGAACGGAATCGCGGTTGCTTCGACGAATATCGCTGGCAAGAACTCGTGACTTTAGGTTTCGTTGCAGTCAATGGCGAGGCCGGGTGGTCGCGACGGAAACGTCGGTAAGGAGTCGAACGTCGGATGGTAAGGGGAGGATGGTAATTGGCGTGAAAGCTTTGTCTTCCTGTCGCGGCTAATTCCCGCGAAAGCGGCCGGATCTGCGAGCAACGGGCACAATTAGCATATTTGGTAGCGGTCGAAAGCCCTGCTCGAAAGACATCGTTTCCTTTTGTTCCCATTACGTCCGGGCTCTATCAATGAAGCCTGCTCAGAGTCTATTAGCGATAGTCATTTGTCACCGGCACTTTCTCCCCGTTCTTCTCTCTCTCGATTCTCCCCAGGGAGCGCTTATCGCGTTGTTCGGTTCGAACGAAGCGGCTAACGAATGCGCAAGAACGCGCCGCGAACTATCGGCAGCGGACAAATATGTCGCAACGAGCGGACGGCCGGATCGGTAACGGCAGTCGCTTGTAACGCGAGCACCATAGAATTTCAAAGATAACCGCTCGAACCTGCTCGCATTATGCGACGGACCGAACGAACGTACGATGTCACGGACATGCAGTGAACGTACGCCGGCGGAATACTTTGCTATGAGAAACGCAGCTTCGACCGACCGCTGGAATTGTACGCCAATTCCGACTCCCGTCCCGCGAGTCGTGGAATAATATACGCGTTCCGCGAGACGTTCATTCATTGTCAGTCAGCTTGGTGGATGCATTGCGTCAAGATTTTTGCCCCACCTCGCCCCGCGCACCCTAGACAAATTCTTCCTCGACGCAGCTCCGATCACCCCGTAACAGGTGTGACGCAATCGAATTCATCGGGCTCATTGTGAAATTACGCGTCCTCGAAATGTTCCCGGGAAATCGTACTATCACTCACCGAGATCGGAAAGTTCTCGACGGAGCGCGAGAATCCTTTCCGGTCCGCGCGTTAGCAATGACATTGCGAAGGAGGGTTAATCAGGAGCTATGAGTCCTTCTGGCACAGACTCCGGAGACGAGCAATTTGCGGAAATAAAGTGCAACTCGTCGAGCTATTCGCTTTATTGGCCGAAGCGAGGATGTTCGCGGGGGGAAGGCGGGAGGGAAATATTGGAAACGGGAGAAAGGAGCCGACTCTTTTCCCGATAACGAGTGGCAATGACCCAGACGAGTTGTAAATATAACATTGATCGACTGCTTAACCCTCGTCCGCGACTGCGGTGTCCGTTAAAAGCGAAGAAAGTACTATTGTGCGGCTGTAATTCGCGTTACGAGCGAACGATTCTATTTGCCGAACATCTCACTGCTTCGGCAACGGTACACTCTGGCAATTCCACGGTGTAATCTCGGATAGCAGGTGCATCTGCCACGGGTCAGAGAACAATAATAAAGCGGGTTACCTCGTTCGTATGTAAGCGTCCAGGTTGAATGGGCCATAATATTGCGTACAGAGTATTCTCGATTGACAGTTCGGATCTGCGAAGAACACGATAGCGGTCGCGGAACCTAAACGTCCCGAGTCATCGAGCTTGTAAATGAGTTCTTTTGCCGGGCAATTATTCGAAAGGCGTCGACGTTCGCTCTTCGTCCTATATACCGCACGGCGGAGCGTGAAGTCGTAAAAAGGGGGCGAGCGGAAAGTAATAGAAAATATTAATGCCCGGTTATCTTCGAGCGTTGCTCTTCAATATCGGCACTTTCTCGCCCCGCAGGAATTGACAAAGTGCGAAACTGGCAGTTCTGATAATGGAGGATCGAAGCTAATAAGTCCTAATAACAAGTAATAACGGCCTGTCCTAGAAACGTCTCTGCGTTCGAGTGAATGATCTTTCACAGGCGAATCTTCCTCTTGCTTTCGATTCGATCGGACAGCGTGCGGAAGACGGCGAAAAAAGAATCGTTGAAAGGTTCTCGCCAAATTCGAACTCTGTCTCATTCCAAGACATTAACAACCGCAGACGAAGGTAACTGATTCTGAAAACGATCGAATTCTCAGCGTAATACAAGTACGGAATACGACAGGATAAGCGTGCGCTTGCCCACTCTCGCGGTACGGAAAAATGTACTTTACACATTATTTGCACCGGTTATGCGATATGCCAACGAAGTGAAATTCGCAAACGGACTTTGAATACGGTAACGGAGGTTGCTCCACAGCAGGATAATTATATACTTTTAGTGTAAGTGGCCGGTCGATTATCGCTGAGAGCCAATCTGACGTAATGAAGGGAACTTACACGTCGATATGTCAAGGAGACCTACCGTTCGGCCGCAAATATTTTTATGCAAACGGTTGTCGATCAATACTTTCCATTTTAGCACTGTCGATGGAAGGGAAACGTTACAATTTACTTAACAGGTGTTTAATTGGAGAACGCGTCACGCGGGCACGCAAACGCACGACAGTGCGGTTGAGTTAGATTATTTTAATATCGCGAAGAAGGAGCATATTAACTCGTTGACCGGGAGGAATCATCGTAACGATCGTCATTGAGATAATAACTCGCGTCGTAAATATCTCGGTGCGAACTTAGTCGTAAATCAGGCGAACTAAGTCGGGCAGTACAGGCAGTCTGAAAAGGATGTGATAACTGGAAATTGGCTAACTCAAAGTTTACGAGTTCCTTAGGTCGTGATTGCGGACCATTCAGTTTTATAGGAGTCAATTCTCGCATCGATGGTCAGACCGTGATAAAATTGACGAGATTTTACTAGAACGGAATCGCCCTAATGAAGGCGTAATTGTAGCAAGGAGAAAACGGCATTGAATGAGAGAAACTCATCGCGCGGCTCGTCAAACTGCGGGTGCCAAAGTAAACATACGGACCATTATCCCGAAGGCGCTTTCTAATGAAAATCGATTTGCATTCCTCCTAACGACATCTGTCATTCTCGAAAAAGCCGCTGGAATTGTTCGGGCGCGCAACGCTGATCCACGCGTCGCTGCCGCCTTTGAATATTGATAATGATCCGACGTTTTACGTTAATTGCACGGTAGAACCGTATGTACGAACGCGTGCGCGATCGCGCCGGAAAATTCAACGACCGTGTCGCGGTGAAATCTGCCGAACGCAAACACATTTACCGTCCTTCCCGTAGTAGCCACGAGGCTTCAACAGAAACAACGGCTCAAAACGCCAACGCAGCGATGAGAAACAAACGTATTACATGCGAAAGGATACTCCGCTTGTAAGCCCTCGATCATTATCTGTGAATTACGGAAAGGTAAGCATTTCACGCCGCTAAATGAATTTACAAAGTGCATCGTCCACGATGAGGCGCGCGATACAGTTGAGCAAAATGCTTCGATCAAAATTGCAAGCAGGAAGCGTAAAGACGCGATAACTTCGCTCACAAATCAAAATCTCGATTATTCGATTGCAATCCCCTCCTCCCCTCTCTCTCTCTCTTTCCGGCATTATAAAGGAATCCTTGAACTGGCTCGGTCTACGCCGGAAGTCTCGTCGATTTTTCGCAAACATCTTGCTTGCCCGTCGTTCGACATGACAGAATCGAGCACGGCGTGGGTGGAACGTCGTTTCGCGAGGACGATTGGCAACAAAAGCATTCCTTCGCCGACCTGCTCGTCGGAGCATAAATCGCGAGAGAATTGAAGGAAGCGCGGCCCTTGCCGTTAGTAGGACGATCTGAACGATAGTACTGGCCGTGAAATTTATTGTACCGAGTACCTGCATCCGGCGATTAGGAAGCCGACATAAACCTTTCTCTCCTATCAATCCGTTCGAGCAAGTCCACTCGCCAAAGTGCTCGTTGAACTGTTTGCAATTTGTCGATCCATACCGGAGTTCCTTACCTTCTTCCAGATTCGAATCTTTGACTTACCGCGCTGGCTGCAATCGCGGAATGATTGATGTTCGCTTGTAGAACACAGACAAAGGGCATACCAATAAGATGGTCAAAAGTGTCCCTACACCAATTAAAATTTTGAGTGAGCCATTTGCTAGCCTGTAAAAAAGAAGCATTTGTGTGAAAATTCAACTTTGTACCTCGATGATATGTCATTGGGCGACCAATGGGAGTCACTTTGGGTTCATTTGAACCTATCTAAATATGATAGGAACTTCAAAATGGGTAAAAAACGCCAAAAAACTTTTGGTCTTATTTTCGATTCTTTTCTACCCTATCCCATAGATATTAAATCGCCCTGAAAGTTGGTCGGAAGGAAAGTTCCAAATTCCTAATAGTTTCGAAAATATAGCCATTTTTAGGAGTCGAAAAATTTTATTTTTAAAGATTGACTTTCGGCTATGGTCCTATCAGAAAGAGCGCGTCAAAAGCTTCAAGAAAATGTATAATTGTCATAGGTTTTGATCGCCGGTTCAAAAGTTACAGGCGATTTAAAAAATCGCGAATTTTTTAAGGGGTACCCCTTCTCATTTTTGCGGAAAACCGGAGGTCGGCGGATTGGGTCGCCCTTTTACTACATGGTAGGGGGTCAAAAATAAGTCAGAGAGTCGTTTGGCGTTTCTCAAAATTCACATTAGTTTCGGCGTTACAGCCAAAAAACTGTCGAAAAATTGGGGTTGAAAAATGGGCGAAAGAATAATATATAATATATATAATACTCTTCAGATCGACTTGTGGCTTTGCATGTTGATACGGCATGAAAAGAGGGTGACAAAAATCGCAACTCGAGCCTTCTATACGTTATTGAGACATCAGGCGTGGTTATGTAAACGTCGAGTTAAGCTCAACAAATTTGAAGCAACGCTCGGCACGCTCATTGGGACGATTAAACCGTACGTGGGATGAATGAGGATTCGATCGAAGTCAAGGAAGCTGTAGTGTTAGCATGCGTAGGAATGGTTGTTCGGAGAAGGCTGATTCGAAATCGCCGATAATCCCGGCCGAAGTCTATCGGACGATCGGAATTTTAATAAAAGCCACCTTACAGGACAGTCGGAATTCTCTCCGGGTCGGCTCATACATAGACAGTTCTCCGTAAAAGGCTCCATCCCGGAGCGTTTCCATCGATTGACGCAACTGTCGGGCATGGAATTTTCATGTCGCTATATTGCACGGTGACAGTTCTCCCACCGTTTCCCTTCGGACAGTTTCTAACTTTCCATCAATTGGCCTTTTTTCCCCGGTTCACGCCGAAGTCCTCATAAAAATTCCAGCGCGGATTCCGTTAAACATTGTTAATCGCAAATGACAGACGAGTTCTGCTTCCTCCGAATTGAACAGACGTTTCATTCCGCTGTCTTACATTCTGCTTCAATTTCGGATTGAAACTAATCGAGCTAGTTGCCTGCGGTGAGCCATCTTCCATACGTAATCCAGATACGAGTTCACTTAGCGTGGCTACTCGCCGAAATATGTTCCACTTCTGGGCAGGATGCGGTCCAATCGATAATTGGCGAGGAAGATCGATGTGTGTCAGTCCGTCTTTCGGCATCCTGCTCCTCCCGTAACGGCACCAACTTTCTCACTCGTAAAACCCCTTTCACCCTCGCCGCAATCGTCGCGGCCGATCACATTCCGCCGGTCGTAAAGTTTGCACAACGAGCCCGGCTCCGTACGGGAGTGCAACGCTTCGAAGCCGTTCCGTAAGATGAGACGAGGACAAGGGCAAGGCCAAGTTCACCAGCGGATCATCGTACTTTCCATCCGCGAGGCCGCCAAGAGTCCGCCGCTAGTTCGGCCTTCTCCTTCACTCGCGAAATCGTTTCGGCCTGCGAGCGTCTCATTTTTATCCGCCCCGTGACGCAAAATTCGCGGCAATCGGCCGCCAATTGAGCAACGGAGAAACGCGTCCGTTTTAAAGTACACGGATGCTTTTAAATTATACCGATGGTTTGGTAACGCGACGCTCTTTCCAGTCGGCAATGCGGCTGTTACGTTCGAACGCGCGGCAACTGCTCGGACTACGCAGTGCGTGGGCGTCCATAGGTTTTTTGCGACGTAATCCGCGCATCGCGAACGCACATTCGAACCTGCGAGCATTCCGTTTTTCGAAATTCGGACTCTCTCACTCGCAGCGGACAGACATATCGTCGTTAGCCCGCTAAGAAGACCATTTCAATTGCGCGCTCGCCTTCTTTCGAGCTCGCGTTGCAACGCGCGTGCGATCGCCGCCGGTAGAAAGTCCGTAGCGGCACGGGAGTGTGCCTTTCGGGATCCATGAAATATAAAATCAAAGGGAGAGTAGAGAAATCGCCAAGGGGCTCACACGCGGATGTCACTCGCGAAATCTATAATTCGGTGTCGGACACGCGCGGGGCGGAATTTCAGGTTATCAAAGACGCACGCGCGTCCTGTATTTTGATAACATAGTTCAGGAAGAAGAAAGTCTTGGAAACGCGGATGGTGGAGGGCTGTATGAAATGGTAAGCGGACGTTGGACGCGCGGTTCAATTTCCCCGGCGGAAAAATGTAAGCGTGCACCGTATGATTTCTGACGCTTTCACGATAGAGCGTATAAATACGCGCCGAGAAGTTCGACGTTCGTACGGAGGCATACGTTCGAAGGCGCTCACCTACGAGGCTGACGACTCGCTCGTGATTTGTCGACTCATCGATTTATATCTACGACCCGTATTTATCGTTATTACTGTCTCTGTATCACCGCTCCGCGTCCCAATAATGAAATTACGAGGCAGATTGCCCGGATAGAGAACTACAATGGCTAGATTGTTTTTCTATCCGGCCACGTTGCATTTGTTGCCGGATGCAGTCTGTCCCGGTTGAGACTCTTGGAAGGCCAGTGTATTCCCAGGACTAATTCAGAATGCATCGCGCGATTGCGATCGCGATCGTATGTGCATATGCATATTCACGCCCACCTCGTGTCGAATCGAAGAATTTCTCGGCAGAAAGACGTCTCGTATATTTGCATCCGAACAGGACGTACCATAAATCGATAACGCAATAGTGCCTTGCGCACAAAGCACCTTACGCACAACGCACTTTTCTCAGCCGCGTGCCCGTTAGCAGTAACAAACGTATCCAAGACACATGCATACGAAGCGCGCTCCTGTCTCGTAATAAGCTGGCTCTCTCTAATAACAGTAATAACAGTAAGAAGCAGGCAGCGTACGATGTTAGTCAAATTCTTCTAAAGCGTAATGAGTACCCTCGAAGGACGTTGGAGGACTCGACCCCGTGCCAGCTCATCCTCCCAATAATTTCGAGCATCCCATTCTCTAACCACCGCCGTTCGCACGCACTACCTTTACGCTAGCCTAGAAAACGAACGGAACACACGTGCTACCCGTAAAGCGAAATCTCGTCTCGTGAACCTTCCGCTTGAGCCTTATAACTGCCTCGTGGCTGCAGCTTTTTGTCGATGTGCCACGCGGGAGAGCCCCGTTGCATTCTTGCAACTTTAAACGGAACAAGTTGGCGAGTCATTACCGTGATAATAACTGTTTACCGCGTTAATCCGCCAGTCTCGAAGGAATCCAATTAAAAATCGCTCCGGCACGAGCAAATCTAATTGCACAATGTAGCCAAACGCGAAATCGCGCCGAGCAACTAACGGCAGTATCGACTACGTACCTATTTGCGTAAACGTTCTACTTCTTTACATCACCTGATACACGCCGAACGATCGACAAGCCAGAAGTCGAGCCAGTTCACGGTACGGTATAGCCGCACGGTACAGCTGCACGGTACAGCTGCACGGTATAGCTGACACTGTGCACAATATGCTCTGCAGAACGTAACCTCTGCAGAACGAAGGATTTGCATCGTCTAGGAGGTTAATTCGCGGATCATGAACCTCATTCGAACGACCGACAGGGATGCCACGAAGAAGGCGCGACATTAAGCGTACCTTGCGCGCGCCCGTAGTCGATACCGTCCCATTATAACGACTCTCCGGGCTCCAACCTTTTATTTGAACTTTCGCAACGCAAATTGCCGGAGCGCCGCGCTTCGGACTCCCACGGTAAATATCAGTGACGACGTGTGCTCTGCGCCGGGATGGATGGGGCTGCCCGTTTTCTCGGCGCGGCCTGTGTTTGCACGACAAACGAGAGCCAGGCGAAGTTCGAACGACGAAACTCCCCGACGATTCTGCCGCCGAAAAGGCCGTCGGGGCATTTTCCGTGTCTCCGATCCCCGACCTTCCGTACCCCGGAATTGTACGAATGTTTTTTCGCCCAACCGCGCTCGCTCGTAGGAAAATGAAAGTCGCCGGCGAGCGCATGTTTTCTTCCATCCGAACCCGTAACTGTCTACCCGGCTGAATGGCAGGAAACGGCTAATGGGAATTGCGGGGAATTCAAGTGTTTTTATAAATAGCCGGGTCCGCAAAGGAGAGTCAGACGTGCGCTCTCCGCACGGGGGTATTCATCAAATTTAATTGATAATCCCGGTCGATCTTGGCTCCTGCTTTTACTAGATAATGGCACCGAACGGCGAGTTTGTCCGTACACAGTGCCACAAAGGACCCTGCGTCTTCGAGGCCTGGCGTCCGTCCGGCGACGTCAGTGTTGGCCGCAGCGCAATTTCTCGGCCGTCCGCTTTCTCGCCAGTCGCATTACGGTGGAAAAATCGTTCGGTTCATTATCGGTGATACGGTCACGGTCCGATAGTCGCGCGTTGAATTATTGATACGGCGATCGGCTGGGAAGCGGTGTCCGACCCGACGACGATCGCTGCCTCGATAATTGAGCGAGCCTAGCAGCCCGGAATCGGACGAGCGTAGCCAATTCGAAGAGTCGTCCGGGATCTCATTGTCGGCCGGCCAATCGGTACACGCTCGAAAACGCGTCTACACGGATCCGCCCGCTTCGATCTGCACTCGAGCCGTGGCGCCCTCGAACGATTTGACATTTACGTGCACGCGTGTTAGAAGCGGCTACGTGCAACGAGCTCTATCGTACACCTAGACGTCTTACTTCATTAGCCTGTCATTCCATGCACGATGCTGATCCCGCGGCGAGATATGGAAGAGGCATTGGGTACCGTGCAATTACCCGTGTTATTCTCCATCTTTCAAGGCTGATCGCGAATTCCTCGCCGAGAGAAAGAACGCGCGCCCTCCGGCGGCGGCTTAACGAAAAATTCGATCGAGAGGTGCCGACTCCCGCGCCAAGATTTTCGTCCGCGTGAGAAATGGCGAACTTTTACCGCCTCGAGACTCTCGTCGGACGCGACCCTTCCTTCACGGCGATCCGGCCGATCGCTGATATCGGCGATAAAGCGCTCGTCACGGCATTACGGTTCGTTAACGGCGCGCGGCTTTCTTTTCATCCGACGACGTATCGTATTGTCACGGCCCGACGATACAGCGAGGGCCCGATAATGTAACGTACGGGAGAATATGAAAAGTGAGCCGACCTGTCCGAAAGCCTCTGGGTCCTCGACCGAGTGAGACGTCAGGTATAATGAAAGGGGCGAAGTTGACGTACTCTCGCGATCGAGCCGGAGGCGTTTAATTTAATCACATGGCTCCTCTCGCAAAGCACACATTACGCGAATTATTGAGCTTGTCCGCTCGAGAGGTGACGGAAGTGAAATATGGTGGGAAATCTGCCGAGAGGCCCGACACCTGTAGGTGCTCAGGGCACGCGATCGATGCAAACCAGTTTCGTCAATCGCACGCAGAACTGACGCGCGTAACGTGTAAGAATTCCATATGCGTCTTTAAATTAAGTCGCTTTCCAGCGGACTCGAATTTGGCAGCCTGAGATTTGCGTACTCGTTTACTGTCGAGAGGGGTATTTGAGAGGGATACTTGCACGTATGCATGCAACGCGAAGCAGAGGAAATTTTTTTTCCCCGAGTCGGTCAACGCTTCAGACCGTTGATCGTAAAGTGGAGAAAAACAATACGAGCCTCTCAGACTGCCCAACCGAGTTCACTTTCAAGAAAGCAGTGAGAATGCAATAGTTTTCGCGTCGACGTGAAAGTAGTTTGTTTATTTAAGCGCGCCTTAATGACGGCTCTTCGGGGAAAAAGATCGATTTCTAAAGCGACCTGTCGGACACGTATGTAATCGTCGTACGGCACCTCGTTTTCTGTCGCGTAAGAATCGCCGTGGCTCTTTTAAATGGCACTAATTATCACGGTCTTACAAACTATGACCGCTGCCACCATAATTAACCGCTGAAATAAATTCTTTTCGCGAATCCGTCATTTCCAACCTATTTCCCCCAAATGCAATCGGTTCGGAGCGCGTAAACGCACGGACTCGGAGCCAAACGAGTTTATCAGCCGACGAATGGCGCGCGAGGCACGTCATTATTAACGGCCTCGCGAGGGGTTAAGATTTTTACGATTTACGACACACTTCGGCCTAACGGTACATCGAGCGCGTTTCGTCACGTTCACGGATTTGCCGGCGAACGTTCGCGCAAGCGCTCGCGGGCGCAGCATAATTAGCGTAAGCAAAAAACTGCCCCGCCGATGCTTAACTATCGAGAGAAGCGGGGCGAAGCTGGAAAAAGAGTCGGCCCGCTCGCAAAAGGGAGTGCGTTGCGGAGCCCATTGTTCCCGGGCGGTTGTGCAACGGAATTTTTGCAAGTGCCCGGCCGACCGGTGACACTTCGAAAGTGGGTGTCGGTCGGCCTCATCTTTGCGGCCCGGTAATAAGTTGCGGGCGTTATTGTCCGCGACATGTCGCACGTTTCGCACCCGACGTCGCGGAACTGGGCTAGCACGACATTGCCTCATCGCACTGTCATCATAAAGAGCATCCGCGTGACGGTTTCCACTCTCGAAGTAGGTGGACTCTCTAGCTTTGTCCGTATGTCGAACGCGCGGCAGGGGTTATGTAAACTATCATTTTCCTACGCTCTTGTTCCGACGGAGACCGGTTTGGTAAGAAGCGAACTTGCGCAACGAGTCGAAAATTACACAATAATCGGTATGAAAAGCAAAAATCTGAGCGACGTGCTCGCGTTTAGAGAAGGTTTTTTCAGCCGAAGAAATCTGCCGATGCGCGGGCAGGCGCGCGCCGTTTCTCAATGCGTGCCGCGCGGAGGCGCTAATTTTACGAGCAACGAGTGGAACAAAAAAAGCACAGGCGATCATGAATCGTACTTTCGATTGTCGGCGATACACGATACAGCGCGGCTCGCGAACGGTTATCGGCTGTTCGTCGACACCGCTTCCACCGTGTCGAAGTTGGTCTCGCCGAAGGCAGCTAAGGATTGAGACTTTCGGCAAATTGACGCCGATGTCATAATCGCGAAGGTCAATGTCCAGTTTATCGACCCGGTTCGGCCGAATGTTAGGAGATCGCGGAGAACAGGTTTGAGCATTGTCGAAGTTAAGGCGAACGTACTCCTCAGTGTCCCGCTTCCGACCGTTCGATTACGTAACGGACCACCTTAGTTCCCCGACAATACGCCTGGAAATGATGGACAAAAAATGGAAGATCGCCTCTTACGATTTTTCCACGCTCATGCCTACTCGCTGTTTACCCGCGGTATCGCTTAATTAATGCGCGTGCGTCGAGCTTCTTTACAAATTCGGTGCCTTCGAAATACGGCCGAATCCAACGTAGTCTTAATTACCGTTTCCGTGGCTCGCTGTTACTTCCATTATGATAATCTCATTGCTAAACGCGGTAATCGTGACGCACATATTGTATGGTGGGAGGAGAACACTGTCGGTCGCTCGCGCTCAGTCTCAAAATTTATGTCCAATTTGCTCGTTCCGCTCGGAGAATTTACACGCGCAATCACTTTGTAACGTCTCAGCGAGCGAGCACAAAATGCAAAAATCTTACGAGCGTCCGCTGAAACGGTTGGCAAGAGAGCGCGCGGCGCGACTTTCATCGAGCTGTAAATCATTTCGGCGACAGAACGGTATTTCTCGTCGTATAGAAGCTGGCCATGCGGCCAGCGTCTCTTGGCACATTCCTGGCGGAAAATCGTTCGCGGAAAATCGTTGGCATCGCTCCTCCGCCCTCTCCCGATATTCCCGATGCTCGTCGACCTGGCTAGATCACGCTCGATCGGGTTCGATACGGATCGATGGGACAGCGTACGGGAACGATCCTTGGACTGCAATAGCCGGTTATGTCATTCCGCGCTGATTCCTTGATTAGAGCACATAATGAGATCGGTGGCAAGGAAGTATACGAGCGCACGTAGCGCGGCTGATCGGGAGGAAAGGAGAGGAGAGAGAGAGAGAGAGAGAGAGAGAGAGAGGGACGGAGAGGGAGTTGGCCGGCTGAAATTGGATCGAGCAGCGGGCACGTTAACATTTTACGTCCTCTTCAGTATTTTCATCCCGAGAAAGTGCGCGCTCGAAAATCGATCTCGGCCGCGGCCGGTAATTATCGGGCTTAAGTCATTTCGTTTCCTACGATCTCTTCCGAATCGACGCGGCCGATCCACGTGTACGCCGCCGTAACCGATTTTCGCACGAGAAATCGATGCCGATTGGAGGTATTCGGTCAATTAAAAAAATTGATTTCACCCGGCAGCGACGCGTGCGCCTCCAAGAGTTGCCAAGAGGAACCTTCAATCTCTGTCTCTCTTTCTCCCCATCATTCTCTCTCTCTCTCTCTCTCGTTCTCATTCGATAGAGTCCATATGAGCGAAACGTTTTGGCCCATCGAAATTCTGCGCACTCGGGCAGAACTTCGTTCCTCGAACAAAGTCCACCGAAGCGATTCGACGGAAAATCTGACGATTCCCGTGTAAACAGTGCCTTGCGGACGGCCTGGTCATTGGTGGAAACCGACACGGCATAAGGTAATTACGGGACGTATTGCGTTTTCCGCCAGTCTCGCCCTGTGTTTCTCACCGAACGCAATCAGGAACCGTTCGGTTTCCTTTCGTGGCGTCAGAGCACGCGAAATCGGCTAGTCCATCGGCACCAGTACGCGAATCGTTGCTTGCATTTTATTAACCCGCCTCGTTACCGCGGTGAAACTTCATAACGATCGACCAACGACTTTTCTGAGAAAGGTCCGGCCGGGCGCGATATTCGTCCGCTTCATCGAGATTGTCGCTCGGAAACGAAAAGGCGAGTCCATTAGGAGCGAGCACGATCAATGCTGACGATCGTGATTAGCGTCAGAAACGGTCTGCACACCCTGCTACAATGAAACGGCGACTTTCTACGGTATGTAGATTGGGGAAAAAAAGAAACTGGTATCTCGTGCTTCCTACGGTGTTACCGAATCCGGAGCGCCCTGTTTAGTCACGTCCACCAGTTTATTGCTTTATTTCCCCGACTCTCCGTGCCAGAGCTCCGAATCGAGGTGCCAACGTCAGAGCAGCTCTACCCGAACGTAGGTATATATCAATTTTCTATATACGCATTTTTCCCGCAATTTCTTTCTGTTAGCTGTTTGCCGACCGATTTTTTCGGCTGTCTCCGCATTTCGTCGAAGTCGTGCCAAACGTGCTTATCGTCCCATCTACAGCGCCGTCTCGGCAGAAACGTGATAAATGGCGAAACTGTTATCGACTGGGCCAGCATTGGAACTCCTTGCGATAGAACGCGGGTCAATGGTTTCCGTAGGCTCGGTCAGAATCTCTCAAGCGCTCCGATACGCGGCGATACGAAATCGAATATGGTCATATCGGACAGACCTGTCGGTGCGGCTTATAATTCTGTCTACGCCTTTCGTCTTAATTATCGTACCCTGCGTTGCTCGGAGTCGGGGTTAGGCGAAAGTAGGCACGGGCGTTTCCCAATGGCCGACGCTTTTATTTAACCGACTCCGAGCGCGCCAATGCCGTACGGCGCCATTGTTAGGTGACGGTAATAAAATGATTCGGCGACGTAAAGTGTCGGTGCGTGGATACTATCCGGCATAATCAGCTCGGAGCTGGCTTGCCCGGTCGTCGGGCCGAACCCCTATTTAGAACGCGCCGATCGTAATCGGCGCAATTTCGATCGTGCGCGCCTGCTCGCGCAGCAGCCAGCCAGTACAGCGCACTTTTACGTTACTTCGCACGGCACTCGCGGAATTCATTTTTCTCGCGGCCACTCCGTGCGAATTGCCTCCCGACTGACCGGAATTTCGATTGTTCGGCATAAGCGCATTTAGACTCGGACTAGCTCGTCGATCTCTTGAGCACTGGGAACCAGTACGTTTATCGGCTCGATCTGGCGGCGAGCCGCAGGTGCCAGAATATTTGCGCTTCTGTACTCGCATTCCCGAGAGGAGCGAGCCTGACAAATTTGTCGTCGACCGGGAGGTAAGAAAAGGTAAATCCGGTCTGACAGTTTCGTTCGGCTCGCAGCGCCGGTAAAACGCGAAGCGAACGGAATGAAGAAGTCCGGGATGAAATCCCGACGGGCGAGTTTTAAAGTAATTAGCAATACACATCTGCTTGCGTCACCGAGTGCGCTATGCATATTAACGCTCAACGGCCGTTCTACTTTCCTCGGCTCTCCGCGTTTTTGTCTCTTTGCCGTCTCAATACCTTTCTCTTTCGCGCATTTCGGCTTCCCCGTCGCGCCGGTAAAGATTCTCGCCGCATCGTTCGCTCCCGTTTTCCATAAAGCTCCGATTATCCAATTCGCCGGTTGAGTCTCATTGCCGCCCCGCTGTCGTACTTTCCTTCGCCCGTGTTCCTAACGAACTGACGTAACGTTTCTTTTTCTCGGACCGATATTTCTTGGCACAAAAATATCAAGATCGATAAATTATTCAATTTCAGCTTAACGACCATGGTTTATGCTACTTAACCGAATGCGATATAGAGTTCGAGAATTTACGTACATACAATATTATCGAAAATCTCGGATTCAGCCTGTTCACACGGCGCGTAACGAACGTTATAAATTAATCCCGTCCGTGCGTTCATCGTCCAACACTTAACAAGCGGCCCGACGTCGCCGCAGAAAGAGTGCAAATACCAACGCGAAAAGATATATATCTCACTTGAGCGGGGGGATTTTTCTTCGTCCCGTACACGACTGACTCACGACCGTAAATTACGAATGCTCCCATGAGCCCGAGGCGGGCGACCGCCTGGAACGAAGCATTACAATGGTATTGTACCGGGTCGCGAATAGAACATTCGTACACGCTGCGCGCCATCGAGTTCCAATTTACGGTGGTTCGAGGTAAAATTACGGCTATGCCGAACGAAGGTCCGCTCGCCGAGCTTTTCATCAAAGCCCGATGTCGAGGACAGGATCGATTTGCAATTTTGGCGGGTCCCGCGATACTCGATATCCGGTGACCGACCAACCTCGACAACGCCGAAGTCGTTCAAATTCGAGGAAGTTTGCTCGGCTCAGTACCCCGACTGTGTGCTCTACGCCCAGACCGGTTCTACGCCCGCGGTTCAATGTGTCAAGTACATCGGAGCGCGACTATGTCTGCCCTATCTCGCTTACACTCCGCGAGCGACCAACGCCTTCGTCGCCCGTTCGAGTCGTGTCTATTAACGGCAAAAGTTTCACTTACGTTTTCTCGATGACATACGAAACTTCCGCATTCGAGCGCACGGCGAGCGTAAATATACATAAACGTGCGAAAAGAAAACGTTGAATTCAATTTGGAAAGAAGCTGTCAAATAGTACCTGGCTTGGGTAGATTCAAAATCTATTATTGCCGGCGTCCATGCAACCGCGCACTTAATACGCAATATTCATGCGTCTAATAAAATTCAGAAAATATGCGCGTGCCTCTTATGGAAACTTTATTGCACGATGCGGGATAGCTCGCGGCTTGCGAGCCTTGTTAGGACGTCAGCGGCTTTCGGTGGGAAAATGTGATTGACGCAGGACTAGATTTTGCCGTGGATACTGAAAGCACGCGTACGATGGACCGTGTGATACCGGGTTCGAGCTGTTGTTTGACAGGCACGTAGAATCCGATTTGTCGTATACGACGGTAGCCGACGTTCGAACATGGGAGACGATGTTTTATGCGACGCCATGAATAAAGACCCATCGCTCAGATTATCGAGTGAAAGTTTATGGGATCGTCGTGGAAGTATTGCCGAATTTAGGGAAAAATCGTTCAGGGAAGAAAAAAATTATGGCTTCGACCACGCTAGCCTGGTAACAGTATGCAACGTCACGTATGCTCAATTTCTGGGCGCCATTTTTCACGTTGCGTTTTGTGAAAGAGGCGAACGAAAATAATTCGCGAGTTTTGTTTTGATTTAGCCGACCGTGTTCAGCGTATCGTGCTAAGCGACAATAAAGTCCGCCGGTCAACCACATCCAGCCGATGCTATAACGCTGGAATATCGCGTAACGTTATGTCACACCACGGCGGACGTGTGTCATTTATCGATAGAACACGCAGACGAAGACACGCAACTCTCTTCCGACGGTTACTGGTGTAATTGAATTCAATCGATTGCATGATCACATTTGTACGTCCTGGACGGCATTGATGTCTCAGATTTTTGTGGTCTGTTTGGTCAAACAGAGATGACACAGTCCAAACGCGTGTCTCGATCTAACACCTTTACTGTCCGCTGAGTCAATATAATACCAGAACCGCTATCGTTCATTGTCACATTCGAGTTCAGCCAGTTAAACTGCAACGATCGTTTCATACATCAGCGAAGAACTTTGCCCAGTGAACTGCGCTATTAATAAATAGAAAGAGCGCGTATAGAGCGAGGAAGAAGTTAACCTCGCTTTATGATAGTGCCTTTCTTCTCGGATGTTCGGCCCGACAATAATACTTTACGATCTGAAACGCTCGTTGCACGGATTTCCAGCGAATGTTATATAACGCAGTCCGTCGGCTATCTAACGAGCTATCTAACGTGTTAGAGAGAACAACAATAACTTTCCCGCGGAGACGGATGGTCGGTAGCCTCGCGCAATTTCTCCGTCGCATTCTTCGACGTCGTCCCGAGCGTAATGAGAAACGACCTCGCCTCCGCGAGAGCCAAGGATACATTTTTAATCGCATTTACGTGCCGGCCCCGCGATCGCCGTCGCACGTTTCCGAAAGCTCACCTTATTAAAGCCGTAGACCAGACCCCCTGGGGGGTCGGACGAGACACGCGAGATATTTACGCTGCGCAAGGGAAATTCTCCCGGTGACAAAACATTCCGCTCGACGAGAGGCAGGCGCGCCAACGATTTAGCAGAAAAACGGCCGCATACGCGCCACTTTTAACCGAGTCGATCGCCGCGACCGTTTCTATACAATGAAAAACAGCTTACCGAACGTCTCGTCTCGCCTCGTCACATTGTCGGATCTCGCGTTACCGAACGCCGTACGAACGTACGGGGCAAACGTCGCGTACGGATCGTAGAAAACCTCGTCCGGCCCATTTAGAGGTTCCTTCGCGCGGAAGCTTGGTTAAGCGGCGTGTTGTCAGTATTCTAACTCGGGCGTCCTCCTTTTTCAGGAAACGGGCCGACAGAGGCGACCGATCAATCGACAGCCTCGTCCTTCTGGAGTCCGGCGATCAAGACGGGCAACATCTTCAGTCAGGACGACACCAGCAACTTCTTCCCGACCGGCCACGGCCTGGTCCAGACCCATCCGTCCAGCGGAGTCTTTCGCAGCGGATTCGGCGGCATCGACAATCTGGGAAGTCGAGGGGCAACCATCAGGCCACCGAGGACGAGGCCTCTCGATTACAGCGAGCGGTCCACTGCCGAATTACGCCGCAATCCGTCATTGTCCTCGCCGGACGAGTGCGCTCGCGCCTGTCGGGAGAACGAGCCGCCCAGGATATGCTACTACCACTTCACGCTCGAATACTACACCGTCCTCGGAGCGTGAGTATCCAGTCTCGTTATCGTAACCTCATCGCTGCCAATTACGCCGCGTTTACGGGAAAAAAGTGGCACGGCGCTTGTACGATTTCTTCGCTTCCGAGCGAGCCGTGTTGATCAGCGGGAGACAATTTGCATTTTTTGCAATTTACGTCGGCGATTGGTTTCAGTTGCGCTGCTGTGACGGCCGACATGACCGTGTGGGATTGGGTGAAGGGTGGGATTTAATGAATTGCGGTCGAGTGCCGACGGATGGTTTATGTCTTGGGCGGTAACACGTGCGTGGGGTATTTGGAGGGTGTTACTCTTGGAATAATAAAGTATTTCTTAATTTACAAGAGAGAGTTATGATTCTGAATATGAATCTTGTCGTATGAAGAATTTGCAAATGTGGGTGCGCTGGCATTTCGGAAGTAGCGATTTAATTGTCTTGCACTCGTTGAAACTAAATGGGCTTGCGTTTCAGAGCTTGTCAAGTATGCACACCAAATGCCACCAACGTCGTCTGGAGTGACTGTCAGTGCGTACTCGCCGACGGTGTGGAACGTGGAATTTTGACCGCAAATAGGATGGTTCCTGGCCCGAGCATTCAGGTCTGTCAAGGTGACAAGGTGGTGATCGATGTCGAGAATCACATGGAAGGTATGGAGGTGACCATCCATTGGCACGGAATTTGGCAGAAGGGATCGCAGTATTACGATGGCGCGCCATACGTCACGCAGTGCCCGATTCAAGAGGGCAACACGTTTAGGTAATTACCGTCACTCGCCTCTCGAATTCGAACGGCACAAACAACATATGCCACCCCGATTAACAATGAGTAACAACGCTCGATACCGTAAGGCACACCGATTTCCACATTTACTCATTTAATTGGACGATCATTTATCTTACAAGCGATGAAAGTGTACTGCATTTTTTGCGATCAAAAGAAGTGGTGTAGCGAAAAGAAATACTTCTGACCTTTTTTCACCTGACACATCGATCAGTTTGCAACCGCGGTAAGCCGGCGTAAAATATCGAAAGCCACCTTTCTGGATCAGACGTTCACTGTCGAATCCGGCGCAGGCCGTCAACGTCAGGCGTGAAGCTTGAGCAGAGAAAAAATTTCTACTGAAATCTATTCGATAACAGATACCAATGGGTGGCGGGCAACGCGGGAACGCACTTCTGGCATGCTCACACCGGATTGCAAAAGATGGACGGCCTCTACGGAAGTATCGTAATTCGTCAGCCTCCGAGCAAGGACCCCAACAGCAACCTCTATGATTACGATCTAACCACGCACGTCATGTTGCTCAGCGATTGGTTCCATGAAACAGCTGCCGAACGTTTCCCAGGTCGTCTTGCTGTGAACACCGGTCAAGCTCCGGAGAGTGTGTTGATCAACGGAAAAGGTCAATTCAGAGTAAGTTCTCAGCTCGAATGTTGCGATCGAGCATTCCCGCTCTCTTTATGAAGGATTTAACGGATATGTAACTTGCAATTTTCTTCCTAGGATCCCAACACTGGATTTATGACGAATACGCCCCTCGAAGTCTTCACCATGACGCCAGGACGCCGTTATCGATTCCGAATGATCAACTCGTTCGGATCGGTCTGCCCAGCTCAAGTCACATTCGAAGGACATACATTGACGATTATCGGCACTGATGGTGAACCAGTGCAGCCTGTTCAGGTCAACACCGTAATCTCATTCTCTGGTGTGTATAACATTAGGCAACTTAAAATAAACAGAAGTCTTTATTTTTTTTGTATGCATTTAACTAGAATAAACAAAATTCACATGACCTTATCATTCAGTATAACTGGTGACGACCAGTTCTTTCAAAATTTACTGTCTGTAGGCATGCACTGGTTAAAGTGGTTTGTTTCGTTTGTAATCGGCAGGTGAACGTTATGACTTCGTAATAAACGCTGATCAGCCGATCGGTGCTTATTGGATTCAAGTCCGTGCACTGGGTGAATGTGGTAATGCGCGTGCCCAGCAGCTGGGCATTCTACGATACGCCCGTGGTCCTTACCAGCCAAGCTCAACACCACCTACCTACGATTTCGGTCTTCCGCAGGGTGTGGTAAGCATATATTTATTACTTAACCCACGTAGGAACAATGGGAAGTTTGTGGAAACCAGCGTTTTCTGAATTATTAACGAATTTTAACTTACTATTACGTAAGGAAATTTCTACGTTTCTTTCCGATGCATATAAGGACATCTACCTGTTTCTGCCGAAAGAAAGTTGGTTTTATGTTTACTAAACTCGAAGTTTCGCAACGTTGCATTATAAAATTAGTGCTAAGCAAGCCGCTTTTTGCCTTTCGAAGCGTTAGACCGACGTTATGAATCATTTCTCTTCATTATACGTCGAATTACATAAGAGAAAGGCGGGAAAATTGGATCGTGTAGCACCGATCGCATACGTTTATCCACCGAAACGCGTACTACGCGTCGGTAAAACAGACGATAGATCGTCTTCCCTACATTATCGTCGGACTGCGATCTGCGTCTCGTGTATATCGTACCGAGCGATACGCGCGCTGAAAGAATCTCATTCTCATAACCGTAACGGTACATGTCTTCTGAGCGAACGGTATCAGGTAGGATCGGAGCCCGACGTAACCCGTAATCTCGCCTCTCGATTCCGTACGCGAGGATCGACGCCATTTAATCGAACGAATTTTCGCATCCGCGCAGGTACTGAACCCGTTAGATGCCATTTGCAACCGGGCACGAGACGACGCCGTCTGCGTGAGCCAGCTGAAGAACGCTCGCCACGTCGACCAGGGAATCCTTCAGCAGCGCCCGGACGTCAAGATATTCCTGCCGTTCCGCTTCCTCTTCTACAGGCCGGAGGAGATCTTCCAGCCCCAGACCTACAACAGATTCCTCGGTGAGTCTGACGGACGGACGGACGGACGGGCGGACGGACGGCTTACGGAAGCACAAAGTGGCAAAGACGGTAGCGAGGTCACGATGCTCAAAGACGCGAATTACCGCGAACGATCCGCGCGTTTGATCCGTGCCCCCGAGTAATCGCGCAATTAGTGCTACCAGTCGGTAGAGATAGCATCGGGGTGGGAGAAAATGTGGCTCTTCAAAGTCGGTCGACGATTATGTGGCAATCCGGCCATCCGTTCCTGTTCTCCGCTCCCGACTATCCGCGCTCGGCCTATCCGTTCCTGGCGAACGTGCCTGTCCTCCTCTGCTGGGGTGACGAGGCGGTAATTGCGATACAGTCAATAAACGCGTAATTGCCGACGGCTGGAATGGTGGCCAGTCCCGCTAGCGGATCCCTCGATTATACGTCCGGCATCCGCGTAGTCAATGTTAATGTCATGAGTCAAAGCTCGAGCATCCGCTTAAAGTCACGGTGCGAAAGTCGTGGGAGGTAGCGCTGTCGATGATCGTCGGGGCCAAACCGGTCATTACTGACCAACGATTCGCCTTCTGTTCGCAGTCGCTCCAACCGGTGATCACGTAATCTCGCTCGTCGACGAGATATCGTTCACCTTCCCGCCATCGCCGCCTCTATCGCAGATCGATGACATCCCGCCGGAACAGTTCTGCAACGGCGACAACAGGCCAGCCGACTGTGGCGCGAACTGCATGTGCACGCATCAGGTCGACATACCGCACAATGCCGTTGTCGAGGTGGTACTCGTCGACGAAGGTAGGCGATCAAGTCCATTTTCAGTCATAATATATGCCGCCACGCGTAACGAGATGACTAACGGCAATAAGGTCGATTTCAGTACAATCTTGCGATCATGGCCATAATTATGAGCAACTGCGCGACAGTTCGTTCCATTAATTGGTGTCACGCAGTCGTATATAGGCACGCTCGAGTACAAGTGTTTCTACACTTCTGTCCTGAGTTTCCTCGCGTACGCGGAACGCTCGTCAGCGAAACGAAGGAACGGGTCAAGTCGTACCGTGGAAGGCCTTAGAATTTCGCTTGCCTCTGGAAAGTGTCCGTCGACACGGCATATGGTCGTAACGGCACTTTCCATCAGCGACGCAACGCCTTGCATTTCTTCCGCAGGAAAGACTCCGTATATTTATATTTGGCCAAACGCTCGCTGCCGATGCTCTTCATGCGCGAAACTCGATTTCCCCCGAAACGAGTGAATTTCGCCAGCTCCGCCGGGGGACAAGTTATTTACGGACTTTCGATGTTTTCGCAGTTCAACAGCCGAATCTCTCGCATCCGTTCCACTTGCACGGATACGCCTTCAACGTCATCGGTATCGGCCGTTCCCCCGACAAGAACGTCAAGAAGATTAACTTGAAGCACGCCCTGGATCTCGACAAGAGAGGCCTCCTGCACAGGCAATTCAATTTACCGCCCTCGAAGGACACCATTGCCGTGCCGAACAATGGATACGTCATCTTCCGATTCCGAGCAGACAATCCTGGTAAGATACGAGTACATAGAGCTGGCAAGACGAGTTCCTCGGCGAACGATCTTTGCTCCCCGTCGCTTCGCTCGCAACCTACACGTGCGCGCGGACGTACACGTACACGCAGACGGAGAGCCAAACGTACACGATCGGCGTTCTCTTTCAGGATACTGGCTCTTCCACTGTCACTTCCTGTTCCACATATTGATCGGCATGAACCTCATCCTGCACGTCGGAACGCACGCTGACTTGCCGCCAATACCGCCAAACTTCCCAACTTGCGGGGACCACTTGCCGCCGATAACGCCGCCCTCGCTGGACGCCTACCATTGATCGCGCCACGATGAAACTCAGTAACTGAGACGGTCCAAAGCGTATACGATATTTGTAGAATATTTGTGTAAAGTAGCCCACCCTATTGATACTATCCTTTTTTTTCCATATTATAATGTCGTGTCGGGATCGTTCTCGGGAGCGCGTTTCAGACGGCGAGCGTATCGTTACCAGGAAAAATCCTGCACGACTCGTCGATCGATGTAAAAAAATGTGAGATATAGGAGGGAGAGAGTGAGGGGGAGGTAGCGAGGAGTAGCGAGGAGTAGTGAGAGAGGGAGTGGAAGGCGGAAGGTTATATAGTGGAAGGTAGAGGATACCCTCGTAGCCGGTACCGCAAGACTTCGCTCGGTACCGCGATCGTTCTCGAGACGATAATGACTCTACGTTGGCAGCAGTCGATATTTATTGTGTTCCAGATGCTTTACTTCCGCGTCGTGTCCCATCGCCCGACGACTTTAGGTACGCGAGTCGTATCAGTCTCAATAAGGGAGATATCGCAGAGTGAGCGTAGGCGGAAGGCAACGGAAAGAGACAGATAGAGTAAGAAAGACGGAAAGATAGCGAGAGAGAAACAGAGAGAGAGAGAGAGAGAGAATGTATACGAGGTGTGTCGAGAGATCATCCCCCTTTTTTTTCTATCAGTTGAATATCCGCGAGGCGGGAAGAAGCGTACGAATGTTACTAACATTTGTAACTCTGTACATAATGTAGAAATAGTCATTACACTTAACGAGACATTAACGTGGGGAGTAATTACGGGGAATTATAGTCTAGTGCTGATGCGAAAAAGAAAAATTTGAGGAGAGACATGGATGATAGACAGAGGAGAGAGTGGGACTCAGCAGAACAGAGAGATGAAGCTTCAGAGAGGGTGAGAGAAAGAGACAGAGAGAGAGAGAGTAAGAGAGACAGAGAGAGAAGCGATTTCTCACCGAATGCACGAGTTTCGATTCGGTGAACGATCATTGACCTTAGAGTAAACTGCAGTTTTCGAAGCCTCGATCCGCTCGATCGTTTAGGGGAACGCGCGCGGATTGTTGCAAGATCAACGAAGCCGTGTACGGTCTCGATCGGTCGGATCTGGGTTCCTAAAAGCGACTCTTCTTAGTTAGGGTGTAAATGCGCGCTCGTGCCACACGGACGGCTCGAGGTCGCGTGACGTTCTTTTTTTTCCTCCTCTTTTCCCGTTCGTCCGTTCGTTCGTTGTCCCGTCAGCCTTCCAATTAGCGTTAATTAGGATTAAATTATTCTCCATCGGGGAAGCGAAAGAATGGTGGCGCGGTCGCGAAAATGGAATTAAGTCGGCGTACTAAGTGGCGCGTGCGCGCGCGCGCGCACGCGTACGCTCACGAAATTTACAACCGAATCCGGCCGCGAGATTTGACCGCGCCGCAATTAGACTAGCATTAACGACGTTTATTTATTTTTCCCCCCTACTAAATTTCGAACTAATCAATCGCGCGTATGATAAAGACGCGCTCTCGTCCCCTCCCCCACCCCCGTGCGAGCGTGAATTATTTGCCGAAAAAATGGGACGAGAATATCCGCTGAATCGAACGGGCTGACACGTACTGTTTTGTTAATTTTACGTCGCGCGCGGGCAACGCAAACACCATCATAGTGCGACACCGTTCCCCGCGACAATAGTTTTACGTTTGCTCATGGTGCCTCCATTCTACACTTTTTTTTTTCTCTCTATGAAAAATACATTTATCCCCAGCGCGCTGTTCACACATGTAACGCTTTAACGCTCGATCGCTCGTACATAACGCTGCGCGGATAGCTGCAATACCTTTTTGCACGCCGACGCACCGTTATTACTTACCCCTGTAGATAAAACGCCCGATTGATTTCGCAAAACGTACGTAATCGTCGAGATCAACTGAATAACGTATTACCTAGATCGCAACAGTTCTGCGAAGTCGCTGACGACAATCCGTCAATTAAGCAAACGTTGTCGATGCAAATAACAGTTGTTAGTATTTAAACGCCAATGGCCGCATTGGCGTCAACTTGTCTCGTTTCGTCGGCGAAGAAAATGTTCCTCGCTGCCTCGAACATTTCCCGAGTCGACGAACGTACGGTGAACAGAGCGGTTTGCGAATTTTTCTATCCCTTAACAATGTTTGCTCCTGTTTTTATTCTTTACGGATTTCCTCGAGTATCCCTGCCAGGCGGGAACATTTTCTCGTGGTTGTTGCGTGTGAAATATGTGTATCTCTTAAATAAGAAATAAAGATAGGCCCCAAGATGGCAGGTTTCAGAGTTGCCAAGTGATCGTTTTGAGCGTCGATCGATATCGAAATGGCCTATAAGCGCTGTATTAATGATCCATTCGGTATCGACGAATCTGAGGAACGTGAAGATCATCCACCATTAATCACGCAAGAGGGAATGTAGAATCGCCGTAATGAATTTTACGATTATTCTTCAAGTACTTTTTGAATGAGCGAAATGAAACCGGTGCCTATTTTGAGCCTGTCGATATTGGATATATACAAGCTTAGCCATTGATTATATGATACAGCGCGGGTTGTTAGCCGATAGCAATCATGATAAATTATCCATACTTGAATAAAGCAGACTAATCGTGCCTTGTCCCATAATCTCAAATTTTAGCAGAACCACATTCTGACAAGCAACTATAAATTTCGAACGACAATGTTTGTTGCATAAAGCATTCCATTTATTACGATACAGGCGATAGCTGTCGTATGTTATACTCCCGCTTATGCTTGGCGTGGAAGAAGATACATGACAGGTATTCTCCGGAATCGATTCAGGTCAATTCGAATCGATGCGCGACCAGCGATCTACGATAGTTACTTTTCTCGATGAAATGCGTGTTCGTCTTTACATAAAGGATGTACTTAATCTAAAAGGCAATGTACGTAATGCGAGTTTCGAAGAGCGATCGTACAGGCAGAATAACTTCATTGCAGCGAACGGAGTAAGTTCCCATACATACTGCTCACGATCGCTCGCTCATATTCCGTTCACAGAAAAAGTGTATTTTTAATAATAAATTTGTTTTTAAAAAACGCCTCTTCTTATTCTTTTCGACATAAACTGTCCACCTAACAATTGGTCAAAGTGTATGTTCATGGTGTATCCTTGCTGTTGACCTTGTTTCGTCGTAACGTCGCTATCATTAGATGAACTTTTTTTGCGACACAGGAAGACGGGAATATGTGGAACAGGACTAAATTAACATGCTACGAGACACCGGTCTGGATTATTGCTTTAAGTCGAGGCCGGTCTAGCAAGAAGTGTTCCGGCACACGCGCGTTAAATGTATATCGTGAACTATCCTATCGTTTGGGATTGTGCAACTTTGTGCTTATTGGAACACGAACTGTCCGTATGTCCAACGTGGAGAAACGCGGAAAATCTTGCCATTAGCGTAAAAGGTCATCGGAATGAATGATGTATCGAGCGCGGTAGCGGTACTTCGACGCCGTCGATTAAATTCGAAAATTGTTATTCCGGGCACGAGCATGTGCTACTAATTAAATGCCCGTAAGTTGGCGTCAATTTCCGGTAGTGTTTGAGCGCGCTTCATTTCTCGCGAATTAACGTCCATTCGGATTAATAGTTTAACAAGGCATTGTATTTGTTACAACGTTGTGCGAGAAAGTTTTCGAACAACCGTACTGAAATAGCGATAGTTACGGTGTTTTTTTCGGTGTTAAATAACGTTCATTTTCATTTGTACTAAATGACGTTTATTTCGTATAAAAAGTACGTCTGCGACATATATACGAGTGACAAAGTACAATTAGTTTCTGCGATGTCGTCTAAAATTTTTTGACGAGAAACAGCCGACACTGCGCTGCCGGTACAATACTTTTTTTTTATGTTTTTCGTTTAATATAAACGTATGCGGAGGACGCAGCAAGACGCAGTAGAGTTAGAAGAGCGCAGATTGGACAGAAGAGGACGTAGAAGTAAAATGTCATCGTTATTGTGATACTCTATATACGTATAGATATCGGTTATTCGCCAAAGAAGTCTCCTTATTTTATTTTACTAAGAAAATATTTGACTTTCATTCTAAATCATTATTGCCACCCAATTACGTTGAACGTAATGCTCTTCGATAATTTTGACAAATTCATACGTCAGACTATAACTGTTTTGTCTTACATCAACAATTATTACGGTACAAAAATAACTATGAGTCTGATTGCACTATACCTAATGCACGTATATGCTAGGCATTTACATACGTACCGACGCAGTACTGCGAAGACTACAATTTCGTTCGTCGCCGTATTTCCGAAATTAAACAGAAAAAGGTGAAGCGTTAACAATAAAAGTTACTATGTTAATGATTTTATGTACAAAAGCAATTAACCGTAGACGCTTAATTAATTAATCAATTAATTAAAATCAGCGTTGACATCGGATTCTAATGCTAGCGCTTATGTTTATGACTGTTATATAATACATACGCAAACTAGCACGAGAATATTTTGCCGAACATCAAGTACGACATCAAGTTCGATGCTCATTCTCGAACGAAAGTGTCTTTTTCATCGCTCGCTGACAATAAATTTTCCACTTTACGACCGCATGGTAGCTAAAACGTCCCGCGTATATCACGATCAACATATTTTCGCGAGTAACAACGAGATCGCCAGAAGTGAAATAAAATTCCGTGAAATATCGTTTCGAGGGAAGACCTTTGAACTACCATGCTGCGCGTATTTCATTATTACAGATGCCCCGGTTTCGGGACAAGAACATATACTGTTATCGGAACCCGCGGAATTGAACTATTTGCTCAGATAGCCGTAACAGTGTTTCACTGAAACTGAAAGTCTGTTAACGCGGACATTTAATGGAACGCTTAGTAATAAGAATGGAACGTTGCGTTATTCTTGGATCAGAGTCGACCAGGGAACTTTTACTTCCCGGAGTAGTGAGAGCCGATGTTGGACGGTGGCCCCCTGTGATGATGATGATGCTTCTGACCAGGTCCAGAGTATCTGCTACCAGGACGAGAGTGAACTATCGCGTAATGGTCGCTATTCGTCGATATCGACCTCGTGGAGTTCATCGTCGATCCGCCGGATGCGTACCCCTGCTTTCCATTCAGGGAGTATCTATATACAAGAGAAAATACTGTTCCAAAATACTGTCGATCGAGTCGGCCGTGGTAATAAATGATAAATGATATATCGCTACACGGTGAAAATTGAAACGTCAAGTGCGTAATGTAGCCCAGCGAAATCTGCAACTCCGACCAATCTGTTGCAACAAATCTCCGCTAATGGAACTGTACCGAGAGCAGTACAGTTAACGAAGCGACTGACTCAACAAAAATATCAACGATATTCAGAATTCGAGAATTTACACGTCTCATTCAACGCAATTTCCAACGTTACAGATCGCACCGGCTACGGTTATGAAGAATCAAGTCAAACCTCGACCCGTATTGAGAGCCATGCCAACTGCGGTAGGGGTCGTAATCCTCGATAATGGACGGCTCCTTCTCGATAATGTCGGTCCTCGCGCAGCTGCAGGTCATCGCCGAGCAGAGGAATATGTTGATGATGAGCATAATGAGGAACAGTATTCCGAGCGCGACGGCCAGCCACAAAAGCCAGAGCGGATGTACGCTGCCCTCCTCGTACAGGGGTTGTATAACTGCGAAGGAAGAAAAAATCTCAGCGTAACACGTTCGTTAAGCTCGCTCGGAACTCTCGATTCTCGCTCATTCCCGATTCGCCGAGACTCGTCCGAGAATTTTCCGCGAGTCCCGTTTAATCGCGCGAACGTTAACGCGGCCGACGTCCGTCGGACAAAACAATGACCGCGGTCGAAATTATAAAATACCGCTGGACCCGCTCGCGTCCGTGCGCGTCCATTGCGTCATTGCGTGAGGGCCATTATGCAAGTGCAGCGTTCGTGACTTCATTACGCCCACGGCACCCGTGACTTCATTGTTCGCCGCTCGGATCCCAATACGCACACCCACGCTCGTTTTGCTTCATTTTTTTAAATCCTTACGCAACCGCTCTCTAAAACCTTTCTCTCCCTCACTCTCTCTCTCTCTCTATCGATCGATCGAACTCGTGTCACTTGAGCATCCGTTCTGTGAGCCGATTCAGAGTCCGCGGCGAGTGCATATACTTCGCACAGACAATTCAGCGGGTACGGGCAGGATCGAATGACGGTCGTAAAGGCAATTTGCGGGATATCGGGTTATGACGTTAAAGAGCTCTGCGGCGAATGTCGTGAAGAATGGTAGAAGTCCGATGGGCGTGGCGCCAGGTTGCGCCAGGTTGCGCCGGTCGGATCATTTCGCGCTATTCCGCGGACAGCGCGCCTCGAATGCTTCGACTAACCCAGCGATCGAAGCGACGCATATTTTTGCATACAATTTTCGTCCACCCTTGTTATGCCTGTCGATCGCGTCGGAATGTCGTTTCTCGCGCTTGTGCCTCTCGTGCATCATAGGAGGCGCGCGGGCCTCTACGAGAGGGCATTCCGCTCGGCTCCGATATACGCGTAGAAGGTGCGCGCGACGAATATAAATTCGTGTCGAGCGTAGTGGCTACTTACCGGGTTTCTGGCCGGGCTCGAGTACGAAAACGCTCGTGCCGGCAAGAAGCACGCCCTCCTCGCCGACGACGTTCTGTCCGTTATTCGACGAGCCGCTTTTTACGCCCTCTTCTTTGTCCCCCTCGCACACCGGAGTGCCGCAGCTTCCTGAAAAAGATATGAAAGATCGATACGGGATGTACTGTTCGATACGTGACTCCCCGTTAGAGTCCGCCCGGGCAGCCTCGCCTCTCTTTCGACCGAGAAACGCGTCCGCAGCTAGCTAAGCGTGGCATTTCTTTTTTTTTTTTTTGTCATTATGCAGTGCGACTACGCCAACTGGAAGCTTGACTTAAACTCCCCGTAATGAGAGCGCGACGATTATTCGCATGTAAGCAACAAAAGTGCCGAGGACTCGATCGGAGCGTTCGGCGTTCTGGATAGTGACGATCGGTGCGTCTGGGATATTTTCTGATGAACCGCGTGAAGAAATAGACAATACCGATGGCGGTAAATGCAAATGCAAAGCAGGTGTCGCACAGAGCGCGCGTTGCGGTCACGATTATTTTCACCGCTGCAAGCGGCGTAGGAAGCTTACCTCTGCACACAGCGATGTCGCATTGGAAATGCATCTGTGGACTGTCGGGAAACCGGAACATGGAGAACAATGTCGCATCCGCCATGCCGGTGTTTCGATCGTATATGAATTTCGTCATGACCCGAGCCTTGACCGGACATCTTTCAGAGGTGGCGTGGAAAAAAAAGTCACCGTTAATTTAAAACAGCATTTGTCGCCGACGGCCGATACAGAATAACAGTTCAGCTCAGCGTGGCGTTAAAAATTGCGTCTCGCGCCATAGCGTCGGCCTGTTACGTATTAACAATATTTCCGCATCGATAACAGCTAAAATCGAAGCTTCGCGTTCCGTTAACTTTATCATCGGCAGGCCGTTGCGCTCGGAACTTCGGCGGAATCCCGGGGGATCCCGAAGTTACGGGCAGCTTATGGGAAAGGTAGTAACTTCCGACCACGGAGTTTGACGAATCTCCATTGTTATTCACCGCGGCAAATCGCCGCGGCGAACTTCCATTCAACTCGGTAACCTTGTAAATCATCGCGCGAAACACTCCCGCGTACCGTGCCCAACGCGAAACGCTAACTACGTTATAAAAAGGGAAAAGTGGCACGGGAATAAATGAAGAACGATATCGTCGCGAGGTCGTTCCGGTTTATTAAGCAATTCGCATACGTAATTGGCGCATAAAGTTCGCCGTAATACTCACCCCTTATCGTCTATTAGCTGTACGCTGCTGTTCCTTTTGTTGAAAGCGAAACACGATTTTACTCTAATCCCGTACATCCCTGTAAATAAAGCAGCTCGAGCTAGAGAGCACCGTTCACTTCGGCGAAACGTAATTACGCGGGAGAGGAGGCGGGCGCATGAGCGCGTGCGCTCGCGCGCGCACGCCCGCACGCACACTCCCGCATATTATTTACAATTGACCGTAATAATGAGAAGATCCGTAAGACGCCGTACGTACCGTCGTGGCGCGAAATCTCGGCGCGCAGAGTGTAGTTGTGACCGTAAATGGCTTCTTGCACCTTCCGACCGCCGTCGAGGAGACGTAAGGACACCAGTGACGTTTCATTCCTGCGACAGAAATCGAAATTACCTCTCCTTTAGGGGACGCCGACGGGACCTTGATATAATTACATCGCTCGCGGCGTTTGGAATTTCAGTCGTCGAATCGAGTTACGGCCAATCTCGATGGCACGCTGTCGAATAACATTATACGCGATGAGAGTCGAATACCGTTCGTTTTCAGCGGACTCGGTGGCATACATACGTTTGCGCGTACGTACGTACAGTTTTCAGCCGGGTCAAGGGTGCGGGTTGAAGGAAGAGGATCGACTGTCACGACGATGCTAATTAATTTCTTGCACGTAATCGTCGCCGTAATTTCAAACTTGTCCCGCCATTGTGTAGGAAGTCGGCTTACGCAAACGCGACAATCGCGACGCTCGCCCGTTCGTTATCAATCGAAAATCGTTGACTGTCCGTAATTGCGTGAACATTCGACTCTTACGGTGAAAGAAAAACGCACACCTGTCTAATTGACGAGTGCCGATGAAAGGAGGGGCGGTTTCGCGATTCTCATTAGCGACGCGATAGGTTCTAATTACGGTCACGGCGTACAAGTGTCAACGACCAATTAAGAGCCGCGTGACCGATTTCAAGTCTTTCTTCGACAGTCGCCATATACGCGGATCTGGCCGCGGATCGTAAGTTCGAGCGTTGATGAGGCGTGAAGGAGCATATCGTTAGGCAAGGTGAACGCGTGCCGCGGACAAAAATCGTCGAAATGTCACCGGGTTACTTTCTAGCCGAGAATTATTCGCACTTTTTTCCACCAGCCAGCGTAACAACGTTTCTGACTCGGCGTGCACGCTGTCGTCTCATTACACGAGGCCCGGTTGCCGCCCAAGGAGACGGTAAAAGTCGAAAGAGCGGAGAAAGTCGGATGAGAAGAAATTGTCGTAAATGCAATTTTCCGTCGCGAAACGTGCGATTTCGTGATTAAGTGCGGAGGCGGGGAGGACTCTTCGAATTTCCGGATGCCGACTGCTGTGCTCAGGTGGTTGGAAAAATAGCCACGACATCGGGAATATCTCTCTCTGTCTCTCTCGGCGATGATCGCAGAAGGAGCGCTTCAAGGATCCGAACTTACTTAGCATTCTTGAATCCCGCTTTTCCGCAGGTGATGACGTAAAATTTGTCATCCGCCAATTCCAGCGTCTTATGTATTCTCACGGCGATGGGAATCGATCGCTCTTCCGTATTCTGTAATGACAATGAGGAACTTAGTGCATCGTTTCTTGGTCAAGCCGCGTCTTACCCGACAATCTGGCAAACCTGTCATTTCGCCGATTCGGAAACGTACAATTAATTCCTACGACGGGGCGCGTGCCCGGTCACGAAAACTTTTTTCCCCCCAAATCCGTAAAAGGAAATCCGGTACGACGACATCAATTCCGCGGTGCAAAAAAGTGGCAAATTTACGGGCCGCTCGAAGTGGAAGCGATTTTCGATGGTATCCCGCGAACAAATTTATAGCTCACATTGTTGACGAGGACTCCGCAATAGTCGGGCGCGCCCTTGGGTGCCAGAAGATTTATTCCGAGCGTTGCGTGCGTCGAGCCATTTCCCGGCACCATACACTGTGGCGTCCGAAAATCTCGAGCGTGCACGGCACCCACGAAGCTCTGATTGAGATTCACCCGTATCGTCATGTAGCCCGCCTTGCATGTTGCCGTCACTGTCGGCTGGAACTCCGTGTCCAATAATTGCCCGCTGACCTATAACCAGACGCAGATAGAAATTAACGAACGTCCCATCGAATTATCAGATTCCGGATGCGGCGGCCGCGTCCGTCGCAATTTCGTCGAACGTTACCGCGCATTATCATATACATATATTAATAGCTACAAGCGCAGATGGGTCGGAAGATTGGAGGATGCTCTCTCGGGTGAGGATTGAAAATTAGGTCGAACGCATCGATTTCCTCTCCTCCGCCGATCGCCGCGCCGCAGACTCATTCCGCGCTGCGCCGATGGCGACGACGATATTTTCCCGGCACGCAGAGCCAACTTAATGCCCAAGTAAACTTGGACCGGTCTGGGCGGTAGCTATCGGCCCACGCTAACTTTCAATTTCATGTGGCCGAACCACTCCGTAACTCCCATAATATATACGGCGTGTGCGTCGTGCGCGCGTGGGTACGTACGGTAACTACGTAGCCTCGTACCTTGGTAGGTACGTACGTTCGTATGTACGTTCGTTCGTTCGCCTCGCGACGGTAACCCGCAGCGGATAGGCTAAAATCCGCTCGGGCAGAGTCGAGGCCCTCGCCGAGTTTGCGACCGGAGGCTGCCCGAGAGATCGAGACAAAGAGCTCTGGACGTAGGCGTGCGCGCAAGGACACAAGGCTTAAATCTCCTCGGCACGATGCGCCGAGAGGGGATACCAATTATTGCCTTCATAGACGGTAACGTCCAGGACGATCAATTTCGCTCGCCCGTATGTGCGTGACAGTAATATCGGCCTCCTCGACCCTCACCCCCGGCGTCCGCGAAGCAGCCTCCCCTAACGGAGAATGCGGCGCGCGATCTCCTTTCGCGCGGGGCCGTTCATTGCAATCCGGACTTTGACTCTTTCGCCCGGCCTGCGCTGCTAATAGAAATCTCCGGGGCACGGCCGGCTATTTTTGCTCCTTTTCCGATCGGCCGTAATTGAATTCTCGCCCCGACCCCGGCCTCCCGACTAACGTCAAGGATGCGCGCGCCGTTCGCAACCGGACGCGCGACATATTTTACGCCTTTGACAGGTTAAACAGCTTGCATAATGGATCGGTCCCGATAAAATGTTATCCCCCGCGTCGGCGCATGAGCAATTAGTAGCGAGCCAGCGTCTTGCCCGAGCGCAGAGCGCCGATCGGCGGACAACAATGACGGTGTGCGAGCGCCATTTGTCGATCTACGCTCGGTGCCGAGAATCGGTGAGATCCTTCGGATCTAAGCTCTCCTTCCGACTAGCGCTCTTGTAAGCGTGACGTAATCGAAATTCTTACGCGGCCGGCGCGCGCGCTCACTCGCTTGCCATCGAAGCCGCCGCCGCCGCCGCCGCCGCCGCGGCCGCCGTCTCTGCCTAGACAAACACGTACGATGACATCAGAAAAAGCCGCACAAGGATAAGCAGGCAGGGATAAGTAGACGCACGTCGACGGGCAGAGCATGACACAGTTACGCGCCATTAGCGTGCTCGCCATTACATTGACTCGCGCGAAGTGGCGCAAAAGTAATATGCGCGAGGCGAGCGGGTACGCGCATGTACGCGCATGTACGCGCAGAGGGCCCTTCGATTAAATTATGTCATTATCAATCCCGATGAAAAGCGAGCTCGCTCCGCACCGCTGGGACCGAGGGTAAGTCTCAATAAGATGACGAGGTGCATTCGACAGGGACGCTGCGTCCGACAGAGAGATCGCGATTAAGCCGCTGACAGTTAATTTATTGCGGGGGAACATATGTTATCGCGTATCGCGCGTAAGTATATTCATCCCCTCCCCCCCTATGGCCGCCGCGGGGTGGAACCTCGGCCGCGGCCTCGAGGAAAAATGCGGTACGCTCGCGCGAATACCTGCCCCCGGTATCAAGATTTAATTCTATCACTCCTGGCTGCAATTTGAACACATTCCGATAGTACACACCCATGCGCCGGCCATGGTCGGCCACGCGCGTACGTGTACGTGTACGTGTGCGAGGACTGTACGCAGTCGCGAGCACGCCGGCCGTGGAGCACTGGCGTGGAATACTCGATGGATCTGAAATTTCTTCGAAGTAATTATAACCGACTCGCCGGGTACTCGCCAGATACTCGCGAGCGTTTGCACGCGAGTTCGAGCGCGTTCATAGGACACCGCTGTTACGGCCGGTCGTGATTGGCGGGGACTTTTTCGAACTTGCGCCGGGGACAATTGGATATGTGAGCTCGGCGTACCTTTGGAAAGCGAGCTTTCGTTCGGCGAGAGCCGTCTATCCATGGCCCATGGCGAATCGGCAACGAAAGCGGAACAGAAATATGAACTCTGCCGAAGCGTGTGTGGTACACGGCGGAGGCCAGGGTGGCAGCGCGGGGAAAACGGTATGGCGAAGTCACAAAGGCACGAGGAAGTCACGTCTCCCAGGAACAATGCGGCTATGTCACACTCGTAAAGTGCAAGGCATTGTAGCTATTGACGTTACAATTGCCCCTCCTGATGCGGCAGAATTCTCGGAACGAACGTCTGGTACCTAATTGTTTACGTCGCTGCGACCATTCTGTGCCCCAGGTGCTTGGGAAATGCGTTTGATTTTTCACTTGACGACGATCCGGAGTAGTTTCCATCCAAGCTCGCTGAAACGATCTCGCCATTTTTTTGCCCCGTAACGCCCGTGATTTAACGCGTCGAGCGTTACGGGGAATAATTGTTCTATGCAGTTTTGTCACCGTGCTTCGCTGGTTTATGAATAACGTAAAAGGTATGCGGCATAGGACGCGGGTGTTAAAAATAACTGCTGCCGAGAGAAATAGAATCAACGGGAACAAAATACAAGTCCGCTATATAAGTAAATTGTCGAAGGATTAAGATGACGCAAAAAAGATCGCAACCGTACCGCTGTGACTGCAATAGTTTAGAAGATGTAGCGAAAAACTTGTTGAAAAGAATGAAGAACCGCCACTTTGTTTGAGCAACGTGCAAGAGGCGTGGGCACTAATGCGTTTCAAAGCAACATCACAATCGTGTTACGGGATGACTGTAAAAGTATACCCAGCACGCCTGAAATGACAGTGAAGAGGTTAAGCGAACGACGCCCGCCTCGCGAAACGAGTCATTCGAAAATTGTCGTAAAAACCGAACGACCGGAGAGCCACCGCATTCGGTAGACAATTTTTTTCCCTTCCCCGCGCTCAACCCGTCCACTTATCACTCTCTCAGTGCGCGCCGATTTTTCTGCCGGCGACGATCATTGTTACGGTATCCGTAAGCGTTTCGCTTTTTTACGCGATTAACGCTTGCTGGCAAGGGCCCTCATCATCGTATCGACGAAATCGGGGTATTCGCGCGGCAAAAAGCGTATGCAACTGAATATATCGGGCGCAAAAGCATGCTTTACCCCCGGGGCCCGCAGCTCGACTCCCAAATTATCCTGCGAGCGTAAAACGAAGCCGAAGTCAAAACGCGTGTTGTTGACCCTACCTCGTTCCACGGTTCGGCGTCTGTCCTGGGTTGCCTCCGGGCCCTTTTAAATCCCGCTCTCGGGCCCGCCCAACGCCATTTTTGCCGAACGCAACCACGCTCGTTTGCCGAATACGTACGCGAGCCTGTTTTTCGCATCGGTGGCCGCGGTCTTTACGGATAGAAATTACGCAATCGGGAAGGACCGCGAGCTTTACGGGGTATACGGCAAACACTTTTCGACGTTTGTTTTGACGAGAGTCCGCCGTGGGCCCGGGGAGAATGGGGAAAAAATTTCTGCCCGCATGAATAAGGTAAGAGGGCGGCCAGCGAGGTTGACGAACGCTTTCTTTCCCTTCCCTTCGCCCCTGCCCAACCTCCCCTGCCGTCCACAAGCTGCCCGCGGTGCACGAGACGCGGAGAAACCTTCCGTGTCTGAATGGATCGCGATGAGCGAACAATTAAATACGTCTATAAACCATGGCGATAATCACCGGCCATCAAATCTAATAAATCACACGGGAAGTTAATAATTCTATGTCGGCTGTATCAGATGAACGTGCGGCGGTAGTAATTCTTAATTAACAGCCTCCACCTATCAGATCATCTCGCGACTCATCTCGGCCGCTCCTTTTTTTGCCATGCCGATCTCTCGAAACCCGAAAGCGTGCAAGTGAAAGTTAAGCGTTCACAACTTTATGATAATCGTCCCCCACTGGGCGGCGACGCTCGGGCTGGAAAAAGTTTCGGCCCGTGCGCGACCGGATGACGAACGAAACTCACCGGAATCTCGAGTCGAGGAAGTATCCTTTTCACCGCTCACCTCGAGAATCGATAATTATCCGTCGGATGTCGATGCAAATTCAGCGCGAACCGATCCGCGGAGCTTGAGCGTTCGCATCGTACGATGAATCATCGCGCCGATCGAACGAATCTGTTTGTTTTGCCTCCGTTAGATCTGCATCGCGCCCGTATACACGGGGGTATGAAATCCATTTATACGGGCAAATGCATTTCTCGCCCGTACGATCACGTATCTATCCTACCTTAATAACTACGCGCGTATAGCATTTTCATGCCATTGGGCGTTGCGCGCATCTGCCCGCACCTCATAGAGCGGCGAAAGTGAATTGCATTAAATTATTACGTTTATACGAAACGCGCCGAGTGTGAAGATGCTGATCCTCGTTACGCTGCGCCTCCTGCGTCGAAATCGATAAACGATAAGTTTGAATAATGCCTCGCGCGCCTCGCGCGCCCCGCGAAGCAGGTGGATATTATGGCGATCGGTGCCGAGCGTTATACCGACGATATATAATGTATATGCGTCCGATACGTTCGACGGAACTTTCAGTACGTCGCTTCTATCAGTGCAATTTCCATTAACGTCGAACGGCGACAAAAGCGACGCCAGTCTCTCGTGACTCGCGTCTAAGCTCTTCCACTTGTCGCGCGTAAATTGATATCGCGGACGCTTTCAGCTCGCGATCGGACTCGCGTTCTACAACGCTGTAAAGTGGAGAGCCGGCAAGATGCTGCGATTACGGGTGCGATTAAGGTCCGTGATTTGTACGTCGAGTCTCTCGCGAGTCGCGAGCGTTAACGATCGGCGCTAACAGTTCTCAATCGCTCCGTTCGCCGACGTCGCTCGCTGCCAGAATTTGCTGCCAGAATTTGCTGCCAGAAGTCGCTCGGGATGCATCGCGGATTGCGTAAGTCGAACGGGCGAACCTCGGGCCCGTCGAAAAAGGCTCGACCGCTCTTTTGCCGGCGAAGTCAAGGTGAAAGTGAAAGCGGCTATCTTGTATTATGCAAAAATACCGCTTTCAACCTTCGGCCACCCGGCCACGCAGACGCGCGAGCACGCCGCGTTTCTAAGAACGCGGCCCAGGAGGCAACGAGTCTCGGGAATCGTTCCTATCGGGCGTGCAGTATCTCCAGGTCCGAATGTTCGGCGCGAGGCGCGAGAAGGAGGCATTAAACGGTGGACAAAAGAAAGCCGTAACGGTGTCCGGACTGGACGGCGTCGGCGATACGTTCCTCCCTTGCGGCTTCTTCATTCGCGCCCGGCTTCTGCGAAAGTTATGAATATTGCAGACGTACCTCGTCGCATCGGCGAGTTCATAAAATAGAGGAGACGAACGAATTTACGGTCGTCCCTTGGATCAGAAAAATGGAGTGTTAATAACGGGCTCCACCGACTGTATCAAATTACGTAGCGCGGATTCTTAATGTCGGGACATTCGATACACTCACGCAGGGAAGTTCGTCGGTATGTCGCGGGAGACAGAAACGAAAGGAGCAGGAAAAATAAAGCATCGTCATCGCATACTTTTCAGATCACTGTGTATAGTTTACCCGAGCGATGGGAAAAGAGCGACGCTCGAATGCACGCGCACGCATTCGGAAAGAAGTGTCCGCCGTGTATGATATCTGTGTCGTAAAATCTGTACGCAGCGTGGCGTAATACAGTGCGGAATGTAGACCAACGTATTGTGATCCGAACGGTTATGTACACCGATGTATGTATATACATACATAGGTACACGCGGCATACATATATATTCCGCATTCGCGCTGCGGTCATTTATAATATCCGTGCGTATTGTAAGTCAAGCCTGCGAAAAGACTACAGAGAAGAAACGGTTCTCCGTCTGGCGAGTCTTTCCTTCTCCTCCCTCACCCCTCTCACTCTCTCTCACTCTCTCGCACTCTCTCACAAGCACACCACGAATAGTCCGGCGGTTGTGCGTCACGAATTCACCCGAGGTATCGCGCGACGTGAATAATCATGTTGTCGCGCAAGACAGTAACTCGGCGAAGGATCCTTTTTCTCGCTGCCCGCGACGTTGGTGCGCGCGCGCGCGCGCGCTCCCTGCGTCCCGCCGCGGTAACGTATCGCGAGCGAGGGCGGCACTGCAAATCGAAGATGAAAAAGCAAGGAGATAAAATACTCTTATTACCGTCGGGGCGGGAGAGGCAGAGTCGTCCCGCTGTTAGCCAAGTACCCCGAGAGATCCTCGTCTTTTGTGGTCTCCCTCGACGATCTCAACGGCTTAAAATCCAGATAGGATTCGCGCACGCTCGCGCGCCTTTACGACAATGCCATTTCGTCCGGCAAACGCTATAGAACGCTCGAGAGCACACCTTTTCGCGTGTACGTACGCCGGCACGCATTCGTTCCTCGGACGCTCACGTGTCCGTGTGCGTGAGTTTGTCCCACGTACGTGTGTAGGCGCGCAGGGGCGCGCGTGTGAGTTCGACAGGCGAATATCCAGCGAGCGTACGCGCGCACAAAGGGAACTCGGCCAATACGTACGTAGGACTAGGGACTCGCCGGCGCGCGTACGTGTGCGCTCACACACGGACAACCCGTGTCCGGGCTTTGCGCGCGGCTTACGAAGCGCGAGGAACGCTTCGACGATTTCGTACCGACATCGCCCTGCGAAGAACCATCGGCATAAATCATGATCTTCACTGACGCGCCTCATTTGCCGAGTGCCACGGGCAACGTGCGTATATAAAGTTCTGCGGATCACGCGATGTCAAGTGTTTAACCCTTTCGTGTGGCGAACAACAACGGCGCTTCGATGCCGTTGAGAAGCCGAGGGAAAGAAAGGCTAAGAGAGAAGGTGAGAGAGAGAGAGAGAGAGAGTGAGAGAGAGAGGAGAAGGGGACAATTTCTTAAAGAAATTTCCTCTGCTTGGACGCGCTGATACGAGCCTCTTTTCTCTTTTGCGGTTGAAAAAGGCGCAAGAAGAATGGCCCACATCTTCACTTTTTGCCTGGCATTCAAAGACCGCTGTTTCGCGGCAGATATCTCTGTGCGTAGGCAGCATTTTTTCCCTAACAGCTCTCTCGAAAACGGAGAAGCTACGTCGTTGGTTGAGTTTGAAAGCATCTTTGCTTGTAGCAGAAAAGTGCTTCACGTGTACCTGTCCTGTTCCATTAGTCGCACTCTGCTACTCAAATATCGTGATTCGAACGTTACATCGTAACATCAACTTTGTTCATTTTCCCATAACAGGGCGCGCACGTTCGACATGTTAACTCGGTGAAAGTGAGAATCGCGCTTCTTTCCCCATCCTTTTTTTTGTACCGAGAGCCTAGCGAGTCGGTGCACTTCAGGTTAGTTAGAGCATTAATTGCGATTGTTACGAGGTGCCGGCAGCGTTTTTGCCCGGATGATACCGTCATGCGTAAACGCGTAATTTGCGTGAGCGCGCGCGAACACGCAAACCTGATGGTATGTCCCGTCGCCCCATATACATTTATAATCGTGACTTCCGAGGTTCGTTCGCCCGTTCACGAACGGTCGCCCGGGCTCAAAAGTGACGCGTTAATTTTAATGCACACGCCTCGTCGCACAACGTTTTTCGTCCTTCGACTGAATCATGCAAGGACCGTCGCCCGTTACGTCACGGTGTTCGCGCTTCGTGAAGAAACTCCGCCAGCATGAAAATCGACCTGCGGCCGGTTCGTTTCGGCCCGGCAGTGTCTGAGGTCACGTTCACAATGAACGTTTTAACGCGTCTTCTTCCATTTCCTTGGGGGAACGGAGTATGGCGTACCGGCGAGTTTCGTTCGACTTTGCTACGCGAAGGTTCATACTCTGTGATTGGCATTGCCGACGATATTGATCGCGAGATAGGAAGGAGGAATCCCCTATCCGACGTCTCTCCCACGTGCAAATTGCATCTACGCCAGCCAGTCTCGGAGCGCGGATCTTGCGCAAGTGTCAATTAAAAAATGGAAATATTAGCTCTCGTTGTAATTATCGGCGCGCACGGTACGTCCGCGTGTTATGTATCCTTTATCGTGCTCCTTCGCCGATCCGTCCGCTGGCTCGCCGGCGGTGCATAAAGTATTCCTTCGAAGAGCGAAGAAGCATCGTTTTAACAAATTCTTTTTTTCATATCGCCCGTTATCCGTCGGCAGCGCTCACGTCGGCGTGTCGAGCTGGCGCGTAACAGAAGCGGCTCCTGCGCGGGGGCGTTAATTATTTTCGTTCAGATATATTCACTTTCATTGGCGTTTAGTAACATCTTGATAATAAGTGGAAAATAATGAAAGCGGGATAGCGGTGAAATCGTGTATTGTACGCGCCGCTGCTGTGCACAGTACCGGCGCGCACACAGTGTCGGAGCGCGCGTCATCATTAGGCTCGCTTCCGTTTGCTCTGATACACAGAAAACTCGTAACGCTGAAGCGATGCGTGATTCCCAGTAGCCGCATCACTCGAAATTTTTCCACCGTAAATCGAATCGCGCCGTAAGTACGAGCGCGGGTAGCTTACGCGAGCGTACGCAGGCCGCGTTTGATGAGCGAACGTTAACGGTCACCCCGCAAACTCGATTTCCGGCGAAATGAGACAATCATACATCCGCGCGCGCGCGCGTACGCGGACTCATTCAGCCTTTCGGAAGGCCATAATTACGGATCGCGGGACCTTACGCAACGCCGATGCGAAATCGAACGAGCGCTAACGAGTCCCGACGCTGTTTCGAGTATCGCTATCCACCGACGTCGACGTAATTAGCGTAAAGACTGAAATACGAGGAAGGCGACCGAGTCGCGGAAAGGGAGAAAGAAGGAAGCGCACGGAAAGAGAGGCAGCTCCAGGACTATCGTCCTGAGTCACGAGTGTGATCTCATGCGTGTCGATACGTTAGGCGGGCAGCGGCGAGAGCGTCGTACGTACATACGCTCTCGTCGCCGGCTTACACAGGCTGGAATTCGATATCGGCGAACAATACGACTATCCAGGATTCCCTTCGCCGTGAAACATGGCAAATTACCGACGCGACGCTTCTAACAACCGGGAAGAATGCGTCGGCAGACGACGGCGGGGGCGACGGGGAGGACGACGATGAGACCGAGGATGGAAAGAAAATCGGAGACGACGGGGGAGGCGAACTTTAAGCTGGCCCCATCGGAGCTAAACTGCGAATATTATACCGCATCGAACGCCATCGCACTCTGTTCCCGGGCGATCTCAAACGTGGGACTAATATCAAGCCGAGCGGGGCTATTTTACGTTCGCGCGTTATGGCGTGTCCGGCGTCGATTCTAAATGCAGATAAGACGAATAACAGCCTCGCCACGGGTACGAGCAACAATTCATAGCTCTCGCGATCTGGCCCCGACGCTGTTACGTGCGAGCCTCGAACACGGCGGCGGCGGCGGCGGCGGCGGCGGCGGCGGCGGCGGCGACGACGACGACGACGGCAGCCTCTCGCAACTCGGAACTCGCCCAGTCGCACTTCTCCCCTCTCGCTCGCGCGCCACCCTATCTCAGTCGCACTTTCGCAACGCTAAAGAAAAGACTTATTATCGTGAGTCGCTAAACGTAGGCCGCAGAGAGTCGCGCAGCACGGCGTAGGCAGAGACCGTCTACCTATCTCCCCGGGCCCAGAGTCGTTTGCCGAAAATGGACATGCCCGATGAGAGGAAAAGTACGCCAGCGACGACGAGTTCTCTCTCTCTCTCTCTCTCTCCCTCGGTCGCGCTCTTTCTCTGTCTCTTCTGACTTTCGTCGCAACCGCAGCCGAGGGAAGGAGACGAGTCTGTCCCAACTCGTTGCTCAATCATCAATTTTGCTTCCTCTCGCGTGAGAACGGAATGGGAGCGCAGCGAGGGGGTGCGGGAGGCGAGAAAAAGGCGGGGTCGAGGGGAGAAATGAAATCGGGTGTGTGCGAGCTCGATATCTCTTACGGGAAGGCGCGAGTTTGGCGAAGAAAAAAATAGCGGCCGAACGGCCGAGGCCGCTCTAACAGGATTGCGCGACCCTTATCGGGCGACCTTTTTAAGCCGAATCGTCTCGCATCGGCGATTCTTCGTTATTCAATATAATCTCTTGCTCAATGCGCGCGGAACGCCCGCCGGATCGGTGTGGATGTGCGTATATACGGGGTGAATCAGAAATCGGCGCGCTCCCAAGGCGCGAGTTAGCTATTCGAGGAATCATTCTCCGCGAGCGGAGACACTCGTTTCTCTACCGAGCGTCTCATGCATAAGGAAATATTCATTGAGTATAATGCGCCTGTCGCTGTACGCCGGTCCTGTGTTCGATCAAGAATCGTTAAAAAGGACAAACAGGGCACTGACACGCTACCCTGTATGCGAAGATTGCGCGCTCGCCTACCTAGGCCGGCCGTTGCGATACACGCCGCTGTCGAAGGCGGTCTCGTTGCGCGTCCATTAGCGCGTTACCGTGCTGAATACCGTGCGTTTTACGAATATCGGGTACACCACCGAAGGCCGCGCAGCCGCGGGAAATTGTTCGGAACGCGGCGCGCTTTCGATTCCAGAGTTTAGCCGACCCCTCGCCCGACGATCCACCCCGTGCTGATGGCGTACGGCGCGATTCGAAAACACGGGAATCGCGTTAAATTCGAGCTCGCAGGTATTTATCGTACCCGTTAGCTGATATACGGCCGGTGTCGAGTGTCGTCCCGAGGAGCCGTGCCACTTTGCAGCCGCTGCGCGCCGGATGAAATAATAGATTACGCATAGTTTGACCAGACCAGTTAGCTGTCATTGCACAGAAAGCAGAAATTCCTGTCATTACCCGAGAGAGCGGACCACTCGGCATGAGAAGGCCGAGATGAGATTTTCCGCTACGGGAATAACGCGCTCGAGGTCGCGCGGAATGTGTGCCGCAGGTGGACGGATGTGAATCGCGAATTTGGTTCGTTCCCGGAACGTTTCGCCGCACGTGTGACGCTCTCCGTACCGTCGGCGATTAATTTCAGTCTATCGGCGCGCGTCGATCAGAATTTACTGCGCCGATCTACGCGGATTGGGGAGGTAGGATTTATCTTCTTTGTCAGATGCGTCAGGGACGACACACTGACACGGCCGGCGTGACATAGAATTCCTTATAAATATTAATACGCCGAGGCTGAGCGTGTAGCTGTGAGACCCGTAGAGAGCGAGGCCATGCATCCAGTAAGGTCAGACACTATTGGCGGCCGAGGTAACGTAACCTCCTGCGGTCGGATCGAGAATATTTGAATTTGTCGCCGTGTCTCCAGATGCATTTCCAATTGACTCACGTACTAGATTCCGTAAATTACTTCTGAACCCTCGCCATTCTACGCCGCATCGTCTTCTGCTCTGCACCGCTGAACTTACCAGAGCGTGCCTATTGCAAATCAAGAAACTATCCCGTAAATCCCTTCGATACCCACCGACTTTAGTGACTCGGCGAGTTTAACGGTCGCCTGAATCCTTCTACTTTACATTGAAACAACTGCGACGCCACGAGGCAACGAAAGACCTGGAACATCAAGCAGCGCCTTCGAGGCATACGTTTAACCGAAAGGGCGTTCGCGACAGGCCGCATTCCCTGCAGTCGGACCCTACAGTCCGCTTTTCGTCGCACAATATATTTTGGAGAGCGAACGCGAGAGTCACGCCACGGCAATCAGGCTCTCGCTTCTTTCTCTCTCCTTCTCTGCGTCTCTCTCTCTCTCTCTCTCTCTCTCTCTCTCTCTCTCCCCAGTCCTTGTTGCCGAACACATTCCGACTGAAGCCAGCCATTGGCCAGCGACGATGGCCAGTTCGCGCTGCAGTGGACGTTTACGTGGGTGGCTCCCACTTGCAATTTTAATCGTCTTCGCGAAGCCACGGCCGAAACTTTCGGTTGCAGTCTCACCGTCCGGCAACGAAAGGATTCGTCCGTGACGAAAGTGTTCGCGGTGCCCCCTGACTGTCTGGCAAGCCGAGACGAATGTTGCACGTGCGCGGCGAGCGACACGTTCTCCTCCGGCGAGAGAATTTCCGCGATGCGGCGAAAAAAGGTGAGGCGAGGCGCGCATTTCGGTAACGCGCCGTGTCACGGGCCGGCCGTAAATTTTCTTGCCGACCCGTTCGCCGCCGATCGCGAAGTGGCCCCCGGTAATCACGGGCACGCTCGTTTACGGGCGAGTAATTTCAGCGAACGTGAGCGGACGCGCGATCTTTCCGATCCGCAGGACGTATATGTACGCGCGCGGTAGCACGCGGCGAGCCCATGTGTAGGCGACGAGGAGGACGTATACGGGCGAGGATCGAGTTTTACGCGCTATCGTCATTCGGAGCAGGATCGTGTATTTTTAAGATGCAGGTATAATTGGAGAGGCAAGGACGCGGCTGAGGTGGGCGCGTTGAATATAGATTTTCTCTGCCAGTTATATAAGGACGATTACGTAGGGTCTAAATGTCAAAATTTTACGTCTTTCTATTTGTTTTTGGTATGGGACTCAGGCACATAGCGCCGAGTGGGTCTCGTACCTATAATTTATGTACGACCTCGCGCGTTTCGGCTAGGGGCAGATGCAATGATTGATTAGCTCTATGATATTCAATGTCCAACGCGACCGTCATAACAAAACGAACGTCGGCGCGACGTGAATCGTAATTTAAAATTGCCCCGACATCACTTCTCCGCGACCACCTGCGTAATTAGCCGTTTATCGATATACATTCATTATTTCCTGGTTCAACACAGAGCGCCGTATATCCCCCTTCTAATTTAAGAGCCGCCGCTCTAAGCAAAACACTTAGAGCCGTTCTAAGAAACGTTCATCTACGGTGTAGCATCTTTATGGTCCGGGAGTACAACAAACACGGGCAGACCGGCCGCTCGGTACCAGCGATTGCGCAGATTAATTACATTAATCCTGACCCCGCGCCCGCGCCGAGAAGCCTGAAATTTATCGGATCTCAGCGTGAAACAGTTGCTCCGCGAAACAGGCGCGAGCGGGAAAAGGAAGACGGCCGAGGACAGGAGTTGAGAGCGAAGCGAAAGAACGCAGCCAAGTGCGAAACAGTCTCATTCGAGAGACGGAAATATTCAGTGATCACCGTGGAAAGCCGCATGATACAGCCGCGCATAATCTGCATACCAAATCTTCCAGCTCTCTGTTACTGGCGAACGAGACTCTGGGCCATCGGTACTGCAGTGCTCGTCGCTCGGGAGGAAGGAACGTAGACCCGGCATGCAAAGCAGAAAGTAGGAGAACGAAGCGGAAGACGAGAAAAGCCAGTGAGAAAATGCACGGAGAAAAGCTCATGCAGAAAAGCAATAGATATATAGACAGAGTGTGTACTCTCCGCCAGCATCTTCGGAACTTACCTGAGCGACACATAGCGCCACCAGGATCCACCACACGCCCGACACGACCGTGGCACGCGAGAACGCACGCGAGAACGCACGCTGGGAATTGGTCCTTTTCACTTGCATTTTTGGACTGGGCGCGTGGTCCGCGGCTCGCCGACAGCAGCACCGTTCAACGTGTCGCCCCTGCTACCTGCTCCACAGCCTCCTTCGACGAACTTCTCTTGCTCTCTGCGTGTCCCTCTCTCTCGCTCTGTCTCTCTCTCTCTGTCTCTCGCGCGCGCGCTCACGTCACATTTTCCTCGCTTCCCAGGAAGAGGCTCATCGTAGCGCGCGGGACCGAGCGACGAGGAGGAGGACGTCGACGATACGATATCCAGCGAGGCAGCACCGTTCCTCTCTTCCTTCTGGCCACTCCGTTATCGTTCGCCGTCCTCGATCCTCGGTCCACGGAGCTGTCCCGACACGCTCCTACGATCGGCGAACGTTCCTCGATCCGGTACTCGCTGCTCGGCGTCGCTCGCGGGTAGCGCAGTCTCGTGGAAAGTGGCTCGAAATGTCGTTTCGCCCGTTGAAGAAGGCTGACGGTGTATGTCGGACTGGCGCAATAATGACTGGTGCCTACCGAGCTGGGCCCCCAGGGACGCTCAGGTGTTCGGCGATCTGGTGGGGGATAGATGGTTGCCGTAGCGGCCATTCCCTTTTCATCCGATGTGTATGCGATGCACGCATTCATGTCTCCGGGATCCTATGGCGGGGTCTCATCGCTGCTAGTCTTCTAGCTGGGCCCGTCAGAGGGAGGCACCCGATGAACGACCGAGTCTCGCCTGGTCTCGCCTGAGAAACTCTCCTATCGACCACGGACTCGACCCAAACTCGAGGCTTTTCAGCGGAGGCGCGACCTGTCTCTTCGCAGCTGCGCCGATGTGATCGACGGAAGTTTCCCTTGCGGCGAACAGCTTGCACAGGAGGTGGAGGAGCAAACTTTCCGCCGTATATCGGGATTATTGATCAGATACTGGCTGCAAGTTGCTATCGGACAAGTATGATTCGCTGTAGGGGCGTTAATTTTGTTTTTAGGTTCGTCGTTGGAATTTTTATTAGACACCATAGGGTTTGTTGTTTTATTATTATAGTCGGTGAATAACGTTAAGAAAGACAATAGATGGGTGATGTCAGGCGGAAAATGTTTGTTTTCACGCTGTCTACGTGTTTACGGCGCGACATCCGATATTTTATTGACACGCCGCTAGATGTGCAGAGCGGGCAGTTTTAATAATGGATCTCAGCGTATGTAGGTCGTATGTTTCGAGCGGTGAAAAAGTGCAGTTCAAGCGCCGCCATCTCCCCTCCGCTGCATTTCATCCGAGACGGACACCATTTTCATTACGCTAAACAATAAGAAAAGCAGTCGTAGGACTGCGGAAATTTACATAACCTCTCTCGTGCGTGTGTTTCTTTTATTCTCACTCCCCACTCTCCCGCGCCACCCCATCGCTCCAATCCCATTTCTTACGATTCTCGGCTCCATCCCTCTTCTCCCCGGAGTGTCTTTGCATGTCTGCCCCGAAGTCAGCGTACGTACGACGCCGGGTATAATAAAGATCGTAATTCGTGGCGGTCGCCCGCTTAACACGGACGTACGTTCCGGCGAGACTAACGCCGGATCGTAAATCCGCATCACGGCTTACAAGCGCGTAAAATTTCATAACGACGCCCCGGCGTCGAAAGTTTTAATATCGCGACATTAGAGAGTCGACCTTATCGGCCGCCGCCTTCCCGTTTCCGCCTCGATCTACGACAGCTTCCGCCTGCCCGCCGACGGCCCACCGTCTTTCCTTCCACTGTAATCTCTATTGATCCCCGTCTCCTCCTCGCTTCCAATATCTATTCCCTCGGCCTTCATTTCCTCCGCTAAGGCCCGCTCAATTATCATTTGATCCATTGCGGCACGGTGGCCGTACGGGGCTGAAACAGCAGCGCGTAATGGAAAAAGGCAGAATGTCATGCCTCGGTATTCCCCAGTGACCATCGGAACCTAGCCACTGACCGTGTCCCATATAATTTCGACCTGATCGTAAAGAGCGGGCCAATAAGTATTTATCAGCTCGGCCATTAACGAGATACATATCCATGCGATGTCAGAAGGCGCTCTCAAATCGAGTGGGCGACACGAAAATTATGCGATGTATATCGATTTGCGAGGAACGATGCGACGACACTCGCCCGGAATATGCCCCTTAAGACAATATCTATTCAATGCCGTTATACCGTCTCAATAATGCATCGCCGGGCTCAAAGGGAGCCTTCTTAAATGGGCTCCGAAGCGATAGTGGGGATCGTGGCCGGGCGCGATTAAAGTTACAGGCAATTGGATCGGACGGAAAATATCGGATGTTGTCCCGGCGGAATGCGGCCAGTCGGAAGTCGCGTCAAAGTTGCAAGACCGTCTCGGGGCGGTCAAGTGTCGCCTCTCCGGCGCGATCGTGGCGTCCGAGGCGTTCGAAACCTTTTAGCCTCCCCCGAGACGTGTTGCCGAGATTGCGCTTATTGTACGCCGTTTTTTTTTGCGCCCCACGAGTCCCGCAGCCGAGCTTCTCCGTACATTCCGTGCGAGACTGGAAAGCTGGATGAAAGCACAATGAAGCCGAATACATTTATAACTGGCGTACACGTACGCGGGATCGTAACAATGCGGTGGACTCTTTATTATCCTCCGGACGGTCGGGAAACTTGTACCGCGGTTGTCGGAAAAGGATAGGAGGGGGCAAAAAAAGGGTTGGATAATTCTAAGTCCACAGATCGAGGGTCTGCTCGCGCGAAACGTGCGCCAAGGATATTACAGTCGCGCAAGTATATGTGAGGGGGCTTTACGGCGGATGAGAGGGATGACGTTCGGCGGCGGAAGGAGTTTTTTTTTTGCCGACGTTCGAGCGTAATTCCGGATCGACGACTCGTGCGTGTCTGAACGCGTCGCGATATCGCCGCCATTGAAATTTATTTCGACGGAGGAATTTGTCGGAACACGGAGGATGAAGGATGGCGTTCGCGGCAGAGGAAAGAATTTTTTTATGATTATCCAGCATAATTTTGCACGTCGCGCATGTATGCGCGATCGTGTAAAGATAGTACGGTCACGCGAATACATATATTCTGGCGAAAAATTTGTCGGAGGAACGATATTGAGGTAGGTGAACGTTTCCGGAACGTAGTAAATTGGATGAAAACAAAAAGTCGCGTGAAAAATTGTCTCACCGCCAAACACCGAGCTGCGCTTTCATTGTCGTAAGCTCTAGAGGCCGCAGCGACCGGCCGCCGGGTTCAGACCGGTTTCAATGAAAATCAATTTATTTACAAAAAAATCAGGTGCACCCGACAGAACGTCGGGACGCCACATGCCGGGAATTACGGAGGCGCCCTATATTATCGCCCCTACAAAATACCGGCACACCCGTCGCGTGGCTATCATTCGAATATGAAGCACAGAAATCCCGCGAAATAAAATCCGGAAATGGCAGTCGAGAGATCCACGAGCTCCCGCGCTGTCATCATCAGCGAAATGCCGTCGCTATTCAATTATTCAGGCACGCGGCGAAGGTCGCGTCGTCCTTGTCGGGATAGGAGAAAAAGCATGCCCCGCCGCGTCCTGCCATAAATGTCTACGATCCCTCCCCCGCAATTCCCAACCATCCCCCGCACCCCCATCCCATCACAGCCTCAGCCCTCTGTCTCCAACTGCGCGGAAATTCTCGCGGGAAGCGCGTGGCTCATATCGCGGGTCATCGGCCGAGTCGATTTTTGAGACGCATTTCGAGAGGAGCGGGTACGTCCAAAATGGAGTCGCGGGTGCGGGGGTGGTTCGCTTTGGCTGGTGAAAGCGCGCCTTCTCGTCTGCGTGCGTGCCATCTCCTCTACACGGGAAACATGTCGAGCCCGCACGTAGAGATGAACCCCGCGTTTGACATACATAGCCCGACTGTGTCGGTGTGCGTCTATCTGCCGTACAAACGCCACCGTGCAAGCCTGTACGTCAGCCTGTGTACACAAGGCACGCGCACACCGACTCGCCGGCGAATACGAATGAACGAAGTACCCCGCTCGCCCTCCTCAACGGGAGTGTACGCTCCGGCGTACGAGCGAGCGAGAGAACGTAGGTCGAAAAGAAGGTAGAGGCGAGCGTAGAGTCGAGCGTAGAGTCGAGCGTAGAGGCGAAGGCAGAGAGGCGAGTTTCGCGGGGCAGCGCTCTCTCCCCATTCGGCTCGTTCTTATTTTTTTCCCTCCACCTCTTTTTTCTTTCGTAATCGTCGGAACGGTCGAAGGGGAGGCTCCGTCGCTCTGGAGGGGTTGATAAGGGAGGCGCATGCGCGAGGCTATCGACCCGCGGGCCCCCGGGCGACACCCTCGCGATTCTCGAGCGAGCCTCACTGCTTCACCGGCAAACTAGTGGGTAGTACACGCACGCGACACAGGTAAGTGCCGAGCCGAGGCTCCCCAATTTTTTTTCACCTACGCTATCCGCGAAAATTGCGAGGGACACCGTGGCCGGATAGGCCCGCGAACAAGGATACGTCGTCGTCGTGGTGGCCGTCATCGGATAGGGTGCGTTTTTACGATCGCGAGTTCGCGGGGTGTGTCGCTTCGGCAGGGCCGGCATCGGCCGATGAGGTTCGCGGAAGCGGCTCGGAAGGGAAGTGCCGGGTTCGCTTGCCGAGACTTCCTGCCGCACGAGCCTGACAGGTTCGATCACGCAGCCCGCGCCGCTTTCACGTGCGTTCACCTCGGGGCGATTATTTCCTTCCGAGGGCTCTCTCGCTCCCGGTCGTGGCTCGCTCCTCATCAGCGAAACGGGTAGATCTCGGTAGGGCGGGCGTGATGCGTTAGGGTGAGACGACGGGGAAGGGTGAGGGGAGGAGTTCTCGACGCCGCGAGCTGTCAGTCGCACTTCGTGCACAGTGCATTCGGGGTTCGTCCGCGGTCGGCGAGGAGGACCACTTCAGGTAAGATGCTGCCCCTCCTCTTCGCGAGACCGAATGGTGGCGAGATTAGTTGATTTTCCGCGGATGTAGGCCAGCCCGCGAAGCCGGCTTCCGGTGATAGAGCACGGACGGCGTGCGCTACGTGATAAGGTCCCTTGCGGAGGTTTTTCACATTTTGTTTCACACGTCATCGGGTTGCAAAGCGACTGTGGCCAGGTAGTATAGACTGTTGGAACTGTATTTGCATTTATTTTCAATCGGGGTTGTTTATGTACTCAGCATTAATAATGTTGGATTGGACACTACGTGTGAGGTAAATGAGTTACTCGTTAGAGTAACGTCTGTCTCTTCCGTTGTTAAAAAAGTTCTCACCGGACGCGATTAGCCGAAATTAGAGCTATCTGGGCAGGTGACGGTAACTCGTTTAACAAATCTCGTCCGAGCCGTGGTCAGAGTTCACGCAGAACTCTGGAAAGTTTCGCCGACAGCTCGACATGGACCTCCTAACCATGTCGTTAACTAGTTTCGTCACCCGTGTCCATACGAGTTACATTGGTGACAGTCGGAAGTTTCCGGCGAACTTCTGAAACTTGCCCGGAAGGTGCGCCGGGTGTATTCAGTTCGTTGCATCTAAGTCAATTACTCTAGCCGGCCTCCTAATGATATCGGCGTCTTATTAATTGCGTTAAGACGGACTACCTTGCGGTAATTCCCCCGTAACGCAGCCCCGTTATCTCGAATTAGCTTGTGCACGCGTCGATCTTAATTGATTTAGCGGGGACCACAAGATTGCAGCATAATTTATTGAATTTCTCAATATTTTAGAAACTTTTCTATTTGCAATAATGCACATGACACTTTGCGGTGGGGTTCATGAAACGGTCAGCGATATTCGATCGAAAGAATCAGTGGGAAGAATTTGAAATGAATGCAAATTTTACGTGTCAGTTAACGCTAATGTGGCAGTTGGCACGACAGCTGCCGGCGTAGACTACAGATATTGTCACGTCAATTCGTAATGAAGGCTTCGGTCAACTCGTTCCCTCCTCATATTGTTCCGACGAGCTAGAGTTCCATCTACTACCGTATCGTCATTAGTCGAAATAGCATTATTCGCCTTGAAAACATCGTCTACCTTCATCAATTTGCAGCCAGTGGCGCGTTCTCCTTTGGGTCCGAAGAATCTATCAATTATTCCGCGTCACTTCGTTATACTCAAGTTGCTGAACTTCACAAATTGCCGAAGTCACGAAGGAACGGCGTAGGGACGAAACGAAAGGGCATTCATAGTCTCAAGTTTCACGGATACATTCTATAACAGTCAACCCGCACTGTAATTACACTTTCCGGTAATTAAAGCGGATAAGAATCTCAATGGTTCCGAAGTAACTTAACCGAACGCAGGGAAACATGTTTGGTACTCATGTACAGCTATTCGAACGGAAATTCCTCTCATTCTTCGCATTCTTACGTACTCACCGATCCATTATTCAGCACGACGTAGACGTCGCACAGATTTACATGGGACGGTATGCGAATAGTTTTCGAAATCTCACGAAATAAACGGATCATTTTTCAGAATACGCCTATTTACTCTACCAGGAGTCATTCGCAATCTCGCTGCGGGAGTGTATTAAAAAGTAGCCGGCGAGATCGTATGCGGCCTGTCCTTTGAACATTCCACTCGTAATTATCAACGCGACTCAATGAATTATTAACCGGCCGGTCAAAACGAAGAAAATCGGTCGGCTCCGACGTCGCGATATTTATCGCGAGTGGCAACGATTAATTCGCCGACAAACATTGCCGACATCCGTCGCGATTTAAAAGTGCCAGATTAATATGCATTACTATTTCACATCGACATTCCGCACGTTTTTCGCATCATCGTTAATCGAAGCTGGTGGCCAGATGCGCTGGCCGTCCAATTTGCGTTTCCCGACTCGGCACTTTTACAGACGGAAAATACTCCGACCGTACAGATTTTGTTTACCGGGGTAAGATATTAATCTTCACGTCGGAAAATTTATGTATTCAACGGTCGTTCGCGGGTTACTGTCAATATAGTTACCGGGGTCCCGTTTTCCCCGATAAGCACCACGCTTCAAACGCTAGCGCAAATAGCATAATTAGCATCCACGCTCGTCGGCGCACAAGAGGGAATCAGTTTAAATTGTAATTGGCTATCGAGCGGCCATCAATTTGTTGTACAAACCATAGTTGAGTTAAGGTAAACGGTGAATCGATACGTCCTTCAAAAGGCTGCCTCACAACGGATCCTTTTGATATCGCTAAGAGAGTCCTGCTCATGGCAAATTCCATTAACGGATCCTTTGCAGCTTGAATATTCTCGGTACAAACCAAGTCCGGTCTTTCATCGACTTCTGATAAGCGAGCACCTCCCCCGCAAATGGAAGCAGGCGTTTCTATTTTCCACCCGCATTCCATTTTCAATTACTACAAACAAGCGAACCTTTTCCAGAGACATAGCGCCGCCGGAAATGAAACGATTTCGGCGTTACAATCGACTGCAACGATATCAACGTTCGACGAAAGTGGAAATTGCATGCAAAAAAGGAACGGAAACGGAACAATGCATCCTATTGACACTAGTCATTTATCCAATACTCGCTTAACCTACATGGAACGTCGTCAGATTTGCGAATCTCTCAAATTAAACCGGCGCATAAAATGTCGAATTTTTCTTGTACCTCGGTTTTCACGTGACCTAAAAGCAAGCGTACTGACTCGACTCCAGCGTAAAAAAAGTTGCCAAACGACAGGTACATATCTCTGGAGAGAGCAAGGCGTAACGAGTAAATCGATTACGTTCGCTTACGTTGTCAGCGGCAGATAAGACCGTCGTAGTGTGTTGACGAGCCGTCGGCTGTGTTAAACAATCAATATCGACACGCGGCCCTTCTAAAGGACACTGCCTGGCATCGTCGATCGAATAGGGCGGACCGGCTGAGGACACCGAAAATCATGACAATGTCGTCGCGACAATGGGGTATCCCATGGCGACGGAACTTGAACTTCTCGTGCCAGGCGCTTCTCCTCAGACCGTGGCATAAAGTCAAAACGTGCGGCGACCGAGGCTGGCAACAGAATCTGCGCAGGTCGAAATAGTGCTCTTTGTTCTTCGCCGGATCCTTTTGTCGCGCTAATCCTCCTTTTTGTTATCGCCGGAACGGAGAAACAATGGATGCTCGGCAGCAATGGATCCGTTGCATTCAGAAAGTTTGATTAGAGCAACCTGTTCCGCGACAGAGAAATGGATAGCTTGCCACATTCGGATCATCGATTCGCATCTTGACAATTTTTCGTTTCAGCGTGATTGTACAGAGGAGGACAAACATTGAACTATAACCCTGTGATAATTGATTACGTAGCAATTCTATACCGGTGCCTTCCAAGATCGTTATTGACTTCCACCGATTCGTATTCTTTCGTAATTTGACGTTGTTAAAATCTTCCCAGTCATCCGTTGAGCTTCCATTCGAGTCTGCTTCTTCCGCATCGAATCATCTCTCGATTTCTCCGACCGCCGCTGCCATATCGATCTGTCCACGCCATCCAGACGAGTTTAACTAAAGTTCGCCAACTTCTTTATTCCCGGCACTCCAGCTCCGTCGTCTCTTTCACCTGCGCTATACACACAAGTCCTCCTTTAAGTTTCCCCTCCCCAATATTCGCAACTTACACAAGGAGGATTCTCGTCAAACTGGAGCAGGGAAAACTCGTGTTGGGTCGGTCTCTGCCTCGGCGACATATTGGACATCGAGCAGACACTTTATTGGAGTCAGATAGTTCGCAGCGTCGTTTGCCATCTTATATCGGCGCGGATGGCGTCTCTCGGGAATCAAATAGGAAGTGGGAAGGGGAGAGAGAGAGAAAGAAAGAGAGGATAAAGTGCCCCGCCGCTTATTGCATTTCCCGCTCCTTAGTTCGCCGCAGTCCTTCAGGAACCCTGCTCGGCCTCTCTGATCCTAAATAATCACGGAACACTGTGAATTACGTCGCAACATCTCGAGGAGGACCCTTCCGACCCTCCCGCTCTTTTGACTACGCTTCAAAGTTGCGCGCCCCTTCCGGGGCTTCCGCTACAGCACTTTGCGAGAATGGCTCACCTGCTTCCGACGTAATTGAGTTCATCGCGATTTAGACATGTGCCGCTAACGATTCAATCTCGTTCCCCGCTTCGACGAACTCGCGCTCGCGCGCTCAGACGTCCGCGCGATAGTCAAACGAATCCTAAGCGACGGGACGCGATTCCTCCAAGAATGTAAATTACGCGTTATACGTATCGCGTCGTACCGTAATTGCGGAGAAAGCAAAATGTTGCCCCGTAAACTTGTTTGAGTCGTAAACGTTTGCGCGTCGGGGACTGTTCATATTTGTGCGCGGACAAGCGCGCGGCAGTTTATTTTCCTTTTCACACCTCGCGCAACGTGAAATGTCATTCCGCGGTCGGTATTCCAAACTCGCCGGCCGCTGACAGCCACAACTGTACCTCCTACTTGCGACATCTTTTTTCTCGCCCGACGCCAGATATAATATACGTGCTTTCCCGTTTAGTTCGGCAAGTTCCGCCCCTTTCAACGTTTGTTACGGACAGAACTATGACAAAAGTTATCCGACGTACATACTTTGCGCGCGGATACGCGCATGCCTATATATAATATATATGGTATATCGTCAAGTTGTCGGGAGTTTGTCCGCCGGTCGGACTGAGAGGCATGAGGGTTTTGTTTCCACGAGTTCCCCCGCGAGTTCCTTCGCCGCGAATGAAATTCAGCTGCCACGGGAATTTATCTCGGGGGAGGGACGGACATGCCGGGCATCGGAAGTGGAGCCGTTTTGCCTCTGGCCACCGGACCGCTCTACTCGAGTGAACGATTCTGAATTGCGTGAGGAGAAGAATGACGAGGGTCGGCAGTCGTACGTCGAACGCACCAGAATACGCGCACCCGGTATTGACGTCGATGTGCGTCGCAACCGCAGGACCCTCATTTTTCGAACTCGTACAACCGCCTAGGGCGATGCCCTTATTTGTACATTTGTCAGATATTGGCAATTAAGCAATTTTCCGTTTCAGCGACCGGTTTCGATGCATTATTACGTTTCTGCGACTGGCATTGTAAACAAAATGATTTTTTAATTAAAAATGTTACAAAAGGATAACAATGCGTGCGCCAGTTTCCGGTACAGAACGCTTAACGTACCCTTTGTGCCTTTGTGAAACTATATAGGGTTGTCGACCTGTTCGCAATTAGTGATTATGAAGAAAGCTCGTCGGCGTCGCAGCGTCGAGCGATTGGGCACGCCGATAATTAAGATGCGCTTGACATTCGGAAGGCCTGGTCGCACGTCAACAATTAGAAACGATGTTCATTCTCTCTATTCCGGGCTCCACCTTCGTTAATTACATCCGTGCAGCTGGTCGATCAGCGTCGTCCATTCGCGCGACGGAGATATTCTTGGCGAAAGCAGATAGAATCTGGGGAGGAAACACGTTAGCGGACTTTAATTCAGCGCGAGATATCATCGTAAAAATATATCGAGTAACCGGTGCTCCCGGCATTGCACCAGTTGGCCGTTCACCTACAACAAAATAAATGAAACACTCCCAGTGGTACAAGTCCAATCAATTTGCCGTGATAAACGACGTTCCGGCACATAGTCGCTATCTAAATAATAAGCATCACTGATTCGGCTTTCTGGATCTGCGAATAATTGCCATTTGGGAATCGTATGTTGTCGGGTACATTGAAACATTTATTGGAATGTTGTATACGTATCATGCCGCCCGAAGGCGAGTAAGGATGCGGGCTACTGTTGCGCTGTTCGTGAATTGCATTTGTTTCGGTTGCTACGCGGAGAATCGACCTCTGTTGCCACGTGCATATGCGTAGGGACACTATGCAAACTGCGCAATCATAGTCAACGCCTCCGACTGCCACCTCACTCGATCCAACGCTCTGTTCCAGATTTCAACTTGGATCGTTTAGTTTCTCCTTCCTCACCTCTCTTAGTTCATCCTTTCCTTTCGGATTACCTTACGTTGGAACTTTATCCCGCCACTTGACGAGATTCGAAGGAGACCGACTCGAGGGGGCTCAATCACGTCAACGACGAACAACGAATAAACACCGAGCGGACCGTCGGCGAGGAGCAGTCCACCGCCAGAGGAAGATCATCGTCTGCGAAGCGATCGATATCGTTTCGAAGCGTGAACAATCGAAAGTGGCAGTCTCGCGGCGACGATCTGAGAAAGCGGCGACTCCGACGAGGGATACGAAGGAAATCTTTGTCGAAGAAGCGAGCTCGGTGTAACCATCAAGATTACAGGCCGCGGCGGTTGCGCCAAATATTGTGGTACAGCTCCATCACCCGGCAACATTTCATTCTCGAGCTTTCGGCAGTCCATCACCTCTAATGTTAACTACCTGAAACGAAGGTGAGCGCTCCCACGCCGAGACTGTTCTTTTGCATGACACAAGGTGAAAGTTTCGAAACCATGACGCATTATCTGTCTTCTATTGTTTAACCGCATAACTCGAATGAGGAAGGAGTCGCAAGGCTCTGAGAGCGTATCTTGCGTTCAGTAGAATACAATCGTCCCAATTTGTATTCGCGCGCCACATTTCATGGGGTGTTGACGAAGTATTATCGATCGATGTGCGTTGAAGTAGTTGATAGAACGAAAGACCGCTCGATAACGCTGTAACCGCTGATATCGTCCATCCGTACGAATAGAGCACAGATGTATTTATTATTGTTATTAATTCGCTGGTTACCAGTGCCAATAGGACACTTTAATACGTTTCCATTTGTCAACCGCTACTACTAACCGTACTGGCTTTCGAACTCGAGAATTATCACGCAAGTACTTCGGTGTTATTAATAACGACGCAGAGTCATTGGTGTCATTTTTGTGTACTTTACATCTATTACGAATCTCAATGTGCGCATGAACGTCATAAATCTGCTTCTAGCATCGCACAGCCACAACATAAATCTCGGCATAATGCAAGCTACCCTTTCAATGCAAAATTGCTGTTGCAACGGTGCAAGAAGTGTTGTGCACGAAAGCTAAGTCCTTTCTCCAGATTTTTTGTCGTCGTTATCGCATGGGAAATTATCGATACAAGGTGTCCCTCCGTGGGCGTCACCATTCATGAAACTCTCGGGCGATATCTAAGAGTTCCAGAATCTGACCACAAAAAATAACATGGACCCTCACAATTTATGGTTTCGCCGGCACGATAAATTCAAACAACTTCTTAAAGCCCAAAATAGTCTATAATCAACCAAAAAAACGGGGTCTTAAAGATACCTTGAAGAAGCTACTATTCTGACCATACGAGTCTGTGTCATACTTTTTCATTATAAAGAAAACACCTTTATCGAATTTAGGAACAAACCGTCCCATTGGGATGATCGTTACTTGCTATCGCTCGATGTCGAAATGTACAGCCTAGCTGAGCTTTTCCCCAGCTTCACGAAATCTGGATTGGCGTCCGCATCCGGTCTAGATGCAGGCGCTCGCTGATAATCTTCCCGACAGGTACTCGACATCGCAATCATATCGATGTTTAGCGCTGCGATCGCTTCCCGAAACGGAATGGCTCTCTCTCAATGAAACCTTCCCCCTTTGAGCACGACAGCGTGTTCCGATTCCGCAGGAACGATAACCATCTCTCGCTCGACCATTTCCTTGGCACACTTCGTACACGTCGCACGAGCCCCGCCACGCATGCGATGTTTTCGAATGAGGCGAACGGAACGAGCAAGCGATAGAAACAAAACAGAAAAAGCGAATACAACGCCCGAGCAACCTCTCTATAGCAAGCGTCAATCATCGCCGATGTCTCATTCATGCCATTCCATGAGCACTGGCTGCTGTTGTCAATGTGCAAATCATTGCCGCCTGTTTACGAACTTTAAAAAAAAAAGCGTCAGCTGTTGGCCGACCGACCGATTGTCACTGTCACGACGACCACCATAGCTTGTCTTCCAGGTTCTCGTCAGGAGACTTGAGCTCGGAACTTGACGATGAACCTAAACCATATACTGGGCTGGCCACCGTGGGCCGGCAGGACTCGTCCCAGCCGTATCAGGCAACACCGGAGAAGGCACCTCCAGGTCCACTGCAGACGCAGCCAGGACCCGTGCCACCAGCCAATCCTCCGCCGATCCCGGGAGCACCGCCTGCAGGACCTCCGCAGCCAGTCGGCGGCGATCTAAGCCTCAACCTGAGGCCCGGATCGAGAACGACCAGTGCACCCTCGTCGCCGGCCAAGACGCGGGAGAGTTTGCTTCAGAGAGTGCAAAGTCTCACCGGCGCGGCCCGCGACCAGGTCAGTTTAACTTGTTACATAAGTCCCTGTTAGTTCTCCTTAGTTTGGAATTGTTTGCCGGACGTGTGGGTTCAATGTCGTAAGATTGACTCGGAAGGTTTACCTTTTTGTTGGGAATTCAGAGGAAAGTAGGAAGGCGTTAGGTTTGAAGATGTGACTATGGATCGAAGAAAGTAAAGGGCGTGCGTGGGTGAAGATTTATGGAAGAATGTGGAGGAATAATTGAGCAACGATTTGCCGGCAGGGTGCATCTATTCTCGGCGCGGCGGTTTCCGGTGCGACTCGAGGTCCGTCATACAACAAGGATCGATGCTTCACGCTGCTGGTGATCGACGATCAGAACACCGATTGGAGCAAGTACTTCCGAGGTCGACGACTGCACGCCGATTATGAGATTCGAGTCGAGCAGGCCGAATTTCGGGAGTTGTCGCTCACAGCCAGCGAGGCTGGTACGGTTGTGTCGATGGCTGTTTATCGGAATGGGACCAAGGTCATCAGGTAAATCGGGTCAATGAAATCTTAGGATGCACTCAGGTAGTTAAAGGGCATAGTTGAATAAGGTGGCAATTCTGATGGAGCCATTCGATATGTTATGAAAAAAGTATTTGCATGAACTTTTAATTTTGTATCTCAAGCGCTTTCTCAGCCCCCAAGGTCGAGAAATAAAGTTGAAAATATACACAAATGCTTTTTTTTCCGAGCTATCGAACTCTCTATTTTAACCGGTTTAGGGTCACTTTCGACCATCTTATTCGGCTATGCTCTTTGATTTTCAACATGAAGCTATGCACGAGGTTTACGATTACGATTTGTGTACGTTTGACACCTATCTGTTCCCAGATCCTTTAAGCCTGACTTCGTACTGATACGCCAGAATCTTCGGGACGCCGGGGAGGATAATAAGAATCTGCTGCTTGGATTGATGTACGGCGGCGTCCCGAGTGTGAACAACCTCACAGCGATCTACAACTTCCAGGTGGATTCCAGTTTCCCAACCTTTTTCCGTTTCCACCGACACTTCGCGCCGTACTAATTTATCGCCCCTTGTATTCGAATTTCAGGACAAGCCTTGGGTGTTCGCGCATTTGTTGCAATTACAGCGTCGCCTGGGAAAGGACAACTTCCCACTGATCGAGCAGACTTTTTACCCGAATCATCGTGAAATGGTAAGTGCAAGAAACTTACAATCGTAACTGTTCATAATCGTCCCTCTCGCAAATTGATTCCCACTGTTCTCGTCTAATCTGAAGGTATCTTGAGGCCGTAAAGTATACGAAGTTTCGCATTTTCTCTGCTCCTCGCGATAATGTTGAACATAAATTTCATTGTGTCTCTTTATGTACTAATAGGGCATGTTTAATTTAGTGAACAGTTTAGGAACTCGAGCTAATTTCTGCAGTACTGTTAGCAATACCATCTGTTCAGAGCTTTATAACTATCCCGTGACAATACAAACATGGAAGAAACAAATTAAACGAAACTTATAAATTCTGCATCGTAACTTTAGAACAATTACAGATTTCCAAACATGTATTGTATTCTCATAAACTATCTACATCTCAACTGTGACAGATTAAAAGAACCAGCTGATCAGTGGAGTTTCACGATCACCTCCAAATAGATCTAAAGAAACAACCGTTAACTCCAAATAAACTAAGAAATGCAGGGACGTAAAAGTCACAGCCTGATGGGATTTATTTCGATCGCGCAATTGAATCGCACTCGAGCCTTTGTTTACGAGCAATATGAGACGCTCATGATAAGCAAGTGAAATGAGGGACTCGACGCTCACTGATAAATCGAGCAAATCGATGGCCCCGCCCTAAATGGCGGCCTCGCACGAAGGGACAATTTTATTATTCCCCGGTTCTACTCGACTCGCACTCGATTAGACTCATTCGGCGCGACTTGAAATTGAAGCCTTCCCGACTCACGGACGTTTCCCCGTCGAATTGTCTGGACGTGGCGTTGAACGGACGGAAGGTTCCGCAGCGAGAGATTACTCGAGTAAACAGCCTCGCCGGACTAGGGGAATCTCTCTCTGCACTCAAGCAAATTGCCGCCGTATCTTTCCTGGGACGCGAACTTTTCTTCGGCGCCGAACGAGAGTGCCATCGATCGGAAGCACGTCCGCGTGTACTCGTATTTTTGTTTTCTCGCGGGGCTAATGAAATTACTGCGGGAAGTCGGGAGGACGCTTTAGAGAGTATTCTTTAATGGAATAAGAAGATCGTTATCATTGGGAGGGGCGGAGGGTTGGCTGAAACTTTCTCAAGAGCGCGACGGTAAAAGTTAATTGAACTTTTCGCCTCGTCAACGGTGTTCCCGGTAACCGGCTCACGCGAATGCAAACTTGTACGTTCTCCGTTTTTGTTGAAGCGCTGTTCGGGTTACGATGAATCTGTGGTTTTTCTCGCCGGGCGAACGGGGCTGCTGGTAGCACGTGTCGTTTCGCCTATATTCGTTATATAAACAATGGGAGGTACTGTTTTTTCGTCGGACGACGTGAATTCTCAAGGGGGAACTGGCCGAGAAATTTTGCAGACTGAGATGATCTGCTTTATGCGTATCGCCGCATCCGGTTGTATGCCGGAAGAGGTTTGTCTTCACCCTTTGATCGAAGCGCGGATTCACGACTGCATGCTTTCAGAAGGCGATATTTTTAAGTCTCGAATTCTCGATGGCTTCACCTCTAGCCCGGTGCAAGGTCACAGTGTCAAAGGGTTATACATTTTTGTGCACGAAACACGCTGTCACGCGACGCAGTAAATATTTACGTTATCGTTTATTCGTTATAACCATATCACATAGAACTTACAAAAATTATGAAATTCATTAAATAACGCACGACACAGTTACAAAATTTATCCGTGTCCTATTAACAATGCGAATTAGTATACGTTCGACATCCACCTCGTCCTCCTCTCATATTTTGTACTAAATTTCGACCCATACGCGGGGCACGGTCTCGTCACCTTCAACGAACGACCACAGCAGTCACACGTGATAAGTTTTATTACTACACGTACGATGTCTACGCTTACAATAGTGCATACTTTGATATCCCTCGCGCACCTCAGAACGTCGGTATAGTATTCAGTATGCCGGCTTCGTGCGATACAACAGTCATTCTCGTAACTTTTGCGCTGTTATATTCCTCTCACAGCCACGGGAAGTCGATAGTTGAACGATTTTCCAGCCAATGAGCTCGCTGTCCAGAGGCGCGCGAGAGATTGCGAAAAATATTAAACACGAGTTAACGATGCCTGGCGTGGATATACTAACGACTACGTACAACGATAAAGTGTGATAATAACTTAAGGATGCGCAATATACAGTTACATTATAATATATACAACTCGCCGATACGATGGCCGTCGTGAAGTTCCGCTTTGTCGAACTTTACAAACGAAGTCATTTATTCGAACGTCGCTCATTTCTAAATGTCGTTGAATCAGCATTACGGACGGTTAAATTTCATAGTCGAACGGTCACATTGCCAATAATTTCGCAAACACGACGTACGCTCAATCGTGGACCATTCCTACGCACATATAGCTGCAGTACGCTCGAACTCGTCGATCGACGATGCGATATCGTGCCAAGTCGACACCATCGTCACAGCCTTTTTCCATGCAATTTCGTCGGCAAACCATCCGCTTCGCTTTAACGAAGATTTATCCGCAATCACGAGAATCCCCGATCGATTGTTCGGAGCGCAACTAGGTATGACCGATACTCGTTTTGGCAATAAGGTCGTCTCTTTGGACAAATCGCGTCTCCGAATGTGTCACAAAACGTTTCACATGGCCATGCGCTACCGTCATACGCCTCTTAAATAATGATCGCGTATGGAATATGCCGCGCGGTCGGATATGAGAAATGTGCTCCGACCACGGGATAGTTCGTAGACTGGAGAGCTTCTAGAGACGCGGAACAGTGAGTGTTATTATAAGCCGCCAATTATGGTTCCCGTGCCCTCTGCTGCTCGCGCTGACGCTGATGTTCCTTGATGCAATTCTTGTACGGAACGGACGGCACCCAGGAACATCCCGCGCGTCCCACCATACAGACTCCGTATTTTTCTTGGCAATCTTGCGGGCCAGGTGTACTCTCCCACAGACATCGTTTGCCGGCGGCAGTCTCGAAGTCCGCCCCTTTGCGCCACCATTGCGTGAACTTGATCTGTTGGTAGAAAAGTGTGCGCTTTACGATCGTCGAACGTCGTGTGCGGATCGAGAACGGGCAGCTATTAAGCCTGATACATCTTTGGATCGAATTTACTCGCATCCGACTACTCGTGGACATAAATTTCTCTCTGACGTAATCTACAAGCGTCTTGTTTGACTTGGAATGAAATGTAAGAATCGCTCACCTGGCACGCACATCCCTCTTGGTAAAGACGCCTGAATCCCTTTCGCTGCCTGCTGGTCACCTCGGACCAGCGCATTGACAGGTTGCAGATCGATATGCTAGCCTTACCCGAAACAACCTGTCCACCGACGACGTACGTGTCGCCTACGTTTAAGGCCACTCCGCACATTGCGTCGGCCGACCCTGTCCAGAGAGCATTTTGTTTTAGAGCAACCTCCGCTTCCGGGTTCGACTAAAGCAGAGTTGTAATGCCCGGTTAAAAATGCATAAGAACGATCAAAAGTTTTACGTGAACCGCAAAGAGCTCTGCGGAGATGGCTTTTACCTAAAAGCCTCCGTAATTATAATTAATCTCACCTTGAATATTCTGTTAATCTTCACTTTGTAGACATGGTGATAGTCCCCGACGGGTATCATCTTCCTAACTTTTACCACGGCGACTGAAACGCAACGGAAGGATGCATATTGCATGTGCATAAATGTTTAACGCGAGCCAGACCCGACGGGCGGCTCGAATTTGGAAATGGAATTTAAGTCGAACGGTGAGAGGAACGAGCGCTTAGAAATTCCCAGACATTCCGCTCTGGTTCCCTTCGAGTCCAGATCTAGATTTCGCTCGTTACTCTCCTTGCGTACGCTTCATTAGAGTGCGAACATACAGCCTCGCAGTAGGCGCACATGGACAACTTACCGAAATCGGACCCGCAAAAACGGGTTTGCGGGTGTGCGTAGTAGCAGGAACATGCCGAGACCCTTTGATCAGTGCCTATCGACAGTACGGCCACCAGGAAAAAGAGCCAAGCCGTCGGCGACCACATCTGCAACCGTCGAAAAAAAGGCATCGTTATACGCGCCATAAAGCACATCACGCAAGGCATAAAGCCGAGACATTGAAAAATGAACTCGGGTGGCAGTGGGTGAGCTCATCGATATTATCTGCTCCGAAAGATCGACTAGTGACTCCGTGCGCGAAAATGAAGGTTCTGCGGATTACGCTTCTTATTTCAGCCCACGCCAGACGCAAAGCAAGCGTAGTCGCAGCGGCTAAGCGCACATACCATTTTTCTTCGATGACGGACTCTTGAAAAAGCGCATTTCCGATCATCGGCGCTTGAAACTCGCGCGTACCCTACGGTTACGTATCGTGCAGTCGTTTGTCCGGCTAAGAAATCCGATTATGTAGGACAAGCATTATTCAGGATACGCGTCAGCTGTCCGGCGTCGCGGAAAAAAAGCGCGAGCCTCGCTCGGGTGGCGTTAAACGTGATTATTCCGCGCTGAGGCACGCTTCATTTCCAGCCGGCGAATCGATACTCGGGGCGTGGAAATCAATTCGGGACGTTTCTCTCCCCCCCCCCCCCCCCTCCCCGATTGGCGGGCGAGAGCGCCTCCTTACGGAACGATCGCAGGGTCGCCCTCGGCTATCGCGCTCGGTTTTACGACTGCAGACGCCGACCGAGGGCGTACAGGCGGGTTGCGCAAGCGGGACACCATAATGAACGGAATTTTCGTACGGCTTTGACGGGAAGGGAGAGCATTACGGAAGCACGCTAATCCGACTTGGTTTATCGACGTCAGCTGGACGGCGATCTAAACATAGCGGGAAAAACGGTAACCAATGTCGAACGCGATCTAGAAAGACTCGGCCCCTGCTGCTGCCGTTGCTGCCACGGAGTACGCGCGACCGACTCCCGATTCATGATACATTCACTCGCGGCCGCACCGAAATAAACTCCCGCGGGACGAGAAGGCAGCGCCGAAAACTCGCCCCGGCAATTTAAGATGGGCCATTATTTACGCGCCGTGGGTGCCGTCAATGGAATCCCTCGCATTCCCCGCTGACGACAATGCGCGCCAGACGTGGGATAAAAGCGGGATAAAAGCAGGATAAAAGCGACGCCCGACGAGGGGTTGCCACTCGGGAGGAATCGTATCTGTTACGTTTTAAACTCGCCCCCGGACGCGCACGGATTTCGCACGTAAAGCATTTTCCTTGTTTAATGTAATTCACGTGTTTTTTTTTCGGGCTCCGTCTGAACTTCGTCCCCCTCTCTCTCCCACTCGGTCTGTCTTTCTCTCTCGCCCTCACTCGCACCAGCTTCAAGCTTCTCCCGTACGAACCGCCGCAACGCCCGCGACGCGAGCATAAATCTCGCGAAGGTTTATTGCGTACAGTAGAAAGGCAAGGCCATGTACCGCTGTTATTAAGGTACACGATCAGGTCGGATACATCACTCTCGAAAAAAGTCGGCTTACCGATGTAACAACGGGGCATAAACAGATGTGAGTGCACTTACGCATCGAGAACTGGGAGCGATGAGCGAGTATATGCGCGCGCCCGATTATGTGCGCGAGCGGGTCACCCGTGCGTGTACCCGGTAATCATCATTTAACTTGCCTTTATGCCGAATTTATTCTCCCTCGGCGAACTCCATATTACTAGCACTAAAGTCGCGACGCCGTATCGACGGTGAACTACGTCGGGAGAATTTATTATCCGGTCGCGTTCCCGCACTCGTTCGACACCGTGTCACGAAGAGCGCACGCGAGCACGCGAGCACGCGTGTGCGTGTGTGCGGGAGAGAAGAGAGCAAACGCGCGCGGGGGATAATTAGAGAAATTCCTTGGCGCGATAGATCAACCTATTGCTGACCGTAGCTTTCGCTACTGACCTAATGGGTGACCGTGCCAGTATATAATAATTCGGGGCGCACGGTCTATGCAGGTCGATGTCGCGGCTGGATGCGAAGTTAATGCTCGGCGAGTGACCTTTGCCGCGCTGTGCGTTCCTAGCAATTATCATAACATTACGGCGTTGCGAAACGAAACGTCGGGGAGTGGGCTGATTTATTTCGAAGATTAGGGTCGACGGCTATTTAATCTGGGTTATGATTTAAGATATAGGCGCGCATGAGTATTGTCACGTGTCATGACTTCGGAGCCAAGCCGTTTTGTTTCTATAATTATCGTCGAGTTGTTCGGTCGAAATTACTGTACGGCGTAACGAGCGACGGAGCGAAATGAGTTCGCCTTATACCCGATCGTCGGAGAGTCAAATCGTCTCTTTTAGTTTGTCGTAACGTTACGAGCTCCCATTTTTCATATCCAATTATTTCGATTCAGCGAAGCCCGCGCGGCCGACGCCCGGCATGTTAGACCTTTGGCGCCACTCAAAGTTTACGTACGTCTCGTAGAGAAGCATCGGCGCCCGACAATGGGACGAGGTAACGCCGTGCTGGGCGAGTATCTGCATAGCGGCAAACAGTTCTCACGTGGAAGCCTTCGCTTTGAACGACAACCACCCCGCCCACGCTGACGAGCATGATACCGGCGAATTCTCTTATTCGCCGATCGCTGCCTCGTCCGGGCCGCACTTGATGCATCATCATGCAAAACGGATTGATCGAGTGCCTGATGTCATAGGGCCACCTCCCGCGCTCGGCTTACTTTTTATTTGCGACTGGATCAACAAATACGAGTGGGACCCCGCGCGCTCCACGCCTCGCATTCATCCCGTGCGTGACGCATGGCGGAATGACGATCGCACGGTTCCAGGTAATTCGTCATACGCATCGGGCTTCGTTCCGTTCGGCGATGCGGAGGCTTCGAATTGCGCGCTTAACATCATAATCGCGGAGCATAATTACACGCATCAACGTCAGCTCCGTCCGCGGGGCCGCGGCCAATCCGGGGCGCGTACCAAATTACGCATCAAACGGACGTTAATTATCGAACGTCACGGGTCGACAGCGGTTATAATCGCGAGTCGACCGCCGGCGAGAGGCCACTCGCACCCGACAGCTTTCAATTTCAAACGTACCGAGCATGTCTAACCTCTTGCACGGCCAACGTTCTCCGCCCGAGCGAAGGATCATGCCCGCCGATGCGGTCGGCCCTTTTTGCAATGCCAAGTTCAAACGTTACGTTCCTTTCCGCGGGCATTAGTATCTCGGGCCGTGCAATTATAACCGATTATAATTAAGTGTCGTGTTCGTTTTCTAATTCCATCCTCTACCCCACCCTCCGTCTGCGACCGCCAGTGCCCCTTTGTCAATAGCTCAACGGTACTTTATCCTTTCGCGGAGCCGATAATTATCAATATAGAAGATAAAGTAGAATCCGTAGATCGTACGACATAATTTACGATCGATAATTCCTGTCCTGCAAAGGATGCCTCGCGAGATCGGGGTCCGATGTAAATAAGTGCACGAGGCCGGGCCCAATTAACCTTAAACTCAGAATGAGATTATACGCGATGGAAGGTTGTTAAACGTAAATGAGTGTCTTGGCATGTATTCGCGTTACACCTAATATTTATGCTAATCCGGACAGGCTAAGGTAGAACGGGGCGTAAGATCATCGTCGCCGAGCATTTTTCTAACGCCTATCCTCGCGCAAAATCTTCGACACTCGAGATAGGTAGGAACGTTTCGCGCTTAATTCCGCAATCAACCGTCTCATGAAATATCGACCTGCCGACGACGCTTCACAATAATCCATCGCTCGCCTCGCGCCGAACCGCACTCGATACATAAAACATACGCCTGGAACGAAAGTCTCTCGTCGCAGTTGCTCATTCGCTGATCAAACTTTATATCGACATCGGGCCGCTTCCCAATGCAACGCGTTAACTCTTTCCTGAAAACCACTTCGCGCGTCTCGTGTCGCCCATTCGTTCCTATTAATTTCCCGCGGCATAATTATCAATCAGCTCGGCCGATCAATGTACGACGCGGCAATTTGGCGCCGAGAGAAGCGCAAGTTTTCGGAGGAGCTCGTCGGTAGGCGTGTACCGGCTCGCCATAAATCATCGTCCAATGAGTGTCACGGTAAATCATCGAAGACAGCGTGCGGCAGCGGGGGATCCATGTCAACGGTGTGTCCGTCCAAAGGGCAGTATTAATCGTGCGACGCGTCTCTGCGGCCATCGGCGAGTAGATGCGCTCCGATCGATTATGCGATCGTCGAGCGGAAGTGTCGCGTTGGCGGTGCGCAGACACAGTCGGTCCGACGGACAGGCCGGCGGGCAGCTCGTCAAACGTTGACAGGCACCCGCAGATTCACGATTCAGAAGATTGAAGGGAGACGCTTCCTACGGCGGAAGCTGCAATATAATACGCACATCCGTCCGTGCGGCGAGTAAAGATGCGGATTCCTTAATCGCTCGTTATTCCGCGGACAGCCATCACGTCGAATCAGCGTCGTCGGGCAAATGGCGATGGGGGGCTGGCTAATAGGAATATGAACGGACGGCGAAATTGAGTACTTCTAAACGGTCCACCGTCGGCGACAGTCTGTGAAACGTGACGCTCCTCGAACCGCCTGCGATCCGCCCGCCATCGACCTTAGAAATTTTTACGAAGCGCCCAGTAATGGTATGCAGGGATTTCGATAGGGGTGGAAGGGGGGAGGGAAGAATAAATTTGTCTAATCCCTCCCTTTCACCCGTCAATGTCGCCAGATTCGTTTGACGCTCCGCCAACATCTGGGCACGGCTCGCCATTGTCATGATAACGTATCCCAGCTCGAACGATACGCCCACGTCTTTTGTTCGCCGATGATCCTGTCAAATCTAAAAGGGACCCCGCTCCCCTTCGGGGCCGGAATTAAGGTACCTCATTGTCGGCGTTGCGGTAGGCCTGATTAATTTCAATGCGTGACCAGCGAGCGAACATGCCGAATAAACACCTTTCCTCTTCGGAAACCGTCGTCTCACCGAACCTGGCATTAGTCAGTCTAACGAAAATACGAGCGACTTTCATAATGGGCCGCGGTGAAAGTTCCATCTCGCGCGCAACGAAAATTGATTCATCGCATTACGGGACGCTGCTGAGCTGCAAAGCAGTTACGACAAACCCGATTAGGTCTAATTCCGTGCGAAGCCAATCAATCGCGCCGTACGTGCGACAGGACGCAGCGTCTTGGACGAGGAAGGAAAATTACGGGAACTGGGCAACGATTATAGGAGGACGAAACGTTCTCGCGAACGCAGCATAACTCCGCAGCGCCGCATTGTGATGGGGATCACGAGGACGCTATATTTTATTCGGCCTCCTTTTTAGTCGGGCGTCGATTTGCATACTCATTAATACCGCGCTCTTGCGTCGCATTAACTTGCCTCAATATGCGTCGCGGCGAAATTTTTCTCAATGAATTAACGGCTCGAACCCCCCTCCGCGCCGACCCGCCCGTCGATTATTCCCACCGACGTAATGCCGAGCATTGCTCAGGTAATTATATCCGTGTCGCCGAACCGGCAATCCGATTTGTTCGCATGCATGAAACCGATATAGGGTGGCTCGCTCGATTTCGTCGACCGCACGATTTTAAATCAGCCCCGATTTATTCCCCGATCCCTCTGGCATCTTTAAAACATCGTCGCATCGCATTGTACGATGCATGCACCGTTACTCTCATTACTTTGGAATTCGTAACTTCGTTTTTTTTCTTACTTGTCCGCTGGCGTACGTGGACATTTTACGTAATTGTGTCGTGGGCGGAGTTATCGGGCGATGCGACAAGATCTGTTCCGATATCGAGCGAACACTTCCGCTTTCGAATTCTGTTCAGCCAATTAACACACTTTCGTGTCTCTCAGGTGGCTCGCTCGCAATTTCACTCTCGATCCTCGCCGTCATCGGGGTCCGTCGATGGTTCAAGAAAGGACAGTCGCGCCGATGTGCATCGATTAAGTCGAACGGCCAACCGTAAATCTCTCTTAACAGTCGCGCTGATTAACTGCGTTGAATATGCATCGGACCCCGTGTATACAACTCGAGTTAGGCGCAAAAGGAAAGGTGAAGTTGCCGGGGGGCAAAAGAAACGGGAACGTTTAAGTACAAAAAATGCGGCCATCAGAATTTCCCGTAATCGACGGATCGATTAACGAACGTGAGTGGCGAGCTAAAAACGCAGTCATCAAACGTTCGCATGAAGTGTTAATAGAGTATGTAATGACAGAGGTACATAAAGTGGCGTGATTTCATTGTAAATGTTACACGGTCTCGCAAGACCTCTCGCAAGTTCTCGCGGAACGTTTATGCGGTCGGTAATTATCAGCCCGCAGGCCGAATGCCGCGTCCAGTGATTCTCAAGCTGCGTCTCCCGATATGCAAAATAGCTGACGAAAGTTCGCGCCAGATTGATTTATACCGGTCCTGAAATCGGTGTCGCCTCCCATGTACGTTAATTGCGGAAGTCGGCCGTAACTTACGCACTGCTAAAATTCGTTTGCACCCGGAGCATCGTTTATGTCCCATGTCGGGACGATCATTAAAGCAATTAAACTTATGCGGACGCTGCATGCTCGCGTACACAGGTTGGAAGTTCTGTTTCGAAAGGTTCGGGCGTAGGTACAGGGTGCGGCAAAACGTAGGTACGGCGTGGAAGGACCGAACGATACTGCGCAACAATTCGCAGATCACCGCTTCGTTTCCACACATCCTGGCCTGCGAGTTCAATCGAAGAAAATTGATCCTCGCGCCGCGAGGCCTCTTGCGAAAGAGTCCCTCGCTCGTATGACATGCAAAGTGCCGGAAACATCTTGGCCGCCGCTTAAAGTGACTGTACGCGAATGTACCGTAAGGGGCGGACAAATTTTCATTCATCACGTGCGGACGTCTGGAAAAGTAACCGCAAAGCACGTTCGCCGAATGAACGCGTCAAACGTTCGCGGAACGGCGAGCGAACACGCTCCGACGCTTATTTAATATCCCCTTACTGTCAGCCGTTCCACAATAAATTCCGAACGCCTCCCTCCCACTGCGCCAGCCTTCTTTTTCAGCGGGCCCGCTCGCCTCGGCGCAAAGTCGTAATCTTAATCATCGTTTTCGCCAGCCCATCGCTCCCAATAAAATTTCCAACGGGCGCGCGCGCGCTCCTAGGCCTCGTCGCGGAACATCTGGCGAGCACGAAAGCAGAACGGCCATCGTTTTTCCTCGAAAGCCCTGCTTTTTCCTCAAGGGCCATCCATCACGTGCCATTGCGCGGCCGGCCATATTAACTTTCTTGCGTGAAATCGTATCGTCCAGACCGCGAGTCCGCCGATACGGCGACCACCCTGGCCGACGATCTTTACCGCGATTCGTTGTGAAATTGCAACTATGACATCAGATGCCGGAGTTCGCCTTAAGACCGAGCATCGGCGGCCACCGGGGTTACGTAATCGGAGCGTATTCAGCGTTCAACCGCGAGACGACTCCCGCCACTTTCGCACGTTCGCGGTCCATTAACATGTAATGACTCCTAAAATGACTCCTGCGCCGCAGACGCTCTTCCTAGCCTCGCCGATGTGACACAATCGAATTCGCGGAACGCTAGTATGACGCGGTATCGAATGATTGACACCGAAGGAAGAGGCCGCGCACGGTGGTAACCGCGGGAAGTCTGCTAGACGCTCTTCCATCCGCGCATTCCGTCTGCGAGCATGCAATTTGTCTGTAGACATATCCGAGTACGCGCACTTGCATACACTCCGCTGCAGATGCGGTGGCCAGATAAATATTTCTCTTCCCGCTCGCTCTTAATCATGTACGTTTAGTGCGCGTGTAACGTCGAAGTAATACCGCGGGCAGAAATCGATTTTTTTTTTCTTCCCCGCGATAACGTTCCGAGAATAATGTCTCTCATTATGCAGGTGCGCGTCGGCGAACGAGCGAAAATTTGTCCGGCGCGTTCGTCGCGCGACGAACGAGAGTCTGCTCGGGAACTCTCCTGCAATTCGAAATTGCCGTACTCGAGGTTGCATCCACTGAAAACATTCTGATCATTCGCTCGCTCGGCTTTAAGCGTTCGCCAGGGGGATTGATACAATCTGATTACGAGCTGATACACTATACGCTTAATAATTCGTTACGGCGGGGTAATTAATCCATTAGGACCCGCCGCACGCTAATGGTTATTATCCCTCGCGCATAGATTAGCATATTAAACGACGCCGTTCACGGCGCGAGCGCGCGTCAGGTAAACACCTCCCGAGCCACGGCGCCTGTTTTACACGCAATTCCGAATTCCTCGCCTCTATACTAGTTCCTAGCCAGAGGACAAACACGCGTCGCTTCGCACGCCGGCCTCACGTGCCGCGCGCGTCTTGTCGAACTTTCGGACCTCTAATTTATGCACGCCTCTAACGAGAATGTAGCCGTAAATAAGGCGTGGGCTAGAAGCGTCCAGGGCGACGTCGACGTCGCTCGACGACGACGGTCAGCTTTTCGAGGCAACCAAAACGGTATTCGCGGCGGAATTCCAATTATGTGGCCGCTCTGAATTGAGAGTGGCGAGGAAGAAAAACTGGAACGATGCTTCTCTCACGTCGCGGAGTGGCGATCGATAGAGCAACGTGCATGCGCTCGGTGCGATATCGCGAGTCGGGGCAAGTCGGCGCAGTGGTAGCCCGTTTGAAACGGCTCGCGCCTTGAGTGCCGCGAACGAAACGCAATTATAACGTGTTATCTAACGGCAGCATTTCGCGTGCACTTTGCTCGCCCGCGCCCGCCTTCGGTTAACACTCGCCTCTGGCTTACGTGATCTCCCATTAATATTCCTTGCTCAACGCTCACTGTCACTGCCACGAATAATTTCGTCGGCACACAAGGGATTCGGGAAGGAGGTCAATGATTCTTCGACTTACGTAAACAGTTCGCATGCGCGAAAAAGAGTACCGCACACCGGCCGCTGGAATTCGGTGCTGTATGATCAGCGCTACGTGAAGATAATAAATAATTCCGCCGTCTGCGTGGAAAGAGAGGGAGCAAGAGGGAAAGTTTGTGAATCACGATTAAGCGCTCCGTTCGGCAGAGACAAATTGCGAGTTACGAGTGTAACGCGCCATTTGAGATACGTTTGTCGAAAGTTCATGCGTGTTAAAGTTTATTGCGCTTCTCACCCGACGTATCGCATTTATTTATCGAACTGTTCTTGATAAGATTGAGTGATTCTAAGTCCGGCTAATGTTTCGTGTCATTGAGACCATTTAGTCGCGCGCCAAAAAATGTCGCAGATCCGGAGATACGGCGCAGAAGAAATGGAATAGGTCTATTTGCTGTTATCGTCACGCTTAGCCCATGAGACTCAATAACGCTTATCTCGACGGCGGTGTCGATTCTGTCCGCAGCGTACACAACGCTCTCGGTCCGGAATATGTACCCTATTGTACGAGCTCGAGAGTCCGTTGAAGGTCCCACGGAACGAGCGGCGCCGGGCGCAAGCTAGATTTGACAGAACGATTCGATGTCACGCTTTAGGAGCGACACAATTTTCATCGGCCGCTCCTCCCCACAATGGCCCTCCAGCTTCAATGCGTGTCGTTCCGGCAAAAGAAAAATCCTGAAACGTTACACCCGATCGTAACCGACGCTCACGGCCGGCATCGAGCTCTCACGTGTCAGGAGTTTCCCTCAAAGCGCGCCGCACTTGAATTACTGCCAGACTCAAGTTTCAAACGCACTCCCACTTCATAAAATACAGTTTCGAACGCAGCTTGCGAAGCCCGCCGCGGCCACAGCTCTCAATTAATCATTATTACACGACGAGGGGTGGGGAAACATTGTTCTTCGCAACAATTCCAAACTACGGGTCCGGTGGATGTTTCGTAATAACGATCGTTAATTGCGACCGCGTGAACCAAGTTTCTAGCTTGCCGGCGAAACACGCGACTGGAAAATTGAAGAGCGCGCGAAGTTTCGGATTACGGTGGTCGCCCACTGGCAGGGAAGAAAATTCGCGTTACTTAGCGCTTTTACGACGCGAAGGCACATCTTAAATTACCACTAACCTCGAAATGTAACGAATGATACGCTCCCGCGTGAAAAGCCGGTGCGAAAGCGCGAGACGGAAGTCGCGCAGTCGGTGGTTAACACGGTGCGTATTACTGGCACAAATTCACTGTCGAGAACGTAATGTATGGAGCACTGGCTACACTGACGGCTGGATTTTCGGGGACGGCACCGAGCAGGTGGAAGCTTCTAAGACGACCGTCAAAGCTGAACTGCCCCAGTTCCATCGTATTACCGCTATTATATTCCGGACCAGCATCCGTGCATGCGTGAACGCGTGCACGAGTCGAGTCGGGCTCTGAGCTCATATGCCATTTGCAGGCACCAGCGCAAATGCGACGCCGGTTCCACACACGCGCCTTTGCCACGCACACCGACGCTTTTGCCGATTCGACGTCCGACGACTGCCGCAAACGACTGTCCCCACCACAATGTAACGCGCATGTAATGCGGCGGTTAGACGGCGAGAAATACATGCTTGGATATCGTAAAACCTCAATATACTAAAAAAAGGAAAAAAGTGTATCGTTGTTTCCTGACTCCGCATATGGCCGACTTCAAGCGATCGAACGTGTCAATAGAGTGACTTGAAAGGAACAATACTTTGGAATTGGATGAAGTAAAAATTTCTTTCAAATTTCATGAAGCATAAAGTAACGGTGTTGGTCAAACAGTAAACGTCTGATTTGCGTCTGGCTAATTGATATACCATCGTAAGCAGTGCTTTCAAGGACCCTCGGTCGCCGGAGATGCGCGACAATGAAATACATAAACGGTACACCTACGGCAGTGGAAGAAACTGAAGAGAACGCCAGCTGAAAGCGTAGTAAACATCGTCGGAGCCGTGCATCGATCAGGTTCATGACGTCGGCGTCGGAACGTCCGAAAAAGGAGGACGAAATGCGAACGGGCCGGGACGTCGAATGCGAATGCACGCACGGGGCGTGTATCGGCAAAGGCGATCGGCGCGATTAATCATAAATTCGGACGTTACGTCATGTAGCTCATCGGTCATGCTCGGAAGTGCATCGGGCGAATGATTACGCGGTGCATCGATGAGCGAGGACGATGCACAGACGTCAAGCAGACGTTCTACAAGGCGATGCAGTGCCTGACGGACGCACTCGAACGAGGTCGTGACGAAAGAACTGCATTTGCGATCAAACATTTTCAAACACACTCTCTCTCTCTTTCTGTCTCTCTCGCCCTCTCCCTCTCCCTTTCTCCCCCTTTTGCTTACTAAGCAGCATGCACAACGGATGCATCACTCTGAATATCAAGCGCGATGATTAGTTAATCAGCGTTCGACGTCTAGATATGTCATTGATTTCCTGTATATTCAATTACACGCTCGTACGGGAGCATGTACATTTACGGTATCGATGACCCAGTTATGATTCATCTCGCGCATCAATTATTGGAAAAGTCGCGCTTGCGCGAGCAGTTTGGCAGCGCGATCTGCGATTCGCGACGAATTTAAATATCGCGTCATCTGGCTCTTATCGCCGCAGCTGGAAGTGCATTAGATAAGGGAACGATTACGTTACACTTCATGGCTTTCTGGCGAGACGATCGCTTTGCGGCCGTATCGCGGCAACGTGACTCAGATTCGCTGCGACAATGAATGCGACGGGAAGAGGGACGAATTTGCATCGCGTCATCTGAATGAAGCGCTATCGCGCAGTGTGTCGAAACGCGGCGCGACGAAAATGCCTATGATTGGGCAGCGTGAAATAGAAGTGTGATTAACGTGACCTCGGCCTCTCGCGGTTCGCCGCCGCAGGTCGGAGCGGCGAAAAAGTTTTCCTCGACCGAGTTTATGGTGCCGTCCGCCATAGCATGATGTAGCCTTAAACGTGCAAAGTGCGTAGATGTACGCCTAAGCGAAACAATACTCAATGCATATCTGTCGATCACTCTGCATCCGTCGCTGGGGGTTCTACCACCTACCGGTCCACGACGTGAAAAACTCGGCTGTCGGACAGCATGCTTTATGTCACGAATCGGGTCAGCTCTAGCATACATCGGCAAGGCAAAACTCTGCACTTAATGCTAATTGCATGGCGGTTTTCATGATTTACAACCTGCATTATGCCCGGTCGCTCAAAGTGCCGTCGGATCTTGACCCCTAATCTGAGTCATTAGACGGGAGTAGAGACGGTAGCTTAAGGCGTATATCTTTTATCGGACGTAGTTCGGTCCGATAGAGTCGAAACTCCGAAAAAAGGCTTAATTCGAGTTTTGCAAGAGGTGTCTCTTCGGATGCGTACGCGGATCGGCGCCGTTTTCGTTTCGTCACGGCTCGTAAAATATTGACACGTTAATGTAAACGGAATAGGAATTAGCCGGCGCAGGCCGTCCTGCTAATTCCGTCACTTTTTATTTGAGGCGCGCATTCCCGCCCGTGAGTCATCGCGCGGTTATGCAAATAGGGAGAAAAATTCTGCCCGCACCGCGCTCTCCGTGGGCGATCCGCACTCGAGCACTTATCTGCGATCCTATTAGCTCATTACGATCCCGATCTTCGGCGTTCCGTCAATCCTCATTCGTCGGGTGATACATCGAAAGGGACATTGTACTTTCACCGCCGGCTGTCATTCACAATTATCACCGGCGTCTCGCGGTCTGCGCACTTAAGTCATTGTACGCAAAGCGCGTCGGCACGGGGCGGATATGTTATGAGCGCATAGTTGGCTAACTAGCGTGTGGCTCTGATTTAGTGCACGGTTCGCCAATGCGGTGGACTTATCGAAATTGAAGGGGTTGATATAGCGCCGGGCGTACAGTAGTTCCAGCCAGATCACCGTCGGACATTATCGACTGTCTCGCGAGTCTGCGCTCAGTCTCGCATGGTCGGTCTATATTTATTGTCAACAAAACTCGTTCCTGACACGTGACTGCGCTCATACCGGTACTCGGGAGGGGGGAGGTAGGTGGGAGACATGCAAATTTCGTCCTCCGTCTCGCCAGCCCTCGGCGACGAATCGCAACTTTCTCGGGGCTGAACAATCGACAATTACGAGCTCGCGAGGCGAGATATTCGCGGAAGAGGTAAATCCGATTTCCCGGGGCTATCCGAGCGAAGCTTCGCGCGGCTGATTCTCGAAAGAGGACAAACGAGGGCGAGCGACGCGCGTAATTATTTCCACTTGCGCTCGTGCCGCGCTCGAGACCACCCCGCGTAAGGAACGAATACAAGTTCATTTTCAGTTTAGACATTTCGAGCGGAGGCTCGGAATACACGCGCGTTCTCGGAATAACGGCGAACTGGCGTGAACAGAGCAAGCGAGCAGCTTGTACGCTCGTTTGACCCGAATACGCGCAAGTGGCAGAAAATAAGCGTCGGCCGCTCGCGGCACGGCGAACGATTTCGATGACCGCTCGGATTTCGAATCGATACGCGACCGCTCAAAACAGCGAAGGAAAATCCAGCCGGCGCCCTGACGTTTGCCCGGCCGCGCGACCAGCGTCCCGTAAACTGTTGACAGTACGAGAATAGAAGAAGTCTTTTTTCGGGAGTCATAAATGAGACGAGATTAAGGAATCTCGAAATAGCGATGGCCTAACGCGAGGTTACGCTGTCTCAATTTATTTATACCCCGCCGGTATCGCGGGATGCGCATTCGATCGAGGAGGGCAATTTCCTCGGAGTCCCCTCCTCCCCAGTCCCGCTGCCCTTGCCCGAGCGGAAACGGAAACTAGTCCGAGCAGTCGGAGACTCGTTAAACGTGAACGCACTCTCATTGAGAGCGCGGAATCGAAGCGAGTCCGAGGCCCGGGATCGATAGCGAGCGCGCTCTAAAAGTGGCGCGACAACTACAACCGACCTCCACCACCACCACCTACTGCCAATCCATGAATCGTGGAAATAACAGATGAAATCACTCTCGTTCGTCACGCCATGCATTCTAAACTGAGGCCGTTCCTACGGCCTGGCACCCCGCGTGGGCGCGCGCGAAGAAGCTGAAAAGTCTCCGGCGAGCGTAAAAGTGGCAGGCGAGCCATTCGCGTGAGCGATTTCGCGAAACGTCCGATAAAAGTGAGAGATGTAAATCTGGCCGGGCGACGGCAGCCCAGTTGGCCACCCTTGGCCAGCTCCCGGCGGGCTCGGATCTACTGCGGACCGAGCTAGAGGCTAACGGAAGATCCGGTTACCATTCGATAGACCCGCGGACGCGAAATGAGACACGATCGACCGGTTGTATAATTGGCGCGACGCACGTGGTCATTACGCGCCGATCCATTCGCGGATGATTGTCGGCACTCATCCTTGCCTCCGCGACGCGGATTATCCAATCGGCTACGAGAATTTAATGGACGCGACGGGGCAAAATGTACGCCGCTAACGAGACGACGCTTCATTACAAAATATCGACGAACCGCCAGGATGGCATCCCTGGTAGACCGTTTGCGCTCTAGGGTAGGCATCGAGGCGTCGTCCGAGTGCGATAAGTGCTCGGCAATTTCGTGTGATTTCTCGCAATCCCGTCGGCAGCAGGTTCCGCGGTAGTTCTCTTTATCGGGCTCGCCGCTAGTTTCCCGCGAATCGACGCTATAAACACATTCGCGCGGGCTTATCGCGATGCCCGGCTCTTTGGTGAATGAGATTGTTGCCCGCTGAGTCATGCGTAGTAGAGTTACGCATTAGTTAAGCTCGAGAAAGAACGCGGCAGACGTCGTCCGCCTGCTCGAGGAATCAGCGGCGTATCGTCTTACACGGCCGTGATCGGCGTGCAAAGGCAGAGTGAGCGAGAGAGAAGACGGAGAAAGAGAGATGGGAAGAGACAATCGAGAATCCGAATCAGAGACCCGATTCTCTCAAGCATCGATGCCTGACGAAGGCAGGTACGAAATTATCATACCGAACGACCGCGGCATTTCTACGCGTCGCGCGCTGACGTCAGGGCTGCATTTAAATAATACGCCTTCCACGTGAGTAAGGGCTCGGCGAATAATTCGACGACGCTGATGTACGACGAGTCAGCGTTACGTGGAAGAAACGACTCTCATGACGGACGAGCGGACCATAGAGCGCGCGAGCGCGCGCGCGCGAGCGCGCGCGCGCGCCACTGCTGTTGTTATTCTAGCATTACGTGGCACTGCCGGCACATCGGACGATAACGATCGTTCATTAATCAATGCGAAATTAAAACAAATCGCGGAGCTGACCGCGCGGCGAGCGATGGTCGACGGACGATAGGCAATCGGTCGGAAAATCGTGCCCGACCGCTGCTAACGAATGTCCTGACGAAACGATACCTGTCGTGACGATGAGACATTCTCGATAAGCGCAAACGAGCGCAATCTCGATTCTGTCAAAGCTGCCGATCAACTTCCCTGATCGCGCTCGGGGGGAGAGAGAAATTTTTCTGGGTTAAGGCGGAATCAAGCGGACGCCTACACGCGAGTCGTATAGAAGAGCGTAATATACCGCGTGTGCGTCGCAGGAAGAGACCCGAAACTCTTCAAATTGCGATAAATCAGCATCGGCGGTCGCTGTCGGCAAGAAGCGAAACTTGAGGAGCCCTGTCATCATCGGCTCGTCTTTCAGTTCCGACCTCCGGCGTTAGTTGCGTTCCGTCCGACGCGAGACGGACGATTAAATCTGCCGCGCGGGGCAAATGCGCGGCAAATTCGCGGCAAATACGCGACAAGTGACAATCGCGATTCCCAATTAGCCGGACAGCCCGTTGGATGCCACGCAATGCTCTCTCTTCCGAGGAACGTCACGCATTGTTGCTCGGTGAATCTGCTCTGTGTTCTCGCCGGGCGCTAAAGCGCCGCCGGAGGAAAAAGGGCAAGCAGGAATGCCAACCACCCAGAAAGTGCATGACTAGACTAACCATATATTCGTGATGATGTAACGGGTGAAACCGCAGAGACCACACCCCGCCGCTACTACAGTGGCCACGTGCTGTTTCGTAAGCTGCCGACTTTTAGGCAAGGCCGCGGCAGTGGGATGCTTGCCGTCGTGCGTGCCCATGCGGTCAATGTGTACGAGGTCCGAGCAAAGTGCACGGAATTTTGTCGAAATCCTGACCGCTCGGCGGGTTTCTGCACGGAACCGGAAAAAGGGCATAAAGCAGATCTTCACTAACGATAGTCGCATAGGCGTGTTCTAATGGAAAGCAGGGATCGCGCAATATCAAATATACGTCAAGGTGCCACTTATCAGCACTGAAGGTCCCGAGGCAAGTTGTTGAATTCCGTGCCTCGCTCGTTGTGCATAAAAATCGAATAAAACGATATTATCGAGAAACCCGTAACGCCGTCAGGAAATATTTTCGTCGTGTCCGATAAGAAAATAGAAAAACGATCGATCCCTTAATCGTGAAACGTGTGTTCGCTCTGTCGTCCTTGATTATAAATTGCTGCCTACGTCCGTCGTTCGTAGCCTCCATAAAAAGGCCCTAAGTGTTTCGATAAATGTCGTATGCGCGGCGTCTCGATGCCTATAAAAATGGCGATTAAACTTTCTCTCGCACAACGTTCAACGGACCATCGTCGCCCGAGTAATAGATCGATAATGCTCCCGCCAGGAATCGCCATGCTTTTGATGCTGTTCTCTCTCTCTCTGCCGCTCTTGCTCTTTAACTCTCTCGCTCTGCCACCGTAATCTAATAACAGGCCAACCGATGTACAAGCGCCGACAGCTCGGCTCACTGTCAGCGTTCAATTTTACGGCAATTTGGCCATTGAATTGGCTTCGACGATAGACTTTCGAGCACGGCGACACCCACCCGTCCAATTTCTACTGTAAAAATAGAAATAGGGGCCGGGCCGACATCGTAAATAGGGTTAGCGTAATGCACATTGTCAGGACGTGGGTCGGCCACCGTAATCGGCGGGGATTACGCTCTGAAACGTAACCGCAATTATGGTCGTGGCTAATCTGGCGTTGTGGTGACAACGTTGATTGGTCAAGGAGAGAGCTTCTTCTTAGATACGCGCTGCCTGGCCAGTGATTCTCAGTCCAGTCCTGCTTCGCACGCCGATTGCCGCGTGCAATGTTCAAACAAGTACTCGTTACCCCAAATATGAGCGCCGATGTAGTAAGCGCACCTTATCAAAATCCGTTTAACCGCGAGGATAAACGATTCAGTATTCCGCTCGCTTACGGTCGCCCAGTAATTGCGCTGGCGTTATAATGGTGCAGCGCGGCGAAATTATATTGTTTACTCCTCGCTACTATTAAAAGAACCTGAGCTCGGCTGTAATTTTCTCAATCTACGCGAGCGCACCGAGCCGCACTGCGCAAGAAACCGAGAGCAAATGTCGATGACCGAAACTAAGCTGTAACTCAGCGCTCATTAGCGAGGCGCAGAGCTCGGCGCTATGACGAAGAACCGGTAGGCCGAAACGTAGACGTCTACGAGAGGCGGATCGAACGATTCGAAACCGTGTTTTGTCCCGCCACGCCGTCTGGCACTCAATTATTTCGCCCAATATCGAGCGACCGGTTCTTGCGGTCGCGCAAAATGCGTCGTCGCGGTCGGAAATCTGCTTGTCGATCGGTGCGATTTATTTACTTTCCGGAGAAATACGCGCTTAATGGGGCGAGGTCGACACACGCTATCGATGTATCAATAGTGGCCGACTACCGCGATAAAAATGACCGCTAATCGTTCGGTAATCGTCATTCGTCGGCAGGCACGTCGATTAAACGCCCTATCGGCCGAGAGAAAAATGATCCGCACTGCCGACGAAGCGAATATGAATAGAGCCGCGAGTACACTTCGCCGACAAGATGTTTGCCGAAGAAAGTGCGCTATCGTATCGTACGACGTGCCCGCACGGCTCTCGGGCGGATTCTTCGCGGCGGGAATGGCGTAGAAATTCAAACGATGCACTTTTACTGGAAATACGAGACCGAGAGCGGTAGAGCGCGCGCGCGCGCTCGTACCTCGTCGGACAGGCAAACTTCACGCACCTGTGCAATCACGAGGGCGCCGCTCGCTATAAATACACGATTCGCGTCTCTAATCTGAAGGATTACGAGATCAGTCGTTTGGACGTATTCCGTGAAAGGAAATGAAACGTATGGAGGGGCAGGAGGACTCTGCGAGGCTTGCTTGTCCCGGGAAGGTGTGTACATAATAATATTATACATATGTATATATAGAAATATATATATACACAGACACAATGCAGGCAGCATATAAGCACTGTACACACGGAGGCTGAGAATGAATACGTGGGGGCCGGCTGGTTGGCGCCACTCGGCCAGACATATATTGAGCCGCGTAATAAACGTAATATTATACAAGGCGATATGGCAATGCATTATGTTCGCATCGCCGCGATGAATTATAATATCTTCTCAGTTTAATCGCCGCCCGAGCGTGTACCGGTCCATCATGCGCCTCGCTCGAGAGCGGAAAGAGCAGAAAGAGGAGAAGTCGGTGCCGGCGCGCGCCGCCTCGCTCCTTTTGCCCGCGACATAAATTGCACGATTTCAGCCGCTATCGAGGGGGCATGGTCGGTATACGAACGGCGTACGGTCGGTGCATGGACGGTGTATGGACACTGTATGGACGGGGCATGGACGGGGCGTGATTGAGTAGAGGTAAGATCGTCGTCGGTGCGAATTCCGTGCGAGCGCCACGGCAGGAAGGAGGGAAGTGGCCATCGTTGCTTTACTCCTATTAAGTAATCGAGCGCGAGTGGTCAGGACTCGTCAGACGGCGAGATAGGAAATAGCGCGTGAGTCGGTCCGTTGGTACCAGTTGTTACTTCTAGGCACCGAGCTAACTTGGCAGACATCAGTTTCGCGCGACGAGCGATGCGGTCAGAAATTGTCCACATAGTCGGTCCGGAATGAGACGTTTCGTTGAGAAAAGTGGCGACGGTTCGATTAAGGGAGAGGGATAGAGATAGCGACGGCTGGCAGCCGTTTTAGGAGCAGTTTCGCTCGAAAGTACCGCGCCGCGTCAGTTTACCGTAACGCGTATGGATGTAAATTGCCTGGACGTATGGAGGCGCATAAACAATATGAAAGGCGCGCAAGCGTTATTTCGGATGCCGACCGGCCGGCACCGTTGCCAAGAAAATAGTCACCCACAGCCACTCACGTGGGAGAGCCGATCGTTAGCTTCGATGCTAGGCCGTACATATGTACATAGGTACGTCTGGCTCGTTCAAGCCAGTCCTGAATCTGCGCTCTCATATCTTCTGCGAGCGGTACATCGAAATCTGTTCATCAGAAGCGAACTAACGGAAGTGAGCTGCGGCGGAGCTTGTCAGAGACTGTATGGCGATGAACCGTGTAAGGTCTTTCACTTGAACATTCTCCCCGTTGACTGTGATCAAATGATCAATTTTCATAACAACTTCCTACGTGACGTATAGAATTAACTCCTATACCTTATACGTAAGTGGTCGGTAGTACGATGGGACTCTGTCCAATAATCGTTAGGATTGATCAACAAGCAGGTAGCCTGTATTTGCAACCGAAATGAAGCTGAATGAAACATTCCGCACTAAACCTTGTACTCCGCGCGATCGATACATTCTTTATTGGCCGCTAAAGATCAGCGGCGTTATTATTAACTGTGCGGGTCCGTCATTTTTCTTGCACAATAATTCCGACCTTCGTCCGACGTCATTTCTCTCTGCGGAGAGCATGAGAGCCGGTAGCCAGCGAAGTTATGCGTTCTGAAAACGCGAGCAGCTGTGCCTCGCGCGGGCGCCTATCAGATGAAGCCTTGATTAATGAGCGCCGCGAATTATTCACTTTGACTAGGTCTCGATCCTGTTTCCCGCGAACCAACAGTTTCGAGCGCAAACAAACCACGCTACTGTTATCGTCCGCTGTATCTGATTGGCGAGAGACGTCAGTGAACTTCGAAATTGATCGAGGCGGGGGAGGCGGGACGGACTGACACAATTTTCGTGGCTGAACGTGATTATACGGGACACGGTGTGCTTTTGTTACTGGCCACACTTCCGTATTGTACCTGGTATAGTACAATGCGGAACTCTAAGTAGATGAATGCATCGTGTTCTTCAGAGTACATGCTGCTATCAGTACATCTTGCTGCGACCTGTAATATCGGTGACATCAGATACTATATACCGAACGCATCATTCTGTGTAATGCGTGAAATTGCACGTCCAGTGTACAGTGCGCAGAAAATATTTGCCGTGATTTAGAGTGGAAATAAGGGGATACACAGACCGTGCCGTCTGCGAATGAGAAAAATCCTCTGAACCTGAATCGTTATAGGCACCGTCTGCCAGTGTGACATCGTTCTGATATAATTTGTAACACTATCCAGCATTCAATATCGTACCCACACGATAGCGCACGTGATAGACCCAACATTGAATCGATAATCGACGTTTGATAGGCATATATTGCTTACAAATGACGCAATGGTATATGTTTACCCTGAGATACGCGGAGGTGAATCTTATCTGAAGCTGCACTTTATAAACTTCGGAGAAAAACGTTCACACTTAATGCAAATTGTACTATTTGCGGGGAAACTGGTTCCATGCGGAAACAGATCTATTTCTTATCGCTGTCAATTTCCTCATGTTAAATAATATCTACATTTCTCGGATGCGGAATCGGTGTTATACATATCCGATCTCAGACGGGGTGTGGCAACAAAAAATCACAGTACAACCGCAAGCACTGTGATTTTGCTCCCAGTATTAAATCAAATGTGTCGAATACGACCAATAGCTATACAGCACGCTGATTCAACGAATATGTTCTACTCATAATTTTTGGCAAATGTTTCCCAAAGCTCAAGTGGCACCAATGAATCAATCAATTCTTATTCGAAACGATTCAACTTCCCACGAATCTCGGTGGAATACGAAGGCTCCGATACACGTCGAAACGTAGAACTCGCAGCTCAAACGTTTAACCATCGACGCGGAAACGCAAAGCAACGTGTGGAAATCGCAGATGCGGTATAGATACCTTTCTCCGTGACCTCGCGTAAATCCTTCCGCTTCGGCTTTCCTCGCAGTTCACTCGCACACTAGCGCACTGTCCTCTCTCCGTTTCCCTCCGCTGACCCCAAAGGGAATACGATCGCTTATTCGTTCGGCAAAGGCTCCTCTCAAATCCTCCTCTCGTACCAAAACCCACCTCTCAATCCCGTCAACAAAATTCGCCCAAATGCTCTCGCGTCAAGACCCAAAAACATATACTCCAAACCGCGCCAGTCCTCTGTCACTGTCCTGTATTCGTACAACTCCGAAGCGTGGGGTCGAAAATTGTTGACTTTTTCGCCGCTACTGAAACCGTGCAAAAAATCGAATCTGGGGGTCAGAAATCGTTCCGAGCGTATCGTTCGAGAGAAGAAGACCAGCAGGGTGTCGCGTTCGTTCGGCGCGCGATCACTTCACGTGCGTTACCAATCGGCGCACACTTACGCACTCCGAACCGTTCGCGCGCGAGCTTCGAAAAGCAATGCAAGCGCGAACGACACGGGAGTCTCTCGTTCCTTCCTACGTTCTTACGTCGCGTTCCTACCCGAGCTCTCCGTCCTCCTCGGCGCAGAGTTTCGCCCCGTAGCACCGTCTCTCTCCCCCGCAACCTCAATCCCTCACTCTCTCTCGCCCGTCGTCCGTTTCGTTCTCGCCACCCGGTGTCCCTTCCCTCCGCCGGTGTACCTCACGCTGCTTCCCCTTCCTCTCACCAGCGAGCATCTCTCTACCTGTCTCTCGCAGCAGCCTTCTCTCTCGCTTTTTCCCGCCGCGCGACGTTCACCAACACCCCTTCGATCGAAATCCGTCCTTCTCGACCGCGAACGTTTCTGACACCTCTCCTCTTTCCCTCGCACTGCCCTCCTCGCTTCTCTCTCTCGCCCTTCGTACTTCTCCCTCTCTGTTCATCATCCATGACTCTGTCCTTGTCTCTCTAACGTCGCTGCACCTCTCTGTCTTTCTCCGGTGTTCGCGACAGTCTCGAAGAGTCTTTCTCTTTTTCACTCGCGGCTTCTTGTCGTCTCGTCTTCTCGCTCGCCTCTTCGCTCGTCTATCCGTTCATCTCCTTCTCGTCCCGCTCTGTTTCGTCGTACGTTGTTCGCTGTCTTCATTCGTTCTGCGCCGAGCTTCTCCGTTGCTTACGTGCGCCCGGGCTCGTGTTTCTTCCCTCCCTCTTCTGTGTTCCTCCGCTAGCTCGCTCTCTCTCGCGCAACCGTCAGTCCGTCGTTCCGAGTTCTTACCGGGACAGAAATCGACACGCGCTCAGCGGTGCTCACGAGGTACTTTCGCGACTCCCACGTGTCGCTAAGTAAACACGTGGGTATACACGGTTTGAGCACTCGTTCCCGGGGCCGGATCGAGGGTTTCAACCCCTTCGTTGGCGGCTTTTCCACGCTACGGCGGATGGTCGATGGTCGTTGCCCGTCTCGGCCGGGATTAAAGGAGAGCACTCTCGCTCGCATGGGAGACGCGACAGACCGGAAGTAGAGAAATATGAAATGGTGGAGATTGCGCCATTGTTGACTGTACAGGAATGGAAATGCGACGGAGCAAATGAGAAATAAGGAACAGTCGCGTAGTTGTGTTTCTACCTTTGAGGCGGCTTCCCCGAGAACAATCGCAATTAGCGAGGCTTTGAGTATTTTTCCGGTACTATTCCCGCTGCGTAGAAGTCGCGAAGAAAAGTAGAAAGGTATTTCCACCTGTGTCACCGGATAGTTTGTAAAAGTCCCAACAGGTTGTACCGTAGCGAAAGCGGATTAGTTATTCTCGTTATTAGTTTTACAATATCGATAACGCTTATCTTATCTACACTACCTATCGGTTTGCAATTCACATCTTCTCATGAACATATCACCTGTCGTACACGTATGAGGCTCGAGGACATTACAAATACATTTAATTAATTCATTTCCAAAACTCAAATATTAACTCTTTCGGAAGTTTCTATTTCGCATTACGGAATCGTCTATTTAATCGAATTAGGCAATCGTCGATATACGTCAATCGTTATCCGCTAATTGCCACTTCGATGAACTCATCCAACCCGCTAATCGTTCACCGTTGATCATTCGCCGATCCGAGCGTAATAAAAATTCCATTTCTAGAAAGTTGACGTTAGCAGGAAACAATCACACTAATCTCATTGACATCACCATGCTCGCGTTGCAAAACAAATATCCGCATGGAAATTCCGCTTTTCAATGGCATAGCTCGTTGGGAGATAAGTCGCAGTTTTGCAATTTTCCTCACGTCCCATCTAGCCAGCTCATTGAAATCTAAACATTGAACGAACGACAAATCGATCACGCAATAGTCACTCGTTGAAATGCAATCGACAACGTTCTAGCGCTTACAAACGCATGTGTGTCCAATGTAGTACGACACATAGAGCGGTCCAGTGCTCGAAGTAATAAATAAGTCCCGAGATAACTTTCTCGAATAAAAGCTGCACTTAGCCCTTTGTACTTTCTATCTCACCTGCGTCAGCGTCGGATGCCCGACTATCGGACATCCGAACGGAATGCGTGAGAGCGTTTCCATCGCTTCACGTTTCACATTTTACGTTATCCTCCCCAAGGAGCCGTGCTCCGACTAATTCGATTATCGTCGAATTACAAGCCGAAGCCCGAGCGGCTCCGAGCGAGGATCGTCGATCGTAAATCTCGTCGAATTCATCACTTCTCATTTTCGACGTATCGTCCGCATTTAAGTGGACGCAGCCTCAAAGGTCTCTTTCTATCCGGGCTATGATCTTAACGGGCATGCATGCATGCCTGCGCCGAGAGTTAATGACGGCCGCGCACTCCTCGGATCGAAACGCTCTCCTCTCAGGACGATTATTCAAGTATGCGGTGCGCGACACACGTCACGTCGCCGCGATAAATTATCATTATGCCGGCATGTAAACCTAATGTTTCCTCGCTTAAGGGCACGCGGCCCGGAACAACTATCACGGGACATTGTAACGCATCTTGATGGACCGGTGAAAAATGACGGCTTGCTCTCGGCTTCCATCGTTTCCCGTTGCCGGTGGTTGCCGGCCATTCGCATGAATCGCACGAGCGATCGCATTGCGTCGTGCGGCCCGTAAAATCTCGAGCGCGTCTGTTCCGACCGCGATGGAATTTTCGGACGGGCACGAACTTTACCACGCTCTCAATGAGACTTATCTCTAATTCGGCGAGCGTGCGGAACTTACCGTCGGCTCGCCGCAACGATGTTTGCCACTGCCTGCAGATGTCACGCGAAGTGCCGATTTGATAAGCTCGTGCCTTATCGAAGCTCGCGTTCGAAGTTACGCTCGGTGGCGCGTTACTAAGTTCAGAGGAATCGATTTGCGGGAAGGCGCACTTGGCGGGAAAAGCCGGCATCGCGACAGGCGGCAGTCGTCTCAAATTAAGCCACGATGTTTCAGGTGAGCGCATCCCGATATCCCGTTGTCGTCAAATTGGGTCATGCACACGGCGGAGTGGGCAAAGCTCGGGCGGAGACGAATCAGGAGTTCCTGGATCTCGCCTCCCTAGCAGCCCTCTCGAACAGTTATTGCACGTCGGAGCCGTACATCGACACCAAATACGACGTGCATGTGCAGAAGATCGGAAGCAACTACAAGGCATTCATGTGGGTGATATTGGATGTACATATATCTCTGCGCCTACTGTCCAATAAAATCTTCCACATTATTGTTTATATGTATAATCATACCTTTACGGTCAGTTTGGTGAAATGAGATATTAAAGAGAGGAAATTAAATAAATTATTGTTTTGTCCTGGATGCACTTTTATTGTTTATACAATTTGTGGCACTGTATGCATTCCCAAATTGTCCATCACCAGGGGTCACTTAATTCAATAATCTATGAAATTGGCAACTTTGAAACAAAGTTCCTAATACTTGACAATTTGTATTGATTGGAGCAGGCGGAAAAGCATTAGCGGAAACTGGAAATCTAACACCGGTTCGGCAATGCTGGAACAGCTGTCAGTGAGCGAACGACATCGTACATGGATCGACCATGTGTCGCAATTGTTCGGCGGATTGGACATTTGCGCGATCGAACTTCTAGTGGGCAAGGACGGCAAAGAGTACATCATCGAGGTCAATGACAGCGCCCTGTCATTGATGGGAGACTCGCAGGAAGAGGATCGCCGTCACATCGCCGACTTAGTCACTGCAAAAATGCAGGTGAGTCGACCGTTCCAGAAAAGCATTGGAAATACCCCGCAAAGCTCATTCCCAATTCAGAACGCGATGGATTCCGTTGGCACGGTATGAGAATAGGGTAGCGTTTCGCTGACGTTCTCACGAATTACCGATTTGGAGCCAAACCGCGATTCTTAGCCATGCGTAACGTCATGCCTAAAGCTTTTTCTTTTTTTCGCGGAGGATGACGTGGTCATCTAAGCCTGTCTTAACACGTAACTTAAACATCGGTGGCGAATAGATTCTCAGGTCGTAATTGTTTACTAAAACGATCAATATTACAACGATTGAATCGATTGTAAAATCAGAGTCGTCAGAAATTGTTGCCTGCTTAGTGAGTGGAATTGCGAAACTGTCAGAACGTGCAAAGGTGGAGAACGATTAGAGTTCCGCTTTCATGTTGACAGATCGAAACTTTCTTTAGAATGGAATGAATGAAAAATTCTTGGCATTTACCGGCTGTGCTATTCTGCAGGCGTTCTGTAAACCTCCGAGCGTTTTGACAAAAACCGCCTCGAGAGGCTCAATGTCCGGCTCAAGTCAAGCAACGAGTCCGGTAGAGGAGCGAACAACAGCACCGCCGCCTGCACCTCTAGGATCGTACGGTAGTATGGGATCGATGGCCAGTATAGGAAGCGTAGGATCCGTGGGATCTACAACGGCACTGGCCGGTGATATCACCGCATCAGACAGTCATCAGCAATTACAGCGTCGAGACTCTCAAGGTACGTACGTTGATTAATAGCAGAAATGTCAGTGGTCGCCGAACATTCTGCCTCGAGCAAGATTCAACGCGACCGCAATGTTAATTTAGCACATTCGTCAAATTAGCATCTACGTAAACTGTTCATATAATGAGTGTGTGAATACGTTCCGTGACTGGGATGCTTACTTGACGTCCGTAGATATTTGACGCATGCCTTCGGCACGGGCGATTAAGGGACATATTAACTTTAGTTTAAAGGGCATAGACGAATAGGATGCCCTTAAACCGATAAAAATTCTGAGTAAAGTATTCGATAACCTTTAAAAAAGGAAGCATTTCCGTGAATTTTCAACTTTGTATCTTGACCATGGATCTGAGAAAGTGTAAAATGTACTGCCTGCTTCTTTCACCGTTTCCTCGTCATAAATTTTTATATCTATTAGATTTCGAAAAAATAGTGGGGAAAGTAGACGTTTGACCTTTCCCATCTACCGCGGTCTAGATACAAAGTTGAAAATTCACATAAATATACCTTTTTTTTTACAAGTTACCGAACGACTCACTTAGAATTTTAATCGGCGTACAGCCACTTTTAACTTATTCGGATATGCCCTTTGTTGCTTCATTGATCGATGTCTCATTATGTCTAATCTTTCATCAGCGTCTCAATCGAGTACAGTAAGCAGCGCGCCATCCGTCGGTCGACGCCCAGAAGAGCCGCCAACATCGAGAGTACCATTCCATCGACAGGGTAGTCAATCCCAGGCCCAGGGTGAGGATACCGAGGACACCATGAAGAATCTGCGGAAGACGTTCGCCGGTATCTTCGGCGACATGTAAAAGCTGCGTAGCGCAAAACACGATAGGGAGGATAACGTAAACGAGTCTAATCTAAGTATACCAGTTAACCCGGACAGTTACGAAACTTTTTCACAACCCGAACGACTTAACGCAATACGGCGATAACGATTATTGAAGGACGAACGTACTAGTGTGATACTCGAGATCTGGCCTCGCTAAGAGGGACACGAAACAACTTTGATCGTAGGGGATTTGATTGCTGACAAATGATAAAAGGGGGACGTTAATTAATTAGCGTACATTATAAGATACGATACAAGGATCCGACATGCGACTTGACACGCATCACGTGTGCCTGAAAATGTGAAGTGCGGACGTAGGTGTTTACGTATCTATATATTTGCAGATCGCTGTCAGACACTTTGCACGACAGTTCGTTTCTCGTCGATCGTTTGAGCGTGACGCACTTGTACTTAAACGTGGAACGCTGACGTATATATGATGATTTCGTTCGGTATCAATTGCGACGTCACCGCGCCGATTATTTATATCGCTTGCGTGCGAGAGTGTACAATTGTTTCGCTGTATAAAAAAAAAAGGAAGTATCTCAGTAATTAACGGCAAACGATGTCTAATAAACGTAAGCAGGACGAGGCGGATACATAGCCGACATAAACGTTGGGATAAAAAAAATTGAGTAGCATCTGTATATTGAGAGATTCATGGTAGTTCGTGTATATTAAAAATTTATGTAAATCCAATATATATTCGGGTACGTCTTGAGAAAAAAAATTAATGGTAAACTAGTCTGATCCAGAAGGTAAGGGAATGGATAATAAAACTCCGCTTAACGTCTTAACAGCATCGTTTATGATTTGTTCAGTAGCAGTTATTGCCGGTCGACCGAAGAACGCTTGTGTCAGTTGTGAACCGCTCCAGCTCTCTATCATTGAATACGAAAGAAACGCTGTTAGGCCCCTGGCATCTCCTCAACCGGCTTTCATTCAGACTCTCACCTTTTAGGCGTATATTTCGACTATTTATATATCGTACATATTGTCTGGAAATGAACAAATTTCTCGCTAATATTAAACGACGAAATGGGATCGATAAAATTAAGGACAAAAGGGCATTTTGGAAATTTTGCAATAAAGCGTTTGTAAAAAGGGGAAAAAAGTATTAAAGTATTCGTAGGGCCAACGTCATTCGAAGTGATTGAGGAACAAAAAGAGGAGATTCGGGCATTATACAGAAACATTTTGGCTAGCGATGACTCTAAACGGTCGTTGGTATTATTGTGGACAATAATATCAGCTGGATGTGTGTTTTGTAGAGGTTTCCGTATTTTAAGCGCACAAGTAGCTATTAAGAATTCGCGAAGGGATGGCTCCTCGACATCGTGACGGGACAAAAGAGAAAAAGGTCGGGCTTGCAGTCGGGGAAAGACGGATTTTCATCTCACGGGAAGTTCGCTTCCTCGAACGTGGCACGCCCGCCGCGTTCGGCATTCAAAAGGATCAAAAGGAAGAAAAAAAGCGGAGGCTTCTTACTCTATTTCGGCTCTACCGGGTAAGCTTCTCGACACTCTCGAGCAGCGGGGCAAAAAAAAAAAATTTTTGTTTTACGTCGCGGCGCTGAGGCTTGCCATGCCTTCGAGGAGAACGAAATAAAAAAAAAACATAATAAACATACAATCGCCCTCTCGTGAATCGTCGCGCAGCAGCGTGCCGTCAAAAATGCTGCACAAGGCGACAATCTTCTCCGCGGTGAGACACGAGAAGTCGGGCGATCGCTCTTTTAGCATATAAGGATTATTCTGACGGCGAGTGAGAGAGTGCGTAAACGAGAACGATAAGGAGAGCGCGAGAGAGTGAGAGAGTGAGCGTAAGGGAATCGATGGAAAACGAAATGAGCGATTGGGATGGCGCTATGAGGCGGTGATCGTAATCCAATTTTCTTTTGTACGCCGATTTTTTATTTTACATTCACCGCGATCTGCAAATATGCGACTATACGTATAAACACCGGACTTATATGTCAACGAGGAAAGAAGCGTGGGTTATTGATTCGGCACACGTGATTGGCGCAACGTTTGTGATATGACTCAATTACGGAGAATAACAAATACACAATGGCCAAACATCGAACTAGACCCAAACGATAAAACGTATCGTGGTTTCAGCTCTGCATTGGTGGAACGAATCCGACGTTCCGTTACCGTAAACGTCTTCTTAACTTCCGTTTCAGGAGGGTTGGAGGAGATGACGAGATGATTCTTGGACTGCGCTGTAAGTGACTGACACGATTCGGCATCCCATTCTTTCAAGTTATTCGCAGTACGATTTGCACAATGTATAAGTGAAAAAGATAAAAAAAAATGGACAAAAAAATATATAAGAATTGCTTGTAACGGGCAGGCTTTCAAGGCAACGGTATCCAGACGCTTTGAATGTAACCTTACCCAGATGATCTACGTTACCTGCACGTGACATATAATTACTCAATCTGCAAGTACACCTATGAACCGTATATTATCAATACGCGTAATGATATTATCGCAAACTTGAGAAACTCGCACGATTTATCTTGGTTCGCCAACCATCAAAGTCCTGTGAACGAGTAGAGAAGTACAGTAGGAGGAAAGTTGAACCAAGAGATGGGTCCTACGCGCACTTTGAATACAGATGATTCTTAACGAGATACTCCATGTACGACATTAGTCCTGAGACTTCGCGCAAGACGCGCGTGTCGTCGGTCTATACATTTGCACGAAAGTAGGCATACACCGTAAGTGTCACTCGAATTGGTCGACGGCACAAGTGCTTTGTCGCGGTGCAATTAATTAGTAAGTAACTTGTTTGTAAATGGTGTTTTTTGAAATTTTGCCACTGGTTTGTAATTCACTTACCTGTCCGCAATGAGTCCGACCGCATGTTTACGTACCGACGACGTTCAGTAACGATAATGATAATTTTAACATCGGCGCGCCGCGTTGCGAGGAATTCACCGAGCGACTTTCGAGTCGAGGAATTCGGAAAATTCGACAAATCTGTACTATTGAGAGCGCGAGTAAATTGCAAAGGCGGAAGTTCGCGCGAACGGTCCAATATGAAAGAAGTGTACAACTGCTGCGCGCGGCAAGCGTTAGGGAGAGTGGCCACTCTTCGATATGTGTCAAGAGAATTGCTTGCTTTACGAGCATGAGGACGCCCCGAGGCGTCCTTCCCGACACTCGTTCGAGTAATTTCCCGCCAAGGCGCGCCACTTACGAAAATTTTCTACGCACCAGTAGTCTCGTACTTGTAAGTCATGTGATCACGAGGAAAAGTCGATCGATCTTCGATGTGGATCAAAGGATAGTTGTCTGCGAGCGACCTGACGCCCCGACAATTTCATAGACTGTCAACGAACGTTCAACATATTGGAAACACATATTCGTACCTCAGTAAACGACGGGAGCGAACAATTAACAAATATGGACGAGCTGTGAACACGGCAAAATGAGTTCTTTCTTTGAATGTACAAAATAACGGATAATTCGATCATTTACTTTGTGATGTGCCTTGACACTGAAGTGTCCTTCATATCAAATGTTCTTCGACGCAAGACATACCGAATGTGACTGCTAGAAACTGATAGAGGTTTATTGCATGACGATGGCATTTTTATGGTAATCATTGATGGTCGTCACTTTCTAAGTATACAAAAGCGGCGTCGTCGCGGATCTTGCAGGCTACTACTCGGTACTCTCACGTGATACGACGATGACGCTGCACTTTCAACGACGCACTTTATCCATTAGACTTGCACTTTTTACCATCGCAACCCCTCCGCTATTATTTGTACTTTTTTATAATCGGATCAGCACATAACATTCCGCGCGAATTTCGCGATCAATCGTAATTCTTTCTCCATTGTCCTACACTATCATGGATAAGTGCAGAAACACCGTCCAAATGTGATGAAAGAAAAAGGGATAAAAACAAAAAAAAAGTAATAGGAGAAGGTCAACGAAACAGTAATAACCATGACATTACGTTTTGGCTGCCGATCGCATTTACACATCGCAGTTCGCCAACATCGCAGGCTTTAAGGGCAGACTGACGAAACTCGCAACTAGGTCGATCGTCGCGTATAATATTCAATCGACGCTTGTAATCGCTTCCGAACGCAGAGTTTCTTTGGCGCAATTGTAGATCGTCTTCCATGCTAAGTCCAAGGATAGAGAGCGAGTGACGTAGACTGATGTTTCGCAGTTTCGATCGTGTAGCACGTTTGACCTACGTTCCAATTTCATTTAAACTGATTGACGATATTCTTAATCCTACGTTACGGGACACCGAGAGGCTAGAAGAGGCTAGAAGGTAGTAGGTCGATTGAAAGGATGCATGCTATCAATGTATATCCGCAGGCAGGTCGACAAAGGCTAGAGAAAAGACGGTGAAGCGTTTAATGAATTTCATTACGTTAGACGCCAGGAAAGCATAGAGGCAGGCCGCGTGGGCGTTTACTCTTACATTCGATAAAGCGTTACACTTCTGTCAGAACTGCAGATTGCCGTGAGCGAGAGGAAATCCGGTTTCAGAGCTGACGCCACGATACCGTGGGTAATGAAAGAGCGAGGGAGAGAGAGAGAGAGAGAGAGAGAGACAGAGGGAGAGACGGAAATATTTCTGCATGCGGAGAGCGAAAAGGGCGATTATCGCACCGGCTACAAAATGTCAGATACCGAGAGACTTGTACGCCAATGCGACATAAGAGACAAAAGAATATCTCAGGGGTGCGAGCGTGATGCACTAGGTAAGGTAGAAGTAAAGAAAAAGTAGGCAACACAGAACCGGCGAATGCGGGCCTGAGGCGTTGCGGTCTAGACAAATCATCGACATTGACAAACAATCAGTAGTAAACGGCTAGCATTAGATAGAGTCGACTTCTGCGTAGCGACAATGTATGGTGCGCAGTGCGGAAGCGACAAAAAAAAAATATCACCGAATACTGTCGAACAAAACGTCGCACGATCGGCCGATCGACTCAGAACGATAATAACCGCGTACTCCCATCCCATTACTCAATTGAAAGAGTGAAAGTCCGAGCTGTTCGCGACCAAGTGAGATTCTTCCCGAAGTCGACGTCGTGATCGAGTGCGACGGCAGTACCAAAGAACATGTTAATTAGTCATATCGCGAAACGTGCAATTTGCGTAACGCTCAACATATCGAACGGCGTCTTCGACCAAGGTCGAACGTGCGGAGTCAGATCGGTCGGCCGATCGTGCGACAGAACACTGAGAGGAATTACCGTTACAGTGTCGGGCATTTTGTTGCTTGGTCTCGTGATTCTTCAAAGCGTTAATCTGTTAAATACTCTTTTGCGTTTGTGGTGCCCGTGCGAGTGTCGTGAGCAGGGTTAGTGTACCTCCTCTCCTACCCCATCCCTCTTCTCCTCAATTTTTCTTTCGATCCTTCAACACCCCGGTATAGTCAGTCCAGCCCCCTTTATTATGTAAACGTCCCACTTGTTGTTAGCCATGGTAACGAGAGCACTAGTAATACGTGTCTAGCACCCTAGCACCCTGTTCCACGAAACTTTATCAAGAATATCTAACTGTCGAGACGTGTTTGTTGCTGCGGGCGCATCGGTCGCTGCGCTCGTCGTTAAGATCGAGGGCGGGGGGGAAGCACGGAACAATGGGTGGATCGCCGAAACGGGAAGAGAAAGTCGAAGACGCGGACTCGGCCCGATTGCTTCTCCGCCGCCTGCAAACGCGAGACAGCGAGCGGTCAACGTGAATAATCTCCCGAGATTGCATGTTATGGGTAATAATCGTTGTTGAGCTAAGGGCGCAAAACTACCACGTACTTACGCTTTAATGTAATGATTCATAGTCGTAACTAGGAAACAGAACCGTGCCGTAGAGCGCGCGTTGATGTTATCGAGGCGTCGGCGTCGTCGCAGCGAGACGAATTCATTTATCGACTGCCCCGTCGCCCGCATCTTTCGACCATTCGACAATTTATCTTCGCAAAATGAGCAGCGGCGACGAGCGATCGTCGTCGCGCGAGACACGATGTTAGAGAGCAATAGCGATAATTAAGCGTCAGTTATCCTAAAGGTCTTATCCTTCGCCGTGATTATGAGCATTCGTCAATGTACATCGAGGACAAATCTTTTGCGTACTTATCGACTTGACGCTTTCATTTGCCCGCGAGACACGATGTTCGTTTCTTTACGCGAAACACCCGATTATCAGCGATTACGTTGGATTCGATGAGGCTAGTTTCCATTTCGATTTCGTTCATCGTTTAGGTGCCGCGAACGAAGACGAGGGAGCGTGATAGGCCGGAAATGCAGCAAACGTAGTTAGAAGCGCAGAAGCCAGGTTGGATAGTGAAGCGAAGGCAAGCTTGCTCGATAGATCTTCGCCGTGGTTAGTCTAACGAGTATGTTAAAAGGAAGCAGGTACGATGAGCGTGCGAAGATTCTAGCGAATTCTTAGCTCGACGAGCGAGCGCGGACCGTCGCACGGATAAAAGATAGAGACGTATTTTTACATTGTTTAGACACTATTTTTCTGTACAGTTTACTGGTCGACTCGTTTGGAGTCCAGGGTTACGGTATAGTTTTTAATGGTATCGAGGTATTGAGACGAGCGTCTTAGTCGGCCGCAACCCATTAACTCGATTTTCGCGTCGGCCGAGATACTCGTCGCCAATTAATCAACAACGAAGTTCGAAGGGATCGCAATTCGACGTGTCTTCATTTAACGGCCAATGAGCCAACAGGGTGGAGTATGCACGATTGATTTAGTCTCGAGTACACGACGGCTCCTCCTTATGATAATACTCAGTACGTGTCTCTGTATAACGAAACCTAAATACTTAATCGACGGTAATGTATCGTGAGCGGAAAGTCGTGCAACAAAAAAAAAAAAAAAATGCTAATACGACTATAACAGACCGAGAAGTTATAATATAGCATTAGACGAGTAGGCGTCATGCCGCGCCAAGTACCGTGCGTTACCTCCTTGATTTCAATGCGTGCTAGCCACATGTATGATATAAACACCTTCAACCGAATGGTATATATAATGCTATATATATATGTACACACACTGACACGAACACGCACACATATGCATATATATATATATATAAATATATATAGGTAAATATATATACATATATATACATACATGATTCATACACGTAATATCAGTAAGGACATTGATGTTACACATTAATAATAATAACATTATTATTGCCGTAAAGAGATCAGCCTATCGTGCCGAGAAGGAAATGGTGTTGACGTGTTTAACGTTTAAGACGGACAGAGGTCTAAATAATTAACGTAGATCGTAGGGATACGACGACGAGGGTGTGAGACCATTCTTGAACGCTATTCGTAATCTCGATCGATGGATCAAGCGATAAGCGGGGCCGAATCGTGACCGTGTCGGACGTCAACGAATCAGAGACCTGTTTCTTCAGCCTTGCTTCTCAACGACCAGCGACAGTATGTACGTAAAAGCTGACTTTCATTCGGGAGAACTGCCTCGCTTTAAAACCACGCGGGATCATGAAACAAGATTTAAGAGATAGAACTTTCTTGGTAGCAATAAAAAAGGAAACGTCTCTTTTGCCGTTCGCCGGTCGATCAAACTTCTTTACGAGAGGGAAAAGGCGAGGCTGAAAGCAGGGGGAAGCCGGCGGCGGTTTCCGATTCCGCGACTCCGTTCGACGAGATCCGATTTGGTCGGGATCGAGTCTTCTTAACATAACCGCATGACAATATAGGACGAGGGGAACGAGTTAAATGTAAAACGACGATTGATGGGTGGCTGTTTTAGAGGCTTCTTGATTGCAAGCTTCGCGACGCAGTTTCCAGGAGAATTGAGAATTTTCGATGTCGTATCGATGAATGGGACAAGCGGTGGGGGATCGGTAGCGTAGAAGGGAGGATGATAAAAGAGTGAAGGAAGGGTGTGCCGATCCGGAAGTGAGCGCGAAAATTCTCTTGGGACGATCGGCAAATCGGAATGAGGGGTTCGATCGGGACCGACGGAGGACGAGGAAGACACATTTGCGAGGACAACGAATAAAATCCGCGCGGTCGCGAACGCGGCGAACAATTAATTCTCGCTGGACGGCAGCGCCTGTCGTCATGGTCGTGCACATAGGTTAGTCTTCGCGCGTTCAACGTGCTATTTAGTATCTATCGCTAAGCAAGATAACAAATGAGACAGCCCAGTGTAGGCGAGTAAAACGACATATAACTGAAGTTGCGAGGGAGAATTAAGTCATACATAAAATGCGAGTGCTATCTGCCATCGTTAATCATTAAGAATTATCAGAGTTTGGATGAGCTCTAGCGTTTAAGGTAAGGGCGTAAGTGTTAAGCTAGAGCGCGTGCGGAAAGGCCGTGTAGTACAATATTATGCAGTTTAAACTGAATAACGTGTATAAAAATACCTGAAGATTATAAATATATATATATATATAATAGTATATATGCAGATATATATGAGCGTACGTTATGTAGAGTAACGTTTTACGAGGTGCACGTTCGGCGATCGTTGCTGGTCGTTAACGACTCGGATCGTTTGGCAATCGTATAGGCTGGGACAAATATAACGGATTTTGCAGTATCGCGGATGAGAGTGACAAAACTACAATCGGCGGATCGTTAGACGGGAATGAAAGGATGTTCGGTTAGTGGTTCGTGAGTATTTCTTGAATGACTCGACCTACTTGGTCGAGATTAGACCGCTTCTCAATCGGTAGATCATTGCCTTTCGATCGAGCAAAGGTTCGACGAGCTACGATCGTGGCGGGCATCGGTTACGGGTCGTCAGAGAAATCATGTTTCGTGACAGTGAAATAATAACGTGTTGTCGTTGTAGAGAAGAAGCAGTGCAGGCAACTGCGGGCGTTCGAGTGGTTCAACACTTTTGAACGCCGATGCGGCGTAGTCGGTCGATTGAGCGTTGTATCGAACAGTATTCGAAACGACGAACAATAGTTGTGCGCAACCTATATGAACAGGTAGATTCGTGTCTTGATGCTTCCTCCTCGTAGACGCTCAAAAGGTCGAAAGATGCAGGGGACATGCGGATCCAATTAATCAATTTTCTTTTGCGACTGTTATTTCTCCACGCGATTCTTTGCTTAAGAAAACATGAGACTCTTCGAATGACGTTATAGGAATTCCAGTAATGAAATGTCACGCCGGGTACGTATGGAATCGTGAAATTAATGGATACTGTCATTTTTATGGACAGTCGGGTATTTTACGAGAAGACCTATGTCAATAACGTTCCGTCTGCATGTTCTTATTCACGGAAGTCTTATTGACGTCGATATTTCGATTGCATTGAGATAGCAACGTGAATAACAGTTCTCCATTATTTATTCGCCGCAACGTTCTATTGAAATGTTGCGACGGCTTCGCGAGCTTTTTTTGTACGTTGCGACATGCCCCTATTACCGAATAATGAGTACTAACCGAAGAATGACGATTCTAAACGTATAGAAGTCGTCGAGGTGATCCATTTTCAACATCGTAGACCGTTAATTGTTCTAGCCCACCAAGAAATTTGCTCTTAATAGACTAATACTTACATTTCAAATGTTTCCTAGTCATTATGGTTGTTACAATGATGCGAGAAAAGGAAATCACTTCATAAATGTTAAACAATAGATTGCGACTATGAATGTTCATTGTGTTAAATAAACGTTGCGTTGCCATTGACGCTAGCATTGCGAAGGTTACCAACGAAAGGGGAGCAGGGAGAATGGGCAAATTAAAGCGTCATTAAGAAAAAGAAAAAGAACAAAACACCAAACAGTGGATGAAAACTTATTATATTGCGGCGCTAATATCCATAATATTTCTCCAGTGTACCGTTGGCACGCTATGAGCCGTATTATTTAGAAAGCGCATCCGAGGAAAATGGTTAAATATTAATCGACAGTAATTATTGCAACAATGGTAACGAATGAGATACCTTTAATCCGCATTAGGTATGGCACAGTGTATTTCAGAGGTGCCCTATGTAGGATCTGTTAAATTATGGTTAACGCGATACGTAAGCTGAACTGTAATAAAATATATCTAAGCGTGACACTGTCTCTCATTTTTATCCCTACTCTTTCGTTTCGTTCAAATTTCAGTACATCAAGTGACATAGCGCGAACGACGAATAACATTATTTATTAATACCGTCAAAGTACAATGATCTTTAATTCTATACGTCTTCTTAATATAAAATAAACTTCAACATATTCGTATACTGTAAAATACGACTGACAGCACTGAGTATTTATTCAAGCAGCTCATCCTCTAAACAGGCAATAATTCAGTCAAAAAACGTACCTTGTGTAAAAATAGACTGCATACAAAATTCGAGTACACTTTGATATTCACAGGTTCCGGGTAATCCTCGTCCACAGAACTACTTAACTTGTAATGCTGCGCGAATTTTAGAAAATAGTCTTGTCGAGTTCGGTATTCAGCGAGCGGTTACGATACATTCCAGCACGTGACAGATGATTACTGAATGCTGTGTTTCGTGGATAATAAGATGTAGGCACCGTATGAATTGAGGGAGCGTACCATCCGTAGTCCATCGACGTACTTCTGTAGCAAGGATGGGGTTGCGGGATATCGTCCTGGCGGTAGCCTTTTATTCCACCTGAAAACAAAACGCGTGCCTACCGCAACATCATACGCATAAACGATCGCAAACAAATACAAACGAAGAACCGTAGAATAAGATCCGCCGATACCATTGTTCCTACACATGTTTACGCCCGTCACGACCGTTCGGTACAATGGCGCCTATTAGATATACTCCTTTTGCACCCAGTTTCAGTTATCTGCCTCTCTATTATCCGCGACTCGCAAACACACACGGCACAATTTTTCCGCGACGCGAAAACTACAGCTGCCTATCATTCATCTTTCGTCGGGAAACAATGAGCAGCGCTTGACGGCGCAATGTTTATTTGGACTATCCCCTATATCGCGTCCATCTCGATCTGCGCAGGGCACCGGGAATACACGCGACATTTAAAAATGTAAGAGCGTCAATTTGCGACGATACGAGGCGCGCCACGCGCGAACTTTACGAGCAAGACAAATGACGTACCGCGCGGATGGCCTCGCGTCGACGCCGGGTAGGTCTATGCAAATGTCTCTATGTCGATGTCAGGTAGGTGCATGCGGATAATATATAACATCTCACGGCTATCGCGTACTTCCATACCCCCTTGACGGAAGTCTATTTCTCCCGTATCTCCTCGCACTCGTAGGGATCTTGATAAGTGACTCCTGTGCACCGATAACGACCGCGCACCCTTTGGACCTCGCTCACCAGCGAGCCGTTAATCTTGAATCCGGGCTCGACCGTAACGTTTCTCAGCTTCGCGAAGGCCGACATGTCGACGTAGCGGAGCTCGTTGTCGTTCAAGAACAGCACCAGCAGGCTTTCCAGACCGTCGAACGTGTCGGGCTTCAGGATCGTCAGCTGATTGCCGTTGAGCCAAAGGGAATTCAAGGTCCTCAAGTGACGGAACACTCCGCTCGGTATGGTGTTCAAGCGATTCTTCCCGAGATCGAGCTCGTTTATCTCGCGCAATCCGGCGAACACGTCGGCCTTCAGGGTGGATATCTTGTTCCTGGACAAGTAGAGGAGATCTATGTGCGGCATGCCGGCGAAGGCGCCGATCGGCAGGTCGGTCATGTTGTTCGAGTCCAGTGCCAGCGTCTCGAGTTGCCTGAGACCCTTGAACATGTTCCTCTTCAATACGATACGGTTGTTCGTCGCGTAAAGCTCCCGCAGCTCCGCCAGACCCTTCCAGGCGCCCGGTCTGAAGGTCGTGATGTTGTTGTGGTCCAGCAACAGCGTCTCCAGGCTGCTCAGCCTGGCGAACGCTCCTTCCTCGATGTCGGTAATACTGTTGTTTTTTAGGTCGAGGTAGGTCAGCTGATCGAGGTTGGTGAAGTAGTGCCGTCTGATGGTCGATAGCCGGTTGTCACGGATGTAGAGAGCCGAGGAGTTGCTCACTTCGAGGAAGGCGTGTCGAGCGATGTCGACGATTCCAAGGCCCTCGAGGTGAAGCTCGATGTCCTCGATCGTTTGAACCGCGTTTACGTCCTCGAAGGAGACGCTCTGCAGGACATCGTTGCTCACGCAGACGTAGAGGTGATTGTATACTTGGCAGTCGGCGTCGTCGGCGAGGACAGGCGCCAGGAGGAGGCTGAGAATGAGCAGAGGACACATGTCGTGCTCGGAGTCGAGCGTAGATGCGGACTGACCTCGCGTGGGTTAAGACGGACCATATAGGCAGAAGATCCGACACGCTGGACGCGAGTCGTCCCTCGTCGCCGTTCGCGTACACAATGGGGGCCTGTATGCACGCTATTGATCCGAAGAAGTTATGGGAAGGACGGTTCCGGAGAACTCGGCGAAACCTTGCCGTGCGAAGAAACGCGACCGGGATCGTAATCCATGGCTCGCCGCGTGGAAGTCGCGGATGGCGTATGACATTTTACGGTTCATGAAACCCTTCAGTGTCGGGACGTCAATAACGTGACATTCTTATCGGGAAATGAAAGTTTTCCGATGGAAGGATGGGTTCGTCGCGTTTTCATTGCTTCAAATCCGTGACGGCGAAGTTGCGCGTTCGTCGTTCCGTGCGAGCCGCCAGCCGAAGATATTGAGAGGAAAAGTGCGATAGATGAAGAGAGTTTGGTGCCGGCGGTATCAGGCAATTTATTACGTTCTCGCGGCATGAAGAGACAGTGCCTGCCGCGGCGATAAAGTTGCGCGCGTATATTTTTAACGAATCCGACACGAATCGTCGGTGGAGCGCGTGGGTCATGAGAATCGCGCGTTCGCATGAATTCTATAGCTGGCTGCGTGGTCAGGCATTGGGTACAGCACACAAAACGCGGAGAACGCTTATAAAGCCTGATAAGCTACGACGGGTGCACTGATCGGCTACGCCGGCTTATTAATAGCAGCCCGTTATCAAGCGGTCGGTAAGAGGTTCTCGCGGTAGATTCGAGCCAACGTTCAGTTGCATCGCGCTCTGCCGATGAAAATTCATTGTTCCGCTCGCGAACGGACAGTCTGGTCGGCCCGATCGCCGTTCCGCATGGAAATGCGCAATAAAAAGCCCGAGGGAGCCGAACGTCATAAATCCGGAAAAATCTTCATTTCGCCGGCAAAACTTTAACGGTTCGCAGAACGTGGTACATGATTTCGACGCTTTACGAGCCCGGTGCGCATCCATAACTCGTTACCGGCTAGCGAGACGTTATCATTTGCCCGAACAATACCGCTTCCACGAAAAGCAATGCCAGCGACGCGAAACTGATCCCGAACGAATTGAGCGACGCCGCGAATCAGCTACAATCTCCGTGTTATTATCAATATTCCTATTGATCGCTCTCTCAACTTTTCCTACGGGCACTTCGCCCGCCGCCCAGCAGTAATATTGACGAGCCCGTCGCCTAACGCCCCGTTCTCATGCATTTATGCGGAATCCCGGCAAGGGCCGATAGTTCGCGGAACTTACTTGGATACATAAATCGCGAGGGAAGATTGCAAGTTCGATAAATGTCGTCGGTGCGTGGGACGGGAGCGGATAACTTTTCTTCGTTCCGATTCACTTTTTCCTGGATGCACGCGCAGCCACCCGCCGACATTTTCTTCTTTTTCCGTCGGATCGCGATCCGCCAGTTACGCGCATCCGAGATGAGAGGCTGAAAATCGTAATCATGACTGAGGCGCCCGAGGTGCCAGGGTTATGCTCGTCGTTCGACTAGCTCTGTTACGTTACTATAGAGACACACTGCCGGGGAAACCGAACTGCGGTATCGATCAAGCGACTATTCACTTCCTACGCAGAATTTCATCGTTTGCGAATTGCAGAGCGCGTTAACGGAGACAAATTGAACTTGAGTGGGATATTCTGATTTTGGGACGATTTCTCTGACGGAATATGCTACCAAAGGCACTCGCTCAAACTCCTTCCGCGTATGCCTCTTAATCTACAACGCATCCTCAGTACTCCTACAGAATGGAAAGGCTAATTGCATCTAGGAAGCATTCCACTCGATTCGCTCATCTTCCCACGCCGACCCTTCTGTGCGTGGCGCCGGTTGAATCCAGAACTTTCTATTCCCGGATCTGAGATGATATCCGTTGATGCGTATTCAATGCACACTATGACATACTATGAATTAAATGTACATTTAAAGAATAAACGAAGAGATAATACTGTTCGTTTTTTTTTTCGTTGGATATAGTCAGTGTCAATTTTAACAATATTTTTTCGAACAAGACGTAAAATACAACTTATCATGATGGTATTGAAATGCTATTGTATATGTACGGTCTTCCCACATACTAAAGTTTCATTGCGTTTGCGAATGGCCGCTGATTCTCAAGCCGTCCGAAAATGCAAATGCAGGAAGTTATCTGTCCACGACTAAGCTTGGGGTAGATACGGGCTCTGTTTTAATAGTTCCCCGATTAAGAAAGGGTCATTGAGCTCAGACAGGTGAACGGCTATTAGATACCAGTTGACTGTTTTAAATTCAGCGTGCGCACAACGCTATGTTGGTCGCATTATCGCGGCTTGCGATAACAGAGGTGACATTTACCGACTATTCAACTTCTGCTTTTCCTCAGTACTTTCGGCGCCAGTGTGGTCGAAGGCGATAAGTAGAAGGAATCCTAACAGTTCAGTTTCGAAGGCTGTCCTAAAAACATTGTTTTAAACATACGTTACATAATTTTACTGCCTGTGAAGGTATAAACTAAAATAAGAACATACAATTGTTGTAAAATTAACTAACTTCTTATGTATCTGAGCTTGTTTTACTAATAAAATGAGTTCAGTAGCATATGTAGTTTTATTTCTTTTAACATCAAATGCCGATATTAATTATCAAATTATACCCGGAAAGTATATTACGTGCGTACTAGATGAAATAGTGACAGTGACGGCCATTAATCTTAGACGAAATAAAAGAACAAGGGTGTTAATAATATACGACATCTGCTTCATTTATTCAGTTCCACCTCCGCCGAGTTGCTTTGTCAACGCTATAAGTGTAGGTACACACTTAATGAAACGATTATCATCACCGGCACTTCCAGTTGCGGTCTGGCCACCAGAAGGGAATTACTGGAGTGTGATAAGGTGTTTGTCGCGAGTGAAATACACTGGAGAAGTAGTGAAAAAAGTTTTCAATCAAAACGAGGACTGCTGCACGCAGTATCAGAGAATTTTTCATATGTTCAATATCGTGCGTCAAAATTACGTTAAAATCGTAAAAAGGGTTTAACGCGTCGCTTCCGAATAAAACTTTGGTGCTAATTGGAAAACGAAACATCTGTGGTGCAATATTCAGGGCTGGCGATACATCAGACGTATACGTTTTAAATATTAACATCGTTCGTCATCACGTATACAATAAATTGAATTCAATTGAATAAATATGGGACGTTGATTGCATCGTTTGTGATGAAAGTAAAACGGTGAGGTTATAAAGTCTAAACAAATTCAGCGTGCACGGAAAGAATCCGCGGCCCCACAAATATTCACCAAGTAGTCATACTTTTTCCACGGTAAGCAAAATAGCTCCAGAACTGCAGCTGTGAAAGCTGATAAATATTAGATAATACGTATTACGCGGAACGATAGCATTGCATACACAAGGTCGCAGAGTATCTCTTTTGTCATATCCGATGTTTTGTCACACCAGACCAATTATCTCTTTATTAATGTCCCGTGGAAACTCTGAAGGGACATAACGATGTTACATAATCTAAATATTTCAAGCTGTCAGTATTCATCGTTCGTCGGAAAAAAGTTCTTGCGAGTAAGTCCGCGTGAAATCACCCGCTGTAACGTCGAAGACACGTGTAAAATGAAAAACACGCCCACGTCGATATCTGTTGCGAGAAAATCGTAACATCCGTCCGCCTACGGCTGCTTTCAGGGCATTTGAGGCGTATTTCCTTCCCGTAAGATCAATTCGTTTCACATTTCAGGTCGATATTGGTAGTGACGTTAAGCCGCCTGTCGATCAGTCATGCCGACGTTTGCGAGATTCCGACTTCTGCACGAGCGAGCGCGCTGCACCTGACCTCGGCATGCGGCAATTTAGGAAAAAAAGAGACTACTCGCCGCAAGGAACGTGCGAGGAGCGTCAAGCGTGTGCGGTTTTCCTCCTGTCGAAGATATTGCGCCTTAGACAAGATTACGTTTCGGGGTTATCTCTGAACGCAACTTTCGCCTGAATATAGAACGAGCGAGGAAAAATGTGACACCGCGCGCGATGCCGCCTAAAGACATTATTGCCAAAGTGAAGCTCAAAGGATGGGAGGTTGAACATGTGGGTTAAGGCCGACAGTGAAAGAAAAATTCGATAATCGTACCCAATGGCGAACATGAAGTGCAGCGTGACGCCTCACAAGAAGTACTCGGGGATCAGCTACCGAGTAAAATGCGTCGCCGTCGAGAACGAGCGCGTCTTCGGCGACGTGTTCGTCACCCATCAGACCCAGAGCCAGCCCGTCTATCCAGCCGGCTTCAGCTATCCGCTGATCAGGCAGCGCAAGAAGCGCAACCAGTTCTATCAGACGATCGACGGGCCCAACCTGATGGAGCTCAACCGGAAGGTCCCGGTGCGCAGGGCCAGCGAGCTGACCGGAAGCAAGGTTCGCGCGCCGACCAAGAGGTCAAAATCCATGGGCGACGGGGCGGAGCTATTCGATTTTAACGAGGGCCCGGAGATTACGACGGAGGTGATCAAAAAGCCGAAGGTGAGCCACCACCTTGGCCGAGCCGCCTTAATTTCCATAGTGCGCCAGGCGAACTCAGTCCTCGCGTCCTCGCCACTCTCTCCGCCGTCTTCGTTAATGTATAATTAATCTCGTTCGAGAATCTGATACTTCAGCGAGAGCTAATCCGATACCGGGGGCGTTGGATTATTAAGCGGCTCCTCGTCTTTCCGAGGAAGGCCTTCGTCGTCGCTCGTTTAATTTTATTTAAATGCCCCTCCGTCGGCGTGGCTTACCCGATAACCCTTTTCCGTCGTTGGCCGCGCGCGCGCTGCGCAGCTGGACGAGCCTGGCTGCGAAATCGTCGTCCGAGAGGCAGGGCGCGTCGCTGATGGGATAATATCGTGAGCTCGGGCTGGCCTGAAACGAGAATGGCTTACGAGAGTTGGGTGCGCGTTCGTGGAAATAATGGAGATTCGCGAACTCGAGGCGCCGCGGCGTTAATCGACTGGAAAGGGTTAAGCGGGTAGTCACATTTGGCACACACGCGCGCGAGCGCGCGCGCGTACTTGGCCTCGGGGGGGTTGGTTGCGCGTCTCTACGCGGCGAAGGTGTGTGTACGTATGTGGGTACTCTCCACGGGGCGATTCCGCTTTCAGACGTATCCGGCGCCTCTGCCTAGCGTTGCGAAGCCAGAAGTTAAACTGACGTCGCTGGTGGATCAGCTGTTGCTGGACATCTACGGATTGCAGGCTGGCGACAGAGGACGGTCGGAGAGCGACTCGACAGCGTCGTCCTTGAGACCGCGGCCGCAGCACGAGCATCTACAAAAGGCCCGGCTCGTATTGAAAAGTAAGACAATTCAGTTGCCGGCGAGCGATAGGTACGGCGGACAAATGGGGGAAGAAGCGGTATCGGCTGCTGACGATTCAATTGCGTTGGCCCGAGTCGACGTCGGCGTCTGGGAATAGTGGCGTCGACGGGATCTGTTGAGAGCGCGCTTTTTCAAAGAAACGATCCCGGCAGATGCAATTTCGAGACCTTGGGCTCGCAGGTCAATTCTCGGCTAAATTCTCCGCGATAAGCCCGACGCGTGAAAACGCACAATGGCTATGCTAGGTGCCTGTATGAAAGCTATCGGGAAATCAACGTTTCAACGGCTAACAGAACGCAATATGAACGCATCTGGTAGCGTGTGCGAGTGCACTCTGCTCGTACGTATATTAATTATTCGACACAGGGACCAATATGTTTCCGGAGCGGATAGCGGAAGGATCGAATTCCCGTGAAATATCGGAATGCGATACGGAAGCCTTAGGGTGCATTAATTAACAGGGATGTAATTTGGGACTGGTCGGTGCATTTTGGAAGTTTCCCCGGGCGCGGATCGAAGTACGCTCGAGCCGCGGAGTCTGGCGACACTTCGGCAGGAGCTGACTAGACAAGAGGCTGGAAGGCGAGACAGTCGCGCGACCTCGTTGACTTCGAGACAAGAAGCTTCTTCGACTTGGAGTGGCACCTTTTTTTTACCGGAGAAAGCACTTCCTTTATCTCGCGGGGGCAACCGAGTCACTTCGTTCCGTGCGTCTCGGCGAGCATGCATGTGACGAGAATAGGAGAATACGTAAGGGAGGGCGGATCACCGGAGACCCGAATACACATTCTTATTTGCCAACGTGAGCTTGATGAATCGTGGCAGTGAGTCATTAAGTATGCTCCCTCGCGCAGCATCGCGGCATCGGTCCGGCTCCCGGCCTACGGACTCGTGGGTGTTCGAAAATAATGAAGCGTGTCACGGCCTACGCCATTGTGAACCCTCGACAGATTCGAGAAAATGAACTACATATCCGCGCACGATCCGCCCGGTAAGCTCTCCTCTTCCGCTCGGCGAGCGTTCGCGATCCGCAATCCGCGAGGTTCTCTGTTTCGCGACGAAATTAGCACCTTCCGTCTCCGGAAATGCGTGCGGGCCTAAGTTTAGCTTGGCTCGCGCGGAAAATTGGTCTCGGAGTCTTCCGGGCGGCCGGAAAGTGACGCGCCGTAAATAAAAGCGGATCTGCATACTCGAGATTTTCGCCGCGCGCAGGATGCACGCACGAGGTAACGAGCGTGCGGCGATACGTAGGGGCGTGTGTACGTACCGCATGCATAGGTACGGAGTTGCGGAACGGATCGTTGGAGTACGTGGGCTCGCGCGAAGGCCACCGGCAAGATCGCCATCGATAACGGAGAATTTCGAGTGCGCCGTATCCTCGGCGTCGCGGGGCAACTATTTTTACGCGCGGAAGGTTATCGCGATCGGCACTTAGCGCGTCACGTATAAGCGTAATTGAACCTGATGGACGACGCTCGGCCGACGTCGAAATTTACGGTCATCGCCGGAAATTTTGCATAAGTTCCCGGTTATTGCATGCTGCGACCGAGCGGCGTAGATTATTTCGGACTTGCATTTCATTGACTCGCGTCTGGTGCCGGTTATGTATGGACGCACATGCGCTGCCCAGACGTTACTTTTATAGTCCTTGCAACGTGTCGAACTTAAGATGGCAATTTCACCTGTTTTCTCTAATCTTCACCTATGACGTTATATTGTTGTTTTTGCTTTACCAGATGCTTGTAACGTTATCATGTGAAAGTTTGGGGAGATGCAAAATATGCGTGCATGTATCTGGAAGAATATTCTGTTGCAATTGTTGTCCGGTTACAGTATCGCACTGGGCTCGGTAATTTAAGATATTTCATGTAGCGCCTAGATTTCACACGTTGACAGGAGCGTATCTCAGCCTGCGATAATAATGTTGTAAAGGTCCTTAATGCGAAATGTGATACACAGGCAAGAGTGAGCTCCATGTCCTGGTGATAACGTTACGCGAGCACATTAACCATACTGGCGGGCTACTCGTACGCCAGCTGCGCCGTAGGGATTATCTTATTGCCAAACGTGATAAACAATGTGCCATCGTGACAGCCCATCTACAAGCCCACAGCGCCAAACGACGTGAGTAAAAAAAAATACTTTCTCTTACATATCATTTTTCTTAATCTGACGTGCCACGATAAAGACGCGGAAAAAATTATAGGGTCGGACAGACACCAGAGGTAATCAATCTATTCTGAAATTATAATGCGTTATCAGCGCGAAATTGTAATTTTCGAGCAATTTATTAAAGATATCCTTCAGCGCTTGTCACTCCATCTTCCAGGCCGACTCTTTCTCGGCCGGCAGATGGGGAATTGGGTGTGAGCTGCCACGTGTATACTGAGCACTCACGAATGAGCCATCGAAGTGCGGGCAGCATTAATTTCTTGAAAACGCTGTGATTCACACTGAGCGCGAGACAATCGACTGTTGAAACATTCGGTATCTTAGTCATGGAAATGACTTTTAAGCGCTCCATTATCCTCGTCGCCGCGGCTATTTTATTTTAATTTTCAAGGGGGAAAGGGAGCGTGGGCGGAGAACTTTGATCGTCGCTCCGTTACGCAAGCTGCTAATAATGCGTTATTACGAAGACGTGAAAATCCTTTTATAGCCCGTCGGAGATCAGACGCAATTCCCGTATTTTTATCGGACGCAACAGATGAATCGTCGCGTTCTGTCGCATATTGCCGGGCATTGTTACGGCGCCGTTGACGTCATCGCTCGGCGATCGTCGTCCTCGAGGAGTCGTGAGAAGCGTGGAATACAAGCGAGTACTCGACGGAGTGGAACCACGTCGTAAGGGATTCGTGACGTGGACGACGATCGACGACTTTCTTTCCTCGTGACTTGACTTTTCTGCACCGGGCCGAAGGCGAACTTTCGTATGCCCGCGATGCAGTGATCAATAATTAGACTTTGCCGCGTTAACGTCGGCGAATACGCATGCTCGGCATACGGTACCCACCGCCAAAGTTCCATCGCGCCGCCATTGATAAACTTTTTAATGACGCTGCACTAGTCGACGCGAGAGCGAGACTCACTCTTGCCAAATTGCCGAACGTCTCGACGCCAGCGACGATTTACCTTCGTCGAGTCCGGCGAACGCTTTTTTACCCTCTTTCCACCTTCTTTTTTTCGCCACTCGAGCCTCGCCTCTCGCGGCATAGTTTTCGTCGGCCGATGTGGGTCGTCGAACGTTGGCGATGGCCGATCGGTTATTGCGCATGCCGTTTAAACTGGCGCGTGCGGGATAACTTTGCGGCCGATAAATGAGTTGGGAAATGTAGGCCGGGCCGATGGGAAAGTGGAAATTCAATATCCGCGCTGAAATTGAGACGATTAAGTTAGATCCCGCAATAATTGACAGGGGGGATGGGGGAGGCTGCTTTCGGTACACCGCGTATAATCGGAGGTGCGCGCCAGCGCCGCGAGATTCTCGGAGTTTTGCCGATCGCAGATACCTTTCGTTCGCGAAGTTAGTTAGCTGTATTTCAAGGGACTCTCTCGATACGGACGAGGCGAGAGATATCTTTGTCCCGCGAAAACTTTCCAGCCGACGTTATTTCGGAGGATCCCAGCCAATTGGCCCCGCGTCGTCCCACGCCGAAGCGGAATACCGTTTTATATCTGCTTTCGGGAGAGACCCGGCTTCGTTCCTGCTAATTGTTCGGCGCGTAGCGACAGTCGAATTACAATGGCGCGAGGAGTAGAAAAATGCGAGCTCCGCTAATGCCTCGACGCTCGCTCGGAATCCTCTTTGCTACCTATGCATAAGTCTCTACTCAGAAGTCGTGTATAATAAAGCGACCGTACCTAGTTGCGCCGCGAGGTAAGAAAACTACTTCCAAACATTCTCGCGAACGTTTCGCGGTAGAAAATCTGAAATTCTCTCACTCTCGAACGTTAAAATTCGCAACATTAGCATGCGGCGTCGGCGAGCTTTGGTGAGTCCGTGGGGCTGGAAATAGGTAATCTCGTAATTTCCATAACTGGTGGGCGGCCGCGTCGGCCGTGTACGCAGTCCATCGATCGGCCCGGCGCTGATCGCGGCACGGCCGCGTTCGTCAAAATCTTGGGCCCATTCCATGTCGCTAATGGCCATTGGCCAAGGAGCGTGCGATCAGCCGGATACGCGATACCGCAGATACACACACACACACACCCTCCACCCCCCTTGTCCTCCCAATATCTCTGCCCCGTTCCCGTCTGTCGTATCGTTGCGAGCATGGTGTCACCGTGCGACCCACAAAGGAATGCGATCGATAAGTCCGTCGATCCGTGATGCTCGGCCTCGCGCGTATGCACGGATTAAAAACGTCCGTTCCCGCGACGAGTCGATAAGACTTCCGCGGGACGATTTTGTTACAGCGTCTTCCGCGAAACGACTTCTTCGCCTCTAATCGATCGCGCCGCGAGGCGCATGCAGACGCGGCGCCGTGAATGTCAAAGAATTTCCAGACTTCACACGGCGATCCGTAGATGGCTCTCTCTCTCGCGATTTGCAACGCGCTGGAATTTTGTTTGTCGGCCCGTTTGACGGTGCGGTTGAGATTTCGAAAAGGATTTCAGGAGTGTGAGAGGCGAGGACCGATGTGTTTGAGGCGTCCATGTGGGAGAGGGGTAAGCGACAGAGCGAAGATGTGGACTAACGACGCGCGTACTTTGACTCTCGGTTTAAAAAGGGAGAGGACTTTGTCTGTGGGCAGAAGTGTGCGGGTGCGTGGAGTGCAGGAGGGCTTCGAAAAGCGGGCACGGGTCTTCGAGAAGTTTGCGAAGAATGCGCCGGGCGAAACTTGTGCGGCGTATAACTCTCGGCACTTGGAGCGTAAACTTCGAAGTTGCGCCGCGGAGAATTGGGAACGTGTCGTAGGTGAGCGTCCCTATGTGTATCAGAGACGCTTCGAGTACTAAGTTAATAGTTTATCGTTAATTGGCTAACTGCAACTCGCGTCGGTGGCATTAGATACGACGTTAATTAGACTCTTTGGCCGTTTGGGAGCGCAGATACGTTCGTTTCCGCGAGATTTCTCGAAGCCGAGATAGTCTTGTTCGCGGTAGGAAAATACCGGGGCACTAGACGCACATCTCAGCGTTTGCTTATTCCCGGAATGGGTTGCTCTTATGAGGCATCGTTCGCGGTTGCTTCTACTGGGAAATGAAGCGTTTTCTCATTATACGCGTTCTACGGGCGAAACGCTCTATTGTACGATCATTTGCAAAATTCATCCCGAAAGTAGAGACAGAGGAGAGCTCGGAATAATTATTCCGATGGCAGCAGCGCTGGGATTATGAAATAAGAAATGTTTGCGCTGGTAAAAGATTCGTGTGCACCTATTCACGGGCTATATTTAGTCAGGATAAAATAACCTTGGCACAGAACGAAACACCACCAGAGATGAACTCTGTACTACTTCTCTCATGTTCACCAACAAACATTTCCAAGTAATTTCACCCACCGGCGGATATATTGGGCACCTTAAAAAGAACGAATCCACCCACTCAATTCGTCATAACGTCACGACGGCTCGTCTCAGGCCGTGTTATAAAAAATTCTTAATACCAGCAGAGTCGGGGTAATACGGAATAGCCGACATCCAGCGAAAGCGCACCTGGGAGGATACATCAATACAAAGGCGCAAAGATGCGTCAGAGGGAAGCGACGCGCGGATAGGACTTCCTGCGCCATCGGGAAATCGACATGCCACGAGCCTAACTTCCCCGCACCCTCGTAAAAGGCGCGCGCGTGCGAACGAGCCCGGAACGCGCACGGCCGCTGCCGAAAGGGCGGCAAACGAGACGAGCCGATGCAGACACTTTGAGGGCGACGAGGACGGGGAAGAGGCAGGCGAAATAGCGGAAGATTGGGGGAGACGACGAAGACTGGGGAAGATGGGGAAGATGGGGAAGACAGCGGACAGGGGAGAGAGGACAGGCGACGAGGGATGCGGAGGGACGGGGAGAAGAGTCGGTTGCCACGCAGCATCGTAATCGCCCGGCATCGGTCGAAGGTGGCAAAGTGGTCCTCGTAGCTTCTGGCCAGGCAGAGACGTCTGCACGAGGCGGCCGTATGAGGCGACCGTAGGAGGCTTGCACGAGGTGGCGAGAAGGTTTGGGCAGACGGAGGACAGTCGGTGGGAAGTGGGCTCTCTGTGTGGGAAGAAGGCGAGCGTCGCGGCGCAGGCGTCGTGACGGGAGTGGCTCTCTCTACGTAGTGCCGCCGTACGGTATTACCGGCCTGAACGGACGATTCGTGGAACGGCATCAGTGTCTACTGCAGGGTATCAGGAAGCAACTACCCTCCCGTTCGCAACCCCTTGTGCTCCACCGCCGCTGCCGCCGCCACCACCACCAACCACCACCACCACCGCCACCACCGCCGCCGTCGTCGCCGCCGCCGCCGCCGCCGTTGTCGGCGTCGCGGCCCATCACGCACGCGCGCCGACACGTCTCTCTCCCTCCGTCGACTTAGTCGCCGTCGTTCAGCTGACTCGTCGGACTCGTGCGCGAACTCGAGCCTCGTTTCTCTCCCGTTTTTCGCCTCTCTCTCCTGACAGCTGTCCCCGATTCGAACCGTCGCCGTAGAATCGCCCGGCCTGACCCACCTTCTCGCTCCAGCCGCCTCGATTTCGACAGGAACCGAACAAAATTCCTGCCAAAGAGCTACGTGTGCCCTGCGTCCGTCTATCCGTGTGCCTTCGTCAGCTCGTGCGAGTGTGTAGGCGTGCGCCAGAGTGTGTGTCGCGTTTGGCACTCGAGCGAGAGGGAGAGACACGGGCATATCGGAGTGAAGTGTGCTATGAGACTTGGCTAGTGACTCTGACGCAGGGGGGTATTTGGTTGTGATGAATCCTCGAGGGCCTAGCTGCTTCGTGGTACGATGTTCGATGTGAGAGCCGCAGTAGCGTGTCGCTGGATTAACGCCAACGTCAACCCTCTTTAACGGTCGTCGATCCTCCTCGTAACAATGGTACGATTCCGCGAGTATAGCTCGGCAAACGGCGATCTTCCGCCAGCGTATCTTACCCCCGTTGTGTCCCTCTGACGTGTACCCTGCCCGCTGCGGAGAGAAAGCCAAGCTTGCCGTCTTGCCATCCAGTACCTCTATCTTATCGTGCCCTCGAAAATATCCGTATGTACGCTTTGTAGTGGGTTGCATACGTAGAAAGGTGTAGAGAGCGTCGTGTCGATGGCATTGATTTATCTTGAAACCCAAGTATCGGCGAGCGGAAAGATATTTTCGGCGAGTCGGTCGGGTCGCTTTCCGTCCTCGCTTTTACGTCGCCACACTCGATAAGCGGCGCGCGTACCGTGAGTAGGGGTATACACCTCGGGTAGGAAAAGCGTGGAGGTTCGCGTGCCCTCCGCGACAGCTGTGAATGTGTGCCGCTCTCTCGCTCTTACCGAAACCGACCTCCCTCTCCCCCCTTCTCCTACTGCAGCGAGGCACCGATGCGTAGACCTTAGCCCGGCGCAAGGGTGGCGATTGAAAATCGGCGAATAGTTCGATGGAACTTCGCTCGAAGAATTTATCGCCGAACGGCGTGCGTCGCTCTCCTACGAACTTTCGACGCTGATGCTGCGCGTGGCCTATGCATTCTCTAGATGTTGCGGATTAGGCGCGCGGTCTTAATAAGGCATTGTGCGCGAGTAGATTGAGATCGCGCGCGTCGACGTGATAATCGGGAATTATCGTGGATTTGCAGGCTCGACGGAGTTCAATATCAATTCATTACGGGCGAGGGCATTTGGAAATTTAATTAGATCAGTGAATTCGATTTTAGTTTGCGCGTTATATCGACTTTCTCTCCTCGAAGACCCCCCCCCCCCCCACCCCGTCCCTCCCCCTGTCGGTCCGGGTGATACGAATTGTTCAGAGGGTAGGTTGTAGGTCGAGTGGTAACGTTGCTAGATTCCTAACAGGTGGTGCACCGGTACACGCACCATACGCCGTGACCGTACCTAAAAAGCTGGTCAAATTTGTCAGCGCGATAGCCGATAAGCGGCCACCGTCGACGTTGTAAATTTGTCGAAGGTGTACAATTATCGCAGATAATATCGTCACGCAACCTTAACCCGAAACACCGTAGCGAGCGCTGCAGCCGATGACATCCCGATAAAAAAGCGAAACGTTCTTGAACCGGCATTTTCCAGAGTCGTAGTAAAAATGCATCCTTCTCGAAAGAAGCATCGCGAGGCACCACGATCGGGACCGATTTCGAGGGCCTGAGCCGACGGGCGAAGGATCATGAGACACGAAAACGGTTAAAGGGCGGACGCACGCAGTACAATAAGAGGCACGAGAGGTGAAAGTAACGATGAAGAAGAAAGAGTGGCGTCTCTGATTGGAGAATGAGCGGATTTTTCAATTCCCTCAGAAACCTCGCGTCTGGAGCCGCGTACGCTGCTAGCTCTGCCTCCAAATATCAAGAACTGGAAGGTGAACAAGAACACAGACTCTCTCTCTCTCTCTCTCTCTCTCACTCTCTCTCTCTCTCTCTAAATATATCTACACGTCGCATGCAAACGTTGACCGCAATCCGCCTTTCACTCTCTCACACCCTCCCGGCCCCCAAACCCTCTCCCTTTCTTCGTGCCGTGTGCGCGACATCTGTTCACGCGTTTGATTTTTACCCTCTCCACCGACGATTTGTATTCATGGCAGGTTGCCGTGAAATTGTTCGAGTCCGACGTCCCAGCGTGATTTGCATTCCTTTTTTAAAATTCCGAGGCTTATCATTCCTTCCTTCTTCTCTCCTCTCTTTCTCTCTACCTCTTTGCATCTGACGTACCATTTCCGCGAGCATGGTAACGGCAATCTTCCCCCGGCGAAGTGTGTACGTAGGTGCGAAGTCTATTGAAAAGTTTCGCGCACAAGACCCCTTCTCGCACCCGCCACTACAGTGTGCAACAACTTGATTACAATGACGTCTCATCGTGCACGCACCGCTGGTATTGAAGATCGTCGCTCGGGATTGCGTCCAATTTGTTTCATTCCCACTCGCGTTACACATGACGGAGCAATAATGGTGACGTCGAATGGGAATGGCACTCTAACGCCGTATCCGTCGCTAAGCGATTTACGTTTATGTCTTCTTAAAGTTACGTTTATGACGGACCATCGAAATGCACTAAAGCACCATGGAAGTGCGAAGCGTATTACGCACTGTCGGGGCAAAGCCTTGAGCCGATAAAATTGAAGCGCCCTTGCTTAAGTACGATATCCAGCTGAGATATAAACGACAGATGCGAGTGTTGATATGATAATTTGCCGGAATGGGCGAACATGATATTTCCATTGACCGTGATAGCGATATTAATTCGCGGACGAACTATGAATACGCCGAAGGTTTCAATGGTCGGTTTGAGAATGAGAATTTATGAACTACCATCATTTCGCTCGGATGCACTTTTGTCTTCATTTGCGTTAACTTGTGTGCTCTTGCTAAATTGACTTTCATTTCAGAAATGTCGGAGTAGTGCCGGTAGTATATCTATGTAGTGCCGCAGCCACACTTTGCCACGGCAAAGAGCTAGAGTAGTAATTTTAACGGTACAAGGCTCTTTTTTGAGTTATGCAATTAACGCTTGCTCCTTGTTTAGGACTCCAGCTAGGTACGAAATGCGGACAAAGTGCTGTTGTATTGTTGAAGCCGCTATCGCGGGAGTTAAATTCAATGAATATCCAGCTATCCGGCAGTCCTGCGTCTTGAGTTATTTAACTTGTATGGCACCCACTTCTGAAAGTGGAACGTTCGCATGTGCAGAATACGCGTTATACAAGTTACAAGCTATTGACGAGGACTCATTGTAATAGCACCGTGCCATCTGTCTTGAAAGCCGAACAATTCAATGCCCGCGAAGCGATAATTGAAAGCATAACTCCGCGGGGAAAATGCGACAGCACTTTCTCGACAGATGCGTCATTACCGATGATTAATGTCTGACTTTTTCCACGGCACGGCAGTCGAAGATACGAAAATGAGATTCAGCTTGACTCCTCAGCCCGGAGAGAGCGGATTTACACAATGGCTCGATGCAATGAAAATGGTTGCCAGATTGCAGGGAGGGATACCACCAGAATTCCGAAAAAGGGTGAGTTATTATCGTTATTGATACACGACAATTGTATTCTAGAATATATGGGAAACATACTAATATTAGCTGTCAACGATAAATTGGGATAAATACATTACGATTGGACGATGGTAGAACAATCCGAAGTGCAATTGCTCATGCATAGCCGATAATAGGTGGAAATGCAATCTTCTTTACCTATTTTGGATACGTATTATCCGACGAAAGATAATTTCTGCTAAAATTGAGTTTGACATTTAGTTTTCGCATGCACATTTATTTATAATCATTTACGCCGCCTCCGCGTTGCTCTCACTAATGAGCTACAAATTTGTGCTTTTGCACAGTGATAAATAACCTACAGAAAATGAAAAAATATCGTAACTGCTAAATGAAACCTCGAAAATATCAACAAAATAATTTCAGAAAATAATGAACAGCATCCCTTGCGAAAACCATCGCACAGAAATACGATTGTCCACGTGAATCACTGGTAATCGTGTTACAATATCATCACAAAACGAATACATATTCTGATCAAACTCTCTCGGGTACTCATGCTGCCCCTCGCGCGCGATTGGAACGGTAGCCGATACGTTAAACACAGTTGCAACGCGAAATGCAAGATAAACAGCGATTCACTGAGAGTAGCCACTCACGAATACTAAGCAACGATTTAGCATTCATACCGATGTTTTGCAGCTATGGCTCACGCTGGCGGAACGTCATCTGGAGCAGCGCGGCGTGGATTGGAAGCAGGCTGAAAAGGTCTGTTTTAATGAGTGGAGTAATCCTGACGATGAAGAGCTCGGTATACAAATCGTCAAGGTAAGTGTAACAAATGCTCTTTTCACGCTAGTTTAGCGAGAACGTATGCGCCGTGGGCAGCATTGTGCAACGTCACAACAGGTTGCCGTCTTCCATCGGCCCAAAATACGCAAAACGCGCAACCCATTCGACGTACTTGCCCGTTTTCTGCGTTAATCGTACTCACCCGCGACCTTCGCCCCCTTTCTCACCCCCATTCGCTCGACACCTTGGCCAACGGCGGACCTCTACCGTCCCGCGAATGAATGCCCCGAACCGATTGAAACTCTTTCACCGTCCTCAGACTGACGCTGACGCCGCGTTCGCTCTAACGTATTAAGTGGGCCAACGTCTATCTGGCTATAATCGGCGCTCAATCAAATCCCAGCACCGACGATCCATCGTTAATCACTTCGCTCCGCCATTAACTCCCAGAGCGATCGATCTCGCAATTAGCCGGCGCGTTAAATGGCATTAAATGCTCGCGAAACAGCTGCGACGCATCGGCGATAATCGAAAGTAGCGTAATGGACGCGGGCCAATCGCCAGCGACAAATCGACCATCCTTCCGCGACAGATCCTGCTCTGCCGAGAATTGAGTTTCTCTTTCCTATCGATTCGCAGGACCTTCACAGGACTGGCTGCAGTTTGTTCTGCGGCGCTGCCGGTCGCGACAATCAGGCTGTCCTTCGGCGAGTTCTGCTCGGATTCGCGAGATGGAACAAGTCCGTGGGATACTGTCAAGGTCTGAACGTCCTTGCGGCGCTGGTGCTCCAGGTGATGGATCGGGCCGAGTCCTCGGCGGTGAAGGTGATGATCTACCTGATCGAGGGCGTCCTGCCGGAAGGCTACTTCGCCGACAATCTTCGTGGCCTTTCCGTCGACATGGCCGTCTTCCGCGACCTTCTTCGCGCGAGGCAGCCGAAACTCTCCAAGCATCTCGAGGCACTGCAGAGCGACGCGAAGGACAAAGCAACAGGTGGATCCCGATTTGTTTCGTTAAACTGCTACTTTCCAGGTGACATTACCGGCGCGTACTATGTTACCGTCCGGCCTTTCGTCTGCCTACGGTGCGGCGAACAGTAGTGACGGAAGGACAAGTAGTGCGATAACGTAGTTAGCTTTAGTTTCAGCATGATCCGTTATTGCTTCGAATCTGTACTTATTTGAATTTTTGATTTATTTGCAAATCGATGGGATCGCCACGACACTCCTTGCCGTATGTAGCAGTTAAAACGAAGGGTACGCCCCTATCCAAACATTTCTATTTCTATTTCTATTTCTATCTTCCACTTCAAATGTTTAAGATTGTGCTGTTAAGTATTTTTAAGAAATTCGATAAGTTATTTCTCTTATACGTATCACTAGGTGGGAGAATTGAGAAATTGGGGAATAATATTGATTGTAACGTTTTTAGGCAGCAGTTACGAGCCACCTCTCACGAATGTGTTCACGATGCAATGGTTCCTCACTCTCTTCTGCCACTGTTTACCTCAGGAAGCTGTACTTCGCGTCTGGGATTTGATATTTCTCGAGGGCGACGAAGTACTTCTTCGAACAGCGCTTGCAATCTGGGAAGGGCTCTCTGAGTATGTGAAAAGCCATAATCATCATAATTTTGTGAAGGAACAGTCATGAATAATTTTGCGTTTTTAGCCGCATCATGACAGTCACGTCAGCAGACGAATTTTACAGCATAATGGGAGTCTTAACGCGAGAAATGTTGGAATTTACGGACACGAACAATTTAATAAAGGTCAGTCAAGGTTTAATTGCAAAGATGGATAAAGAATACCTATATTATGTACTTTGATAAGATTCAGTATTGAATGAATATAATTTTCTATGATAGAACATTGTTAGTATGGGACCTTTGGATGGCGTAACTGATCTCAGGGAAAAACATAGATACAACATCACACCCTGGGCTCGTAAATTAAGCGATGACGAAGACAGTGACACCGAAGAGGATGAAAGACTAGCTGTGGCAGCAGCAATGTTTAGCATGGCCCAAAGGTTAAAGAAAGGTGAAGAGAAATCGTATGTGTGGGTTGACAGATCATTTCACTGGCTAATGCTGCGCCATTTTCAGAACGCATTCCTGCTACAATGGGTGCCTTACAAGCAATGGCACCAGGCAGCGACCGAGAACGTTTAGCTCTTGATATCAGCACGCTGAAGCAGCAGTACGCAAGACTCCGAGAACGCCAAAGACAGGCCCACATTATACTCTCCGGTAACTGTTATAAGCAGTAGCGATGCATTTTATTCTTACTCGAGCAAATTGCAGTTGTTCAGGCATGGCGAGTTTATTTTCGTTAAGCTGACTTCTTAGTTCTCATCGTTCATAAGGCCATGCTTCCCGCATTTACGCGAAAGTCTTGAAAGCGACGTAGCAAGATAGACGATATAACAAGTTCTCCGAGCTAGCAATTATCAGAGAATGTTCTTTAATTGGTGTAATAGAAATTCATTCTGACAGAGTCCAAGGGCATACACCCACTTCATCCATAATTGCAAAACTAAGAATTAAGTTCGCCTCTCGTTTCAGGAAAGTTGCCACGCGCTAGCGATTGATTATGGCATACTTCAAGTACCTTTAAAAACTTTGCAATCGATACCATAGCTAACAGACTCTTCCGCTATTATTTTGCAATTTCCTCGCAATTTCGAATCCATTACGCGAAAAAAGAATGATAGCTGATCAGCCGCGACGGAACATCCGCTAAGATCAATCGAATTGCACGTGCCTGATTTGAATATAACTATGCTCTTAGACCGTTCCGGTGCAAGCATGCGCATAGACGCGAACGTGCTTGAAGAGATTTGAACGCATGATCGCTGACAGGAAATGGCGCGCTTTAAAATCCTCATGCCGCGATTCGCTGAGCGCTTCACGCCATGTTGCGCGAGAGGTCCCGAGGGTTCGCAACGTTCGCAACGTTCGAAGCGTTCGAAAAAGGCAATCGCCGCGACGCTCCTCAGACAGACAGAGGCCAAGCTTTCTTTTCCAATCATCCGTCGCCGTAAATTTTCGCGAGCGCAGCGCGCGAAGGCAATGACGTTCCATGGCTCTCGAATCCATCGCTCTTTCAACTGTTGTGTGCTTTTCTTTTCTGTGACGCAGCCGCATGTGCAAGGCAGTCCATGGTACCTACGCCTACTTCTCAGGCTATGAATCATCTCCTAGTAGGGAAAAACGCGCTCGTAAGCGCTAAGAGTCGTCCGCTGAGCCTGCCGGCAGCGGCCGCATCGCCGAAGACGAAACCTGCAAGTATGAACAGCCCAAGGTCGCAGAGTCGAAAAGATCGGCAGGGCGTCACCTTGCACTGGAAGGACACCAAGAGGTCCAAACAAAAGCCCGGACAATCTTCCGGTATGTATGATCGTCCGCGAATCAAACGATCGATTCCTGAAGGAATTATCCCGCTTGCCGCTTGGGTTGCAGACGTACTTGTGTGTACAAGGTTAATGTAAGGGCAAGAGAGAGCACGAAGGATGTCGTTTAAACGGGTGAATTTGTGAAATTCAATATCCAATCGTTTGGCACTGCAAAATTACGATGCAGTCTCAGTGAGTGGGCTTATTTTGAGTTGAGAGTACTCGTTCTTCGCCGTGGCCTATTTCACGACCGTCATTACGTATTTGCAAACTTGAATAATGCATGATCGTAAAATAGGTACACATTGAAATAATTGAAGCTTCGGAGGTGATCGTTAATGTTAAAATATAACAGATTACATGTTCTCCATGATCGAGTGCCGGTAAGCCAGAAATCTTTTTCTTCTGTGACCTTGGAAATAATATTCCTGTTGCAGTATAAAGTTCTTTACACTTTATATTCAAACACCGTTGTATTAAGCAAGTCTTTGCTCGGAAATAGTCAATTTAGTGACAAAATAGATAGTCATTTCACTGTTGTATTCAACGTCCGGCATATAACCATTAGAGGTACCAGTTGCTGAACCCTAACCTATTCAAGGTCACCGATCGTTCACCGAACCGTTCTTACCGACGCGTCGGTCAAGTAGAAACGAAACGTCCACCAGGTAACCCACGTTTCAAACCGACACTCCTCTTCACCAGCGGTCAAACTTATCGATCGCCACCGTAGTAACTCCCACGGGATAAAGAGAGCCCTTCTCGAGCGCAGCCCTATCTCGTCCAACCACCTGTTCAGTACCAACAGGTACGAGTATTGACGCAGGTGTGGCAGGTAGGGTCAACATCCGGTTCCGTCCGAATGATCAGAAGGGCAACACTTGACGCTCTCTCGTCCTGCGTAATTGCTCCTGGGGCCGAAAAACGTCCTACGAGAGTGGTACCTCCGCAAGATCCGGAGTCCAGGCCGGCCGAGCGTCCCTCGGCTCGAGGGCTATCATATCCCAAAAATAGAATCACTCGATCCAGTTCGGACGAAGTATCGTCCTCTCCCCGTCGAAGCACAGGGTTCATTCACGGAGCATTCGTCGCGGAGAGTGCCCGATCGGGCGACGCCTATTGATCTGCGCTTCTTTCTGCCCCAGATACGCCAGAGTGCGGGACGACGTTGATGCAATCGCCCCAAGAGACGGCCGTCAGTCTGACGTCACCGAAGCGCGCGAGTGCGGACAGTGACAGTGACAGCACGTCAACGGAACTCTGCGACGAGCCGGACAGGCTCAGTGACGTCGACAGCGAGGAGCCGACGTCCGCGTCGGACTGCTACGTCATGGCGACCGATGACGAGAGGAATCCGCCGCTCGACGCGTCCCCGACGTTGTCCGGAAGCGAGTCGGCCCGGCTGCCGGAAGTGTGCCAGCTCGATGCCGAGGGCGCGCCGAAAGAGAAGCCGACAGGCGCCAAGTCGTGTCAGCGGAGAGCCACCGGAAAGCCATCGGACGTGGCGCGGGAGGAGGACGGGAAGGAGGTGAGGAAGGACGAGGCGGCCACCTCGCTCTCGGAGATCTCGATCGCCAAGATCACCGATCAAATCCGGCGGCTGTCGGCGGAGGACGATAACACTGCGATCTCCCTGACGCTCGTCGATCTTCCCACCGATAAAGCGGCAATTCCGACAACTGCGGCCACGGGGGATAATGAAAAATCGCCGAAACTTCCGCGGGATCCTCTCGGCGAGTTGGAATCGAAGGTTGGCAGCGAGTTTATAGCGGAGCAAGCGAGCGTCCCGTCGATGACGGCTGTTAGTTTTGATTACCTAAGTTTTAGTTCTAACGCCCTCCGCGGCGAGAGCGAAGGGTCGAGCTTTGATGGCGAGCTAGCTCGAACGAGCTCCAGGACGAACGGCACGGTCGAGGATCGTCAGGCGGGAACGGCGGGAACGGCGGGAACGGCGGGAACGGCGGGAACGGCGGGAACGGCGGGAACGGCGGGGGACGAGGGTGCGGAGGAAGTTGCCGCGGAGAGTTTTAGGGAGGTATTCCCGGAATTCGTCGGCGATTCGCCAGCCGCGGATAGTCAGAAGAAGATTGGACTCGCGAATGCGGAGGATAAGCGTTCGGAGATATTGCGGCCGGCGGATTATGATGGCCTCAAGGGAATCGGGGATGCGGGGGACAGGCATTTTGAGAAGTCGCTTAGCTCTGATTGCGACAGGACGAAGGGTGGCCAGGGGGACGGGGGGATGCGATTCGAGAAATCGCTCAGCGCTGATTACGGGAAGCCGACCCGAGCTGCGGGAGGGAAGCTGTTTGATATGTCGTTGGACGCTGATCTGGATAAGAGTATGCGGGCGCAGGAGACAAAAGCCGATCGCTACGAATCATTGGTCGCCAGTTACGATAAGCCGGTTTTGACGTCGGACGCCGAAATGAAGCGGTTCCAAACAACGTCCGCCGCGGATTATGATAAAATGATAGCGACACCGGACGCGGAAGTGAACAAGCTCGCGAAATCATTTGTCACGGAGAATGAGCTGACAACACGGGATCAGGACACTGCGAAACGTTTCGATGCGTCGCTGGATGCGACATATGATAAAAATATACTGACGCTGAGCACGGATGCAAAGACATTTGAAAGGTTGTTGGTCACGGAAAGTTTGGAGAGCCCGCGCGGTCAGGAAACGGAGGACAAGCGATTCGACTCGTTGCTGGCCGCGAATTATGATAAAAGCGTCCGAACGCCGGACGCGGACCAGAAGAGATTCGAAAAGCCGATAATTGCGGAGCACGATAGCAGCGCACGCACGCTGGACACGCAAGATAAACGCTTCGAACTATTGCTCGGCACGAACTATGACAAATCAATACGGACGACGGACAGCGAAATGAAGGGATACGAGAGATCGTTAAATGCGGACGTGGAAAAAAGTGGACGGTCCCCGGACATGAAGGACGATTTCCAGTCGTTGCTCGCCGGAGATTACGGTACAGCCAAAAAAACACCTGATACGGAGTTCAAGCGGTTTGAGAAACCGTTTGACAAACCGTTGACCATAGATTTCGACAAGACTACACGAATCCAGGATAAAGAAGATGATCTTTTTGAGAAATTGGGCCTGTCGAGTAAAACGACCGCGCGTCATGTAGTCGACGTAGAGGAGGGTCGTTTCGAGAAATTTGACGTGCCCAATAAGAGTCCTACACGGATATCCAGCGTCGAGGACAATCGTTTTGAGAAATTGGACTTGTCCAGCAAGGCGAGTGCTGTAAAAACGAGCGATGTTCCCGTTGCGTTAGACATTCCATCTACTGTGGCACCCAGTGGTCTAACAACTGAGAGAACATTCTACTCGAAGCAATACGTGGTGGGCCACCTGCCGATCTCGCCTATGAACGTGGATCAAAAGTTAAACAGAGTAATCAACTATAGCAGCGTCAGCAGCATCAGCTCTCAAGAATCTTCTGCAATCCCGGAAGTGACCTTGGAGAATGTAGTCTTTGAGGAGAGACCGATCGCGCCGCACGGCAGAACGTTCAGCGAGTTGAAGAGTCCGAAAACGCCGGAGAGCTCAAAGTCATTCAGCTCCGGCGACACGATGGGACCTGATTCCAAACCTTCCAGTCTAACGATCAGCCCGCGAACGCCAAGATCGGAGTCTCGCGATTTCCCGGTAGACAAGTCGGTAACATCGTCGATGAGCTCCGACTCCAAGACCCTGATTCTCCCATCGTTGGAATCCGACCCGATTCGCGAGAGTCCGAGAACGGACTCGAAGAAAGCGTCTTACGACAAATCTAATCCCTCAACGCCCATCAGTACGGACTCGCTGAAGAACAAGTCCGAGGTCAGTCCCAAGCTGATAGTGAGCAGTTCGAGCGACTCCTGCAGCCCGAGCAAAGTGAAGTCTTCCGAGAGGTCGTTCAGTTCGGACCTACAATCGCCAATAAGTGCCAATTCCATAAAGTATACCTCGAATTATAATAAGCGGGGTCAGGACAACGTGTCGGACTCGCCGGTCGACATGACCTCGCCGTTCTACCCGATCGCTCATCCCAATCAGAAGACCCCCTCGCCGTACAATGTCAACAGGAGACGACGAAGCGGCGAGAGTCTCGAGACGTCGCCGGAGCAAAAGTCGACCAGCTCGAAGGAGTCGACGAAATTCCTCGGCTATCAAACGAAATTGGATCCGTCGTTGCAGATCCTCGAGGCGAGGGAGGCCGATGGCTGCTCGAAGATAAGCGACATTTATATCAGGCCGCAGTTCACCTTAAGCAAGGACGAGCTGACGTTAGCGAGAGGTTCGCGGGAGACAGAGACGACGACCTACGCGTCGAACGATCTGTACAGGAAGTCCAGACAACTCGTCGAGGAAAGTTCGGAGGATCTGTCCTCCGACCAGGATGTCCTGGCGCAATTGCCGCAGGAGAAGTTGGACAAGCATTTTATGAATTTCACTTACAGGCACAAGGACAGAAGGAATGTCGAGAGGAGTTCCAGCAGTTTGGAGCGAAGGTTCACGGAGCTGAAATCGTCCGTCTCGACGGATGAGTTCGGTACGAGCAAGGCCAAAAAGAGATCCAGCGACATTCTTGAGGATATCAAGCATCTGGAGGCAAAGGCGTTCAGCGACGGATCGTCAGATCCGAGTATGCTGACGAAGAAAACTAGTTATATTTGGGAAGACTTGAAGAATCTGGAGGCGAGGCGTCAGGACACTTTCACCGATTCGGCGAGCACTTTTTCGAAGCGTCGCTTGGAGGTTCCTGATATAAATGTGACAAGTGCGAACCGGAAGTCTTACGTCGTTCGTCCGAAGATTAACATAGACGAGGGCAGCGACAGCATCCTGAAGACCGTTACTTGTAACAATAACGTCAACAACGGTGACTCTGACGATGGCAGGGAATCGAAACTCGGCGTCTGGACTAAAGTAAAACCGCGCAAGTGTGGAAACAATGGCCGACGAAGCAGCGATCGTGCCCTAAAGATTATCCAGGAAAACTCGGCCATCCTGCACAAGATTCTGGCGTGCCAGGCGAAGAAACGGCTGCCGGACTTGGAAGAGATCTCGAAGGAGATCACTATAAGCCCGATAAACGAGGAGATCTCGAAGATATTCAGTCCGATTCTCGAGAAGATGGGTCTGAACGAGCACGAAATAAACGAGGAACTCGCCCGGATCAACTTCAAGGATTTCGACAGCGTGACGACGACGAGCGTGTCTGAATTCGACGCGAAGATCAACGACGAGCTATCGAAGCTGTCGCTGATCGACGACACCGAGCAGATCGATCACCTCGATGTGGACGAGATCATATCGCATCAGTATTTAGACACGCGCGAGGCGCTGATAGATCGGAAGATAAATGAGGAGCTGTCGAAGCTCTTGGCCAATTACGAGGAAGAATCGCCACCGAGCGTCGTGAATATCGACAAGGGTTCATCCAGTCAGAACGTCAGTGACATCGAGGGTCTCGACCTCACCAGCATCTCGACGAACGTCTTCTCATACAAATCGTCCAACGACTCGATTGAGACTCGAAGCGAATTCGGCAGCGGTCAGGAAGCCGGAATCGTTCAGGCTGAAAAATTCCCAACTTACACGGAAAAAGTACTCCACTACACGTCGCCGAAGTACGTTCAGGATTTGTCGCCGAAGAGCGACATTGATATTTACAGGGAGCTGGAGAAGCTGGACAAGATATCTTCCGGACAGATCTTTGCTCACACCACCCTGGAGGCGCCGCAGAAGAATTTATCGCCGATTCCGTACGCTCCGCATAGCTCGCCGTATAACGAAATCTCGCCGGTGATGAGATATTCTGGCAAGACTTACGACACGTCGCCGTTGAAGACTTCCTACGATCCTTACAGGACCTTCGACTTCCAGCCGAGTCTGTCGCCTAGGAAGGCGCCGACGAACTCGTACACTTACGACAAGCCTACCACCTTAATGGGCGCCAGTGCTTTCGATTACATCGAGCACAAGACGACCGTAGCCAGTACCTACGATCTGCCCATGAAGAGTCCCATCATGTCGAAGGAGTCCTTGGAGTTTCGCGTGAGATACGACGACGAGTCGCCCAGGCAAGCCAGCCGTGATTTTCTGCAGGCCAATGACAGACCGACGGTTCACATTGACAAAAGTGCGCCGTACTACAGCAATGGAAGTGCGAAACCTATTACACCCACTTACATTGCGGAAGAGAGATGTTTGGATACGGCCACGGCGTCTTATCTTCAATACTCGACTGATAACGCAGAGTCCTTCCGCCGAAAGTACGAAGCCCTGTCTCCGAAGGAGTACGTTGATCAAACGAGACTGGAGTACGAACGATCCATGTGCACTTTGCCGCCTTTGGAGCCGGATTCTGACATAGGGTCGTACTTGCCAACGAGGCACAAGGATTACAGCGTCCTGTCACCGAGTCGAAGATTCGGTGATCAGCGTATGCCCTTCTCGGTTAATCATTATGCCTCCAAATTATCACCTGGCGACGACGCCAAAAGGCCAGTTTCTCATCCTGAGTTTCCAGACAAGCTGAGCGCCACCAAATTTGACGCCTCAACGAAGGGTACCAGTTGTTATAAGAAATCCTCTCTCAGTCTCGGAAACATCGGACAGTCGAATAAGGATCCGACGGAGAGTTTTGAAACTACGGCGAGTCCTAAAGCGCAGTTTAGCCCGTTTCCAGTGAGGAACGCGGTCAGGAAACCGAAGGAGCTCGCTCTGAAGTTGGGACTCTACTCGCCTAAAGGCTCGGACATCGGACAGCTGAAGAGATCGTAGTGCCCAGTAACGAACTTTGTCCGCCATCTTTAGAGCTTATCCGCATTAACTATGCTCGCGTTTAACCTACGCGGCCGAGCTTAGAACTTTAAGGAGAATCAAACACGCATGTTAACTAACCTACGCAAACATTGACACGGACATGCAGTTAAGCGAAACATACATGTACACAAGTATGCACGCACGCGGTGTATTAACAGGTTACTTTACGAATTTAAATGCAGCGGATTTCCGTTTCGAGCGTTAACAAAGTGGGCCTAAACTAACGCTGTAAGCATATTCCTGTTGTTTGAAGCCTGATATTGTTATCTAAACTAGACGATGTAAGGTTGTGAGCGTTAACTATAAGGTTCTCGCGTAGGATAGTATCTTGCCGATTTTCGATTCTCGGTCGGATTATCCGGAATACTGGTACGCGCGAGGCTTCGAGACTTAAGTCGAGAACATCTGGGTCATGTTGTTTCATTGTTGAACGTTTACGGACGTACGGTTTCATCGGATCGATGTGGCAGAAATCGAGGAGGGCTTTACATTTCATACTCCCACGTTAATCGACATCGCTCCACTACATTCTGATGCATGTCTATAATGTCTCAGTTTACTCCCGAATCAAAATTTGTATGCTTGGCGCGATCGTAAAAACATTATCAGTAACAGTACTTGACGTTTTTTAATGGTTTCGAAATAATACTCTCTTAAGAACTTAAAATATTATCTCTCAAGCGTGACTTTCGTATGTAATCAACAAGCAGTAAGGTTGGACAATGCTGTGCCGCTACGCTACTTCCGGTTTCTAATAAATAATGCCTTCAAGTCCCTCCAATTTTGCTGATCTACGTTGCAATCGATTGCGCGCAGCGTCCGACAAATTGCGAACAAAGTACGTGACCGTGAGGTTACTGGCAACTCAAGGGAACGTTTACAAAAATGCCTTCGGTTCCTCTTAACTTTGCTGTACTACAACGATGCTTATCCGCACGCGACATTCTAGACTTCGTGACGATAAAATCGCGACCTTGTAGTAAAGTGAAATTCCTCCCCGGACAGAAGAAAGAAAAGTATAGACTATATACGGCGATTAGGTGTATAAAAGTTTATCAAGAGTTGTTGCAATAGAGCTTAATTTGTCCTTACATAATGCGCAAACTATTCGTAACGGGGTTCGTTATACCAAACTCGAATGTAAACTACAAACTAGGATGTAACGGAGACGAAGATTGTATATAACTTATGACAACTGATTGTACATTGATGACGATTTTAAAAGTTTCTCCGAAACCTTTTTATATAAAATAAAAGTAGTATTTTTAGATGTTTCTAACGAAGGAAAAAGAATAAAAAGTGAAATCTTCATATTAATGTCGTTGATAAGAAGCCAGGTATGCTTAGCATGAGTATCGCATGGGAGTCCTCTTACAAATCTCAGTCAATTCGGAAGTGACTGACCGTTAGCGAATGAGCATGAGACATTGTACTTAATCAATTATCGCGGACGCTGTCCGAAGTAACTCGTTTGCCCTTGGAAAATATATATAGATACATATAACGAAACCGTTGATGGTCACTGTCATGTAATTTCTGTACTTATCGCGTGCGATATGCATACGCCCCACGTTCGACGCGTCTACCGGAACAGATCGGATTACGTTGCTTTTTCGGAGTTTAGGAAATTCGCCCATTCATCTGTGATAGTGTATAGAAAGATATATATGATACATAACATGTTGGCATATTAACATATTATATATGACTCACTAAGTCCTACACCCTTCAACACCTATCAAAAATCTACGTATTTCACCTCTGGCACATTCGTATCTATTTACCCTTTGTAATTCGGCAAAGTGCATGCGTTTTCGGATGACGACGATACTTCATCCTGCAAAGTAATTACATGCCGTTCTCGTGCTATTGAGGCCATTCAACTGTTGTGTCAATATCTCTCGAAGCGAATAAACGAACATAAGGGCCGTTGTATTGTAAATCGTATGCCTGTTGAAGACCTCGATGCGCGGTATATACGCCATGAAATACAATAGTACAGATAATCCGATCCAATCAACGAAACAAATTATCAAGGAAATCACTCTGCCAAAATCTGTTTATTGCACGTTAACGTAAGCTCTCTCAGTCTATCACTTCCAAATGCTCTTGTCTGTCAATAATACCGCGTACACCTGATATATATACACACATATAAAACAAAACAAAAAAAAAATATATATATATATACATACAAAATGCGAATAAGACGATTAAACGACACCGACGCTTTTTCTACTACAAATATTAAATATATTGATTTCTACAATTGATAATTGATAATTGATATTTTTTGGGGCACATGTAACCTATTGTATTGAATGCGACATTATCGTTTCGCTGCTCTCGTTTCGTTCATAATCCGTTGTCCGACTATGAAAAAGACCCAAGGCAACCGCAGCGCGATCAATATTTGTAAATTTTACTGCGAATCTTTACTCAATAAGAATTTTACGGATAGGCGTAAGTTTTTACAGCCCACAGTCGAGCGTAAGCATCGACGCAGATCAAGGAATCGATGAAACTACGTGATCTTTCAAAACTTTCGACAAAACGATTTTCACTGACACATTCTGCGCTTAAGCGTTTTCTTTTTGTGGAACGGTCGTTCAGCAAAAAAGTATTACCCACGATTGCCTCGTTAGTTAGCCATCGTATACAAGTTACCTGAACGTCGTCGCGACGCACTGCGCGCGCGACGGTGTTATTCATTTCGCGAACCTAATGTTGTCGGTGGTACACTGTATATTAGCACGTCCCCGATAAATTTATAACGAATCGTGCACTTCCACCGTAGCAGCGTAGTCACGTTCTCTTGCGTTGTAGCCTGGCACTAGCGACGTTTCGAATGATTTATGAATGATCGACGATGTACGCTTTAGCACGCGCCGAAAGTTTTCCTCGAACGACATTTCATTGTAACCGTGATAGGTGCGTGTTGCATCGGGAATAAGTTTTCGTCGATGGAGGGTACACGGGTTTTGCCGTCGGGTCGCTTAAAAGTGTTAAATGCAAATTGGTCATTTTATTTCTTGTTTGATGCCGAATTTGCAAAGAATCCGCGATCGCCGGGCTTAAACGGCTGTCAGCGACAGAAAGTATTCGGAAAGGTGCTTAAAGAGGCATTAGCACGCGTAGATGTGAATATAGCTTGACTACGAGAAGTAGGGCGTAAGGTTAAAGTTAGAACAATTAGCGATATGTACTTACACATAGAGCCGAGACAAGAGTGACATTGACTTCAGTTCGAGGATGATCGTTAGGTTCACTGTTTAATTTTCTCACGCTGTACATATCCATTGGACTGGGTTCACTTTGTTAAACATTTTCTTCGATATATATTAACGATCGACAATATGTACGTTCAACTTGTTTCGTAACGTTGTTTAAATCTCTTGATAAATGAATATATTGTAAAGCGACGAGGCAGATAGCATTTTTCTACAGGAACGACATTAACGTTAGGATTGGCATGTGAGGATTTTGGGAGAATTGTACGCCGTCGTTAACGTTGATACAGAGAGCGTACCAAGAGACACACACATCGGTCTTACCACTGAGTTATTTACAACAGGAACGTTATACTTAATCGAGGGAATCCGCGGGAGGTTGTTACGCGACGCTTTGTGACAAATTATTGTACATAGTTGTCAGTACAAGTTATGTCATGTATAAGACTGTATATTTGGAGAGCGTAGAGAAAACAAGGAGATGTAAAAAATAAATAAAGTAAATAAAATACATTGACACGAGAACAGCGGCATGGTTCGATTCTCCTACGATTGAATAACGTTGGCCAGCCCAAAGTGAGAAGGGGAGGGAGAGTGGGACGAAAAGGGGTGACGAATGAAAAAAGGGCGGCGAGTAATGTTTGTGGGCAAAGGGTGGCTGGAAAACGCACACTTCAAAGGAAGCGCGAAATACGCGCGCATTCCGGACGAGCGATCATCCTATAGGGATCGAAATTTTTGCCGATAGCCGCGCGCGACTCGGAATCCGGTCGCGTGTTCGAGTGGACATTTCATTTCGCTAACGCGATTACACGCGTTCGTGCGTCCTGGATTGCGGATTCATTTTAATTGGGATTACATTTCAATTAAAGCCTCGTCCCCATTAGGCGGGCGAGTTGAATTTTCGTCGAATAATTGATACGGACAACGTGTTATCGGCGGCGGTGCGTCCGGAATGCGGAGTAAAGAGGGACGAACGAGAGGTGGGGTTGGAAGATGGGGGCGCCGATAAAATATGCATGTTTGCCAATCAAGAGGTGTCCGGGGTTGCACGTCTCCTCCGAGTCTCCCACCCTCTTGGCAAATACGCGTTCAGAACTCTCGGCTGGGGGACAGGGGTGGACAAACAACGATACCTTTGAACCTCGGAGCCGACCTGCCGCACGATCGCTGGCTTTCCATCGAAAGTATACGCTTGCCCGCTTATCGTTCCTACGTGTTTGCAAAGGACGCGACAACATGCCGCCCGACAGACTCGTACACACTTGTTGTACACGCGGTGTCGAAGCTCCGAGAGTGCAGCTCGTACGATTAGATCGTATTTGGCTAGAGTCAATGGCCTGACGTCGCTACGTGTAGCTGGAGGAGTAATTAGAAAACGACGACTCGCTTTTAGTCACGACTTACTCTTGTCCCCGCGACCCTAGCGCTTGCACAGACTTTCCACTGCCGAGCGGAATGAAATTTGCCGGCTGAAGGCGCGGTATTTGTCTCGAGGATGTAAAGCGATGGACGAGCATTTTCTTTGCCCCGCTTGTAAGTATGATATAATGAGGGCGCTGACCCGCACCGCGTTCCTTCCGTCGGGGAATCATTAATATACAAAATTCCGTTACGGCGGGATAACAGTGCCGTTTCGAAGGCGGAGTGGCGGAATTTATGTAAAAGTACGTCTACCTCGGGAAAAAGAGCCCCGCTCGTGAATCCTATCACGGGTCCGAGATCTCCCCGGAATGCAGGTGTCCTTCGCCTTTGAATATTTACTTCTCATTATTAATTTAACTCCCACGACGAGCGCCCGTATTACCCATTTCTCTTACGCAATCCCTTTTGCCTGCATCTTTTACTGACAATTTCGCTGAAAGTCACCGACTCCGGGAAAGAATCTCAACGACGATATTTACGTAATTCGCGCCTGATTGTCGTTAATCAGCTAGTCGTGGTCGTTCGGCCGACAACAGCGCGCAAACAATAATCGACGCGCCATTTTCCACACTCGGCCGTTCAATGATTTGCCAATTATTCGGTAATGCGGTCGATTGTACAATTTGACGTGTAGCCCGGCTGCGGTACGTTCGGCCGCGAATTGCCCACTGTAACATGCACGGCAATAACTTTTTTTCAACCTCCAACAACGTATCGGTTTCACGATCAGTGCGCAATCTGCATTCGCGCAGCGTACTCGCTCCGTTTACATTGGCGCCAGCGTGTTAACGTTCGAACGAGGGACGATCTTCGCCGTATCACGGATTTGTCTGCCGTTTCGGCGCAAACTTGATTAGAGAATCGTTAGTCTTCCCTTTTGAACATGGCCGACCAAAGTTGGGCAGTTTCGTATCGTGCCATCCGTTCTCTGGATCGAACAATGGCAATCCGTGCACCGACTAACGCAGGATTAGGTGCAAGAAAACCGAAATGATGATGCAAAAAAACATCCTCGATCATTTGGCCAAATAAAGGCTGGCGTGAAACATCCATTGGGACTGCTTATGTGAGACTGGAATGTGAAAATTTAGCGCGGTCGCGATCGCGCCGTACGTCTGTTTGCGAAGTGAAGCGGCCATTCAGGTCGCGTTTACGTATATTCGTACCGGCGCGTATAGTCGTACGTAAACGTAGGGCTGGTAATGTGTATCTAACCCGTTACGGACGTCAGTGGAGCGGTTGGTACCTTTGCTTAAAGCCTTCAATGAGGACCAGGTTCCCAGCCACGGGGAGCGGTGGGAGAGTAGTGGGAGAGTAGCGAGGTCTTCCTTGGGACGCTAAGGGGTTACCTCACAGATCCCAATTCAACTCAAGTGGATCGTAGCAGTAACTCTCCTAAGGTGCGTTTGCCAGTTGATGCGCGTATACGTAATTCGGCGGAGCACGTATACGTATATGTATGCCCCAATGCATACCCGGACACACCTCCCTGTATGCGATATGTATGTATATATAGATAGGTTGCGCATACAGGCACAGAAGGTAATATGTACCCAACCCGTTATGGAAATGAACGCAGCTGAATGTGCGCGCGCATCTTGACGACATCTCTTGCATGTATAATGTTACCCACCCCGCCTCAATGTCTCTACTTCATCCCGCCTCGCGCGGTATCTCAATAATCAGGGGGGCATCTTTGCCGATTTCCTGCCGTTTTATTTATCGTCCCGCAAGGACGCCGATCGTATATTAATGCGGGCTCGTTTTCCGTTCGATCGTCGTCGATTCCCGGCGCGATTAGATTGACATGATTTAAGCCACTCTCAAATTCCCTCGGTCGCATATTGATGGGCCTCCAGCCAGGGCAGATGTCGGCGGTTAATAATTATCTTTGCAACTCGTTCGCAGCACTCGACGTAGCTTTCAATCGGAATATCGTTCGATATTGCGAAGTCGCATCGATGAACCGGGCGAGTGAGCGAACGAGCGGACGGCGGCGAGCAGGCGAGTGTCCTGATCTGCATTTTAATACAAAAATAGATGGACGAAGTAATACCGGTGTTATTACAATGGGAAAAATTCAGACAGTGTGCGTGCGCTGTCTTCGGCAGAGTCGCCGAACCAATTCTGGCGAACTTTACGGGTAAAAAATTCTGCTCGGCGGAAGTGATACGGGGGCCATGCTGATCTGCATTTTAATGCAAAAGAAGAGGCGAACCCGAAGACGGCGATGCGGCGGATGAGATCGCTAGCTTTTTCGTCGCTAACAGATAAATCCGAGAGATTAAATCAGTCGATGCTGTAAATCTCGAAGCGGCTGCAGCGACTTCACATAATGGTATTTTATAACATCACCCATACGATAAATAAATTTCCATTACGCGAGCGCCGTCGTAGGGAAAACGTCAAACGTATATAGGGCTGTATTTTTTACGCGATGTTGGATGAACTTTTTTTTATCCCCCATTATGACCAGAGTATAAACGTAAAATCAGAAAAGCACAAAACGGTACCGATATAGAAATGTTCCATTTACATTTGCAAATAAAGAACCGTTAAAACTGGCAGATTTTCGGAATTCGCTGATGCGCAAGGTAGCAGATAAATATGCCGGATAATTTTTGCGAAATATTCGTTTAACAAGACAACGTTTACCGGTGGGATATTTTCGGTGCACGTACTCGTCGATCTGCCTGACGCAGCGAGGCGTGCAGGTTTCGCGTGAGTCGAGCGAAAATTCAAGAACGTCGATCAAAATCTGGAACGATATGGGACGTCGTCTGCCCGACAGCAATCAATTGATGGCAACGAACCGTAGGAAGGTATATATGGCTCACGGGACGCGGGTTCGCTACATGGCCCGGGGTTCACCTACGACTAACTAGAATTATGCAATCGAATGACACAATGGCTCAACTATTATGTAACGGGCAGGCGACTAACTTCCGCACAATGGCCTCGCGGGTGACAATAGCAGCCCTTCTCATATACCGGGCGCAACAGCGTTTCGGGAGTAGCGCGAAATCCAGCCGGATACCAACACTGTGCCTAATAGTTAAAGAGATGACCCCCGCAGATCCTTTTGATACTCCGGACACGGAGAGGTCTGGGCAAAGGCACCTCTCTCGGACTGTTCGCTAAGGGAACTTATATGCACCTGACAGTTAAATGGCACGAGTATAATTACGCGTTAGAATTAGTAAGAGCGAACGCCGTAAATTCCGTCTGATCCCGAACGGTGCCCGCGAGAGCGCGATGAGTCCGGCCTGAAAGGGGAGGAATTAAGTTGCGCTCACGTCTGATTAAAATCCCACTGGCAAAGACACGTGTTCCCGCGGTACAGCACCGCGCGCTGAGCTTCGGACCTAATGAGTATTGCGATTCTAATTGAGGTAAGTGCGCTCGCTCTTTTTAGGAAAGGTATATTAGCGTTCGGACTATTGGCGAGCGAGAGAGAGAGAGAGAGAGAGAGAGAGAGAGGGCGGCCTGCTGCAGAAAATGAGCCGGCCAATGCGCCGCGGATAAAAGTTGCGGAGAACGTGGCCCCGGCTCCCATTGCCGAGCTTTTTTCATCCGACAGAGTGGAATCGGCCAATGCATATCCATTATTGAAAAGAAGCGGGCAGCGCCGCGCTCGCGGCAAGAAGGAGATGACGAGAGAGAGAGAGACCTGACCGACGAGCGGGAAACTTTTCATCCGTTCGAATTACCATCTCGCCGAATGGCGCGCTGAAAAATACCCATCAATCCGTATTACATGACTCCACAGGTAGCGGGCGCTAAAGCGCGAGCAAGGAGATAGCTTTAAAAGAATTATCGCTGCAACCCTGGATGCTGCCCGAGCAATATTGAACGCGAAAACCAAAAAGCCGTGAGTTTCACAGCGCTCAGGGAATTTTCACGCTCGCCGCCACTCTTTCACGGAACTTCCGACAAATCTTTTTCGCCGCCAGTCAATACAGGGGCGTGTAATTAAAATCCCGTCGTCGGCAGCGGGTGGTTGTAATCTTTTGCCTTCGATGCGAGGATGCATTATGTATTACCTACAATATATTAAAAGTGAAGGTAGAGAGCGTTGATGGGCCGCAATGCGTAAAGTCGATCAAAGCACCTTCGCTCCTAAAATGACGGGGCGTGGATCGGACGATGGCGGACAGTCTTATAATAATGAGATTTCAAAATTTCATCAGTCCCCGACGCCATAAACGAAATAACATTTACCTCGTATCCCATCACCGATCAGCGTCATTGTCGTCGCCGTCGTTGCGTTTCTCAGAATGTATGTAAAACTCGTTACGAGAGTCCGTAATTTAATTCCTTACGCGCGCGTTAGAAAATCCTTTCCCCAAGTAGATCATCGCGACCCAACGTTTTCCCCACAGTATCCCCTCCGAGTCGAGAAGCGCAGTTTGGGCAGAACACTGGACGACGATCTCTCGATCCAGCCGGAGGATCGTCCGAGCGGCCGTGGGCGTCGCTTACTCTCCATCGGTTGCACGCGATGCGCTAATTTGGATGCGACTCGTGGCCCAATACAATTTTCGTCCCATCGTCCTGGGACCCCATAGCTGTCATCAGGCGATTACGGGGAACCGGGGATTGTGCCGATCTCACGGGCTGCTCGTCTCGAGAGGATGAGCGGACGTTGTCCCGGCCGTGTCATTAAAGTCAATCGAGCACCTCGCCGCCGATTTCTTACGTGGAGCGAAAAGCTGGCGCCCGGAGGCGGGCGTCAAGTCCGCGTAATGTCCGGTTTTACTCATCGATAAAGGCACGTACCCATCGAACCCGGCTCGGGCAGGAGGGAGACCTTCGGACGATCGCGGGTTGTCTCCAAAACACTCCACACGCCGCGCACCTGCCGCCCTGATTACATTTGGCTGCCGGGTGCGTCGCTCGTAAGCACGTCCGGCGCATATTCCGATAATAACGCAAATTTCACCTCCCCGTCCGTCCCATTCCGAACTTGCACCTTCCCCGCGCCCGGACTCGTCCTACCCTTCCGCAACGCTGCCGTATTACCGGCGGCCGATCTATAGACGCCAAGTTTATTCCCTCGACCGCCGCTCAAAATCCTCCCCAGTTCGTTTTACACGAGGCTTTCGACTGTCCGCTGTTCACCGGGAGAGCTACACTGGCACGACATGTAAGTCCGTCCCTTCACGTACGCGCCAGGCCGGCCTGGTGTGCGCGCGGAGAAAATCAAAGTACACGTATCGACGAGTTCGCGGTAATCCGCTTTGACGTCGACTTTTCGCGGTGATATTGGGTTTCGAGATTTTCTCGGTGGCGAAATTACGCGCTAAGCCGGCGAATCGATAGGACGCGAATTTCGCGGATATTAATATGACTGCTCGCGTATTGCCGTTCGGTACGGGCAAAATACGAAGGTCGAACGGCGATTATGGTAATGCGATCGGTTATCCGGGCTTTTAGTGGGATAACGAACAGAGGTATAGCTGCGCGCGCGGGCACGGTGACATTCGTCGCAGATCCGACCGTGACACGGACTAATCGGCATTTGCCGAAAATCGTTACCAGCGTGACATACACCGAACGCAACGGCCGACTGTCGGGCTGACCTTAAAGCTCGTCTGCGGAATTTATCAAGCGCCTCGCTCCCAGCTCGTGGACGAGCGGGGCGCATTTTTTTCTCGCCGTGGACTACACATACCTAATCTCACGAGAGGCACAGACGCAGGTAATGCGCAATCAGGAGATGCAAATTGCACTGAGACGCAGACACGAGGCGTTCCCTTTGCTTCGGCATCCACGGTGTATCGAATTTCCGGCTACGGCAATCTCGTGAGAGGGTGATACGGGAAGTGCATCGAGCGCGCGTCTTTTCATTAATAATTAATTAAGCGCACCTCGCGGCCTTACTTCCTGAAAACGTTGCTGCGGACGAGCACGCTCTCGCGCTCGCGCGCTCTGGGACGAGGTTTTCGACGATTCCGACGATTCCGACGATTCCGACGATTCCGCCGAATGCGCGGCGACCGCATTTAGAGCGATACCCTCTTAGCTGGCGCGGATTCGCTTCGAACGCTCGGGTCATCACCCCGCCGGTCGGGACGGCGAAACTTTTTTCTTTTCTTATAAACACCGCGGAGAGCGGCGGCGGCTCTCTCGCAAATGCAGGAATGTTTCTCCACCTTCAATGAACTTTACTCCAAGTTCGTAACATGAAATTGGTTTCGCTGACAAGTGCTCCGAAGTAAAAGAGGGCGGAAGTATCCGAAAATTACATTTTATCCGGTCAAAGCGAACTTTCGCAACAATTCCGCCTTCGGTAGGAGAGACGCGGGAACCACTCAAACTCAAAGAGGCATGCCACCGTCAGGGACAAAAGAACGTGCATGAAGGATCGTAAAAGTGCTTCCCCTCTTATACGTACCGGCTTACCGGCGAAACCGAATTGTAAGAACGGCAGTATGAGAGGTCACGCGTGCATTGCGACGCGTGCGACCTCCCTACCTCGCTCTCCGCGCTTTTTACTGAGATTGCAAAGTTTCCCACGGAAAAATTCACCACCTCAACTATTTACTTTGGACGTACCGAGGAAGCATACCGAGGGCTTCTCTCGCCTATCGCGTCTGAGCTCTCTCTTTATTCTCGTCGCCGGTCGCGCTGTAAAGTTCGATGAAAAGTTACCGCCTCCTCCATAAGCGCGAATCAAAGGGAAGCGGTCTTTCCCGACGGCCGTTGAGCCGCTGCCCGACGTTCGCCACGGAATCGAGAAGCATTGTACTCGGTAATGGAGGAGTCGCCGGGGTGCATCGATCGCCGTAATCGTCGACGTGTCAGTGTCGACCCGACAATTTGGTCGTTACCGCGGTAAACGCGGAACATTGACGTCACGGAGCACGCTCCCGAAAGAAGTGCAGCTCGTACACACGCGGTTTTCTCGGGGCTCGAAAAGATCGAAGTCAACCTCCGCTGCCGAGTTGGCTTCGTCGAGCAGCTGTTAGCGATGCAGTAGTCGCTCTTAAGCGGTGCTCGTACCTCCTCTCGCTACGACATGAAAACCTGAAGGGAAGATTGGGAGGGAGAAGTTGAGGCGGGTTGGAACAAACAAGGGCGAGCTCGACACTCTCGCGGGGGCCCGAAAAAGGCGCCGAGGCCGAAAGAAAACCGCGCACATTTCCGTGGGCGGTGCCGTTGACACGCTGCATATATATTCCCGCAGTACCATTCGCATTCGTTCGTTCGTTCGTTCGTTCGGTCGTTCGGTCGGGTGGCGAGCGAATAAATTGCGTGCCGTTTTATTTACGTCTTCGCGCAAACACGGGGCACAAAGGGAGTGCGAGAGTGCGCCGGCAACATCGAGCGGGCGGATGCCACGAAAGAAATGTTCCTCCCGCTTCGGGAAGGCGCACGGACACCTTTACTTATTTTGCCCGGACTCCGCTCGGCATTCATTGCGCATTCATTCAAAGTGCTCCTTGCCTTCTGCCGAGTGGCCGGCTAAGCGCGGCAATTTACGTGCGTCTGGATATCCGCTCGCCCTGCGCGCTGGCCAGACTTCTGGCAGGCCGAGTTACGCGTCATACGCGGACGTTTGACAAGGGTCGCCGGGTTTAAGCGCTTGTTTGCGCTCGTTGTTTCGGAATAAGGTTAAGGGGACAGGTGCCGATCGCGCCGACGCTTTCCGTGACTACTGATCTTTTCCCGTTAAATTCCGTGGCAGGATGAATTATAATTGAATGCGATGCGCTCGAATGGCTGTTTGCACCTCGGTCGTTCGGCAACGCCTCTGTCATTGCGGCGGCCGATAAGCGAATATAAATATCGAAAATTGCGCCCGCTTGTCGTGACATTTAATGGGAAGTTGTTTATTCAGCGTGACGTCTGCGCGTCACGCGAGTGAAGGAGCCTGGCTGACTGACGGGACGATGACAGGGACAGGCCGCATGACAGTCGCGCGGCTAAAATTGCATGGCGATCGTTTATTGATGCACGACTTTCGTCGGCGAACACGAAATGCGAAATGATGTAGCTGGCCGAGCGGAAAAAAATAATTCATCGCGAAAGAACCTGGCGCACGGATAATCGCTCGATATTTCGACGCTGCGGGTCGGTATTCCGAGCCAGCGGCGATTATCCGTTCAATTATCAGGGAGCAAACAATTTTTTCCCAAAGTATCAATTGCACGAGTGCTCGGGAAATAGACACGTCCAAGTAATCCAGCGAGCGACCAACGATCTTACCGGACTCCGCGCTCTCCTCCGCAAAGAAACGTCAAGCATTTCTCGAGGAAAAATAAAACCGTCCGGACAAATGGACGATGTTCGTTTCAAACTCCGCGGCGCATCTAAGTGATATTACCCGAATCGGACAATATCCGTTCGGCGGGAGAAAAAGGAGGAGATGCGAGGGAACACTTCGGAGGACACGTCACGCGATCTCGGGGAAGGTATCTCCTGGGATTACAGAGCGGCCCGGAAAAACGTATCCGGAGCGTCTTACGTCGCGCACGACGGCAGGCCGTCCCTCGTTTAGTTTCCCAGATGCTGCCTAACCCTTTTTTCCGCGGGCCACGAGAAGCTCGGTCGTCCGAGGTCGAAGCGCGGCTCTGAATGAGAGAGTGGAAGAGAGGAGAAAAGGGAAAAAGGGTAGGGCGAGGGGCGCGCGCGAGGGGGGAAGAAAGAGGCCTGTTGGAGCACGCGAGCTCACCGCGAGGTTTCCTCTAAGGTCCTATATTTAGTCTCCGCCACCGCAGCGGGCCGCGGCTCTTTTTGCACGTCACCGGGGTTGACGTACGCGAGGCACCCGAGAGCGAAGACACTAATTTAGAGGCGTGTCGGCATTTAGAATGCATCGGGTACGGGGCGACGTCATCATTAGAGGAGATAGGAAGAGCGTCAACGAGAAGGCGGAAAGTGGCTTCCTCGCGCTCGGCTCCTTCTTTCTTCGTCTGGCGAGCCGTCCTCCCATTGGGAACGGCAATGGCAACGGCAATGGCAATGGCAATGGGATTGGGTATGGGAATGGGAAAGGGAATGCAGAGTGCCACGGTGTCTCGTGTCGCCGGGCTGACACCGCGGCGAGAGATACGGTGCTTATGTTAATGCGAGCCCAGTCGAAGGGCCCGGCAGACTTGTATGCCCACGGAAAGGGGGGTAGGAGTGACACCACAATGCCGTTGCCTGCTTAGCGACGATACTCGCCCGACGTGGGCCCATTAATAACCGACGAGACGAACTCAATGAATCACGTCGCTGCCCCGTGAAGCACCCGGCCGCTTTACTATTATAATGCAAATATTCGATGGGTCCCTCTTAATGACGATGTAACGCCATCTTCGAATTCTCTTCGCGCGGTAGAATTCAGAGTGGGTCCCGGCGCGGGACGCTTCACGTTTGTCTTCCTGCTCTCTTGTCGAAATAATGTGGAGCGCGGACGTGTGTACGGGCTGTTCTTTGAACGACAGCGTTGCGTGTTCGTCGCACTGGGAGCAGGCCAGTTGACGCAGCGTTCAATGTCTGTCGCGCGACATGTACATTTGAGTATACACGACGCCGAGCGGATATGACCGGAACGAATAAGCCAGAGCAATGCTTTCGCGGCCGTGTCGTACAAGGATTCAGTTGACTTACTTAACTCCGGCGTAAGAAAGCGAACGGGAGATTATGAAAGGCGCGCGTGCGCTGTTCGCATAAAGCGGTACGTTTGTTCGGAATCGAGCGGCGTCGACGGCAGGGAATGATACTCGGTGCGACTCTCTGATATTGGCGGCAATCGACGCATTTGCACATAGACGAAAGCGCGGCTGCCTGCGGCGTGCGACTCAAGGGGCGCAAGGTCGTCGGGAAAATTGCATTTGCCCAGGGCGGACGGCATTTTCTCTATTTTGCCGAGGAACAGGTAGTAATCGCACATGGGGATCCTGGGCGCGACGAAAACGTTGAAAACGTTTCAGGTTGTTTCGCCGGTCCGTTTCGCCGGTCGGTTTCGCTTCGATCCCGGCACGGAACTAGTCGAATGTCAGGACGTCGGACGGACTCATGAATTTGCATGGACCAAGCCAAATATAATCTTAGCGCACACAGATGGTTCTCTCTCGAGCTGTAGGTGCTCTTACCCGGAGGACCCGGGCTCATTCTCACCGTTCATGCGCCGCTGTGGATAGCGAGTGCAGATTGCCCTGTTTAATTACTGGTTAGGGATGGATGGGGACCTTCGAGGGCAATCAGCTTGTTTGTATTTGCTTACGGGTTTATGCCGGTTCACTCGGAAGCTGCCCGTCGATTTCTACAAGATATGCCTCACCTCCGCTGACTGTTGAACCGGGACAAAGGCTGCCAGCATGCCGAAATTCTGTGGAATTTCTCTACTCTAGAGCAAACTACTTTAGATCCGGCGCGTCAGGGGAGAGGGTGGGACATGTGAACGCCGACATTTGGAACACGTGCGAATAGTGCTAGCGCGCACACAGTCTAGCTCTTAGGGACGGTATGCTCCGAGCTATTCGCCAGTCAGTTTTTATAATTAGACGACACTTCGTGATATAAATTTTCCCCCCTAATTTGTCCTCCATTAGCCGACGCGCTCGAAGTATGTTAATTATTGGACGATCAGTGATCGATGCTTCGCCATGCGTTGCCGCAAACTTTAAAATTAATTCCATCGGTTTACGCGAACTTCGGCAGGCGTCCTGGCCGGAAGACTGTAGTGCATTTATGAGCGCAGCCGACGGGCAAGTTTTGACGGGGGGTTTCGTAATTACTGCACCCTAGCAGCGCTAAATTACATGGGCATTACTACTCTTCCATTTGGCAAACTGCGCATCTACTTTCGCATATGAAATACTGCCGGCCACTGCTTTTGCGGCACTCCAATGAAGTCGATGCAGCTCGTCGACAAACACAGCGCTGATAGTCTGTCGTCGTTGTCCCGAGTAGGGACTTTATCGCAATATAAATCCCCCAATTCTCATTACGAGGCAAAATTCCGGTTTCGCGGCTGATCTTCGGTGTGCTTCAAGTTCTGAGCTTCCGAAGTCTTGATTGTATTGACGTATAACAGGGCGAAACTGCTTTCGCAGTTTCCGTCGAGTTGTCGAGTCAGGACTTTTCGAATTACGCCGCAAGCCAGCCCCTCTCCCCATCCCCCTTCGATCCCCCAAAACAGACCCTAATTATCATCGGCCCGTCTGCGCAAACGTTGACGGTGCTCGAATTTTTCGACCGCTCACCGCTCACTCCCTGTCGAATTAATCACGGGGTGAAAAAAATGTCGCTCGTTCAAATAACTTCGGCGAGCGTCGGCACGCTAGATTAAACAGACAGCGGCGCTATTGCGCGAGTAAACAGCGATTAACATAACGGCGTCGCGCGCCATTAATTAAGAAAAGAACGCCCCCGTGCGGGTGTTTCGCAAAAAGCCATTAAAGATACTAATGCCGGTGCCGGTGCGACGCACTGCGTTATGATAACAACGATAACGCGAACCGTGTAAACTATTCCGTGTAATTCCTCTCGTCGGGCGTTTAAGTGCCTCTGATTTATACATAACTGTCTCCCCTGTGCTCGCGCGCTGCTCCGTAATTATATGAAACGAGCACAATGAACGGCCAGGGCAAACGGACGAGTGCGATGGCCGTTATCGTCGCGAATACTCCCAACAAACGTTGGCGAATACTCGCGAATCCTGGCGAATACTCGCCGCTAAACGATCTCGGCAACAAGAGTCGAAAAGCTCAAATTGTGGGCAGCGATTATATTCCTATTTCCGACGATCGAGACTATGCTGTCCGCTTTTTTTTTTGACAACGAAATATTCTTCTGATAGGCAGGGACCACATTAGTTCGCCATATTAGCCTGGCATATGCGCAGGGGCGAGCGTTCAGTCTAGCCGGCGAAAGAACATGAAACTATTTGCGCGCAACTCAAAATGAGTCTCTCCCGGCGACCTTCGTTCAGCCATTCTCCGAGAGGCGCGCACGCGACCCGCGCCGTTCTGCGCGCAATCAAGTCAACACTTTATCCGCGTCAGCCTGTCCGCCTAAGGAATTTAATATCGTGCCGCGCTAACGTGTATCTCTCGCACTTAAACGCCTCCGAGATCCTCCTGCGGACCCTCCCGCGCAGCCCGTCTGTGACATTATGTCCGCGAGGGTTTCGATAAATTACGTATAGCGCAGTCAGCGAAGCGGACGATCCCCTTTGCGAGCGCAGCATCGACATGAGCGCCGAGCATATTAACCGAGCTCATTATCAGGAGAACCGGTAACGATGTCACCGCTGCGTTCGCATGGGGGCCGCTTTTAACGAAGCTTAAATATTCGATGACCGCCGATCAAGCCCGGCGAGCGAGCTATCGCCGGCCGATCCGACGCACGTCCGATTTCGCGGCCGATCCGATCTAATCGATATCGGCGCAGAATCATGCGTGTCACCCGTGGAACGTCGCGAGGATCCGGCATCTGCGCGGCACGTCAATGAGGCGCACCGGCTCGTCTCATTGAGAATGCAACGTCTTAACGAGGACTTCCCTGCGCATCGGAGGTTAAATCGAGTCGACGCCAATCACGGCGCACCGTCCTGAATTTCAAGGATCGCTCGTACACGCGACGGGGCTAGAAATCGAACGGGATAATGTTATTCCGGGGCGGCGGGAGATAAGGGATGCGCAGGCAGGGAGGGGGAGGGGGGGAGGAGAGTGGAGAAGGTAGGCTTCCCGCGAGTCATGTCGGGTATGGTAATATCAATCGGTCCGGTCCGAGAAACGAGGGAAGGCAGGGAATCTTCTCGCTATCCTTTTAGGTTCGAGGCACGCGATAGTCGCCTACCCGTCTTAATTGGTGCGTTCCGGCATATCCGCCGCTTTGGCCGCATCTCGCGGGTATCTCACGGGGCGGGAGGCGTATTCGACCCACGTCGAATCCCCGATACCCTAATGAACCAAATTTGCATCCATACGCGACGCGAGTGAGCAAGTACAGGAGATACAATAAAACTGATTCCGCGTCCTCCTGCCGGGCGAATCCGGGAAGATGGATGCGTCGGCTCAGCAGGTTGCTGTTACCGAGGATGGAGTCGCATGATAATGACGAGGGTGCAGCCAAGTTCCACGAAAAGCGTCCGCGGAACCTGGCCGAATTGGGTATGGGACGAGAAACGTTGAAGTAAGGCAGACCCGCAGTTCGTCTCATAAGAATGCGAGGCCCGTCGTCGAAGACAGAGGAAGTGGATGAAAAATGTTATAGTTGCGTAATACAAAATCAGGACGTAGGTATATACTCAGCGCGTTGATTGATCGCTGACTTTTCTTTGGCCTTGCGCGGCCATTAGGCTTAAGGTTCAGTCTTTATGCAATCCTTTTACTCGCGTCTTTGGGGACTCGACTGTCGAGGAATCTTCATTATGAAGACTTTCTTTCCACGGCCTTTTCTCGAAGGCCGGACCCCGCGGTCAAAAGAATACGAGCGTATGAATGCGCGTCGCGTGGGCTTGACAGAACAAACTTATATTTCGATGCGCCACGCTGAAAGAGCTTATTTCTGTTTGACGGCTCGTGCGCCGATGATTAACTCACACGTTCAGACCTCGCCTTTTACGCCTCGTCACGTCCATCCTGGAAACCTCAAAAATATTACGTTTCCATGAGGTCCACTAATTTTCGCGTAACTCTGCGGGTCGAATTTGACAAATGGACATTGAAATTTAATGTACGTTACGAGCGACCGGAAGAGCATGAAAATAAATTTAATATATTATATTGCTATGCCTCGGTCACGTACGGAATGTATGTTTGCCAGCGCGGTTGCAGAACTCAATTAGACTCTTATCGTTTAAAAGGCATCGGTTACTGCATGATAATATCTTTCTGCGCAACTCTTAGCTACTGCAATTTCAATGCCGCGTATTATGGCTCTATTACTACAGTCAAATTGCCGGGAATAAAAGACCCCGCGCCGTGCACGATGCTGCACGATAATGATTCAACCACAGGAGAATGATTGAAATGCAGTCTCTCCTCCGCGCATAAAGCATTACCTTTTTATTACATATTAACGGAGAAAAATTATTTGTCATCCCACGTTCTGCGTCAGTCGAGCGAACGTAATTGATACGCTGTCAGAAAGCGCAGCAGAACGTTTTTATTCCGCCCAGTAAAATGCAAACGACAATAGTAGAAACTAATACGAATCTTGTGAAATACGATGACAATGCTGTGTATAAAAAAAGTCAGACGCAAAACATTTCGACGTAGGAAAGTTCTGCGTTACTTTTTGCACAGCATGTCCGCGTTGTTCGACAATAGAGCCACCGTCAGAGTCACTCTACAGCATTTTCTGTCTCCTTGCTCATTCCTCTATCGCTCCTGTCATTATTTCTGCCGTTATACACGTGCCGTTTTATTCTGCCGCCAACGCTTCGCTCTTCTCACGCGCGTATGATCTATATATTTACAGAATACGTCCTCATGTCCACGCGCTCGCGTGTCAGATGCTTCAAAGGTTGAATGCTACTGCCTAAAAAAACGGAACTGTCGAAATACAGAGAGATATTTTTGTTACGATACTTCGTTACATTGAATATAATTTGCACCAAACGCTCCAGGTTTTTATTCATGTAGAATAATTTGCGAGCATATAATATGAGGTGTTCTTTATTACGCGCGTGCCCCGTATCACTCCACCTTCGTTTGTTCGCACTATGGAATATGGAACGCGGTGTGTAATGAATTTACCGCCATTGCGCCTGTTATAGAAGCAACATGCATTTTTGAAACACCCTGTGTGCACACATAGCGTCGCATCGCGTCACATTTGCGCGCAGACTTTGCACGGTAGAGAGTTGGCCAGCGACTCACACACGGCATTATATAGCTTTCTCTCAGCCCGTGGTTACCTTAATGAATGCAATTTACTTAATAAGTCCAAGCCGTGGCCGCCTCCACTGTTTGCCGGACTTTATTTCAATAACGACGACGACGACGACGATGACGGCGCCATGGCGGCCACGAAAAATAGTTAACACGTTGACTGTCGTGCAAACTTTGCGTGCCCACTCTGTTACCGTCAAAGTTAAATATCGCTTTTGATTAAAGCGTAATGACAAAGTATTGCTTAATAACGTCAAAAGCCTTTGCGCTATTAGCGACCTTTTGAGCATTCTCTTAATTCGATTAGCTGATATTCGTGGTACACTCGATTGAAAAGTCAAGTGCCGCCCAGCAGCCAGTCACGTGTCACTCGACACGTCCACGTGGAATGTGTCAATGTTCTCGACCCTATGCAAAATGTCGCAAGGGCATACGCGAATAAGATGGTCAAGAGTGCTTTTAAATTTATTGAATTTCTGAATGACCCATTTGATTGCTTGTAAAGAAAGAAAGGGGGAGGGGAAAGAACCAGTTGCGATTTTTGTTATCCTCTATTCATTCTCTATCAGCATTCAAAGCCACAAGCCGATCTGAGGACTTTTGTTTTTTGCCCATTTTTCGACAGTTTTTTGGGTGCACTTCCGAAGATAATGCGAATTTCGACCAACGGCAAACGTCGTTCTGAGTTCTTTTCAACCCCCTACTACCCTTTGAGCTGGTTTTGCTGTCATTAACTAGGTGTAATTTAGGCCAAAGTACCCTTTCTTGATTGCCCAATGTCGTATTATAAAGGTAAGCCAGTCAAACATTTAAAATGGAGAGATACAAAGTTGAAAATTCACACAAATGTTTCTTCTTTTTTTACAAGTTATAGCTTATTCAGAATATATAGGTATCTGGCTCTTTCAGTATATCAATCGGTTTTGGGGCACACCCACCATCTTATTCGGCTATGCCTTTTGTGCGCGATCTTTGACACGCTCGGCGCGCATACCCTCATGCCCTAACAAATTACCGTGCCCGCGATATCTCGAATTGCCGTATATTCCGACTATCGTGACGCAATTCTCGGTCGTACCCCGTCATCATCTTATACCTCAGTCGCTCGTAATTCCGCGAGTCCGCAATCTTTCGATTTCACTCGGTGCGCGCGGCTCTAGTTAAGAGAAAAATATGTAACCCTAATGCCGTTCTCACGTGCGACTGCGTATTAACTTCCTCGCGAGAGTCGTCGCGTTAGCGGGAACAGTCTGCCGACGCGCGTGCACTGAGGAACGAAAGCGGGGAAGGAATGGATGAAAAAGAAAAAAGTAGGAACGGCACATTGTTGGGGATACAACGATGCAATATTAACACGCGCGTGGCTCGTATATGAGGCTGGCAGAGACGCGTGTCGCGATTAATTTCGAATGGGAATTGTGTGCGTCGGATAGGGGTGCGCGGAGGAGTGGAAAGAGAAGGGGGTTATGGGGGGAGAATCCTGCTAATTTCGAGACTGGGTGTACCGGAAAGCGCAAGAGATAGACAGTCCAGACAGTCATCAGTGAATTTGCGCGGCGCAGGAAAGTTTTCAATCTGGGTAGGTTCGCGTGCACGAGTGCCAGACGGCGGATAGCCGCTTCGAAGCAGTAGATTCACGGTCAGAGAGAGCGGGAGAATAGAACGTCAATACGGAGGCTCGTTACACCGCGATATGCCAGTGCCAACAAAGCAGTTCTGCTTGTTGGTCGAATGCATCGGCATAACTAACGTAAGCGCGGACAGAGAATCCAGAGCAGGACTCAAACGGTCCAATCAGGCTGCCCGAACGAAGATATACCCACATTGCCATTGTCCGAGCATCGCTGTCCGCGATAATTTCATGAAAATGTCCTACGCTCTGCTTACAGTCGCTAGTTACACGCCCGGCAATTGATCAGCCTAATTTACCCGCTTCCGGCAGCGTCGTACTTTGTCATTAATTTCGCGATCGCGTCCCGCCCAAAAGCTACTCCCTCGCGCGCCGTTCTTGGATTTTGCCGCACGATGCATTCAAGGACGTATGGGGAGTGACAAGAGTGCACACGAACAAAATACTTCGCCATATACGTTAGGCCCTTCAGGTCGAATCGTAGGGGGCAGCGGCTAGCATGCGAACAGCGTCGTTTCATTTTCTCACTGAATCGCTTCGAAGATTACCTCACCGTCGAACGGAATAAACTCCTTTGCTGTTCCTAAATTAAAATGTCGAATTAATCGACGAGCGTACCTTTTATGCGCGAGCAAACATAGCCCGTTAGTCATCTCGATCTCTCTTTCTCTTCTTTTTCACCGCTCTTTCCCTGGTACCTATCTCCCTTCTCGTTCATTTCTATGCCACTTCTCTTTATCTGCGCGCCCTTCCTCAACCGTTCCCTTCCTCTCTCTCTCTTCTCCCAATTCTCTTTCACCTTCACTTCCTTCCTCCGCAAGCGTGCGCGTTTACCTATCCGTCCATCTCCGGCCTTCCCTCTTGCAGTTTTTCTGCTCATCTCCCGCTTTCACGGTCTCGCTCGCTCGGTAAGAAAACGGACGTTAATCCGACAGAGGCCGTCTCGCTTTACAGAGGGATGTCGAACCGTGGAATGGAGGAATTGCCGATGAGAAAGAACGTCAGAGCGGCGCAATTACAGGGGCATGTACAGCTGGTTTCGTTCGATGATAATACCGGCGGAATGTCGAAAAGAATTTGCGAGCGAGACGGGGGAATAATTAATCGTCGGCGAAAGCGCCTTTATTTTAGGTCGTGTCATAATTGGCTTATCGATCGGCATCGCTCTCCATCGCGACCAATCGAAGTCACTTCGCCGACCTGGAAACCGAATAATTTCTCGTGATCGACCTGCTACGTGTCCGGAATCGAAGAGGACGGCTTTCCGCGGACGTGCAAACGGTGAAATTAAAATATACGCGACGTCCGAAGGTGCGAACGGTAAACCCATTGGCAGTGACAGCGTCTGCAATGAATAGTTTCGAACCATCCACGAATATCGTAAAATAAACTATAACCAAAGTTTTATTGCGTATTCGACGGAAGTATTAAAAAACATAATTCATTCTCTTCATTCAATGTAGAGTATCAAGTGGTTGCTTGAGTTTCTACGTTGACGGTATGAGACGATGTGTGTTGCACCAGTATTTGCGCAACACACGGCATTGATACCCATTGAAGAGTGGCGTTCGATATTGGCGCACACCGGCGCGGAATCAATAAAATGTTTTGAGACCCGCCATCCTTCTCAATCTCTGACGCTAGGACCTGCAAAAAATTCGCCCCTCACTTTGGGCAACGTTGATCCGTCGATCTGTCGATCGTCGGGACTGAAACGGCAGAAAGTGCGAAATTTCCGACCTGTGTAGCGTGCGAGGCGAAGTCAACCGTGAACAAGTCATTAAGAGCATTAGTGAGAATGTGTCAATAAAGGTCCTCTGCGAGGCAGAGGGATTTCCGGGGTGTGAGTGGGCACCGACGGCAGTAAATCCCGCAGTGATTATCCACGATTCATTGGCAACCGGGGATTTCTTAATCCGACAAGTTACCCGATAAATTAATCTCGAATAAAGTTTCTCATCCCACGAGTAATTGATAGTCTACGGATAGTCCCAACTTCGGCCTCATCCGTCCTCTTTCCCAGAAAGATCTGTGGCATATGTGACAACCCGAAGTGTCCACCGTGTCACTCTCGGTCGACGTTAAAAGAAAAGTGCGGAACTTATACCCAGATACGGAAAAACGTTCCCGTATTACAATGTTTCATGCCCTTAACCGAGCGCGACGGATATGCACACGTGAAACGGCGAATAATTCATGCTAACCCCAAGAACCGACTAGGGCGACTAACCCTGTAACGAAGAAAATACCAGATGCCGAGGGTAAAATACTTGGCGGAGGCATTCGCGGGTAATTTCACTTGTACGAGAACGTGACGCGTACGTGTCTGCGTACGTATACACCGACGTACGTTTGCATGGGGTAGGTGTATGTGCACGCTTTATCGTTGCTCGATCGCAACGACAGTGAGAGTGCATTAATTTACCAGCAGGGACGTATTACGTCGGGTCGCCTTTCACCCCACTGACGTGGCCTCATGTAACGGAAGGTCGGGGTAATTAAAATAAGAGCTCCGAGTTTGCGCTGAATGCTATCTTAGCGTCGCGGTTAACCTCCTGGGATCCAAAAGCATTTTGGCTCACCTACACGCTCGCAATTGACAGGTATACCGGTCCGTACTGGCATGTGCTTAACGGGGACTCCTTCTGTGCTCGCTGACACCACATCGGGCTAACTTGCGGCAGACTTTAGAGTTTAGTTAGCAACGGAGTCCGCATCTCATGTTAGTCTGATTACTCGGAGACCCGACCCAAATGTGTGGCATGTTGTTTCTACCGAGATAACAACCTCCGTACAGGGACGGCGACCTTGGAGAGATACACTTACGAATAATTCGTCGAAACTAATTTCGAGGGTGTCTGGCTTCAGTTCATTGGACCTCGCTTGCCGGTCATGAGAAAAAAAAGCTGCGGGTCGCTGTGCAGGTAATGATATATTTCGAGTTTCCGTGAGCAAGATAATTTCGTTTACCCGCGGAACTAATTGGCACAGAGGGTTGACACGTACAGGATGTAGGCACAATTAATCTGCACGTGCGTGCAGTGTCGAGTTCGTACCAAAGAAAAGTTTGCCGGGAAGGATGGGTAAAATAAGTCTCATAGCTGGTTCAATGCTGACACGACACCATAAACTCTTTCAAGAAGTCGGTCACACCTAAATGCATTCCTCTGTTGAAATCTAATTCAATTAAGATTGCATGTCGGTCCTATGTTACGCGGCGACAGTGATGAAAGGCACTGTTTCTCCGCCGCGGCACAAATTTGTCATGAAAATGTCAAATTATAAATATTGCCCAGAAAGCGGCCGTTCAGTTGACGGAAAAGAAGAATCATCATGCTAATTAATGAATTTCCAGTATAAAAATGGTAGTATCTAAATTGGGGTATAATCTAAAAGCATAAGCGTGCTCGGTCCGCGGATAAAATGAATAAAACATCATGGGAAATGGATGCGAGAAACTGAATGTAATACGCGTTTCAAAATGCGGTCCGGCAGAAATATCCCGGAAAATAGAAACGGACGCGGCGGAAAATTCAGCGGGCGGTTAGAAAGAGCATTCCGGGACGCAGTCGAAAAAGGAATTAAGTCGCGTCGGGTTCTCGAAGCTTGGACCGTTCGGCCGGGACCTCATCATAATGAGCTTACGTCGGCCAGCGAACGGCGGCGAACAATTGGACCGATTAAAAGTTAAGGGTATTCGGCCCTCCGCTCCATCTTTCCCGAACTTTCCGCGAAACTAACGCAACGCAGCGGACTTCCTTTAGCGAAATATTAGCGTTTAACGAGCTATCTGACGTGCGATACGGCGTAGACCGGTAGCCGGCCATTAAATTCACAGCCGAGGGAAGCCGGGCGAGCTTTGATGTGTAGCGCGGTTTGATTACACTGCGATTCAAATGACACACGCCCGCAGAAGCCGTTTCCAGGGAACGAGATATTATATCATAGAGGCTAACCGCTTCACCTCGTTCTCACTGTTATCCACTGTCTCTTTAGCGAGCTGCGACTAATTCGTCATAATTATCCTGGATCGGCCAAGGACTCGGGACACCTACGGGACCCGACGCTCTCGAATCCTCCGCTCGACTCGTTCTTCATTTTAAATCCGATCTGCGGATTTCGCGTCGGAGGATAGGTCCGCAACTTCATTTTCTCGATGCCAACGCTCGCGGGAATACTGTATGCCCGACGTAAATCGATACTGCGAGGCGAGCCTTTGCAGAAAAAAGAGCGGACGCGGAGCGGCAGATATGACGCGTGCCCATGATTCTATCGATGATAATCCGGAGGGTGACGTGTACGCCGATGTGTACGAACACGTAAGCGTTAGAAAGTTGTGACTTCGATGTCAACGCGTTGCTCCTCGCCCTGACCGCGCGAGACACGTTTCTAGAGCAAAATCTAGCTTGCGGGACTGCGGAAGGCGCCCGCGACGATGATCGAATTATTCCTAAAGTCAACGACCTATCAGCCTGAGCGAATTCGATCCTTCGTCCCTCTTTAGCGTCATCATTCTTAATGCGACCTACCGAAAGTGGTAGGTATATACCGACGACAACGGTCTACCCTATGATTTTGCCCCCTCGCCAAATTCCATGTTTCGTCAAAATAGTCGGACACTTGGCACGACGCTTGTTAGTTGTCCCCATGTTTCCGGCTACGCACACATATCGAGGCCGGCAGGTAGGTATATAGAGGTTCGACGCGCGTACACGTCGACGTGGGTCTGTACGGCAGACTCTAATTCGTTGCAATCAGGGAAACCTTCGTTGCTGTTTGCCCACCTTGTTGCGCCTCTATTAGTTCCGCGTCAGAAAGCATGGCCACGTGATTTGTATCCCCAATGCGTCGGTATGTCTAATCCGGCATCATGCGAGTCCCGGATCCAAAGAAGAGACGCGCACACCCCCAAAACGCCACCCTAACGGCAGCTCACCGAGAGCTTCCACGGGATGGCGAGCTACGAATACATCACGCGGAATCTTCTGTTGGCTTGGCAGCTGTAATTGGATTTGGTAAACTACGTTCGTACTAGCTTAACGCAACTGCGCGCGCGCGCCTCCTTGCAAAACATAATTTACGTTATCCGCCGCAAATATTTGCGTCCGATTCCGGAGGTCTTCATTCCCTCCGCAGATCGATAGCGGTCGTTTTCGATCTCCTTAAAGGCGGTACAGAACGTTTGTCGAATGCCGCTGTCTCGTTTCGCCAGACTCGCGATTGTCTACGAGCGACATTGCGCCGGAAGTGCATCGCGGATTTCCCTCCCTGAAAAAGAGAGGGAAAAAGCGCCGCCGCCGACGCCGACGCCACCGTCAGGGCCGTGCGACGAAACGTTCGTGCAGGAATCTATGCGCAGTTTCGCATAATGCATCTTTTATGCGGATGCCTCGGCGGGAAGAGTCATTGCACTTTAGAAATCAATAGGCAGCCGATACCGGTCTGGGATAGAACGCTCTTATAGACGCTCTTATTTTTACCCGCGCCTTTGTCACAACATTCGGGTGTAAGGTAAAAGCTCCGATGCGATCGGCGACGTCGGGCAAGGAATTAAGGACGGTAGACGGCGTCCTTCTCATCGACGATTCTCGCTCGTCGCATTAACGGGCCGCATCTCTGTTTTGCATCGTTCAATTTCCATTAACCGGCCTCCGAATAAAATGTTCCTTTTTACGCGAACGCCGTGTCTCGCGATAATTGCATAATTCCGTCCTGTTCGAGGCAGATAAGAGGATTCCGAAGGTAAAAAGGTTCGATAATGAACTTTTCTCCACTGGATGCCTTCCCGCTGGCCAGGAGCTTAACGAGTCGTTATTACTTTTGTTACTTCGTAACAGCGGCCGATATCAAAGATGGCAGGGAACTAGGCGGAGGAGGGGTAGGCAATGGGTTAGAGGGAAGTGTAGAGAGCGAAGCTGAGCAAATCGCGACTCTTTCGGCCGAAAGACCGTGTCGAAGGGAACGTGAGCTAAGGAACTTTGGTCGTTACGCAAGCTCGTCCAACAAAAGAAGGCGCAGCTCACGAAATTGTTCAGGTCTAGGCGTAGAGGAGCGCCCGTTCGAAAGTGCAATTGCGCTTGTGAGAACTTATCGAGTACCTGATCTCGTTACTCATCCCACTCTCCTGCACGGCGGGCGAGCTTCTTTCGAAGTTGATCTAAAACATCCATTAACGAGTCTCCGGTGGAAAGCCTCCCCCGCACTCACCCCTCTCATCCCACTCACCCTCTATCCCTACCGAGCAGGCCGGATAGTTCGTAATGGCGACCGATGCCGAATCCGCGAGAATTTCGAGGGGACATCGGGAATGGAAGTGGCCGTTTCCGATTTTTCAAGCGGTCGGAGGGCTCGAAAAAAAATCCGCCCACGCCGGGAGAGTATACAGCAGTGAAAAATTGGAAAAGTTAATTATCCCCGAGCCGGCCGCAGCCACCACCGCCGCCACCACCGCCGCCATTGTGGTGCGCGAAGGTAGACGCGTATTCTACGTTTCAATGAAAATTCACCCTTACCACGGCGAACGCCGCGCTGGAAGTCGAACTTTTGAAACGAGCGGCGGCCTCCTCCTCCTCCTCTTCTCCTCCACCGCCCCGTTCCACCCCCCGCCCGAACCTAGCCTCCTGTCCGGAAAGTAAAAACCCCGACTCTTGTGCGGTGAAATACATTTCGAGATTTTACGCGCAACGGAGCCCGGCGTCGAAACTTTTGATTATGAACTGTCATTACCCACGACTGTCGGAACATTTATGGAAATGGTTCGCCGATCAAGAGCTCATTTCCAGAAATGCAGCTCGCCCTCGCTGTTTCATCGGAAGTATGAGACGCGTTAACGTGTCACCGTTCGTACAGCGTGCCACTGGAAAAATCGTAATATCGCCATTACGGTTCCCGGGATAGTTCGGATGAATCGTGCACTGCGGATTTTTTAGCGACTCGTCCGAGTTTGTGCGTCGACGTGACGAGGAGCGGATTCATTGTCGGAACTTATTTCATTTCCCCGAAAAGTTCGACACCCCGTGGCAGCGCTACCAGCAGCCGGGAACAAGGAATTGCGAGGATATCATACGGGCTCCTCGTTAGACTCGAGTCTCGTAACCGTTCGACCGAATGCACCGCTACGCTTTGTATCGGCGTACATAGGTATATACGCGTACATAAGCCCTGCGCCGCTCGGCGACCGTTCTTTCACTAATTAGACGCTCATTCTTTGATCTCGAGGGCGCGATCTAGCAAATAGACGACATTATCGATTTTCCGGATTGACGCTCGGCTGACCCGGCGCAGCCAAGAAGATCTCTTCCTCTTTTTCATTTCGCCTCCTTCGCTCACACTTTAAGTATCGCACCACTCGAACGCGTCAAAGAACTGCCTTAAGAATCTAATCCGACCGAGGACGACGGCCCTACATTAAGGGTCGGCCGTCGAAAGTTATTCGTTAATAACGTAGCGTTCGAACGGTAGTCTTATGCCTCCTTCGCGGATAAGTTTAATCATTCGCATGAACGACCGCCTTACTGCGCATCATCTCGAGCTAATGGCAGTAGGCGAGCGGAAGAGACTCTGCCCTCTTTCGCTCGAATGAGATTTTTCGCGGAACGTACCGGCTTGCATGTCCCAATATACAATGCTATCCCGCTCGACGTCGCGATCTTAGCCAAATCTCGCGGGATTACTGTCATAAGGCAGATCCGACTCGACTGGCTCGGCCGGCCCGGCCCGCATGGCAGGCAGGAACACACTGCGACAAATTTAGATTCCAATTTACCCCCGAAATGCGGTCGGGCGCAGGCACTGCATCCTCGTGGAATTTCATGCTCATTCGCTGCCGGGGCGAAACAAGTATTATGCGGCGAACAAACTAACGACAGTCTTACGTTACCATTAGAGTGCGAAAATACGGAGCGGTTTTTCATGAAAATGCGCTCTTCTATACGACGGCGTTAGACCTTTTTTCGCGGTTTGCGCTTCTATGATAATTACGCGTCAGCTAACGGGTTGGTCATTATGCGCTGGCGGGAAATCGTAAAAATTCTTTCGTTCGACCTCACCGCCCCGCCGGTGGCATTCTACGTCTCCTTCCTCATTCTGGCAGCTCGCTATCCCGCTCTCCACGGAATTCGGCATCGTTCCTCAAGATCCACTTTTCCGTTGGCCCACGTCGGCTATCGCGATCGCTCGTTTCACCTGTCGGCAGTGTAATAAACGTGATGCGACTCCTCAAAGGCCCAGAATAGGGTTGCATTTGTATTGACTACCCGAACGGTGATTCTATTTTTGTACGAACGGGCATTACAGTAGGTCAAGACGAGTTGCACGAATGGAAGGAGATTCCTTCTATTGTGCGCAATGGGATGGGTGGAACGGAAGTGGGGGGCAGGGCAGAACTCCAATATTCGGAATTTATAACCCCTCGTAACTCAGTCGGTTTCTGCACCTAATACCCACATCCACCCCCTGCCCGCCCTCCCTCGGTACGCCCCGTGTACGCAAACCCCTCTTTCGAATTGCCCAAAATACTCTTGCCCTTTCATGCCGCCGTCATTACCATTTTTTTCCATAGCCAGGCTCGCACGCTACTTCTCGTTTGACGTGAAATGAGAAAGAGACATTTTTCCAACTTATCGGCGCCTGTTGTGTAATTCCACCGGCGAAGCACTTGACAATATTAATTATTTTAATTGCGAGAACGCGTATGCTGCACGTGAATTGGATAGGAAACAGGAAACATTGTACTTCGCATGACGGGGTGGCGTTAACGGTATATCAGTGGAAGGTGGTGTAATAATTTTTCGACGAGCGCGGGCGAGCGTCGGCTTTGTCCGGATCTTTTAATTGCCCCTTTTGTTATGTAAAACCCGGAGTGATGAACTTGACTTTGGACCACGAGCCGCTGCTCTCTTCCGAGGGCTCCGTTCAAAAAATTACATTAATATTCCAGCGACTTTATTGTGAAAATACCTTGTCCTGCTTATGCAGGCAATTATATTCAGCCGTGAGGTATGGAAAATATTTCGTACGACAACCGAATTATGTCCCTTTTGTGTATATTCCGGGGGACAAACCTCCATACGGTATTTTATACACTTCCCTTTTCTCCTCCCTCCGGCGTTATATAATAATAACTCTAGCGTCTGTCACCCACGCCGGATACTTTTCAGCGATGCCGCGGATGCAGATAGCCGAATCAAAACTTTCGACAATTGTTGCAGCCGCGATAGTTTTCCGATGCAAACATTTGCGGGGCCGTACGGTGTATCAAAACGTTGCACTCCCGGCGAACGCTAATATCGGTAACGAAACCCGACGTTCTACCGACGAATGATCTATGCCACCCTCTATCGGCATACACGAAAATGTACTCACAATTGGGGAAGCTAATGAATCATACAACTTTTCAAATCTCCCCTCCGCACGTTACCGTCGCGTATCCGACGATAACTTATGTATCAATGCGCCTTCGATACTTTTGCCCCCATCGCAGCCGTATGCGGAAGACAGTTCAATGTCAGGCGCGATAAAGTATTTCCGAGCGTAAAACCGCTCGACCGATGAAGGATGGCCGTCGTTCACGGCTAATCAGCTTACCGCGCTAATTGTCGGGCCACTCTTTTTACATGAGGACGGTAACGGCGCGGGCCGTGAACTGATTTACTACTCGGCAGATCACGCGAGAGCCAACCGACGCGACCGCGCGACACTAAAGCCTTATTGATTTCGCATTCCGGCATAAACAGCGCGTCGGCCTCGTTCTTACCCCTGGAACGTATTATACACCGATAAATTCGCGTAATCGCATAATTCAGGGCAATCGTAGTGGGTAGTCAGAGGAGCTGCTCGAGAAAAATATAACCCCGTCGGGATTCGCTTCGGGGCCGAGGGGAGGGTGAGCGCGAGCGGGGGATGCTGTGGGGGGGGGGGCTCCCTATACATTCACCTTCTTCCACACTTCCGCCTTCGAGTCCGCGCAGAGACGGCTTCCTGCGAGGGTCCCTCCCTCTTTCACATTGCCCTCCCCCGCAGGCCGGCTCTCTGTATTTTAATGGGCAGCCGTAAAGTACAGGAAAATTAAAAATTCATACCAGGGAAAATTTAAGAGTCCCTCCCCCGCCCCGCTGTATATACGTATAACGGACTGCATTTACGTCAGGCGCTCTCGTTGCACGCGTACATTTATTTGTCCGTCCTCTTAGCCGCCTCGTTGCTCGAAGCTTTTCCTTCTCGCCCTTCTGCCTCTCGGATCTCGCGCCCCCTTCACTCCCCTCGCCTTTGCTCCCACCACGCTTTCCACCCCTGACTATCTTCCCGCTTCTTCTATCTTACCGAAGCCACGTCCCTTCGTTCCTCACCCTACGCGGAACTCAACCTTGTGCCTCTCTCTTTCTGGCTCCTTACCTCCCTTCCCTTCCCTTCCCGCTCCTTTTCTCACCCCTTTTCCCTTGCTTCCTACTTCTTTCCGCCGACATCTTCAGCGCTCTCTTGTGTTGCTCCTTGCTTCTAAGGCTCTCTCTCCCTCTCGCCCCCCCTCACTGTCTCTCTCTCACTCTCTCTCTCTCTCTCTCTCTCTCTCTCTCTCTCTCTCCCTCGTTCTCGCTCGATCTCTGTCCTACGCCCTCGCCCCACCCCGGTCGTTTTCTCTGGTTCCTTCGTTTTTCACCTCTCCTTTTTAGCCTCGTAGTCAGTACCGCCGGGCGGAAACACGGAACAGGAAACCCAGGCGAGGCCGAGAAGAAATGCACACAAGGTCTCGACGTTTCTATGGAAATCCCTTTCGCATTTCGTTTTGCGACCCACTTTGACGCTTTTCACCTCTGTCTCAAATTACTTGACCCATCCTACCGTCCCCGTCCCTTTACCCCGTCGCGCACACCTATCCGCGCCGCTTTGCCATTCCGACTGGCGCGTACATACGTACGTGCGATGTAAGTCGCGGCGTCATTCACGTCAAGATTTCTTCCAGTCCCGCATGCTTAGCACATTGACTGCCGTCCGGTATTGCTTGACGCTTCGCCCGAGGTCACGGTGAAACGCTTCTCGCGTCTTAGTCTTCCGTTTTCCCGACTTTTGCTTCAGAGATAAGAGAAAATGACGGCTATTGAGCACGGGTCTGGGTCAAAAATACGTGCGACATTAATCTTCTTGTTGCACGTTTCAAATGTGTACCGCCCGACGAACGATGTCAGAGGAATACAGTACTCTGAGACGGATACTTTGAATCTCTGTACGGTATTAATAAACATTTCTTTCGTGTCCAGTTTCATTGGCTCGCTCAAACGCTCGGTTGCCAAGGCTAAAGTACGAACGTCAATGTTGAATAAGGATTCACTTGCATGCGCGACGTATTATGGGAACAATGAAAAACGGGGTTACAAGACTGGCGCAGCGAGACTGGACGGTCGGTGTAAAGTGTGGAAAGAAGCGCCGTGACAAGTTTTTCTATTAAACGGGGGAGTTCCACGTTTGTAAGTCCAAAGTGTCCAAACTTAAGTAAAACATGCCCTGCATGTGAAGTGAACGATGACATTTATCCCGCGGGAATTTCGTTATACTCGTACTTCGCGTTCTACGAAGATTCTTCCCGACTTCGAATACATTTTATACCGCCGGCGGGGAGAATAACGGCGAAGATCAGAAGCGGCGAGTAAAGAATGGACTTTTTTGCTTAGCCTGGTTGTGATGCAGCGCTGGGAGCGGAATAGGGTTCGGTGGGCAATTTGTCTCGTCTCATTTTGTGGACTTTCCACGGTGGAATGTACGTAGAACCGTCGGTGTTCGCGCCGTGTTTCGCGTTTTGCGGATAGCAAAGTTTGCACTTCGGGCATTAGTTATCATTAGCGCTCGATGATTAGACGAGATTAAAATAACCGCGAATGGCGGCGGGCAGAACTCGCTCGGCTGGCTCTCTGCCTGACCATCCAGGAAATCCGAGATTTGGCGCGTTCTGCGCACTGTATAATAACAGTAATGTTGCATAAACTGTTCTATCGATTCTCTACCGAAATGCGCGATACACTGGCCATTCGTCTACACTTTATGCAATTGACTCGTAACTCCGATACGATAGCATGGCACACACTACGAACGAGGGAATGTTTATGAGAGCTAAGAAATTCTAGCTAAACGGCGAATAAAATATTGAACTTCTCGACGCAAGATGGGTGACGCAAATTCGCTCGAAAAACTGTGCACGCCGTTTGATATTAACGGGGTGTAAGAACAGTGGTGGGGCGAAATTACTCGAAGCCGGGAACGTAACGCGATCGTTACATTCTAATTACGGGCGCGTATTCGTTTCGCTGGCATGATTCACCTGTGCCCGCGTGACGGCGTCCTCTCTCAAAGAACTCGGCTGCCCCCTTTCAACGGTATCAAAACGTAATTACAGCACGTGCAAATGAGTCCACACTCGAAAGTTATTGCATAGGCGATTAAATTTGCGCACCGACCTCTGCCGTCATGGGGGCCGCGGGACGATGGTGCGCCATAAGGCAAACGAACAGATCGTCGAGCCGATAATTGAATAGTTCGGGGCACAGACGAATAAACCGAAGCGCAACCGTACGCTGCAGTCGGTCGTTCGCCAAAGAGTAACGATCATCGCCTCGTCTCGTTTATCGGGCCAATTTCCCCTGTTTGTCGAAGTTGAGCGCTCTCTGCGACATAATTTTCGAGAGGCAGAGCCCGCGGACACGTAGGGGCGGAAGTGGAGATAGATAGCTAGCAGGGACAGAGGTGGCAGACAGGAGGGGGTGGAAAAGAAAAAGGAGGATGAAGAAGTAATAGTTAGTCGAATCGAAAGGGAGGGAGAGAAAGTTCGAGGGAGCGCTAAGAGGGGTACGTGACGATGAAGGAGAAAAAGGGGTTTTCAACGTACGACTCCCCCGACGATGGGGTTGCGCACACCGATACGCTCACATTCGAGTCGCGTACGGAGCTGCGCGCGCGATTCTTCGCTTCTTCATTAGTGGAAGTACCATTATTATTGTCATTATCGCAACGGGGTTTGGCGATGAAATGAGAGAAAACCGAGTCTCGTCGAGAGTCCCGTTTAGTCGGTTTTTTAATTGGCGACCACTGCCGTCGCCGCCGCTGCACCGGTGGTACGAGATGACGTTCGAGTATAAATTATGTAAGGGAGACGACGGCAGGGCTGTCGACGATAACGTCGGCAGGCATGCCAATGCGACTGTTGATATTCGTATGGAGGTGGAGAAAAAATTTATGCCGCGTCAACCCGTAATTTCATCGCGACGCGATCGGTCGAGCGGAATATACGCCAAAGAGAAACGAGGGGGATGGGGTGGTATCTAAGGGGAATGTTTCGTGAAAATTGTCAGCTTGACGAGGATTTGTTACGAATGTACCTTTCATCCTCCGCGTCGTCTGGGGGATGAAAAATGTGCGCGCGAGATGCGCGCCGCGATCAACGTCAATTGCTCGAAATTAAATTTACCTTATTGATGTAATGAAAGTCCCGGGTTATTTTAATGGCGAAATGATTTATGTGGCGATAGACAACCCTTAACGATAAATAAATATCTAAACAGAGAGAATGATGTTAAGATGTTACGTTTCAAGTATCGTACGCCTTCAGTTCATTTGTCTCTAATCCCTGCCTTCTTTGTCCCTAGCGATATCCTGTCTTTGATAGAAACGCGCATTCCATGGTATATTGGATTCTCCCTTAGATATTAGCCTGACAGTCTGCCCGATCCCAATCAAATTTGAGGGATAATAGAACGATAGAGTGCATTATGATCTTACAATCGGTAATTGAGTTGGATATTGTGACCGGGAGATTATACGATTATCACTGATCGCCACAAGATCATCCTGCCCATTGGTGTTTGTAAAAGAGATTAAACCTGTCTAGATAAGGCTAATTGAGTGCCGATAAGTGCTGAAAAATTAGAGGATAAAGGAGACAATGTGACCTAAATTATGAAACAGCCGTCATTTTATTTATTTTACCGTGTGCGCTTCGGCAATTTTAATACTAAAGTCAAATAAGGCGCGGAACTAATGAAAAGTGTAACGTTTCGAGAGACACGCTGAATCAGTGTTCAATAATTATAATCACAAAATGTTTTCGATGCAGCGTCGGCAATAGAACTTAATACTTATGCACGTTATACTAACGGCATGAAATATTTAATCCAGTAATGGTAATCAAACTCTGGCGCACGTTTGATCCGCTACCAGTGATCAGATGTACTGTTTATTTTTAACTAAACGAATGTCAATAAGTGGAATATTCTCCTCTGAAATTGCCAGTAAACTGGTTTAAATTACACAGCATAAATCAAATTATTCTGTGCAGTTTACTTCCACGCCTTGCGCATCTACACGTATGCAGCCGGTTAATATGCTCAATTTAACGATTTTTCTTCCTCAAATCGCCACCAAAAGCAGTGATTTAAAAGCTCGTTATCTTTCACGTCGCGCTAATTTACACTTTTCACATCATCGGAAATCTTCCAATGTTCATTACTCCCTAACTAACTAAGCGTCACTGCTACTTCCCTTCTTTTAAGGGCATACCTTGTCGGCAAAAGGGGATGCAGCATCTAAAATCTTATCCGCACTCGTTATACCCAGACCATGCACTTAGTGCCTAACCCAAATCCGCATCTTCCAGAGAACGTTCCCAACTTATTACGATGTCAATTTAACTGAGATTTACCTTACAGCCCCGTACACAAGCCCGTTCCCTACAGTTTCGTTTACATCGCGTCCGTTACATCCGGGCAGCCACTACATCTAGTCATTTTATCTGATGGCACACGGAACAATGTGTATACCACGAGCACCGACACCAGCCCGTCTAATTCCCAGCTACTCATGTTCATGACCACTTTGCGCGCGCGGCCCGCAAGTGGAACACCAACACATCGATGATGCAGATTTTGCGTCATATCGACGCATCGATATTGAAGCTTGCGCGCCAAGCAACATCGCCTCCATATTAAAAACCGCGTTTCCCTTTCAAACGAGCCGGCCCCGCTTTATCAACTTATAGGTAACATTCAAGCGACGTCGACGCGACAAGCCAGAGACAGTTTTAAAGCTAACAATCAGGCACAGCTCGAGTTCTCCGGTCTCTTCGACCGTTTTACGACCGAACGCATTTTTGCATGTGCACTCTACCAAAAAAGTGCACGCTTCCACCTACATGTTCATGCACGCGCGAATGCCTCTCTAATTTAGTGGCCGCGCCGGGCCGAAGCGGAATATGTACCCGGGGCTCCGTGTAGTTCCACGTCGAAGTTAGGCTCGTCCGGCAGAATGTCGGAGCATCGTCGTTGCCGGGCTCGTTGTCGAGCGGTTCATGAGAGAATGACTCGGGCTGGAGGGCGATTCACTCGGAAACGAGTCGCGTTTATTTCGAGCGACGCTTTTGACGAACCGCCTCCGGGGTTAAATTTAACGCCATACACGTTTGGACAGCGAGAGATCGGAAACGAGTCCGCGATAAGCGCCCGCGACCCCTACTACCTACGGCTACAACCGGATCCTCACGATCAATGCCCTGTTATTTTTTCAACTCCGAGGGGATCGAGGCCTCCCTACGTCGTAGTCTTCGACCCTCGTTTTGTAATCCGATTCCGAAATGTGTTCGCTGTCTTTCGGCGAAAGTGGTGCGTCACTGTAAGCGGAGGAGCAAATATCGGTGGGGTGGCGCGCGAGCTGGTATTGTTAGGAGAATGTTATGCGACATTGGGATCGCCCGTTCGCGAAACAGAGACTCGATGACACCCAGGGAGGTTGTAATTGTGGGCGATAGGTTTATGTCGTCTGAGTGGATTTATGAGCGGAGGATCGACAGTCTTTTGTATTGGGACTCATGAGACATGAAACGTTCGTTGGTTTAGACTCCTGAGATAGTCTTTAGAATTTTAATCGCCCTCCTTAGGTGGGGTTCATTTTGTTACGAGTCCGCAGAGATCGGATTGTTTGGTAATTAAAAAATATACATGGAGGAACTCCACATAATCAAACGCTTTTCGGTATCGATCGTCTTCGACGGGGAACGCGAAACGGGGTCGCGAGTTGTCAATTCGGATCGATGACATCCACCGACGAGCGTATTCCTGCTGCGACATATCGTATGTTTATCTGTTGACGCTGAGCTTGGCGAGCAAAAAAAAGTGCGACGCCCCGACATTCGTCGACGCTCTTTCGCTCGGATGCATATATCATCGGATCATTCCATCTCCTCCGTCGCTTGTCCGTCAATACCGAAACTTACTCGAGTCGCGATATTTAACCGGCAAAACGTATCGTTCCGCTTCTCTTTACACGCATGCGAACGATAAACAGAGGAGTACGGACGAGCGAGCCGTACCCGGCGAACGAACGATCTCCATTTGACAGAGCGCGCCTCGTAAATACCGCCTCGTTGTTATTTTTCCCCTGTATCCGGTCAATATCTATATATCTGCATGCGCCTCGACGGCTGCGCGGGAGGGGACGGAGAGAAGGCACGCGTACCTCCATACAGGCCGATACATAACTGAATTTTCTCCTAGCGATATGGCACTCTTCAAAGTCAATTTGCATGCGAGTCGCGCGCATGTGATACGCTCCGGCAGATAGCTCACGTACTTCGCAGAGAGACGCCCGATTAACTTGGGAATTACGAAAAAATGTAAAGGGAGAAAAACGGCGGGAGCCTGTCGCAGCGTGTCCCGACGGTGCCGAAATCGTCGGTGGAACGAGGCGGATGCCACGGCGGACGGAGCGAGAGGGCGGTACAATCGAGTGAGGAGGAGTGAGAGAGAGAAGGGAGGGTCGAGGAAGAGAGCGGGCATCGACGCTGTGCGTAAGCCGTCATTATAAAGCCATTTACGGTACGACGGTTCGGCGTAAAAATACTCTCCGTCAAATCCTCTTCGGCGTATTCATGAGGAGCGCGCACGGTAATGTATTCGGATTATTTAAATATGGTGGCGGAGAGTGTCGATGCTCGAGTTATAATCCTGAAAACCTTTGGCAACCGCTCTTTAAAGAAGGTACCCTCCCCTCTCCTCGTTGCCACCCACCCCCATCCCCCGGCTCCTTTCACCCTCGGACCTCCAGTACTCCCGCCCCTTAACGATGTCGCAAGAACACTTGTCCTGCGCCGCAGATTTTCCATCTCTTCCACTTCTCACTTTCTCTGCCTCTCCTTCGCACGCCCGCGCGCTCTCAGCCTCCTTCTTTCTTCTTCACTACCCTCTCGACTCTTCTGTCCGGCCTGCCCGGCACCCCGCCTCGTCCTCGGCCGTTGAACGTTTCCTCGACCCTCCGCGCGACTCGCTCCTTAACTGCACGCTTTAATTTTGCATTCAGGACTGTTGCGGCTTCTCGTAATTATAAACTTGACTCGGTCGAGGTGAGTCCTTCAGCTGGCCTCCGTCCGCTTTCGCTCGGCCCCGCTTGGCTTCGAGCTGGGCCTTTGCCGCTACGCAGCGGCTTGCCACCGGCTTGCGACCGGCTTGCGACAAGCTTGCCACCAGGTTGCTCAGTGGCTTGCGACCTGCTTGCGAACGGCTTGCGAACGGCTTGCGAACGGCTTGCGAGCGGCTTGCGAGCGGCTTGCCGCCGGAATCGCCGCGGAACGAGACCCATATCCATCTGGATTTACGTGTACCACCTGAGCAAGCGAAGGCTACTTCATCAGTGAGGTCACGTACGGTTCTCTTGCCCGTTTGAATGATGAGATCGTCCGGGCGGCATTGTCCTTCCCGGCGCCGATCTCCAGGAGATTGAATAATAATTCGTGCACGAATTACGAGTGCTTAGCCGCTGTCGCTCTGATTCCGACGGTAATCGCGGAATTAAATGCTACTACAGGTGAATTTCGCGTGCAATCTGACCGGCGTAATTGTCTCTGGCTGATTTATGCGCGCTGATTTACGTCGCAATCGGTTCGTCTAATTGCAGTTAACGTTATCCGTCCTGGCAAAATTGTAAATCAAACAGGAGACAATGGTTAAGTGGCGCGAATTTTCCGTCCAGGTAACTGATGGCCGCCGGTACGTACGTACGCCGTTGGGTACGTAACGCGTGCAGAGATGTCGCGGACAAACGCTGCATGAAAAATCGTAAGTAACGCGAGTATCGTTAAGTGCCACTCGTTCATCTCCTCGGGAATGTTTTATCGACGGCGCGCAAGATGAATTCGAGAAATACGAGTTATAAGGTGTAACGCGGTATCGGCGGGCGACCATAAATATCGCCGTGCCTAGGCAGTGCCGGGCTGTATACTGAAAATACTAAAGTGGGATGGACCGGTCGGAAAACATCAATACTACGCGGCGTGTCGAGTGACAGATACATTTCTACCCTATTCCGGGGGAGTTTCGGCGACAGTTCCGACGTAGTAGACGCGCCACCGGGAGGAATAATGATTCATAGAACGGCGTGTTTACTTTGAACTACTTGCCGCCCCTGCCGACCAGCGGCGATACACTCGACGAATAATATTCAATATTGATTTAACAAGATTCGGTAGTGCGCGCGAGGCGGGGAGTAACGCTTGCAGTGATTTGTCAACGTCTTGTCGCCGATAGTACGAACTCTCCCTATCTGCTCGAGCCTGCCTCGAACGAACTCGCAGCCCCCATCCTAACCCCCCCCCCCCCCCATACCCTCGCCTGTCTCACTGTCCGTCTCTCTGCGAACGATAGCGCGCCACTGCATTTACGGCCAATTCGAGTCGCGCCTCGGCTCATTTCACTGATAAATTAAGTGCCCGCTCGCCGATACGAGACAATGAATTTAGCGCATAACGAGCAGGGCTGCCTCTAATAAATCAAAAGCCTGGGAGGCCGCGCGCAATTACACGCTTTCGGACTTTCGGGTCCCGCTCGCTTACGTGTCGTTGCAGGCACACGTCCTATCGGACTTTGTCAGGGTGCGGCAATCGCGGAAACGGTCTCGTTTTCGCAATCAATTTTGCGTGCGATCGCGATGGACGAGCTTCATTCTGTACGGCGACGCCGTTGATTATCGTCTTCCTCGCGGCACGCATCTCTGCCCCCATCTTGGCGGGTGCCCCACGGGAGCAGAAGCGGTCTGAAGCCAGGTTTCCTGCCCTCCCGGCCGATCGACGTCAACCTCGCTTCCATCCCGCGGCAAGCTAAATTACAGCCGGCTTTTCCTTATCGCTCACGAAACTGCGCTACGCCCCGCGAAACTCAGCCTTTGCGCTCGCGTTTCGCCTCAGTTTTCCGGCTTAATTAATCAAGCATGCCCTGCCAGCCGGGGCCCCGACGGTCGACTGGCCATATCCCGAATTGCATCGTGCGTTTAAGCTTTTCCACGACACAGGGCAGTAAATTTATCGCTTGACTTGAAATGCACCTACCGTGTAACGTGCCATGTCCGTTCGCGGCCCTGATACATGCACAGAGAATATTACGCCGGCGGGGAGGGGGGGCCTCGGCTCGGCGATACGAACGGAGCCGAATGAATTCCAAGCGTGGCTGCGGGGGTGTACTTGTTCGATGTAAACGCTCGTACGCAATAAGCAATTACGCGCGCATGGAAATGGTCACTTACAGCCTCGCGGATACATTTACGAGATTCGAGGGACCGAGTGAACGATGTTCGACGGGGGAAGTGATCGGTATAGGCGGCTGAAAAATCGACGCAAAATCGAGCGATCGTCGACGCGCGATCGCTGACGATAGATCGATCGATGTCACAGTGCGACAGGTAGGCTGGCCGCTCGCGCGCGCGCGCGCGCGTGCTGAATGTACTGTCGACGCTGCACTCCGGTCATCGATCGAGTCGCGTCATATTTAACCCTCCGACTACCAAACTTAGCGCGGCCGTGCCGGAGTCATTCTGGCCTACACATACATTTCACTAATGCCAATCCGTGAGGGCTCGAGCGAGCTGCTCGCCGGATGCCGTCGGCCCACTTCAAAAGATCTTTTATGCGTTATCGCTTTGAGAACAATTGACCAACGGCGCGCTGGTGACACCGGCCCAAGTAGCGACGTCTTGCTAGAATGTGTGCGTTTCCGCAGCCAAGCCATCCCGGTACCGTGACCCAGGCACAGTAGACAGACGGTTAATCACGATTGGCTCTCCCTTCGTTCGATCGTGTCGTTTTGTCTAATTGGTCAGCTGCGGCGGCGTCGATGTGTCCGCGCGGAAAGTTCTTTAAATCGTATGGCGAAACTTCGCGCGCGCGCTCCGAACTTTGTTGCAGTAAAGAAGTTCCGGTGCAAACAGCTTTTTGCAAGTGGATTTCAATGTAGTCCGGAAAGTTTGGAGCGTTTTGAAAGTCAGATGATCTGATTCATTAGCGAGGCGGTACAAACATTTCGGCGTATGCTCTATGGGTTCTTCCGGGCGAGTTAAGGGATCAAGTCATATTTCAACATTAGATCGTTGCAAAACATCGGATCGACCCTTCTTTCTCGTGGAATTAATTCTTTCCCCCTTTAGCGTCGTTTTTTAACGGTACTTCCATTCCGGATACAGTCAAACGCTGTTTACCTACGCTTATTTCAACCGGCGGTACCTAACCGGAAGTTCTAGCAGTTCCGGTCTGAACTTTGTTACATTGAATTAGACAGTGCCGTACAGATTCGCGATTAGTGCGGATGGCAGTAGTTAGCAGGGGGGCGAAACTTAATACAAACTCTGAACGTGAGCGTTCTGCTGAATAGAGCCGCTTACGATAATGCGTCTCTTGTCAAGCAATCACAAATAAAACTTTTTCTCAATATGTTCCGGTCTTTGACAAGTTCACCGATCATAACCTAAACACGGTGCACGCGCACTAAGCCAAACATTCCCAACATGCATTACAAATGTTATCATATACTTGAGCTATCCCGAATAACATCGTAATCGCGATAATCGGCCACGTTAACAACTCCATCAGCAGCAGTTCTAGTAGTTAGTCTAATCGTAGCAATAACATTTGAAAGCGTGTAAATTCCGACGATTGTCAAACTCACCGAAGCCCGTCGAAGCAACATCTGTGCAACCGTCACTTCTCACAGCGGATTTCTGAGCAGGATTACTGCCTCCGGTGAAACTGTATCCAAAATCTGGTACCGCACGTCCGTCAAGAGCAAAGTCGCCATCAGCACATGGGCAAAAACTCGCGAACTCGCGTAATTCAAGTAATTTTAGCGAAACGAAGCACACGCGGCACGAAATTTTATAAACGACGCCAAGGATACTGACGCCACCTGTGCAGGAAAAATCTTAATTAATGATCGGTCCGATTAATTATGGTTCTTTCCGCACAGATGGCGTCAGTGTCGTGGCGTCGTTTATAAAATTTTCGTCGCGTGTTTGTCGCTCGGCGATAATTAGTATTTCGTGGTGATTTTGTGAGTTTTTGTGTCTGCCCTAATACCAGTTCTGCTTTCGGCGAACTTGCTGAGTTTGTTGCTGATGGGTGCTTCAATGGAGGGGATAATCCTGGTCGAGTATTTGCAAAAAACAACCAGCCGTTAATGCTTCTACATCGAGTTATGGTGAGTCTGAATATCATCGGAATACAATCGTATTGCACAAAGCTGCTATTCATTTCTCTGAGTTCGAAATCACTGCGATCCATGTTTGAAATTGATGTACGCCCGTAAATGTTTAGAGCAATCATCTCAGTCGTACAACACATTTAATATTTGTGTATAATTAGCCCCCCATGTATGCATGTTTGCATGACGTAATTCAGCTACTGCTTTATGGTACCACCTAGCGGCACAATAATAAACCAATATCTTCAACGCACGCACAGCATTGTACTCGACAATATACTCATATTTATTAGAATCACAAGTGTCGACGCACGTTCAATATCAACGTACAATGCACGCCAAGCTAACTGAAAATCGGAAATATCGTTATTGATTTAATTATTTTTTCATAGATATTTGAACAAACGAACGCCGACCATTGCGCGCATAACATTGTTAAGCGCTGATATTAGTTTTTCAGAATTATATCCGCTATGCAATATACAGTGACAATGTCTGAATTTGAAACACAATAGTGTGAAAGTTTTGTCTGTCAGGCTCTGAAGCTGTTTAAAAACTCACCACCGCGCTCGCCACATTTCACTGAGAAAATAGCGCATATTGGACGAGCCAGTCGTCCTTTCGATTAAGGTTTCCTTCCGGGCGCGTACTCTCCATATTCTATCGGATTGAAGATGTTAACTCTGTCTTCGCTTCCGAAGAAACTTTCTCCCCGTGAAAGCTTCGCAAAACTTTTTACAGCAAAAATACTTTTAAATGAGAATTAATGCTCACGGTAAAAACGTTCCCTTACCGCCGGCATCCCGCGTCGCGGAATTAATAGAAGGTAAACGAAGCCGGTGCAGTGAGGAGAAACACTTCGAGCATCAGAATGGGAAAGTTCGATGGGGATACATCGGCGAACCGTGAGTCCGCACTTATTGACAGAGAATCATACTTGTATCGGGTGAAGAAAGAGGAGGAGGCTGGGAGGGTGCTCGGTTGTATCCAGTTTATGCATTAGCCTTAACGCGTTTCAGAATCTTGATTGTAGTTACAAGCTTCGCCTCTTAATTGCTCGGGGAATTTCGTCCGCATAAACGTCCGCATTTGCACAAACAGAACTTCCGCCGGCGCGATGTAAATGTATAAGTTACAGCCTTGTTAAAGAAGATTTATACAGCGGCGAGTAATTGAATAAATTTAATTTTGAGATATTACGCATGCCGGCCCGTAATTCGGCCCGGGCCCGGTTATTACAGACGCTTAAAGTCATTCCAATTTTCTTTATCTTCGGCGAGACGGCCGAGCATCGCTGTCTCTGCACTGCCATGTCGCGGTATTATTGGTCAGTCTCTCTCTCTCTCTCTCTCGCTCTTCAATTAGTCCGTAACTATTTGGTAGCGCGACATCATTTGTAGAAAACAGAGCAATCGCTCTGCGAATGTGAAGAATGGTTGCAGTGTGGCAGGCAATTGGTAATATAACGAGGCACGTGACCGTTTCGGTTACAGCTCGTTATGATCAATGCCGAATTACGTAGCATGTTAAATTTAACTATCAGTACGTATTGATAACCGTTTCACCACGGGATTACATTTAATCGGTCGGAATAGAATTCTATGATTATACCGCATGAGAGACGGTTTTGCGCCGGTCAGACGCATCGGTACACGCGTCCATTAATCAGAATTCATGAGCTATTTTATCGGCTAATATTTACCCGGCGCAAACGTTGGGCGTTTAATCTCGATTGTCAAAAGGATAACGAAGACGCTTGACTCGCGAAGAGGATGCGGGGATGGTGGGCGAGGATGGCAGAAGCGGGGCTAGGAAAATTTCGCCTGTTTACGTAAATCGTTTATTATCTCAGCAGCCCTTGCGCTTGTTACTTTCCTATTTTCGCCGCTATTACGCGACGATGAAGAAAAATTGCAATCTTATCCGCCGGTTTGGCAGAAAATAGTATCCGAGGCTAAAAGGCAGGGACGTTCAATGATAAACATCCCGCCGGCGTCGCACGTACCGAAAATGAGGGGGCTAAAAACCAGACACGGCGCAGATCGAAAATATTTATCTCTGGCGAAAGTTATTTATTTGCCATTGTGCGTTATTGCCATTAGCGGAAACCTCAGCGTATTACGTGCGTCGCCTGTTCCAGTCAATATACAAATTGTTTCGACAATTAACTAATTGGCGGGGGGACATCGCCCGATTAATTGGCGCATTATAATGGTTTGAAGAGACAGATTTATTTACATTGCATCGAAAGCGCTCTTTATCAATTTCTATTACGGGCTCGCAAATGTTGGCGGAAGCGATTGAATCACTTGATTCTATTGGCGTCGTAGTGCCGTTGTCACCCGATTTAGGAGAGTTTTCAAAATAGTGATCCCGTCTTGAATTACGGTATTTGAAAAGGAGCGGATGTTCTATTATTGCGGCGGAAGAGCGTCATCGCCGGTCTAAACGCTAAATGAAACCAAAATATTGGGACAAGATTCACAAAGGCTATTGAAATCCTTAACTGGAGAGATGGAATTGCCTGTTGGAGCACCGTGTAATCTATCGGTCATCAATGAAAAAAACATGGGCGGAAATGAAAAATTCACGGTATTAATACATTCGCCAACTCTCGAATTTACTCCGTTACACGTTCAATTCTCTCTGAAATAAAAAATTCCGCAAATGTTCATTTTACGATCAGAATAAATAACGTATCCATGGAGTAATAGAGACGGTGAGAACATAACATTGTCAATTGAGAGTCGGGCCACGTTTGCCCTAAAAGATTTTCGACGATAGCTGTACCTCGAACGTCGCACGGCAGTTGAACGGGTCCGTAATAAAAGGTGTATGATTTCAAAGATGGAGTAAAAATAAATGGAAATATGGAGCCGACCCTTTGGAGAGGGGAGGCGTGGAAAGCTGTTGTAAGATGATACTGGCCGGTTGAACCCTCCGACACTCACTCAGGTGGCTGTCCTCTCTTTCCTTGCGATATAGCCCGCAAAGAGGATCGGATTTGTTATGACGTGAAACTATTCGAAACTCGATCTGGAAAGGAAGGGTTTAATATTTTGACAAGGGTCTTCCGTTCTAGGATGCGCCCTATTGCGCGAGGCTTCCGGTCCTAATCGTTTCACGCGATCGCAGCCGACGGTGTAATCGATTCCGACCGGTCTTGTCAAAACGCGTTGTTCGTTCCTCGCTAACAGGACCTGGCTCGCGCCATTCTCAGCGCACGTAGGCGGACAACATTTTCTGCGAAAGCAGGCACGAATCGAGACGCGCGAGCGTGTGATATAATTCCGCTCTTGAATATTCGAGTTAACCTATTATTTGCCTGCATACAATTACCGTATGTAATTAATAGCAAATAGTCCCGCCGCATAACGCATTATCGTGTTTATTATACAGTCTATAGAATTACGTGGCGCGGTAAACGCGTTACGCATCTGTCCGTAATCACAGTTATTAGTTCATCGCGTCAAATCCGTCGGGCGACTAAAACTTTCGCGCCGCGTCGTGCTCGCAAATAACGAGCGCGTCGCGTGCATTATTTGTATTATGTCTGTAAATTGCGCAACAGGGATCAAACACTCGATCGAGCGGAAGTCAAATTAGCGGAGGGCAAGTCCCAGGGCAAACAGCCGACGCTCTCTGCTCTCTGGCTTGACGGGGTGTCATCGCGGCCTCTATCGAATATTTCTCTCGCCCGGCACTCTTCCCGCAAACTCACGTCGCTCGCCGCGCAAACAAGCATAATGTAAAGTCTACACCGGCGAGGTGTCCGCGTTACGGAGTTTGTCCGCGTAGCTGTTTGTATTACAATATCCATCCTGTATCGTGAGCGAAGTTGAGACCGTGGCGGATATACCCAGGGCTAGATGGCCGCGGAAGGGAAGGGACGGCAGTCGTCGAGGACGTTTCTGCCCATATCTCCGACAAGGTTTCGCGCAAATTTCGCAAAGTCATCGGGCTGACTGACACCACCCGCCCCGTATTTGCCCATTACGAAACAGGGCGCGCATACGTGCGAGCGATCCTCACCCGGGATTGGGTTCGTTCGTCGGGAGTACGTTCCTCGAGTACGTCCGACGAGCAGGGGTTCGCCCGGCCACCGTGCAGATCGATGACACCTTCCGGCGGAAACTCGGTTTAAGCGACCTGGCTAACAGGAGGAAATGAGCTGCTACTGGATGTGCAGATCGGTAAAGGGCCCCTCCGACTGTCCCCCCGGAGAGGCGGCTCCCGCCCCGGGGGCTGCTGGCCAGAGCTCCGCGAGGAGGATGGTTTGTCCCGATGCCAGACGGGAGGTTAAAGGAGATCCAGGTATGTCAAGGTGTTGGTTCGCACATTACGCCATAATCCGGGACTACCGATATAGCCAACGCCCCCGCTCGGGATTCTGAGGTGCTCGTGCGGTTTCGTCCTGCCGGGCGAACCTTAAGCTTCCGACAGCTGGACGCTTCATGGAGTTGGAAACGACACCACTGTCTGCCCGAATCCGTAGCGTCGCCGCGATACGCCACAACCGAGGTTCCCGAATTCGTTGACCTCCGCCAGCCTGTGTCCCATCATTTGTCGCTACTCCCCAGTTGTCTGCGCACCACCGTTATCCGTTATTATGCACTCTTACGACCTGTGCCACTCTCGTATCTGTTCTCCGTACATTCAGGTTACTTGCCACTTTCGAAGTCTCGCGAATACGCTTCATCCGTCTCCGGCGGAACAGTATTCTTCGCTCTCGGTCTTCGCTCTTTATCTTCTTCCCTTCAGCGGACTTATGCTGATTTCCTTGGCGTTACCTGTAGGTGTCGGGTTCTCATGGAAATCGAGCGGCTTGCATGTCGTTGACAGGATTTTACGTGACGATGATTAAAGGAGACTCGCGTCGTTTATCATTTCTTATTCTCAGCGCGCGCGAGCGCCAGCGCCTGTTACGGTAGGAGAGGAAAGGCTACGAGACGCGTACGGTGCAAGCATATTTCCCCGTTGTCGTTACAACCCCCTCGCGGGGGTGAGATCATTACGTTCAGCCGTATCGAGTGTACTGATATATCGGGCGACATTAATTTTCCTTCTGAGGCTCGTTTCTTCTCGCGCTCGCGCCACTCGCCGAAAGTCGACGATTCCGAGAGCTCGGTATATCAGTCAATAGGTCATATATCGCGGCGTAAGACTTACAATTCGTTTGGCTTTACCGGCCTCCATTTGTCTCCTCTCACTCTCTCAGCCCCTTCCACTCCTCGGCCGTTTCTCAGAAACGTCGTCGGTCGACGCGTACTAAGGGCTAATCGCGGTCAAATAAAGTTTCCGCTTGCTCCGGGGGATATCGAACGGAAATTTCAAATAATTGCACGATACGGAGGGGCTCCGAGCCTGAAGGCAATCGCTAAGCTCCACGGAAGCTCCTTCTTTTGCTTCATGAGAGTCAGAATAATCCTAAAGCTCCGGGAGAAGGTTCCGCGGATGTGGTCGTGGGGTGGTCGGGGGTGGCAGTGGAAGAACGGTAAAGAGCATCGAGATAAAGAAAGGAAGAAGGAGGCAGACGGGCTGATAGGTAGACCGATAGATTGTAGCTGGAAGACTAGAGGGAGGAGTGGCCGCAGAGTGAAAGCGGGACAGGGGGATGAGGGGTGGGTGGGATCGAGCCTCGGCGGGGGAAAGGGATGTGCACGTGTATATAGAGATATACGCTGGGGCGGGGGGGTGGGAGGGTATAAAGAAGGAGCCGAGAGAACGAGCGGAGGACTCAGATGCGTCTGGCCGGGCTCGAAGTCTTCGCTCGCTCCAATTGAGCTTCAATAATTTGTGGACCAGCGCCAGAGGGGCAGTAAGGGCTGGCAGCCGGAGAGGGACACAGTCGAAGGAAGGAAAATCGGGGACGACAGGGTGGCGGCCCTTCGACCGTCCGACCACCCCTTCGTTTTTTCTGGTCCTAGATATGCGAGGCAGTTGAAAAGTTTACACGCTCGGACGGTGATGTATGGAGATTGCGCGTGCGTGACTTGCTTAGCTTCGGCTCCTAGGACCCGCCGACTTTCGTCCTACCAACCGACCCACCCCTCCCGCCTGCCTATCTAGCCTGGCACTCGCTTAACGGGTAATTTCTTGAAGACACTCGCACGGTCACTGATATTTCACATGAGCCGCCTCCACCTTGGGGACGAAATGTGGAGCAGGCTAATGAATCTGGAGGATATACGGGGACGATCCTGCTGCGCGTTCTTTCCTTGTTCCTTACCGGGTGTTTTTTTCACCCTCTGCTTACAGCGGGAAACGTATCACGGTAATGAATGCAGTAAGATGCGCTTAATGCAGATTTGCAAGGGACCGGTGGAAAATTTTCTCTTTGAGGCGCCCCGTTTTAAGGAGGTTGACACCGTTAATATTTTTGCATTTTTATCGCTCTTAGCGTCGCACGGATTTCATTTCGTAAAAACGTATTACTCCAATTTATGACGGTACGGCGAGATTGGGGAAACTTTTTCTCGCCGGCAGGTTACAAATTTGAAGGCCTCCTCTTTTCGCAAAATTTCGAAATTTCTTTGCCCCCGTTTCAACTCTACTGAACTTCATCCTTTGCCGGCTAAATACCTACACGGTCATTGGCCATTGCTCGTAATACATTGTCATCTCATTGAACCGAACTGAAATGTTAAACGCGCCATCGAAATTGGGTGGGACCAATGTGACGTCGCGGGAAATTTTCGCAAAAGAAATCGAGGAACGACATAGGTTGCCGAAGATTAATTTTTCACGAGCGGCGGCGTACATTGCGTAAGAACTGGAATCTCGTTAAGGAACTCCCGGCATATTAATTATGAATGCTAATAGGATTCCATATTCACGAGGCTGCAGTAATGCAGCGACCTCGCGTGTAAATTACTTTTTACTTCGGCGTATTTCTGCTTACGCGCCCGGCACTATCTGATCACGGCCGACACTTTGACATTTTTCCCCGTTTGTCGGCGACCGTACGCAAAGTATCGTGCGCGGATCGAAGTACGCAGCATTAAAACTGAGTGAAACGCAACGTTCGCAAGCCGAGCGGAGCCGTTGCATTACGAAAAATAATCCGTTTCCTTTCCGTCCGGTTCCGTTCTCTCGCTCAATTTCCCCCATCTATCCTTTACCGTCCACTCGCGATACGATGCGACGTCGCGAGCCGAACAATTTCCGCGACTTTAATAAATCTTGACACAGCGATTAACGTAACAATACCCTGCCCGTCCCCGCGCCCGCAATCCGTCCTCCTTTCTTTCGGCCTTTTTCCACCCACTCTCCGTCTCATAACGAGGAAACCGACTGCCGACGCGAAGGACCTTAAATAATTATGGTGTTTACTTAAGCACTCGTTGGGGAACCGGCTGCCTCTAATGCAGCGGGCCAGAGAAAGAAGACGACAAGACAAAGGGGCCGAGGGGTAAGGGGTGGCTGAAGGGTTAATTGAAGGCAACAATTAATTTACGATGTTGAATTAACTTGCACAACTTTGACAAACTGCCAAGGGTGAAGGATGAAGCGAAGAAAGGCGCCATAAATAAGGATGAGGTAGAGCCAAGGATTCACTGCGAACGGCAGGATAAGAAGGACGTAGAAAAACGAGTCCGCCGCTGAAGCCTACGGTATCGTCGGGCAGTAGATCTGCGAATTTTGTGACACACTTTTACGGTCGGGATAGTTCAGAATTTGCTGGCCAGAGAAAGGGATGGTGCGGAGAGGAGAGAGAGGATGACGGAGGGCGGGGTGGGTGGGTGGGGGGGGGGGGGGGGTGAGGGCTGACGTCGTCCGGTCTTAAGCCCCGAAACCAATGGGCACCGGCGCGTCCTATGTTCAAATTAGTCGCCCCGGATTTACCCGTTCGCGGATCAGTTTTTTAATCTCGGCAGGAAGCCGCAAATAATTCTGTCGCACGTGAAGCTCGCCCTCGCCGGCGGAGGATCATTTAAATATTCGTCTCACGCCGGCACCGAAATTGCGCAACGGACGGATATAAATAGTGGGAAAGAGACGGCATTTACGAGCGCGACACTGTAAAACGCGGAACGACCCCGGCTCCGCGGAGAAGGCAAGGAAGCTCGTATTTGTCAAAACGCGGCACGAAATTAACGACGTTGGCCTTATCGTTAAATAAAAAAAAGGCGAGAAGGTACAGAGTGCCTCCGGAGCTTGCGCGTTTCCTTTATTGAAGCGGCGGATTATTTAACTGCCGAGTAACGTGCCGAATCGAGAACCGATAAAACCTACGGCCTGGACAAATTTCAGCCCGCCGATACGACTTATTGTTAGGCAGGCACGCGGTGGCAGGTGGGAGAGGGCGGGGGGAGGCCGAGAGCGCAAATTTGCGCACGCAAATTGAGCACGTCGCTCGAGCGTAAGAAATGCACTTTCTCCGCGGGATATCGATTATTGCGGTCCGAGAGCGATGTAGAACGCGAACTCCGATAATCTCGAAAGCGCCGCGAGACACGTTTCGATCCCGCCGGCAGAACTCGGGCCGCATATTTAACGCGTTTATCCTCGACGGAATACACATCGGGCCCGAGCGTGGGGTCCCCGGCGTTTCGGCCCGTTTCGATGCTCGGCAGTGCTCAATGACCCGTCTTCGTCCTTATTATTCGACCGCAATCAGCACTGAGCCATTTACGTCGTTTAAAGGGGAAATGGATTGTCGCCGGCAGCTCGGCTACGGACGATTTCTGAGGCCGTTCACGTAGACGCCTCTACATTTTCACGTCTCCCTTATCAAGTCATTGGACCGTTCCTCGGCATACCCCCCTGGCGCAACCCCGTGGGGTGGTAGGCGTTCGACAGAAAAACAGGGAACACGTTGCCGCCCGAAATCCTTGCCCATTCACCGACGAGGAGTTACACTACCTTGGTCAGTGCACTTTTTATTCGGCGAGGCCGTGGCGGAGCATGACATTCTCGCGATATTACGACCCCTCGGTTACACTCAGCGCGGCGACGTGATTTTTCTTCCCAGACCTGGTTCGAGGATTTTATTATCGTCAACGCTGCCACTTTACCGAGTTACAGTGATTTACGAGTGTTCGCGATTTTACGCTCTGCCTCTTTATTCGCTTAACTGTTCTGCCCGCACACTTTTCCACCCCAGACTCTTCCCATTTCCATGTTCGAGTCCGCCGGGCTCCTTTATTTGCTCGGTGAGCGATCGCGGGGAAATGACTTCGGCTTCTTCCGGCGAGGACCTCAATCGCGCCTGTTTGCGGTAAATAGAACTTTCGGGCGAGCTCGAACGTAGAAAGAATATTCCTCGTGCGGCCGCCGACGGAATTCATAACTGCCTTCGCTTTAGACAAGCTAGTACACGCCGCTACGTGACTCGAATGTGTTAACTGATCGTACCTACGGATCGAAGCCTGAGGAATTGAGGTTATGCCTGTTATTGTCAGTTAGATGTTTATGGATTCGTTCGATGAATTTCTCGTTTTAATTTTTGTACAACTCGATGAATCACGTCGCTTACGTGCCTGGTAATGTGTACGTGACACGTACGATGGCACATTTGGAATAGAGTGTAAGGCGCGAGTCGATGGGCCGGCCATCGCAGACGCTTTGGGGAGTAATCATTTTACTCGATAATATTACGCACTTCATATTCCCGCGCACGTACCGCCGAAAAGTTCGAATTGGTCCAACTGAAATATCGCCGATTCCCGCGCACGTCTCGAGCCATTTCTCTTTCGGAGCGGAACTCTCTTCCGTGCGCAAGCACCGAGTCCGTGAGTCCGCGGGAATAGTGTTCGACCCTCTGCGAAATGTAAAGAGGGAAAGGTTCGCGCGTCCGTGCGAGAAGAAGTGTGCTCGATCGCGGGCACCTACCTTGTTCGCCGTCCCAACGATATTTTCTGCGACAAATTACGCGCGAAGCCCTTCTCTCTCTCCCTCTCTCACTCTTCAGAGCGCGCGCGCGCGCACGCGCTTTGCGTCAAACGATCGATGGTATCTTTCTAATAGCTGAATCGTTATACGCTCCCTTTGACACAGTATCGCAAACAGCGTTACGAGCGACACACCTTGATAAAAGAGTCTGTTCACGCGAAAAGGAGACGTAGCTCGCTTCCTTCTCCGCGATGACTCGCGGCCCGTTGTTTCTAGGAAAACGATCCCCTTTGTGGGGGAACAAAAATGAGACTGTTCCGTGGGGGAGGACTACGTGCATGTGTGACGTCTACTCGAGGAGGCAAAAGTTCCTGGCGCCACATTCAAAGCAGGTTCAAACATCCGATTGGCGCGTGAAGCGACTTTAATCGTCGCGTGTAACCGCGCTCAGCGTAAGGGGTTAAAAAACGGATCGTATTTTGTTTATGAAAACTTGTCGGATGAAACTGCGGTGAAATCGTTTACCGTGAAACCCGGGTAAAAATAGAGCGCATCAAAAGCCACGCTGTTTGGACGTGCTTCCAGCATGGTTATTGCCAGTGAAAATAGAAAACCCAGAGGTGTCCCAATGTAAAGCGAAAAAAAGACTGCTTGTTTATCATTCGACTTTTTTCCCCGCCAACCGGAACGCTTCTAATTCATGGTGAAACCGGCCTGTACGCCGTTCTTGATATGTGTGGCGGTTTTCAAATATCATTAAGTACCTGCGTTTCCTTATTAAAATCCAATCGTGATCAAAGTACAAACATGATACGCTGAGTTTAAGGAACACTCTTTGGGTTTCAACTATCTTTTCGTTATCTAACTTTTCCTGCCTTTTACACCCGCGGGAAATCAATGAAAAAAATATTTTTATTGTCCTTAAGCAACGGCCTTGAACAAAGAAATTTTTTGAATAGCCGATAGTCATCGCTTGCTGTGTACTATTATCAAATATCGGTCGGTACACAAACTATATTACCGAATAAGAGAGTCAATAAGAGGGAATCATACGCCACCGTGCCAGTAAAGTATCGATTATTCACAATTTTTCACTCTTATCCATATCTTTGAAACTATTGCACTTAGAAGGCTCGGATTGCTTTCTTTGTAAAGTATTTTGGATGCTCTATGATACTATAGTGGAATAATTGTAACAGATATTGTCATTAAACGATGAGCGGGTAAAATGTCCATTTTACATTTTTTCACGCGATTTTGCTCGTAGTATCGAAAATATTGCATTTAGAATGTTCTGGTTGCGCTTTTTGTGATCTTCTTTTGACCCTCTATCAACATGCAAAGCCAAAAGTCGATCTGAAGACTTTTATTTTTTGCCCATTTCTCGACCTCTATTTTTCGACGGGTTTTTGGCTGTAACTCGGAAACTAATGCGAATTTCGATAAACGGCGAACAGCACTCTGAGCTATTTTCAACCCTCTACAAGATAGCAAAAGAGCGATTTGATCCGCAGACCTTCAATTTTTCGCAAAAATGAGAAGGGGCTGTGTCCTTTTGGCAAGGCGTCTGCGCAGATTGCCTTAAGGATTTACGCAGCGTAAGATACCGTTGCCTGTGAGACAGTATTATTTGCATGTAACCCTAATAACGGGCATTGTATCAAGTGGGGATCGGTCCAGACTCGGACGTGCCGGGCCGACTAGTGCAGCCAGCGGAAATATAGCGACGTATTAAGGCAATCACGTAGAGGAAATTGGGACATTGGGGTTGAACCGCTTGCGAATGATTGAGTCACGCAATATTCATGCCCCTGAAACGTACGTTTGATCGTATAACAGTCGATGATCGGCTTGCCATGATCGCCGGGTAGTTAACGAATTGTGATCGTTCGTTGCAGTTCTAAGTCGTTTAATTACACAACATACAATCTTAATTTCAATGCATGTAACACGATTTCTTATCTTTTGCTAACCACGCCCAATTGTCAATATATCCTCAACGTTCATACGATGGTTTTTGAAAGTACAGTATAGAATTTAGACACGCTTAATCTGAGAATCTTCTCCCACCTATGTACAAGAATTTGGAAGTTCGCACGAAGACGTCTGGTAATTGGATGCATAATTGAGCACGTGACGGTATCAAGTATTGAAGTGTCGAGGCGTCTGATTTCGCGAAACTCAGCGATCACGTGCCAAAGGCTTGACGCGATCGAAAAACGATCGGAGGGAAGATTCGCGCAACCTCGCCGTAGAAATTATTTAGCCTGCGTTGATTACGGCAGGCACTTCTAAATTTTGCGATTCGTAGCGAACACGGCAGCGGGAACTTTCAGCGAAGCTGTCTAATTGGCGCGCGGAGAGGTGTCATACTTTCTCGGAGATCGCAGCTCGACCTGGCGCAATTTAAATTCGGCTCGCTTTCTCGGCGTCGCGGGCGAAGACGCTTCCTCTACGTTTTATTGCTCTGCAACGGGCGACCTTTAGCCTGCTAAATTTCCGAGATCGTTGTTAACATGAAATTTTCGTGACACCGCATCGTCGCCGAAAAAGTCACATCGAAACGTCACATGAGTTGAAATTCTGGGAAAAATGAATGTACATAATATCACCGGAGTGATTCGCGATCGACTGTGAATTTTTTTCTCGCAACTTCATTGCTAAAAGGAGTCAAGACGGAGAGCTGAATATCGGATCGAAAATATATGTATTGACAGGGAGGTATGAATGCTGCAGATGATTATTTTAACCGATGGCAAATGTCTTGAAAATTCGATCCAATAAAATTGGCAAGAATTCTCGTGATACATTGATACGTCCTTTATACTACTTTATCGTCGACGTTAAGCGGATTAAATCGGAAGTCCTTAGACCGAGTTTCGCACGCAGTATGTCAATGAAGTAAGTTTCGCTCGATGCTCGCCCGACTATTGACATCGAGCAATTGGAAAGTTCCCCGGACGATTGTGCGAGGCAATATTTCTCTACCCACCCCATTCTCGCACGCGCGCTCGCATACGCTGATACACGGCCGCGCACACATATCGACAAGGATCAGTTCCCCGTACGTTCTCCCTGGACGAACGGCTGTCGAAGCTCACTTAACTTCCTAATTAGAGCGTCCGTAGTTTACAGCGAGCCGTAAAGAGCGGGAGTCCGCCATTTTACGGGACAATGAGGGCATCTCCGTAAAATTCACACAATGAATTAAGACCCGCGAATAAAGTCTCTCTCCCGTTCTCGCGCCGGGGCTACGGAGCACGCACACAGGCAGGAGTTAAGAGGAGAGCACCGTGGAGCCATGGGATGCGAAGAAAAGAGGAGCCCAGCTACCGTAGAATGAGCGAATGAACGGTATGCACGTAACTCTGGGCAAGAGAGCGGCGTTCGTCCGCGGTAACTTTTCTATTATTCTCCGCAGGCGGTTCGCGCAGCTGTCTCGGTTACATCTTCCCCCCGTTGCGTACCAAGTTTTTAAACAAGCTGCCTGCAATAAACCAGCAATAACATTACCGTCTCCGCCTCGTTCGAGGCCGCGCACGCACGCTCTCGTCTCGTTTCTTACGTTCCGTTCTACCTACCCCTTACCGGCACCACCACCCCTCCACCCCTTCACCCTCCTCTCCACCCCTCATCCTCCTCTGGAGTCCCAACCCAGAGTTCGAGTTCGCCTTCGAGTTCGCCCGCATACCAGGGCCCGCTTCATTCTCCTCTCCCTGCCTCCATCGTCTTTTTCGCCCTCTCAGTCGGCCGATCCAGGCGTACCCCCCCCCCCCCCCCCTCCCCCATTACCGCGATCTTCCTCGCGGAGAAAAGCAAGCAAGCATGAACCCGGCACGGCGCTCTGAATATCAAATGCATTCGTAAAGAATCTCACGTTCCCGCCATTTCCAGACACTTCGCACGTAGCGCGCGCAATACTTTTCGAACCACATCCCTCGATATACTTTATAGCGGCGGACTGTAGAGGCCGCGCACGGTTATCAATTCACGGGAAAAATTGATACCTTCCATGGTATTCCGCCGTAAGGTACGCCCGTCGCGGGATGATATTGGCACGTACGCGCGACGTAGGCCACACAATGGAACGCTTTCCGGGGGCGGACGAGGGTTGAGAAAGAGGGCAACCTCGAAAGGAGAGCGAAAGGGTGGAGGAGGAACGGGAAAGGTGGCCGACGATACGTGTCTGATCGTCGCCGGCGATATGCAAGTATTTTCCGGATGAGACGCGCCGTTTGCCCTCGATGGGCTTGATCTTTGTGAAAGGGGGTGTACGAGTTCGCGCGAACCCCTCCGATCATAGACGGCCGCGCCCTCGAGGAATTTTCTCCAGATACGCCGCTCGCAGCTAGAATCGCGGATGAAGGGAAAGACGCGAATTAGAGGGGAGCTTTGTTTGCGATCCGCAAGCGCTGGCGAGCGATCCTCGCTACCGATAAGAATATAATTTTACGGCCGGGCCGGATCGATCTTATTACGGGGTGCCGAAAAATATGTATTCGACGTTAAGCTCGTGAGTGTCGGGGGGATGGTTTTACGATTGCCGCGGTACTAATTTTATGACTGCCGTTATACGTGTCCGGCGTTACGTTTCTGACATTAAGTCGTCGGTCGACGCTCGTAGCCAGGGCAGAAACTTTTACAACGGGCTATATGAAGTGTTTTCTTTCCATCAGAGAATCCGCGTCCGCAAACCCGATTCTCTACGCAAATTTTATTTGAACAAAGGATTTACGAGCGGAGACGCGAATGAATTGAGTGTCGCGATTTAAAGGGAGGTTTTATCTGCCACGATGGCGTTTACATCTGATAAGTCCCTTTGACAATGCAATTTTGCGGTCGGTACCGTTTGATACAGTTATCCGGCCGTACCTTTGCCGCGTTATTTCGTTAGGAACGCTCTCTATCCATCGAAATGCGCCAACCGTTCTTCGGCTTTTCTCTCGCAACCTCGTAAAACTTTCTTCCCCGGCGCAGCATGTTTAAAACTGAAAGCGCCACTTAAGTGACTTCCATGACGGCTAATTTAATCTTTGATACGCGCTAGTTTCGCTTAATCGCTAGAATTCCCGGCATCCAGCACTCGCATTATGCACGCTCAAATGACAAGAAGCCGTCTTTCTTCATATTGATCGTTGAACGTCCGACAGGTGACACGTGGCGTTCCCTAGACGATATTTCGCAGACGTCTCACGTTCCCACTGACCAACACGTACAACTTGAAATACTTTCCTATGAGTCGCAACAGCGGTACTCGTCCTGCGAGTGTCATGCCGGTCAGGTACCCATGCGGCGCATAACGACCATCAACGGTCATATAGTTGCGACATCCTGCATTAATTCCGCGCATGCCCGAACGCTGCATTACATTTGAGCAATGTACTCGCATCGACCTTACCGATTAAGATTTCATGTCGCCCCGAGAGCAAATGGCCGTGACATTTCTTCTCCCGAGACGCCTACTTCGGGTCAAAGCGTAGTTCAAAAATAATTTCTTACCGCGTTATTAGATGTATAGTGTATATGAACGGCGGATTCCGTCTATAGACAAAACTGAGTCTTTTAACCGGTTCTTTTTTTGTCCCGGTATCACTTGGGATCGTATCGGGGCGAAAGCTCAGGCATCTGTTTCGAAAAAACGGAGGTCGATGGAGCATACGTTGGTGTGAAATGAGAGGCGCATGCTGTCGGCAGGCTTTTATCACGTCGTCACCTGTTTGTAAGTATTTCGCTCACGGCCCGAGATGCGGACACTTTCCCGACGTGTACCTTGTTCGAAATGGGGCTATGTATGAATTCTACATGAAGACCCCGGCGTCACGTGTACTACCCAACAATGGTTCGCCCCGTTTTGCCAAGTTCCGACGGTTGATTTGCATTGGACATTTATCGCCTGACATTTCTCCGATAGCGTTCCTCGGTCGCGGCGGAAAAAAAAAGTTGGGTGTGTAAGTCAACAGACTTTCCGTTTCGCGGCGCCTCCACACTTTCTCACAGTGGTAAATATTAAACGGCGCCAGTGCCTTGCCTCAGTCGGTCAGACACGTGTCAAGACGATTGAGTTTCGCTTAATGCTGGAGATTTTTCACAGCCGCAGTGAACTCGATTTCCTCGACTCGACTTGACGAATGCAATTTTTAACGTCGCGCAACGGCGCTCCGTAAATGTTTTTCAATTACGTTCGATCGAATCTGACTCTGGGATATGGCAATGGATAAAATTATTTAGTCGCGACCGACGTCTGTACGAACGATGCCTTTCCGTTTAAACGCGTGCGTCGAATTACTCGTTAATCATATCGCCAGACGTGTAACTACGCTTTACCGTATAGTAACGACGATCAATTATTACCAACATCGTTAGTGGGGCCGCTGAGACTGGCATCACCGTTGATTTAGCATGATTAAATAATAAATATACAAAAGCCAACTCGTACAACGGTCGCGGCCCACGCAATTCGGTGCATTTTCCCTGATTAATTTAACACCGGAACTACGCTGAATGATTAAAGTATCGGAAAATAGACTTTGCCACATTCGGCATAGTATATGCATCGCGAATGCAATTATGACCGTGTTTCATGCATACGTAAGTGAGATTAATGTCCGGCGTATACGTTTCGGTCAAATTTTACAAAAATACGCTGCTGACATTATTCGTTTGAGCGAGGCATGTTTAGTCGTCGGGCACTCGTTTCGCTGATTCGACCTAGTCGATTTGTCGCAAGAACGCTGAAATGTGAATTAACGGGATGTTCAGTGTCGCGCTGGAACGATTTCACGGCAATGGAAAAGTCATCCGGACCATCGACCGCTCATCACATTAAACCGGTTAAAACGCAATTGGCGGACGGTATCTATCGCGAATAGGGGTCGAATCGATATAATCGGAGAACACACGGACTCTTGCGGGTCAACGGGTCAACGGTCGACTACTTGATGCTCTTTGCCAGCGCGCGTTCCAAGTTGCAAGGGATATGACGTAACTTTTGCGGCGGGCGAAGCTTTATGGGTACGGTTATCTGCCGGTAAGTCATCGCAGCGGTAATTTCGCGGCAGTTCAGATTATAAAAGCCGCCGTTGCCGCCGTCGTTGCCGCCGTCGTCGCCGCATCGGCAGACGCAAAGTTCGCCGAAATAGGCTCGTTTCGCGAATTGCACGCGTTCCATGAGCTACGGCGACAGAGACGCGCGCGAGCGTGTAATCTAAAAAAGTAGCTGGAACGAGGACTGCGGAAGTTCGCCCGAACGTAATCCCTTGCGTTCTCAAGTAGACTCTCGGAATTAAAATGTAATTTGAATTAAAGTTAAACGACGTAGCCCGGCAGCAACTTGTATTTAATTATCTGACGTTCTCCATGCAAAACTGTCTAAATAAGCCTGCCCGGCCGGGCGGGAGTTAGTTTAAAGTTCGCGCTGCAGGATCTGACGAAGCAACAGCCAGCTCTCCTTCCGTCTCGCAGCGTGTCCAGCCTCGCCGGTCAGATAGATAGCGAGCTAGCTTGCTCGCAACGTCGACTGCGCTCGCCTCACCTCGAACCTCCGCTTCCACCTTCCTGCCCAAGACAATTCCATTATTCCGCGATACATTATCCGACCCACTTACCCGCTCTTTACTCTTACCTACCCCACAATCCGACAATCCGCATTTCATCGCACGACGGACCGCTGGCGTACGGGGGAAAAAATAGGATAATCCAGCAATCCGGGGAGTGTAAAGAAGGCTGGAAAAAGAGTGGGTTGGAAATAGCGTCATTACTCGTAGCGGCCCGGCATCGTCTGAGATCCTCGCCGCGATCCATCCTACTCGCCGGCTCTCGCTCGGGCTATCCCATTCGCGCGAATCTCCCAATCAGGAAATATCTTGAGCTTCGACGCGCCGTACATCATACGTAACCTTGCACCTTGAATTTACCCGCGCGCCTCTGCGATGGAAAGCGGGTCCCGGGGATCGGTGTGCGTTGCGCCTAAGCATGCATTAAACTTATATTACGGGCCTCGGGGCACACTTTAATGTACGTACGCCGTGTACCTGGAAGTATACCGACTATGCTCGGGTCTGCGAGCGCGCGCGCGCGCGCGACCGTGCGAGCCGTAGGAGATGTGCTGGCTTACGCGAACTCGTGCCAGCGTGTACTGTCGCGTACGTGTAAGGAGAGGAGACGGTGTGGGTGGATAGGTCGTTGGTTTAACCGTTGCGTCCACCGATCCGCCGCCGGCACAGTCAACGAACGCGTTTAGGTACGCGCAGTTGCGTCGATCGGGAGACACGCGCGAGGAAATCGTTCGCGACGAACTCGTCCTTTTTACACGATCCGAGCGCCGAAGGCGCGACTCAGCGCTTCACGGATTTCGCTTTGCTACGGTTTTTTCCCCGAGTCAAAATCAGACTGCAGCGAAATTTGCAACCCTGACCCTCTGACGACCGTGTCCGGTACAAGTTTTGGATATTGCAGTTTCTACCGTTTTACCTTTTGACGCGCTGTTCATTCCCGCGAGTCTGTCCGAGGACACTTTTTCCGAAGGTCGCCCGATTGTCGGGGCGCTCCCTTTGGAGCCGTTCCGAAAATTGGATATCTGTTTTTGGAGCGTCGCTCGGCACGATGGGGGTTAGAGAGGCTTTCTTCGAGTTCGCCCTCGGCGCAGTTATGACGTTCGCCCGACGCGAATGATTGAATTGCGGAGAGTCGTTAAGGTCGAGGGTGCCGAGTGAGTGACTTTGGGGTGCGTCGCCTGCTTTTTTCCCGTCACGTCGCTCTGCCGATCCTGTTGACATGGTTTTGATAGCTGTCCGTCCGGGGACGGAATCGAGTAAGTGAGCCGTGATTTATTAGAAGGCCGAGCGAGAAGACAGGCGTATATTACTAAATCGCACTTAATGTCGTTATTCAATTTGTTCACTCACACAATCCTCTTCGCTCTCCTTCGACTCGATTAACGCAATAAAGCCGACGAAGGACAAAATCCGTCCCTCCACTTATGTCGACGCATATGGCCCTCACGTCTCATCGCGTATGTCGCATTTAAAATTACAGCAAATGATGAGGTAGGACCGCAGTGCCGATCGGTGCGAACGTACGATGAACGTCAGGAGTTGAAAATGAACGTGGCACGCATGGCGGCCGTGTAAATATTTAAATCGCGGCCTGGGCCGCGGAACTGTTCAAACAGCCGATAGACATCGAGCGAATCACTTAAGGTCCTTGAACCCTGACGACGGCGAGAGCGGCGTAAGAAATCGGATAGCCGGCAAAATGGCAGGAGTCTGCTCCCAATCGCGCAAAAAGTTCCTCGTTTTCGAGGGTTCCCGCCGGTGGAAGTCTTAGCGTGCTCTGGCAGCTTCGGGCGAATCGTATGATTACGCTCCTTTGCGCTGCTCTGCCTTCTGCCAGCCATCTCCATTTTTTCGCCCGTCCGCGCGCAGCCGCCGCCTCGCAGGCAAATTCTCTTTCTGTCGCGAACTTTCGTCCGCCCGTACGAAGTCGTGCGTGCACGCCAGAGGGAAGGGGGATGACGGACAGCGAGTGGCCGTAAATATTTTTTGCACCTTTCACGCAAAGAAGAGAAAGTTTATTTTCGGACGTGCCTCGTCCGCTCGTTGGGAGGCATGCTTCAGCCGGCTTGCTCGGAGTCTGCTTATTATTCTGTTACATCGGATTTCTTGCTTTGCGCAGTTCTGCGAAGAAGCCACGTCCCCAGCTTAATCTTTTTGTAAAGCTTTTTAAAAGCGTCCCGGCGATAGATTAGTAAGCGGCGGATACCCTGCGAGTACTCCCGTGACGCTATTTTCGAAATCCTGAATTCTCGACCCTTTTAGTAGATGACTAACTACACTGGTATGATGTCGAAGCAAATGGAGGGTGGACTATTCCACGGTACGCCCGAATTTTTTTCAACTTCGCACCTCTGCACGTTTTGGACAGCTGAAAAAAAACTTCTTCATTAGCATTCATCACTCTCATTTGTCTTTCAAACCGTTATCTGTATTCCCTCCTATACAATTTCGCCGTGATATTCGGCCGCTCCTCTCATCTGCGAACGGAGCGCTATCGAAAAAATCGGGCGACATCCCCTTAATTAGCCGGAGAAAGAGATTACTTTCGAATAGGGCAACAATCCGCGCCATTTGAAACCTTGCGTGTTCGGAGAATAGTATTTTCGTTCGGGTCGGCGGCAATTAGACTGACGGCGGTTAATGCGATTACGACTTTCGCCCGTGCGGAAAGACACCAGAAGAGGACGAAGTGAAAAAACAAACTGACGAAAGAGCGAAGGATTTAAATTAGCGTCGGACAACCCTCATCGCGCCGCGTAATGCCTCGCTTTACCGTCTACTCTGGGCAAGCGAAAAAAATGGCGGGTGAACGACCCACCGGGAAACTGTTCCGCGGATCTTCCCTTATAGTCGAAAAAGTCCGTATAGATCGGGCCAGTCAGCGCGGAGTGCTCGGCAAGTCGTGGAACTTCATTTTCCGCGAGAGAAGCGCACACTCTCTTTCATATCTCTCCCCCCTACTCTCTCTTACGCTCCCTCGTTCCTTCGGCAGCCCTCAGGTATACCTTCGCACTTCCTGGCGCACCCCCGCGATTATAAACTGCGAACTTTCGGGCGCTTCACTCGACACGAATGTCAGTGGAGTCGTTAACCCCCGGGCTCGGCGCGAGTTTCGGGTCTGGGCGAATTTCGAACTGGGAATTTTACGCGCAGGTGCGGCCAGCCGGCAATTTCGACGCCTCGGCTTAGTGGCCCTCGATCGAGCGAGCCTCGACACCCGCCAAACGATCCTGCATCTTTGACGCTCCCGGCTCGTTAAAAACGAAGGACCCCGCAGCGAAGAGCGCATGCGGGGGTGAGGCGCGCGGGTGAACGGGGGGTTGGCTGGTGGTTGGCGGCAGTTGGAAAACGAGGAAGAGTGGCACGTTGAAAATTCCCTGCCGTGCGGCGCGGCGACGCGCAAAAATAAAGCTCAACTATGCCGACCGCTATGCTATCGGAATGCGATATATAAATGTAAATGAGTGGCCCTTTTCGTGGTATGTGCAATTAAGAGGTTATGAAATTCTTCCCTGTCGGAACATCCTTCTTTTGTCTCCCCGTCGCTCCACCCCATCGTACTCCATCTTCGTTCCCTCCGCCGAGCGAACTTCATCTTCTATATTTCTCGCTTCTCATTCGAATTACATATCCGGCGTCTCGAAGAAAATTGTCTCGAGGAGCCCCGCGAATTACGCGATTACGCTTGTTACGGTAGGAAACGAATGTAATGCTTAGCGTGGGGGGGGGGGGGGGGGAGGGAGTGCGGCAGAGGGAGGGGAGGAGAGAGGCATATAAACGATGCGTATTTTTCTTACCAGAGACGTACGAGCGCAGAGGCGATAACGTGAAAATATTACGGCAAGCCGTGGCGCACTCTCGTCTTGCCTGCCGCTACGGCTCGCAATTTTGTAAACGAGGCCGACTCGGAGAGACGCAGATTTGTCAAAGCCACATTCCACGTTCGGAGCTTTCGACGTGCCATTATTTCCTTAGAGAGATGACGGCCGGAAGGCATCGCTTCGGGACGATGGAATTTATGCGCATTGCGGCGGTCACTCGAGTTCACCGGGCGCGTTCGTTATGAAACGTCGTAGAATCTGACATATTCAACATTCGCCCATTTCCATGACAAGCTCGGAAAGCCTGGCTCGAACGTTTAATGAATGGTCGGAATTCACGGACTTGACTGCGGACCGTCCTGCCGAGCGGCCGTCCGCTGATATTAGGCCGTTAAAGTGTTAACGTTTTCATTCCGTCCTCAATCCCTCCCCGACTTCGACGATGCCAGGAGACAAAAGAAGGGATTATTAAAGCGAAACTTTTCCCGACCACCCTGCACGGCCCGCCCGCCTCCTCGTGGCAAACTTTTCCGGCCAATTAAGGACTTATCCTGACACGCTTAAAATTGATGATAATATTGTCGTCGAGGACAGTGACGCCGACCAAGTACATCGAATGACAGGAAATATACGCGGCCCAGGGACTCGTGGGAAAAATCTCTTCGGGATGCATGGAAATTTCGTTTCCGGTAAATTAATGAAGAGCAATCTGTATTCGAACGTTCGCTGGATATATACCGCTGCATATAGATTAAAAACTTTTTCGCGACGCGTAATCCGAGTGCAGCGAACCGACGGGCGCAATGTGGCTCGATGCGGACGGAGGGCCGGGGTAAAGAAAGAATATTAAACAGATCTGCCCTTTTCAGAAACTACCTCGTCGCATTGAAGCATTTTGCGGCCCAATATTCCGCAGATCTGCGTAAGATAAATCTCCATTAGCTCGCGCTGTCGCCGGCTTATTTTTTTTAATAAAATCTTTGATTAAAACTATTACGTGTCGCGGACTACGGATTATTTCGCGGACTGTTTTTCATTATGTATCAAATGGAAACGCGTGAAACGTTATTCAAAATGTATATCCACCCTAGCTGCTCCGGGTCGAGTAATTAACAGAAATGACTCAGTTTGTTTTCAACTCGACCCCTTCTGTCGCACACTACATCAGTTCGCTATGTTTCTTACCTTCAAGGTTGCCCACCTGATAGCACAGTACATGAACGCTCTCAGCATAGCGCAGTGAAATCTGCTTAAGGATTAAGCTGCGTCGGGCTTTAATTATCTTTACACAATATATTGTTGTTTAACCTGCGCGTTTACCGGAATTGAATCAAATGTATTCGGACTGAATCTTGTTACGTTTCAATCTGCGTTGAATTTCTCTCAAAAGACAGAGCAGTCTACTTTACAATTTTAACGGTCTACCTTACGTGGCTATAAAGGGGCCGCTAACTTCCCAGTCTGTTCGTAAAGGTCAATTTTCGCCTTTCGCACATTCTGCTTTATCGCTTTTCATAGACCTATGGGGAATCCGGGGTACGGTCCTAAAAATGAAAAGTTGATAGACCTCCCTCAAGAAGCGGCATCGTAGCCGAGTACGTCGAACGCCTCGAGCGAGAGCCGACGCTTGGCAAGAGATTTGCACTGTGTGTGCCTAAGCTGACGCGACGCAGAGATATGCCACGGACTACAAAGGTATCGATTACCGATTATGAGAGGCAATGCATTTGATGGTCAATCTCAGCTAACCTACACTACAATTCGGAGTCTCTGACGTCCGAGTTACGCGAAACATGCTTCGGCTTGTCATTCGTGACACGATTGATATCAGTGCATTACCATAGTAGTGACGGTGCCGAGTGAGCCTGGCAAAAAATCAACGGCTTGAAATTAGAGCAGTTTAGATACTCTCCCTCGGCTAAGCGTTTGTACTACTGAGAGATTACGTCGCCCTGCAAATTGGAAAATCTGCGAATAATAGTGCGCCAGTGTCGTCGCATGCAAGGAGAACTCAGGTACGGCCGAGCGAATCGGGATGGTGGAAGCGACAGTGGGCGAAAAGAACGAGCGACCGCAATTAAAGGTGTAACATCGCTCTGCCGGTTAGTGTGCCATACGCGCATGCTAATTACACTAATGAATATTTATTCGATTGCTGCGTGAAACCTCAGCCCGGCCGCAGGACAAAGGGACGCTGCCATATAGCATCCGACACACGTAATATGTTGTATCCCGCGTGCGCATACATAGTTGAGCCTCTACCTGCACGTCGCATACGAAAGTGCAGGAAGCTTCGTACATGGACATAACTTGGCGCACACGGACGCGCGGCCACACGCGCGCCCCGACGGCACACGTGCGCGACGGCTTCGTCTCGCTGCCGGTCTATCTTGTACCATTTATTGCATAATTTTCCACTGTGACCTTCCGCGGCGGCTAACGCGGGAGCGTGGGTGTTCCCCTGAGATTCCTCGTTATGCGTGCCTAATTGCGGTATTCACGGATAAAAGTCCCACGATGAACGTGCGTACCGGACGTCTCGGCTGAATGCGCGTCAAATTAGCGACAATGTCTGGATAAAGAACGTTACTGCCCGCACAAAGGTTTAATATCCCGACAAATTTGACATTTCTCCGCCGCCACCCACGCGCTGCATAAATCGCGAGCATGTAATAAAATCTCTCGAGGATGCCTAATTCGAGCGCTCTATCTCTCGACGTCCATCAAAGCCACCGGGACACGTAAAGCTAAACGCTGTCATCTTGAGTTTCTAGTACGACCTTGACACGGGTACTTCGCTCTTAAACCTCAATCCGGGCATGGCACCTTTATTAGACGTACCGATCGACGGAGGATCAGCCAACCCCCGGCGCCGGGTCGGTTTTAATTACGATTCGTCGTTAATGACACCGAGTCATCCGGCGTCGCTCCTTCCACCGCGCCCTTCCTTTTTTTTTCGTCTTCCAGCGTGCCGGGGGCTCGTCTCAATGAACGCGAAACAGGGCATCGCGTTTAACTGTAAGCGAGCAAATGGCGCGTTATACGACCTCGTAGTTTCGCCCACGAGATAGGGGCCGCCCGCCTCTCTTTCAACCTTCGCCCTCCCTTCTCTCACCTTTCTCTACCTACACCCCACCTCCTCCTCTCACCGCCCCCTACCCACCCACGCCGATTCCCTTTTCCCAGCTTGCGTTTCTGTCCGTACCGGTATTCAATTTGCGCGAATGCGTCGAGACGCGAGAAGAAAGGGACGCGGCCTGGCTCGGCGGAGAGGAGTCCTTTTCAAGGAATTCTATATACGCAGCTTCGCGCGAATCCTGTGCAGAAGCGTGCGTGCGCGTCGGATAAATAAGCAGATGGCACATTCGAAGTAACCCGCCGTCGAGCGCTGCTATCGTCCCTCCCACGCCCAGATTACGAGGACGAGCAGGACGAAGACTGTAAGGACGAAGACCGTAAGGACGACGACTGACGACGGTGTTGAACGGCCGCAGGCGTCGCAGACAAAACGATCCGCGATTCCGCGTTGCGGAAAGTCGAGTGGATGGATGAGCCATGCTGCTCGAGGGCTCGCTGATTAGCGCCAGTTCCTTGTGTGTTTTCTACGAGCGCGACTAACGGACGCTGTCCCGATAATCGGATGGCGTTAACCTCTTGCGGGCCTCGGCACGGGAACCTCGGGTTATCCTGAGTCACGTGCGGGAAAATGGCTGACTACTTCCTTCATTTTGCCCCCAGTGAAAGTAACCGGTCTTGTTAGCCGTGGTGGATGAAAAGAAGGAAATTATTTTTACTTTTTATCGAAGCGGTAGAATATAGAAGTTGAGGATCTTTTTCGGGCGTTAAGGTTTTAACGTTTCTTTACTTCGGATCTTGGCATCGGTGCTTAAAGGATTTCGTTGGAGGCTTGGAAAGGACATGCCCGAAATGATTAGGATCGGGGAGGGTTAACGAACTGCGCGGATGATGTCAGGGTACCCCCGCGTGACCTTTGTGCCTACGGCATGTGGAAAAGTTACTCCCGCATACCTTCTTCCGCGGGAGAGTGGCTGAGTGTATAAAGCTCGGCAGCGAAAAAGCGCCGTTCGACAGAGAAGCTGGTAAAACAGTACGTTTCGGCGTGCTGGAATACGGTACTCGTTCGCTGGCATCGTGTTTACGCGCAACCTGTCCCCTAAGGGCCTGGAGAAAAATCTTTGCCACATTCCTTCGCTGCGAGATGCTAACTCGACTATGTACGCCGAGTGCAAGAAAGTACTGTTTTAGATTAGCCGCGCGATTCCGCCGGCTTCTGTCGTGTCTTTGCCGTGTCTTTGTCGCGTCCTTGCCGCGTCCTACTCGCTCCCTACTGGCTGGTGGCGTGTCGCCATTTTTATTGCCGCCGAATCGATGACGCAGGAAGCAGCTGGCGCGCATAGGCGGAAAAGTTATTGACAGTCAGCGAATGCCTGGCAGACTCGAGGCGTCTCTGAGGGTACCGTGTTTGCACGGTATGCGGAAAGATGATGTCTACATTCCTTCGCATGATATTTCGCCAAGTCGGCAGACTTCGATAGCCGGAAATACCTCTCCGCGCCGAAAGCGACCGAAACATTGGAGTCAGGGCGTACGATGAGAATTTACCTTTCCTTTTTTTTTCCCCTCCTCTTCCGAGCGCGGTAAACGCGGTAAAGAATATTGCTGCGCGCGCGTATTTCGGGTAGGCAAGAAACCGGAAGGGAATGCGCAGAATTTTCCGGCCAGATGATACCGAAAATGATCCGTAACGAAAAAAAGGGGAGATTACGGCTCTTCTCGCTTAAAAAGCATATTTCCGCTTAGCTGCAACGTTATACTCCTCGCGCAGATATTTCAGTTAGCTCGGACGAGCGTTAATTTGATCCCGCGATACGGTCGAACTGCCGGCATAATGCCTTCTCTCTCGTTTTTCTTTTTCTTTTATTATTTCGGCCTCGGCAAAATTACCGCGCCAAAACTGTTTTGCCGGAGAGCAGCGCGCGCAACACTTGACTAGAAGCAAGAGAGCAGCGTCGATTCGAGATCCGGTGTACGATAAGCGGCGCACTTTCTTTTTCCACCCCCACCACCCCTTATCCCCGTGCCAGGCTTCCGAGAGTATGCACGAAATTTAAGTTTTACCTTAGCCGGCAAAAAACTTTACGCGAAAAAAAGACTCGATATATTCGAGCCCCGCCTCGGTACTCGTTCGACAGGAGCACAACTCACAATCTCGACAGGCGGATTTTACAACGAATATGCTCGTCAAACGACGTTTGCATTTTTTCGTTATTGCACCGACCCTGCCTACGTATGCCCTCATGTACGTGCGCTATACCAGGTGGCATGCGTGTGCGCCAAGTCACGCATTGTACCTTCGACTGGCTGGTGCACTCGACGAAATTCCAAGTTCACCGTTTTTCGACGTCTGCCAAAAAAGAAGGACGGCCAGGATAGGGACGTGGCAGAGTGGGAGGGTTGAGGGCGGAAGATGGAGGGATAGAAGTAGGCAAAGCGGGGACGTACGACACAACTCTAGATCCTTTTCACGGATCTGAATGTTACATGTACACGGCGGCGTGCGCGCGCAGCCGTCTACGAAATTCGCAACAAGGGTCCCGCACCCGTAAAGTTTGCGGTCCAATTAAAAATATTCCGGTTTTTTCGTTCCTACGGGCACGCCGTTAATGAGGCCAACACATGAAAGTACGGGCTCGCCCGGTACATTCGTTCGCAGAACTGAACGCGGTAACCTGAATTAAAAATGATGGTAAAACCAGGAAGCGCGGTGACCGAGTAATGGGACTAAAAGCCGGTGCCGCGCGTTCAGGATTTTCCGACCGTTTTACTAATGCCGCGCAAAAGTTATTTCTCCTTCCCCTACCCGCCCACCCTTTGCCACCCCTCCTCCGCGCTACACCTCAGCTTCAGCGGCGACTGTGAGCCACCGCGAGCCTCTGATGTTTCTTAACGCTTAACTTACCCCTTCGAAATAACGATGCTCGACACTCCGCAGCGCGTGGCTGAGCATGACCTTCCGATTATGCTCGCCGCGACGGTGTCGATCGATAAGCCACCGAGCTCCACTCTCATTTTTTCATTCTGCGTCCCTATTCCCTCGTTCAAAGAAACTTCCCTCTTGCGAGGCTAGCTTTCGGGACGGTACGTTAGCCTGAAAGGTAACCGTTATGGTAAGATAGCCGAGATGGGAGATACCGGTTGGGATCGCGAGCAATCGCCGTCATTAGCCGGTGATCAGTTAAAACGCACGCACCGTCGATTCATCATTATAATAGTTCATAACTCAGGACGATTCGCCGGCGCTTCTTCCGCGATGTATTAGCCGGCGCACGCGCACGCGTTGCGAAAACTTGCATACTCGAGCACCGGCGTGAATCCTCGAGCTTAATGCAGGCAACGGTATATGGGCTTGGGCCACGAACCGTGCCAGGGAGTATAGCATACATTACCGTTCGAGTCCCTTATGGATTTAACTTCCTATAACCGGTAATCGAGGCGCGATCGTGGGATATCTATATGCGCGCCCGCTAATGAGCGTCTAACGTCATACCTGAAGGCCTCCGGTGCTCGGGTCATTGTTAAAACACGCGCGCGCTGGCCGGCTTACGGGATGCAAACGCTATCCGCTCTCTTCGCGCGACTGCTCGCACGCTAATTGTCGCCCACGAACTGAAACGCGAATGGCGAACAATCGAGATTCTCGAGCGCGTTTATCGATTTCCCGGAGCGGGGTAACGCCAATTAGGTTTCATCTCGGGCTGTAATTATCTTGTCATTGCGCGTACATACGCGCAGGCGCAGCGGGCACCGGAGTTTCCTTGAACAAATGTTTGCGCACGATGATGTTTTCTGGATAAACACGGCAGATAATTTCCTTTGACAAAATAATACGGTATATTCGCTCGCTCCTTGCCTTTATTTGCGCGCAAAATGGGAATTAGCGCATTATTTACGCACCTAGTGGGACGAACTGGTAGCTCGCTTGAAATATTGATGCGGGGGAGATATTTTCGGTCGGAATCGAGCGCGGAGGCGTCCGTTATCGACGCCTTCGAGACTGTAACGATCCTGCCGCGTTCGTTACACATAATTTAACAATACCGTCGCAATTATACGGCCGGTCATCAATTTCTCATCGCGAGCCCGAAGCTGCGGCGCGCAACGTCAAACGAAGAGGTCGTCGTACCTCGCTTTATTCGCATCTCGCTATCGACAGGATCGTAAAGACGGGGCGTCGGAACTGCAACGACGTCCATAGAGTGGCCGTGATGTTAAAGCGACGATAATATTGCGGCAGTATCGCCTTATTCGAAGATCTAAGTTCACGATCCACTATACGTCGACACAGTAGTCGATACCGGCATTACGCGCCGGTTCAGGTGTATTTGCGGTTGATATAAGTTCCACCGGCTATGCACCGTTAAAATCAACAAGCGACAGCGCGCGCACGACCTATATTTCTATATCCATCGATCCGGGAATAGACATTTAACGACACCGTTCCCGGCATCATTTCGGTGAGTAGTCGCAAATATTTCGATCCGACCACACTCCAATCTACGCTCCTCTCATCTCGAGCGTCCCCATCACATCGCAAACTCGCGCACCGTCTCAACTGCTTGCCGACAGTATCAACTTTACCCAGGCCACCGTCACGCTCCCCGCGCGCATTGAATCAACAATTCGAACGCAACAGCCGCGGACGGATTCGTCCCGTCATCGACCTCCGCCACTGTCATTAACATCGAATCATCTCACGGGGCGGCGAACTTAAGTGCGCAGACACGTCTCGGCCGGGCCTGCGGAGCAACAGTAAGACGAATTATATCCAGCCCGTTAGCCACGTCACACGCAGCTTTGTGTCGCCAAGGAGGGTCCGCCGGCAAATTCCACTGTAAAAATAACGAGCGTGCCTCGCGTTACTTCGCGAAAGATCGTGCCCCCGCACGACGTCGCGCATTATGCATTATAATAAGCGCGTACTCGCACTACCTGACCCTCCTTTCCCCTCTCCTCATCCTTGCCCCCTCCCGCCCTCCACCCCACCCCACCCCACCCCGTCGCAATTTGCCAGCGGGAATAATTTCGCTGACGGTACGTGACCGCCCTGGGATCACCGGCTCGCGTGCTTCCGAATAACCGTAATCGAGGACAGCGGCGAGTTGACGTACGTTATTTGAGAAATATCAAACGTTATAATTCTCTTGCGGGCCGCCGCTTACCGATTTTACGAACTTTCTGGGTCGCGGACTCCCTCTCGCCGCTGGTCCGGCGAACTATTGTGTATCCGACGGTTTTGCGTGTCACGCTTCCTGCCTACCGTGTCCTTGCGACGTTTTGCATGGCAGGGCGCGTGGCAAAAGCTCAGCCGGGCAGGATTCTCGCGATGGGCCTACGCGAGCTTATATGCCTTTTGTCACCGGCCGCTTATTTGTGTGCGTGGCTGTAATGCAGGGAATAAGTTGCACGCGGAATCAGAGCGTATCTTTCGCATTACGCGCATTTCAACGCTTCTAATATTTGAACCTGACGTAGCCGTGATCGTCTGAATGTCTTCATTGTCGTGGTTGAAATTTTGGTGGAAACGGTGAATGACTCTTTTAATATGCGATATACAGTCGCAAATCACTGGGAGTGCACCATATCGTGTTTGAGTACTGACAACAATTTTTTTCGGCATAGCCAGACAATCATTTGAAGTTGAGTGGTGAAGATATAAATGATAAAGCAGCTCGTTGGCGTCACAACGATAGCAACGAGCTGTCAAAATGCGGTAATTTTGGAAATACAGGTGAAAATATCTGCAAACACAATGAATAACGGAAAGTACTTTGACCGTACCGTATGAAAAATTTTGCTGCCAAAATACCCTGTGATAAAAAACAGAGGAAAGTCATCTGGAAAAATCGCAATCCGATTGTTCCACATTCAGTAGTTTCGGAGATACCGTCAAAGGTTTCTAAAAAAGGGACAAAAGCAGAGTGGCATCGGGGCTAACGTAAAAAAGAAAGGTTCGTCCAAAACAACTCAGAACGGCAGATATCGAGCGAAAAATTGGAATAGTTTCGGAAATGTGTTCAGTAATAGACAGAAAGTACGAAGTTCCAAACTAAGCTTGTCAATTGATGAGTCACTCCTGGCAAGATAGCCCTATCTTTCGATTACTTTCTCCGCAACTTACTCTCCAATATACATTCAGCGCAGGATCTCTATAACGTTGCCATCGCCTCGACACATACGCAACGTTACGGACTTCATGACACAGAGAGCACATTGATAGGCTTCGTACGTATCATAAGATAGTCCGCAGAAAATGCGAGCGAAGACTCTATTTCATATCGGACTTGAACGCTATCCAAGCTGGAGAGTGTACGGCGTCGGGATTGCATGAGCCAAATTTGTATACCTCCCCAACCTTGCTTCAGTTTATTCCCCTATTTATATGCCGTTGTATTTACGTTTCTGAAGAGTGAAATTGCGCGTCGTCGCTAGCGTTTCACGTTTCCCGGAAGTGAGCGTTTCAGCCGTAAACAGTGTGCGTGCACGGCGAGCGCCGGTAGCAGAACGGAGAATTACGCCTCGGCCGGATGACAAATATGAGGACCATTCGTTATGATCTGATAATGGACGCCGAGCGTATCCGAGTATACGGCGCGCAATGTCGTTAGCGAAGTATACTTTTTCCCCCCGTAGATTAGATTCCGTTACGTCGAACGAGCGAGCGAAATTGGTCAAACGGAGCCGGGAGATAACAATGGCACGTCGATTTATTCGAGTCCTGATACGGGGAGAATCGAATGGCCAAAGAGATCAATGAAACTACATAAAGTAACTCATCGACCATAAATGGCTAATAGAAATAGAGAACGATGGAGCGGGCCTGGGCGGCAGTCGCGGTTCCCTGAAAAAGGTACAGAAATAGATATTGGCTGATCATTCGCCGTTTGGAAGGAAATTGTCCCATCAGAAGATTGAAAGGGGATCGGGAATAAAGCTCTCTTCCATGTATTGGCCGGCAATGATCGGAGTGGGATGTGATAAAGGGTAATATTTTCGAGACATAGCCGGGGAAAGCCTTTCGCCCCCCTCTCACTTTCGGCAAGGCTTAGGAGCTACCCCATGCGATCGTATCTCCTCGCACGCTTCCGAAGACAGTACTCCACTCCCGGCAAACATCGATTTCGGCACCAAGTCGCCTTAATTGCGGCGTTCCGCGCGCCGTTTCTAAGTAAGTTACAAGATTCCTCTCAGGCAAATTAATATTGCCGAAGTTTGGTTAACGAATTTCTGTCGAGCAAATTGACGCACCTACAGCGCCATCGAGAATCGGTGTGCTTATAATATGTAGTGGGAGCTACCTGCCGTGTAATGGGTATAATCTCGGCGTTATGCGAAATGCCTCAGATGACTGAGTAGGTGCCGGTCAGATCGTTTAAATAGTTATCGAGGCTATGAATACAGTGCCGATTTTAAACATTCCGCCTTACATAGGTGTGTTATTCCTCGGCCACAATACGGTCAAATAGGACGATCAAAGTTTTCAAAACAAAACTAAATTTCTTCCGACGTTTCGACCCGGATCCAGGTCCTCTTCATGGATAGAAAAATTATTGCCTGTAAACATGTGTGTAATGAGTAATATGTCTAAAAATTTTTTTTTTTAAACTTTCGAAACGTCGGAAGAAATTTAGTTTTGTTTTGAAAACTTTGATCGTCCTATTTGACCGTATTGTGGCCGAGGAATAACACACCTATTTAAGATTTACAACGGTCGTTAAGTATATCATTTCATTCCGCCTTACGTTCCGAATTTCACGCGTTGCTGCGCGTAACGCACGTGAAACGTTCTCTATCGGAGTGGTTTTACGTTCGCCGTCTAAAGCGAAGCTGAAATATATCCCATCCAGGGGCATACGTCGCGCGCAGGTCGGTCGGAAATATACGAGGCGCATTTTAAATTTCCTTCGCAAACGAAGTACGCGTAGAGACCGGTCCCGAACGACGGAGTCTGCAGTTACACCAGTTTATCACACGTTCCTTTTGTACGTCTTGCCACGCTGTGTATCGATCCGTCAATTATACAGACCCTCCAGTTGTCTTTTACCCTCTACCTTTGCCTCCCGGCAAGAACGTAATTACACGGGAAATATAGGGTCCCGCTCCCTCGGCGTAGCCAAACAGTCGGGAGATTGAAAAAATCTCGACGTACAACCACAATCATAACGCACGAAGGGAAGAGGTTCGCTAAAGGAGTTTCCTTTCAAAGGGAGTGAATAGTTTTTGTAACGAAATCTCCTCAATCTATTTTACGAATGCCCTCGAAATTCTTGTCGCCGAACGCGTAACTTGTGTCGCATTTTCGTTACGATTTTTCTCGAGTATCAAATCAGCGCGGTTTTCCGTCGGCGACGAGCGAAACGGAAATACGACGGCAAAAGTCGAGATTCGTCCGGGGAGGGGAGGGAAGAAAATCTACGATGGAACTTCTCAAAAAGCTGAATCGCCCGGTAGAGAAAATTGCGGAGCGGAATGCTTTAACGGATTTCGCTTTATTCTCGGGGGATCACTCGGTAAGAAGTTTGTATAAAAGTGAGGCGGACCGATTCTCCGATTGAGATCGATTGATTCGCGCTTGCCCGATTGATCCTCTCATTTCGTAGCGCGCACTTCCCTCCTTTATATTCTAGCTTAAGACAATCTCATTTCTCCGAACGATACGTCCCGACTGTCGTCCTTTACGCATCACCTTTCTGCGCACCCTAGAATCACCCTTCCCTTCATCTTCTTCCCCACCGGTCCTCCTCTTCCGGTTACACAAACTGGGTATGAACAGTGGAAGCGCATATAACCGATTAAAGTCACCCGACTTCCCTGCAAACAAACTTCTCTCCCCCCAATTTCTTCTCCGACCGCCATGGCAGAGCCGATCGATCGGCCGGTAACACTCGCGATTCATCAGGCATGTATCTCGCAATTACGTCGGACTACGACAGCGCTATCGCCGCAGCCAATATTCTCCCGACACGGTCGAGTCTGATGCAGATAAGTACGTTTGCGCAACACTTTGGCATTAGATCGGCACCGCTGTGCTTTGTCTGACGATTAACTGGTACACGAGTTCTGGCCATTACGGAGTTACCAGAACCTTAACCTAATAACTCTTGTTCTCTGCCGGGCCCGAGCTGCGCCCGGGATGCAAAAGCTAAAACCTGTCACGGGATTCCGATAAGGCAGCGGGCATCGGCTCCCGTTTACGTTCGCAACAGTGAATCCATTCACAGCCCCGGCCCCGACGCTTTTCCATGACCGATCCCGCCGATTTATCGCTTGCCCTGGCACTCGGACCGCCCCATCGTACGCCCCATCGTACGCCCCAACCTACGCCCCATCCTACGTACCGTCCTACGACCCATCGTCCACCGAACGTCCTATCGAGTAATGACAAATCATTCGGGACCGCGCAATTCCCGCCGTCGACAATCCGAACAATAGCGCATCGTAGTTTCGTACGCCTCACATCAATGCAGGAGCAAAAAAAAAGGAACGATTTTTACAGTTCAAGGTTTTTTTCCATAATCCTGTTTTTATCCTTTCCGTTGCTTTCTCCTTTTTCTTTCGCCTTTGTCCTTTACCTGCTTCCAGTTACAGCTAATTAAGCGAAAGTTCGAATGGAATGGGGGCTGCGCCGTCGGCACTGTCGATTTTCCGCGAATCACGGCAGTTCGCGATGAGATATTTAATTTATCGTTACCGGAACTTTCGCCAGCAGGCGAACGAACTCTTTTCGGACGGGCGTGTGCAAACAGCCAATTACCGGCGGAAATGTATGAAAACGTTGTCAACACGGGGCCCGGACACGGTCGATTTTTCAGCGGCGTCATGAGGCGCGGCTTAATTCGGCCGCATTACAAAATCCCATTGTTTCACGAGCGAGTGCAAACACGCGGATAACGAGGTAAGCTCGAATAACCGAGCCTTAATCGACCTTCGAATACCATGTATCCGGCGCCGTTGAATTTTAATATTTCCATGATTACTGCGGACCCCCGCAGTAAAACATTATTTACGTCCTCCGCGTCGGCTCGGACGCTGTAATCAAAACCATTTTGTCGCGCCCGTTTCGGATTTATAGAATTTCGCAGACAGCCGGGGGGATGATGCGCTGCGTGTGTGGCGACGGATTTTAAACGCCGACAGAGACCGGACGACATTATTATTTCGCGGCAATTTGATCCCTTACCGCGCGAGCAATACCAACTTTCTGGCAAACGTATCGTAACTGGCGTCTCTACTACTATTACCAGCACTACTGCACCCCCGCAGTACGAAACATTCCGCTAACGACCGTAGGTCTCATCCGTTATAGAACTTTTCGATCCAAAGAGCAATCATGAATCTATCTTTACACCGAGAGCATTGGAAATGCAAGCGCGCGTATCTATATTCACCCTATACCGAATGCCAGATCAAACGTTGCGTTGCATAAGGAGCAGGCTAATAGATAGGTAATTATAGAAGAGCGTAATTTGCGTCGAGGTCAGCTGTTGCAATACTCCATGAAAGTAGTCGTTTTATTGGCGCCGGCCGCGTCTTCCGTCGTGAAAATCGAGTGCAAAGCAAGCGGGCAAAGTGTCAGGCAAAGCATGAAGCCGGTTTGGCGGGGAGGGGGGTGGGGGGGTAAAGCGTGTTGCAAAGCACGGCGCAAAGCGCGATGCGGCCCGTTTCGGAGTGCAAATTGCTTCGAACGCTCGACTCGTCTGTCAGGCAGCTATTTGTCACCGTGGATTCTGGACCCGGGACGCATAAGCCGGCTACGCTAATAATGACGGCGCGATGGCTAACTACAGGCTCATCGCGCGTGCATTCATGAAGCAATATACATGCATTTACTCGGCGCACCGCGCTGCTCTCTGTCTACACTCGGTCTCACCCGGTATTCGTCGTTACTTCGGGCACCCTCTGTATATGCCGCCTCCCCCTCAATCCGCTGTCTAAACTGAACAATGAACGTTACCGCGTCAACGTGGAATTAATACATTCAAATTACCCATTGTTATCCCGAAGACCAAAGTAATAGCATTGCAAATGATGTCTCTCATAGCTGGCAACGGGACGATCGACCTTAACCGCACTGTCTCCACGCACACCTTCGCCTACGCGTGCACTCGACTGTTTCATAATATGTGGGACACGTCGCGTATCGATTCCACTTCGAAAGGAAGCAAGCATTAGTTCGTTCGAACTACTCGACGACGATGCGAAAGTGGATCAAAATTAACTGCGGCTTCCGTCGGCGCGTTTGCATTGTCTCTGCGAGCGTGTTCGGTGCGTATGTGTGCGAGAGCGTTGGACATACTGGAAGCGTAACCGTGGCCGACACGTGTGCACGCAAGGACAAAGAAGCATTTTTCTCGTCCCGCGACTCTCCGCCATGCTTCATACGCTCGCATTGGCCGCGAGATTTATGCACGACGATAAGTCGTATCACTTAACCACAGTGTATAGGCCGTCCCGACGTAAATCAGTGTCGAACTTGACTGCGTTTCGCGTATTGTTACCGAGGGTCGCACTTTATAATATCCGGCGTACGACTTCGAGATGCCGATTCGTATCGCGTTCGGGGAACACGCGTTCGCGCCCCGATACCGGAATTTACTTCCCCGAAGGTTGGCCAAGCCAGTGCATTGTTGGCAACCGAATATTCCGGGGCCGGCAAACAAGACAACGCAATTAATGCCCATTTCGCTAATATCGCCTCATCATTCCTGCCGAATTCAAACACAAAGTATCGGCTCTAATCGGCGCCCACCTCGCCAAACAGAATCGCCACCGGACTTGGACAGTGCGTTTCAAAAGTTCCGCGCGCTCTCATTGTACGCACTGCATCGACAACCCTAAATGTTGCGTCGTGAAACAAATTTCGTGCGGTACCGCATTCGCTGAAGCATGCTGCTCGAAGAACAGGGCGCAGGCACGAAACTTCTGGTGAAGGAAGGGGGGAGGGGGGCTAAAAAAGCGGCTTGCCGGACGAGGAAGGTGCGAGAGGTAAAAAGCTTGAGCTCACCGTGTGCCGAGAGTAGGAGAGATGCTCGCGCCTCGGGAACGTGAGATATCCTGCGGTGCATTTCACCGAGGGAAACGAGGAAAGACAACAGCGGTCGGCGCAAGAATGAACGGACGGACGAGAGGTGGGATGGGCGGGGAGGAAAGGTGAGGCGTCCTGAGAATGAAACGTCGTGAATGTTGGCCGTCCCGTTGTGTCGGTGCGGATGAGAGGATGGCGCCAGGCACGTTGTACGTGGGAGGAGAAGGTTGGAGTTACAAAAGAAGGAGGCGTCGTCAGAAAGAGGAGCCGCCAGAAGAAGAGGAAGAAGAAGACGAAGAAGCGGACGGAGTGAAAGAGTATGGGACGTAAGAGAGAGAGAGAGAGGAGGGGGGGAGGAAGGGGTGGTTTAGACGCGGATGGCGAATATGTCACCTGAATACCACGGTAATGTTCGCAAAATGCCGGAAATATAAGCAAACGTGTGCCTCCGACACTCCTGGGAACTGTCGTTTACATAAATAGCCTCGACGGCCCGGATTCGGCGTGTTGCATTCGCCCCGGCTATGCACGCAGGTACAGCCGTACGTGTCTCAATATTTGACGGCGGAGTTTCCGAGCATTTGCCTACCAAATGCAACTCACCGCCACTGTAGCGCGCCGGCGACGACGATGCGAACGACGACGCCGACGACGACGCCGACGCCGACGACGATGCCGACGCCGACGACGATGCCGACGACGAAGTCGGCGCGAGTCCTACGTGACAGACAACAGGAGGATGCCTTAAGGCATGGCGGTGCCAAAAGACGCGATCGACCCTCCCGCTGGGTGTCCTTTTGTTTGCCGCCGATGGACGTTTGCGAAGGCTGCTAGACGCGGGAATGACCGTCGTGTCAGTTGAATGCACTGTTTGCTCGCGGCATGCAGCTTGTATGATGTCGCTCTTTGTACTCGAACTGTTATCCGGACGCGCGAATATGTTTGCGGAATGCTTCGGGAATGTGGCCGCGCTACAATGCCCGAAGTAGTATGGAAATTTTATGCGATATTGTCTCTGTGTAAGCCAGGTATTTGGCGGTATTAGTGCTCCCCCATGATTTTTCTCTGTGTACGCGCGCAAGCTTCTTCGCGAGGGTATCATCGTTTTACAAGTTACAAGATTTGCTCAGTCGGGGTATCACGTTACGTCGTGCGTTTAGGACGCGATCCCTCGCCAGACTGTAACTTGATACCTTAAAACCCGTCTCCGATAGCCTCTCCCCTCAATATCCAATTCGCGGAGAATCCGATCGAACGATTGGTACGAACGTGGCTATCATATTCATCATTGACCCAGACCGTTCCCGACCCGAAGATCATGCTTTTACATAAATTTCTTCTTTCCGCATGCTAATTAGCGACTGTGTACCTCAATGCGGTCGAGGAATATTACCTCGAGCGAAGTGATTGTCAGAAGTCAATTTTTCTTCGCAAATTCAAAAATGACTGACTAGCGGCCGCTTTACAATTTTAACATAAAAGCTACTTTTGACACTTCCGCCGGCAGGTGTTCGCACTTTACTCTCCTCAGCTCCTTGGAAGTACAAGATGCTTGGAAATTTGGAGGATAAAATTTACACGGAACTTCTCTCTCGCGTGGGGAGCAGAAGAAAGAACGGCGGTTCGAAGTTTTGCCTCGGCTTAACGGATGCGCGACAGTACGTGCGAATTAGCATCATGAATAACAAGCAGTAGTCTATTGCCAGGCTATTCCGCTGCTTGTCGCTGTTTTCAATGTCTCCCCGGACAATGATTTTTTCCCCAGGAATTCTCTCGCCGACCTTTGCCGTACCTCGCCAACTCATACGCAATTACATTTTCTTACATTCCCCGACGACGTAGTCGCAGCCAGAGTCGTCCACGGCTCGTTCGCATCGCATTCATACTTGCATGATGCGGCTCTCGCGAAGTTAGGTCAGATCAGCCGAAACGGAAAACATGAAAAGCCATTCAAGCCCCGGAGACAAGACTTTTCAAGTTTACGCAACTTTCTCCCATCCGCGGAGATTGCATTTCCTGTTCGCATCGATTCGCATGCGCCTTGTGCCGCGGAAGGAAGCGGGACGCGTCGTCAAAAATTATGCGCGACGTGCTTATTCCACCAACAGTTTATACTTTGTGCACAATAAAGCTAGTAACTATAAAGGGCGTAGCCACAAAAATCGCTATCCGAGGCTTCTAAGTATAATAGTTTCGGAGATATGGTCTCAAAAAGGTGAGAAAACAACGAAAAAAAAAAGTGAATAATCGATCATTTGACGGCCCTGTTGCTTATGATGCTTGTTTTCTCATATTATATAAATTTAAAACATGAAAAAAATGGTGACAATTAAAAGCACCTAAAAGGATATTCACACAAATCGCGTACGCTCTAAAATCCTCGTTCCCACTTACGCGCAGCCTCTAAAGAGCACATTTAACACTCTAACGAAGGGTGTTTAAAGCGTATCGGCTTAAAGCTCGAAACGTGTCGATGTGTTCCCCGCTTTGTGTTCCGTGACACATTAACCGGCAACTAAGAGCGCAACTGGAAGAGTATACCGAGAAACAAAGAGACAGACAGGCAGTGAGAGAGAGAGAGAGAGAGAGAGAGAGAGAGAGACGAGAGAATGGACGCGAGTAGACAATGAGCGCCAGACGAAAAGCTGAGACGCAAGAGCGAGTGGCACCTTGGCCATTCCGCCCGGCGTAATGATTGCAAATTACACTGTCTCGAGCTCCGACTTTCTGTCTAGCTTGGCTCGATTCATGTATAAATTAAGAAGCCTCCGCGACGACGCTTTCCACTGTAAGTATGTAGCCGAGAGCGCGGGCCGTGGATATTTTATAAGAGCGCACGGTGATCGTACGACGCGGAAGAACACATGGCCATCCGACAGAGAGGAACGAAGAGGGGACCCGGAGAGTTCAGAGATGACAGAGTGGGAGGGATAGGGAGACTGCGGACGGAGAATGGGCTTAGAGGTGGAGAAAAAGGTCAGTGACACCAGCGGTACCGCGACCCTGCGCTCCCTTCGTTTAGAAGCACCTCGCCTTGACCGGAGAAGAAACTCCGAGACTCGTCTCTCTCACCTCCGCGCTACGTGGCACGTCCTTAGCTGATGAGTTTTCATTTCTCCAACTGCCGGGACCCGCATGCCGCGGATATATGGGCGTACGTGTATGCCTCATTCCGTCCGGACGTATACGCCGCCGATTACGCTACCGCGAAAAAGTTTTGCATAAACGCGCGACGCAGCCAGCGTCGGCTTCGCTCGGAGATGCCTGTTTAGTTCGTTTGTTTATGCAAATGCAGCCGGGCGACTGCGGTGCTCATTTGGCCGCTGCCTTTCGACGACGCGCATCATGTCGGGAATGTCGTAAGTGTAGCGCGCTAATGGAAAGTTATGTCGAAGGGGAGTTTTTTCCTGCAGAGAGTGTGGAGAGACACTTCGGGCGAAATACCTGATAAGCGTCATCTTTGTCATTGTTCACTGTTAACGGGAGAGAAAATGGTACTCTTACGTATGCGCGCTTCAATGAATTGAGACGCAATGCTCTTTCGCGGAGCGGAGACTGCGTCTCATGTACGGCTTAGCATTTGATATACATGCAAAAATGGTAATGTCATTACTTAGCGTTAAGATCGAGTTGGCGTTTGGCACTGTAATCTTCCTATATGCTGGAGAGGTTTCGCTGCCTTTGTCCGAAGTATGCCCAAGTGATTTTCAACTCTGATCAGTTCCAATAAATCGCTTTTATCATCGACACAGTGGAAAATGTCGCGTAGCGTATTGCTGCTTTCAATGCGAAGAATGTGACTTTCGTTACGAGTATTTCATTATAACCTTTCATTGCTACGTACCTCGTCAACGGCCAATCAGTTTTCATATCTTGCATTTGACATCGCGCATGGAAAATTAATTTGGCTCGTGCACACATGTGTCGCGACATATTTGTCCGAGCTTGAAGCGACCGGCGCGGAAGGCAATGTCAACGTCTACGAGAAATGCTCGTATCGAACGTACCTGCGCAATTACTCTTCAACGGCAATATAAATTCGGTCTCTCTTATTATTTTTAAATTGAGCCTGCGCGCCATGGCACCGGCGCCGAGGCATTCCGAATATGCGCCCGCGCGACGATGCAATATTACATGCAAATGGCCGAGCCAGTTTAATTAAGTCGCTTATTCATTGCGTATCTTCGAATGTTTACATGTCGGCGGAGTCGAACGCGGACTGAAATATTTTTATACCCCCGAACGAAATTTAGCCGCGGCACTGTACATAATCAGCGGTCACGTTCGAAATTGACACATTTACGCTAGTCGCTTGAATTTTGTAAAGGGTATCTTGTTGACCCATTATATTCCGTTAACAGAACGTACGAAAATTTAATTAATCCCCAACACAGAATCCAATCCTATTTATACTCGATCATATACCACATTATTTACCGCCTGCCCTGCCCCTACTGCGCTCTCCAACTAATTTAATTGCATTAAACGTTTGCGCGCCGCCCTGCCCCTCTTCTCCCCCCCCCCCCCCTGTCCTCACCCAATGCCGCCGAATCTTCCTGCCTATATATTTTCGCATTCTGACCCGAACGAATTGGCGAGAGAGAGGGCGCGCGCGGGCGCTCTCCCGTCGCTGACATTTTGCCGCGAAATATATTCGCGCGCGACCGAACTCACCGCTCGGAAACAATGTCCGCCTTGGGATAGTTAGATTATAACTGTCTCCGAAGCGCTGTATTATAACTGTTTCTGAAGTATGATAACTGTGCCGGACGCCGACGTCGTTTCCAAACGCGAAGCTTTAGAACTGGCCAGCCCAGCCACCCCCGCGCGCGCGATTCCCCTGGATTAGAAATGTTCACGACGTCCTTCCGGCTCGCCTAACAGCCAAGGTACACGTACGGGGTGGGGAGAGAGCAAGGGAGGGGCGGTGTCCCTCCTCGATGTTGTCGGTGCACATTCATTTTCGCTCGCTCTTCGGATAGCGGCTTCTCGTCCGACACCAGAGCCAAACTGCCGAGATAGGACGATGAAATATACGCTGCGCGACAACCGTTTGAGCATATGCCGCCGGTGTGTAGTAGAAATCATAAAATATGAACGACGCGCGGGTCATTCCTTTTTATTATGGATCATGGGACGGGAATTTACGCGATGGAAACGCGGAGAAATTTCTCCTCGCATCGAGCGTGACAACTTATTGATCCTGCCGTATATAAAGTTACGCGAGATCGACGGCTCGTTATACGAACGACACTGATTCATGCCCGCATAATCTTGATCTGGCCGCTTCTCGCGAGGTATCGACAACCGAATTAAATTTCGTGGCGATTCGTATCGAGACGCTCGTCAGTGCGGAGTGATATTCTTGGGCGACCCAGAAATTACGGGAGGATCTGAACTGATACCTCGTTCACCGGACGTTGTCGAAGTAACGTTTGATATGTCTCGCTGGCGACAATTATTCGGTAATAATACGTCTTATTCTGCTACCCGGCTGTCTTGCCAATTGATGAACCGTGTACTGATTTCGAATGAGACCGTACGTAAACGACACTTATCGATAAATCGACGTAACCTCGTTTTGTCGAAACATTCTGCCAGACTCATTCCACGAATCGTTCATCAACATCAATCACGTCACGGGCCAAAAGAGAGTCGTACAAATTTCGCGAATTTTGTCAATGTCCTTGGAGCAATTATACGTTGGTAAGACGCGTTCTTTCGTCGTCTCGCCGTTATTCAGGACCGCTGTAGCTCGTACCTCATGCACTTACTTAACACGATTGCCGACGTCGCATTGTGCGTGCGTGTACAGGCCCGGTATAATCAGGTGCGCATGTATTTCTAGCAGAAACATGCGGGTATATGCAACCATGCTCGCTGTGCAGTCTGGACGGGGGATGTAACTAAACAAACGCTCGCTCTGGGATCACGTTAAGTGTTTGCACAGGTAGTTGCGCTGTATTATACGACGGAGATGTACCAACCGGCAATGGAACTCGGAGACAAATTTGGTAACGTCGTTATCATTAACGTTTTACTTAAGTCGGCGTGAAGAAGCCTTTCGAGGCAACGATTTCGGCAGACATTAGACCCTCGAAATTGCACGACTCGACCGAACCGTTTGAGGGATGGAGTCCCGAATAAGTGGTAGATACAAATTCGACAATGTACATGTCCACTATCTGCTTATGCGACTAAGGCGATAGATGCATATATGTGTGTGTATAGATCGCACCTATAAATCTGATTGACCTACTGCTGACGACATCGGACTCTAAGGGTTTATCGAAATTTCCGATAAATCATCTTAAAGCTCGCATCGGAGCTTTTGAGGAACGTCTGATAAAGGGGCGATGGGATATTACATCTAACGTCGATGGGTTCGTAGGAAAGGGTGAGTCTGCGCAGGTGATTCACGTTTCGAAAATCCATTCGGCACCGCACATAATGCATGCGCAACCGAATACGGAAAACGAATTGCAGCCGACAAGGTTACTTTTAAGCGCATGGCGCTCGTATACGTACGCGACAAGTAGATGGCATTAATTTTAATTGCGCGCTCGGATGCCACATGACTTGAGAAGCGTGAGAATATATTAGGAACGTTAATTGGCAAAGGTTGTTTGAGGATTTTAACCTGCGTCGTGGCTGAATTTGCTCACCCGGGGCAACTTGGGCATCTCAGAGGCGCGCGTGTGTCGGCTCGTACGTGGCGTGCGTGCCTATTCATGTGTACGTCCGTACTGGCAAAACAAATGACGGTACCGGCGGCAGGTAGAAGCCGGCGTATATCTCAAGATTGCCGCTGAATAAATCAATTGACGCTAACGATGAAGTATCGACGTAACGGTTTCAAAGGGCAAGTAACGTAGTCCGGATGAAAATACGTGAAATGTCTCGGTTTACGAAGCGGACGGTCGAGCGACGAACAATGCCTTCTGTATCGATTATGAGAAGGACGTGCGATGGAAAAGAGCCACAGGAGAGCGGATCGCCGAGCTTGCGCAACACTTAGCCCGCGCCAAAGTTTGCACGAACTGGGACGTAACGGATGAGATTCATTGAAGCCGCAGTAATCTCATTTCCTAACTCTAATGGAAACATCAGTAGGTAGATATACATATCCAACGGTATGTCCGATATGAGACTGATCGATTACACAGACAATGTGCGAAGCTATTACTCGTCCGGCAAGCAGGTTAGGCAATGATTCCGTCGTTGCAACAAGATTGGGTTAACATTTGGTAATCGAGTTGATTCCAAGTACCGCTCGACGAACTTTACGCATCTCCTGATAAACTCTTCTCGCGGGGCTGTGCCCGGAAAGTGAGTATATGAATCGCGCTACTCGACCGCGAGTATGAATCAGCGTTACCGTGATTGCGAAAGAAAGTACTCGCTGCGCGATTCTGAAAATTTCGCTGCGCCTTGATATTCCGCTAGAAAACGCACTGTCGACAAACGCGATCTCTCGAATTTTCGCTGCACTGAATTATTAATCGGCCATTATAAATACTTGTGCCCGTAATGTACGTAGGCAGGGTGAATTCCTGGCGGGCGGACGATTATCGGCATAGGCATCGGCAGGTTCACGGGCAGAAATCGATAGCCAAGTGAGAGGAACTCGGTGCACCGACGAGGGCCGATAGAAAAACGGTTAGCGCTCGTCGAGCGATGCATTCAAAAACGATCAATCTCCTTTGCATTGTGGGGATGCCGAGGGGCTGCCGGTAGCCGTGGCGCATCCATTATACACGCCTGTTAAGCATGTACTTCCGGTCGCCACGTGCCTCGGCTCAATTTCAACATTTTACGTCCGACGGCACCTTTAATTATAGCCGCACGCAAAGGTCCGCTCGGAAAGGTCGGTGGGTGGGATTCTACGATAAACTGGACCGACCGTCAGTCACCTGTCCGCGTCTGCCCCCGCTTTAAGGAATCCGTTCGGGTTAACGAGATTAAGCCCGCAGATTGCGGGCCACAAATATTTCAGTATTCCCACTTCCGTCAGGCCGTATGCTTTTATCGGGACGGTTCCATTCTTAATTCGCCTTCCGTTGGGCCAATATCGCGATGAGACAGTGCTCTAGGAAGAGCTCTATTAGAATAAGAGTGTTATTTCGATCCATCCGCTTCTACCATATTCCTCTCAGCCTCGGGCAGCTTACGTTTTTCGCAGCTTTCGCGGTAATTACCTCGGGCGCACGATACGTTAAAAGCCACAATGTAACGAGATAATTATTTCACGTCTTAGGTCGACGCGCAACAAAGTACATTCGCGCATTATAGTAATACCTTCTCAAAACTCGCGGTGTTCAGACTTTAATTGCGCGAACGTTTCGCATCGGTCCGGTATGATAATTCCGCGGTCGCCTTAATGCGCGTGTAATGCTGGCAATTAGCGATGCGACTATTCTGCTCTTTTTCAACCTTGCTCTCCCGTTCGTTCCTCCTTACGTCTTCCTGCGCGCGCAGTTTCGCGACCGGGGACGCGCATAAATGACAACCGAAAGCAGGATCCGAAAGAAGACGACCCCGGTTATCAGCGCGGGCTCTAAAGAGGCGACTTCCGTTGGGGAAAGTTCGTCTCATCGCTTGCGAGCGGAGGGTAGATGCGAACGGTCGGCGAGTCGGTGACGCGAGAGGCCATTGTTTGCCGGAAAACGACGGGCATAAAGAAATTTCTTAGCGCTAGTTCGCCCCTCTTTCGCGCCGTCGAGACGGGACCTAGTAATTAATTGAGACAAGCGGTACATTAAGCTCCACGGGGGGGCTGGGTTATAATTTGCTCCTTAACGCCGGGGCGAAACGTGGGCAACTCCGTACGTTATAATTATCACGAAAGCTTTTTAATGCCCGAGCTCGCGCGCGAGCGCTCTACCTCGTTCGCTTGGCTCGCTAATATTGCGCCCCGCTCGATGACGTGAGACGTCGAGCGTCGGCGTAAGCCAGCGTAAGCGAAGCCAAAAAGCGATTCGAAGTCATTGCACTTTCCCTCCGATGGCCGACCGGCCGACGTCGATGACGCCTGGGAAGACAATGGGACCGTTTCTGCGTAACTCGACGGAAACGTTGAACTTTCCTAATGTCAAGCGTCGGCGCTGGAACAATGCTCTTTCCACGCTCGCGTCTTAGCGTCCGAATTTTTTTGCCGAGCATACTTTGCGCGGCCGCTTTTTCCACCGGTGGCAAAGAGCACCGCCGACGAATATGGGCCGGCCCGTTAATGTTTCTGCGCGTACCTCGACGCTGTTTATGAGGACCGCGAAGCGACAGTCCGCGCGAAATGTTTTCCTGTCGCGAGAAGTGAGGCGGAGCGAGCGAGAGAGAGAGAGAGAATCAGAGAGCGCGCGCGCGGGCGCGCGTGCAAGCGTGGACTCGCGTCAGCGAAGCTGCGAGCCAAATGCGTTTGCTTTGCGCAACGAGATATAAAGGGAACGTTTGCGATACGACTGTTTCACTTGTTGCGCAATTTTAACGAAACATTCCGCGCTGTCCGTCGCACAATGTCTTTCCTACCCGCCGACGGCGACTGTTGTCGCTCGAGAACGGCAGCGAGCAAAAAAAGACACCCGCACCGCCGCAAACCTCGTTAATGGCCGAGTCAGTCGAAATCCGTGGATTATGCGAGACGAAAATTCCATCGCATCTCCTTGCCCGACGTATTTTCGGCGTTCGCCAACTCGACGACTCAGGTAATTGGACGAAACGAGCGATACGCTAAATACACCCGCCGTTACGCCGTAATCAGTTCGCGCCCGAAACATTGTAATCGGCGCGCGAGGTTCCGGCGCAAAATAGACCGCGAGTCAAGCAAGAAACCCCGTTTGAAATTGTAATTATTCCGGTCCGCGATGAAAAATGTATACGGAAGTCTAATTTATTCGCGGGCTACGAGCGCGGGATCGTCGCTGAAACGGAAAAGCTCGAGACTTTACATATCCGATCGCGGTAACGCGGCGTGTAAATAACAATCTCGTCGGTCAAATACGGGCGCCGCGATAAGGGAAATTAAAAGTTTGAATCTCGCGACGACAAAAAAAAGAAGAAAAAAAGAGGTGAGCCGGGCGGCCGCATGTTGCACATTGCGGCGATATCGCGCGATACGGCGCATTACGTTTCTGAATAATGAAGTATGTTGCATGCCGCGGACACGATGTATCGATAACGGCGTAAACAAAGCGTGTATACACGGATACGTCTACCATTCGTGCTTTCCTTAACGTCTGTTGTTCGCCTCCCGAGCCGATCGGAGTCTAACGTGCCGAGCGTATTATGTCTTTCCATGGTTACGCTAATGCGACAACTAAGCGCAATCTTCCGCTCGGCTCAAAGTGCGCGCATGCAATATGCATTAGCGCGTATTAATTGCTCGACCGTTCGGTATTAGGGATCGCTCCGGACAGAGCCAGCGTACGGCCGGCAAAGGTGAGGGGGTAGCCCGTCGATTCACGCTTGAATTTACATTTTAATTACGTTACGTTTGATAGCGGTATTAATTTTATCGATACACACCGGCCGCAGGAATCGTCGATATCTTCGGAAATGCCGACCGGCCGGCCGGTCCGCGTCCGCGTCACAAAGCGACGCCGTATTCCGGGGAGCGGATCAAAGTCCGGAAAGAATTAATTCGCTGCGGATGATTCGCCCTGAAAATTGTTGTCCGCCCCCGTCGGCATCCGCAAATGGCCGCGGGCGCAAAATCGTCGCACGGCAGGGACGAACTTTGCCAACTTCCGGGACTCCATTCTTCCGAGCGGGATGAAAAAAAAAATAAAAATGTAATTTGATACGTGACGTGGCGCGAGGGAAAAAAAAGTGAGGCCGCGCCCCGGGCATAAAATTTCATCGACACGATCCGAGCCAGTAATTAAACACTGCAATAGGTGCCCACGTGAGCGGCAGCTTCAAATGGCATCCAGAAAATTCGCTAGTGGTATGGAAATTGGCACGCGGATGAAATGAAATATTCCCTCTACGCGGAGGCCGACGCGCAGGGGTGGGGGCGAATGCCGATTTAATTATGATTTCTTGACAAGTCGAACGACAAGATCCCATCCCGTTTCGATGGGCCAAGCGCGAGGACGGACGTCGGGCATTAAGTCGTCGAAGTCGACTGCCGCCAAGACGAGTTCAGCAATCGACATTCCCTGTATTCCCCGACCGCCCACGAGAGATGGGTAGAAAATAAAATCGCGACGTAATAAAATCGGCAAAGTCGGCTAATATCAAATTTAATCAAGCCGTATCACAGGAAGCTCACTTCATTATGCATGCGCCTAATTTAATTATTTGCCGGCACGCGGGGGAATATGATCGGTATTACTCGAAACGAAAGCAATTTCCTCTGTTAAAGCGGCGGGCGCAACTGACGGTCGCCTACGCTCCTCTCCGCAAGATGTCCGAAAATATCCGTCTGTCGGCATATGGCTGACGGGTTGTCGCTTCGAGTGTTATGGAAATTTTCCTTAAAATGCGCTCATTAAATCCTTCAATGCAATTTCGCGCGAGCCCCGAGGGTACCGGCGAGGAATTATGGAAGGCGCAGCTGCGCGTGCGAATTTTATGTTAATGTCGGATCCATCAAAATGGTTAGATTCGCCTACATGGCGTGTGCTCGGCAAAAGCCACGCTCGCCTCGTCTGGCTCGTTTCTCGGCAAGAAGTAAGAGGGGCGTTAGTCGCTAGATAAACACGGCGCATCGTCGCTTCGATGAAATGGCGGAATAACGGCGTCGATCGCGGCTCGTCTACGTGAAATCACAAGGAACGACTCGCTTATGTACCCTCTCACTCTCCACGGGGCGTAACGTCTCATTTATAAGTCCAGAGTGGTTGCCCCGGTTATCGGGGACAGTGTAAATAATACACAAGCCCGGCGCCGTGGACGGGAGGGAATGCCGAAGCTGATGGAGGACATCAGGATTGTAACGACGCCGACCCTATATCGATTGCCATAAAATTCGACGTAAACGTCTTTGTGTAAACTCGACCGCGGATGAGAATCTCTCGTGCGCTCGGGCATAATGTTATCTTACGGCTCTCCCGGTGACAGAGTCACGCGATACGCGTCATACATGTCATACGAGGTAGTTACGCTACCGCTGGAATACGCTGTCGCACCGACCTATGCACATGCATCAGAAGCTGTACGATACGCGATACGTACACGCGGCGACTGTTACGTAACGCTGCTCGATGCGAATTGACAAGAAATTGAACGCTTTGAACCTTGACTGGTAGAAGTCGGAAACTAATCCCTTGCGGAGTATCGGTTCTGAACGGATTATCGACTGGGCGGCAATGGATTACGCGTGCGTACGGACGCCAATTTGCGTACGCGATCACGGGCACTCTATGCAGATGCGAGGAGTTCATAAAAATCGGAATATTTAAATCGGCGCTTCGGTGGCAGTGACGCAAGTTGCACGTAGCGCGTAAGGGAGGCAGAATCGATAATTAGGAACGTTCCCCACGGAGAGTTGCAGATATCGGGGTGCATACTTCGCGACGCGCCTTATCACGCCCCCTTTCCTTTTACTCGCGGTCCGGCGAGTTAACAATGGGTTCTTGCTCGTTACCGGGCCGTATCTTAGAATCGTGGCTGGCAAACGGCAGCAGATGCGATTCGATGCACGAAGGGACAATATATCGCGCAAAACAAGAGCGGCACGAGTGAATCATAGAATTGTAATCAAGCGGGCCGCGGCGGCGGCGGCGGCGGCGGCGGCGTCGGCGGCGTCGGCGGTGGGTAGCTGATAATTAATGGCCGCATTAATCTGACGCTCTCTAGCGGCACTCAAGGCTCACCGTCCTCTCCCGTTCGGCTGCCTGCGCCTCGATGATAAAATTGCTCGTCATTGAAACGTATATTTCAATCCTGGATACGCTACATGCAATTTACGCCCATTGTCGCGACGGATCCGGGGCACGTTTGTTCTGACGCCGCCGACGCCACTGGCATCGTCTGTTCTGTAACAGAGGCCGCCCACCCGAGATACTTCCGTTCGGACATTCTTCGCTCCAGCCATCGTCATATGGCTCGACGCACCTTTCCACTCGCGAATAAACGATCCCGCCGCGGCGAACCGCGCGCTCCAACTTCATTTTCGCCTCATCGCGCCCGGTATTGTTCCACCTTGATTGGAACTTCAGGCGGACGAACGGTCGATTTAGCCGGCGGGCGACCAAGTAACATCCGTCCCAATTAAAACTCGACCGTTTTCCTCGCACGCCGGCAACATCTGGCAAAGCGTTCAGCTTAGCGCGGGATCAGCAGAGGAAACGGACGTAGGACGAGGATGAGGATGAGGATGAGGATGAAGATGAGGGGAGAGGGGACGAGAGAAGGTCGAGGAGCAGAGAGAGATGGAGCGAGTTGTCGCGCGAATCACGGCCGACTCGAGTGAATGATAGAGTTGCGCGGAAATAGCGCAAGGTAGCGGCTAATTAATGGGAGCATCCATCTGACGCCATCTTGCTGCTCACAGGGTACACACCTTCCTTCCGCCTACTTGCCAGCCAGGGCGCAAACCTTAACGGCTCCCGTGCGCCAGGAGGAGAGCTGGCCCGACTGCCTACATCGCCGACCAGGACGATTTGTAATCCAGTAAACCGTGCCCAAAGATTGAGAGAGCTCGCCGGCTCCGGCGACGGTACGATATAAATTGCTTTCGGTTTCGTCCGTTACCGAGCACGCACCCTCGACTCCTGTCCTACGGCGCCCCGCGGTACGCCGCATCTTTTTCTCAATTTCGACGAGGCCCCCTGCCAGCGTTCGACGCCTCTTCCCTCGCCCGACACACATCCCGCAGGAGCTTAACTAAGGACTCACGGTGAAATCAATTTCCCGCCGGACAGCTCCACCGCTCTCAGTCCTGTCCGCGCAAAATGTCCTCTTCATTTCGATTCCACCGATTGTTCGACGCTCGCGCTGTATTAGACAGGCTCGAAAGACCTTCCGCGGACCAAAGATATTCGCATAACCGGAACAGCAAGTTCTGCGCCGGCATCGAGCGTAGGCGAGGGGCGCTAAATCATTCTAACAAGTCCCTATTTCCTGTCATAACTCCGGTACAATTTCATATCGCGCCCCGGACGCGAGCACCTGTATTTTGGCCAGTTTCCCAAGTATTACAAACAACGGGGGGACGTTTACTCTGTCCCGCAATAATTGTTCCGCAATAATTAATGGTAACGAGGCACGCAGCAGGATGTTCAAGTTCACGGTACGGCGTGTTATGTTACTCAGGTGGGAACTATACGGGAAACACATTATGGGGATAATCCTCTCCTACTGGCAGGTGCTCGAGCGATAATGCGTTAATAACAAAGGACAGTGCGGCCCCCGGTCTAATGAAAATCCGCCGTTGCCCGGCACTTGCGACGCATTTGATCTTAAACGCATTCGCCCCGCGGCGAATGCACGCGACGTTATTATCCCGCGAACGTGACGTCGCCGCGGCCAAAGTTATTCCGTTCGTCATTTATGTACGTAGACCGGATCCAATTTGCAGAGATTGCGAGCGTATTTGAGGTCCGACCGGAGAACGGCTCTGCCGCGCGCGCATGACGCCGAGAAAATAAACAGGGTCGTCGAAATCTCTGATTAAACAATGCAACGATCCTCGTTCTGCGTGAGAATTAATTAAAGTTAAGCGCCGCTCAATTTTAAGAAGAGGTACTGCGCGTCAGGTACGTGCGGATGGTGGAGGAGGGGGGGCGGGGGCAACGAAGGGGATGAAGCGAGGGCCCTAGTTTTACTCAAATTGAAAATCGATGCCCCGTCTTTTTTAATTCGCCCGGCCGCTGAGTTTCGCTCGGCGCGCATTACCCCTCGCTCGCCGAAATAAAGAAATCAATTTAATCCAATCGATTTGTCCGGATATAAAATAGAACGTATTTTCCGACCGCATACATCTGCGTCGCTATATAACAGTAAAATTTGCTTTGCCGTCAAATTGCTTTCGTCGGCCGACCATAGTGCCGCTTCGATTATAAAAATCGGTTATAGCTATGGATTATGCGTCGGACAATCTGCTGTTTAATCACTTCAAATCCTACCGCATAGTTCGCTCGCGTCGCGCCCGATGGATCAAGTTATCTGTGATAGACGTTTTTTTTCACTCCCTATTATTTAGCCGCTCAGTTCATTCAGCGATTGTTACAACGAACAATCTCTATCAAAACTCGCACGGCCGTCGGATAAACGTTTAACGTGAATGGCAAGCGACAGCGAGAGTGGATAAACCGTATCAGCGCGCCTTTCACAACTACGTTAGAAGGGGCGGAAAATCGGGTTCATAGAATATTAGCCGTCGATCGCATTAGCGAAACGACAGATACGATAATGGCAGCGGATGTTAATTATATCAGATTCCATTGTCCACCGCGCTTGTTGCAAAACGCTCGCCCCCCGGCCGGTCGCGCTAATTTAACGGCTAAACAGCTCATTTACAACTTTCGACGTTTCGCCAGTTACAATGTTTAAACTTCGCCATTACCGCGCTTACTTCGTCGATTTTTGTTTCGGACGCCATTGTCCGCGAGCTCGCAATCAGAAACTTCAAACACCCTTAGCTCGCCATTTCCATCCGCTGCGAGCATTAACGTCCGATACTTACCGTGCCTCTATATTTAAAATCCATTATGGAAACTGCGTAAGCGTAAGCAGTCGGGACTAATAAGTGGCTTGCAAATGTAGTCAGAACGAAACATTCGATTGCGTCGACGTCGGTGCACTTTCAGGAAACGGATCGGCGACTCGCGTAAGACAGTTTACGATGCAGAACGTATCGTACTTTTTACACGTGCGCCCACGTGTGTATACACATGCAAGTCCGCATCGGTACGCTATCGTCTCGTGTCCTTCGTCAAAATTCCTTTCGCACGAGGCAGGCACGGTCCCCGTTATCACTTACGCCTTGTCGCCGGTCGGCCGGAGACAACGGTAGACTAAACGTGTAAAAAGTTGCTAATTTGTTCGGGACGCCGGCCATTTCACTTGATTACGCCACTTGAGCCTTTATAAAGTTGCCCCGTTGCATCCAATCCCCACCGGTTCCTTAGGAGCTTACTTCGGCCGGTCCGGACTCCGTCCCGCGAGTCTGCGAGTACATAGCCAAGGCAAGTTTATATTGGCTTAATTGGTTCTAAAGGTAAAACTTGGCGCTGCACTTTTTCGCCCGCCAAACTTTCATTATTCGTACCACCTTGGCGAATCGGCCGGTGGCAATGGCGTCGGCGCCGCCGTACAAGAAGATCATTCTGTTAACGCGGAGCCGCATAAAATAATCCCTGAGTCCGCTCTCTGTCGTTCGCGAGTCAGTTATTTATAGTCCCCCCTCCTGCGTTCTACTCCCGTATCCGTCACTCGAAAACTCGGCCCAACGCCGATTAAACTACCGTATCAGCCGTTCGAACTTTACGTTGGTAACAATTTGTTGCATTATCGATGCATTCAAACGGCACGCAACGCACGCGCATGCCGAACGTGTCTCGTCAGTCGTGACTGGCGATAAAATGAAATTAACGGAAGATCGACTCCGGTTAATAAATCAAACAGGAAACTCTTTGGCTCAGTTGAGAACACGCCGTGTTGCTTATCGTTTTGTTTCTAATACGTTTCCTTAATACGATGACGCTGCGCTATGTTCGATATCGCGGACGTCGGAATGCAATCCACCTTCTGCGTGCAGTTAGGTGCGCGCACGAGTGTGTGCACTGGCAGCATAACCTTTCCAGGCGACCATACATGCCGTGGGCCACGTCCGATTGCCTGTCGACAGTGATAGACATTGCTAAGTAACATCTGTGATCGTTTGAATGACGCCTGCGGTGTCGGAACAGGAACCGATGTGAGATCAAATCGATAGCTCTGCTTGAAAACGGCTCTCCTGTACGAAACGAGAGATTATGGGACTCGCTTTCGTCACTTTACCAATTATCCAAAACATCCTCTTCGAAAACCTGAGTATTACGTAAATAGTCTTATTTTCGTTCGGGTAAACAAAACTTTGATGGATCTAATTGATACAAACGAGATATGTTAACGCATATCGTGCCCGGAAACGATCTTTCTCGTTTACTGTCATTCGGGCACTGGTCAGTTATGGTTACGTCGCAGTCGTGACATTTTACCCCGCGTTGTGAATTATTAGAATGCCAAAGGTGGCGGAAAATAGTGGATATGGGGGAGGGCTGGGATGCGGTTGCCGGAATTGAGTCTCATTCCACGAACTTAATTGCCGATAGTCAGCTAGCATAACATTGTTCCACAGATTTATTGTGTTAGAGCGCAATCGCAGATACATCAATATGCCCGCGTATTACGTTGATTAACGGTTCGACGCACATTCCGTTGCCGCAAATGAGCTGAAATTGCGCGAAAAAGCTGGCATGCCAGCCGGTCACTCCTCACGGACAATTCTTGATGAAGTATCCTGCGTTATTTACGCTTAGAAAACCATTAGTGCATAGCGTCGCACAGTTTCAGTTCCTGCGGAAAGAAATATGCTTTAACACAGCGCTCTGTTTCGCATTGCCCGCATAATTTATTTTGCGGGAAAGGCCGGAATTATGCGGGCAAGTATTAGAAAAACGAGAGTGGCTTACCTGGCACGCACTGGCGATTTCGAATGTTCCGCAATAACTGCCTAAATTGCTACAGACCAGACTATCCTGCAAAAAAGAAATGAGATACGCAATGAACGGAACCCGTTACCCGTACGAATCTTCTAAACGCCCGCGAATCTTAATTGAGACATCGAGGATGGCGTGTAGATTCGATCAAAGGTAAATTTCCGTGGACGGCCGGAATGGCCCGTTCGACGATCGATCGATCACTTACAGACATGCTGGCTCTCTTTACCAAGGCCGTCGCGGATGCCATCAGCATCGCGAGCACGATAAGTGAACACAGAGTAAACAGCTGCATGCTAACTCGGACCCGGCTCGCAACGTTGTGCCGACAGAAGCGTCGGTTACGAATCGCTTCTTTTATATCTTCTTTTATGGAGCAAATCGTATCAACCGCGGAAGCAACCGCGACGAACGTATTCGTTGCTCTTATACTTCGAGTTATCGGCTATAAACCGGCGTGGAAAAATAAAAACGCCCCATTTTTTCGCCTTCCGCCTACACGCTTTACGAGATGGCCCACTTCTGCTTGGTTTGACATTCTGTTATGCACAATCGAGAATGGAATACACTGACGGCCGGGCTATAAATTCCTTGCTCTTGATAACTATTGTCGATGCGACGGTTGAATGTTCTTTTGAAGTCGTGGTGAACGCATCGGGGCGGGCGCGTCGAGACGCCGGGTAAGATAATAAGGAACGCAAGATTATCGCTTGATTACGTTCAATGTTCCCAGCGCCGTGGTTCGACGAACGACACGCGGATTCTCTGCCATGCGCAAAGTCCGACGCCCGCCGTAATCGTCCGGTATTGTTTCATCGGCGTCGAGTTTATCATGACACCGTAATCCACCTGGGAGCGATGGGAAAATATAAATTTATCACGGCGAATATTAAATGTTCGCGGAGTGGGTAACGGCGCGATGCAGATCGCGGACACCAAATTACTATTCCAATTGTATCTTTCCGCCGGTAACGCCCTGGTTAGAACGAACAGGAAGGGTTAAGGCAGCTGGAAAGCTTAATTTGTCGGAGATAGTAAAATCCGCGGGTTTAATACATATTTATAAAGCGCATTAATGTAAGCTAAAGAATATTCATGAAAATCTTTGCGAGTGCGGGGAGCGCGTGGGCGGTCGCTCGGGCAGCCAGTGCCATTTTCAAGAAAGACAGAGGTAAAGCAAGGCGACGTCGGCGCCTGGTGGCAGATGTCGTGTGGCTAATATAAGTTTCAATTTTCTTTGCCTCCGGCCGACATCCCGTCTCTAAATTGTCCCCGGTAACCGCGCGAATTAATGGAGACGGCGAGCGTCGCCGTCGCGAGAATCCGACGCCCTCTCTTCCCTGCCATCCCGTCCATGCTCGGAGCAAAGATTTAACTTTCTCACCCCTGCCAGATATCAGCTTCTTGGTTAAGCTCGGCGGGGCAAACGTAAATACAAAGCGATTCGCTATTTCTGCACATTCATAGACTTCCCATCCTTAATGATTCTGTGGCATAATTTTTTTGCTTAAATCCGCTCGAATGTCTGTTCTATAAACACATCGCAGTTTTATGGCGTTTCGAGAAAATGGTCGATAGAAATTATTTGACATTATGCTAGCGGGTCATCGAAAAATGATCGGGCATCATATATGCGTGAAATGCGGAACGCCGAAGTGCGTGCCCGAATTCGGGCTTCATGTTTCGCTGCGAGTTCATCGAATCCAATCGAGAGCGACGCGCGGCGCAGTTCCATTTTCATTTGCCCATTGACGAGGTTACGATTCGTTTGTAAACGGGCGTACCGTCCGCCGCGCATCGCAGATTCCTCCTAATTCGCGTCACTTAACGCGCGAGCTTTCGATCGCCCGTAAGCTCCGACTCGCAGCGCCGCGTCCGCACATACGTAGCTACGTGTACGCAAACTTGATTCTGCGGGGAGATTGCGCGCAGTCTCTTGATTGCATAAGGTATGCAACTTATTGCTTATATCGCAAGGAGCAGAAACTTGGACGCGCAACTTGCATGTAAATCCGCGCGCACCCCGCCTACTCTCATCCACCCCTTCTTGGTTTCTCGCCACCCCCGCACGACAACAAAGTCCGATTCAAGGTACGTCACTGATAAATGTACGTGTTCCCGGAGTACGGTCCCCGCCGCGATAGCACTCCCATTCGCAAATTTAATCCGGCGACTCATTCGCGGAATTACAATTTGCATGCGGAGTCCGTAAAGAAAATGTTAATCGGGCCCGAGCGTCGGGTAAAAATATCGGCGCGAAGCTTATAAGAGGTTTATGATTTAATTGTGGAACCGGTAATGCGTTAACCCCGGAACCCCAAGGGTGGTAGGGTGTTTCATTCTTGATACGGGGTAGCACGCGCTTTGCAACCTCGGTCATTTGAATAACGACGAATTAAAGCGGGAACGTTTCCGCTTTAAATTTCCGTGCGTGACGCGATACTCAACCGAAGACGGTTCCCACTTTGTTCCACTTTATTCTGTTTACCGACGGGGATACCTACATATTTCCGGGGAGAGAATCGGCCGGGTTTTTTTACGAACGGTGATGCCGAATCAGCTTTTTTTGACAGAGTTTTCAACTTTTTACGGCCGCCTGTAAAAAAGAATGGTCGCGCGTACCGAGGATGGTGACGGTTCGTTTTCCTTACGGGGTCACGGGAGACTCGCGTTTCATCAATATCCTCGGCAGCTGAGGCTCCAGAGTGGACTCCGGCAAATAAATGACGCGGCTCATAATTTTCTTCATTACGCCGTTCGGATCGCGAGCAGTCAGACTCAGCGTCGGGGAACTGCGCCACTCCTCCCTGTCCCTCTTGTCTCTCCTCTCTCTGACAAATTATCTCTTAAGCACCTAAGTAGTTCTCTTCCCCCGTAAAACAAGAAACGTCGCTTCAACTTTCAATGAGTTTGCACGCTGCTGTATCATCCTAGCTTGCAGAGAGGATGTACGCCAACGCAGACGTAGTCCGCCGCGGCGCTTCCCGTCGCTTTTTTCAAACTTAACTACGCGATGGGAAACGGAGCCTCGACGCCGTTCGAGTGATCTATGGACCGGGCATTACGCGCGACGTGATCCGGGATGAGGGGAAAAAAAGGCGAGGGCGAGCGGCAGAGGAGAAGCGGCCCTCATTAGCAATCAATTGCGTTAAACTGTCTGGCAGCAGTTGCTAAGTGAGCTGCAGACTCGGAACGGCCCAGAACGGAAACAGACGTTCGCGTCTCGAAGTACGATTAACTGCCGGTAATGACACCGGCGAGTACGGGAAACTAAATCAGTGATCCTCTAATTGTCAAGCTAAGTATTAATAGCCGTATGCCGGACTACGTTGTGCGCGAACTTTACGGCGCAGCAGGCATCCGTTCGGATGGGGCCCCACCGTTCGTTAACGGATTTGCTCCCAGGTTCTCGCGTCAAACACCGCTCAACTTTACATCCGTCCTTCGGAGACAGTAAAGTATACTGTTCCGGCGCAAGTATTGGTACGTTCAGGCGTCTGAGGATCGTAAGATGCGAGAGGCGAAGTTGACCGAGCGCAAACGATCCCGATAGGAGGAGCGCGAGGAACGGCGCAAAGAACTTCTTCCTTCTCCTTACTCTCTGGTAGTATAACGGCAGCAGGAAGTGCGCGTTACCAGTGCCCGTTATCCGGAGCCCGTTACCCGTCGGCCATATAGCCTCCTCTTCGAGAACATACTTCGCACCCACTCTAGGCCCGCGAAAATTCTCTCGTCACGGGCGGCTTCCCCCGCCGGCAAGAATCATTTATTTCGTGTCTGTCTTACATTACACGCCTCCCTACCCCTCCGTAGCCGGAATCGATAAGAGTGTTCGCGGTACACGTGTTGTGTTTGCGTATGGCGCATTGCCGTCCGTATCGTAAAGTACATAAATGGGAAGCAGCGGTGTGCCTCCGCATGTGCCACCTTCGTCGTCCTCGTCCTCGTCCTCGTCGGAGGTAACAAGAGGCACGCGAAAGTATCGCGGGGGATCATTTCGCGGATATACGAGTTTCGTAACACCTTCACGAATGCGGGAGTTTCCCCGCTGCAAAGTTTTCCCCCTTCCGACTTAAGCCCGACCCTCCGTCTTCCTTCTTCTCCTCGAGGCCCCGGTGTATCTAGGAAAATCCTTACCCAGCTATCACAAAGTTATCACGAGACACTAGAGAGCAGATCAAGTAACTTAGCGAGCCGGGAGGAAAATCGATCTCGAAGCGCTAGACCCCGCGCCTCCCACTCCCACTCTCCCAACTTTCCCCTAGCGATCCGTCGATCCGCCACGCGATCTTAGCGGAGGGGAACAATTTTCGAGAGCTCGAAGAATCGATGAGCGGTCGCGGAGCTCGCACGTCGTCAAAGAATTCGACTGGCGCGCGAAGGAGATAAATTCGTCTGTCGAATACGTATCTGTCAGCCGAGAATCTTGCTCTTGTCGTAAGACCGTTTTGTCTGGATCTTACACCGACGGTGGATCTATGATATTTCAGCGCAATGTCATGAGACAGACGTACGAATGTTCTAACACGAGTGCTTGAGCAGTCGTTCGAATCGATATTGAATAAGTGAATTACGCTTCAATTATCTCGTCGGTGCAAAAGCATGCGCGAAAGAATTGAATTAAAACTATTTTTGTATCGTGGGTAGGAGGATGTTACGAGTAGAACAATATCATTCTGCTGATTTGAAACAAGAATGAAGAGGCGGCTTCCACCAAGAATCTGAGCAAACCTTATTTTCGACGTTTCTTTACTGGCATCCTCATCCGTCGAGCGCTCGCTCTCATACTCTATCCATCGCCGAAGGACATCTCAAATACGCGGAGCACGATTGCAAAACGAAGGATCTCTCCGATTGATGGGAGTTTATATTTACCGAAGGAGACCGCGACCGTGTCTGTTCGGGAGCGGCATGTGTGATTTTAATATTGCACCGGGACCAATCCGGCACGATATACAAGCCGTTCTGCGAGAAAATAAATCCATCTTGTTGATGGACTACGAAGTCAATTTTAGTTGAAAGTCATCCTTTCCATCGCGACTGGGTAGGATATCAGGGCCGATTTCTGCAATCGAAATGGCCGCGGCACGCTTTCTAAAGACGGGTAAACGGAATTGGGTTCCGATAATCTTGAGTTGAAGAAGAATTTAGCATCGTAATAAGGGGTTCCCGAAAAATATACACCGCCGATCTGACAAGGCTCTGGCGGTGGGCCGACAAGGGGGAGTAAGAGGCATACGGAGGGGGCTGCGGGGGGGGGGGGGAAGGCTAGCCGTGAAATTTTCCAGATTTACATAAGGGCCTCATTTGCATGAGCTTATTAAATTTTTGGCATGAGTAGTAAAACATCGTACGTAGATGTGCGGCAGAACCACCGCCGGGTGGACTTAATGTCTTTTAATACAGGCTCCTTTTTTACGAGCGAACTCCAAGCAGAAAGCGTAAAATTCCGCGCGTCTCTTATAGTCCGGGGGACCTTAAATTTGCGTAATGACAGGTCTCTTCTTCGTTATATTTTCAGGCGTCCGACTTAAATGCGCATTCACAATGAATTCGACGCAATTCCGATTCGCCACGTTTCACGCTCATGCAAATACTTGTCCTCAAACGAGCTGGCGGGAAAGCACTGCATCAAAGATCAACTCCTTTGTCCCTCTCGCCGCTTTCATTCCCGCAAAAACAATGGAATCAAGAGGCGCAATTTTTCCGCGAACTTAAGGGGCCCAAATGAAAAAGTGGAAGAAGGAGGTTCGCAGGAGGGGAATGGAATTGGGGGGGGGGGGGTCATGGCCGTAGAAACTGGATGAGAAAAAAGTCTTATTAGGAATCTGCGAATTGAGATAACTCTCGTCCCTGCGTTTTCTTCTTTTACATGCCCAGAACGACGCGCGCGGCACGAATGTGTTGTCGAGCGAAAAATTCTCGCGAACGAACGTAAAAGCGGATGACTGTCGAATTTTCCGAGCTGGTCGCACGTAACGCGCTCTGGGTCGGCGACGTTTTGTCTCCCTACTTTACGATTTCATTTTCGAAAGTGGGCGGCGACTTTCATTGAGCGCGAAGAAAGGAAGTGTCCCGTATATGCGGCACGTCGTACGAGTAATTCGGGGAACCGTGTAAAGCACGATTCTTCACGACCGCGACGTAACTGGGACCGGTCACTTTTGCTACCCACTCACGCTTGCCATTGTAGGGAATATCATATACTTATGTGGATTACGAGAGTTTCCTCTATAATCTCCCTACTTGAGGAATGCCATTACGATGTTGAATACCGCAGACACGTTTGACCTACATCTAGACCAATGCAACCTTCCGCAAACAAGGCCCTATAACGAAACATGTTGAAATTCAGAAATACACGACATACTATGTGCGCTTTCTGTATCGGTGATCAAGGGTGGAAGCGCTACTGGCCTATCCAATTCCGGAGGTATTCCATTCCGAAATAGCAATGTTCCTGCATAGCGTAACGGGAACGTAATTGGTGGAAGTAAGTTACAGCACAGAATTATTTTCAAGCACTCGGCGTGATGTGCATCACTGTACAGAGGGTTCGGAAAAAGGATATGCTACTTCTGTGCAGCTTTGACAAGACAGCAAAGTTCCATATCAAGGTAATGCCATTTTACACTACGATGCAGGGCGTTCTCCCGCATTCTCCTACTGTCTTAGCCGGTGTAAAGCTGACAGAAGGCAAGGCTGCACCGACGGCGCAACAGTTTTACGCAAACATATCGCCGCATTTTAATTTGTTCCGAAACTAGCTTGGGAGGCGAAGTTCAGCGACGTGACTCCCGCCGTAACCGCGTAATTGTACAGCCATATGCCGCGCGTAGTATTCTTGCTCAAGAATTACAGTCCGAAGTTTCCGACATAAACCATCTTCCTTAAACATGCATCACCTCGCCGCTGCGTGTATATTAGGCAACGATTTGTGGATTAGAAACTTTAGCTGAGGGAAGTTACCGAGACACGCCGACGGACTACGTAACTAAGCAACGGCTAAGGAGCTACTGAACTTGGGCGTGATTACATCCTGAATTTGTTAAGGGATGTCCTTAAGGATCTGAACTTCGACGGGGCTGCAGCCACATTTCGGCTCCTTCCGGCCGTGAGGAACAACACCGGAGGGCCGGAGGAACAATAAACATTTACCGGCGGATGGCGTGACGTTCTTTCGACTGCTTAGACGGCTTAATTACACTTGGCCTCCCTCTGAAATATTGCCGCTCCCTGTCCTTCTTCTCCACCTCCTCCTCCTTCTTCTGGCTACTACGCGTAGCACGCATAACGTTTTATTGCGCTCCGCAACCTTTCATGCCGTTCCAACGGACAATAACGCTTAAACACGCTTAAGCGCGCTAGACGAATATTCATCCCCCGACCTCGTTAGCACGCTACTTTAATCCCTTAATCATTCCATCGCTCATCGACGCGAGCGCGCCGTGGCAGACGACGATCAGGAATGATCGAACCCGGACCGTAGCTTCGATCTTTCTGGCTTAGTTCCAAATTTGAGGCGACAGTTTGAATGCGCTAAGCATAAGGCAGTAAATAACGTTCTCGGCGGGGTGGGGGGTAGGTAGGTGCCGGCTTGGCCCATCCCTCAGCCGGGTTAGTACACGCTGCGGGGCGTGTTCCCGAAAAAGAAATCGGTCACACGGAAGTAGGAACTTCCAACTCGGCGCGACACTAGGGCCCGCCGCGTTTAAGGGGACAATGTATCGCGTACAATTTACCGCCTCCGTGAACTTCGCGAAACTTACGCCCGCAAGGAATAACCTCGGCCCGAGTTTCCAACTAGTTAACATTTCAACTGTATAATATTCCGTCTCTCGTCGCAGTCGTCTCCGCGAGCCGGGCAGACGGCAGAGAGAGGGTCGCCCACGAAAATACGCTCTAATAAAACGCGCGAACGCCTTCCGCGACGTTATACCGTCGAATGCGGCTGACGGTGTTGGAGGGATGGAAGAAAAGGGTGGCCGCGGGGTGGCGTGGAAGGTGGGTGCCTGGAGCGAGAGGCAGAAAAGAAACGGGAGAGGCGACGAAACGTTGCGCGGGAGAAGGAGAGACATCGCCCTAAGGAGAATCCAATAAGAGGCCGAACTCTTCATTAAAACTCCACAAAGCTCGCCGAAGTGCGACGTCAGACTGTGGTTAAAAAGTCGTGGGAGTTCGGGCCACCGCCTCGTCCCTCTTTCGCCCTCGCCCTCTCTGTCATTTTTCTTTCGGTCCCGCGCCCGCTTACTTTCTCTTTTTCCGCCGATCCTTCTTACTTTCTCCCTCTCAATTTGGATACGTACCGTTGCATGCGCGATCCGTCTCTCTCGCCCCCGCGGCATCCGTCTCCCTCTCGCCCCCAGGCCGCGCATTCGGGCATAAACCCAGAACCGGGATATTAAAAGTTGTTCCGTCACCGAATAAAATATCCGAAGTTTTCGCGAGAAAGTTTGGCCGACCGAAGCTGCCAGTCCTCCATTATCCGGGGGCGAGTTTGCGCGCGCGGGTGCACGCGAGAGTGCGCGCCGGAGTGCGCGCCGGAGTGCAGGGACGATAGTCGAGTCGGGCAAAGAGTGGCGGTCGGAGGGCGGTTCGAGAAGGTGCAACCTACGGGGTGACTCTGGGCGGGAGGGGGTGAGAGCCGCTGGCGGCGGGGGTGGTAGGCGTCTCTTTCGGCGGAGAGAAGACTTCTTCATAAGCCTTAAATGAATCTTCCGCTCTAGGCTTTGGGCCGCCTCGCTTACTTTATACCATCGTATATTCTTCCGGCTGGCCTTATCGCGCGACGTGGCTCGGGATTACCCCGCTCCCGAGAATTCTTACGGACTTTGCGTATGAGTCTACGTGTCCGGACCATTTTAACGGCGCGACTGCCGGGCCCAGCCGTGCCATTAGCCGAGCCTACGGGGCGGAATAATAAAAATCAGACATTACGGACATTACCGCGCTCGTTAAACTTTCTTTACACGCGAGCGGATTAAATCGAAGGGCGCACGAGCTGCCGCGCGTCCTCCGACTGTCGTTCAGCGTCGGTTATTTAAATGAGAATAAATATCGGCAGCCAACACATTAGGGGTAAGGAGACTCTTACCCGCAAGTGGATCCTTCGGGGCTGAAAGGCGTATTTGACGGCATCGATCGTAAATACGTTAACCGACGTCCATTCAGTCCCTGTCCATTCTTCCCTGCGGGCGTTGAATGGCCGCGGGGTCCGAATCGACGCGCGTCTCGTAAGAAAATTCGATTGAATCGCGTTTACGACGCCGTCAATCGCTCTTTATCCCCGCGCGAAATTTCGTGAAGCGCGCGCGAAACGTTTCAATTGGAGCCCCTCGGTCCGGCGACTCATTACACGGGCCGGGCCGTTTAATAAAACGCGCAGGATAGTATCGTCTCCCGGTTTTACGCGCCCCGAAATGGATATAACCTACGCCCCCGCGCCCCACGCGGCCCGATATACCTGCCAATTTATCGCGTGACAGTCGCGTAATTGTCGCGCGTACATTCCTCTTGTACAGGGGCGTTCCGATCTGACGCGTGTATGCACATCGGCGACACATGGCGGCGGGTCGATTGTTCGTTTAGAAATCAACGCTTTCTTTACGTCCCGATAGACGCGCCGAGGTCGAGCGGAAAAACTGGTGAAACATCGACGACATTAACAGCTTCGCAATTGGCGATGTAGCGGCCAGTCAGTTATTTCGTCTCGCCGTACTGTGGATGGGCAACGTACATGATTTTCCCAACGCACTGTTTGCCGATAACGGAGTTATGCATTTATTTAAATTTCAATTTAAATTTTAAACCCGATGAATTTAAAGCTCGTTAGTTTTTTTTATGATAATAGAGTTAAAGGAGGAGGTGAACGGGACGTGTGTGCGAACGGTTCGACGACGAGAGTTGATAAATGTTTGCGCGGACCTGAACCAGGGCGAGTGCCGGCAAAGTCTGGAGCGGTCTATGGAAAATAATTACGAGTTGGCGAAATTATACTCGATCGCCGGTGAAAAGTACCGTCTGGGCGCCACACTCGTCTCGCGGGCCACGGTTCACCTTGAGGGCCGAACCTGAATATTATGCATAATTTTGCATCTTTACCGCACTCTCCTCGGGAGCTAGGCTCTCGTCGTCGCGGAAGGAAGGGAGCACTCGAGGCTCGCATAGAAATCGTCGCTTTGTCACCGGCGCCGAAATTGAGCGGTTAACTTGGTTAGCGCCTCACGCCCTGTCCCCGACGATGAAGAATTTACACCCGCGTGTACTGCTCCGTTCAGCGGAACGAGCGGGCCCCCGTGAGTGGAAAGTTTTTCTTTCCCCAGCTGCCTCGCTCGCCCGGTACGCGAAATGCATCCGGGTAACAGCCAGACGGATTTAAAATTTCAACAAGGTTCCGCAGATCGAAAGTCTTCAGCAAGTCAAAAAGGATAAAAATGGATATCCGACACTCATGACGGCGATACTTCCATGCGAGGTTCGGATAGAGTAGAACAGCGAAACGTACAGCTGTGTATACCCATCCATCCATCCACCTAGCTATCTACCTACCTACGTTGCCACCTCGGGTCGCTCTACTCCAGGCAGCCAAGACTGTACGAAGATTGGAAATGACTCATGACGAATTCAATGACGAAAGTATGCGCGAGCGGCAAGTAAGAGAGCGCGGCCTCGGCAGTAAACGGGCTAGAGTATTTGCTTAGTAAGCGCTGCCCCTGCATCGTCGAAGCATCGCGAAATTGCTCCTATGACAGGCACTTTGTACACCCCGGTCGATATCGAATATTCATAGGATAGAAGCGTCGGCAGTGCAAATTCCCTTCGAGGCGCCTTCAGTCTTCCGAATTGTAGTTCCAATTGCGATGTCTGAGCTCCTGGTTTTTCGCCCCACGTTCCGCCCCACCCTCGTCCACCGCTGTCGCCCCTTTTAGACCCAGCCCCCCTCCCCCTCCCGGACCCGCTGCCGAGCCCCATCCACGACCCCCCGGGCGAAATCCGCAGGGACTCCCAGGATTTGAGCTTTACGGATTTGCGGCATGCCATGTCGAAGTGGAACGCGTCTCTCTCCCGCGTCTCTCGCCCGCGGAGTAGTCGAACTCCGTGCCGGATCAGACGGATCTGTTACTCTACTTTTTTCCTCTACCCTACCTTTCCTCCTCCAATCTTCGGCTCGGTCGCCCGGCAAAAATTACGCGAAACTACCTTTGATCACGCAAACTTTTGTCCCGCGAAGAAACGTGCTCACTCGGCTCGGCGCTAATTTTTAACGCGATTGCATTTTTCCGGGTGCGTGCCGGGCTCTGAATAGAGGGCTGTTATTTGTTATGTTTTTAATGGAATGTCGCTATTTGCCAACTACGTTGATACCACACGGCTAATTGACGACCTTCCGCCCCCGTCATCGACGCGTCGTATAATAAAAGTGAGCCATTTACGCGATTGGAAGGGCTAATTGAAAGTACTTCGACCGAAAGTGATTTATGAACGCGGAAATATTTTCGATCGCTTTTGTATGGTTTTTCATCGAAACCCTTGGTAAGAGGTCATTAGCACAAAGGCGAAAAATTTGTCGATTGGCAAATTTGCCAAACAATTTGACTGCGTCGAAATTTCATCAGGGTGTAACGATGCTCCCAGCGCTGAATGCGCACGTTGTGCACCTCGCGTTTCCCCGCATGGACGCGCAGTTTATTTCGTTTTGCATCGAAATTCCGCGCGAAAGCATCGACGTACGATGACTGGAATTTCGATCATTCGAAATAAGAATTGTAGTTGAAATTTTAATACTTGGGCGTACAGCAGCGAATGTTTCATATTGAAAAGTGTGAATAACCAGAGTTCCGTTCACCATTTCCTGTCAATCCCAATTTTATACGCAAGCTGAACAAATTTGTCAATAAATACAAGTAGGAGTTACGCTCCAGTTACATATAATAACAAATCTGAAATGTTATGCAGGTCGCACAATGACTTAAATGTTGACGCAAGCGTTCGATCATCTCGATCAATTCGTTCGTTACACAAGCTTCAGAAAACAGGAAGTTTTCATGTATTTGCGCGAAAATAACAGGGGCATGTTCGAAAACAGGCTAATTGCAAAGATCGTTCGAGTTTGCGCGATGTTTGAAGAGCAAATATTGGTACTTATAGCGCATTACAGGCAGTATGACTCGCGAGCCGTTTTATTTCGCCGGATATAAACGTAACGCGGCAGACATCATTTGTCCACTTGCGATTATTGGCTATCAGCGACTATCAACGAGCGAATTTATCGCGATAACGACAGATGCCCCAGATTGAAAGCGGCCGGTCCCCCATCCACGTCGGAGCTTTCCATTTTATTACGACACACATTTTTGCATAGAAGCCTCTGCGAGGCGACGCTCGGCGATAAGCATTTTAAACGAAACTTTTTAATTAATTTATACATGGCAAAGACACGACGTCCTTAGCGGGGTCGACTATCGACAGGCTTTTTACTTTTCATTGCCGTGTCGCCCCGACAAACGCAATTACCCGTATTTTCATTCTTTTTATCCTCGCCGCCGCGTTCCCCGAGTCCCGTAAAGTTACCTGGCTTAAGGAAAATGGCACATTAATAACGATATTACGAACTATAGGAATATCGCAAATAGGAAACTTCCTGATAAATAACCGGTGGTAGGAAGGGGGCGGGCCGCGGAGGTAACGTCAAGCAGTGACGGCCGACGCAAATGCGATTCCTGTCAATGTGAGGAACAGTTAGGCGACCTGTCGTGTCTGCGTGCCGTGCGACCTGCGACTACAGGAACGAGTTCGCGATCGAAGCCTCCCGTCGTTGCCCACGTCCCGGTCGACGCTGTAGTCTCTCCCCAACGTCATAAAGAAGGGAGCGCACGATTTTTCGGCTTAATTGAACGCAGAAATCGTTTGCCCCCCTTGCGCACGGATAATTAAATTGTCTCCGTACACGCGGGCCCCGATCGGTCACAAAGACGAGATGCCGAGCGACATGAATAATGCAGGCCCGTTCCGTGAAACGGTTTTAATGAAACAACTTTTATTTGTCGTTTAATAAGAGCCGGCGCGCCGCTTTCTCGGGCAGGAGGCCGTTAATGCGACGGTCGTTAATGGTGCCTGCAACGCCTTATCGCCGGATCTCGCATTCTTTATGATAATAATTACCCGGACCCACTCGTACTTATCCGAAATTTCGCTCGTCTTACCGTTCCGGCCGATCGACAGTTTCACTCGCCGATGGACGGTTACGTTCACGGGAACCGGTTTCGAGGCATTGAAATTACGGAATACATAATCTATATCGCAAAATCATCATATTTTCGGGAAGAAGCAGGCAGCCGAGGGAGCGGACAATTTTTCGAACGTTTCATCTTGTCTCGAACTTTTGCGCACGATGACTCAGCGAGGCGTTCGAAGATCAGTACGTATAACATGATTCATAGCATAGTTTGATTGCAAGTACATGGCGGCAGCGTGTCGCCATAATTATATGCTTCGCATCATGTCCGAGACTTTCTTTTAACTCCCAGCCACGTCAATTCTTGATGCCCCCAATTTCCTGCCCAAGTTTGGACAGGGTCATTAATAACCGATAAGCAATTAAGTTCGCGCACCGAGCGAAGCGCAGGACTGTTGGCCGTAATAATTAGGCGCAAACGACGTCATGCTCCCGACGAAAAGTCATTCGGCGCTTTCGTCCTGCGACCGGATTACTTCTCGTGCTTCTCCGCCGAGCTGCTACCGTTAAAATCGCGCGCGGCAATCAAGACGCGCAAGGTGGGCTCAACGAAACCAATTGCGCTAATTATCCGCGATAACGGCCGTACGTGTTCTAAACTTTTGCCCGGGGAGAGGGTCATCACTTTTCCGGGCAAACCGGAGGAAGGCGCACACCCCCACACGAATCCGGACAGTTTTATTACGGACTGATAAGTAGTGCGCGAGCTGTAATTAAGGCGGCACAAAGAGGCCGCATTCTTTAACGGTAATTACGCCCCTCCCGAAACGGAAGACTCTCGGCATAAACGGATATTACTTTGGCAGAAGTAGCGGAATGCGACTCGGATTGTTGGATAAAAAAATTAATTGGCAGAGGAGACTTTCGGCATCTGTTTTTCAACGTTTCCGCGATAAAGATTTTTGACGCCGGCGTCGGACGGAGACACTTTAACGTTAAGGCTCCGTCTTCGGTCCTCGAGGGACAAAATTCACTCGACTATTCGGGAGACTATGCTGATATTTCCAGCTCCTCCGTACCTAGCACTTATTTTTCTCAATGTGACGTAGGAATGTTGCGTAGTCTACACGTCTCGCGAATTCACCGTGGGGGCGGCCTACATATTTTAACGAGATGTCTTCCGCGCACAGCGCCATACGGCTCACGTATTAAATTATTTATTATCCTGGAGTACTTTTACCTTTGAAGTTCCTCCAAGCAGAATGCGGCAATGTGTGCCACAGGATGGAAACTTTCATGTGCTTACGTTACAGGCTCTTATGCAGGTCGTACCAAAGTGCGGACACTTAAGGAATCGGGCATAAGATTTTTCTTGCGGATTAAGAGTTACTTTGAAATCACGATATCTGCTTCGACTGTCGGTGAACCTAAAGTTCCCCCTTTCGTTATTCAGAAGTTTGTGAGGATTAAGGGCTAGATTTTAAGGGACTGGACGGTAAAAAGCATCTATTTCAAATTCTGAGTATTTGTAAAGAGTAGCGTACGGTAGTCGATGTTGTAAAACATAAACCGCTCCATTTTCTGCAAGCTTCGCCGTTGTGTGCATTCAGAATTTATTTTCGCAACCCTGCCTCGGGGAAAACCACTTTTGTCATCGACTGTCTCTTGTAGTTAAGCTGCTCAGCCGGTAGTGTGGAGATCGAGACGTTGTTGTTGATAAAAGCCGCTTAGGTGTGAATGCCTCTCAACATTTACAAGGATCGTTCCCACAATTCTGCAGTTCAAACACCTCGATGGACGCGAATATCGAATTCGCCGAGTACACTGCATTGTACTCCGCCTCGACCTCCTTATGAATCGAATAAATCGAAAAAGGTACGTACGATCTGCAGTTTTGCGCGTTCTTGTTTCGCTTCGCATTGCCAATGAGGCGAAATGAAAATATGAATGTAGCAGAGAGCGGGTACGATTAGCCATTGGAAACAGTTCCACGGCCGTACGTAAAATTACATGCCAACTGTTTGATTGGACCGAAGAAAAGGTTTGCAAAATATGGGAGTTTTATTGAAGTCAAACTTCATAATTTGCCAACCCCGCGGTGCGAATAGAAATTTATGAAAAACTACGTGGCTCGAGATATTCGCCGAATGGAATATTTTGTTAAAGTTGCGGAATGAGAATTTCACGACTGTGCCTCTATAACTGAAAATGAAACCCGATGCGAGGCAATGTTAACGTTAAGAAATTGTCGCAAATGTGTATTTATTTATTTAGTCGCCATTACCTGCACTGACGGCAGGGCGGACTGCATGCGCGTCAAACGCGACAATATTTTAAAGTCGAGCCAAGCGCGTGGGACGTATTTTTCGAAATGGAAGCAAACACATGTTTTACTCACGCTCTCGTTTTAATATCGTGTTTCGTAAAATATTACAAACATAAACCCATTAACGAAAACCTGGTTAGCGCACGTGAATAATCCGCGTATTTGCCTCTGACTCCGAACGTTGCGCTACAACGATATCTTAGTTTTATTCGGCGCATAAAGACCTCAAATATTTTATAGAACTGCGCGCGCAGTTTACATAATATCGCGGTATCGCGGCGGCACCGATAACGTATAATGCAGAATAAATCTCGCGGCGGAAAGCGGAATAGAAAATCTTTGCGCGGCCGATGAATCATGTTCGACAGAAAATAGCCGAAGTACACCTGGCAGCATAAGGACTCGGCCCGCGGAACATTTTGATATGCGCACATTAATGCGGCCAATAAAATTGAACGGTATCGTAAGCAATGATCGCGGCACGTAACGCTTCGTTCGCACATTCGCAAAATGCGTCGCACGTACAGTAATAAAAGCCGTGGCCATACGTATGGCCATTTTTCATTTACAGATACCTACTTGAATGGGAAATATTGGATTTTGCGTCACCGGTGGAAATAAAATCGCACGATTGAAATGTGCTGATTGCAATGCTCATTTCGCCCGCTTCACGACCTACAATCCCGATCCTCGTGCGCGCGCGCACGCGCGCGCACTCACGTCCAGCCGCGTGTCCCCGAATAAACCTGTTTATACGAGATAAAACTGTTTGAATTTATCCGGTACTTCGTCCGGCTTTCAGCGCTGGACCGGTCTTGCCGACTGCGCTGTACCGGTATCGTTATGAAGCAGTTTAGATATCGTATCGTAACGCGGCCGGCCATACAATCGCGCCCGTTCGATCGCTTACTCTCATCATTCGTTATTATCCGCTGTCTTAGTACCTTGTATCACGGGAAAACCTACACGCGCCCCTATCGCGAGAGCATGTTTTATTAGCGTTTCCGCTGCATATCTCGCCGAACGATTTGACGGACGCGGTCTGAAAATTAATGATCCACCGATACGCATTACATACTATGCATGTCCGCCTGCATATACCTGCCCAGCCACCTACCCGGCACAGTACAGTACCTATAACGAGCTGATATGTCTCTCCGGCTCATCGACGTAGTAATTAGATGCCGAAATAGATCAGAATTAGTCTTACGAAACGACAAGGTGCAATTAGGCTGGTACATGACGTACAATGCCAGGTGAACGTTCGGCTGCCTATAGTCAAGGCGACCGTCGAACCGCCATGGCTCGAGATGACAAAAACGCCGCACCGAAGATAGAGGAAGGAAGGACGGGTAGTTAACGGCATCGGGCAGCCTTAATTATTCCGGGCTCTTACGGTAAACGGCGCCTCTTGTGGCCCGACGGAAAACAGCGACGGGTCGCGCCTCTACGGCATCGGATATCGCTTAGGCCCAGCCAATAGATCGCGTCGCGGGAATGATCGTAAACCCTTTAATCACCCCTGAATAAATTATTGCTCTCAGCCCCCCCGTCGTCTCGGCCTCACACACGATCCTCGTCTGGCGGCAATTATCCCGTTACTCGGGGATACTCAGCCGGCTGAGTAAATTATCGTCACGTTACGTTAATTATCGTTAAGCGGATTAACGCCGAGCCGTTCGCGGCCGCTGAGGAAGCTCGAAGTAAGCGTGCGCGTCGTGCACGTTGGCTCACGCCTGCCACACGCTTACCTCACGCCCGTCTCACGCTCATATCGCGCTCGCTCGCACGCCGAGCTAATCGCACAATGGCGCTGGTGGAAATCGGTATCGTCCGCGTCCGATAGCGTGCGCCGGCGATTGTACATCAGGAACCGCAGGGAGTCGTCCGTGGAAGATCAGCTGATTCCCCGGGAGGCCTCCCTGGCCAGGGTACACAGCTCTCTCTGTCCACCTCCCTCACGCTCCATCTCCGTCTTACTCTCGCTCTACCCCTAGACAGCTCGAACCTCCTAACTTCCACCCACCAGCGCGGCTCGCGCTCCTCCTTTCAGGTTCTTCGACCCTCTATATTCAGCCAAGAGCCATTCCCATCCTGCAGCGCCGTGCCATGCACGCCACTCGCCCGGAATTTACCGTCCTGCAGATTGCGGGAAACAAACGGTTCCTCTGCTCACTTTCAAGACTACCGAGAGAAGCGAGACGGTGGCCGAGAAGTCGGCGAATGGAGGAAGACGGGAATGGCGAGGAGAAGGCAAAAGTCTCCACCGCTTCTGCTCCCCGTACGTTCGTCCTCGAATGTGCGTGAAATTACCGTGTGTGCGCGGTCGGCGGGGTCGTGTGTGGATGGAAGAAGAGGATTTATCAATTTCAACGAGACGGGCGCAATTTGGATTAAACGCCCTGACTCTTCGCGAGTTCGCGTGCGGCTCGCCGATTCTTACTTGTCGATTCGCCTGTTGCGGTGAATATTTTCAGATTTATTTGGAACGTTTATCTCGTTTTATTACGCGTCCGCGTAAGGGGTCGTATAAGGAGTTTGATATCCGGCACGTCTGAATTCCGACGCAGGACATTCAATGCGGATGTATCTGATATTCAGCGTACGATAATCTCAGAGGATGGCTATGACATTTGTTTCGTCCGCTGGGGTTGAGCAGCATCCGCGGAGTTACTGCTCGACTCAAGACAGCGGTTTGCGGTGAGGCAAACCGTTTCTCTCTCCCCGCCACTCAGAGGTCCATTGAGAGAGCGAGAGAGAGAGAGAGAGAGTGAAACGGAAAGCTAAACGAGCGGCCTGCAAAAGGTTGACGTTAATGCTCATCCTTGAACGTTCGCGAAATTACCGCGTTTGATGGAGGAGAGCCGGAAGAGGCCGGGGGCGGGGATGAAATGAGATTTATGAAATACAAATGATGGCACGATAATCGCCTCCTCGGATGCTAATAAAGTCGTCGTTGCAGACGAATAAAGGAAGCTAAGGTCCGCTGATCCCGCGACGACGGCGGTTAATTCTATCCATCGAATGACAGACACGACGCTTTCAGCGACGCTCGCAGCCACCTTGACGTGGCCGCCGGTTTCAACAAAGAAGGCAGCTTGCGGGAAACAAACGATATCCGCTCATTTCGCGAAGTACCGGGCTCTCCGGCACGGAGAAGGGAGTCGGGGCGGATAGCGAGGGAAGGAGATTGGGCGGGAGCTTGGATGGAGGAAGACTAAACTCTCTACTTTCGCGGAACTGTGCGTGAAAGTAGCGTACGTGGCGAATGAAGATAGTGGAAAAGGGGGTGGGCCGGGGTGGAGTGATACGAATTGAAAGAGTTTTATCAACCCCGTCCGCGGCGGTCTCGAGTCTCGGGGCAAGATTAAAAGTCTCTCGCTACCCGGCCAACGTTTTCCGCCTAATGAGATCGAGATAAAGGTGCAAATTGTCGCGGCGCAAAAGGAGGACGCGCGCGCGGTCTGCAAAGATTGACACACGGATAAACGGAGCCGGGGCGAGGCTCGCGCTCGCTTCTGCTCGGGAAGAAAAGCGCGAGTCTCGACGGCGCCCCATTGTTTCAAGCTGAAACCGGGCGGCCAGTAGCCGGTGAACCGCACCTGACGTTCTTAAATTCATTCCTCGGCTGCCCGACTTTTTTTTCCCCGCCCGCCGCGGAATACGAATGATCTACATTTGTTCGGGTTGCATTGGCATTTCGTCTTCCTCGCGAGTCCTCCGCGACTTCCGGAAGGGAATCCCGTGAAGGGGTGGAGAAGAAAAACAGAAGTCGATACGTCTCCGGAGGAAACGTCCGAGAGTGAGGCGCGCACAAAGAATGGGCGAAGGTTTTATCGAAATCAAGGGAACGGGTCGCGCTTCTCAACTCTGCTTTTCTTAGCCAAGAGTGAGCCACGTCGGAGCCGACGCGACAGGGGAGGAATATTTCTAGCTCAAACGTCGCACCCGGCGAGACTTAGACCCTCTAATGGCTTTAACATTACAACAATGCGAAGCTGGAACGCCTTGTACAGTCTGAAATGCACTTGTGACGCGTCGCTCGACGAACGTTAATCGCGTCGCTTCGCGAACTAATATGGCTAACTTGCCTACCTATAGCAGTGCTATCAAGGCTCGTGGCGTACGACCGTTCATTATATTACTAAAATATTAACTCATCGAGCTCGAATGCACTACCCGCCAGATATTATCCCCATTCGAAATGCCTGGCCTTTAAGCGAATGACCTGCCCCGACGGAAGGCGGATGAGGATCGACGATTTCCGGTTGCCCTTGCGACTTTCTAAAACGAAATAGAGCTCAGAGTCGTTTGCAGTATAACCGCGCCTCAGCCCGTCGCGGCGCCATTCCTCGCGGAACCTTTTCATCGTTTGTACGTAGCACTTTGCCTCACTTCAGAACTCTCCTTACTCTCGCCCCTCTCGAATCGGAGCTCTCGTGGCATTCGCTGCCCGATAAGAGTTTTAACTGCGATAGCACCGAAGGTATTAAAGTATTTGGTTATCAGCGATGGCTCCGGAACTTCCGAGCGGCTTGGCCATCTCGACGATCCGCGCCCGTTTCCGTGCGGCAGACGTCGCACAATTTTTCTCAACCTACCCCCGGCAACCGCCCTCTCCCGACTCGATTATTTTTTCCCTCTCTCGCGGAAGCAGCGTCGCGTCACTGTTTTCGCAGGTTTCGGGACCTGAGGTATGAGCCGGGATGATCGCGCGACGCCAGGAAGAGCGCCATTACGTTGTAACATTGAACGTTATCGCCGCCAGTGTACCGTCATTACGAGATTGCATCGACGTCGAGCTAGCGAACATGAGAGAGAGCAGGGGAGAGACCGAGAGAGAGAGAGAGAGAGAGAGAGAGCCAGGAACGGAGCACGGCTCAGCCTGCAAAAAGAGAGCGCGCTAAATCGGTAACTATGGCCTGGCACGCATGTTGAAATAGTTGATACTATACGCTCAACTTATATCCTGTTTGCACAGTATGGAAATGAGAGTGGAAAGGCCAGGGGTTTTCCTCATTAGAAAAGCGGCGAGCACGGTGCCGGACCAGCGATCGGTGTGAAGATAGTTTTATCTTAAAATGACTTAAAAATGTAGCGTGTCGTTTCTCACGCCACTATCTCGCGGCCAAGTTTCGCCGGTGAACGGGGCAAATAGTTAAATATCGTTTCTCACACCGTATACATATATAGGCAGTCTTTGCTGCGATTGCGCGGATGACAATGTGTCGCTTAAGCTATTATAATTCGGCTCATTCCATTGACTCGACAATAATAGGTGCGATGCGCTTTGATATTCTTCGGCCTCGCGCTGACCGTAGGTATGCATGGATAGTCGGATTCGACATCAATAGCCGTCGCGGGCCGAAAATATCCGGATCGCGACGATAAAACCATTTATAATAGTACGGAATCGACGATTTCCGCATCAGGAGGCGTTATTATGTCCGAAGCGAACCGCGCGCCGTGGACACAATAAACAATTAAGCAAGGGCAATAATGCATTTCCGCGTGACAGTGTATTGTTTTCCGATAGCCAATCAGGCGCCGTTCCACCGTCGTCCGGAATTTACTATCAATCCGTCCAATTAGCGAATAATTGCTCGGTCTTTCGTTGTTAACGTGCCGTCGCTAAAATCCTCAAAAACTCATGAATGCAGCGTGTAATTGCACGGAGTGCCAGTAACTACTTTTCGTTTAACGAAGCTTAAAATCACGGCGCCGGCTATAGGTAGCCGCGCACCCTATGCGCCGCTACATTGGACTTTAAATTGCGGAAGTTCTCGTCTCATTCTCTCGCTCGTCTCCCTCGTCTATCGAGAGTGATAAAAGTGAGATATACTCGCCGCCGTGCTGGCCACCGCGCGCAGAACCGCTCCGAATTATGTCGTCAGCAGTTTCAGGGATTACGCTCTCGGTAATGAGGCCAATCAAACGTTATCTTCTTCTCTATCTTTTTGGGTGGCTCTCTCTCTCTCTCTTTCTCTCTCTCTCTCTCTCTCTCTTTTCGCCAGTCCAAACGCCGGACCCCGTCAAATAGACCAGAGGTTTTGTTTCTAATCATTAGCGCATCGTGGATCGTGGGTTACGTCAGCCGAGAGAATTAATGATCGATACCACGAGCAAAGTAAACCGACACGGATAATCGTCGATAGAGGAAACCCTGCACCGTGCGATCTCTCTGCATCGGCAACATTCGGGCAAAATCCGTTGGTGCGCAGCCCGTATTACGAGATATTTCGTCATATTTTTTCGGTTCCCAGTTTAGACTTTACCAGTGGAAGCTAGTGGTTTGTAATTTATGCGATCGATGTAGTCGAGTATCGGCTTATGTTTCAATATTTTCGGATGTTCTATTTCTTTCGCGCCCAACTTACTCGCATCTGACAAGGATAGTAGTTCCGAGAGTGGCGAGGAGTATTAATGAAGCGTTCCTGAAATTGGATTCGCATTATAAGATCGTTTTGAGCGTGTATCGTCCCCATTACGCTGTCGGAAGTAGTTCCTGAGTCGGCAGTAACTGCAATTACGCGAATGTAAACTGATACGCGAAACCGCATGGGACACCTGCCTGTCACACCTATCCAACTATACGCCGCAATTCCATATTAACTTCTATCATAATTCCGTATCAACTTATGCAAACTGTTATCTCGCGGAAGAGACGTGAGACTGGCTGTCAGGTCGGAAACGTGATGCCGGAATCTTACAAACCCCTAGGCAAATGCGGCATCCGTACGACTCGTGGAGCATTTCACGTCAGGATCGTCCCGAGGTTGAATTTCAACGATGTAACGGCGGAGAGCGCAAAAAAGAGTCGGTCCACGTGACAACTGCAGGATCGTTGATTGGACAAAGCCTGGATCATTTTCGGTTCGCTGATAGAACTCAGCCCCGATGCGGGAAAGAGAGCGAAAAATGTTCGCGAAATGTGCGCCGAATAACGTTGCTTCTGAATGCGCAACAAGTTTCTAGATAATGAAAGGTGTATCTCGTTTCGCGTCAAACGATAAAACGTGTTTATCGATGTATGATACGCTGCGAAGTGAATTGCGTGTCTTCATTTAATTACCGCCGTGTCAAAATGTGAGGAACGCTGTAACACGATTATTGGATAGTTTAATGATAACCAAACACGCTATCAATATGATATCGGAACGTGACAGGTATTTATATTGCATTCATACAATAAGGTAATGCCCGTCGAACGGCGCAGCGATACATACACCGTGACAGCTTGATGGATTTCGCATTAGTTCGGCAAATTCGGTCGAAAGTTTCAATTTGGCATCGAACGAATAATAATGTGCATACGTAAATGCGCGCGCACGTCGGAGAGATTAAATTAATCAGCGAAACTTCCCGTCAGTCGGTCAAATAAATAAGTCAAACGACGTCATGCACGGTTAAAGACTGATCAATTTTATTAAAGTTTGCGTGGCAAACAGGATCTCTTCGAGATTATCCCGGACACCGTGCACTGCGGCGATAAATTTGTCCGGAATATTGACATCTTCCACGGAGAATTTTCTGGGATATGCTACTTTAAAATAAACGGGACATTAGGATGCAGAACTGAATTTCGCGCTGCCCCGAAAATTTCGCTTTGTGCATCCGATATAGTAACGAGGATTTGGGTCGGTTGCAGGCGTGCACGGTAAGTACGTGTTTCGCTCTAGGGATTACCCGAACGGCTAATATGCAAAGTGGAAAATTAAAAAAGCGGAGCCGCACATTTTAACAATGAAACACCTGCCCGTCCGATGCAGCGGGTTGAAATTGTACATTCGCACGTATCGCCGATTTGACTCGCTCAAAGCATAAAAATATTATTGACAGCATTGGCTTACAGGACAGCTCGTAAAAGAATTATAACCCCGCATCACTGCGAATTATTACCCGCACCTCCAAAGATAGCTTCTTCCACCGGACACGCCATCGTCAAATATTTGACCGTGGTCACTGTCACTGCCATTCAAACTAGAAAAAGAATTACTTTGCCCACCGTTCGCTTCATCGGTAGCAGATCGACAGCAACGTAAAGCAACATTTTCGTCCCGACACGAGCGGAGGAGGAGCGGTGAGGTTAACGGAAGACCGAAAGAATGGGAGAAATAAAGAAGGAAGAAAAGAAAGAGAAACTGCTATGGCCACATAGATAGGTAGATGAAGAGGCAGCAAGAATGAGACAAAAGAGTCGCGGGGCCACGGGGCTTAACAAAATTAAAAGGCAAACGGCAAATGCACAATGGCCATTAGGGATTTACTAATGGACGAGCAGAAGTAAAAAGAGAAGGTATAAGGGGCACGGTTCAGCGACGATGAAGCGGCGGAAGTTGGTTGCCCGGCAGACCCTTTTCCTCGGCTTTTCCCACTGGCAGTGCATTGCAGTGCAATGCGGTGAGAGGAGTGGGTACCTACGGCTGGTTCCGGTGCAACGAGCGCACTGTGTGTAGTGTGCAAGGCGCCGTTAGTGATGGCACTTACACCCCCACCCGGTACAACCTCTACACGGCCTCTCCCGAAACCTCCACAATCCCACCCTCTCCCTCTTCGTAGCCACCCGAGGGCTGTCTTCCTTCGGCCGTTTTCGCACCTCTAAACTTTCGAGATGACGTTCGAATTAATTCCTCGCGACGTGGAGGGGGCCGCCGAGTATAATCTCGGCGCGCAAAGTGCATTGACAAAGTGCCGCGAAATTGGAGATCTGAGGAGCCTGGAAATGGGATCTATGCTCGCATTCTCTATGCAGGAAGCGCCTTCGTTCCGCGCTTCTTCGACTTGCCTACGCGGCCCTCGCATGAATCCCCGCAATCAGCCTTCCCCTCGAGCAAGAAGCTCCTAGGATCGGAGGCGGATGAAATGCGGATCGAAAGGCACTGACTCTCTCTCTCTCTCCCGCTCTCTCTCTCTCTCTCTCTCTGTCTCTGTCTGGTTCGAGAGTGGCTTCGAGAGTCAGAGGGAGGAGGAAACTTTTTCGAGCGGCGGCACTCGAATGCGCTTAGACGATTATTCGCCCGACAGGATGAGCGGGTAATTAGATCCCGGGGTTTTGAATGCGCCGAAGTCCCTCGAGCTTGAATCACGTCGAAGGTACCGCGGTCGGTGGCGAACGCCGAAGGAGGAGGATGAGGAGTAGGAAGGAGACAGAGAGGGAATGTCGGTTCGCCGGCCGCTTTCCTACGTTTGCGCACGTGACAAATGAGTGCGCGAATTTCGTGCATTCCAGCCGACCCAGATGCTGCGCGAAGAATCCTCGAATACGAGCTCCTGTCGTCGTTGTCGTGATAACGCATTGCTACCCACGAAAACGTCGAATGTTTTATTTATGAACATTATGCCCGGTAACGGTTGCAAATGTACGTTAAATTCTGGTAAAGAGCTTGCGTTAATTTCATTAACGGCCAGCGCTGACGGGACGTTTCGCGCGCAGTAAAATGTATCGGGTTAAGGAAATTTCGGCCTGTCGGGCTGACAGAAAGGGGACGCCGTTCGACGAGTTTGATGTTTTACATTTTGCAAATTTCGTTTGCACGGTGCATTATGGTAGGCGGGAAATTGGGTCAGTCGGCGCGGCTGGTAGGTGAAAGGTTCAGAGACGAACGGGCGTCGGTGGAAATGAAAGGCTGGCCCTGGGCATGTATTCCGAGAACATGCGCGGCCGATGAAAATCCGACGGACGCGTCGAGAAGCCAGGGGGATTGTAGAATGTGGCGGCTAAATTGTCGGGAAGATTACGCCGGCGCACACGCGCGATCGAGCACATAATAAACGTTGGTTATTTTATACGCGTAACGTGATATCAGGCGGGTTCGTTAATTTGCGCCAGGCGGGCTCGGCAGTCGATCATTACGGGGCGACCATTTAATGCGAATTCATTCCGGCGGCGAAGGAAAAATTCGAATTACGCTCACGTACCCGGGGAGAGCTCCCAGGCGGTGCAAAAAAGCCATGGAAGTCAAGCGACCGCAGACTTCAGCCGCGGCTCGAAATCCAAACCGGCGACCGTACTGCGAACCCATCCCGGAGTGCAGTTTCGCGAGAGAAACACTTATCGCGTCAGCCTCTTTCTCCTTTAAACTGAAATTCCCCGGCACGCTGTCGGTGGATGAAGAGAGACCGCCGGCGCGACGGCGATAGTCACGGGCGGGAGAAAAATTGTCCCGCACCGGCGCCGCGGCAAGGGAAAAGGGCGATGCTGCAGGGCGAGGAATTATTAAATTCTTGCGCAGGGCACAAATGGGAACGCCCGGTTATGGAGCCTGCGAGACCGATCGACACTCTTGCCGGTCGAGGGCGTACAATATTTTAAATCCGGTGGCATGTTCTGCCTCGCTACATCTCACCCCCTCTCTCTCCGCTTCTCGCCCCCGTCAAAAAGCTCTGTCCTTCTCATTCTCGACAGTGAAGCTTTCTCGTCGCCGTCGTCGTCGTCGGTCGGGGTCTCAAAAGCGCGCATCGTGGACGAGGGAAGAATTGGGTCAGTCGTCGGGCCGGGAGCGTGTAGGTACGGCACTCGCCCCCAGGGCGGAAAAGTTTCGCCGAACACGTAGCGGGCGAAATAAAAGGCTTGAAAGGACGGCCGGAAAACGAAGGCAGTGGCGAGCGGCAACGAGAAGAACACGCCCGGGGTGTTGTGCGCGACCGAGTGAGCGAATGCAGTCGCGGAGAGAAGCGGAGAGAGGCGAGGAGAGCGAAGCAAGGAAAGCGAGAAGAACGCGAAGGCGATATGCGAGAGGAAGGAAAGGCAAGGCAAGCCACCTCGTCAGTCTCGGCTGGTCTCGGCGAGCAGTCTGGGGATGCAGTGCAATGCGGAGGCGCAGGGGTGGCAGACGATGGCCAACTAGAGGAGAGGGCTGCCCCCTGTAAAGTGCAATGGCCCCGTTCGAAATAGGCACTCGTTTCGGCACCGTTCCTTTCCCCCGTAACAAGAGCCGCGACCGATGGATGGAGAATGCCGAGGGCATCCGGATAGGGCCCCGAAATCGGGCGACGAATCGCAGTCGGGGCGGAAGGTGGGGAGGATGCGCAGGAGGAATCGAGCGACGAATCGGACGTTGAACGCAGTGTCAAAACGTACAATGTCCGACCCAGATAGTGTCAATTCAACTAGAAATGACTGTCCCGACAGCGCCGTTGGCCAGCTGTTTCCTCCTCTGCGGCCTTTCCCGCCGAACTTGCTTTACACGCCGGCTGGACATTGTGTAATATTGAATATGATGCATATGTAATGAAAAGTTCCCGCACAGTTCATGTATGATAATGCACGATGGGGTCGGTGAGACTGTATTATGCGGTTTGCGCCTCGCCGATCGGATGACTGAGGACCATGGGATAGGCTGCCGATACCTAATGCGTCAGGCTAACAGTGCCCTAACGCACGCTGCGGTGGACGCAATAAATCAAACTTTTATGTGCGCGCCTCAGTCTTCACTTTTTATCTTTGCTTGCCTTCAATCACGTCACTGAAATAAATGAAGGAATAAGCAACTCGACACCAAGCTCGTTCGTCCTACCCTTATCGGGCCGCAGCATGTGCTCGAGGTGAGGTCTAAAATGGATCTATTATAAATCCTTATCGCTCGCGTCGCAGCGTAACATCCGCCGCAGTGCCTGAAGCGCGTCAGAAATTTTTCACGATCGCGCTCGAATTCACACGACCTCGCATCATTGGGTTACAGGCTATTTCTGGTCGGCACGATTCCTGCGAACTCGATGTGGAAGCTAAAGAGAAGAACATGCACCTTATGCCAATTCGTAATGCGCGTACGCCTAGTATTTGTATTGATTGGTACGTTAAGGACTAGAAACAGCTCAGAGTCCAATAATAGAATATTTATAACGACATTTCGCTGGAGGAAGCATTGGTAGAAAGTCAGCTACGATTAAAGTAAAGGCAGAGATTTAAATTATTACTCTCAACAAAATTCAGCTATTGATCATACAGAAAAAGAGAGTGTGCTCTGAATCCAGCAATTTTTTGCGGCGACAATATTTCAAGTCTCGTGACATAATATCCCATATGGTAAGTCTGGTCGTATACCCCGTCCTTGGTATTACATCCACATACTGCGCGTTGGATTCTTAGTCACCGAATCAAGCTCGTAATAATTCACCGCCGCCAACAATTAAGCAGGCAGATACGACGAAGCAGCAAGTCGTGCATTGTCGCTTGATGCGGCACAATCGATATCGGTTGTCGTACAACATGAGTTTCCTGACAAATTGTCGATTCTCTTTAGCAATCACGTCTATACTACCTTGTTTGCTGGGTTGTGTTACCAACTCAACTGCGAACGTGCTTGCCATTTCATATGGTCGCTAAAGACACTGTCACGATCGGATGATCCCGATTATTTCGAATTTATTATTGACATCTGAGAAGAACTTTCCACAAATCGATTATCAATACATTCGCATTCGGAGCGGCCCAGTGAATTGAGAAAGAGAGGGAGAAAGAGATAGAAGCTTGTGAGAACCGCGCTTTGTGATACTCGCCTGTGGAAAGAGAAAATTATCGACATTGCCAACATCAAAAGCGGATTTATCTAAATAGGGCACCATTCACGTACGTACGCCGGCACGTATGCGCTCGGGCACTTCTACGTAGAAATATGCGAGCTCCCGGAAGTGGGACGTGGTAGGGGAGCGGAACTGACTGAAGATAGAGACAGTGGAGCGGGTGCGAAAAGTATTGGGGAGGGATGAGGGTGAAAGGTGAAGCGAGAAGAGGGGGGCGAAAAGAGAGAAACCCGCGCCTCAAGACCCGCGATAAAGGAAAAGCCGCAAATCGTCTTTTTGTCGCGTGCAATCACGCCACGATGGCGACTGAATATATATGTATATCTCCTTCGTCTGCTGGAAGGTACGGGGCTAATGCGACGAGGGATGATGGAATTTGCAAATCACCCTGCACTTCACTTTTCTCCCTCCCGCCGAGAGCCTCATCCTCGACTGTTCTTTCTCTCTTCACCCCACTACTCGCCCCATCCCTTTCCAATCCCCTCGTTCCCGCTTCCTCTCACGTCCCGCCTCTTCGTCTCCCGCTTTCCACCCTCTCTCTTCGACTTGCGGATCTTGCCTTAAGCGCGAGCCACGCGCTTCACACTCGCGCGCGGCAGCTCTTGTTAACCTCGCCGGTTTTAATAAAAAGTTGAAGAGGCAGCCATACTGCACCCTCGACAAGCATCGATCAGCGTATCCGTTGAACCCCCCCGCACGTACTCACCTTACAGGGCGCCGGCTCGCAACCGCGAGGCGAATATATAACGAATCTCATATTCCGTCGTTCAATTCCGCCGCTACCCCTCACGCTCGCTAGCCTAACCACGCATTTAGCGACAGCGCCAATCCGATACGGGAGTAAGTCGACGCTCCGACGGCGATGAATATTATTAATTCAGGGCCATCTCGATCCGCTAGCGTCGCACTCTCGGTATAATGCTTGCGCGGACGATTCGAGAATCCGGTCATATCCAGACGCTCTCGGTATAATGCCTCCACTGACGATTTCCAGTTATTGTTTCGCCTAGCGTTGCGTCAATGAGATTTCGACGTATGACCGCGCATAATGCACGGTCATGCAATTGATTACATTTCCGGGATTCATGTTATTACGTTATGCAGTGAAATAGCGATTTGATGTTAATTTTGAGGGAAAATTGGAGTGTCGCCAGTGCGCCAGCCGGAATGGGTCATCGCGACTTCGTGCGAATGCGGCTGCTTATAGTCCGTCGGTAATTAAGATAGCGCGGCGTGGGGGGGGGGGGGGGGGGGGAGGAGGCTGTTAAAGCGGGCATGATACACGAATCGGTAGATAGCCGGACAGCAAGACAGATAGAGACACGTGAGCCGCGCGGGGGCACCGGCAGATGCGATCCAAGATAGAATACTTTCGGATGACGACCATCAATCTCGGCCCGGAGATATGGAACGTCTACATCCTCGCTATCGCCGGAACACGTACCGCTGACATGTTTACGAGATCCTATTCACCGCCGACGATTCTTAATGGAACATCAACAGTTTCGTCGTCGGGCATTTGCAAAATGGCTACGAGGGATAAGCTCGTTACGAGCAGAGAGTTCGGATCTATTCGATATATCCGTGCACGTACGTCGTGGGGCGTATTTTATAAAACTAACTCGATACGTCGACGATCCAACCGGAAACCACTATAATCCGGTCCTAGGAAAACACACCCTCGTCCCTTATCGCTGACGACATGAACGGGCTCGATTTTGAACCGTTTCGTAGACGCCAAAAATGCTACACCGCAAACTTTATGCCGAGATACGTAAAGGGCATAAATTCTGCATTATCTTTCGTGCCTCCCTGGCGGCAGAGCGGGGGCGACGAACGAATCTGGCGCTGAATGGATTTTAGAAATCGTTGAATCGGCTATTAATCACCACCGCGCTACCCTTACGATACGCGAAGGGTAGATAACTAGTTTACTAGTTTGCGTGCGAGATGATAGATTCGTGCCAGAAATCGAGCGTACGTTTTGAATCTTGCGATTGGTAGGGTGTTGAGATAATTTGCTATTTGCTCCATTGATTTCGAACTGATTATCGTTTCGCCACCGTTATCGGTCGTTTGACAATATACCAGATCATTTTAACAAGCGTGTCGCTAATGCCACGATTTTCATCTATTTGCTTTTGTATCACGATGACGTACACATTGAATTTAACGCGAACATTGAACATACAGTGAATAATTTCGAAATAACTCACTTATCACAATGTTGTGAGGATAATGCAGCAAATTCAATAAGAAATATTTATGAAAACAGAGTCTGATAGCGGAATCTTTTTCTTTTCAGGTTGTTGAACGATCAGCTCGCGAAAATTCCGAGGGAGAAACGCGGGTTACGATTATTTCCATTTTTAAGACGCATCTCCGGTGCCCCGTACTCGACCGAATTCTCGGGGAAAATTTTAAGCACTTTCACAGTAAATCGTTCCTGTTACTTCCCTGCATCAGGGTGCGTTTTCCACAAGAATATTATCTTTCCACTGTGAGGCAGAGAAAGCAGGAGGCGGAGCGGGGGGCTGGTGAGGTAACGCGGAGAACTCGGAACTTTACTTAACTATAGATCCGCCGACCTGCAACACACCGCCGTAAGTTCCGAACTTCCGAAGCGAGAACTTACCTCTTTTCTCTCCTTTTTACACCGCCCGACGAAGACAGAGCGACTGGATAGACGGAGATAGGATTCCGGAGGCGGTTGGAAAGGAGCGCGGAAGGGGGAGGAGAGGCGGCAGGAGGAGACGGTTGAAGAGAAAAAAAAATGATAGTCGTAAAGCATCGGAAGGAAGCAGCCAAAGTGATCGTTTCGCAAATGTGTTACGCTCTTTAATTCGCCTGTCGTCGGGAAACGTATACATCTTCCGACTAGAGTCGATGACCTGCGACCTCGGTCGCGCTCGTTAAAAAGCCCACTGCAGTCCACGAGGAGAGTCACCCTTTTTCTGTTCGACTTCCCAGTCGTTAGCCGTAAACAAACGCCTACGTAATGCATTGGGAACTGTTGCTCGTTACAAGGATTTTATTAGCGCCTGCAATTTACGTTTTCGGGATGCTCCCGGTATATCCAGCGTGCGAACCTAAATGTACACATTTTTCAAATCGACCATTTAGATAAGAATGTCGTACTTCTGACGACAGCGTATGTAATATAATTAATTTGTTAGACTTTTGAGGGCCCCACTAGTCGAACGACCTTATATTGTACTTATGTCCTTAGCTCTTGCAAATCTTCCGATTAGCGACAATAACGTGTCATTGTGGCCTATAATCAAAGCCAATATTTTTTTAAATATCACACATGCTCTCTCGCAGGTCGTACCCAAACACGTTCACGCCTACTTCCATTCGGGCAAATGCATCCATTTTAACAGACGTTCGACCCGGAAGTAAGCCAGCGGCGTACACGGAAAATCTGAGGATCGATCGAAATTCTCTTATTTCGCGAACGGGGTCACTGGCGCGAGTGGCTGACGTCGATCGGGCAAAAGTCCCAGCGGATCGTGGCTTACAAGCTTCGCTGAAACGTGCGCGCGTCGGATGTGTTTTTTTAAGCCTCCCAAACCGAACCACCCTCAGGCTGAGCTCTGAGCCGCTCGCCTCTTTCTCTTCCTTCGGGGAGCGCACGGAAAAGCTCGCATGATATTCAAAAATGCCCCAATTCATTACAGACGAATTCGGCATTGCTTACGCGTATACATCGCACACAAGGCAGGTATAATGTGTCCATTGCCTCGAACGCTGGCCTAGTTCACAAAACGAAGAATACGACCAGTAGCAAAATGCGTGTCCAGACATTAGAACCACCTTTTCGCGAGCAAGGTGCAACATCGACAACGCTTTCGCGCCCAGAGTCGCGTGTGCGTTCCAAAGACGCGAAGAACAATACGAAACTCGAGTTATCGCTTGACGCAGTTTGCTTTTGTAACAACATGCTGCCGAGTGCACCTTAAAACTCGTAACAGAGTGAGACTCCTGAATTGCAACGGCGTGTAATATTCGCCGACTGAGCTCGGTGGCGTAGAGACATGAGGCGGGAACGAGTCTAGCCAGGCAGTTCGTTGGAGGAATGGGGGGTGAGAAGGGAGTTGGGGGGGGGGGGGGGGCGAAGAGAAGGAATTATGAATGAGGCTCGGAACGAAAGCGGTTAAAGTAATAGCGTGTTCGCGCGGCTTTATTAAGCCTAAGCCGCCGACGTCGGGCACTGTAATCGTAACGGGATGTAATTTCGCGGAACTGCGGATGGATTTTCGCCCCCCGAAAGAGCACGGTGGGGCGGGAGGCGGGGAAGGAGGTGAGGGTGGGTGGTGGAAGGTGGCGCGTCGGATTTGAATTTGCCGAAGGCGCCCCTTAAACGGGATATTTTTCCGGGTTTTACGGGAAGGCATAATCTTCCCCGGTCGCTCGAGGTCCTTTCACGAGGAAGCCCGGGGAGACCGATTTGGTGGATAAATAGTGGGAGACAGCGAGTGTATTGCGCCTCCGTTCGATTTCGGCGTTTTATTCAGACTGCGCGCTCCCGCTCTGACGCTTTAGAAGATTGGAAATCGTCCGTCGTCTCCTCGGTCGCGATTCGCTTACAGTCTCTCGCCGACAACAGCGTTCGTAAGACGCTAATGGCCAACGTTAATTTCGGAGATGTCAATAGGTGTTAAGGAACAAGTTAATTTTCTGGGAGAGAAAATACGCCCGGTACACCCGTTGCTGTGATTTGTGATGGCGCATGACACGTGGACGTTACATTTTCGTCGTACGGCGGGTACTAATTTGTCGTTTACAGTAGCGTCGAATTTCAAGTTAATCCGGTGAAAGATATATCTCGGCCGTGTCAAGGAAATGAAATGCTGTTTGGCTGAAAGCAGACTAATTTATACGTTGCATCTGTCGCGACGTGTCGTTGGAATTGCTACTTTTTCGAAGCGAAGCCAGCCTTACCCGGACTTTACGGTCGTGTTAAATGGCCGTTGCCGTGGAAGGTGGTGACCTATAATCCAGATTAAAGCTAATGCAGTGCGAGATATAAAGGAATCATTAAAAAACTGTTCAGATCTAATCTAGATACACGGCACTAGCGCCTAATCTTAACGCAATCTGGATTATTCGAATGTGTGTCGACTGTGTGAGCGGCAAAAACGGGCAACAGTGTGGTGAGTGGGACATTTTAGACGCGGGAAAATTATTTTTACCTTTGCACAATGACGCGCGTGATTAATTCTGCCCCCACGCCACAGCGCGTTACATCGTTAGGGACTAAAAAAAAGTGTACTGTTAAGAAAGAACGCTTACGCGTGCGACAAACGTCTAACTCGATTGGCGCAGAATTTTTTCTTCGCATTTCGCATGACTGAAACGAACGAATGAAATTCCTCTCGGGCACGCGGGCACGCAACCTGTCACTTTCCATAAATTCCGTCGTATCAATGAATCCCACGAAAAAGCGAATCTGGGTTACAAAGCAGAACTAACGAACGATAACGATACGGCGGACTTTACAAATTTGGATTGCGAAGCGGGGCCGGGGAAAAAGAAAGACACTCGACGGGAACTGACCCAGCTACGTTCAATCACTGCCACATTTTCCGGATCGATGCGCAAAAGAACATTCAGGAGCATCGGAACGGCGGTCCGACCTTGCGCCGGCTCCCGATGAAGCGGCCAGTACAGGTGGTGGCTCGAATTTACGAACGGGAAAAAATGCTAAAGTCAGCGGCCGAAGTGACCGTAATAAATTTGCCCAGGACCACGCTCGATCCAGCAGAGTTTCCTCCTCCCGCAATTTTCCGTCGAGCATTCCTCGCCTGGCTGGTCGAGAACGAGGAGAGGAGGACGAGGCCGAGGACGGGGAGGTGGGGGAGGAGTAGGACGACGACGACGACGACGAGGACGAGTACTGGGAGAAGGAGGAGGAGGAGGAGGAGGAGAAGGAAGAAAGCGGGCAGGACGAGGACCTTGCGGGGCAGCGGGACGAGTCAAGTGGAATTAGAGCAATCCTCTCTAATGGTAATTAATGTGCGGCGCAGTCAATGTAACTCACGTCGAAAGAACAGCGTGCGATCAAGTCGAGCGGCGCTCTTGCCCGGAAGATTCACTGGTCTCTGCGGCGGTGGTGATAGTGGAAACGACACCGACTGTGCGCCGTGGTAGTCGTTGGACCGAACGTCGTGACGGTAATAGTCGCTGCGGAAGGGCGAACCTCGTCGTCGTGGCAGTCATGCACTGGCGCACTCTCCGCCCGGTGGTATTGGTAGCGGTATCGGTAGTGGTATCGGTAGTGGTATCGGCCGGTGGCAGTGACGGTGGTGGGTCCGCTAATGCCAGCAGCGGGAGGAGTAGCGGCACAGTGGTAGTTGTACGGCACTAGCAGCAAATAGCGGGAGCCGCTATCACGGGGCAGCACTTTTAAACAATGAAAGCTGATTGAATCGAGTCCGTGGCGTTAGCTCCTTTAAAGCGAGGCAAACCCTTGAATATAGGTACTCGACATGCCATGCCCCTGGCGCCCGTGTACGCCTCAAGCTGCTTTCGGACGTGATGAGATGGGAACGGTGGCACGTACGCACACCGAGCCACCTCTAAACGGTCCCCTGCCCTTCGCGTCCGCACACCTTCCCTCCCTCTTCCACTTACCTACCTGCCCGATCCTCGACGCTCAAACTCTTTCGTACCCCTGCCCGAGCGCTGCCCGACCGCTGCCCGACCGCCCCTACATCGTCTGTCGATGCGTGCACCACCGGCAAGATGCTTTATTGCCCCGCTTTCGGGGCCCTCGCCTCGATGAATCGTTAATCGAACGAAATTACACGGATCGTTATTATGCTTCATTACGCTCCGCGGGCAGCGAGCCATGCTCGAGAGTAAGGGGCAAGATTTTGCCGTGATTAAAAAGTAGCCTCGATCTTATCCGCGCAATACAATATTGAGGCCGCCGTGTGCGTATTGTTGCGCGTGAGCGTGTGCGCGCGCACAGCGAGCACGCACTTTACTCGCCCGCTCGTCGAGTACTTCGTAAGGTCGCTTGTCAGCGGCAATTTATGCGATCTTCCTGAATATTGGTTTTCGCTCAAGCGAGCGAAGGCAGTACGGATAATTCGCTTACCGGCGAGGAGTCGTATATTCGTTATTCATCCCTTTCCGCGGGAAAACGACCGCTGTATTTGTTGGTTCTCGGCAACACTTTCGCGCAACGTACGAGGGTGCACTGTAAATTTGCGCGAGGTGGTATTACATGACGCCTCGCCCTTGTAACTCATAGGAAGTACGCCGAGGCTGAAAGATTTAACACAGTTCTTACGACGGACATATATTTTCGGCGCGTCGACTTACTAACGGTTTGCCTCATTTTCGTGATCGCCGTGTCGACGGTTGCCTCACGTTCAAAGAGTCCTTTTATAACGCTCTGTCAGCCGGCGAGGAAACAGTTTTATCGCCAACTGTAAAATGTTCACCGCGTACGCCGACGGGAAAGTAATGTACGGTCGTGAAAATTGTAGCTCCCGTCCGTCGCTAGGATGATATTAACGATATATTGATGGATTCGTGTACCATTATGTAACGTCCTACCTCTTGTTCCGCTTACATACCTTTCGAGGTATCGGGCGGTACGAATCGAGGCGCTTCCGGGTATAAAGAAAGCTTTCAGCTGTGGCAATAGATTAGGGACATCCGTATTAGAAGGACGAAGATTGCGCTTCTTACCTGCGAGGCGGCTTTTCACTAAGTGATAACGCAATCTCGGAGCTGGGTCAACTTAAGAAACGTAAGGCAGGAAATGGAACAGGTACAAACCGTGGCTCTGAAAGGCACTCTCTTAAAGAGAGAGAGAGAGAGTAAAACGACGTGGAAAAATCGTACAACTACACGTGCGATAGTTTAGATTTTTCAATGAAAAATAAATTAACAAATTTTTATTCTTATTTGAAGCACCTTCCGCGTCATAATCCGCCAGGATCAATACTTTGACTCTGAGAGTGGTTCAAACGTTCCTGGCAAATCACAAAAACATGCAGAAATACAGCACTTGCGGCTTTCAGGGATTTTCAACGGAAAAAAGTGAGGCAATTGCCTCGGCCATTTTACCACTTAAAATTTACCCACCGCGGTTAGCCGCACGCCTCCTATTCGTCCACTTTCCGCTTCTTCCGAAGCAGTTTGAATTTCCACGGCGCGCATTAGCCGAGCTCGCGTACCAGAAGATACTGGGAATGAATTTTCAACGCATCCTCGCAACGCGACTCATCCCGCGACGATATTATTTACGAGCCACGCGGACCCACCAAGTTCATGCAAGAAGTACGAAGTGCGCTTGAGGAATTTAATTATCCGTATGCGAAGAGGGAGAGGAATTCCATGATAAAATTAGGACCGGAGTCGACGCGAGCAATCGATCAACCCAGACCTTTAACATCCTCGAAACACTATACGCGCAAGTTCAAAATCGCCGGACGCCCAGACGAAACGTAATTTCGGAACCAATTTTTCTTTTATCGGCCGGCAGAATCTCAAGGTGCGCAAGGTCACGAGTGTTATCGAGAATTGCTCGTAACTACATCGCCCGCTCCGGAGTAATACGTCGGCAATTACGGGAGCCATTGGTAGACACGCTAATTTTCAAATAAGTGCCCCATTGTCCGTCCTAAACGCTACAGCCCGTAAGCCAGGGTGACAAAGGCCGTGTCCTCCTTTGAAAATATGACTGCATCGCTCGCATAGCATCACAATATCGCGGCTCAGGTACGCGGACCTATGGTTAATATTCATGCCGCACTGCTTAATTACAGATACCACGTTCGCTTTGATAGACAGAGAGCCGATAATGAGGTACAACAGTAATTACGAATGGTTTTCTATTACGGATAGGGAAATAATTGGCTTATTACAAGCGATCATGGCTGGCCTGTTGATGATAGATGATCAACAAGCCCGCAACGATGGAATAATTAGTTATGCCTACGGCGTACCTAACCGTCGTCGCATCCGCGGCCGAGGAACGTTCGGCAAACGACCCAATGTCCAAAATCTATTTTTCTCCCTCTTCCTCCCCCCTACCCCCTTTGTACATGTAACAGAACCGCCGGCGAATAATCGAAAGGAATCGTGCGCAATTTAAATTAAGGCCGTGCGAGCCGTAGACCCTCCGAGTCCGCGCTGAATCTCATTTTCCGCGGGAAACGTTTTCAATGCTGAAACAATATCGCCGGTATTATGGTAACGAATCTATCCGTCGGAGTTTCTCATGAAGGTGCACCCCGCGACACGGTTCGCCGAGGCGGCCGGCGAGAGTGGACGATCGTAGCTAAGGTACACGTACCTCCGTACGTACGCGCCGCGTGTGAAATTATTCCCGGCCATTACGCCGCTAACTTTCGCGCTTATCCGACGGCCGCTGGGAAGGAGCGCCGATTAGAAACACACAGCGAGCCCGGCCTGAAAAACGTTCCCTCCGAAGGTAGCAATTTCCTTTAATCGTCGCGAGGGCGCGCATAATTACGCGTACGTCGATATATGCCCGCTTGCCAGCGTGTATCCCGCACACTACTGCCGCTTCGCACACGTGACTCGGCACATCTACGTGCCCGGTCCATCGTCGGGCCACCACCGGGGAGCGCGCACGCACCGGTGTCGAGCGAAAAGGCACATAAATGCCTTCGCCCGGTTGATTGAAATTTATGTTTTAATTCATAGCCGAATAGGCGGCCTCGGCAAACAGCGAGCGTCGGGACGCGGGGACAGGGGTGTGGGAAGAGGGAGCAGGAACAGGAGGGGGAGGGGAGGAAGAAACGATAGAGATCGAAGCGGCGGAGAAAGAGACAGCGAGAGAGAGAGAGAGAGAGGGAGAGAGGGGGGGAGTGACGTGGCGAGGGAGTAGAATGAAGCAACGAGGGAGGAACGGACGGCAGTCGAGTGCCAGGCCGAGAGGGAGGAAGAGGGAAGTGGGGTCATTTCGTTTCTCTGTTTGCTGTTAATTTACAGTGACGTGCCGCGGCTGAGTGCGTCCGATGCTAATAAATTTCTAGAGCGGTCGCGCCCTCCGCTTCTCTCCCTCCCTCCCTCCCTCCTCCCTCTACGTCCCTCTCTTTTCGCCGTGCGTCTTGCCGCCGTTGAACGGATCGCGCACTTTCCTACCACCCTCTTCCATCACCGGCGCATCCAGCGTCCACACCTACCGCCACCCACCCCAATGGTGCATCGACTCTGCTCCCCTTCCCTCCGCCTCGCCCTCCGCCCGACTCTCTCCAGTCGAGCCCGAACCACGCTAAACAGCCTCCGGACACGGGGGCGTAATTTTTACGCGTCACTGAAAACTCCGATCGGCCACGTAAACCATTTCCCGCACTCCATCTGCCACGCACCGATCGCTCTGACCTGAGAGTGGCTCGCGCGATAAAAACGACTGGCGTCTGGCCGCCCTCCCCACTGTAGTCGCGATTTATCGCGATCTGGCAAGAGCGTCGTTGACAATTTCCCGTTGCGCGGCCGCTTGCGTTGGCGAGAGAGAGGGTCGCGCGGCTCGGGGAAGGAACGGGTGGAGAAAAGTGTATCAAAGCGTGCCGACGGGCCGCGAGAGGGTGGATGGGGGGGTCGGTAGAAAGAGGCTCGAGGGCCGCACGACGCGGACGGATGAAAGGGGAGGATCGAGCCGAACTGTAAATCCTCATCGAAACATGCAAAACTCCGTGAAAAATGGCCTCGTAAACAAATTATACTCGCAGTCAGTATTTTTTTCGCCCTCCTGTTCCTTTTTTTCCCTCCCCGTGACAGTGATTTACTGCGCGCCGAGCGATCGACGCGCGTTTCGTAAATTTCAGACGCCTTTGGCTGTGTACGGCGAGTCGGACAGGGCTGCTTTTCAACCCCCCACCTGATGCGATGCGCAGCGAAATTTTGCTACGTTTAAATTGTGCCTAATCAACGTCTCACGTGATCGAGCGCTGGTTGCGACCTCGGTAAGCAACGTTGTCGATATTCTTTCGCATTAGCGAAGGTGATAATGTTTCTTTGATACAGGAACGGTACGTTGTAAATTACTTATCTGTAAACGTACAGAATGGCAGGCAGGGAAAAATGTATTAATCAGAAATCTTCTCGGCGGAACGAATGTGCCCTCATGGTTATGCATCGCGTCCATAAAATAATGAACAATTTATACCCTGCAGCTTCCGTATCGCGTGATTACCGCATCCGAAACGGAAACTCTATTAAATTCGATAAATGCAGAAGTAAGCCAGGTTCATAGCATTTACTGGGGTCATTGAATAACAGTTTGTCGGGTATGCGTTGTCGTAACGTCATAATGCGGTCAGCGCGTCTATACAAACGCGTTAATTAGAACGTAAAGAATAATGAGGGCAATTAATATTCTACTCCCTCCTCCGCCATCACCCGCGGAATGTATGAGTCCGCAACATTCGGTTCGCACGCGCGTCGCAATTATGCCATAGTTACGATTCGTTTCTATAACGCTGCATTCGATTCCGTCCGCCGACGAGCGGGAAAGTATCAGTCGACGAATCACGGAAAAAGTATCAGTCTGTCCGCATCCCACTTTATGGATCGTCCTCTCACGCCCTCGCTCGAAATCTTTCCGCCGCGATAACGTTCGGCGACCTGAGACGCATCATTCACCGTCGAAAAGAGGGCAAGAAAAAGCGCGGACGGCCTGTTTTTCACGGAAGTTTAACAGGTTTTTAAATATCTCATTAATTCTGACGCTTGTCTGCCGCTGGCAGGCATAAGTTTTGCGTTCGGTGCGCGCGCGGGCGCGCATCGCGAACTTTCGCCCCGAAAGATCGCGGGCCTGCGAATGAAATAAAGAAATGTCGTGAAAGTTTCGCGAAGCCGACCCTTTGTAATGCGGCGACGTATTATCGGCGAGCGCGAGATCGTGAAATATGTCCAACCGTCAGCGATAACGGATCTTCCTTCGGTCGAGGCAACAGGGATCCGGCCGATCCCGTTCGCGTACGCGGCGAGCGTACGTTATGTCGATCGGGAAACGATTATCAAAGTCCCGCCGAACTTAAAGGAAATAGATTGTCCCGCAGACGCTGGGAAACAGTGCGGTAGAATTGAACGAATACGAAAGCTTGGACGGGCAAACCGCCGACGTGCACTTAAGCGGGACGATGCGTCCGAAGTGCAACTTAGTTCCGGTGAGGGTGGAACGGCGGAAAGGTTGGCGAATTTACATGCGAGTTACACTTTCCTAAGTCCAAGTTCGTAATCCCGGCAGTCGCGGTAATGTTACGTTCTCACGAGTGTCCCGCGCGCAAAAGCCCAACTTCGATCGCTGCGTTTTGCGCCGAACGATCGCAAGCTGACCAACTATCCGGCAGAGTTTTCCCATTCATTCGGGTTCAGCCCGCTGTCGAAAATTCTAATGACGGGGCAGCTGAGCGAGCGGACATAATTACCCGACGTGCGGCGTTTGCGAATTGATAAGCGCATAATGAGAAACTAGAGCAAATTGGCGCCGCGGCGGGCAGCGCGGTCGAATTTAAAACTCAAATATCGTTCGAATTTTTCTGCGGGAGCCTGTGCGCAAACAAAAGCACAGTCGATTGCGGCCCAGCTGTACCTGCGATATTTGTCTATTATGTTGATTTAAGTTTCCTGCTACTGCAGTTGATATGTAATGTTTGCATAGCCATGCCTGCCGGCCTGTGTGTAGATGTACAGAGCCGCGCGCGTCCCTCAAAAGAGATTCGTCCAATAATACGAACTAAAGGCAGCGCCCGGCGAAACACGGAATGTGTGCCAAACTCGACAACTCGAATCTAAATACACGGCACAACGACTGGCTCGCATTAAACGTGCCGAGTGATTTCGGTGGTCGTTGTCGTCGAAGCCTCGATCCTCTTCGTCGCAAGAATCGGCCGTCGAGCGGCATTCGAAGAAAGTCTCGCGTGCACGCGCGTTCGTCGCTCGTGGGAAAATAATTAAAACGTCTGGCATATAATCGTAAAGCGAGCGACGCAATAAAGCCCGCCGTCTCACCTAGACTTTAACGAGCCCCGGGAATGACTTCGGGTCAGAGGACCAAACAATTCCGGGCGTATTTAGCTCCCGCAAGGGTTCGTGTCTGGCAAACGCCACGCTATCGACGTGAAGCAGGAAGTTTAGTGGCCGCGATCTCCAGGGTATATTGCAGAAACACCGAAATCTACCGGCGGGTAACGACGGTATCGCCATGCAGACTGGCAGAATTGGCGTGGTCCCATCGGACATAAATTTCAATCAACAGCCCGCCGAGTGCAGACCGAAATACAATCGCGTTCTCATTGAAGGCGTCGCTGGCGCACTTCGCCCTCCAGATATTTATTGCTACCTGAACGAAGGTATGCTGATTGGTTCTCGTTTCGGCCCCGCACCGGCCTCGACGTCAGACCGACTACGAAACACGTACGCGCTGCCACTCGGCACGTTACACTTCGGTTTTCGGCCGTAAAAACGGAAATACGCTGCGCGCGCCTGCGCGCCCGAATGCTTTATGGTCGCGTCCGACTGTGGCTGAAAGTTAATTAAAAAATATTAGGACCGTTATCACGCCTCCTTCCTTTTTTAGCCGCACAACAAATTCCGTCCTACGCCGTGGACCTGGCTGCCAAAAAAAAACAAGCAAGTTCGCCTATCGATCATAATTTGAGCTAATGATACGTAAAAGTTTTTCGCCGCGCGATGCATCATGTTACGGGGGAGCGTGGGCGAGTACGTGTCTAATGAAGTGTTCGCACGGTTCAATGAGGCTTTTTCGCGCATTTTGCGTGTCCTCTCTCCGCCGCTCGACGAGGCTCCTTCGTTCGGAGACCCTTTGCAGCGATCGTTTACAGATTGCCCTTTCGCAGCGGATCGCTTCGTTACGCCTCTCACTTTGTCTTCGCGGATACGTCCTCTTCGAGTGGCGCACGAACGAACCCTTTTGCGCTTCCTCTCTTTTTCCCTCGACGTACGCCCGTCGAAATGAGTCACAATCAGACCGGTCGGGGAATCGTAGACTCGCACTCGAAGGGTTTCCGATTGAACTGGGACAGAAACGCATTGAAATTGCCCGCCGCTTTTGTCAAGAGGATTTAATTAACTTCGCGCTTGAGAGTAACAATGGCCGCACTTTACATAAACTCGAGACCAAACAAACAGCGACGCAAAGGGAGGTAGGGCGAGAGAGATGGAGAGAGAGAGAGAGAAAGAGAGAAGTACCGCTCCGGACTTCGATTGATTCGCGAATCGCAGTGGCGTTCCTCTTTGTTAACGAGGAGCTTCTGATGGAATAATACGACGCCACCCGGCGCGTTCGCCGTGTCCTTTTTGATCGTCAGGACGTAATTATCCTCCGTCGGTGGTGACGGTTAAGCCGACGGACGCGTTCAACGAGCGACTCGTCGCGTTACGTGGGAAATTAATTATTTCCTCGCACTTATCGTCCTCTCTTCGTCCCTCCTCCACTCCGCCCGACGTCTGCCGTCCTCATCGAACGACAACAAAAATAAGGAGGAATAATTGGAAAATGAGAAATGACGAATAACGCGCCAGCGACGGGAAGTGGCGGAAATACGTATGATTTTTGAAGCATATAAAACGTGTCAGTTCCTTCGTGCGGGCAATACTTCCCCAGACGGGCAGAGAATTCGAACAGTATAAAGTCCCTGCGGACAAAGAGAATTAAAGGAAGAATAGCGAGGGCACGTAATGAGCCTCGAGCAAGATTCCTCTTCCGCGCATAAGAGATATATACATTTGGCGAGTTAAGAGGGAATTCCGAATGATGCGTCGAACTAATTGCGAGTTCCTTAAAGAAGCGGAGCGCGCAAAGAGAGGAAAGGCAAACGAGACGGCATAGAATTGGCGAGTACCAGTACCTCTTTGTTACCGCCCTTACCAAGCCGTCCTTCCGGCGAAATATTTCATTAAATTAAATGATTAAAATTTAATTAATTTAAACGATTCCGTGGAACGCGCTAATCAACGCGCGTTCCCCACCGACTTCCTTCGGAAACAGAGGACGCGTTCAATAACTTGACCCGGCCGACATGCCACGACGACGACGGGGACGACGTAACTTCCTCCGCTGTAATAAGGTACCGCAAGGGCCCGGGCAATGTCTATAATCGGTTCCGAGTCAAACGGGACCCGAGCGCAGCGAGCCAGTTCGCCGTGACTACAATCTTCGCTTCTCAAAAATCTCGCCGTTTCATTAACGTGCGTAGCGGCGTTGAAGTTTGATTAGGTGGCCTGCACCCTGCCCCTCACGCTGAGGGTAGCCGCCAAACTTGCCGGAAACTTGTTCATTAATGGATCGGAACTTGGACGTCTTGGCAAATCCACGATGTAATCTGACGATAAGGTCGAGCGGCAATTGAAACTGCCAGCAACAGCTGAACGTCGAGGGCACCTATGCGAGCCTCCTCCTATTTCTACCCCTCCCATCAGCCATCGTTACCCAGCGTTCCACCCTCCACGCCATCTCTCCCTCCCAATCTGCGAGTAATGCACGTATGTAATTAGTTGCGTCGTTCTATCGGCGTCCCCGATAAGTGCTACGCCGCGCGAGCTTGATTTGTTGGCCTGGGTAGATATATTTATCGTCTGCTCGCGATCTCGAGCCCGCCGTCGCCTACGTCGAATTTATGATGCGGGGAACATGGAAAAGGGATATAGAAATGCGCGGGGATAACCGCGCCGTACCAGCTGATAGCTATCCTTTTGTCTCGTTATTCATCCGTGTCATAGACTTCGCACTTCCCTACACGCTCGGTGAAACGTTCGTCACGTCACTGTGAGGCGAAGTACGGACCGAAGTGCGATGGCAAGTCGAGACTGGAAGGGTTGTCCAGGGAAAATGACTTACCTGTAATGCGGAAAACATTCCGTACAATCAGATTTGAGGATTATATGGGAGGTGAAGCTTGATTTTCGTCGTAATATCCTATCGTCGTTCGTGTTTTCCGCTGCATCGTCCAAAGATAGAGATGCACTAATTCCGATATTACTGTTATAGAGTATAGAATAAAAAAACTATCGCCGAACATGGCTTCAGAACGATACCGTTAGTCAATGTCGTAGCACGGCCGTTACTTCGTTGACAGAGATACGTAAGTCACTCTGGCGGACGACTAATCTGAAACATTGTCCGGGAAGATCAATGCCTGCACGTTACTCGCGGACGAAGAGCGTAACGTGAAAAAGAGCTGAATATAACTGAAATGTAAATGAACCGCTGTCGGACATTATTCGCGAGGACGAGTGACAGCCAATACGACGGAAAATCTCCGATGTTGGCTGCGAATTTTCTGACGCGTTACAATATTCCATGAAATATCCAGGCCGAACATTTTCTTGACGATGTCTGGTCAGTGTCGCACGCTCAGACAATATTCATTGGGAATGGATTGAGTACAATATCATCAGACGCTTGTCTCGTACGGTCAACGACGGGCACTGAATTAGCTGGATATTTTCGCGGTCTGAGTAAAATTATCATCGGTCGCCCACAATGGAATGCTCCGACAAATTGAAAGTGATTAGGCTAAGGTTTGAGAAACTCCTACGATCCCTTAACAAAATAATTGATTTGATTGAGACTAACATTTTTTTTTGCGTTTTTCGGCGATTCTGAGGATCTCATCATCTCTTATTTGGTGCAAGTAGTGCGACAGTACACCTCATTGGTCGCCCAATGTCATATTATAAGCATTAGCTAACCAAACATGTCTTAAATTGGGGCTGAATGCCCCTATTTCGATGAAAATTCCACAAGAAGAGTCCATAATCCTAACTAGATTATACAATTTTAGTAATATATGAATAGGGAATAGATGAAGTCGGATTAGCGATGTTTGAATAGTAACTAAAATTTTTCTTCAGCCACCTTTTTTTTTTGCGTCGGTGTTGCCATGAATTTACGTGTCAGCTCTCGTATTGGAAATGTATTGAGCTTCGGACATTGATATACCTCCGGGCAAGCGCAAAGTTTCAACGATGTTCTGTTTTTACAGACAGACCCGTGACCTATATTCCGTTATCGGCACGTCTTGATTTCCCTACCATTGTAAATGATAGATCCGCGCTTAAAATTCAGATCGATGAGGCATTCGGTAGAGTTCACTTACCTGTCCTATTCGTTGATGGAAATGGTATCATTGTAGGAAGGGCAAATAGCATTGAAAATAATCAGACACAATTTAGAAAAACATTTACATATTTATATATATAAAATATAATACAATTTGTTACAGCGTAGATGATAGTGTAGCGTTTAGATGTTAATATCGAGTGTAAATTAGGGTAGGTATAAATGTAAGAGCAGTATGGAAGGATAGGGCGCCCGATAATATATTACGTAAATTATAAAGATATAAGAATCTATTCAGCTATCTATATGAATTAGGTTCGTGTGTGTAGGTGTCTATGAGGATTTCCGGACGTATTTAAATCTAAATCTATATACAGGGTACCTATATACACGCACACGCTATTCGTTCGATCCCCTTATGCGCTCACAAAGATTACTGTCCAACAGTTAACCCACGTTACCTAATGGGCTTCGGTAGCGTCCAATGATCTCTAAATTTCTACATACAGTACATACATCCCCGATTCCCTGGTTTTATCGCATTTTCGCGAAATCTGCCATACGCCACTGCGACGTGTCGATATTTCAGCGGACAGTTCCACGGTATAAATATCCTCGATCGCATGATTGAGCCATAAACTCTTAACGGCTCTGGGACTAAATTTAAGGCCGAAGATTTTAATCTCCCGCCTATTTTCGAGCCAGCTCGGTCCTCATTCGAACAAGTCGTCACCGCCGCTTTCAACGCACGTTTCGTCCGAACGTTTCATGCGCATCGACAATCGCGCGCACTCGGCCGATTGCGAAACTGCAATTAACGCCAGTACATTCGGCATGGAGAAATCAACTAACATACACATAATGCAAGATCACTGAGTATAAATGCGTAATATCCTCGTCACCTAGGTAAATATCTAAACATAATTATTTCAGTTCTCTCTCTTTCAGCAATTTTTCCCTTTCTCTCCCACTCTGACTCTCCCTCTCTCTCTTGCATTAACTCTTTTAAACGACATTTACTCGTGACACTTTGCTTGATTGTTCTGGTCATATCACCGGCCGTTCCTAGCCGACCACCTGGAGCACCGATCTCGCGACTTCCGGCACAGGTCGGGTAGCCACGACAGCATCGACATCGATTGCGGAGGCAGAAGCGAGCCGGCCCGAAGGCCCCGAATCCTGGCCAACCGACTCGCTCCTGCCGCGCAGACGATTATACAACTCCCCAATGGACAATGATAAAGTCGTTCGTTGACTCCTATTCCGGCAGCGTGGAACATAGTTAACGATTATGCGCGCGCGCAGCGCGAGAAATCGAAGGGAACGTGTGTTTAGTGAAAATCGGTGTGTGTGTGGCTCGACTCGCGCGACACTCTCTTCTAGAATCTTTCAGAATCTTCTCTCGACTCCCTCCCCGTCCCTTGATTGCCGACGATACTTTTTCGCGGGATTCGCGTCTGTTCCTCGCCGCGAACGGCTACGATTGTGAGGGAGATCGCACGTACTCAACACGATGCGTGACACTTTCTCTTTCCCTCCCCCCTCTTTCCCTCTATCATTCTGTGCGTGTGATGCTCGGTGGACGTGCAATACGCACCCCGACTTTCCGGGGCTGCTCGTTTTTTGGCTTTCTATCGGAAGAAAAGGAGAGTGGAACGGAACATACACGGTGAGGCATCTCTTCGTGCTAATATTGGCAGTGTTCACATTTTTAAGAACGACAATTTGATAACTGGAACTCCCTTCTGCATCACCTCGCTCTTTCTCCCTCCCAAAACAAGACTCATAGATTTTTATTTTTAGCTCCGCTCGTTGACGCCTCACTCACCTAAAATCTCTTCCCCCTACGATATACGCGCACGCACACACACACGCACACACAGATCCCCTGTGACATTTACGAGTTTTTGTTTTTACCGTAGTATTAAATTGTAAAATATCGCTACGTGTAGTTATACCAATTAGTCAGACTACGTGACGTTCTATTAGTCTAGAGGATGGGGAGAAGGAGGTGGGGGATGAGGAGGGTAGGAAGAGGGAAATAGGGGTGGAATTTGATTCCGATTTTAGACCAGCCCGCCGTGCCTCGAGCATCAGGGTCTAACATCAAACAGTGGCGATCGGTGGCTGATTACGACGAAATGAAATTTTTATCTCGCATGTTCTATGGCCCCCGAAGGACGAAAACAAGGACGCGAAAGTCGGTGAGGAACGCGAATCTCGTCCTAGCGCGAAAATGAACGTTTCGAGCGAAAGTCGAGCGTCTGATGATGATTCTGCCACGGTACATTACGGAATATCGAATTACTCGCGCGCGATTTCTCCATTTTCGCGCTTCCGTGCAGCGCTCTCTTGGCAAATATTACCAACAATATTCTGTCTCACCGAAGAAACTCGTCGGAATCAGTATTTCAGCATTGTGAAAGAACGCTTGTCGTGGCATGCCTGTATGTTCGTCGTTCTGACTCGAGCCCAATTACGCCGTTCTGTAATACAACCGCTTCGACCTAACCGGTTGTAGGTCTTCGTAGCTATCCCGTGCGTCCCGAATTTCATCCGGGGTAATGGTAATCTCGATTCGGGATCGCAGTAGGGTAAATTCATTTTTTCTTCGCAACTAGACCCACTCTGATCGACGCGGTTGATGTCGTTACCCCTTAATCCCTGAACTGGATACGTAATAGAAATTGACATTTTATAATATCTTCGCGTTTACTTCCATTACATGCAACGAGGAAGGAAGAAGTAAATTTTTTTTCGTAGTAATGCACATTAACCCGAAATACACCGTTATAGCCAAGGACGACGTCTACATCGAAGTGATATCCAGTCGAGGGATTAATTGACACGAAGAAGAGTGGACACACGCCGAAATGGTGGCTAATGGAGAAATCGAGCCTCGTCGCTAACGGATCTGGGGAGAATGACGCGAAAATCGAAAGAGGCGTCGACGTCTAGGCGCGTACGCAATTAACCGCTTTTTACATTAAATAAGAAATAAATAACCGCGCGCGGCGCTTCGAGGCGTGCGTGAGAAGCGCGCCTGATAACGTTACACTTAATCAACTGTACAGAATGGTACAAAGAGCTTCACATGGTAGTGCATTATATAAACGTTGGTTAAGTAACACCCTTGCGAGAGACGCTAATGAAAGTCGTGTATGTTTGCGCGTGACCGGGAACAGTTACAAACGAAGGAAAAAAACAAGAAGAAAGGGAAGAAACAAAGAATCGCCCATACCCTCGTGTGCAAATCAACCAATGTTTATACGACTCTTACGTAACGAAACGTATTTCGAAACGTTAACGACGTTACGATCTACTTAACAGAATATATACGGCCGAAAGTCGAGCAGGAAAGTTCAACAATGCCGATATCGATATGAATCGAACGATATCGGAACTCCATCGACAGGTCACTTCTGCCCGATTGTCGGTCGGCAAATAAACAGCCAACAATAAACATCCCTTCGACTCCTTCAGAAGAAGCTCTAACGTAATAATGCTCTTCCAGCAGGCAGCGTACTAATAATACGCGTCTGGATATTTTTCGCTCGAAGTTGCATGACAGTTGGGATTGAGAGCTGTTGGATCGAGTTTAATTTGATTTCGCCGTTATTTTTATCGACGTTCGAAATCGCGTGACATGCATTTCGCCGTCTAAAAACGCGCGGACTAGATTTTTATATTATTAATGCGCATACGGGACGATGTATCGAGCGTAACGAGCCTGTAATATCTTCCGTTAGCCCTCAATTTAGTCGAAATTTTGATAAAGGACGATTTATGCATACGTCGCGTTTACTTTGCTCTTCGCGACGATGAATTTTCCTCCGAAGTGCCTCGCAAAATTCAGCCAGCGTCAAGACGCTGGGGTACAAATTAGTCGGAAATGCGGGAGGACTTCGTTAAAGCGTATTAATTGGTGACAGGTGACACTTCTTAACGGCTTGTAAGTGCAACGCGTCCGCCCTCAAAATTTCGACGCTCGCTCCCGGAGCGGAGTTGCGCGTAATTACCTTCAATCAGCGAGTGTTACGTAATAAGCAAGGGTAGCGACACCTGCTCGCAGAGGAAAACCAACATGCGCGTACATACGTACGTATTCTGGGACAGTCTGGCGAGGGGATAGAAATTATCCACGAAACGTTATATGCCTCGCCAAGCCCAGCCCTACACTTCGAATTTCATCGCGCCAACGTCTGACGAACTTCGTAACCCGAAAGATATCCAAATTGTCCTGCCTCAGAGTGCGCGTAGTATGATAATAGTAACAATAATTGTGCACCATCGAAGGAGAGAGAGTCGCTGTTGACCGGCGTAAAATCGACGAGCTGACTCATTCGATTTCTTCACGTAGGAGCATGGCCTTTTAGAAGAGAAACCTTAATCATCCCATTACGTATTAATCAACCTCAATAACTCATCGCGACTGACGTGGCGACAAGAAATTGGCTCCAATTAACGAACCGACGCAATTCACGTCGGGGCACAATGAACCAAGTATCCACATCGATGAAACCACATGTTTCGGCCATTCTCCGCGCCAAGAAATACGTCAATTCCGACCAATTACCATCCGAACCACGTTCATCCGAAAACAGGAAGAAACCTTATAGCCCGTCATCAATGACCGCCAGTCAGCAGACCGTCGACACTCTCTCCCCCTTTCCCCGCGACGTTCGTCGAATCGGATCGCACGCTCGACTATCAAACACTTACAACCCATCCTAACTTACGCGCCGTGACACATGTACTTACGCGCTCTCCTCCACCAACACCATCATCATCATCATCATCACCACCACCACTACCATCACCACTGCCGTCCGCCTCGGTCATCACTGATCATCATCCCCATGGTCCGGTCCCGCACGGACAGAACTGCTGGCTGAGCGATCCTGACTGTCGACTCGTCGATTGACGTCACGAGGGCCGCGCGTGGGCCGACGCCCAGGCGTCGTTCACCTGAAGGCGCCTCCGAGGGCCAGGGCGACCAGCGCGGCGAAGAGGGGGAGCCCGACCGACGTCGTTCTCCGGCAGGAACTTCCGGTTGGGCCGTCGCTGCTGCGCGAAACCTTGCTGCGCACCAGCTGGCCACGCTCGACGGCGTTCGTCTCGTCGCTGTCCGGGTCAACCGGGGCACCAAGGTCGCCGTCCTCGCTCAGCATCATCGACAGCTTATTCCCCAGCGGCTTCTTCGCGCAGGGCACATTCGACTCCTCGTAGGGTCGCAGGATCCTCGGATAGTTCATCTCGAGCTTGTCGGTGCTGTTCAGCGCCCCCTTGGTCGTCCCGCAGAGTGCCATATACGTGCCGCTGCGGGTCGTCTCCTGGAAGCTGTGGAAGCTGTTGACCCAGTCGTACTTCAGCAGACGCTCCTCCAGCGTCATGTCGAACAGCTGCTGCGGCGCCTGGATCTTTACTGGGAAGGAACCCCTGCAAGCAATCGCGGTGGCGTTCTTCAGTTTAATTCAGGCACCGAGGGTGACTGAGATTTGGGGAGGTTAGTCGCTATGGTTTCAAGGGCAGTCGCTTTAAGGACGGATTCCGAGCTTACACGCCTCGGCGTTCTATTAAAGGGGAGTTAATGTTTATTAAGCGACTTCGCGTGCGTTGTATCGATGCGACCGATCGGAAGGAAAACTGCTTTTATCAGATTCTTTCCACTCTATTAATTTACGTCGTAGCAACAAGTTTGCACGTAACGCAGCCTGCGGCACGAAGTACAGTGCTTATCGACTACCCCTTCGTTCTTTCCGCCGCAAACAATGGCAAGATTCCGAATTCGCGCGGATCGGTAAATTGAACGGCGCGACACCGTTCTTGCCGTGCAGCCGAGAAAACGCAGGCTCCGTTTCTGCGAAATGGCACTAAACGTTCATTTCGGCCGCGCCTTAATGAGGCCATAGTTTAACGCACTTTCTTTGAGGCCAGGCAACGGAGCGGCCCCGCAAAGTTGAACGACGAAAGGTACTCCGCTGGAGTGTCGACCGCGAAATAGCACCGACTACGCGATCCAGGAAACGTCTTTGTAGGCTTTGTAGGTCTCGTCTCATGAGGTTACGTAACACACGAGCGTGCGGGGCCGAGTGCCTCGCGCAATATAACTGTTCGCTCGTTGAGCTAACAACGGGTCGCGCGTTCATGGCGTACAGGGCACCGTTGTCCCTAATAGCCAATTTAAAACGATCAAAGAGTAAAAGGAGCAATCGTCCCCCGGCCGGTGTTTGCATAGGGCCCGCGCATAAACGGGCGACACATAACGCGCCCGTCGTGCCGTCCCAATTTATTATCGGCCATTCCTCCTCGGTCGGGAGCGATCCGTGCGCTCGCGGCCGATTAGAACCGAGGGAGTCTCGATTCACAGAGAAAACGAGCGCAGAAGGTTAACGATAACAGTCCGGTGAAAAATTAACTCGATGATCTATTCTCTCGATTAAAAGTGCTTAACGGAATATTGTGGAGTTGAGTCGGGCATATTGGGCCGATAAAAAAAATGTCGTCGCAATGGGATAAATTTTCAAACGTTGCCGCGTTGGGCACGTACGTACGTTTATATTTCAATTTGACATTTTGCCCCGTCGTCGGCAAGTCGACACTCACTTCGCCCGGTACGTACGGTAGTAAATTGTTGAAACTTACGGCATCAGTTTCTGGATCCCCAGGCTCTGCAGGACGGTCGACACCGAGGGCAGGGAATAGCACATGGACAGTTCGATGCGCGGATAATAAAGAGCGGACACCAGGCAGGTTTCTTCCTGCATAGTCAAGCCGCCGAGAGTGATTGCCTGTCGGGACTCGGACGAGTACGTGCACTCTGCTACCAGGTGATCGCCCTGAGACAAAGAAATTGATAGGTTCAAGATCGAGTCGGCCGAAGTTCCCGCTTGATTATTTGTCCCGCAACTCCGGCAACCGACGCACCCCGAGATGGTTCCCCGAGTAGCGAGCGATATCTACGGATTCCGTAAGTACAGATCGAGCGCGGCCGAAAGTAAATCTCGGAAGACAACGATAAATGAAACGGGGCCAAGTCGAACTGATGGAAGTGCGAGCGGGTTTCGAGAAGATTAAGAACGTTCGCGAGCGTAAACAAGTTGAGATCGACGGCGGCGCGCGCTTCTTGGATAATTCTCGGATTACTCTGCGAAGGAAAATGGTGGCCCAGCGCGGAATTTCCGAAGTTCCACAGGTGATACCCGATTCGAGATTGTCGGAGGATTACGACCTTATTTCCCGCAAATCTAGGGGGGCAAATTACCATCGCGCGCGACGGGGTATCGAACGCTCGCGCACCGACATCTTCTCTTGATTGCTAATCAACCGAACACGGAGTTCGCAAACTCGACTCAAAGATCAATCATTCCCGTAGACATCGTCCGTGCCGAAGATCGGGCTAACATCCAACGTCCGGAGACACGCATGCATAACGGTAAGCGAATAAGACGCCGCTAACGGACGAAGTTTATCCGACGAATCCGAGGTTCGCACCGGAGAAATAGGAATACCGAAGGCCGTACTCACGGGATACACCTTGACGGGGCTCTGAAGATTCCTGTACTCCTGATACTTGGGGTCGTAATTCGCGTCGGAAGCGATCGGCGGCAATTCCTCGCCGGATCGTATCTGGCGCAATCGAACTTTCTTCCCGAGCTGATGGGTATGCATTATAACGGCAAACATGTTTATGCCGCTGTTCGATATCGTTTGGCGCGTGCACTCGGATATGCAGTGACCTTCCGAGATGACCTCGGGCTGACCCGGCGGTATGATGTGCCGCCAGTTGGGATCGATGCCGATGCTGAGGATGCCGGCGTCGTGGGTACGCAGACGATCGGTGTAGTGGAGACGGAGGCCCGAACTGTCGCTAATGAAGGTGTCCATCTGCAGATTCATGTAATGGGTCTCGAGCATGTAATACCGTGGGCCAGTGTGCGGGTCCAAGGCGTATCCGGCCTCCGGCGGATAATTAAAGCCCTGCAAAGAAGAGAGAGGCGCACGGTGGATTATGTACGGTACTGGAGTCGGCGGCAAAAACGGGACAGCCAGTCGATCAGAACGTGCAAGTTGGGCCCTCCCGGCTCCCTTTTGCGGCCGGACCCCGACGTCGACGTCACTTAGACCTTCGAGAGTCATGCGGCATTCGACACGGCTCGAAATTTTCTGCGCCCGTCCCTGCCCCTTTTGTTCCTTCTCCCGCGAGCGAGCGGACGCGAGAGTCGTGTGTAGGTACGCGTACGTCCGGCGAATTTCACGCTTTGCCCGTCGTACACGTCGCGATGAACGTCGCGATGCACTTCGCGATGCACGTTGCGATGCACGTTGCGATGCAGGTTGCGATGCACATCGCGATGCACGTCGCGGCACATATCGCAGTCGCACGGGCCCGTCGTTAAGGCACCCTTAACTGTAACGCTGCTCCCAATCTTGACTCGAGCCTGGCCTTTCAAAGCTGCCCGTCACGCGGGACGCATAAAACATGCACCGTACGAGTCGATAGAAGCCGCGATTTATTCATCCCCGACTTCGCCTCGCGCAATTCGAGTCTTACAACCTTCGAACGTATAAAAGGGACGAGCGACGTACGCGAACTGTAACTTTGATACCGGAGCGTTTCGTTTCGAAAACGTTCGTCTCGAACGTTATTGAATCGAGCGTCGGGGGAGCGGGCATAAATTTAAAGGTTTCGAAAATGTTCGACGCGGAGAAGGCTTCTCGGCAAGATGGGAGCGCGCATTCGCAGGATGCTCGCGTTACCGGCATGACCGCGAAGAATCGAAGCCTGCGGTAACCCCAACCCCCCCTCGTCGGTATTCATTACAGAGTGATCGGAAGCGTCGCAAACTGACGAAGCTACCGTGTCTCATGCGATCATGCGAACGATAAATCGCGGTGACCGCCGAGAAAATTCCCGACTGGCCATTCAAGGCGAGTATCCTTCCTCAATGAATTATACACTGCGGCGCGCCTTGAGCGATATAGAAATATGAAATTTATACGTGAGCTACGTACCTCCGAGCCCAAACTCCAGGTGGCGGCGATTGTGTTGCAGGGATAAACTGGCTTGTCGGACTTGATGCGAACGCTGCCGTTCGTATTCGCTGCCTGTTCCAACAGGACCAGATCACCGCGGCACTCGTAAAGCGTCATATGATGCAGGTACTCCTGATTTCCCGGCTGAATGACGGGCTCGTACTATAAAGAATAATCATACACATATTAGTTACACCATTCATATATTTCCTTATGCACGTGCGACAATAGCGTATCTAACGCAAGGATGGATATTACGAAGATTTTCAATCAATTTGCAATCCAATTCCTACCTTCCCGAACCTATTATTGCCACCGACCTATACCCACAGTTTCCATCGACTTTACTATTCCGAGCGTCACGCTTTACGTCTTCAGATGTGTGAAAATTGTCCGGCTACGAAATTAGCGACTCCTACGCTTCGACCCCTATTCGTACGTATGACGCATAAGCATTCGAGAACATGACGTTGGAGCGTACGGTCGAATACGTAATCGGTTGCTAGAAACGAGCGTCTGATTTCGTAAGTCGGTCAGACGGCAGGCGAAAAGGGAGTCACCGTGAACGGTTGAGTTATCGCGAGCCCAAACGCTAATCGTCCACCCTCGTTCCTCTGTCAGGCTGCGGCGCACAATGGAAATCGCATCACGTAGTTCAGTCACGTTCGATCGGGTACGAGATTCAGGTGCTGGCTCGCCGTTAGTCGGAGTATCTAACAGAAGGGGGGGGGGAGACTATATCGACGCGCTACCCTCTATTCCGCAACTCTGGGGAATCATTCGGTACACTCCTGGGCCACGAGGGGTTGCTCAAAAGTAAACGCAAAAAGTATCCCCGATCATTATCGCAAGCCACGAAACTAACAACCGACCGATTCTGTTAATGAAACGAACGTGATCGATCTTTATAAATAAGCCAGCGAGTGCATCGCGGTAAATTAATAGAATGAGAGCAGATTACTGAATGGAATCGGAAGGGACACTGATATAGTTCCCAGTGACGACAGATAAAATCCAGGTGTAATCGCATTAGACAGTAGTGATTGATCATGACTACGATGGATACTGTGTTGCGACCGACAACCACTTTTAGCTTCCTATTTCAGGATCAGATTCGATATAATGACGCAAAGTGTGCAAATGCAAATGCCAAACGTTTCGTCCGCATTAGCGATTAAATCGTATCGACTCTTCGCGGGATCCCGGGCGAAAAGTTTATAGACCGGATATCGCATCGACTGCGACACATCCTCATTGGCAGACGGCGTCGTTCGTGAAGGGGGATAATTGGGCCGAGCAGAAGGCAGGCGTCGATGGTTTGGATGGTCATTATTAATTCGCAACGACCGCGTCTCGCTTACGGAGTCTCGGAAGACGCCGGGCCTCGGCATCGTGAGCTCCTCACGTAAAAGGTGCGAATTCCGCAGGGGTTGACGGCTTCCTAGTTTCGCGACGGGGACAAAGACGGGGACAAAGACGACGACGGAGGCGGCGACGGAGGCGGCGACGCCTCTCTCTCCGGGCGCGCGATGCACTCGGTTTAATGAAGTTGGGTCGAGAGGTCGCGGGCTAAGTCGCACGTAAAGTGCCGTAAGTAGGTTAGAAAGGGGAAACTTACCTTCACGACGTGGTGTTTGTGATTAATGTTCGGCATCCTGAGCACGCGGCACCAGAGCAGCGAGTCCTGTTCCTTCTTCATGCGCAAATGGACCTGCGAAGGCAATACAGACGGATTTTCAGATGCATCGCGCTGAACGACGTTACCTGTACAGGTTTGTGAGGAAAACGATTGCGGCCAGAGACACGGCGGCGGGTCGCTTAATTCTGCACGTGACGAAGACTGTCGGTTGCGCACGGAAGAGAGAGAGACAGAGAGAGAGAGAGAGAAGGTAGGAGACCGTTGAATCGTTTCCGCATCTACGCTCGACTGGCTGTAAATACGGAGGACGGGGACTGACGCACGTGCGTGTTGCACATGGGAGTTCCGCTAATGCTTCCTCAAAAGTTTTGAGTGCCTGGCGCGTTAGTGTCGTGTACGCTCCCCCGTACAATACATCCGAAAACTCGTTTCGGGCGTACACACGTCGCGCGAAACTGGCTGAAACGTTAAACCTGTCCATAGTCCCGGTTAATGGAGTAACGTCGTATTTTGCACGAAACATGATTATCGCCGTGAGCCGGGACTCTCTCTTTCACCCCGTGGGCCACCCTCCTTCGTTCCTCTTTCGCCCTCCCCCTCCTCGCAGCCTTCCGAAGCATGGCTCGCGACCCGAACCTCCCCCACGCTTCCTTCTACTCGAAGCGTTTTTGTAATTGGAGTCGGCACTGCCCGAAACACAAAGCTGCCACGCACGCGAGCGCATTCGTTTTCACATTCGACCGTATCCAGGCGGCGCGTTAAAGTGATTACGCGCGTATATCTTTACTAGGGGATGAAGATACAATTTTCAACGGCGCACGTTAGCCTGAGCTTTGTCGCTGCGAGCTCGGATAATTCCGAGCTTTTTTCCTCCCTTCGCCGAACTCTTCCTTTTTCGTCGCTGAGCTAATCGGAGCTGGTTGGCTTGCTCTTTTAACGCGCCGGTAACGCTTGTCACGTTCTCGGTAACTGTGCCTCGGCGAGCGCCAAGTGAAGGATGTCGAACTACCGCGAACAGGTAGAATGTCAAGAGAAACGTATGTTAAAGAGATGAAAAGTGCATTTTAATTACTCGTCCACTTCTGCTTCCGCGACAAAAGATTTTATTATTATATTAATAAACTCGTCTATTTCCGAGTTAAAGGTCAAAGACCCGTACGTGTACATGGGAACAGTAAGTTGATCAAAGTAAGAAAAACCTCCGCCAACGTGTGAGTCAACGTGCAAATGGGCCCGATTCCGCTCGGAGTAAAGATAAACTGTATCTTCTCAACCCGAATAAACTCGCCCCACGTATTTGACGTTATACAAAGAGTGAAAGGTGGAAAAATCGAGTACGTACGATGGTAGGTATGGAGAGATGGAGAATCAGAGCAGGCGAGCGAGCGAGGGATAGAATGTGGGATGGAGGAGAGCGGGAAGGAGGGGGCGGGAGTAACGGAGCAGGAGAGGCGGCCGGGAAAAAAAGTACACGGTCGAATGGAAAGCGGAGAAATACTTCGGAAATCGAAAACTCCCAGTCCGAATCGGTCGACGTGTGCGAATAAACTTGCAGCGGGTCAGCAGTTCGTTTTGCCCCCGCCGACCAATCGGCGTGCGTAGCACGATTCGAGAGCGGAGGGTTCGTGACTTCGCGGAGCGTTAAAACAAACCTACGCCTGTTGTTTCAGCGTATCTGGCCGAGTATGGAGGCCGAGAGGGGGTTGAGGCGGGAAAAAAACGAGAGGAGCGATAGAACGAGAGCGAGAGCGACGAGGAAGGGGAGAGGGTGAGAGAAAGAAAGCGGAGCTACACCCGCAGGGCATGTATGTGCGACCGAGAGGCGAATAGAAACGGGGAGATGGGAAAAAGGAAAGAGAAAAAGGAAGAGAAAATTGCAATTTTTTTGCCCGTCTCCCCCGCACCTACAGTTCGGTGGCCCTAAGCTCGACTGCGCTCGCCGGATTCTCCCACGCCTCTCTGTCTTCCTCCACTGTGCCGGGCTCTCGCTCGGGCACGCGCAAAATTATCGATGCCGAGATTACCGGGAAGGACTGCGAGGCCGCGCGCGTTTACTGTTTTGCAGTCGAACGGACGATAAGAGCCCCGCGGGGAGGGACAGTAACACGCTCTGCCAGCGAGAAGCAAACTTTCAAACCTCCCCTCCCTGCCTCTCTATCTCTCTCTCTTTCCATTTCTTTCTCTTTCCTTCGCTGCAACTCCGGTAGCCCGCAGTTTTACAGTCGTCTTTTAAGCGACGCGAATAGAGCGATGGCCAATCGTAAAACACGGCCCTTTTTAGACATTTCACTTAGCCGCGGTGGAATTTCGGTAATTGCGGAAGGCGCCATTTATTGCCGGACGAAATGACCGGTCTGCGAAGACAATAAAATGCTGGCGAGGGCTGCCCGCGCGAACATCTGATCTTCGATTACCCGCGCTCCATGTACGAGTCGAACGAAAACTCCCGGCCACGGAGACCTGTTCTTGCTCATTTTCATCTTCTCGGAAGGCGGAACGATCGCAATAATCGTCGAGGCGCGCTTCGCTCCTCGAATTATGACTTCCACGTATCCCGTGGAGCGCGACGCGCGAAAGAACGGGCGCCCGTATTCTCGATTTTCTACGAGCGCGTAAGACAGTCCCCTTTCTTACGTAAGATATCGTCGGACAGATTAATCGGCCAATTTTCGAGGAACGCGGGGCGATCGCGCGTGAAAATTAGGCATTTAGTGGGAAAGCGCAAAAAGAAAGACTGCGCTCGGACGATCCTCGGTCAGTCAAGCGTTTTACCTGACACCGAATCGACTGTCATCGCCACGGTTACACGATATCTTTTTGCAGGCGGTACGTTTCGATAGTTTGCTGTTACAAATTCCACGAAGTATCGGGCGAAGATACGCGAGGCAGCAAGACGTTTGCAGATATTAGCGGTAAATAATAATTAAATGTCCGAGCTGTCAACTACCAGAAATCCTGAAATTAGCTTAAGGGGGAAAACGGCAGAGAAAGGGTGAAAGGCGAATGAAAACGAGAGAGAGAGAGAGAGAGAGAGACGCAGCTTTGTAATGGAGCCTCGACGTTCGTACAAATCATAATTAGACGGGCGCGCTCTGAATCAACTGGAACCCTCCGTCTCGGCGACTTTAATTCATAGGGAATCTCGGGGACGGTCGCGCGCGTCTGTTTGTTTTTCTGAATTCAAGCTCGGCCCACCCCCGAGCGACGTGATCTTCTTTGTACGTCGTCCGCGGGGGTATTCATATTCATTGTGCCGCGATACAAAAGTTATTCGACCGGCGGCCCGACGGCGAACTTGCCCGTGCGTAGTTAGAGAAGAACAAGTAGCATTCGCATAAGAAAGAAGTAAGGGTGGGGAGCGAGCCGCGGACAGATAAGCTCGAGGCCGGTAACTTTAATGTCATCCCGGTCCACTCCCCCCACCGCGCCCGTGGAGACGCTACCGAGGAGACAATTAAAACCGCCGCACTTGACAGTCGTATTCCGAAAGTTTCCGCAACGGAAATGCAAGGGAAATGCGTCGGTAATCAGGTACAGTCGCCGCGGAAACTCCTTGCCGGGCAGGGTCGGGTGAAAATTGATGAACGTAATTCGTCAGGCAAGCGAGAGTGCGATAATCGACGCGAGCAGGGCACGGAAAGAAATTGGCTGTAAAATCCGTAAAATCGTAGGACAGCCGAGCGGCGAGCATTGAGCCACTCGAATCAAAGGAGATGGCGCGTTCGAATTCGGGCCCATTGAAATTGTGCACGTGCTCGATGAATAGAGTTTCACGTATCGCCGACTCAAGCCGAGGATCGCCTATTCGCAGGAAGGCAGAGAGACGCCGAAAGCTCTGACTTTGACACCGTTCCTCGAGGTGCCGAGCTGCGCGGCGCACGGTCTAATTCGGTTCCGTATAAACTATAAACAGCCCCGGCAGCAGGCGGAATTAGCATTGTCCGATTTCAGCGATAGCGTACCCCGGGGCCATAATCTACGACCCGGCGACGCTAATGAACGAATAGTTTTTGCCGGATGTGACCCGGTTAAGATTTATGCCGTCATAAATTCGGCGCCACAATGCTCCGCGGCTTGCATCCGATAAAAATCCACTCGTACGCCCTCGCGAACGTTAAATGCGTTCGAACATTCATCTCACGTGCTACCGACCCGGTTCTAGCCCGCTGCTCTCCCTCCCCTCTCTCTCTCTCTCTCTCTCTCTCTCTCTCTACCTCCCTCCACCCCGTCTTTCTCTCTCCGCACTCGAATTCTCTCTCACGAGTACGCTCTCAGCCGATCGTGCGGTACGCGAACGACCCAAAACCTCCGCAGCACGTGACAAAAACATAACGCGACCGTTGACGCACGAGACCCCGATTCGAAAAAGTACGCGGCGGGAAGCTCGATATCAAGTACCGGATAAAAATGTAAACTGTTGTGACTGCGTTCTTTTTCGGGCCGCCGTCGGATATGGAACGATGAGAGTGCGGCACACTCGCGAGAGTGCGTCCAGACAGAATGGGAGGAGGATCCGCGTAATTCGAGTGGAATAAAATTTACACCTAGCGCCGACTACGATCGGGTCTGAATTACGCGGCGCCAATGAAGCATGAATCGTCGTTAACGTTCGACGATACGACGTCGAAGAATAATGAGTCTGTTGATGCTCGCAGGAGGACTTGATTTACGTGACGAGCACGACTTTTATCATCGGAACGAATAGATCATGTTACTCGGACGAGAGGGACGATTTTCGGCGAAGAAGTCGAACGACCGGAGTACGAGTAATTCGAACGCCGGAGCGAATCGGGTGGGGGCCCGATAGGAAATTAATCGAGGGTTATATGCAGCCGGCGACATGTGACGAAAACTCAGCCTTCCGACTCACGCACCTGTCCCCAATTTGAATAAGCCGATGGCTACCGGCCATACCAGCCGATGGCTCGGATACACAGGATAAAAGGATACATCGTCATTCCGGCGTAATTTTTATTGAATGGGCGTAGAGTGGCGCCGAATTGCAACGGGTGTGTACACAGTGCGCAGGTACTGGGCATAAGGCGAATGGATATTGGAATTGTCGCGATGCGGACGCGAGCGGCGAAAGCGCGATCGAAGTTGGCTGGATCGGAAATTGCATCAATTATTCGGATGGCCACGTGTTCGGGCATGAAGCGCACGAAATAAAATCCGTGGCGACGGCCGTTTACATCCGACGAGTTGGCCTGATGGAAAAAAACAGGGGCTAAACGACATACTGTCGAAAGCCGTTCTTGAACCGGGATCAATTGATTGGAGCGAAGGACGCTGAGATTGGAAGGTAGATATTCGGCATTGCCGCGGAAGTGAGAGGATTTCGGGACGTATTGTTTCGACGTACGCTTGTCAATTATGCGCGGCGCGCAATCGAAACGGGTGAGGATGCCGAGAAAATATAGGTACGTGGGCCGTCTTGCGGGCAGCGGAGCAGCTTCGGGCGCAAAAAGAGTGTGTCGGTCGAGGGTTATCTGGCGAGGACAGGCTTAAAAGCGGTTTAAAGTTTAAAATTAATAACGCGAAGTTATATGCCCGAGCGGCGATGGTTCAATGACTGGATAAAGTGAGTTCGGCTAAAGCCCGGTCGGAACGTTCCCGCGAAATCGGGCTGAAATCTGGCCACAAGGAAAATCATCTCTAAAGGCATAGTGCCGATGTTACTAACCCGATCCACTTGGCGAACTCTAATTAAAACTTCTTTAATCGTCTTTGTTCGCGTCCGTCGCCGGTCTCACGACAGTTGGGATGAATATTAACTTCGTTCTTGTCACGACGAGCCCGTCGCGTATAGTAATGTCGTATGCATGGTTGCCGACTGCTCTCCTCTAATTACTCCAGTCAGAGATAAATTCTGTTTACGAATACAATGCGCCCACGTTCTCGCCGCCTCGGCAGCCCGCTCGCGCCTTTGACGTCGACTGATTAAGTTTGTTCAACAATCGCGGAGCGAAGGCGCCTTCAGTTTCGCAGCGCTTCCCATTTGCAGAAGTAATATTCCGATATTCATTGCCGAAGAACAATGGCCGCGATCCTGAAGTGCGCTCCGCAATATGCATAATTGTGCGGTGCGAGTCTGTCCGGGCTCGAGGCGGCGGTAGGCAACTTAAACGCCCGTTTCGAGCCTGTCCGGTCAGCGCGGAGTGCGGACCGACAGAACCGAGCTGGCCAGCCTGAAAGAACTAAATCGCTCAAGAGAGCGTCTGTTTTTTGCGACGCCCTCGACGATGAACTTTCTTGCCGCACTTTCGCTCGCCTCTGCCTCGCCATCGCGAGGCCGAGAAGTACGCTTAACGTCAAAATTCTTCGCCTACCCCTCAGCCGTCTACCTCCGCGTACGGAATGGCCGAATGAAATGTAAATCTAATCGAGCCGCCGACGGTTGACGGACGTCGATGAGGGAGAGGGATGAGCGACGACAGGGATCGCGTATGTATCGATCCGAAGGTCGCGTTTATCGCGTCTGGCCCGGGAAAATTTCGTATTACGCTGAGCGCGTCGCTGGGCAAATCGGATTGAGCGGGGACGGGGAGTGAATTCTTACCTGCTTGTTCAGTACGTCCCACGTCTTGAAGGGTGGCTCCGTCTTTTGATTCCTCGAGTTGCGTGAGGGCTGAGCGTCTCTCTGCATCAGATAGAGTGACTTCGAGCCTCGCCTCACGTCGTGATCGGGAAGCACGCCTGCTGCTGAGACTGGCTCGTCGACGTGATACTGCCAGACCACTTGCATCGTATCGTTCTGAAACGAAGAAAGGATCAGAGATTAGAAGAAAATTCTACATCTTGATACGACGGCTATGGGATTCTTTGGATTATTGGAAATGGCAGAATATGGAAAAAGCGGACTTATTAAAATGGCTAAAGAGGCAGAAACAAAACACGGCACTTGACGACTAGGTCCTTCTACCAACACTTTCGGTCGCTGTGAATTGTACATGGCGGATTCGTCGAAGGTCGACAGCGCACGTGCACGCTCCGGGAGTCGAAAGTAGAATTGCAGCAATGGAATCTAAGCGTCGCAGACAATCGAGAGGGAATTCCATTGAGTTCGAAAATTGCTCGCCGACCCGATATCGGGAAGAATTTTTTGGGAAATTCCCGCAACGCCGCCGTGGCGCGCGCCGTTTTTCGTATCCCTCCGAACGGAACGTCGTGCGTCCGCGACTTTCCAGGCTGGGGGCTTTCATAAAAAATATTAAATTGCGTTCGTTAATCCAGTCGGACGTATGCGGCGCTGAGGGAGAAATTCTCAAATTTCCTCTGTTCCATCGGGGAGGCAGCATTTTCCGGTCGGAAAACAACCGGAGGCTATCACATCGTTCCGTGCGGAAACGAAATGTTTCACTTCTGTCATTGTGCAGCATATATCTGGCAACTAGAGCGGATCACGTAACGGGGAAAGATTAACGTCCCCCCTCTTTTTTCGGACATAAATAAAAGATGCTTCTTACGTATCTGGCCTAAAACGGATTCGACGTAAGTCGATTAGAATCCGTAACAGACTACCGGATAGCACGGAATCGAATAAATCCCGTTCGAAGGTTTTAGGCCACGCCCCCCGCGCAATAACACTTCCCGTTGATTCCTTCGCGTGAGATTTATCACGATCGGATTATATCGGCATATCCAGATTACGAGCGGAATACACTCCGCGACTGTACTTCAGACTGTCTCGGCAATTTCCGGAAAGCGTGGAACACGTTTCGCCTCCGTTCGAGACTCGTTCTCGCGCCCGCCCGTGTTCGCCTTACCTCTCTCGGAGCGGCATTAATCGAACGTTTAAAGCTTAACGAGGCCTCGGGAATACGCATAAATCGCGCACCGGCAAACCTTCCCGATTATTCACCGCGCGTGCGCGCAGTCCGCTCCTCATGATTCCTGATATAAATACGTCATGCAAATGTGCCTGTCAGCTTCGCAAATAACCCAGTTTAGAATTAAGCGCGGCCTACTGAATCCATCTACAATTCATCTTACGAGAACTTGGTCCCGAGCATTATTTCCATAAAATGTATTTTAACTTCGCTCTTGGAAGCGCTCCAACTTCGAAATACGGAACGACGTGCCGGCCTTTAGAGTTCGCGCGAGCGGGGCGGCTAATAAATTGATACTGTTACATCACGTCTGCCCGATTAAACGGCCAGTTCTGATCCGAAGAGGGACGGGTGTAGGGCGAAAAGTAGAGCGGGCGGCCAGGACCGAGTGCTGCGAAACTTAAAAATAAATTTTCGTCGCGCGGTCACTACTGGACAGCGTGCGCGTGAATGGACTTTACTGGAATTTCATTAATCTCGGAGATTATCGGCTGACGGGCGAGCATGCAACGGAGCGCAGCGACCTTCGACTCGCTCCTTTCCCTAAATATCATTCGGCATACGCTTGCCGAGGACGTATTATATAAATAGAGAGCCGGTGATTTATGTGCGCATTTTTTATGCGGTCTTTCCCACGTGCGTCTGAGAGGACAATCAATCTAGACCATTTTCATCTAGGAAAAAGATTTATGTTGGGTAGGCTCTCTCCGGCGGGCAGCACGCCTCAGGGATCAATTCCGGTTGGCGTGCAACAATAATTCGAGCCTGCGGCGCGCGGCCGCATGTAACCCTCCTGAAAGAAGGGACAAGCTTTGGCGAGGGTGGCCTCGGCGACGTGCACGACACGACCAATGATATTCGTATCTACGCCTAGTGGTCGACCTCGAAACATGTATATCGATCTGCCCAGCGTGCCAAACTCCGAGGGTCGGACTCTACCTACGGTCGCTTACAATCTAGGACAATTGCGCGTGATTGGTATACGGGGCCAGATGCAGTCTCGCATTCAGTGCCGATCCGCCAAAAGTAATTATGGCAAAACACGATACCCCGGAGATAATACTTCGTCGTAATCACGGGCGTGAGAAGCTGATTGCAGGGGCATAGAGGCCGGTCACGATCGGCGAAGTCGGGAGACAAACTGACGCATCCATGAAGCTCGTCCCTGATAACGGCATTGGCCCCGGGGAGGAAAATACGGCCTCATTAACGTGCGACCGGGGGCCGATCTTGGAAATTCATTTGGGCGAATATCGGCCCGATCGGAATCGGCGAAAAACGATCACGGCGCCGCTGCCGTAACTTAGAACGATCCGCTCGAATTACGTAGTCATCCAATCGAGTGACGCAGGATTTTGCAGGCCGCTCACGCGCTGGCCATTCACGTTCCTCTATAATCACCCGGCCAGCGATCCAACACTGTTTCAGCCAGCACTCCCCTCCACCACCCCGTCCACCCATCCTCTCTCAGTCCCATCGACTGATCGCGGACACCTTCACCCTTTCGCTCCTTCTCCTGCCACTCCCGCGCAGACGTTTATTTCAGTCGGCTGAGACAATTGGGCGCCGTTTACCTGAATTGGATAGGTTGGGATAGGTACCGACCTAGATCCTCCAGATCGAAAGATTCCGAGGGGGCCAAGATGGAAGGTCGATAGGAGGAAACGGGCATCGCGTGCGAAGGTAACTCGGAATCACGCCATTCCCCCCCACCCTTCAACCCCCGTTCGACCTCTCACCCTTTCGCCCCTTTCTCCCTTTCGGCCATTCTTGCCAAGGGTCTTTGCCTACGCTCCGCGCCACATCGTCTTCCGTTCATCGTTTTCGCTCTCCATTCGACCTTTTCCTCTCTATTTTTCTTCCTTCGCCAATGGGACCGGAGAAAGGGTGAGCGCGCGCGCACGCTTCCTCGACGTCGGCATGTGACGTTTCGAAGGAGAGAGCTCGGTCGTAGCTCGCGATTATCCTTGCCGTCGGTAGCCAGGACCGAGGGACGGCTTTCCATTCGGAAAGTTAAAGATGTCACTTGCGATGCGAGTAAATGGTCCGCTCCCTCGGCAAGAGCGACCATAAAAGAGTCCGCGTCCACGCCCTCTCGGTATCGTGAGGCTGACTGTCAAGGAGAGAAAGGAACGTCCCTGGAAGACCTCCCCAGACGTTCCTTTTCCACGAGCGTAGGGAGCACTCGATGGTCGTTTTAAATGCCTGTTCGATCCGGCGTAATGGCGATATTTATACAGGCTTCGCTCAGCGTAAAAGCTTGGGCGGCTTTTATTCCCCGATGTAAATTGAGGAGAGTTAAATAGCGCGAAAAAATCGCGGCCCGAAGGAGGAGAGAAAGTTCCTTCGCTGAAATAACTTTAGTTCGGTTAAATACACACCTCGCCCGACGCTCGACGTCGCGCTCCTCGACGGCGCCGATAGCATTCCTTTTGTACCCCGTTGACGGCGACGCGTCATTATCCTTTTCGATGTTCGCTCGGTAGCCGGTTTTAAAATGTGAACATGTGACAGACGATGAATTCCGGTCTTCTCATAAAATACGCCGTAAAGGATTTGACCCGAACCTTCCCCCCGCTGGCGGGGTCGTAAAGCGAGCCGTGAGAAAAGAGGAATATGAAATACCTCTTTCGCGCCTCAAAGTTCCCTTTTCAATGGCAATGGCACGTAATGGCGCACACGGTCGGTATCTCGCTCAAGGGTGAGCGGCTCAACTGGCATTTCATGTAACGCGAATTGACTCGGGAATCAAACTTACACTCTGTGCGACAATCTCTGCCAACGAACCGCCCGACGTCAAAGGTTTTTGCGTTCGTTTGCCGTCGACGATTTTCGTCTCAATTAAATCTGCCGCCGAACTATTGACAGCGCGCGCTCCCTGCCCCGCGACATCCGACACTCTCACCGAAATTCTTTGGCTTTGCGACAAGTTCTCCAATTTTTCCGCCAGCGTCCGTCGAGCGTCCGCGCGGGAGATCTAATAAGATTATCATTCATTAATTGGCCGCGATAAGTCGCGCCCTTTGCCACCCCGGTCGAAATCGTTACCGGTACATAAAACTTTGGGAAGCAATAAAAGTATCGCTGCCGGGGGAACGAGGAGACGGAAGGTCGATGGCGAAAAAAGGAGGAAAGAACGGAAGGACGAGCGGCCGGCGAAAAGTTCGACGTCGAGGCACTTTGCACTTCCGCGCAGTTTCGCCAAAGAAAAGTGAGTCCGACGCCTAGGGGATAGACAAACCAATAGATACCGGGGGCCGAAAGTACATCGGGCAGCTTCTTTCGAGGCAACGTTAATTGCTTCGAGTAGAAAAACTGAGGCAGCTAGTTATCGACGGTTGAACCCTCCCTACTGTTCTTACACGCTTACCGTCCCCCTCTCACTCCCCTCGTCCCTCTCCCTACCACACACACACACACTCCCTATGGCGCTCATTCTAGGTCTATCTTCTTGTCCCGTCCCCACCTCGTGCCGAACGTGTTTGCAACTCCGATAGGGAAAACTAATATTGAACATTCCTAAGTAGTATGCAAAGGGTGCGACCGGAGTTGCGGCATGAGAGAGGATTCGCGGGAAGCTCGGCGGGGAGCTGTGAGAAGGGTGAGGCGGGGAGGGGGTGGGGGGTGAGAAGAACGGACGGACGGATGAGAGGGGATTGGGACGGACGGGAGTCGAACTTGAAAGTTTTAAAAAGCAATTAAGGGCTTCAAACTCCAGACGCTCACTTCTCCCGCTACAAGCCCATTCTTCCTGCTCAACCCTATTTCTTCTCGCCGTCTCACTCCCCCTCCGAAGCTACCCGCCCATCCGCCAACCTCCCTTACCGCCTGCTGCTCTCCGTCAACCGCCTAGCACGCCATTTCTCTTCTCCTCCCGTTCCTCGTCATCCGTTCGCCCGAACGGACAAAAACGGTCTGCCGCCATTATCGAGCGCTTCGAAATGTTTGTCCGACCCAGAAAGTTAACGTATTCGACGATCCCGCGGCGCCTCTGGCTCATCGTTCCGCAAAACGTTTTCGCCGTTGCCGCGAAAAAGTTCCCTCGTATACCGAAATTTATATCCGCTCCCTCTCCGCCCCCCGCCCACGCCGACCGCCGCTGCTCCCATCCGACTCGATCGGCCGCTCGCCTCTTCCAGTTTCACCCTATCGGGCCACCGAAAGCGACTGCGAGGGTGCTTAATCCAGTGGCGGAAGTCCGATCCGCTTTTACTTTTCACCGAGTTTCGATTTAACCGAAGCCAACGCATCCCCCGGCGTAGCCCTGCCGGGATCGTCGTTATAATCCTTCCAGAATCGTTTATTTCGATACTCAGACCCCTTCAGCCCCTGACGCACGGCTCGCCGGAGAAATGGCGCCGGGCGCGTCGTAAGCCGCGCGGAAATAATTGGACGAATTACCCGGTGCGCCGCATTAAATCTTAAGGGGCACAACGCACTCGCGAATTAAGCCTGACTTATTGGGAACGGTATATTATCCGGACGACTTCATGAAGCCGCCTCCTTTGCTGGAAATTTACCGTGCGATTATGTTCAGATTGCATAGAGATTGCCGGTACGAGGACGCCGTACGTCACGGGGCTATCGCGCCCGCGAGATCTTTCGGCGAACGTTAACGCGCGAACTGCAGCGAGCGCAGCGACAGTTTTATGAAAATTCTGCACCCGGCATCGAAATCCGCGCGAGCAACACTTGCCGATAAGTTGAATAGCATGACGGCGGAGCTGCTCGAAGCGTAGGGCATGCACGAGATGCGTATAAAATCGACTGTGCGGCCTCTCGGCGAAGCTTCTGTTTTCGCAGTCAGCGCGCAACATGTAACGTTCCGCTGTACGTGAATCATGCGAGTCTCGTTTTCTTCTCCTGCCTCGAAACTTTCGGGAGGTCGCGCGCGTGGGCGCGTATTCAGCCCCGTTTGGAACACGATATGCATACCGTTCGCGGACGCAGTCGTCTGTAATGCGGGCACCATTGAAACTGTCGCGGCCTCGATTACAAGCCGGCACGTCTCCGCCGATTAGATTCAAATTCGTATCTGAGAGTGTCTCGCGTGTGGGCGACGCGCGTGAGTGGAATAATACTTGACACTCATCGATCCGGCATCCGTCGACACGTATGCGAGAGGAAGCTGTCGCCAGAGCATGGGAGGGTGAGATTCGATTTGATTTTTCGCAATTCGACGAGCCCGATGACTCGAAGCCGTCGACTCTCGCTCGTCAGCCAGAAATTGACTCGTCGCAATTCCGACTCGGCTTGGCTCGATGGGCCGCGACTCGCGCTTTGGAGATTAATTATCAGTTCGAGTCCCGATAGTCGTTGGTCGGGACACGGCGCGGGCATCAAGCGAAATCGACCTCGTTAAGCCGTCTTCGTTAGTAGCGGCAAAATGAATTATTAGATCGATAAGCGTGATTGATAGCCGACTCCTTTCCTTAAAGTCGCGCGGGCACGCTCGCGGTTTCAACGGAACCTGCCGTCGACGGGGATCGATCACGCTCCAGGCAGATAAGTATTTCATCTGGGTTCGTTCGTATCATCGAGTTATGGCGCTGGGAAATTTAGATTTCGAGCCATTTCGCTCACCCCAGTGAATTAAGTCGATTTACGTTGAGGCGGTGTCTCGTTGTAACGAGGGCATTTCATTAGATTTGCGTTAATTGGGCAAACGTGATATGAGAGAGGGAAAGGGAGGATCGCGGGTTATCTGGACTGAGCATATATCTTGGCTGGCGCGTCGACCCCTTTAACGCGTTAACCACTGGGACGAATTTTCCTTATCTACCCGCGGCCAAGTGTCCTGTTAAGTGAAGATTTTTCACGGAATTTACATTGAAATTTATCAGCGCCGCGAGATTCCAGTGCCCGATACTTTTTTTCGTCCCCGTTTGACCTGCATTTCACTCGTGCTGCAGCAAAAAATTTTCCCTCTGCATATACACCCCTTATTTGCGGCTGCAATGCAGATAATTTTGCGCGCGCGAAAAGTTGCCGGAGGAAGTTTCGAATTTGCTCGAGAAAAATGATTCGCGGTTACAGCGGATTATCGAGGCTAACCTACAGTTTCACCTGGCCAGTTACGAAACGGTCATTAGCTGCAGCGAAACTTAAAGACAACTAGACGGCAAAGCAGACAGGAAAGCGTTAACGCGCCGGCGATGGCGATACTCACCCTCGTTCGCCTAGTTTAATGAAACGAGCGTAGCGAACGAAAAAGTAGACGAAAGCGGAACGTACCGCCGCCGAACTATCCACGTCCGAAACGAATTTCCAATCAAAGCAAAACCATCGACGTGCCCGATTTACGCGAATCACATCACCGCCGGTAAAACGAGCTAATTAATTCAATCAGGCCGGCTCGGGCGAAATGAAAAACGCGTCCGATCGCCGTCGAGGATCGAACGAACGCCGAGAGTGAGATTCGGCCTGAATGTTGGCCAGAGAAAGCGATCGTGCGCGTAACGAGGGAGTCTCGTCGAGATCATAAGCGACCGTGCTGGTTCGCGGAGTGCCACTGATTGGATAAGCTCGCTGCGCTCTCAAAACACTTGAGCGCACCGAGAGGACGAGGGAGGAAAAAAACACTGGCGCGCAAAGATTATACAGCGAGGCGGAGAACGGTGAACAGAAGCGATGAGGAGGCAGGCGAGCGAACGTGTTGGATAGCAGTCGGGTAGCCCGAAGAACGATGGAAATGCGCTAACAAGATTCTATCGGCGGGCATGTATCGTCCGGTAGTACCTTCATCAGCGTGAAGCCGATGAGCCAACATCGGCGAATACGTGGCCGCCGGTGTACCTGAGTACGTACACCGGCTATGTACTCAGTCATTAACGAGTAAACTCGGTCGAAACTTCCGGCGCATCCCCCCCTCTCTCTCTCTCTCTCTCTCTCTCCCGTCAAGGATCCACGCGGAACATTCGAAGGGAAGCGCCAGGTCGGAGCTTGCGCGCTGGCCCTAACCTAACTAAGCGCTCTCCGGCCTCTAAACGGATCAGTAGGAATGGCGGAGGACGCTGGAGGATCCAGGCATGGTATGGCGCCATCCGACATGCCCCACACACCCTCTCACCCCGAGCCTAGCCTCGGATTTGGGTGAAATACGACGGTTTTCGGGGTCGCCGACGAACGTCGCCTGGGATTGCCTCTTTGCATCGGCCGGAACGAAATCGTTTCGTCAAATATTGAACCCCGATCCACGCTCGATTACGAGCCGGGGCTTGTGCGTTATTTGGCTCTGGCGGCGTGTGCGAGTCGAAGAGGGCCGCCTATTGGACGCGGATCGATGCCAAAAGCTGCTCCTCCTGGCTGACGACACCGACCCAGTCGTCGTTCTCGCCGCCGCCACCGCCGCTTTCCGAGTCTTCGACTTGTTTGCCGACGTGTCGACGTCTTTGATGGGGCTTGATGCGATTCTTAATCCTGCGGCGGGTCGATGCGACCCGAGAGAAAAAAGTGCTTGCGTCTAGGGAAACGACGGATGGCAGAATGCTTTATGCGGTATTGGCAGTGTCGTTATTGTTTTTTTCATCAGTTGTATCAATAGTTTGACGGAGCAATTCGTCCTTTCATGCCGTAATGATGAGAGCCGAATCGATCTCATACGTATGGGAATAACATATCGGCGAAAAATGTGGCAGGCTGTACGCGAATGCGTATGAAACAGTCGACGAACTTGCGGAACTGGAAGCGCCAACTTTGCCGGCTAATGAAAAGTTAATACAAATGGGAACGCGAGGCACATTAGCGAACATTGAACTACAAGTATAGCCGAACGGCTAAGAATGGCATAACAAGCGTGCGGGCAGGCTGCAATCATGTGAAATATATATTCGCAGCCTGATATCTGCGAAAAAGTTTGTCGAAACTTTTCTAAGGATACCTCAGGCGCATCGTTCCACGCGCTACACACGTAACGCGTACATCTATATCTAACGAACGCTCGTCCGTAGGCATTTAAAATAGACGTCGGAGAAATAGGGACGAGAATACAGGAAAAGAACTTCGTATCTTTCCGCCGAACGGCGAGCCGAGAACCGGGAAGCAGAATCGACGTTCAAAGGCGCCGGCACAAGCGCGTGTTGCCGACCACGTGTACGTAGACGCCGGCGTCGGAATTAAAAGTGGCCCGTACGTGGCGTTTTAAAGAGGTTTATCGCCCCCAAGCGATAACAAAGCACATTGTAGAGCCGAGCATATACGTTCGAGCCGGAGAGCAAGTGCGCCTAGTACTTGTATAATTAACGACTCGAAAGACCTTTCGCTTTCCAGAGATATGCTCCTTCCTAGACGGAGTCACACGCGCGACTGTCGTCTATACTGACGCCACTTCTAGCGCTTCCCGGGCTGAATTATTCCGCGGACTCGGAAGGCAGAGCTGCGCTCCTTCATAATTGTCGAGCTATCGATCATACGGGGGACCGACGCGAACGTGCCGGGAATATTGCGATTAAATGGCTCGAGCATTCGCAGACTGACCGCACAACCCTTTTGCGTTTCGCGCGACGCTTCCGACGCCGACGTTTTCTGGCCAATTGCGCAGTCGGTTGCAGAGTCAGTCGCGAACGTTGAATGTGTCGAAAGGAGGTAATGACGTCCGCTCTCAATTACGGGCGAACAAGATTAATCAGGCAAGAAAGGCGGTGGCCTACGCGGCCTAACGTTGCACTTCCATCCCATGTATCGCTTCAGCGATGCGATATAGGCGTCCAGCGGGATTCTCGAACTAATCTTAATTTAGCCTGACAAGCCTCAATAACGCTGGGGTGCGGATTCGACGTTAATTAAACAATTATCGTCCCCGATGCCGCTAAGTGTACTCGACGCACATTAATTAGGATCCGCCTCGCGAATACCATTATCCTCGACTATCGCGGACGAATCGATGCAACCCGGAACATTTACATCACAACATATCTGACGTCGGACGTAATCCGAGAACGTCCGAATTTATGCAGACGAAATTCGATTTGTCGTGGGCGGCAGAATCCGGGTGGGTTGCCCGGGGGGCGGGGGGGGGGGATAGAGGGGGCGGATGTGGACGAAGAGACAGGCTAACTTTTGACGGGGGAATGTCGTGTCGACGAACTGCCAGAGGAATCCCCAAGGACCCCGACGTCGGAAGGGCTGGCATACGACTGAAGTTTACCACGACTTGTCTCCTCGGCCGACTATATTACTATATTACTCCCTCTTCGCCACGTTCGTATATATCCTGGCTGGCTCCCCGCCGTGGGGGATGGTGGCAATATTAATCATTGTCGTCGGTGGGGCCGCGGAACCGGGCTCGAACAATTAGCAGCAACATTTTCGTGGCCCCAGACATGCACGCTCCGTTGGCCGACGAAAATTCGGCAAATTCAGTTCATCAGCCCGGCACCGGCAAATCGAATCGCCCCGACCTCGTCGATGTTTTGTCGGTGCGCCACCGGCTCAGACGCGGAAGTTTGATTTGATTCGGCGAAACATAAACGAAACGTGCAAACTTCTCACGACCCACTGATTTGAGCCGACTTACAAGCGCACGACTGTATCCGTTGGCACACACAGGCCTCCGGGTGACCATACATTTTACCTGGCCTGATACGACATTAGCGAGGTAAAACTATACTCTTCAATCCGAGGGAAAAAGTGTTCATACCTTTCCAGGGTATGTTTCAGAATCACGTATACGTCTCACTCCCGCGAAATCCTCGATATTCGTTTAGATCAAAGGCGATACAAAGTCATGGAATCCGAATTTAGCATACTTATCGCGCACTTATCGAATCTACCGGCTTATCTAGATGGCATAGAGAGGCGCGTACGGCGAAGGATTGGATCGTTACCGAAAACTAAGGGCACGCCGTAGCTTTCCGCTACGGGAGGGTGGTGTGCTCGGGTTCCGGTAAAAATAACGTAGGAATAAAATGGAATCCTCCATTACCGGATCCTCGAGGTTCATGCGGGGGTTATCTAAGCCCCCCACCGTTATCTTAATGGCACTTATTGTCTTGACGTATAGTACACCTCCACCCCCTGCGTCCATGTTCTCCTTCCGTCTCGTTCCTCCTTCCCCTTTCGCCGTCTCTCTGCACAGTATACTACTTGATCCCCGCCCTTTCTACTTCTATGCACATTAAGCTCGCAGAGTAGACGAAGGTGGTAGAGAATCGCGCTACTGCTGATGCCAGTCGTTATCGGACTGAAAACCAACCCCTCTCCCTTTCTATTCCCTCATGCTCCAAGCCTTCCCTTTCCCTCAGTTTATCTTTATCCGAACCAGCTGCCCCCCCCCTCTCTCTCTCTCCCGCTCTGCTTTCCGCCTCCTTCACTTTCCTATTCTCCGCGGTAAGCTGGCGCCAGAGCGCACGCGTGGGCATCAGATTCATCTGATTCCGCGAAAGGGAAATGAACGGAGTGAGACAAATTACACGGAAAGACAGAGAGAAAGCGGTTCGGGAAAAAAGTCGGCAAAATGTAGGAAAATGAAACGAAGCGGGAAGTTCGATTGGGAAGCAGAATGAGCAACGTACGTACTGCCACGCTTCTCATCTTATCCCGATCAGTAATTAGTTCCATCGCCGGCTAGGGCCTAAAGGAGGGGGGGGGGGGGGGGGAACGAGTACTGATTGGTATTAACGGCATCGGCTGATTGGATGAAAGCGAAGCGATTGCCGCGAACGACCCGTGAACTTTTCCCTCTGCCCCCCGCCTCCCGCTCATCCCATTCTTCTCCCCTCACGCTACTCCTCCACAATCTACGCCCGCGCTTCTTTTCCGCTCCGCTTCCGACGCAGCCCCCATCCCATCCTGCCTTCTTTCCTTCTCTATACATCTCGAGAACGCTAGACGAGCTCATGACACGGATATCGCTTCTGTTCCAATAAACACGCGATGCGAAGCTTTCCGGATCGATCTGTCGACGATCGGCGGAACGTCGGGAATGCGCGAGAGAGCTGGCTCGTCAAACGGTGTTTCTCGCCAAATTTACGAACCGCTCCCGCAGCCGCGAAGTCTCACGTGCCGCGTGGGTGCGAAGTGCGTGAGCCAATCGGGACCAAGTCTTCCTCCAATTACGTTAACTATCCCGGCGGGCGGGAGCGACGCGCGCAAATTCGCCCTGTGTATCTTGCGCCGATGATGAGTTTGTCCTATCCGGCGAAGCCGAAGGGACGATCCGATTGATTGCCATTAAAGCGAGCCCATTTGCACTGGCGTCGAGTGGGCTCGCGAAGCTCATTCGTCGATCGAGGCGCGTACCTCTCCCCCCTTCGCAACTCGTCCTACTCGTCGTTAGCCTTCCTTCCGTTTCGCTGTCGGTGGCTGGCGCCGGAAATGACGCGGACGTCCTCCGCATCCCGATAAATACGGTAAGCGACTTCGGGACCCTCCGTATATGTACTCCGAATGCGGAACAGCCGGCGTCAAGTGACAGGACGGAAAGTATGAGTCCGAGTCGTTGACCGTATGACGCGGAACGCGTGCGATCGTATTGTCATTCTATATCCGTGTAACAGATGTCTGGTAATTTATTCAGAAATGCGGGAATAACTAATTGGCTCGCTACTGCGTTATCATGTAAGACGCGATAAGTCTTGAAAACTCAACTGTCGAGGAGAGTGTACGTCGGAGCGGAGATGGAATGTCCTTCATACGTCTTGTATTCTCCTTTGAAACTTTGCGTAGTTATCTCGGCAGATCGGTATGGCTGAGGGCGGTTATCATGGAAATCTCGATAAATATCGAATCACGAACGTTGCGCGTATGGCTTCTCGCGGAGACCGTCGCCGGGGCGTCGACTGAACTGGAAAGTGGTTCCCCTCGATATGCAAAGCAGGAGGGCGCAAGATGTATAAGTAAAAGACATACGAAAGGATTGTATGCGCTGAGCGAAGGAACGGAATAACTTGGCCCGATAGGGGTTGCCCGGATACCCGGTATATTGAGATCGAAGTTGAAAAGCAAGCGGCGAACGGCTGATTGAATCAACCCGCGGAGCCATCGAGAGCGAGTTTCGATCCGTCGCGCGTAAGCTTATCGACCAATCGTCTGTGTTTCGATTCCTCCTTATCGTCCCCACTACGGTTTTTCCGGTTCGCCGCGACGAAGGCGGACGAAAACGATACAGAAATCCGCGCACGACGAGCCGCGCATACTATGTATGCATATGGGGAAGAGTCGTCCGTCTGAGGAAAAGTGAAACGCACGTTTCGTCAAAAATGTAAGAAAGCCGTCAGAGACTCTCTTCGGTCACTGACTCCGAAGAGGTTTGAACGGGAAAAAATCGAAGGGCAGGGTCTGCGAAAGGTAAAAGTCACAAACGGCGCAAGCGGAACTTGCGTCAGGCTCGACATATCGAAGTACACTCTACTTTCAGGTATGGAATAAAAATTTGTCGACCGGTTTTGCGGATATCGTGGGTAGACATTAGCGGGGAGCGAGCGATGCTAGAGGCATGAGTAACGCTGGAATGTCGATTGCACCGATCGACGGATCACCTTTGATCGATTCCGTCTGGCGCACGATCTGGCTCCACGCTCGGCTACAGCGACAGGAAGCGGAAATGACGCGGATGCTTGCTCCATCCGGCTAAATACGCTCCGCGGAGCGCGAATCGATAGGTGAAACGAAAAGGTAGAACGAAAGGTGGAACGAAAAGAGGCTGTGCAGACGCCGAGTCAGTGAGTAAGGGGTGGGATATATACGAGCTGAGGACAAAAGAGTGAGCGATGGAAAAACAAAGAGCGGTCGGTGCATGGACGTGGAAAATGATTCGCGCGAAACAGAGCACGGAATAGCGCGGATTAGCTTCACGTCCCCTCTTTTTACCTCGCATTTCCCTCCGAGTCGGGCAAAAGTGGAGGAAACGATGCCGCGACGAAGGGGGGAGAGTCAGCGGTAAGTTGACGATCGCATAACGAACGTCTAATGCAATTACGCCGACGACGGATGCAGGGACGAATTGAATTACGCCGGCGGAGTGGCATTCAATTCGCGATCGATCTCTTATCAGCCGAGTATATCCATCTTCCGCTCGTCTCTTCTTAGCGCATATCGCCGACAGCGAAACCGCGCGCGCGCACGGCATGCATTGCGCGCGCCGCGAATAAATACTTCTTATAGGCGGTCTCGGCATTCTCGGCGATGGGAAAAAGGAAAAAGCTCTCGATCCTGGTGGCGGGCAAGGCCGAGTGGAATGGAGTGAGAACGGGTGGAGCCACAGGGAAGAACATAGAAAAGGCCCATAGGCAAAAGCGGATGGCGAGGCAGAATGGGCTGGGATCCTGGATGGTGTGCGGGATGAGGGGCGCAGCGCGGGAGGCAGAATTGGCGGGGATTTTGTATATGGAGGACGAAATTGGAGATCGAGTGGCGAATACCGGAAGAGTGGCTGCCACTCGGCAGTGCAAACCGGGCCGGTATTCAGTTGGCTATATCCTCAAAGTGCAGGAGGAAAATAGAAGTGGCGCGCTCGCGGGCTCAGGCGGATGTGATGGTGTGCGCGATCGTGTGTGCGGGGGTGCGCGCGTACGTGTCGGGGAGGGTTCACGGGCGTGTGTAATGCCGGGGGAGATTGGTGCAACGAGTAAGCTGTAGGGTAAGAACGGAATACTTGGCCGGGTCCGCATTGCCGCCCTCCAGCTCGCTCACCGTTTCGACAGGATGCGGAATGTCTTCCCGGCGCCGATTGAATTCCTTCCCCCGCGGAATTTTCCGCCCTCTTTATTAGGTCGGCCATTCGTACGCGACCTACGAGCCCCCGGTAATGGATTTCAGCGAAATGCCACCGAGAAAAGGGAACTCTGTCGCGATCGGCGGGTGCGGAATCCTGCGCGAGGCAGAATGGCGTATCGCGAGGCGAGCGAAACTTTTATCAAGAGCCACGTCCGGCCGTCCTTTCGCGGCCAGCCATTGTTCGAGCCACGGACGAACGAGAGATTTCCTGGGATTGGCGGGAAAATGTTGATCTACGAAGTGTACAGAGAGCGGGACACGGACAACGAGAACCTATAACGATATAAAGACTGCTCTCTACGCATCGTCCGTTCCATTGCGCGGGCGGGCTATGAGAAATGCATATGTCGAACGTAAAGGGCAAACTGGCTGGATTGCCATGTCCGGTGTGACGGGCAACCCGGTTACATTGGAAACTTTGAACATTAAGCTTAATTACCGTCGCCGGGAAGCTGTTGGGGGCGAATGAAAATTGAACGCAGAATTTTATGTACCTTCCCCTACCTTACACGATTACATTAAGCGTCCTTTGAACTGCATAACCGCTGCCTTATCAATTATGACGATTAAAACGTCCCTCCGGTCGCAGATGGCTGAATTCGAAATTCCTGCCGGTGGGACACCATGGATACGCGATAAAGGAGTCGCATTGTGGAGCGACGGAGTTCAATAACGGCGAATAGACTGGAGATAGGAATTGCGCGTGGGCACACATCGTCCCGTCATTCCGAGCGTATATTTCGGTCTTTCATGCACGCCCGACGTGGCGCATGCACGTCAGAGTAATCTACTTTCGTCCCGGCGTCGCTCCTATTTGTTTTGCCAACGTTGTTCACGGATCGCGACATTATCGACAAAAGGCCGCCACTTCTGTTCACAGACAGTCGCGAGCAGCCGGAGTCGTCCCTGATAACTTTGAAGAACAGCTTATGATTTGCAGAGCGCCCGGAAGTCAAGTCGCGAGAGTTGAAAAACATACATTTTACTGAATCGGAAACGCTCCGTTTGATCCTTCAAAAATTGCTTACCTGACAAACGGCTGAGTCAATGAATTCGCTTCGCAAGAAAAGAAAAATCTTTCCCTTGCGTTACAGCTTCAGCGCAGAATATACGTCAGAACAGACTCTTTCCCTCGCATTATCTCGCGTTATCACGAAGCTCAGTAATTCGCGACTACCATTGTTAGACACATAATGAATCATGCAGTACCGGAGAAACGAAAATCCCTGCATCCGCGTAACTCTTTCGCCCGATAAAATTACGTAAGCCCACGGCGTACTATCATTTTTCGCAGGCTCTCGGACGGTCGGCGGATTATTAGTCGGCGAGCGCCGTTCCATTAAGTTATCAGCCTGACGGGGCTTAGCAGCGGCGCAGGACGACTCGCCGGTCGCATTTGCATGCGTCCCCAAAATCAGTTTCAACCCCCCCCCCCCCCCCCCACCCTCCCCGCCTCTCCCCCGCGCGGGGCGCATCTCGTGGGTCCGCAGAGTTGTCCGGCTGACGGGATGGCGGACCGCAAAGTATGTAAATGCATTGTACTCGGGCGGTGGCCGGGCATCGAAATATTTCGTACTTTGTGCGTAATATCCGTTAAGGGCGAACAATAACTGGCGCTATCTCGGCAGAACCGCCGCCGTTGCCCGTCTATCCTCCGACAGACTCGCTTGCCGAGCGTTGCGACCGTGCGAAGTTAATAGATTCGAAAGTTTGTCACTTTGCATAAAATCACATGAAAGTTTCATGTCCCCGGTTAAGGGTTAATACCCGGACGGTGATGCCACGGTAAACGATCTACTTGGGCGAACTCCAATTGAAACTCTAATCGTCTTTGTTCGCGGACGCATGTTTCTCAAGAGTCGCAATGGTTCTCGGCATTCTCTCTCTCTCGCTCCGTGTCTCTCTGTCTCCCTTTTCTAACCCTCATGCCGCTCTCGCTCGGCAACCCGGCCGCCCACCCGTGTGCGCCTTGAACGCGGCAGCGCTGAATTCGCGGCGGCACGGTAATTGTGGCGATAAAACTTCCGGGCACGAAGGAGCTCGGGCGCAATTTGCACGGGAATACGCCACTACAGGCGGTCTCTTTCTCACTCGGTCTCTTCTTCCCTCGGTCGCGCCGCTTTCGAAATATCGGACGGCATTAATTTGGCAAAACGCGTCTCCCGGTACATCCCGTGGAAAATGACCTCGATGAATCTCGGGAAATCCGAAGAAGCTCGCTTCTCTCTCTCCCTCTTTCTCTTTCTCTCTCTAGCCCATTTCGGGACGTAAGTCGCGAGCGCGTTGCAACGCCGACTCTTGACGATGCCACTTACCTACCGACAGACTTCCTCCGCCTGGCGGGACATCCTTAATCGGTTTACAGGATTTTCGAGGAACGCGTTTAACGATAAAATAGTTGTAGGCACTTTTTAACCGACGCGTAAGCTCATTTGTCCCGTAGCGTGCTACTCAACAATTGTCGGGCCGTTTCAGTTGGCCGGAGCAGCCGGTGTGTTTTTATGTGCCAGTCCTTCGCTTTCCACCCCCGACACTCTATCGTTCGTCCGACGGTCGCCGTCCTCGAGCTCGACAGAGCACGTTGGCCGGCCCGATAAACGCAGACGTCGAGATTTTTACGAGAATATTTGCGGGAGCACCTGTTACTGTCGCGCGCTCGCCCCGGCTGGATTTTCAAGGAAAACACAGTAGTCAAGCAGCGAGTGCAGTGAGGGAGCTTGGAAGCGATGCAGAGAAACAGAGGCGGAGGAAATCTCGCGCGTTGGCAGAGAACGCGAGCTTAGATACATGGACTTATGCCAGATTCGATAATGTCGTACGATTGAACCTGACGACCTTAGATTTTCATTTTATCCCGATCCTCGTTTGACCTCGTTTGCACGCACACGCGAGGATGGTAGCTGTATAGGTAGCTAGGTTGGTAGGTAGGGTAGGTATGATCACCTAGAAAACGACGTGCGCCGCGAAATTACATCGTTCAACTCGCGCCGGCCGCTGTCACAAATTGCAGTGAATAATGTACGTACATACGGCAAACATGCGAGCGCGAGAGTAGATCCGTCGGTAGTACGGGACGAAGACGTGTAACTACATGGGCATCCGTGCCGGTACGAGATGTCGAACGTATTCGCATACGTACGCAGACACATCGAGATTGCTCCAATATGCAACTTGGTTTCTCGATTTCTTCCCGTACGCTTTCGCGCACCGAATGGAATCCAATCGGTGTCCCACATTTCGCGCGGATATTCCGTCAGCAGATCGGAGATACGTAGCTATAGCTGTACCAGCGAGCGGGCGATATAATGTTCCGACGCCGAGGCGGCGAAGCTCCGAGCCGAGCGAAGTCCTCCGACCACTTGGAGTCATGCTCGAATATTTATGAAAATTTGGAAGCGAGCCTTCCGGGGCTTTGGGCCACGCGCCCCTCCTTAAAACGTGCCAAATTCGGCGCAAGACTTCAATCTCTGCCAGCGTCTTGATCTACATTCGATGCTCGCGCTTAAGGGGCGCTGAAATCACAGCGTTGAATAAACTCGTATCCTTCATAATTTCGTTAAACGCTACGCTCTGCCGCAAAAGCTCCCTCATCCTAAATAAAGTCGGACGTGAATTGAAATGCCTGTACAGAATGGCGACTTCTTCTTTCAGCCGCCCCGGCCCGACCGAGAGGCGGAGGGGCCGAGGCACTTTATCGCTGAAAGTTAAAACCGTGAATAGACTCTTCTTCCATTAACAAAAGTTATTTCAACGGCGGCCGGAATTAAATGGCAACGATATAAATTGAGACTATCCCTCAAAGTGGCGAGGGAAGCCGACGTCACGCGGACGTTCGTTTGAATAGATTACGGGACGACTTCTGACTTAATGAAAAAAAAATACTAATTTGCATTCACACATCGCGCGCGCTCTGCAGTCCTGACCCGCTGCTGGAACAAGCGCCCGAATGATATGAGACCTTCCCTCGGCGAGGACGATATATTATGCGCGATAACCCCTCGAGTGCGGAAACGGGAAAGAGTTGTTCGCCCGTAAGTTAGTCGAACTATCGCTGATTCCGAGATATTTGCCCGGGATTACCTCTTCGTTTAACTTCCGTGTGCTCGAGGGGGTGGTTTGCGGAACAGGATCCCGAACCACCCTCCCTCTCTCTCTCTCTCTCTGTCTCTCTCACTCTCTCTCTCTTTCACCGTTGCGCTCTACGCGCCGAGTCGAAATTCGAGGTGAATGAGGGTAAACGATGAATAGAAACGTCGAGCCAGGCATAGAGGGGCTCACCAACTAATGGGTAGCGGGTAAAAGGAGTCGCAGACGGAAGACAGAAGGCGGAGGTCCGCGTCGTCGGGCTCCGGATGTCCTCGGCCAGGAACGGCGCGAGTCAACGCAGGGTAGCCGAGTGGGAAGGTTCGAATCGGTAGGGAGGAAAACTGGAACAGCCGGCGGACTGAGCGGGGAGAGGGCCGGGGGAATTGAGAAGTAGCGCGCGAAACTTCAACGGGAACTCTCGCCCCGTCGGAGAGTCTCGACGGGCAAGAGAAACTACTAGAGCCGAGTCTACGGCGAGAAAGAGAGGAGGAGGTCGGTTACGCGGAACGGGGCATAGTAACTCTTCAGTCTGTTCTCCGGTCAGGTACCTACCGCTCTCTCCCGGGCTACACGCTACCTGACCAGAACTCAAACATCCTTACGGCTTCCTCGATGACACGGGCACGGACTGGTTAAAGAGCATTAAACTTTCGGAGCGACAATCGGCTCGGAACTCGGAGCGGAGCGGAGAGCGCGATAGCATGCGCCCGAGCCAGCCATCGTTTCCGGGCGCAAACCAGTCCGACGCGTCCCATTTTCCATCGGGCCAAAACTTACTTTTATCCGCCCACCCGCCTGCGCGCCCGCGCGCCCGCGCGCTCGCCCCACCGAGCGCGTGCTTGCATCTACGCGCCGCGGGGCATTATTCGCCTGTTTATTTGGCAAAGAGCCTTAAATTTCGTTAACAGCCGACTCTACGCTCCATTGTCGTTTCTCTGCGACGTGGCTCGCGCCTAGCTGCCAGTGTCGTTGAACTTTCACGGTGGGGAGAGGTTGTGCACCGCGCAGAGACGTTCGTTTTTAGCGTTTCAGCGTGGTACATTCGTTCGACATTGCGAGGCGAAACATTTTTCGAAAGGTTTTTTTTAATGATAAACAGGACTCTCGCGCAGACGGGTACCGTCGAGATTTACACATTCGCTCTTTTCGATTTATACAAAAATCGAATGAAGCGGCGCTTTACGAGCGTGAGAAAAAATTCCATACTATTTCGCGCGAAGCGCGGGAATAGCTACAAGGCCCTTGGGAAAGGATTTTAACCGGGAATTCGAAATTGTGAAACACGTCGGGCGGATGGGAATTGGATTGAAAAATGCGAAGGAGACTGCTGGCGATATAGGAAGAGAGGCTCCGGCGCGCGATCATCGCCGATTATGGCGGCACGCGAAACTTTGTCCTTCCGTGCCCGCCACTTACGCCTATTAATTTTGCCCGGCATGAAATTCCCTCCTCAATCGATTCATGCGCCGCGTACGGCGAGCCTCCACGCACGAAAATCGAAATTAACTCGCCAGTTTCTCGCAGCTGTTAACTGCGCCAGCTCCGATTCGAAGGATAACCGCAGACATAATAGTTGCATTATCGCTGCCAGCGGGCGTTTCCTACCTGGCATTTAGGGTCGAGGTGATCGGACAGTTTAAACGCTCGGGCCAACACTTAATCGATCGATGCGCGGAAGTTATCAGAGCCGTGGAAATTAAATTCGAGCCAAAGCCAAACACCCACCCCCACCGCAATCTGGCAACCGACTGCGGCGCGCGTTTTTTTTTATGAGAAAAAAAGCAGCTGCGTCACGTGGAAAAAAAACTACCACCTTTTTCCCGATGCAAAAGTTTTAATACAGTTCGTCAGGCGCGAAAACAGATGACAATCCGAGCGATGAGTCGCGCGTGTAACGATTGCACGACCATTTGCTCTGCCAGCGACAAAATATGTTAGGATTCGTTCGAACGACCGTTCCACTTCCCCGAATTGCCCCCGAGTCGAGCAAGCCAGTTTCCGTTCGGCGCGCTCGACTAATCTGCACGCGAATAATACGGCAATGTGGGTGGTCCGCGTGCTCTAAAAGTACGCGCGTTCTCGGTCATTCCGGATTGGCGGCTTGTCTCGCCGCATTTTTTGTCCCCACTCATCTGGACCCAGGCAAACCGAACGCATATACCCGACATTCCGACGACGCTCATGCGAACCGCATCTGGCTTTAATATTCTCGATTCGCATTTTTACTCCCCCGACGTTACGAGAGTACGTACGAGCGTTCGCTCGCACGCTCTCGCTCGCGTGTTCTCGCACCGCACGTGCATCGCCTCGCACGGCTCGCCGTTTTGTTCGAGAGCACAGCCTCGCGGCGCGCGGAATACAATATGACACGTCCCCATTCAAAAGTTTGCATTTCCGCATTACGCCGTACGCAGCGCGCATACCGGCCGGCATCCGAGCGAGTGTGTTACCGCGCATTAACCGACCGTCAGGAATGCGGCTTATCTCTCGCCATTCCCGATTACGCCTCGGGACAAAGTCCCGGACGTCATGGCAACGCGGCGGGAAAAATGAATTTCGACTCTGCGCACCGCGACATCTTACTCGCGAGCTCTTCCACCGCCTAACAAATGTTGCCTCGCGCCCGACGCTAAACAAATCGCGTGATCAACGCTCTTAAACGCTGCGCCGTCCGCCTGCATAACTCTCCCTCTCTCTCTTTCTCTCTTTCTCTCTCTGGTATACTCGCGTCGGCGAACGCGTGCATTGGCCGATGCAAAAAGCGCGTTTCGTCCTCCATTACGGTCAGCTAACGATTGTCGCGCGGGCCGCATTATTAATGGAACGCTCTCGATCGCAATCGCCGGCAGCATAACAACCTTGTCATCTTTTCCGAGATTAATGCCGTCCTCGGCGGCTACGCGCGCAATCACGTGCGAGCGCGCAGTCCGGTTTGGGCAACTTCGGGCGCATCGATTATCCCATTGCTTCTTTTTCCCGGATACATGCTTAATTACGACGTGGATCACTGCGTCGCTGCGGTGCGCACATCTCCCGATTCGTTAATAACGCGCCTCCGCGGTGAGATGGGGGGTCGGCCCGGAGAGTTCATGATCTTCCTCGGGAAAGGGGATGGATGGGTGGGACGATTGAAAAGGCAGAACAACGAGAGCACATTTGAAACACGATGGGTATCCGTCGAAACGCACGGTCAAATATTTGAACGGCACCGTTATTTGAGCAAACAGATCCCGCGAGTGACGCGACAAATAACCGGCATGCTTAATGTTGCACGAATGGCCGGCGAACGAACGCTAAACGCCTAGCGATTTTATTGAGAGAGTAAGAGCTCGGCGCCTCTTTCTCGTCCGACTTCTCCCGATTACGATCTTCGATCTAGTTCCCGCAGAATCTTCCGCGAGTTGAACGCGATCCTTAAAGACGCGAGTCCGTCTCGCGTGAGGTCTCACTACTCCTGAGCGTGTTATTAACCGTGGCGCGCATCTTGATGCTCCCGATGGAAACGAGCTCCTTAACATGCACCCGCAAGGCCGCCAAACAGCCGGCTCGCTTGTTCATTAAATTACTGCCTCTCTCTCTCTCTTGTTTGGTCTCCGATACCGGCGACCGTGGTACCGAGATTTAAAAAAAAACGGTAGATACACACACGCGCAAAAAGGCGAGTGACCGGTATTGGTGACTAATAGCCCGAGCCGGCTGTAAAAGGATGGCCTTCCTCTGTGCAAACCTGACTTGCCAGGCATAGAAGGCCTGAAAAATGAGTTCGGCCTTCCGTGAGAATACAGCTTAAAGTTGCATGACCAGGGCTTCTCACCGCTGCCACCCCTTCGCTTCGATTCCTTCACCACCACCCCCCCAACCCTCTCTCTCTCTCTCGCTCTCTCTCTCTCTCTTTCACCATTGAACGCCCCGTCCCCGCCCGCAAGCCTCAACCCTCTAAATACGATCGCTTCCGCTTTACATTAGCTTATTTTGTATGCAGCTAATTTACATGTCTAACGGGCACGATAAAATTGGTTAGCGCTGTTCCGAGCTTGCGAGCCAAGCGCCACCTAATTTAAGCTTCGGTGTAAGCAGTTAAGCTCCGTGGCCGGTTTTGTAATATATAGACGCGATTTAATACTGCCGAACTTGGCCGGCCGCATCTAAGTTTCCCGCAGGGCAATTCTCGACCGAGGCTTTCCGCCATTGACGAGCTGGCGATCGAACGAATGACTTTCCGCGATCGGTTCGCAACTCGTTCCCTTTTCATCGGTTAGCTTTTATCGGCTCGTCGCGACGGAGGACGCGTCGGACAAACTTTCCTTTTTTTTCCCCAGGGCGAGAGACGGAAATCAGCGCGCGACGAAATGGTGAGCGCGACCTAATTTTCTGACGCCCGCTCGAAAGATGAAAGTGCACTTCTACCCTCGGCCGACCCTTCCCGCGTTCGGCCTGGCACACGGGTTACTCCGTGTTTTCATTTCCCTGTCTCCGACCTTCGCCAAAGAGCGATCCTCGCCCAGGAGTCATGCTACCCGCTGAATATCGATTTTCAGTTACGCAGCGAATTTCATTTAATTCCCACCTTCGCGCAGAGACGAGCGCTCGCTTTTCCGGCGAGGCCGAGTAGTTCAGGACTAATTAATCGTGCCTTCGAGTCCGACGCGCGGACCTTTCGCGCTCTATTCGCTTCGGAAGGGTGGAAAATCTCGCCCTACGAGGATTACACGATTTCCCGGAACAGCGGCCGCCCTGCCCCTTTGAAGCGCAGAATCGATGACAATTACGCACTGCAGGGAATTGGAGCGTTGCCGTTTCGTGATAATGAAGACGTGGAAGAGCAATAATGGCGCTCGGAATGGCCGATAGAAGATTCGCCGAGAAACGGGGGCGAAAGAACTCGAAAGAGATGTCGAATTAGCGGAATCCCTGTTGCGAGCCGAGAAGGAGAGCGTTTCGTTACAAATATTCGTGTGTAGCTCCTAAGTGACATAATGAGCCTAGCGCGATCCAAGCTTATTCTCACGAGCCGACAAAGCTTTCGCCGTAAAAAGCGGCCTGGCCCAACACGGATTTGCTTTCACACTCAAATACTATCTGTTGGCTATACCGCGAATAAGATTATACGTTCGAGCTTTTACCCCGCAACAGTGCCCGTCCGCTGCCGGCCGCCCACCTGCCGTTCTTTCAGGCTGCCTTAGCATTTTTGCGTTTCCGCGACGGAACTTCGTAAAACGAGTTTGCAAGAAACTTTGCGCGGCCGATTAAATTCCCCGTCGTTTCGTAAACGTACGGCCGTCACGAATGATTTCCGTTTCTTCTCGCCGCCGCGACGCCCGGGAAGCCGATGATTCTCTTTTTCTCCCGACCGATGAAGTACGATGGGAGAAGGAGCGGGAAACCTACCCGACACCTAATTAGCCGATTTCCCTTCGAGCTACACCGATGATTCTCATCTCTCGCCGCGGCCGGGGAACTTTTACAGGAGAATTGCGGAGAAGTTTCGCGGAGCGGAAGCCGCGGGCTGGTAACGTGTCCAACAGCTTAATCTTTAACTAATCCCCGCTCCCTCGACTCAGCGCGAACGAGGAATTAGCGCTAATCCGAAACACGGGTTTAATGGCCAACTCCGCACATAATCGCGAGCCGAATGAATTATAGATAAATATTTACAGGGCTCCTGGGCCCGCAAATCTTCTCTTTTCCACGGATAGCCGCCGGCTAGCGTACCGGATGGAAGTCGGATCGAACGTTGATAGGTACGTTGATAGAAGAGCGACGCAGATGGAGTGGAGAAGGGGCTCGAGAGCGTAAAACAATTTAGCCGCATGTTTTTCGGATACGGAATATTGCCACCGCACGTAGCAGAGCGCGCGAGAGAGAGAGAGAGAGGGCGACGGAGCGTTGACAGAATAAAGCCGTGAAATTACAAGGGCACTCGATGCATCGCTCGACGGCGCAATAGACGATGGATCGTCGATCGGGGCTCGCATGGAGTACGCCGGAGTGACTTATTAAAGAAGGCTGGCCCATCGCGGCCAAAAATAAATTGCGGTCGCCCGGAGGCACAATATTCGCTCGATAGCCCGGGAGAACGTTCGCCTTTTTCCGGCCCTCGACGGGAAACACCGCCTAGCCTCTGTGCAAGCGCACGGTATCGCATTTTTCAGATTACACCGGCGGACTCCGAAAGTTTCGAAACCTCCCTTTATCCCCGGGCAACGCTTTCGGATTTTATTACGCCGCTTTAGCGTAAGAGATCCGATAAGACAGCGAGCGGGATCGCGCGATGAACGGAGGAGGGCGAGCTCCATGATGATTGGAAAGCACTCCGGGACCGTAAGTTGATGGCAGTCGGTCCGCAAGAAAGCCATGTCCTCCCCCATTCGCATCGATAACAGCGCCCCCGCCCTACCTAACGTCGAACTGCGGCACACTGAGCTCTGGTATATTGCAAGGTAAATCCTCCTAGGTAAATGTCAGTTTGTAAGTTTTTGGCCGATTGGAAAACTTAGGAAAAGGAACGAACTTCAGCGAACTGTCATTAGTTACAGAAGGGTGGTGGAAGAGAGAGAAAGAGAGGAAGGGGGAGTGTACGGCAGGGAGAGAAGAGCACATGAGGTAGGCAAGAATTTCACTCACCCTTCCCTGGTCACTCACTCCCTTGTCTCACCCGCCCTCCTTCTCTCCCGTTCTCCGGCTCGCCGAGCGGCATCCTCCCTTTCGCTCTCTTTTTAACAAACATGTTGACAAGAGGTAGAGGATTGCTCGAGCAGAAAAATCAGAAAAAGGGTACCGACGTGGTTCGAAGTTGTTTCCCCGCGCTTCCCTGCTCGCTCTGTTTCTATCTCGCTCCCTGCCCGCTTTGTACAAACTTCTAAGCGAATTTCACGAACGAACGCGCTCTCTCCTTCCAGCTCCGGATCCACCGTCGATTATGCCGATCGCCGACCCTTAACCCGGCGCAATCGATTGCGCTTACTACGACTGTCGGACGACGTGCAAAAGTGGACGTACCCGCTTTCGCGCATTACACAAAAGCGCCTTCCTTCGAGGGTCCGATATTTTCCTATAACGCGCCGGCATTCTCTCTCGGTCTAACTCCTGCCCTTTCCTCCGTGCCGACCCTTTCCCCCTTCCCCTTTTTGCCCTGTCTTCCCTTTAGCGCCACGCGAAAGCGCTGCAAATGCACCGAGTATAAATGGGAGTGCATCTAGTGCCGGTGAACTCTGACCGCGTAAATAGCCGCCGCCCTCCTTCCCGGAGTGCAGGCCATTCGACAGCTCCGACGAGTGCGATTAAAGCCCGGCAAAATGGACGTCCAGGGGAAGAGAAACTTCTTTCTCCCCCGGTCTGATCCGATTAACAAACGTAGCGACGATGAGCGCGTCTACGCTCAGGCGTAGATTGCCATCTCCGACTCCTTCGCTCGCCTCAGATTCGTCCGACCCGGAATTCAAAAATCCGCGCTCTCCTCGGCATGGGAAATGTGACGGGATCGAGGAATCGAATCGCCTTCATAATCGTCGCCGAACGTACGTAATCTGCCTCAAGGAAGAGCCATCGCGACCCCCGCCCCCTGCAGGCTCCAAACACTCGAAAATCCACCCCCGATTCCAAGTGGAATAACCCTCGCGCGGAATCTCCTACCGCGTTTATTCGATTTTCCGTCGTTTCCCCGATAGTTCCTTCCGGCGAAATTCCCTCTGGTCGACCTCCCCCACGCCTCCGCCTTCGCCTCCTTCTCCTCCCGCTCCTCTTCCACCAGCCAGACCAAGCTGCAGGGATACGACACGACGTAATCGTATACGTATCCACCCCCAATAAGACCCTCCTGCACCTGGGCAGCTCTTTCCCAGCGGCATCGGTCAAATTCGATTTTCCTTTTACATCCAACCAGCTATTCGGAATAGCGATCAGTTTCTACCGCCAAGCAGCTCGGGCCAGGAGAGAAAGGAGGCGGGCGAGGGTGGCCAAGGGGAAAAAAAGGAAGCGAGACGGAGAGGGTTGCGCGGACGGCGGATGAAAGCGGCTGGCTCGGAAGGGGCTGAGGGGGAGGAGGAGGAGGTGGTAGGAGAGGTGGTAAGGGAGCGGAAAGGGTGGTAGGGTGTGGAGAGATGGCGAGGTGGAGGCGGTATGCTTCGCCACCCCCCCCCCCCCCCCCGCCCCTCCAAGTTCAGCGCGCACCTCCGCGTAACCGGCTATCGGTAGAGCGAAGTGGTAAACTAGATACGGCCGTGGATAGGAGCGGAATAGAAGCGGAGAGAGAACGAGGTCAGCTAGCCAATCCCGTCCCGTAAGGCACACCAATCTCCCTACCGGTCGACATACACGCGAGCACTCCTCTCTCTCGCTCTCACTCCCTTTCCCTTTTCCACCCTCTTTCCGCCTTCCCCCCTGTCTCCCTCTATCTTCCACTCCGTCTCTTTCCGCCGTTCCCCCGCTTCATCCTTCCTGTTTCCCACACCCTCCGCAACCCTCCCAACATTTCTCCGCGAGCCGACGCTCTTCTGGTCGAACGCTCGCTTTCCCTCTTTTTCATTCGGAATCTCCTTCGCTCTCGAGGGCTCCTTCAGCCGTGCTTCCAGCTCGTTCCTCAGCCCGTACGAGCCACTCACTCTCTCTTTCTTTCCTCTCTCCCTGTCCAACCCGCCCACCGCTCCCCCCGGCCCCGCCGAGCGGAGTAAGCAGCCCGTCGTCCCTCTTTTCTCTTGGCATCGCACTCAGGAGGATTCGCCGTGAAAAAGGAGCGGCGGCGCGGCGTCCTATCCCGCGGACAAACGAGACTGCGAATCTTGCAAAGTGGAAATTCTCAGTGATGTCGTTCGGCTCCTTCGGCGCGGCCCGCGTCCTCGCCGAATGCCGAGCTGCAGCGGGAAGCGGAGTCGAGCGAGCAGGCAGCCAGCCGGGCAGGCAGGCGAGCAGGCAGGCGAGCAGGCAGGCAGGTAGTCTAGCCGCTGCATAATGCACTTCCATTGCGAATCCTCTCGCCGTCCGCTTCCCGTTTCGGTCCTCAAAGGGGAATCCATTGCTTCGAACAACTTTCCTGAGGCTTTGCACCGCTCGCAATCCGGCTGCGGAGTTTGACGGGGAGCGAGACGGTGGACAGGGGGGAAGGACGACGGAGGAAGGGGGGGGGGGGTTGAAGAGGGAAGTCGGACAGCGGCGAGAGCGCGGACTCGGGTAGGACCGTCGCGCTATTTATCGGACGCGAAGGATGGATCCTGTTGCGGTCGTCCGTTCTCGATTTCCGTTGTAACGCGAATTCGTAGTGCGGATTCTGGCCAAGCCGATACCGCTGACGACTAAGTTAGGCCGGGCATGTGCGCGCTGGTTAACGACCTATTTACGGCGCGGCCTCGATTTTGCGCCAGGAGACCAGCTATTCCGTGTTCTATACTTTCCCCCCTCGCCGCTCTAGCCTAACGCCCCTCCACGGGCAATCGTCGTCTGGCTCGTACCTTGAGCGAAGAGAAATTTGCGAACGACCGATACGTACACGGGAGGATTGACGTTAACAGCTTCGGTCATATTCTATAGACCGTCGGGAATTACTCGAAGAGAGTCTGATGATTCTATTCATGGACTCCGGGTGAAAATATGATGGAAGTTATAATGTGCCAGGGAAAAGAATTCTCGATTCTGAAGCCAAGTAGTCCTTTTCGATGAGCGCTCGAAAGTCCGATCAAAATAGAACCACGATCGTAACACCGATGAGCGATTTCCGGTCCCGAGTCGTATGTTTCGATGAAACACGAAGTACGATTCCTTTTAGTTGAACGAACGTCCCCGGAGAGTTTTACATTCCCTCGGCCTGGCGAAGCTCGGATCTGCGCGAAATAAATATCTCGCCGCAGCGCCATTTACATCGCCGTTTAAAAGCCGTCCAGAACTCCGTCGGAAAATTCGACGACTCGATTCTCTTCGAAGTTCGCCCCGACTCTGCCTTCCATTAAACATCCTTTCTTCCCACTGGTCTCAGCGGCGGTAAGATCATTCCTCAAAAACGGCTCGAAAGTTGTAACACGTACAGCGGTTCCGAATGGCAAGGCAGCTCAGGGTGTTGAGCAAAAACCACTTAACCGAACAAAGGTATCTGGCAACAATTGACTGAAAATGACAGTTGAAGAGGCCACGATCGCTTTTCGCGTCTCCGACGAAGCTTAATTTCACGTCCCGACGATGAGGCCGTCTGCATACTAAAGCAGAAGGACAGGGCCAACCGCGTAATATTAATATCCGATCGATGCCTGTCTCCAGCCTCCTACCCACCCCCGCCCTCCGCATCCCACAGTTCCGCAACGGCCCCACGAGCCAGGCCGTAAGCGGGTTACGATGAGGCGTCACTTAATTTGATGTTCATTCGATTAATCCGTTACAGTCGTCGGCACGAATAACAATGGATTCGAGGGTCCGCCGGGCGGGATAAGTGTTGTCGCAACAGCGGGGCCCCAGGTCGATATGGCGGACGTTGCGTTTACGTACGTCACGCCGCAATTTGACGCGCGACTGACGTGCCACGGCTGGCTTTGTCGTTCGCTTTCTCGGCTCGCCCGCGGCTTCTTCCCGATGAACGACGGTAAATAGAGATCGACCCTTTTCCCTGAGCCGCTCGCCGATGAGCAATCCTGCAAATACTTTCCCCGTCACGGGAGTACACTATAAATCCCGCATCTTTAATGCTGGAAAAACCGTGGCAAAAGGAGCGCAATTGCATGCGAAATAGGTAGCAATCTTGAGACTTAAAGAATTGCCATTGTTATCGGAGGGGTTAAAGGAGGGAAGAAGTGAAAACAACTCCGTGGCGAGACGACTTTTACTGCCGGGAGATGGTCAAGCGAAGTTCAGCAATGAGCGCAGTAAAAGTGTTATTTTCGATGCGGCGGTCGAAAAGCGACTCGGGGCGAATAACAGGAAGCGATCTCGGCGGACGGACGAGGAAGAATCGCTTCCAGGAATCGTTGGTATGTCCCCGCATTAAGAGCTTGCCGCGAGATGAGTTGCGGTCTCGTTTCCGCTTTGCGCGCGATCGCCAGATCCGGCCGGCGAGATAGAAAATGAGGGAGATGCGCGAATATCATAGGGGAGGTCCGATACGCGGTGCCATCTGATAAAGGATGGAAGCCGCTGACGCGATCCTCGCCGTTGTCGTCATCCGTCGCGACGATATCATCTTCTGGGTGAGCCGTCGGAGTCAGCTTTATTCTCGCGAGCATTCTGATGACTCAACTCGCGGCCGTCTTTTATGCCGTCGCGACGAAAGGTCCGATCTGCAGTCCCGGAGTCCAGTTAGCCCGGCAATGGAGGTTCTCCGGACAGCCGCGGGCAATTCAGACCACTTCGAACCGAACACGTGACGCCAGATAGATCACGGAACCAGCGCCAGTTCGAGATTTTCGACGCGGCAACACTCTAGTTGGAACCGAGGCATTTGTATCGATGTCAAAAGCTCCAGCCCCGGGTATAATACACTTTTCGAAACTTCGCCGAAGTCAATTGAAGTTGGGTCGAAAACCGTTCTGCCACACTTTGTCCTACGGACATAACCTTTCGAACGCTCTCCCGGTACACCGAGTCGTTGCATGTGTCCCAGTTCCAATCTATTCAAAGGCGATACAGCACCTAATTCGAAGCTGTTGCACGGCGACGGGATTCGGCTCGAAAGAATCGCACCGACCAGATATTTATTCCTTTTTCCCGTCAAACAAACCCAAGAATAAAAACTGACTCTATTGATTACTCCAACTTTTTATAGCGCATCCGCGCCAATTCCGCGCAATATCCGAACCACGATACCGCTGAATTAGTTACATCCCTGTCACTTTTCTTATTCATTCAGCCTTCGCCTTTCATAAAGCCATCGCCGGGAACGGTTCATTCCCACCGATTAGTCTGCACGTCAGCGTTCATTAGCTTCGTTCTAGCATCGACAGAGCGGCGCGCAAGCCCGAAGGATTAGAGGCGTAGCTAAAAAATTGAAGCAGCCCCAATTTCGGGGTAGCTACGCGATCCGCTCGCGTGACACGAGAGGACAGATGAAGGCAAGGTGAGCGGGCAAGGGGGTGGGGTGGGAGGGGGGTGGTAATGACGCATGGCGAGGCTGTGGGTGTCGCGTCTGGATCCGAGCGTTATTTGCGTTGCCGTATCGAGTATTTACGCCCGCATAACACTCGCCGCGTCCCATGTTGACGCAGCTATGCGCGCACGTCCTACTTAATTACGCGTGCGGCCACGCTCGCGCGACGCACGGCTCGCCGACGTATCGACGACTTTCCCCGCCATCGATGCGGGAAATACTAATAGCGCGAATAATTGAACACCTCGGCGACCGCGGTGACGAGCACTTATTAACCGCTCTCTGCCTCTTGCCGCTTTCAAGCAATTGCCCGTCAATTAGCATCGATTAACTGCCCGGCGACACGTGCAACGCCCGGGTCGGCGCGGGCTGCTCTCGTTCGCGATCAAAATTGATGGCCGAAAGGGAAAAGGCAGCGGGCAAAACGACGGGTACAGCATCGACGGATCGTGTCAAAGAGCGTTTATCGCGACGAGTGTCACGGCTCTGAAGATCCGTATCGGTTTACTGAAACGGTCGTGTAATGACTTTAATTGGTCTTTTATTTACTCGGGATCTTTAAGCAGAGATCTTCTCTATAATGAAGGGTTGGACGTGAATGTTGACAGTGGACAGAGGTTGAGCTATTTTCTTGCACCTCAGTTATCTTTATTGCCTCGTGTTTGTGACGTTCGCGACAATGTGGCTGCTCGGGCGGGTTCGGCTGAAAGGAAAAGTGCCACGTCCGGAAAATGTATGTTTATGACGTCTTTAATTGCGGAGTAATGGACTGTGGGAACGTTCGCGGTATAACAACATAGCGCGAGGTCTATTAGCAACTTCGCGCCTCCTTAACGATGTTTATCACGCGACTGGTTTGAGTCGTTGCATTTTAATAGGCGGACATTATGAACGCAGGAACAACCGCGCGTATCAGTATCGCCATTAGCGAAGAAAGCCGCTTCGGGAATTGCAAACGTTCGTTCGGGAGTGAGTTGAATTCCCGTGTCCTGCTTACCTGCCATAAATTTCAGGTTGTACGGCTTAGAGCAAATCGCAACGCGCGCGTAATCTCTTTTCTTCGAGTTAAGCCCGGCACCAAGTACCTCGCCCGGATTGGACGGCGCTATCGTGCAATCTATTTCTGAGTTAATTACCGGCGAAATAAAGAACTAGGTCGGCCTCTGGCACAATGAGCCAGAATTTCGGCGCGAACGGAATTTCTGATAGCTAAACCATTTTACCCCTGGCCAACCCCATGCACGTCTGACTGAATGATAATGTCCACCGAATCCGGCGATTATCTCGAGTCGTAAAGCATCCCGACTAAGCGGGGGCCGTGGCCATCGATACGTTTCCGGTCGAGTTGCCAAACAGAAAATCGTCGGATCGCCTCGGAAAAGCTAGGTGGCATCGTAAAACGGGAGAAAAAGCATAAACGAAGCAGAGATTTATGGACCGAAAGCAGGGCCAGCGGCGCTTCAGACTTCAGCACGATATCGACCAAACCGTAACAAACGATGCTTCTAAGCACCTGCCGATTAGCGATTCGTCTGCGATCTCAGAATAGGCACTGCTTTCGCCGGCTAGTACCGGGAAGCTTCCCGCGGCGCGATGTTGATAAATCATATGGCTTACCGTGATCTTCAGGTCCCTCGAGTCGCACGTATCGTATCCCCTGCTGAAGCGTAGAACCGTGTGTGTCTTGTTCTCGTAACCCAGTAAGAGAAGATAGTCTTGGCTGGCGTCCATCTGGAGATCTCCGGTCGCATACTTCACGTGTCGGTCCTGGAAAATAAGGAGCGAGCCGGAACGTTAGAGATATATCCTCGCGCGAATCGATGCGATAAAAAGTACGACGCCCAGTATGTATGGAGTTTCGCGCGGATAGATCGAGCGAACGGCTTACCCGGAATGAAGTGTACTTTCGCTGAACAAGCGGGGCGAGACTTTTTCCTCGCCCGACGCGATAAAACTATCCTACCCTCCCGCCTTCCGGTCCATCCCTCCGTCCTTCTCCATCCACCTCCCTCCTCTTCCGCCCACCCGTCGCTCATTCGGTGGGAGCGCACGTTCTTGCCTATCGACTCACGCCGTCGGAATTGCCTGGCCACGCTTTGTCACGCATCGCTGCCCTCTCTAATCTCCATGATCTAGCGCGAGATGCAAGGCTGTCAACAGGCCATGCTGCCGACGTTGTTTGCTCGACCGCGGAGCGGGCAAAAGCCGAAATGCGCTCGCGGACATTTATTCGGCCTAACCGACGCTCGACCGTGTAGGAGCAACGCAAATTTAACAGCGACGGCAATCGATCTCGTCCCACTCCCCACTTCCGTTCCCTCGTTCACTCCATCTCTCTCACTCTCTCTCTCTCACTCTCTCTGTATTTCGATCGCAAGAGCGACGGTTTGCCTTACGAGATCGTACGCAATTTGCGGTCGCGGTGATTTCCTGTCGCAAGTTGAATAGAAGCGCGCCTCCCGCGGCACAAAGTAGAAGGCCACTAACCGCGCCGCTCAACGAGATACGCTCCCGTGCACGATCTATCGCGAATCCATCCACTTTTTTCAGGCGGATCGATCAGAGTCAAACTGCCTCGCAGCGGCCGGACATAACGCTCGAACTCGATTATCAATCTCAATCGGGCCCCACTCGCGCCGAAGGTTCAGCGCTCCGTCGATGAAAGCGTGGATCGAACCGAGCGAGGCAAATGCGAAATCGATAGCTTCGGTGCGCGACTCCGCTCGTTATAACTTAATTAACAGGGAAGGGCCGCTCTCGAGAGCGATCTCGTCAGAGGCTACCCTCGCGGCTCGATCGTTTTTCTGGCTCATGTAAATCCGAACGGACACGAAACAGTCGTCGCGGGCAGCTCTTATCCCCGAGCTGATCGCGACCGAGCGACGGAGAAATTCTATCCGATCGTTATTTCAGCTCTCGAACGAGCGCGGGATGTGTGTAGGCGACAAAAAACGTAGACATCGCGCGTCGACGTGTCTTCTTCGCACGCCTTCCCACCTGCCCCCCCTCTTTCGTTATGCTTCCCATCCCCCTGACCCGCCGCCCTGGCCACGGTTCTGCTCACCGACGGCGAGCGGCCTTCCTCTACGATCGAGTTTCTTGCGCGCGGTCGAGGGATCGGTGAAAAGGCTCTCTCGAACACCTAGAAGGGTCCTCTCACTGCCGGGCGAAGCCACGAAGTTAGTTAGTCGGTATCCCTGAGCGTCCGCGGAGCCGAAGACAAGTTTTTCTGGCGAATTCCGGGCTGCCGCCTCGATATAATTATCCGAGAAGAGGCGTGCGCGTCGTCCTCGTCGCCGATCCTCGTCGCCGATCCTCTTCGGGGCCCGACAGGGAGCGTATGCGTGCACCAGAAGACGACCGAAGGAGCTAGTCGACCGACCGACGCCTTTGAACGTCTCTCGAGCCCATTGTTCCCTCCGAAAGGACCCCCGCCAAACCCCCCCGCCCATCTTTTTTTCCCTCGCCGAACAACTCCGCTCTACCGCGCACTCCTCATTGTCCCTTTCTGCTTCGCACCGCTTTTCGGCTGGCTTTATTAAAATTTAATTTAGACCCCCCTCCTGCCGGCCATATATTTCCCCCCTCGCGGCCGATCTGCGTCAGCTTCTCGGATTTCTTCCTTCTCTCACCTTACTTTCGTCGCTGATGGCGCGTGTGCTACGTGAGTACCGACAAGTCACGCGTGTTATGCCGAGCGACGTTCTTTCTTTCGCGTCAGCATTGCTTTCTTTATTCCACGCCTGGTTGCCCGGCATATCTGGCCCTCTTTCTCTCTCTCTCTCTCTCGCTGGACCGTATGCACCGATGCACGTCGCGAAAGTGCGCCGACAGGCCCTTTGTACTTCCAAGAGCGCGAAAATATTTCGTTCGAAGCGGGCAAGAAACGTCGCTTCGGATTACGGAGCGACGAAACGCGCGCACCGAGAGCTTTTCAGGGAAGAACGTATGACGTGTGTGGTCGTCGGACCGTAACTTCGTCATCGGGGAGGCAAACAATTCGCGCTGAGAGAGCACTTTTTCCCGCTGCCTCGCCGAAGAGGCTGTTTAGCGGCTGACAATTACGTACGAGTCGATGCGTAAAAGCGCTGATCCACCCGGACTTTCCCATCTCTAACTATTAATCTCTCGAAACGTCTCAGGGCAAAGATGTGTAATCCGAGTACCCTTCAGAAACCCTTGTCGTGTACCGGCGGCACGATACTTGTACGCATGATGTCGAACCGAGGTAGTATAGCGCTAAAGGCATTCTAGAGGGATGAAATTTTTAATTCCCCGCATTTTCCATTCGCTTAGCAGAATTTTACGAAATATGCGAGCTGCCTCGGCCGGCTTTCGTTCATCGTTCAATTACGGTCTTTGTCCTTCATCGTCGAGTGATGTGCCCGGAGCCGGTATGCGCCGGCCGTTCGAGAATAAGGGATACCACCTCTTCTCAAGGCGAACCTGGATTCTTGGCAGAGAAAGAGCCGTCGTTTCTTTGCCTCCGCTGTCAAGTAGCATGCGGCTTTGTACCGCGGCGATATTGCTTTCAGGTTTGATGCTTCCGATGAAGGGTTGGTGCGTGCACACGTACGTTCCAGGGCGCATTTTTCCCGGCCACAATGCCGATGCCAAAGGTCGCAAAGAGTTGAGAGTGCCTGGCGGCAGCCGCGGTGAAATTTTTACCCCGAGGGGGAGGGGGATTGCCAAAGATAAAGCAAAGAGATCGTCTAAATCCTGCAATGCATCGAGGAACCGGCCGTGTTTCCCGTCAGCTGTACGTTCCCGACCCCCGTTTACTTATGGAAAGTCAATGGAAAATTTACCGTAAATGCGGGGGCGGCCCGTCCCGTATACGGAGTCGAAGCGATTTCGATGCTAATGCAGTTTAAGTCTCAGTTACTTATGCCACGTACGAAACGAATCAATAACGCTTTAGATTCCTCTATATCGGCGGGAGCGGAGGTGGAAGAGAGGCGTTACCTCCTCTTTCGGGGTGTCTCTTGAAGAAAGGTTCGAGGACCGTTGCGTTATCGCTTGAGCGCGTTAACGAGAGGGCGATGGGGGAAGAAGTGATGGAGCGAGCGAGACAGAGATAGAGACAGAGAGAGAGAGAGGGAAACGAACTTCATGACCGCCTGTGCGGTGCACCGACACCGGAATCTTGGAGCCAGAAAGACGGGAACGGGAAGAAACTGGAAGGAACGGGAGAAGAAGTAGGAGAGCGCTCGCTAACCGTGGCGCGAAACGATAAAGTAATAAATAATTTACAGCGCCGTCTCGCGCAACTTCTTCAATTTCCGCTCCGACGTCGGAAGTGGAGAGCATATTTTTTCCCCTCCCACCTAGACTTCCCTTTTCCTCTCTTTTTCACTCTTGATCTCTCTCTCTCTCTCTCTCTCTCTCTCACTCACTCACTCACTCACTTACTCACTCTCTCTTTCTCGCCGAAGGGAGAAGGAACGATCGAAAAGTCGGACCGGCTCCTTTGCTCTCCGCAGCCGTTGGCCAACCTCCTGCCACCCTTCAACCCTCCTTCTGCACCCCTCTCGAGCGCCGTTGCACAGCCTTCCATCCGTTTCCCTCCACCACCTCCAGTCGCACGACTTGCCGGCGTCATCAATTTCGCACACGCGAGACACCGTGTAGGGGCAGTTTGCACGAAGTGACTCCCGCTCGATCGGCCGACACGTTCGCGAGGAACGGTACAATGCTCATGTTTGATGGTCTTTCGGCGCGATAAAAACTCACGCGAATGACCCTTTTTATCGCGCCCGCCGACTCAATCATTTCCCGTGTAATCCTTTTTCAGATTGTCCCACGTAATGACGCGTACGGGACAAACATGCAGACCGATGAAGCCGGAAAGTCAGACGTTTTCCGACGCATCGTCGCTCCCGCGACGGAATACAGGTACTCCAGAATTTACATTACGAATCCGTTACAAAGTATCGACAATTACCTAGCGCGTGTCCGTAAAGCTTCTCCGGCGGAAAAGCGACGCTCGTACAACAGACGCCGTCGACAATGCCTCTCGGAAGAAAACGGTCGTAAGGAAGTATGTATCGATTTTCTATCAAAGCGCCCGTAGTATCGCATCGAGACCGAAGTCTCACCGCAGTCGCGCGACGGGGAAAGAAATCGAATCGGGGAGCGTCTTGACTGTAAACTCACGGACGTACACGATTTTCCTCGGCGCTGTCTCGGGGGCGAAAGGTCGAAGACGGCACGCGGCTCAACGTGAAAAATCATTCGCGCCCTACGCCTTCTCCCGCGAGTGTCTCGCCTCCCACGGCGTAATTGACTTCCGGCAAGCCGTGTGTACCGAGCCGACAGTCATCCGGACGTCGCACGCGGATGTGACGCGCAGCATCGACGATGAGCGTATTAAAAGAAACCGAGAGGACAGAATTCTCGAACGGCTGCGACGGACGCCGCTTTTTTTTCCTTGCCCTGCGGCGAACGTTCGAGGCGTGATAATGGAGGTGGGTGGAAAAAAAAAGAGCATCTGGCCGAGCGTACTTTCTTCCCTCGTAATCGCGATGTAATTAGCCTCCCCCCCTGGTATCGGACGTGCCCCGGCGTCAATTGTCACGTGAACAGCAGCGGCCACTGCCACTGCCGCCGCAGTCGCTGCCGCAGCCGCTGCCGGCGTGAACGCACGATACGAGCCTTTTAATACTACTTCGCCGGCCCGCTATCTGCGGCCTATGCGAACGTAGATTCGATGAGCGTCGTAAAATCCAACGCGCTGCGGCGTCATTGACCTCTCTCAGGCCGAGGAAACGAACGGGCCCGTTGAACGAGCGGAACACCGTTTCCCACCCTCTATCCGGACATTAGAACCTGAAAACGGATCGAAGCACGTACGGACACTAAACTGGCGCGGCCGCGATCGTCCGTTTCGCCGATTGCGAGAGAGCCGACCATGACGATTTTACCCGTGGCCCGACAAAATTGACCACCCACCCCCTCCCTCCCTTCCGCGCCCCACCCGCCACGTTCCTCTGTCGAGCTTATGTGACAAACGCCCGGGGCCGCAGTGACATAATTAATATCCCATCGCGAACACTGCGCAGTGTCAGTTTCGGTGCCGGGATCGATGGCACTTCCGGCGGAAAGGTTGATTCCGCATGCCGCCGTAAAAAGTCATTTCGACCGGAGCGAACGATCGGAACGATTGATGGGGAAAATCCATGTGTCCTGATAGACGTTGGCGGCGCGATACGGGGAGAGGATGGAGAGGGGAGGGGTGGGAAGCAATAAAAGGAAATCGTATCGGGGCACGTAGAGGCAGTAAACTCGCGGCATACAGTTCTCCTCTGTCTTGTCGGGACGTGACAGCTTTGCAGCCAAGGGAGTAAAATCGCAACCGCGCACGATCGCGTGCTCCGTTTTCGACCGTTCGCGCTCTACATTGTAATTATTGTCTTGCCATTAGGTCAATCCTTCGGACCTTCCGTCATACGGTGCGGGCACCGTACGTACGGCCCTGCCGAACATTATTCGACGTTATTGTACGTCATTGTACGTTATTCCACGTCACTGTGGTGCGCCGTCCGTTCCCGTACATGACCCAGAATCGTTTTTCAGTCATCGGCCGCCTAATGGAATTTACGTAGCGGGCAATTGTGCCAATTGCGCCACTTAGATGCATCGCGCAATAGTTCCGGCTTCATACATGCACCGGCCGGCACGTACACGCGCGTAGGTCCAGCGTTTCAAGCCCCGGCGTCATTGGCTGCTGTTGCGGTCCGCCGTTCTCTATCGGAGAAACGCGTTCATTAACCCTCCGGTTACGCAGCCGTGAGAAATGACAGTTCGACCCGTACAGTTCCTGTTGCATGTCGGCGAGCTGGGCTTGTTTTGCTACGGCAACGAGAGCCGATATTCATTCGGTGCTTCCTTTTGCGGTATTGGCAGCGTAATGTCGATGCTTATTACATTGTGTACCCGTTCACGAGAGACCCCGCGTTTCCTAGGCCGAACAATACGGTTGCACGATGTACACGACAATTTGCATCTGCTACTATGTTTGCCGCCGAAAGCTGGCCGAACATAAAGACGAGTCGCATACGAAAATTCATTATGCCCCGCCGACCACCCCACCCGCCTCATTCTGTCTGTTATCTCCGTACAAAGACTCGACCGCTACCTCCTCTGCCGCCTCAACGTCGAGCCAACAAACGTGCACAGTTTCAGCGTTCAAAGGACCGTTCCAACTGGCGGAACTCTTTCCCTGATATGCGACGGCATTACAGGGATCATTTTTATACACGATTGCGAGGCGTTCGCGAGCGGATCGTTGAACGAGAGGCTAATGGCCTTCACCTCCGTTACGTAATGCGTTCGAGGCGGTATCGGTTTTACGCCGCTTAACTATATCCTTCGAAGATTTATAACCCTCGCTGGCCTACTAGTTAGTCGGGGTAAAGGGGATAGGAAGTGCGCGCGGGGGCTAATGCCGGGTACAAATCGACGAGAGAAATGCGCGAAACGGCGGTGATATTTCGATGAGCGCACTGTCGGACGATCGGACAATCAAACATCGACGAATTATCATCGGTCTTAATTATTGTGTTTACTTTACGGTTGGCCGGCCGAGCCGCGATACGTCACCTACGCACGCACGAGAGTGCACCACTCCGCATGCCGGGGCAATTACACCAATTATGCCGCCCTAATTCGCCGTGCGTGCCATACTTCGACGATGGCAGCGTCGACCGCGGCTACGGGAACATCCCCGCCATGACGGCGGAACGACTCTGTTTTGGATCGGGAACAAAATGCAACGAGCGCCCGAGCACGTTAATGACTCCGCACGCCGGATTTCGATGCGGTCGCGCGCGCGGGCTCTCGCACGGAAAATGAAAACTCGACCGTTTCGACTTGCGAGGATTGGAATCGGGGATCGGGCAATAACACTTGTTCGCGAACGATTAACCGACAGCGGCTATTTTTATTTCCCTCTTTTTTCTACTTTTTTCCCACTCTTTCGGACGTTCGTTGACGGGAGAGCAAATTTGGGGCTAGACGGTAAGTGAATTAATTTTCGCGTGCGGCCCACACTGGGCGAGCGGTCGGAATATAGTGAACTAACGTGCGGCTAATATTTTGGGAAATACGAGTGTCGGAAATAGGCGCGTTAGAAGTTTAGCTTCGTTCCGACAGAAATAGGCGATTCGGGAAAAACGTCGGGTAAAACAAACGGACGTCCCCTGCTATTTGAGCGGTAACTCTCGTGTCAATCGGGAAACGCCGCTTAGGGCGGCCGACCGTGCCTAAACAGCGTCCAATTGCAGCCTGGCGTCGTAACGACTGAACGAAACTGTATAATGGCATCGTGCAAAGTAGCACGTCCTCTTACACGCCAGGCACCCCTGCCTGCCTGCCCGTTTGCTTGCATACATATAACGCGAGCATACCGAAATAGCGAGCATCACTCGACATATAATTGACCCCGATCCCGTTCACCCTTCGTTTCTCATGCCCGCACAAGTGTCCCTCTCTCTTCCACCATCCCTCTCTCTCTCTCTCTCTCTCTCTGGTTCGCTCATCTCTTTCGTTCTGCGCACCGCACGATCATCAGTTCGCAATGAGAAAACGTAATTATACGACACTGATTCGCCAATTCCATGCTTCGATATCCGCCCCGAGGTAGATGACAGCCGCCGTGGGGTCGAACGATCGCAGCGGGAAAAAGCTGCACATAATTCCGGCGTATATAATAATAGCCCTCTCTCTCGCTCCCGGGCGAGGATAAAATCAATATCGGCGAAACACGAGCGCCCTTACGTGTCCGACTGGAGCCCGCGTAGGTGCCCTGCCCGTCGTCATATCGATGTCGTTCGAGCTTGCACGCAAGAAACGCGACTCTGCCGGACCCTCTCCCCCTCCCTCTCCCTCCCTCTCGCTTTCTTCCCCATCGCCCTCCCCTCGACGACCGACGATGGGCGTAAGTAACAACCGCAATTATGCTGCCGATACCGCAGGAGAAAATCGAGCCGTCGGATGCCGATACGTACTCGAACAAACAAGCCGCACTGTGAAGAGCATGAACGGGGCGCCGGCGAACTGTCATTTCTCACGGACGTGTAGCCAATTTTGCGTATCGGCCCATTACGCCAATTGCGTCGTTATTTACCGTGACAGGAGTCCCGATACAGGAGCCACGGGCCTCGGCCAAGGCCCGCGGACGTACGTGAGAGCGCCGTGTCCAGGGTCGGAAGGCAGACGGGGTTGTCCGCGAAATCGAATTCGAACCGCAAACTCCGAGATCAAACGACGCTGCAGCCGTCGACCTCGACGTCATCGGCTGGATTCCTCGCCGGAATCGGGAAGGTCGGGAAAAAAGTCGGCTCCTTTTGTCCTAACGAACAATTGTACCTTCTAGCTGACGAGAGCTGATCAATCGAAGGTCCGATGGACCTTTTTCCCGGAGCCTTATCGATTCTGCGTGCTGGGCCGATCGCGTCAATTACGTTGGCCCAATTCGTCGCCTTCGCGCCGCTCATGAGTACGGAGAGTCGTTTATGACGACGATAGGGCAGCCTCTATATCGGGGCTCACCGAGGAACAGTTTGCGTTTAACCCTTCATTGACTGTGCAAGAAACATCTAGCTCGTTACGCGCCCGTCGTAAATAGTGCCGGCACTATGACATCGATTCCCCACGACCCTATCGCTCTAGTTCCGAGCCCTTTTGCTACGTAAATAACCAGGCAATAACAAGAAAGCACGGAAAAACATATTGATAAAGCGATGGCTGTGACGACGATGACAGACTGATTTTTTCGAAACTTTGAATATTTTCTGGGGTGCAAGGAGCTTTGGATTAATTATGAGTCCCGGAATGAATCAATGGAAAGTTCAGAGCGACGGGCACTGATTCGCAGGTTTTAAGACGGAGCGCGAGTCGTTAACGAGGGATTTATGACGGTCGTAGAAGAAACAGGGAAAGTACAGGATGCGTGACGAATGTCTGGCCGTTTAAAGTTGAATTCGTCGCGGTACGAGGTTTCCCTGCGGCCGATCATAAAATCGTCCTTACCGCTCAGCGGTTCGCCTAGACTTTCGCCGAGCGAACAGGAGGACACTTTTATTCGCGTAACTCGTTCCGTCCTTGCCCGCAACCCCTCTCACTCCCGCCCACTTCACCCCGTAATCTTGATCGATGTCCCGCTCCTTCTTCTTTCGTCCTTTCTTCCCGCTTTTATTCGGGGTCGTCAATTAAGGTTGATTTGATGGCGATGGAACGGGGATGGCGGACATTAAAGAAGGTTTCGTCCGCAGTGCGTACGGCAAACCCCTTTCGTTTTAACGAACTATTATGCAGCACCTGAACACCGCAGACGGCACGATACGCTCGCTACAATGTCCGAGCCTGGATGGCACGAGATATCTCATAAACGTTTGTTCGCCCCTGCGCACACACGTACCACCGTTTCAGCCGCCTTCTCTCGATTTATCTTCGGTACACAATAGCTGAACGTTGTTGAATTAATTATTCCGCCGTAAGCCGCGCGTTACGCAAGCACGTGTGTGCGCGCACGCGCGCGCTCTTCGCTTAAATGCAAGTGGACGTAACGCGAGCGGACCGCCTCGCGATAAGAAGGAAGAGGATAAATACCGAAGTCATTACGTAACACGTGTGCAGCTCGCTCGCTCGGAAAGGTAACGACCGTACGGTGGGAGCCGATCGCGCCGAAAATTGTGCACCGATCGGTCACGTACGACGGTGTGTAGCCAGTGGGCAGTCCGGGGATCAATCGCCGATGATTTTCGGTAGATTAGGCATCGGCTCGACCGAGGCAAGACGTCAAAGATCAAACGACGTCACGTACACCCTTACGCGAGCGAACAATGCCCGATGCGCCGGTGCCACCCAATCACTGCCACGTTAACGCGTCCGCGTACGTGCCCGATCGTAAAATTGCTATCGGTGTATAACAATTCCCTCTTCGACTTCGACTTCTCCATATCGGAGGCACGTTCGGTGCGAGCGGTGCCGTCGTTGTCGTCGGGGCGCGTTCAGCCCCCGACGTTCCAGCGAGCGACTGATTTTCGTCGGAATTTACATTGCCTCCCGATGCTATCGGCGCGATTAATAAAATAACGATACCTGCGCTCAAAGGAAACCGGGCAAAATGTACGGGAGGAGGGCAAGGAGGCGAAGGGAAAGGAGAGCGCTGTCGAGCTTTGACGTGGCTTTCCCGAGCGTGCGGAACTCGCGGCCGGGCGCACTGGCAGCGACGCGTTCTCTCGAAATCATAAAATTGATAACGTTTGCTCGGACAAGTAGAACGAGAACGGCACGCAGACTGGGACGAGTCGCGCCGGGCCTCCCCTTGTTTCCCATCGACACGCGATGCCGGTGGAAAAAAAAATGCGAGAGACGCCGGACTGCGGAATCATCGGGCAAGAAGATAACGGCCCCGGACGCGAGCACGACGCTTTCCCGCAGATCACGTGAATCCGATAGCGGCGAACGGAACGATATTCCTGGCACTCGAAAGCACGGCCGGACGTCAGGCATCGGGGAGAGTCACTGAAACGAGTTCCGTCAGACTTATCAGAACTTGTCGCAAGAAGCGGGCGTACCGATTAAATGCCTGAATACCTCCGGGAATAAAGGCGGCGCGGAGAGGACAAGTTTTTTGCCACGCGCCTACGGGAAGATGGTCTAGATAATTATGAGCACATTGAAAAATAGTCTAAGGCTGCGACGCAAATGAAACGCACGAAAGTCGATGCGACGTCTAATTAAACGGATTCCGTACCGTAATTGGGCATAAAAGCCTGATAGGAGGTGAGTCGTTCGCGTGACTAGCGGCTTTTGATACAGAAACGAGTGAGACTAGTGAAACGAGTCGATGGAAATGTTGGACGCCAGCCGTAAACGTCACGGCGCTCTCATTTATAGGGGCGGGAGTAGAAGGGAGGTTTTAAATATCTGCGCGTCCGTTTTTACGTTCGAGCGACGAACGGGGTCGGCAGCGGACGCGCTAACTATCCAGATTTTAGCGGGCAGATTAAGTAGGATGTCGGGTAAAAACGCTGCTCCGGTTATCCACTCTTGGCGTTGCATTACGCGATGCAAAGCACATTGTAAACGATGCGGTCAACGGTTGCGGCCGCTCGATAAGCTTCGATTTTGCCGCACCCCATTATCCTGCCGATGATTGAAACACGCCGAGGCCCTCCCTAGTCTTCACGTCCGTTTCCGTTCTCCGTATCCATTCCACTCTCACTCAGTCTCTCTCCGTCTCTCTTTGCATCTATCTATCTACTTATCTACCACCCATGCATCTATCTTCGTATCTCTCCTCCTTCTCTTCGCCCTCTGCGCCTTTCTCCGTTTGCCTCGCTCAATCTCTCTCTCTCCCTCTCCTCCCCTCCCCCTCTCTCTCACTCACGTGCACATACGTTCGCCACCTTCCATCTCTATCCTTGTCTCCTTCTCGCCCCGCTCATTGTGTCTGCCGACTTGGCGCAGGTAATTTGGAATCTCATGAACGCCCGTAAATTACTCGTCGAAGAACAAACGTCGAGTGTCGAAGGAGGTGCGGTCGACGGTCGACTTACGATTAGGTAAAACCAATTAAAACGTCGACCGAGGAGATTTGTTGGCCGGCGAAATATTCGCCGCGAGATGTATACGGAAGCGCCACGGAATTTAAGAAGGCGGAACGTCCTCCCGTGAATCATGGAGTCCGACTCTGGTGTCTCGGGGAAGAAAAGAAGAGGAAAGGCGAGGGAGCAGCAGAAGTAAGGGGAAGGCGGGGAAGAAGCTTGCGATCAGAATTTGCGCTAGTCGCTTTATCAGATATCAGAGGAACCGCTCTCAAGATCCGTACGTAACATAGGGCCGTCTCTTTCTTCGCCGTCTCACGCGAAAGTATAAATATTTTATCCTCATACGTCGTTGTCGCGATATCTGAGACTACGCGGCGCGCAACTTCGCCAGACAAAAATAAAGGCAAATACAGAAATACAGGATAAGCGGAAAAATCCATGAATATCAAGAGGTCCGCGGGCACGAATGCGTTGCCGCCTTATATTCCGCTCCGTCGCATCAGTATGCCGAATGCGGGCCGGCCTCGAATGTGTTAACGCTATCGAACCGGGGCGCCTCCGTAATTTTCCTTCGAACGTTGACTCATTCTCTAGCCGAGAATCACCCGCATTCCTCGCACCTCTCACGACTCTCCTCCCACCCTATGGCCTTATCGCTTCATAAATGACGTACATTTGCTCCGAGGAGAGAGAAGAGGGAAGAGGAGGGGGACAAAAAATGCCTGACACGCGACCGTATTGAAAGCAAGGAGCGAGACCCGGGCAAAGAATCGAGGCCGCGTACGTTGCGTCGATGGATTTTCGCATGGACGAATTCCGTGCGGTAAATTTCTCGGCGCAAGTTAGCCCGATACCTTAAACCGGCGTCACGCCTCAAGGAACGGACTATACCCTCGTCCAGTATGCATCGAAGGCGCGCACGAACACACGAGCCTTCGCACACGTTCGCTCCTCGAGGCATTGTGCGACGGTACGCGTTTCCACGTTATACGGCTGCATCGGCCGTACATAGCGCAACATTCCCACGGAGCGAACGGTGCCGGAACGCGAATGTCGTCGTCGTCGCGACGCCGGGGTTGACTTCGAAAGGAGTCATCAGTGCGCGACGCCATTATTCTTTCCGCCCCGCGCGCCCAGTTTTTCTGGATCGCGAGTCGATCCACGACGGCGGCGTGGGCTCCCCAACCTTTTCACCGACCGACCGCCTGCATTAATCAGGAGACACCAGGGATATTATCGCGGCAATGCGAAACGTCCGTCAAGCTCTTGTCTCTCGCTCGCTCTACCTTCGTCTGGCACTTCGCTCAGTCTGCTCGTCCGTCTCGCTTCGCCCTCCACAGCGCGCGCCGCTGCATTTTTTAAATGCGACGAACCATAATGCTCTTCCGGCGACGCCCGGTTATTTCATCCTTCTCGGCCACGAGCCCTGCGGCGGACGCACGATACCGAGAATGTCGATAAAAAGTGTCTTTGCCAACCGCTTTAATGCACTTGCCCCGTAGTACGTACAGTCCTCTTTTTTATTTTACAAATTCTCGACGGTCGATACGGAGTAACAGGTTGCCATTAAATGCGGATCACGTCGGCGGTTATTAAGCGTCCGGACTAACCGTCGAACCGGTGCCGCGTGCATTATGAAGGAAACGGCGCCGACAAAGGAAAGACGACGGGGGCGGCTGATACGAGAAAGCGTGGAAGGACTCCTCGTAATTCGAGTTGGCCCGAGCGCGCTTAGGATCACGTAGCGAGTTGAGAGCGGTCGGTGCATCGTTTCGGCTCGCCGTGTTAAAGGTTAACCGGGATAACTTTCCTCGGAGTCGAAAGCGGCCACGCACGAGGACGATGCGACCGGTTAACCAGACGTCTTCCGATTTTCGTCCTCATCGCGGACGCGGGGCACGCACGCGCGAGATAATCGAAAATCCAGTTTTACGAGATCACTTTTACAGACGGGACGACGCTGTTCGGGCGATAGTTAGAGCCGGTACGCGACTATCCGGCGCGAGGACGGGGACGCTCTGCGCCAGAGCCAACGGCAACGACAACGACGTCGACCCCTATCTGCCTTTGTATCTAATGGAGGAGAGAATTCCAGAAAGCGAAGCCCATCCCTGCCTCTCATAAATCACTCTCATCGCGGTTTAATATCGCTCTGCTTGAGACCTCAGCCGCGCGCGCCACGTGAACGTCACCAAAGACAAATGAAAGAGACGCGATATCGTTAGACAGTAAAATAATCACGCGGCGTGATCTTAATGAACGCCGGGCCCGATGCGTCGTTTTGAAATTAATCCGCGCCCGTGACAGGCCACTCCCGCGGTTATCTTCGGGCTCGCCCGCTCGCCCGCTCTCCAGCTCGCCAGCTCGGCTCGTTCGTCTCCTGCCCGCTCGATAGTTCCATCGCGCAACGTCGACTTTCCGTGAAATCGGCGAGAGCCAGCGCCGTCGGCCACAAAGAAGGCCACCCAATGATCTCCGACAACGACAATAAGATCGGTAATCTTCGGAAGATGAGAACTAGCCTCATTGTCCTCGGGGCCGTGAACCGTCTATTTGTTCATGCATACGTATGAGGCCCCGGTATCTATATCTGAGGACGTATTCACCGGCACCAATTACAAACTGGGGCTGCCCACAGTGGCGCGATATCCGATATCGACAGTCTCACGGATGAGCGTTGAAAGAGGCCCGGCACAAAGAAAACTGACGGCATATAACCCGAGCTAAAAAGTCGCCCGTTCATCGGCCATCACCGGAGGCCGGGGGCTCGCTCATTCTCGGTCTAATTCATTCGTAACTTCTCCATCCAGGAGGACATAAAGGAGGAAGGGGCTAGACGAGGGGGCCGATGGAAAGGGCGCGGGACGTAAAAGCAACCCTCTCCCGCTCGCCGTCTCGCTCCCACCCGTTCCCGTGGCCAGAGACCTCCTATACATTTTTCTCCGTCGGGCAGCGCGCGGTAGGCAGTGAAAAATCTCGGGGCCATTCCTCATCTGCCCCACGGTAGGACTCTCGACGTCGATCCGCCGGGAGCCGGAGACGCCAAATGCCACCCGCATCAGATAATATTTAAATTGATGATAAACATTTATAAAAGCGTTTTGTTATACAGAAAACATATTTGGATCATTGTGCGCCCCGTCCGTGCGCCATAGGAATGAGGATTATGAATTCAGGGGCCCGGCCCGAAAGGCATTGTCCGGTGGCCCTCTCATCTCCATAACGGGTCCCATCTCGATGCCTCTTCCTTCTCTCTTCCATTCTCCGGCTCTCCTCTTCGCTCCTCGCGACCATTTCTCTTCTACATCCTCTTATCTCCGTCTTTCCGACCGGCCGCCTCCCTCTCGCCCTCCTTCCCTCTCACTCCCACTCCGTCTTTCTCCGCTCTCCCGACCGCTTCTGTATGAGGAACCCTTCCCCCCTCGCCATTCCTGTCTTCCCGGCAAAGAGGTGGTGGCCACCGCCGTTTCGCCGTCTCGCCGCGACTCTCGTCGCACGAAGCGCGCATTCTCCTTTGTAAATCCGAACTCGACTCGATCCCATTCGCCGATTGTTTTCTCCCCGACCGCCTAAATTGTCCAAATGAATGCGATGAGCGTGTACCTATATAAAGCGCGCGACGCACGAACCGGCCGCGGCCCGAGTGGAAGGGGAAGAGGGTGGGAGGGAGGAACGAATCCCGCATATGCGTAGCTAAGCCGGAGGATGGTGTCCTGTCGGTGTGCGCTTTCGAGCGGACGACGGCCCGCTGGAACGCGAAACGTCGACGACATTAATCGTGGCTGCCGGAATAGCGCGATCCTATCGTAACGAGGGCCCTCCTCCGCGGACAAAGGAGGCGGAGGAGGTGGAAAGGAGAGATTAGAGGCGTCCTGCCCGCTGATATCGCAAACGTCCCGTACGACTCGCCTCGAATAACATTATGGCCAGGCCGGCGTCGCTTCTCAACTAACGAGGCCGAGGGACAGAGAGTGAGTGAGCAAGAGACTGTGTGTGTATGTGTGTGTGTGTGTGTGTGTGAGAGAGAGAGAGAGAGAGAGAGAGAGAGAGAGAGAGAGAGAGAGAGGGACCCTCGAGTGGCTCGGCAGTGAATGCCAAAAAGGGAGTTCGATGGAGTCGACCGGCAAACGTTCCCCGCGGAATTCCGCGCAAGAAGCTTTCTAGCTTCGTCACGAATGCTAATTAAAAATTAACCTGATCCTAAGACAATTTATCAAGGGCACGGCACGCGAGAAGGAGGCGAACGTTTCAGCAAGGAACGCTGTACGGGCAGGATTTAACGTTTCGCAATTTCCGAGACCATCCTCCGACTTTCTCTGCAGAAAGCTCTTTCTTGGCCAATTTAAGCTTTTTCCCTTAAAAGGAAGCCGGAGCCGTTCCTTCGTCCTTCTCGTTCGACATCAAATAGAACAGGTCCCTCTCTCCGGCGAAGGGTTTCGTGGAAAGGTAAGGAGTCGGGGGAGGGAGATCCCATTCTCGTGCGCCGCCTTGCCTCTTACAATAGTGGGGGAATACGTGTCACCTTCGAAGTGTCAAAAGGCGCTCGCTGTCAAAGGAAGGCTCGTAGCAGTAAAAAAAGCAGAAATTCGAGAACCTCCCTGGATTACGAGAGGCCGAGATCATTTGGCGCGATAATCACACGAAATACTCACGGTTGACTGCCGTGGCAGGCGAAGAAAATTGAAACATTTGTCCGGATGATCCGGGACCAGGGCCATAACGATCGATATTCCCCTTCACGGATCGTCGCCTTCGTGACGGCAGCGGCACGATTCTCGAGTCACCGATCGCTCGACTTCGCGGCAAAGAAAAGTGAAGGAAAAAAAATGGCTACCTGCCCACTCTAGGAACCGTCAGGCTAATCTCTCATGAGGAAACTTCGCGAAGGTCCGAAAGGTATTCGTGCGAAGAAACGCTCGGGATACCATGTGCATACACGCGATAGAATATACAGGGTGCGCGCGCGGGAAGAGTCGGAAGACGGTGGACAGTCGCAGGCTGTCTCGCGCGTTCTTCTTTCCTCCGATCGCGAAATTAACGTACTATTACCCGGGACGAGAGAGTAATGAGGCCCATTATCCGCATCTTCGCCGTTAGCAGAGGTCCCCGCTTCGTCGAAGAGACGCCGCGCAATTTCTCGCTGAGCGTAATCGCTCCCCGGCCCGATAGGAAATTGCATGCCGCGAATTGCTCGATCTCGCTATCGGACGGTGTCCACCGAGCGCGCAATTAATTTTCTAATGCCGGACCGAACCAGTCGCCCGTAGACGCGCGACTCGCCCTTCTCGTTTCGCACGACGCAAGAACCAGAAAGTGGACGCGCACTCTTGCCGTCTCTCGAGTGCGAGGCCTCGAGTGCCAGGCCCCGAGTACGGCCGCCGATCGGGCAGATCCAGTTTCCGTTTTGTTCCTCCTTTTCGCGGGCGTCGCTCGTTATCTCGCTGTCGTGCGCTCTGACGCGAGGCGGCCGGCATATGAGCGGCCGACTGTACATTTCTTGCGGAATACCATTACGGCGCGCGACTCGCTCTCCTCGCCGAGTTAAATAGAACGTGCGACGTGCGATTTTTGACGGCAGCGACGGGGAACGATCGTGGAGGAAGGTGAGATTGCGGAATGGGCCACCCTGCTATGCCGGACGGCGAGTCGGCGGCGCGGCGAGAGTAAGAAGTCCCGTCGAAGGACGGTCTCGGGTGTCACTTTGAGGATAAATATTAGTAGCAGGTTCCACGGGATCGGGCTCGGCCGAGCATGAAAACACGGACGATGAGGAGGCCGCACGAGAACGCGGAGGGATGCAAAGAGGGGCCGACGGATCGGGATCGGGAGAGGCATGAGAGGAACAAGAGGACACTGTTAGGCTCGCCTCGAGGAGCGAGGGATTCTTGTGGCCTGGCGGGATGAGCCCGGATGATGAAAAAATGATGCGGCCATGCGAGATCAGAAAAAGAGTCGGCGAAAAACAAACTATCCCTCTCCCTCCGTGCCAGACCGTCCGTCGACGATGTCGATGAGGAGAAGTACACGCGACACGCTCTTGTTGGGACGACGAGCAACTTCTCGAAGTCTCCCGTCCGCTCGTAAATGTGCTTTTCATGGCTGACAAGATATTCGGGAGCGGCAAGTTTGGACTATACGCGGACCGGAGAATAATCCCGTCCCGTCGCCCGAAGGAAGCAGCGACGGCAGCTTACGTGCCTCGGCGAGGAGAACCCTCGCTGCATCTATCCGCAACGACTCCGTCCGACTTCCGGCTCGTAAAACTTTCCTCCGGCCGCGGCCGCGCGAGACCTCGCGAGATGAGACTCGCTTCGTCCTCGCGAAAGAATTGAGCGACAAGAGTCCCCGAGTACGTCGCAACCTCACTCGACCCCAAATTCATCCCAACTTCACTGGCCGTATAAGTCGATCATCCCTGAATATTCTTTTACAGCCCACTGTCAATCGCTTCCAGTCACGTGACCGAGAACGAGTCTCGCCAATTTCGCGAACTGCCGCAGGAGACCGGATAGAAGGATTAGCACGGAGTGCCGCAGTGTGCTTCCACTGAGTGTACCGTGAAATAATGGTTCCGGGGATGAGGAAGCCGGGCTCTGGAATTCAGCACACCCCGGCTTCGAGCGACGTAGGACGTTACTAAGTAAGCTTGAACGTTATTAATAAATTACAATACACATGAGACGTTAATTACCGGTGGTGGCTGGGCCCAGCTTGGCCTGCCTTACCTCGTGCCCGAGCCGCAGTCTGCCGCTTACGCTCGCTGACACGCCCGGAAAGAGGAAACAATTTCTAATTACTCGCGCACGAGGAGTTCCGCCGCGGCGTAAAACACGCGGCCGGGCCCGCTTAGAAAAAGCCGGATAAACCGTCGGCGGCGCGTACGAAGGCAGAAACGAGCGGAGATGCGGCTGGCTTGGCCGAGAGAATCGCTCACGCGAGTTCTTGCGTTCGGCCGCGCGCTGACAGCTTTCCATCCCCCGCCTGACAACCACCGCCACGGCGATGCGAATGGGGAGAGGTTTTAGCGGGATCAGATTCGAGCCATGCCGGATTCGTGCCGGCGCGCCGGAGAAAGATTGATGATTTTCGGTGCCGCGCACGTTTTTCGGCTTTCGGCTCGATGCGGCGCGGCTGGAAGGAAAGAGTACTGGCAGTGATGAAAGTGTACGATGCGTCGCCGGTATCGCTAGGCAGATTCTATTGCTCCGGCTGGCAATGCGTATCTCGCAGGAAGGACAAAATGGTATTTTTTATCGACGCCGTCGGCGAGAGAGACTCCGAGGAGCTGTCTGGGTAAAGTCGATCGATTCCTCCGGTTGCCTCCTATTTAAGCGGTCGGCCACTGTCGTAAGAACGAAAGACTTCCCGTTACGTAACGCCTGCTCTACTCGAAACGGCCCATAGCCGGTAATATCGAATATTATCGGTGCCCGTAAATAATATCGTTGGGCCGTAAAACGCGGCGCGACGTGCTAGATCGGAACGCCTTGATTCGAAGCTGGTATTCATCGAAAAAAAAACACTTGATTCGCCGCCAGCGCGGCAGGATAATACGTCTGGAAAACGGTGAAAGCGGCCGACAATCACTGAGGCGCGCTGAAATTCACACGTCCCGCGAGCGAGCGCGCGCGCGCGCGCTCCCCACTGCGAGGGCTGGAGGGGGAGAGGGGGTGAAAAAAAGGAAGAAAAAGGAAGGCAAGAGAAACGAGAGGAGCGTGCACGCGACCGCGTGCGCGTAACCCAGTCTCTCTCCTTTCACGCTCATTCTCGCTCATCGCATTTCCACGCACCGGCCGAGAGAACCCACGCGGCAGTTGCTGATTTAATGCTTCCTACGACGCGGAAAATCAACAAAACGTACCCGGCCTGAAACAAATAGCCTGCGGCGAGCGGCGAGCTTTTTTCAACAGAAATCCTCGGCGCCGGCGACGTCTCGGTGTGCGACTCGCGCGCGTTCCGTTCGGTGTTTTGCGCCTGTTTTGCGCGCGGACAAATTCGCGCGAGTCGTTCAATAAGTGCGCGCCTCGAATGCGATGCCGCGTTACGCGATAACAGCCCATTCGTCGTCTCTCCTTGGGGACCCGACGTTTTTTCCCTCCCTATATCCCTCTTACTCTCTCCCTCCCTCTGTCTCTCTCTCTCTCTCTCTCTCTCTCTCTCTCTTTGCCTCCCTCGACCGGGATTCAGAGAACGCGACCGACTTGTCCCGGCATTTTACAGGGTGCACTGGGAACATTATGAATGTATCGTGTCCGGCTCGCTGTCATACTCTCCGCGGACGAGCGTCTCTGTTCGATCGTTTCCTTCTTCAATGGCATTCTTTTCCGGGACGCGCCTCGCCGTGAGCCTCGCAAGGGATATATTTCATTCCCGCCTGAGGTAAAATCTGCGAACGTCAGCTACGCGCGGGACCGATAAAACTTCCTATTTAAACGGCGCTGCGGATGGACGAAGCCAAATTCGTCCGAGAGTCGATACCTCGAAAAGGAAGGGTGATATAATATCTCGTTTGCGAGGCGAGGAAAGGGACAGCAGCGCGGCAAACGGTTGTCGGCTCGTCCGATGAAATGTTCCCGGGCGCGACGCTCATTTTTCTGGATCGCGTTCGTTATAACACTAATTATTCTCTGTTTCAGCGGGTCTCGCTTATTTACGAGCGGCTCCAATGAATATCAAATATTTCAAAGCCGGTAGAGCTAGCTAGTCGCCCGTGGCCATTACCGGCGTATCACCGTTGGCAAGCGGCACGGACCGTAATACCATTTGCCATCCACACTTCCGCAATATCCTCTCTCACACAGGTGGCGCCCCGACGCGCACCGAAAGTAGGAAACAATCCTGTAATTACTCGCTCACCCTTCGCGCCGACGGATGAAAAAGCCGGATAAGCGAGAGACAAATAGCGCGCGTTCCGTACCCCCCCCCCCCCCCCCTTCATCTCTCAGCAGTCTCGTGCTCGCAAAACTTTCGCTCTCGATTGCAGTCGAGACGCCGACGCCGACGCCGACGTTCAGACTGTGTTATAGTCGGATGGAGAGAAAGTGTGAGAGGGAGAGAGAGAGAGAGAGAACGTACGCGAGAAGGCAGAAACTTATCGTTCCCTCCGTCGCGACGGATCAAGGCCAAGCTGCCTGCAGAAGCATCGAGTCCGCTCGCAACGTTTCGCGGTCGCCGCTCCTAATAACATCCCGAGCGAGTGAATGCATTTCAATGCGCTCCATCGCGCGCTGCCTTAATCAATTTCGAAGATGACCGTATGATTTATACCCCGCGCATCTGATCTATGGCTATAATTTGTTAGCCGCGATATCCAGCGCGTCCGACTATTCTCGCTCTTCGCGGTAGTTCGAGCTCCTAATTACTTTTTCTACGGATATGGCAGGCTTAACGAGTGACTACGTCGCGCTATCGGTATCTGGTCGGCGCACTCGTTTCTTTTCTTTCTGCTTCCCTCACGTTTTTTTTCGCATGCCACCGACTGAAATCGCGCAAACTGCTCTCGGGGAAGAGTGTGTGTGCGCGCGCGTATGATAAATTCGCGACTGCTAACAGTGGACACGCGCGTTCCCCTGGGCAGTGGGACGGCACGTTGGTACAACTTGTCGAGCATGTATAGCCGGGCATGCGATAGCATCGTTTCCATGAAACTCGATGCCTTTACGCGCACACTTTCGATTCCCACGGGGGACGTACACAAAGTGTCGCCGCCATTGGGCGCCGTAAACTCGGGGCTTTTGCCCAGCGCTAAAAATGTTACGGGCTTCTTAAACATCCGATCGTGAGTCATGACTCCTGCAAGTGACGCCCCCGAGGACGTTGGGGAATCGTCACGCGAGCCACTTCCGTCGATCGCCGACTTCTCGCGTATGTATGGGAATTTCCGATGTGTCGACGCCGCGTTACCGCTAGACGAATCAAGGACGGTGCATTAATTGCGGCGAGAAAATCGAATTGGCCTGCGCGGAACGTTGATCGCGAGCAATTCGCTTTAGCGGAGTTTGTATATTTCCGGGGTGCGCTTTTGTCGAAAGCTGTTTATGCAGGACGAGGTGTGCGTCAATGGCGGAAATATCGAGCGGAAAGGGTGAATGCTTCGACGTGCCATTCCGTCGGATACGTTTGAATCAACTAATTACCGATAACTGGCCAATAGCAGCTCGGTCGGACAGGAAATTGCGGAAAACTGGACATCATTCGGCGGAGAATTTATCGGCCGGGTCAAGTTCCCGGGGTTCTCCGTGGATTAAGGAGAAGGATATGTACGTTGCTCGCGGTGGTGGGGTAGTCGTGAAGCTCACAATCAGCCACGGACGCGTGCACACGCACGTCAAAGAATTACGAGGAACTCGTATAAAAGACCGTACTTTCCACAATTGCAGCAGCTGTTCGACGCTGTTCGGCGCCGTTCGAGGCTGCTCAACGTAATTTTTCCGACAACGGCTAAATGAATTATCGAACGACTCCGTTCATCCCCATACCCCGGCCGCCAAGCTCCACCATCGGCGTTTATCCAATTTGCCGGCCAGAAGGCATTACTCTCAATAGAAGCTAAGTAGAAGAACGAGGGGTGGAATCAGCCCAACGTCCCAATTGGACTAACATCCATATAAGACAAACATTCCGAGCAAAGCTGATCTATAAACGCGGCATTCACCTTCGCTCGGAAGTTAGTCGAATTAAAGACCATTCTGTCTTTCCATTAGATAATTCACCGACTCCCCCTGCGAAGCGAATGTCACGAAATTCAGTCTGGGCGTACGCGCGCGTGTCTGTAGTAAAATGAGGCGACGGCGACGAAGGTTCGGGGTGTTCGTAGAGGAAGACGTAGGCGAGTAGGAAGAGGAGCGCAGGAGGCAGTGGCTTCCGACCGAACATCCGAGCGAACGTTTTTCCCACCATCGCCTTCGCCGCGGTTCGTACTTGGCGGTACGCGGTGCCGAGCAATTATTGAAAAACGATTTGCCAGGCCGCAGAATATTCCGCAATTCCAGTATCGCTGATACATGCGGGCTTCGTTTCTGGCCGTGCCGCTCGTACCGAACAGACCGACCGATCGGCCAACCGGCAGGAGGCCACAATCCTCGACCGCCGGTCGTAAAACCTTTTAACGAGCCCGCGAGCGCACCGACACACATGCGAACCTACCGACAGCGGCCGCGTTCTTTTGTATCGCCCCACGCCAATCCCTGGAATTGACATCTTTAACGGCGCTAATACGTTTCGGCGCGGACGTGCCCGTCATTCGCGGCCCGACGCGCATCCCTTCGAATTAAAAAATGGTAAACGTTTGTACTTCCGACGCGGCGGCCAGCGCTGAATAGGGAATTGAACGTACCGACGCCGGGCGCCGACCGCGTCGTGCGGCGCGCATTCGATCGGGCGAGGCTAAATGAAAGCCAGGGCGAAAGGTTTCAGGGAAAACGGGCAGAACCGAAGCCGACGTCTAGCGTTGGCCGTGATATACGTTCCTGGCGAGGGAGCCGCTCGATGTTCGTTAAATAGCCGCCGCGCCAGTTAGGTTCATGGCACGCCGTTGTGCTCGAGCGCTTTTACAGGCAATCGATAAGTGTCGAGCGGGCGTAATGGAAATAATAAGACGATGTCAGGAGCGATAAGTTAATAACAAAGCGATTAGCGGTGTTCGAGAACGCTGAAAGCAACGTCGGACGCCGGCTTGCGCAACCAATCCCGGCCAACCTCGCGGCCCGCCGTTCTTATCCCATTATTTGCGTGAGAAGAATGTTACGTGTTTCACTTACGGCCGCGTATCAACGAGCCTCGGCCCGCCCGAGCGCCGAACATTAATTTATTATGCATACACGCTAATTCGTACCTTGGCCAGGCCGATATTCCCTTAACTCCATCCGCCATCGGGCCTTTAACCGGAAAAGCGAGTCCTGCGCGGCGGAAAAACGCACTCTTTGAGAGGACTTGATTACGGAGAGCCGGACGGGTAGGCAGGGCGACACTCGGTCAACAGGCCGTTAATCACGCGTGGCCGGTCAAACAAATCAACGAATGGGAGATTCGTATAAATCACGCTCGGCGAGTGGCGCGCAATCATCGATATACTCAATTTGACGAGTGCGAGGGCAACGGCGACGATTGTCGATACGGTCTCGATTCGGTCTCGATTCGGCGGGCAGAGTCGCAGCAGGCATTGCTACCTGGTCCTGGGGGGTGGGCGCATAGACGTGATCGACATGCCTGCGGATCACCTCTCTCCATTTCTCCGCTTCCCTCTCGCCGTCTCATTCGCGCCGCACGCGGCAGTATGCACGAGCGAACGTCTGGCATTTATGTGGGAAGGCGAATGGCAGCCCAGGAAGCAGCGATCGACGCTTCGACGGACGCTGCGCGCGCTCGCTCTGCCCGTAGGATGCGCGGAATGCCGGCGACCGCCCGAAATCCTTCGCCCTTTGTGAGATTAGCCGTGATAAGGGCGCCGAAATTCCCGATTAAGCGCGCGCACGCCCCACGAATTCCGCGCCGAGCGTAGCAGGCTCGCACGCACTGGTGCGAACGCCCCATTGACATTCACCACTTTTAGACGGAAACCAATTTCCACCGTTATTGCCTGCTTACGCACGATCGGCAACGCCCATGTTTCGGATGACTGTCGAAGGGCCTAACAGCGTAGCGGAAGGTAATAACTTGTTACACTGTTTAGTGCGAAGCCAGAGATCGTTAAAATTGACTTGGCGTAGGTGCAAAAGTTGAAATCAGCGACAGGCGGAAAGAGAGATAGCGCGAGAGAGCGCTCAGGGTCGATCTCGACTTCCGACAGGAGTGTGTGAACCATGCAGTTGTCCATGGGGACGTGTTTTATCGTTCGTTCTCTCCCTCGGCGCGTTTATACCACAGCCACTCGCTTCTTGAACGAGTGGATAAAATTAACCGCAACCGGCTCACCCTGTCCCACCTCTATCTTTCCCTACCCCCTCCCACCTCTTCATACCTTGCTCTCTCACTGTCGGCGGTGGTCATAAAATCGCCTGTCCCAGCCATCATACACTCGCGCCACGTCCTACGACACGATATGCATTGCCGTCGCGACCCGGTTCATCGGCCAGGATCGAGTCAATATATGTATTACGATTGCGGTCTGGGTTCTTCGCTCGCATCGACGAGATAGTGCCCCGCGGGCGAACACGTAAACGGCAGATATATGCGTTCGATCGGTATTGCTGCCTCCACCCTCGGACGCTTCTAACGTCGGTAATAAACTAACGTTTGTCCGAGCTAAGTGGATGTGCCCGATCCTTTCGACTCGCATCGCAACTCGCTCTGGCATTGTATCCGCCGTACGTGCATCCTCGTGCGCGGCTGGCCATTATGTTTCGCCGGACGAACCACGAAGAGGGCGGCTCGCCTTACCGTGATCCCTGGGACGGAAGTGGCGCACTTCCCCGATTTAAGAAAACGAGCAGACCGTATCGGCATTCGTCAGTGTCACGAGCAAGGGGGAGACGCGCCGCGGACGATGAAGTTTGCACGACATGAATACGCGCGGTGTGGGAATGAGCTGGATCGCACGGATTCGTCCATCGCGGATGACTAACCGTCCGCTTTTTTCCCTCCTCGCCTTAGCGAGAGGGAAGTGCGTGCCACGAAATACGCGAGAGGAATTTTGGCGGCGAATCTCGGAGGCGTAAGTGATGAATCGGGAGCCATTTCGTTAATTCCTCGTCGAACGTCGGGGTGAGAGAGGAATCAGTGGTAAGAGCGGAGAGTGGAGGAGATGGAGACGAAGAAGGGAAGGAAGGGAGAGGCGAGCGGCGGATTCTTGATAACTTATTTACCTGCTCCGCCTAGCAGTCGGACGGATGACGTCCATTTATCCGTTCCTCTTTCTCCCGGTGTCCCTTTTTCCATCCATCTCTGGGGAAATGCTCTTCTTGCAGCTAAACCCTCGTCGCTCACACCAATTTCTCCTGGCTGTAAAACCATTGCGCCCACCCCCCTCCGAGCCGCCGCCACCTGCACCCCCTTTCGAGGAGCCCCTCCGCCTCCTCTTACCTCTCCATTGTTTCACTCTCTTCTCCCGCCCGAGCAATTCCCCCTCCGCTCTCTCACCCACTTTCCGCGTTTACTTCTAAGCTTCCATCCTCCCTGACTTCGCGTCAAAGTAAATTCCACCCGACGGAATCTAATTCGAGCGTATTAGGTAATCTTAGTTGAACGGGGATCGGTAATCGACGAGGTGAGGGATCTATTTAAAAAACACGGCCATAGTTCGGGACAGTTTTTTGCAATGGCATTGAATTACGCTCGTCAAGCGAAGACTGGACCATGGTATCCCACTCTGCTCAACAAAACGTCGCGATCCGTTCGCGGAAAGATACTCGCGGACAGAAAGACGCTGCAAGGAATTTACGGTAACAACGGGAAGTGTAGTGGCATCGCCATTAGAAAATCGCGAGGCCGCTTCGCTTATCCTACCCCCGAGCCCCCTCAGCCCCGGCCGGCTACCCCTCTCTGCCTATTACGCGGGCCGTGAGTTACGCGCGAACAAAAGGAACGCGCAAGAATCCGGGGTGCAAGAGAAGGTCCGCCCGGGGCGCAGAAATTGCAGCGCGACACTCGCCATTTCCATTTCTCCTGCGCTTTTTCCCGGAGTCAAAAGTGAATGCCGCGTTCTGCTTTGTCAGGGCGGCCAGTGTCTGCTGCACGCTGAACCATTTCGTGCCGTGTGTGCTCGCCGTTGTACTCCCCGTCGTCGTTGTCGTCACAGTCGCAGCAGCGGTCGTCGTCGTCGTCGACGGAGTCGTAGTCGTCGTCCTGTTCCTCTTTCTCCCCCCTCGACCCCTCCTCTCGTCGCGTCGCAGTCGTCGTTGCCGGCACAAGTAGCAAAACTGTCAGCGGCAGGGAAGAAAAACACTTGCCATCTTCCCGAGACAAAAATAAAGCATCCACCGAAAAGAGGGAGAGACGGATAACGTTATATACGACAGAGTGCCCCGGTATCACGCTACGTTTCCTCCCACGTCAGAGATCGACGTCTCTTTTTCGACGTTTCTTGTTGCGCCTCCCCGACTTGGCACGGCATTCACTCACTCGACGCCGGGAGTAACGGAGAAAACGAGGACAGTCGGCCGCTCGAGGAGGACCGCCAGGCAGAAGGAGAGGAGCAGAGAGGAGGAGAGAGGGGTTAGGGTGAGAGAGGGAGATAGTGGACGAGTGAGCTGACCCTCGTTTTTCTTCTGGCCATCTTATTGCGGCTCATTACTGCACGCAGGATGTCCTCGGCATAAGACTCGGGGCCGAGCTCTCTGTGACTGGATACCAGGTGCCGCCTATGCTCGGATTCAGGATCGGCGCAATACATTATCCGCTCGGCGAGGAAGTGGCAAAAAGCGCGGCGGGATCGCTCGTTGTCAACTCTGTATCGGCGCGAGCTCTTACCGTCATAATCGAACGACGCCGCTCGGCCCGATACTCCTTTCCTCCATTGCCTTCTTCTTGCCAGGCTGCGCAGCACGATTCTCGCCGAGAATGCGCACTCGACTTACATTACGATCCGATGGAATTTCTTCATTACGTACTCGTACGTTTTGACGCTTCCCGTAAACGGAATGGCGACGATATCGATCGTTATCGGTCGGCGACTATTCTCGACCAGCGGCGAGGAGGCGAAGATTGCGCAATTTGGCCTGATGCGCGATATCGCTGATCATCGGTTCCCCGGCATTCTCGTGATCGAGGCGATGCATTAATTCGGCATAATGTCCGACGTGGAAGTAAGGCGAAGTGGCAGACTTAGAAATGGAAGCTGCCGTTAAAGTGAGTCATTAAACGGGCACGGCCCGTTATACCAATTAGCCGTAATGCGAGTTAAGTAGCCGAATAGCCTGAATTTATCTTGGAGCGACGAAAAGTGGCGACGACCGGCGCTCGGCGTCCCTCTCCGACGTGGCATACCCTCCTCCTCGAAGTAGCTGATAATCTTAACAAGGCACAAGCATCTCCGGACCCCTTCGAGCTCGCGGCCCGTCGTTGCGTGTGAACGATACGGCCGATAATTTGTCGAATTTACAGATAATTCGTACTCGCCCTCGTACACGAAAGAATCCGAAGATTCCGAAGATGCTATCTCGCCGACGGGCTACCAGAGACCGGCCATTCCCGGTCACCGTCCCTCGAATTGACACCTCGAACGTTCACGGCTGCCGAGACAGGACGTTGCCACTCGTATCTCTTCCTTAATTACGCGATGAATCCTGAAGTTCGCGGAGCGAGACCGCAAACGAGCGCTCTCGTTATCTTATCCCGCTCATGATTGCCGTGAGCCTCTATCTCGTCTCGAGGATCGGAAGGTAGCCGGACCGAATATCGGCCTGAACATCGCTGCAAACATCGTCTCGGACATCGTCTCGGACATCGTCTCGGACGTCGTCTCGAACATCGCTTCGGAACATCGGCATCGAGCATCGTTCCGAATATCGGGTTGCGCGGAAAAGGCCGAGAAGTCATTATCGCCGACGAACGAGCGGGTCCGGACGTTCCTACCCTCGGGATTTCCTTCGAGAGCCGCGCACGCATTATCGTCCCTCGGCAAACTCGCATTTAATGCCCCTCTCCCGCGAGTTATTGTCGCGCAAAATGTCCACCTCGGGTGTGCCCAGGCTCCCTCGATCGCGATCGGTCCCGAGCTCGGCGCGTTCCAGATAATGCGGCGCCACTGTGTTATTTACCATGTTTAAAGTGAGCAGCCGTCCCATTATACGACGGGGCACGAACACGTACGCGCGGGCGCACATAAGTGCACACAGGGCCGAGCCGCAGATTGCGGGCTCACACGGATAACGGCCATCTCGGACAATAAGGCATAAAAGGTGTAAGCGGTCTCGAAGATCATTGCCATACGAGCGGAGCGAAGGTAAGAGTCAAGCGGGCCAGAGCAAAGCTGGAGCAGACGCGAAGCTATCATTGCATCTCCTCATTACCATAACTAGTTCCTCCCCTTCGTCTCCGCCGTCCGTGCCTCTTAAACCTCCGCCCCCCTGCCTTGCCCTACCTTCCACTCCACCCTCCTTCATCATCCTTCTTCTTCTTCGCGTCCCTCCCTCCCTCTATCTCTCTCCCACTCCCTCCCTGTCTCGCTCTGTGCTCCTACTCTATCCACTTCTCAGTACTTCTCGTTCATCCTTCTGTCCTTCGGCCTCAATGCATCATTCCTGATACACATTCGCGCACACATAGACGGCAGCTCGAGGAAGGGAGACGAAGCGAAACGAGAACGCAGAAATGAAACTCGGATAGGGGTAGCGGGAGGGGGGGAGGATCCTGGAATCGCGCGGAGGATTCATCGAGTTTTTTCTAGGAGTAACTGTAATAACAGGCAGCAGCTGGATCTAGAAATATGGACGTTTGCCTTATGAGAGGAGACACGGAATCCGCAGAGGGAAAGGTGGAGTCGCGGGGGAATGGGGGGGGGGGGGGGGAGGGAAGGGGAGGAGGATAGAATCGAGTCGGCGGTGCGGAAAAATAGGTGAAGTCGGATTATTTCCATCGGAAACTTCGTCGCTGCGAAGTTCTGCTGTGAATTCAGGCGAGGGCTGCGTCGGAAGGCACGCGAGACTGTTGAAACGCGCGCACGGCAAAGAGAATATGCCCGAGCGTTGAACGGGGGAAACGGGTCCGAGGTGCGGCGAGGGGAGAGAGGGGAGGACAGTGTAAAAAGCAAATTAAATGTCTGTAATTTCGCGGAACTTCCGCGAAGTGTTTCACGCGACTACTGCGCGAGAACAATTGGCACTGCGACGACGTATCATCGCGGCACATCTCGCCGGCGAGAGTAGAAATGAGGCGGGATGAGGCGGGATGAGGAGGAATGAGGAGGAATGAGGCGAGATGAAGAGAGATGAGGAGAGATGAGGAAAGCGGGAGCACGTAACAATCCCCGTTGTCCCCGGCGGACTGGCAGAACTTGAAAGATCCCAGAAGGAGATCCGAGACTCTTCGGAAGCGACTGCAGCAACAGCTGGGCCCGGAGATATGGACGCTCTCCTTATAAGATGAAACCGACAGCGAGAGACAGAGCGAGTGAGGGAGAGAGAGAGAGAGAGAGTGGAGAATGAAGGGGATTGCCGCGAGAAAGGAGGAACGACGAAACGAAAGCGAAACGCTAAACGGGACGAGTCTTCGAGATACCGACCGCAGTAAGAATTGCTAATTCGATCGCTACCACAATTTCAAACAGGAACAAAGAGGCGAACAGTTTACGGTAGCATTAAACAGTAAATCCATCGGTTGCCGAGTGAATATCGTTTAGAATTCTAACGATTTTTATTGAGCCCGAGTTGGTTTTACAGCCTCCCGGCGAAAAAAGCCATTATACGACGACCGTCGCCGGCGTCTATTTTTGCCGATTCGGCGCCGATAAAATATGACGTCTCTCAATAGCACGGCATCGCGGGGATTATAGGTCCCGCCGGTCCGGACCTCGAAACAGCCCACCGAAGAGAATCTCCGAACCGGAGGACTGCATTCGCCTAACGCACATTCACAGGCGAGTGTTCTCATTCCCGGCCGATATTCGCTTTCCGATGCGCTGCCGGCGCTCGCCGCCGACATGAATCTTACAAAATGGGCGAATCCACGGGGGCCCAGGGGCCCGGACAAAAACGTGTCACGCACACGTTCCTTCGAAAGCGAGCGCGGCGGAGGCAGCGGTAGCCGGTTCCCGAAATCTTGATGCAACCGTACTCGTTTCGGCCGCTCTCGCTTCGGGGCCGATTATTAAAAGCCGTACGTAAATTCGACTCGCCGCAGGAAGCGACAATTACGTCTCGAGCCCGCTCGCCGCCGCGTACTCGTCCATTGACGCTGACAGGTTCGAGCGCTTCACTTTGTTGGAGAATCGTCGGGGATTTTGAGAGAACGCCGTTTGTCAATTAGTAAACACCGGTTGGGAGCGAAATAGGGACGAGGCTTCTATTGAAAGCTCGACTGCCTGTTGGAAGCTGGCTTCGACGGCTGGGCTAAGTCGGTATCCGTGTACGGCAGTGAATCCGACGTCGAAAAGGCGACTCGCGGATTCTAAATGCATTTGTGACGTAACAGCTGGGGGATTAAACGTCTGCGGCTTGCAATTGATCCGGAGCCTCCAGTTCCGCTGCTGGCTCCTCGTTTCTTTCGCAGCGATTCTCTCTGTCCTCCTCCACCATCGCCGTTCAAACCCCGGGGGAACGAGTGCTTACCGATCTTTGAAGACGGCCGACCACGCGTCCGCTATTTTCGTTTTGTCTCGAGTACGGTGGGCTCCCGGGAATTTCGATACAATGCAAGGCTCGCGGAAGAAGAACGGGGAGAAGGGTTGCGCGGGATTGAAGGAGGAGTGCGAGCGAGACGGAGGGAGAGAGAGAGAAAAGTGCATGGGCACTCGAAGGCTGACTCGGCAAAGTCGACTTTACAGTGGCGCTTGTTACGGGGCAGAGATATGGGACGACCGGGGCTGGCCTCTCCCCCCGCAATCCTTCTATATCTGTCGACTAAAACTAAGTCTCTATCTATCCGTTTCGTTGCTGGAACGACATCTTTCGGAGCTGCCCTCCCACCCGAGCGGCGCCGCTGTCCGGGCAACGTGTAAGCCAGTTTCGCCCCGAGGATTGCATTCTAAGCCGTGGTCGTTAAGAGCTGGCAGATTTGATCCTTTGTATTGTCCCCGCCACCTAAACGTCCTTCCCGCTATCTGTGACGGCCCTGAGAAAGACGTAGGGGGAAGGGAAACGGATGGACAAAAAGGGAGGTGGAGGGATAGTATCCACTTTCAGGTATTACTCCCGGTTTTACGGATAACGGAAATAACAGAAACAATTATTAAGGATTTTCTCGGCGCTGCTATCTCGTTCCGGGCGGAAGCGGGCTTTGAGGGATGGCGAGTGCGAGAGAGAGAGAGAGAGAGAACGAAAGCGAACGGGATGCGGGGCGGAAAAAATTGCTGGTCGAGGCGATGCAATAAATATATGTCCGTCCGACGGTTGAAATTCTTTGCCGGTAGATTAAGAGTATTATGGATCGCCCTCGCGGAAGATGGAAAGATAGGAAAAAGAGAATTTACGACGACACACGGTCTCCTGCGCTTTACATGCTGCTCGTGTGAGCGTGCTCGTGGCCGAGAGTGCAATTGCAAGCGTCCGTGTTATCGAATGTACCGCAGCGTCATGGTATGAAAGAGAACAGTGACTGCTGAGAACATCAACGCGGCTTGAGAGACGACGATTGAATCGGGCGAAACGGCTAATAGGAAAATCAGATGTTACGAACGTGATCTCGGTCACGGTTTACACGAGCATCCGCGTATGAAGTCTTCGCGGGCGATGACGATAAATCCTCGGCGGCGTGCTACGCTGAAAGGCCCAATAAACACGTCCTACGAGCGTACATCATCTGCGGTCTCGAGCCGATGCTTACGCTCGATGCTGACTCACGTTCCCTTGCCGCAATCGCACGCGCTCATCGGCAGCAAAGGAAACCCTAGTCCCGGATTCGGTCACCGTCACAATGAGAAAGTATGGCGGCTGTGACTCGCGACGCTCGTCACTTGAGGTCAACTCGAGTGGTCCGGTGTCAACACTCGTAAGATATGTGTGTCCGCTCGTTGACGCTTCGTCTGCGCTCCAACATCTGTCGGTATTTAGAGTGCCCTCTTAGCGAGTCGTCTCTGACTTATATCGACCTTGGTACTTCGAGTACTCGCCCGTAGAAATTTCACACGGCTCGCGATAGCTTGAAAGCGGAGAGGGTTGCTTTCCCGTCAGCCGCACACACTTGATGACAGTGAGATGTATATTTTTCCCGCTGTAGAGATCTATTTTATTTGATGAACGTTTATTTTATTCTTGCACAGAGCGTAGCTGGAAGAACGGTTTGGAGAGAAATTTAACATGGAAATTGAAACGTTCGTATATAAACCGGCGCTGTGGTACGACGCGGTAGGTACTTTAAATGTACGTATACGGGGTACATAAATCCACGAAACGAGTGCACGGGCTTCGAGACGCAACTGATCGGAAATCGGAAAGTGTGTACGGACAGGGAGACGAGAAAGATTAGGTGCCGGCAGTCGAGCTTGCAGGATATCGAAACGCTCGCCCGGCGGTCGTAAGTATTGAGGAAGTTTAAACGCGAAGTCGAACGATAAAATCGGGACGGTCGAGTGCGGATGCGAGACAAATCGTGGCTAATTGGCCGTGTAAAACGTCAAGAGCGCCCTGTACGTTAAGCCAGCGTGGATTGCCGAAACGCGTTCCCGAATTGGTACGTACTATCCTAAAGCATTCTCTCAGACAGGACGCGACAGCGAAACGAATTTCCAAAGACGGTGAAGGCATCTGGATACAATCTCGACAAGAAACGAACTTCTCTTTGGGCGCGTAATCAAATTGCGCTAGGAATATCTGCTTTAATTAAATTTGGCGCCGCGCTATTTCTGTCAGGGTATTCGATCCATTAATACCAATACCGCCAGTCCGTCGGCACTGCTTTCGGCGAGTTAGCGCAACATCAGCTGGAACGCGAAGTGGGTCGAAAGCATTAAATAAAGGATCGCGACGATTCGGTCGCTTTTACTTCTTTTAGTTAAAGAATTGCCCATTAGGAAGACACACTGTGCAGACGGGCCTGAAAGACAAAGCCCGTATCAGTAATTGGCTTAGCCACAACACGATCGATGAATCGTACTATCGTTCGTAGGAGCCGATGGAAGTTCAACCCAATTTAGCGGGCGCCAGTAACTTTCTCTGGATAGGGAAACCGCGTTTCGGCAAATCCACGTTCGATTCGACGCGACTTATCTGACGACAGCACTCAATTTCCAATAATTACGTATTAACGGGACTCGCCGCCTGTCAATGGACTCGCATTAAGACAGGATGAGTGCGAGTCGAAACAGTAGGACGTATTATTAAACTGTCGTGTTTTCGATGAGCGAGCGACGCGAAGGACGTGCCTGCCAGAGTGGACGTCTGTTAATTTTCTTGCATGCGGCTGATCGAATTAGAATCGAAACGAACGCAATGCCCGGGACTAATCGTTCGATATCTATGCCCGAGCGAGACAGCGGAATCTCGATTACGGGGATGATCGATCGACGCGAAATTACAGTTATTTATTGATAGATCGTATTTCACAGCTCAATAACTGCGCGCCCACGTGCCTAGGAATTTACATACTTATCGGATCAGTTGTCAGGGACGTATCAGCCGCTGATAACGGAGAATGAGAGAGGAGAGGCGGGGTGGGCGGTGGAGAGGGAGGGAGAGGAGACAGGCCGAGGCATATTTACGAGAGGCCCACGCAATTCGTGACAGCCGCAATCATTCGGCGCACATCGCGCACCCGCGTCGCGTCGATAACAAATCACGCGTAATTGTTATTTTATGCGACGCCCGATATACATCTTTGCCGCCCGATTCGTACTCCCGGCGCAATATGATTTAATAGAATATTTAACGGCGGAGAAACGGTATAAAATAATTTAGCGGTATGTAATTATCGCATTAAATTCCGTCGGCCGGCATTATTCATGCCGATTCGCTGAGGGCCGCTTAAACGATAACGCGCCGGTAATAATGCGTCCGCTGAAATTTTCAAATGAACATCTATGATTATTCTATCGGGCGGCCGCGTCGCCGTCGGTTAACAATCCGGACGCGCGCGCACGCTCTACATAAATGATGCCGCGCCAATGTAATCGTTTGATCATTACGGCAATCGATGGATCCCTTTCACGGCTCGATTCGAATCGTTCGAGGCACAGCCTCGAAATAACTGGGACAGGGATGGCGAGAAGTCCCTTAGACTAATTAACGAAACCGATCTTATCGGGCGTCGGCGACGACCTTAATGAGCAAAAACTCGCTCGATCAGGCGTCGAGAGCTATAGACAGAGAGAGACTACGGTGAGAAGGGGAGGGGGTAGATGGGGGACAAGGACGACGGGGGGGGGGGGCAGACTGGCAAGGATAAAGCGACCGGGAGAATTGTCCCGCTGAAAAGTTCGGACCACCCGATACAGCCCACGGAGGAGGTCAAAAGGCAATAATTTCGGTGGTCCCAACAGAGTACTCGTTCACGCCCCGCGTATGAGAGTTTTGACAGTATCGGTCCACCCATCAGAGTCCCCGGCGTGAAAGTAGCTTTGCCTTCGACGTGGCCGGGCGGGCAAGTCCGAGGAAGACAGCGATAACAGTGAGAGACCGGGACAGATATCCGGGCAGAGAATGAAAGTCGACGGACGAAAGCGATTGGAAACGAGAGCCGGCACCCGGGCGAGCATTATAATACCGATCTATATTCACGGAACGAGGTGCGATCCATCACCTGCCCACGAAGCTAGGCCCGGTCCCGTTCGGATATACATACCGTGGATCCACCTTACCTCCGTCGAGGCTTTGCCTCCCTTACCCTGCCCTTCCGCCTGCTCCTCTTATTGTTTCTCCGTGAGATTGGTTCCTCCGGCTCCCAAACCGGCCGTTACGATCTTTGGACCGAGGCGCAATTGGATGCAGCCGGCAGCGCGGGGCCGGGCACTATATCAGCGTAAAAGTTTACGACGACATAAAAATCGCCCCGCAATGCGGCGCGCACGCGGCAACGGTAGTGGCGACCCCGAAACGAGAAGATACGACGCTGACCGACCTGCGTTTACCACCCTCGCTCACCGTTTGTCGCCCTCTGACTCCGAACGTCCTTCCTTTTGCCCGTTCCGCTCGCCCAAGGACGATGCGCCATTTGACATTTGCCCGACGTTTGCCGCGTCAAACTCGATGTTTGCGCGAGTTCCGTCGTTCGCGTTCGAGTTTACATCCCGGACACGCTCCAGATTTCGTCTAACGTCCGTCATATCGCTCGGGTTCACCTGACGAAAGAAGCGGCAGCAGGTAATTCTCAGTGCACGTCTTCTCCCCCGAGAGGAAGAACCCTGCGAACCTGATGTCCAGATAGCTGACGCAGATACCGTGAGTGCAGAATTTTCAGACTCCCGGCTATATTTCATCCGAAGTGGCTGACACGTTTTAAAGCAGTCGTCGCGCGCTTTAGAATTCCATGAAGTCCTAATTGGAGAACACTGGTCCATTTTATCGCGCCTTGCCGAAGTGCCCTGCCGCCACGAGCAGCGTCGGTAATCACATCATTTATCATCCCGAATACCCCGATCATAATCGCGGCACCTTGCCCGACGGGCGAGGGAGCCGTCCTTTCCGGCGAATAGTTCGGCAGAGGAGAGAGCGCATAGCCCGACAATCTGTCCATCAGTACGTGGACGTTCTAATGACTTCGCTCTGATCTCTCCCGGCTCTCGGACGGTCCGTTTACCACCCACTCTCTCCGCCCCATCTCGGAGCCGGTCTCTCGCCACTATGCACGCAGACTGCGCACACGCTATGCCTGGGAGCTCATCTCGAATGCCGCGCAAGCGGCTTCTATTCTGACCCAGTAAGTAGCCAGTACCCGGGAACCGGCCCCAGGACCAGAATCAACTTACAGTAGATGCTCATCGCCGGAGAAGCTGATCTTCAGCCACGGCAATAGCACGCATTCGTTTCACCACAGATTTCTATTGCAACCGCGATTTGCATGTGTGACCCTTCCTTCTCCCATCCTACCTCCCGTCGTTCGTGAATGTGCGCGCGCGAGCGCTCTCGCGCCGTCACGCGTGTGTGCGCATCGCGCATGTATGCATAACGGCACACGTGCACTGTTTGCGAACAATGAGCGAGGGGAGCTGGAGAGGGGACACAGGTTTGGGTATAGGTGAAGTTCAAACAGTGCCGCGACAGCATTCACGAGAGCGTGCGTGCGCTCGTACGTGTGCCGAGGCACATAGGTACGTCTGTAACTGCATTTACGCTGAATCCTATTTACGTCGGGTAAAATCGCATTGGGGGGATCCTGTGGCAGGAGTGCCTTGGGAATAGTCTCCGCACAGTTATTCTCCCCCACCCCGTACTCCGATCGCCCAACGCCACCCCGCTGCCACCCTTCCGCCCATCGCCGGTCATGCCACCCTCTGGACGCCAACGATCCACCGACTATCCCGCTCCACCCCTGCTGGTCATCCCCTTCGTAGGTGCAGCGCAGTCATACGTGCATGCACCGCTAGCATTTTTACGCAAGAACACTGCAACGAACACTGCTGCCGCGCCGCAGTTTCGCATGGATCTGCCCCTTTTTTGTCGCTCTTCACACCCCCACCCTATCCCGACTCCCTTCGCCCCTCCCCTCTTCGACCCTGCTCACGCTCTTGCACCTTTTATTTTTTCGCTATTTTTCTTTTCTGTTTTCCTTCGCCGTTTTTCCCTACTCCCGCTTCGCCGTGCTGCTCTTTTTGCTTGGGAGCGAACTCGCGTGCGCGCGCGCGCGCACGTTCTCTCGCACTATCCGCCGCACACGTTGTACAGCCCGGTAAGCCGGGTATACTCCCGGTACATCGGTGATTTAAAGGCAGCCGTTAATTTCACACTTTCCCGGCAAAACCGAATATATCGGGCGAATAGATGGCCTTGCCGGACATTATTAAATTGGAGACGCCGCCGTTGCAGTAGGCGCGGAATACTTCCGGGGATGACGATTAATTACGGGCCTGGCTAATGAGCGCGCTCGCGCATGGGCGTCAAAGCCGTCCGAAGGACTGGACGGAAGTTGTGGGATGAGCTTTGACCGAGAAACGATGAATCGTACGTTGCGACGTTGTAATAAATGTAATACTCTTCAGCGGAAATGAAAAGGTAGACTCCGTCCAGCGTTACACTGGCAGATATTTGTCTGCAGCATATCGGTATTTCCGACAGCGACGGAACTTCATGTTTTATTTCCCAAGTTAATCCCAGTACTTTTCTATTATTTAACAATGCCTTCCTGTTGCACCAGACTTATTAATTCAGCTGGTTATTTGCCGTCAGCCCGCTCGCTTCTCCTCCTCTTCCTACCCTTCCTGTGCTTGTTTCCCCCTTCACTGCCGTCCTTCCCCACTCACTCACTCAACTTCTCTTTTCTCTCTCTCTCTCTCTCACTCAGTCACTCTTCCTCTTCCTCTCTCTATTTGGCGAACGCCACTACTAGCGCACTGCGACGTTATATTACTAAACATATCAGTTATTCAAGAACCATGCGTATATACTGAGCTACCGGCCAGGTCAAATCCCACTTCCTACAGTAAATCGCACTTCCTCCATAAAATTACATTCGCCCTCTGTTTGCGGTACAGGAAGCAGTACTAATGTTCGCCGAAGAGCCCAGACAGCTCTTTTGCTATCCTCTGTTTTTACACACGACAGGATGAGTCTGCATCTTTGTTGTCTATCATCCCCGGTACACTTTCCGACTGGGGGCAAACGTAATTCATCAAACCAGCTGGCCAAGATATTCCGGTAAATTTGCAAGTTCATCTGTCAGCTTCGAAGGGGGTGAAAACGAGCGCGGTCGCTCGATCCTCCAGTCGTTCGTCGTCGAACGACAAACAAAATGAAGCTGCGCGTATGTACATCCCGGGAGGATCGACTTCCGGCTCGGCACGGTTCCAAGAAAACACGTGGCAGGCGAAATACGGTAGGTGGAATGGGCGGGGCGGGCACCGGTTCCGATCTGCAAATTAGCCAGCGGCCGTGCATTGGATGGAAAAACGTCTGATTCCATCGACCGGGCTCGCAAGCCAAGCGGGCCATCGCGCAGTCCGTTGCAAAAACGATTTCGTTATCACGACCGCGGCTGACGTATACGCCCGAGTTCACCGAGCGACTGTGCCGGATCAGAAACTGCTGCTTTACACACCGCCAATTACACAATGCATGTCGCCACGGCCATTGCATATTGTCCGATAAAACGTAAATAATAGCGTTTACCGACGGCGGGACGGACGGACGGACGGACGGACGGACGGACGGACTGAACGGGAGATTTTGCCAACTTTTGTTAAACCCCGTTCAGCGGATTTGAATTACCGGCGCAACGCTGGAAGAGAGTGGAGAATCCGGACGAGCCGAGGGGGTGGCAAGGGGAGTGGGAGCCGGAGGGAGAGGAGGAAACGTGCCGTGTACTCGCGCCTCCGCATTTTTATCCACCCTCCTCCGCCACTCTCCCTCTCGTTCCACTCGTCTCATCCCCCGTCCCTCTGCCACCCTCTCGGCGCCACCGACCCATCCCCACAGTAGCCTACCCTATATATCCACCGCTCTTTTCCACCACTTTACTTGACTGCAGTGGCAAACCACCGAGGCACAATGCAGAATAGGAATTTCATCCTGCGCGAAGTACCGCGGCCTGCTCTTTTTTCCCTCCACCCCCCAACTCCAGGCCGACGTCGCGACTCTCCCTCTCTGTCTGGCAGCGGCAAATCCTGCCGCGCGCGCGTCCCGATCCCGGCGCAACGAGACTGCCGGCTGGTAGCTGGTTGCCGGTAGTTGGTCGCCGGTAGCTGGCTGACGGTAGCGAGCTCACCCCGGACCCGGTTGCAGCAGCCGGCGCGTCTGCGATTACATTCGACTGCGGCGTGCGAGCGCGTTCGCGGGCCCGAGCGAGTGAGCGACGAGTGCACTATAAAATTCAGAAATTAACCGCGGCGCAAGATCTCATTACCATTTTTACTCGAGCACGTACTACTGCGACTCTCGCTGCCCCCTCGAGTGGCTGAAATAACCGCGCTTTAGTCTCGAGCTTCTCGGATAGACAGGGACGATGCTCAGTTGCCTTTCTCCCGCCCCCGCCCCTCCCTATTCCTTCATCTCCAACCCCTTTCCCCTTTCCCCTTCCCCGCCTCCGCGGCGGAGAGACGCGAAATACGGAGCTTATGCATGGGCGGCGTATGCGGCCAGGGCGAGCGTGTGAGTAGGCGAGTCGGTAGGCAAGCAGTGCATACGTACGTGGCACGTAGCTACGTGGGGGAGTTGGAAGGCGCGTAGAGGCCGAAGCGGGACTGCATGCTCTCTACACTGATTTAGAGGTCGGAACTGTCCGTTCCCACCGCGCGTGAGGGACCGTAAATTCGTTGAACGATAATGACAGCTATATCCATTTCACCCCGCGCGCACGGGAATAATCTCAGAACAGGTATGGCGAGTCGCTGCCGCTAGTTCGCCTCCCGCCACGTTCTCCTCCCCCCCCCCCTCCCTCCCGCTCCGCACCTCGTCTCCCACAATTACTTCGCGACTGCCGCCCCGCGTAGATACGATCACGCGACTGATTTGCTTCTAGGATCGTGCCGACTCAAGATAGACTTCTCGCATCCGCAGCAACGGTGTCCTCCGAAGGCCGTGGCTGGCCCTTCTCGGAAGCAATAACGTACGACTATCGAGCGGCATCACCGCGAATTGCATACGCCTCGAATCGCCTCCTACCACGTACCACTGTACATCCTCGAGGTGGCTTCAGATTGGAAGGTGATACCTACGTTTTCCGAGATCGGCCATTTTCCGCGTACCAGGGCTATCCCGAGGTCGGCGGAGCCGGTCGGTCGGACGAAATCTGACGAGTCAGCGGACGATGAGTAGGACGAGGATGTGTCGAGTATCTGATAAGAGGGTCCGAGGTGCCGAACCGAGGGGAAGCGTTAAACCGAGCGAGACGAAGGAGAGCGCGCAGTCCGCGAAAACGGCTGCCCACAGCGACGAGTGGCCGTCGAAAGGTGTGCGTGTCGGTGCTCGTTTGCGGACGCGAATGAAAGAACGGACCGGCGAGGAGGACGTGCGCTCTCGGGCCAGGCCGAGCGTATCTGCGAGGACAAGGAGCGAGGAGAGAAGAGTGGCGCGGTCGTCGGGACGCCCGCGGCTGGTCTGGTTCTAAGATTATGATCATAACGAAAAAGCTTCTCGCTCCCATTGGCCCCGTCCACTCCTTCCTCGCCTCCTCCTTCTCGCGCCTCCCGTCCACGATCTTCCGAGCCGGCCAGTCTCCCGTCCTCGTCCCTCTCGCGCAGCTCGCCGTGTATGAGAACGTCCGGCGACGGCTGCATCGCATAGAGCATTGCGCGGCACGGCATGCATTATGGAACGAGCGGGCAACGATTCTACCGGAAAAATTGCGGACACGCGAGACGGACGCGATCTGCAGCTTGACTACCTACCCACCTACCTACCTAGCTACCTAGCAGGCTAGCTGGATGGCTGGATGGCTGGATGGCTGGATGGCTGGATGGCTGAGTACGTAGCCGCGAAGCGAGTATGTACGAGCGGCGCGGTTACGTGGAGGTACGTTCGTAGATATGTACCTACCTCCGTACCAAGCCACCACCACTCTCGGTCACCCCGGCCGGTAGTCGTCGGAGAAGATTGCTTTCCTATATTGCATCCCCCCGGTTACGACTGCTTTCCATTTTATAAGAAACGCGCGGCTCTCTATAATGTAGATGCGTCACACCCCCTTCGGCCCGATGCTGATAGCAACCAATCACGAGCGCACAAATAACGGTTCTATCTCCAGGGACGTATTGGCCGAAACATATCGGGCAAGGATGGCGAGAGAGGTGGAGTGTGGAATTCGAAACAGAATGAGGGAGAGAGAGAGAGAGAGAGAGACAGAACGATGTGAGGCGACATCGAGGCTGCAGCCTTCGCGATCGCTGATGTGATTATCAGGAAATAGAATGCGTTATGATGTAAAGGAATTCTCCTGACACTCCTGCACGTCCTTGCCTTCTAAATCTCATAAGAATGATATCCGAGGAAATAGAGCGTGACGATCATTGGGCGAGGGTATTAAGGCCGTGGGAATTGCGGCTGATCAAGTGTATAAAATTACTCGTAAGAGTACTCATCCCACCGGAGAGCTGCCTCGGAGAGCTTTGACGGAACGTGCATGAGGATGTAAATTGCACGGTGTCCCAAAAAGGTAAGATAGAGGAAATATTCAACAGAGGACGTGAAGCAGAGAAGAAGCACACGAACGTGCTCGGTACGCGCGTGTGGCATGCACACTTCCCGGGGTGTAGTTTGGTACGTCGGCTCGTTTGTACTACCCAGGAAGGTGCGCGACGAAAAAAAAAAAACTAAACTGACACCTATCCACCGTACGTCCCCGATGCTGTAAAGAAGCGGGCAAAGTGACGATGGGCGCGCCAGCGCTGATAAAAGAGAGAACGGCGTGTAATCCTTTTGCCGTCAGCTTTTTCGAAAAAGGTCTCGCGTCAACACGTGCGGCGAGCTGACGACGTTTTTGCGCGGTGCAAAATAAGCCACCCTGGACAGAGGACCTAAAATTAGCAGTAGCCCAAATAAAATTCCATTGACAGCGACTCGGTGCAATTTCAAGAGCCGTATGCTGAAAATGCGGGCGAAGAGTGAAAATTTTGCAGAAAATGGGAACGAGGTTGACCGAGGCTTTAACATCGAGTCCGGTCGATTTTATCAGTTCACCGTATGAACTGAGAGTCGGAGTGCTTGGCCTACCTCCGACGAACATTCGCCTCACTCGGTAACGAGAGTATTTAAGCGCAAATTACCGCGAATCATGCCACGGATGAGCAGCACGTGCTTCGAAAGTTAATAGTCCGCAGGAAGTCGACCGGTGAGTTCTATTATTTTTGCTGCTCGATCAGCGGCAAAATAGAAGGCCTAAGATGGCGCAGATGTGTAGGGGTGGGGAGGGGGCGTCGGACAAAATGACGAGAGAGGCTGCGTAATGACAGGCCGCTAGCTTCAGTTCGATATGATTGATAACTATCGAATGTACCGATCGAAACAAGAAACCCGTTACTTATCCCCGGAACGACTATGATTATGCACGTTTTCTCCCCTCCCACAAGCTCCTAACCAATGCCAGGGCCTATATAGTCATGCTAGGCGATGTATTCAGTGTAGCCGCACCGGATCGGTAGCATGAAAGCGATCCTAACTACTCTCGCGATCTGCCCATTTGAATAGATGAATACGGGCGAAGTAAAATGCTCGGAGCCGATCTCGCGCCGTTTTCCGCGCGTTCCACGCCAATACGGAAGATAAAAACGCGCCGGATCCCTTTCCGTGGATGAAGCTCGTTCCCCGGCTTTCCGTCTGCAAAGGTGCGCCACTCGCAACTCGTGTGCGGGCCTTTCTCAGGATCTCGAGGCAGTAGTTTGGTAGCGAGTCGCTTCTTTTAAACGATTCGAGCGGACGGTTGGAATTTTAAAGGGCACTCACCTGGAGATGAACTTGGCCGTTGTTATCGACCCAGCCGATGACCATGTCGGCCCCGACGCGGCCGTCATTCCTCGTGAAGCCGAGGCCGACGTAGCCCGGAGTCCTCACTTGGATCTCGAACGTTACATCCTTCTCGCCCGGCGTCCAGAGAACTAAGAAGTGATCGTCGAGGACGGCGCTGTGCTTCCACTCAATGGAGAGGACATTGCTGACGAGGAAAAAGAGGAGCGACGTGACCAGGGCCTTCATCTTTTCGCTACGATGTGCTTCAAAACATCTGCAACAAGAAGCAACGGCAAGGCATTAGAGAACGACGATCGGCCGTAAAAGCAGGGAGCGGAAATCTGACCGTTCGCTTTTTACGATCTGGAATTTGCGGCTGAAACACCTTGTAGCGTGTAACTTCGAGGCTCGAAGCAGCTTATTGTTAGTGAAGCGAACGCCTCCGCCGGACGGTGATAAAATACGGTCAACCCTACCTCGAAACTGTCGTCGGTAAATTCATTATGAAAATTCCCGTCACAATTTGGTGCCGAGAAAAACTGCGCACTAGGTCATTCGGCAGCTCTCCCGACGGATTATACCAGATGTCCGAGTGGCTTTTAGCCGCGACGAGAGATTTTCGGGTGCACCGAGAGCGGACGGAATCGGCGGCAGTAAAAATTGTCGCGACTGATATACATTAATGTATTACGAGTGCCGTGTAGCGCACTCTGGCAGCACGGAATAATGGCGGCGAGCGTACGCTCGTACGGACACATAGTTGTTGTGGAAGCGGGCAGCGGCCGGGAAATATGACCGCGAGCGAACCTCGTCCACTTTCGCACGTCGCTCGGCGGTGAGCCGAAAAACAAGAGTCAGGTATGCGCGCGGTGCGAGAGATCGCTTCGAACGCGTCCGGGACGCTCAATCTCGCGCCGTTAATCCGTCGGATCATTAATCTCGAACCGGACGACCGACGAGCAAGCCAATTCCGTCTCCTCCCCTCCCCCCTCCCATCGCTCGCGGCTCGCATCAGCGCTTAATCGAAGCGACATTTTCCGTCTCCTAGCAGCGAGGCCTCCTTAGCTCACGTTCGCAGACTACAGGACAATATTTTGCTTCAATACTTTTGCAGCCGTATGGGCCCGACAGAGTAGCTCTCCCATTATGTTCCCGGTAACGGTGTGCCGCTTCGCTCTTTAAAGCTGCGAACGACGGGTCCCGCACGACCCGGCACCGCCCGCGACGCCCTGTTCGTCCTCTCTGTGTACCCTGCGCGGCACATAAAGCGGCGTGCATCCGCTGTCGAGGGTCGAACGAGCTCGCTACGCATCCGCGCTTTATAGGAAGCGGCTCCTAGGTGCGAGAGCGGCCCGAAAGCAAGCCCCGGCATTTCGCTCGTTCGCAGCGCGAAATCGTATTAACCCCCTGCCGCTGCCCCCTCGCGCCAACCCCTTCTATCGGCCCAGCGGGGCCTTTGTTCCGTAAAAGAGGATAAAGAGGCAGGGCTGCTACCGGCGCCTGTGTGCGACACCTGCGTCACTCTGCGCGCGAGATCGAGTACGCGCGACCGGGAACGATAAAGGAATCATATCCGCGAGGGTCCGCCTCGAGTTTCAGGGCACGTCACGAACGGCGAGAGTGTGACTTCCGTTTGGCGGAGCGCGAAACGACTGCGACGACGAGGACGAAGACGAGACTCTGATATCTGCGCGCAGATTGAACGGGAAGACAGCGAGCCGCACGCCGAGTTACGATCGCTATTACGATCACGTATGCGTTCGTCCACCCCCTCCACCTCTCTTCCTCCCCTTCCCCCCTGTTCTCGACGCTCGTGGGCGGATGTTCCCTTCACTCCGTGCTTCCGTGCGGCGTTACGGCGTTAGAACGTCCGTCGTCGACCGCGCGAACGAGCTCACGGGTGAAACACAAAAAAAAAAAGAGCGCCCTAAGCCCTGAGAGAAAAAGGGGCTCAGCGCTCGGTTACGCGGGAAGCGCGGGAAAATTAAGTTTCCGGCTGATTGAATTCGCGGACAAAGGGAAATTTCTGTATCGTCGCACACGCGGATTAAAAAATGCAACCGGGCGCTGGTCGGCGAGGGCGGAGCGACGGAGGGGTGGGGTAGGAACGATGGCCAGGACCCCGGCATTTATTTCGCGCTTCCGACTATTGGCGAAAGCGCGAGTGAATCTGGGATGTAAAGGGATCAGCGCCGCGGCGGCTAACGCTCTCTGTGCGAGTATATTCGGTGATACATGGCGATGCCGCGGCTGGGAAGATACGAATTACAAATGAAACGAACAGATCGCGTTTCATATGCGATACCGGGAGCGCCATTTTCAGCCCAGGCAGCCCGCGCAACCCGTGCCACCTCGCACACCATGATTTCGCGCCATCGATTTTTCGAGGCAAAAAAGGAATTGACTTCTAAGGGCATTAATCAGCGACTGTCGAAGTGCAAAAGGCAAAAGCCGCATGTTCGCGCGCGTTGGCTTACACAGATGTCCGACAGTGAATCCATGCCCTGGCAATTGATTCTTTTTTTTATGCCCCCCGCTCTGCATGCATCGACGGCACGGTGTGAAATGCCCGCGCATTGAGCCGTGCTGAAAAAAGAGAACGAAGGTAATTGCTAAACGACGAACGCCGTTGACGAGGCGTCACCTCTGCGTTGGCTCATGTCTCGCGAATTAATGGAAGCTAAGGCAACCGCAACAGTTACAGAAGTCCTCTGTCTGTGACCGTATCTTCATTGCCGAGCGACCGAGAATCAACTGGACGTAAAATAAAGAGTGCCCTGTCAGTTTGATCACATTTCTATCCTGGGTATAGCCTAAATACAGTATTAAGTCATCACTTTGACCTCAGGAAACCAGATAGGATCGACTGCATAGCGAGCAAGCGATATGCCCGTCCTGGCCCTTCATCGAGAGTGTCGGTCATGCTCGGCTGACGTGACAATCAAGGTGTTAAAGGTTTCGGGCAATTGGCACGATCCCACCCTCGCGCCGTCCAAACACTCTCGCTCTCCGCGCGACGCGAGCGTTAGGAGAACTGTCAACTCGGAAGCAATCGATTCGATTAACAGTAACGCCAACGTGTAACGGGCGAGCGTGGTGATGCAAATTGAGAGAGGAACAGGACTGAAGGGGAGGGCGGTGGGGTGGAGATCGAAGTGTCCGATGAGTGGTAACGACGGTTGAACGAGTACAGTTTCGCGCGCAGCGGGGCCGATGACGGGCGGCGAGTATTCGCGCGAAGCGCGGGGGAGGGGCCTTCCGATGAGTGGAACTGAGCGCTTCATTGATTGACCGAGCCGGGAATGGTACTGCAACGACGCCGAATGCATTCGCGCGCGCGGTCACACACTCGAACACCGCGCCCGCGGCCTCGAACTTCCGGCAAGCTGAACTTTCGGGTGCTTCCGATCGGCGAGGAGATCGACGCGCTGTCCGCTGTCTCTGTTTGTCACCATTAAATGTGTGCGCACATTGCACTCGTCCCACCCCACTGCCCTCCCCAGGTTCTGCCGTGGAACCTCCCCGATCGTTCCAATTAACGCTGGCCAGGCGCTTGTAATACGCCGACGAGACGCTACCTTGCTCGGGCTCGACAATTTTATAACGTATTTCCATTATATAAAAACGTATGATATTGGATTATCGGCGGGCGAAAATCTGCATTTACGTGTTCTCCGCAGAGAGAGGGAGAGAGAGAGAGAAAGAAAGAGAGAAAGAGATAAAGAGTTGTAACGGGCAAAGGTGGGTCGCAATGCGCATGTTCTGCCTACTAACGCGATCGTCCCGAGGGCGATATTTGTTTTTCAATTTCGATAAGCGGCGTCGCCCGTGATCAGAATGGTCCGCGCAACCCCTGCGCGATCACTTTAATGCGCGCAATACAGCGCGGTGCGCCTGTTGACATAACCCGGCGATTCATCCTGCCACCCTCTTCCCCCCGCGGCGCCGAATGGCGGCGATGGTGGTGGAAACGTCGAATTTCAAAACGCTTAAATTCGGTTTACCGCGGTTGCGCGCGTCGACAAACTTTACGGATGTATTTTACGGGCATGGTTTACGTTCCGGAAAACGGCTGACATGTTAGCTTTGCGCTCGCGCAATTTTTTTCCACCGACCGTTCTCGCTCCTTTACTCTTACACCTTCCGGCTGCCCCCACCCCTCTCATTCCGCCATTTTAGCCACGGACACGATTTAATTTACCGCTACGCGCACTGTGTATTTAGGTCGATTTTGCTCCTCGCACGATATTCGGTTTGATCAATGCATAACTGCAAGTTCGACGAAGCAGCGTTCGGTCACGTGGCGCGGAACGATATCTCGTCGATCAACAGTGGCCGGCCGTGATTGCCGTGGATCTGGAAACGATCACTTCAATTAACGGCAACAACGCTTGTAATACGTCACGCGACGCGGCGCACAAATTGCCGTGACACATGGCCGACGCTGCTGCATTCGCGAAAATCATCGAACAAGCGCTTCGGTGAGTAGGCGCGTCGCTGATACCCGCGCCCGACCAAAAAGTGGCCGCTAAATTTATCGAACGGCATACGACATTTCGACGTCCCGCCCGCCCTCTGTCCATCGACCCCTACGAGCCGGCGAATTATTTCCGCCGACGCTCCGGGGATTGGCACGGTCGAGGTCTTACAAATTTTAGTGCTCAGACCTCCGTCCGAACGCTGTAAATAGTGCGGCGGGATCGAAATAACGATCAGCCATCAGTTGGCAAGACGGCAGATGATGCGGCGTGAATGTTTAAAGGTTTGCAGACGCTGCGAGAAAAGTGTGCGGTCAGGGAAGGCACGGGAAGAATGGTGGGGTTGCCTTTCGAAGCGAAATCGAGGCGGGTCAGCGCGCAGCCGCAGGAGTTTGGATCGCACCTATTTGTACCGATTTGTAACACCTCCGCTCGCGGCCCCTCCCTGGAGCTTTTCCATGACCACTCTCCCCTCTAGCGAACCTCTGCCCCCCTCTCCCCCCGCCGCTCTGCTCTCTCGAACCCCCGCGTTGTCGGATGCAATTTAAACGTTTTACGGCTCGGCCGCCCGCTAATCCGGGAGCGATCGATTTGATTAATGCAGACCGCCGTAACACGAAGCCAAATGATCCTCTATGATTCCTCGCGCGGCGATCGTGCCTCTGACGAAGGACAATACGCGGGACCCACATGGCTACCAAAGCGCAGGGAGACGACAGCGCGATAAGCGGCCGCTTACGAATGCAAATTGACCATTTTGTCTTGGCTCGTAAAAGGCAGCAGCGGCGGAGTGCGGATCCGATGCAAAATGCAGAAAGGCGCTTCCGCGCATTCCGCCCGGCCGACCATTGTCCTCCCATCGCCCCTCTGCATCCCTCCCCCCCCCCCCCCCCCTCGAACCCGCAGACCCCATACCATCCCCTTCCGTGGCGCCGAGCCGCTTTCTTTCCATTCTCCCTTCCTTCCTTCCTTCCTTCCTTCCTTCCCGACTCCCCGCTCGTGATTCCGAGGTTCGGCCACTCGCGGCAGGACTGCCAATCTCGGCGAGCGATCGATTCAATTAACAGTAACAGCGGTGTAATGCGGCCCGGACGCGAGGTGATGCATCGGCAGGAGCAGCTGTCGCGCGGCAACTCGAATCGCTCGACCGTACGGAGAAGCGTCAACTCAAATTGAGAGGACAGTGGGAGGCACACCCAAAGGGGACGGGCGTCGGGGTTGGCCATGCAGGGAGCCAGCGCAGGGCGGTGGGACTCTGCTACCTCCATCGGCGGGAGGAGAGAGGGGGTGACGCTCGTACCCGTCGTGTGTACAGTGCCGCGCGTCTGGCCGTGTGCGCCTCTCCGGCCGTATGCGTGCGTCAGTGGTGTGCGCTAGCTGCACCGTTACCACGGACGGGTTTGATTTGCGGCGTGTCGTTCAGTCGATTGCTCTCAAATTGCGTCCAGCACCGGTGGCATCAACCTGGAACGCGCTCTCCGTCCGTCCCTCTTGCCTCTCCCTCTGTTTTCCCTCCGCGAGTTCCACCCTCTCGATCCTCGTCCTCTCTACCTGTCCTCCTCACTCCGGCCGTCTCTCTGCTGGTTCTGCCTCCTTCCCGTCGACGCTTCCTAACCCCGACGCACCCGTCGATATGCCGCGTCAGAGAGTTCCTCCACCCTCACCATCCCGTCCCCCATCCTTCCACTTTTCCGCCGATTTACATTCGCGCCTCGTATGTCGGCCGCGACGTGCCGCTTTTCACTTCCCACTTCGCTGCTCGCCGATGAGCGCTCATCCCCGAGAGCGTCGACGGAAGCCGAGTTAGGGAAAAATAAATCAAGGAGTCGAGCCGACGAGCCAAGGCACTCTTCTAATTGTGACCCGCGCAAAGGCGCTTCTAGCGGAACTTGTCGAGCTACTACCCTTTGAAGAGCCGGTAAAGACGATCGATTGAGAGAAAAAAAAGCGAGCGGGCTATTAGGTAATTGCGTTCGGTACCCGCGCGGCCAATATCGTTGAGTGCGATTTATATTCCGAACGCCTCGCGATGCTTCCCTTGATTACGTATGCGGCCGCCGGCGCGATGATCGGCGCGTTAAACGTTTCGTTAATGCGTGTAGCGCGGACGCGCGAGTGGATCATAGAGGAGGGACGAATTTGTCAGGGTACAGCGCTTTTAATGTCCCCCGTCGCACTTGGTCCCGCCACTTCACCCCTCCACTTGAACCCGCGTCGTTCAATTACCGTGAACGATACGCCGAACGCAGTTTGTTCGGAACTACTTTAAAAGCGACGCGGCGGTCGACACTCGGTGTACCGCGTTTTTCAGCTAGAACGACGTTGTACCTACAACGATGTTGCAAGCCGAACCAACTGTTACGCCGATGCGCGCGGCGCGCGGCTGTGTCGAAATTACGGTGTACGTACATGCGCGCATACGGGGAGCCGGCGTACATTCAGGCCCGGGCATCGATTCGACCGATTCCCATACGAGTGCCAGCTATTTGTGGAAATTCGCGGAAGTCAAGTGTAATCAGACGATTCGGTGGTTCCGCTAAATGTTGACTATGCTTTGCGCGAAAGACTCGGCGGGAAAACATCTGACGTCTGGCACTCGCGCGCGCAGAGGCTTGCACGGCGACTAGACAGGGCAACCTTTGACGCGCCGTACTGGGAATAGGGAAAAAGAATCACGGCGGAGCCAGTGACCTATGCGGGCCGTGATCCGATAGGACACTCGCGTAGGTGATAGTTCGCGGTCGAATAATTACCGGGGGACGGTGCTGGCTGCGCACTGATAAAACAGAGTGAGGCAAATAGATGGATAGATAGAGCGAGGGGAAGAGAGACAGGCGACCGGACGAATTGGAGAAGAGGACAGCAATGCGAGCGGGTTCGGTGCCTCATGTAAAATTACGTTTCGGAATCCGATTATCGAGCTTTACACTTGGTGGTTTTCGTGAGCGTGTATGTGCGATAATTAAAAACACGCATTACAAGAGTTTCGCTTCGCAGAGAGAGGAAGAGAGAGAGAGAGAGAGAGAGAGAGAGAGAGCCGGCGGGCGAGCGCTCGTGGGAAGCAAACGGGAACTTGTGCAAAGCTGTAGAATATCAGGGCCGGAAGTTGTTTTCAAACTACTACATCATCCGCCCGGCCCCGTTGCTCTCCTTTTGTTTCGCTACCATCCTACGGTGCCGCCGCGCGGTAAGAAAGTTGCTCAGACCGTTCATTCGTATGCGCGAAATCTTCACCAGTTCGCGCGAAATCGCGCGGATGCACGGGCATATGTGAGGAACAATCGTAGGCGGCGAGTAAATAATTCACGAACGGCGCGACAAATGTCAGAAGTGAGAGTTGTCCCCGTTCCGTTGAAATACGTTGTCAGAAGTATACAGTAGCTAACGCTTCTTGCCTGAATCTCGGCAAACTATGCTTTGTAACAGTAGGATTCAACCGATTTCACGATGCACGAGGTGGCTGGTTAAAAAAGGAATTTTCAGTGTATATATTGCGAACGATAAGCGCAGTGCGCGGTCACTGCGCCGATATGCGCTTCTATCCATCACCCGGGTAAATGAAACGGCGTATCACATTAGATTACAATCGGAATCAGCCCGCTGAGAATTAACAATGAAATTATTCGATCATCATCCCGACGAGTATATGTACGCGAGCCAACCTCGTAAACATCCGCACCTGCGACCGGTCAACGAAATTTATAAACTGCCGGGTGTCATCAATTCGGACAACCTGCTTTACAACGCACCACCTTTTCATCGTTGACATGCGACATCCAAGCATCCGTCCGCGATCGCTCGGTCCGATTAACGTAAAAAAAAAAGTCCCGTACTACACGCGTCCGACAAATCTGACGCGTTCTAACGAGGACGAGCCTGACATCTAATTCCTGCGGATGACTCGGACAGATAACAGGAAAGTTGAACGTTAAACCCGGGGCAGGAGGAGAGGCGGCTCGTTAACTTTCCAGGCTCGACTAATTTCGGCCGCATTCTGTTCCCGCTTCTTTCGGCCGGGCCGCCCGGGATAGTATTCGGACACGCGTATCAAGAGCAAGGTGTCGAGGCCGAATTTTCGAAAGGAGCGTAGTAGGCGGTGGGTCAACGAACGTGTATCGGCCCGATGGAAGACACTTGAGCGTGGCCCGTTCATCCATCAACACCTGACACGCGGACACAAAAAAGGAAAAGGTTCCGTCGGGCGGCCGGGACCTCGAACGCTTCCACGCACCAATTAACGTCCATAAAATCGTTATACGCCGCCCCTGAGATGCCTGGAACACGACCCAAATTGCGTTCGCCTATCGTGACGGACGCGTGCTTGTAGACTAAACTCCTTTCGTCCACTCGAGTTACACGTCAGCGCCGACTCACGGAAAAGAACAATGTTCATGGTAATTACCAAAGCACGCTCGCTAAACGCCGATGATTATAGGCTTCACGGTATTGTTACCGAGAAAATACCCGTTGTTGACCTCGGCTATGATTATGTAGTTATTGCGCCGGCTATTGAACCGTATTTTTGGCCCCGGCGATACAGTTTTACATTGCGCGAGTTCGCCCGAGCGCGACGCGAAAACGTCAATTTATCACCCCCCCCCCCCCCTCCCTGCCCGCCCGACGGGGTTTATGATGACCTTTCGAGAAATAACGAGGGCGGCTTTTCACTTTCCCAATTTGCGTAATGAACGCGGCTGCCGAAGAAAAATTTACGCTAATGAAAAGCATATGTCCAATTCAAAAGACGAACTTAAGCGACGGTACCCGCGCGGTTGGCGCCCGAGTTGGAGGGGGTGGGACCGCGCTTTTGGAAGTGGATGACAGGGAGGGCGTTTAATGAAAAACGGCGGGGATAATCATTAACGATAATTATACGGCCGCGTCCGCGCTCGGTGACGAAAGTGCTCCGCGTGAATGATACTTCGAGCCCGACGGGCGACACGTAATCGCGTCGAACGAAGTTGCGGAATGTTCGATAATTTCGCACCATCGGTCGATGAATATTATATGCCCGTCGATAAGCGCACCCTTCCGACCCTCCCGCCTCGCCCTACCGCCGAAAGTCGGCCGAGCTAACGATCCAAATTACGTTATCGCGGTATTACCGTGATCCGAAACGTTTTAGCGAATTGAAACGGCCAACGGCATCGAGTGAATTTCATATCGGCCGATTCTCGCAAATATTGTCCGGCGCAAACCGACATATCGTAAAAATAGTTTCTTCCCCCGACAAATCGCGCCCGAATTTTGCGCCTAGCCCGGACGTGTGCAGCGATGGGGTAAATATTGATTAGGCAGACTGCGCCTTTTTTTCGTTCACGCTAATACCGACTACCAGAGTGGAAAGAGTGCCTATATAAAGTTAGCAGAAACTTCAATCTCTGACGCGGCGAGTTCAATTAATAAAATCGGTTGTAAAGATTGGGAAAAAATGGAGATTAGGCGAGTGGCTGTTAACAGCCGAATAGGACCAATTTCGCTGCGATAAATCGCGGGTGAACGAATAGCTCAGTAGGCTCATTGGAAACCGGTGGAAATTCTCGGAAAGCGGCGCGGGTCGCGTCAGCGTTATCAATTGATTCGAGCGCAGGCGGACGGCAGGCTAACTGAATAAATAAAGTTAATTTCCCGACCTGCGATCTGACCACTTGACTGTACTGACGACGCATGAAAAACGATTTCGCCGACCCCCGCCGGTGAACTTTCACGTAATCGCACATTGCGATATCGCGCGATCTGTCCGCAGGTAAGTACTACGCGCATGTGCATTACGTACCTACAACCTCCGACCACCGACCTCCCGAACTATTATGAGCCCGAAAGTCACGGTACCGACGTACACGGCGGTTCGCTACGTTAACTTAAAGCGCTAAAGCGAGCCGCATATATCACGGTCACGTTTATTAGTCGCATTGCTTATATAGGTGGACGTGCACAGATAAAGCATCCGCTAAAAATACAGACGCATTCGAGGTACGCCCGTCACGAGAGCGGGCCGACAACACAGAGAGCGCGTTCGCCGTACAAATTGCTGAAAGACACGTCACTTTATCGAGCCAGCGTCGACGTTAGCGGGCGAGGAACGAGTGGCCGCGGCTGATTCGAATAAATTAGCCCTTGGCGACGATTTTATCGCGGCCGTTCAATTTTTTAAGCACACCGCGACGCCTCGCCGTTTCGAGCTGCGGATCGGCGAGGGCAGAGTCGGTGAAAAAGTGATGACCGACCGATTCCTGAAAGCGTAATGAGAGCGCGGGGCGAGAATCGGGTGCGGAGAGTGCTCGGTTTACGCCGCCGTTGACTTCGGCTCGGATGCGCACCCAGTTGCATGAAGATGAAACGAGGTGCATTAGCCGGGCAGCGTGAAAATGCCATCAGATAGGAAAGTGTCCGTAGTTGGCCGGCTCGCCGCTCCCGAGCATGACCGTTACGACAAACTTAATGCTTCCGAGCGAAACAGCCCGATGAATACTTTATATCGGGACCGTAAAAACGACGCCCGCGAGTCGATGCAGCGCTGGCGACGTTAAAACTTTCATTGTTCCCGCAGTCGATCGGCGTTGACTTAATCGGCTCTGGAAATCCACGCTCGCGCAAAAACGCACGATCCCGGCGACGGGATCGGACTCTCGGAGGAGTGGAGCTTTAAGCTCGTGGGTTTCTACCGTGCTTTCCGGCTGTCTGTTCGTTCGCGAAAGCGAACGTTCGAGCAGCGTCCGATAGGAAATTCTTAGCTTTCGCTCGGACTAATAGACGAAAAATAAGAGATCCTCTTATCTCAGCTACCTGTCTTTCGTCCCACGTCGTGAGACGAAAACCCGGTAATTTCATTGTGCCGGCATTATGTGGCAGAGTGTTGGTGCTTCAGCCTGGGGCAGAATAAGTATAAAGGACAGCTTCCGTCGGGGAAAAGAAGGCGGGAAGTGAATTTGAAGGTGCTAAAAGTTATTTCGGTATAGAGAGCATTAAATTCCGAGGCGGAAGATGGGAAATGCGGTGTGTACGGTGGGTGAGTTGGCGAAGTCGGCTGGTAAATTGCGGTCGGGATCGAGTGGCGCGAGAGGATCCGCCGATCGGGAATAACAGTACGGGAAAGGTCGCGGAGGAGAGATAACTAAGGCGTGTCCTGTTTAAGAAGCGCGGGATTCTCGAGTCGCTCGGAAGCCGATAAGAGGATTCTCCGGCTGTGAGAGCAACCGGCTTCGTATACCGACAGGCGAAACGTCGACAATGTCGTCCGCCAACGAGGCGCTCTAACCAAGCGACCCACTTTGCCGCAGTTTTCCATTTTAAAAATGACCGGGGCGAATAACTTCTTCGCGAAATCGCGGTATTCATAATGTACTGAGTGTAAAGTTCGTGCGCTGCAAAAGCTAGAAAGGCGGCGAGGAGCGGAATGGAAACTGCGGTAGAAAGGAGGAGAAAGAATAAGGGAGAATGAGAGTGTGAGAGAGAGAGAGGGGGGGGGGGGAGAACGACAGGGAGAGAAAGAGAGGGGGGATAGGCGAAAGGGGGAGGGGAAGGGGAAAAGGTGGTACGGGAACGATGTTGCCTCGCTGAAGCAAGTAACACGAAAAGGAGGGGGGGGGGGGGGAGGCTGGGTGGAGGCAGAGTGAGTCGCGGGAAAAGGTAAACTTTCCAAGTTAAAAGTAACTCTGGGCGAAGAAAAAGGTGGGATCGCAGGAAACAAGGGGTGGAGATGATGTACGGGGCGTAGTCCGGAAGGGAGAGAAATCATCTCTCCGTGTACCTTCGCCGACTGCCGGCAGAACCCGAGGATTCGTTCGCGACGAGTTCACGCAACGGAATCAACGTAATTGAAGCGGCTCGCTCCTCGAGATAAGGTTTCCCGGCCTTTTTGTCAAACAATGGATGCTGAATCCCCAACGTTGGCAGTATCGCATTTCGCTGATTCAAACATTTCCGCCAGACGCTACAATGCCTCGCAGCGAATGACACATATTTACAGTAATTAAATCCGAGCAAACGAAAATGCCCCGAGCCATCCACGTTTCGTTCGAGGAACAAGATGGATCCTTTCAACCGAAACATAACGTCGCTTCTCAACATACACGGCGTGGAATTAAAAATCGGGCAGATGAGCGAGGGAAAATAATTGTTACCAGGGAAGGACAAGGACAGAGTAATACAATTCGACGCGTGAATATTCCTCCGCGGTGGAGGGCAAGGATCGTTCGTCAAGTCAAAGTGCCCCCCCACCCCTCCTTTCTTTTTCCTTCCTTCCTAATCACCTTCGACCCGACCTGCCCGCCCTCCGCCACTAATTGCAGCGCTTGCTCGATTAAGTTGGCAAAAAAATGTCGCTGCTAATTAACGCGGCTTCTCAAAAGCGCCCTGCCCGCTTGAGCCCTCTGTCGCCGCTTGCAAGCGCAAAGACGTCCTTCCAACAAGCTATTCCTCGCGAGAAAGCTCGGTATTTCGCTGACTTAAGATATTCGGTCCTGCTCGACTCTGGCACACGGTGGGCGTTTAATTACGTTCGCGCAGCGGACGCCGAATATAACTGGCTAATCGGCAAGGACTCTCGGCCATTCGAACAGCGCGAACGAGTCAATTGGCGAGTGCGTGTCCGATGCCTGTGACCCTTGTTCGACCACTATGTGACGTGGAAGCATCGGCTATGCATAATGGCTTGTTTAGTCGATGGGAAATGCGCCCGCGTGTCCGTCCGATCGTCCTGTGTTTGCCATCGCTGCGGGCTCATTAACAATGCAAATTTCGTGTTTTACGCCGCGTAATATGTTAAACCTTTATTATCTTACACCATCCTGCCCCGTAATAAGATTCAGCGCCGAATCATATATTGCCCACGACCACGTGTCCATATAGATCCGAACGTGTCGCGGGGCATAATTTACAAACTATGCCGTGACAACGTTTGCGTCAACCGACGCCATTGAATGCAGATCCACGTGGTCGCAGGAACCGCGTCGGCGAACATCAAATGGCCAGGGATTTGCATAAAAGTGAAGGACCGCGACGAAGACAAGGACGGCGAGTGACCGTAGAGCGAAGGTAAGAAATGAGAGGTGGCGACGCAAGTGGATATGGACGGCCGGGAGTGAACGGGAGTGGAAAGTGGTAGGCAAAGTGGTAGGCAAGAGTCGGCGCTGTCGGGGGAAGGAGTCGTTCGTGTCGGCTTGTACGTGGAGATTTCACGCATTTTCTTTTGCCTCAAGATCAGGTTGGCGACGCCGGCTAACGGGTGTACATACTCGCCAATATCCTCGCTCCCTCATCAACCCTCCCGCCGTTAACTTCCTCCGTCGCACGTACCGGCGTCGAATGAACCCGATAGATCGAGGTCAAAAATGTATGAGGCGTATAACGCGCGCATGCGAGAATACAGCGCGTTCGGAATGCATAATACATTGCGGTGGTCGAAGGAGGCAGAGTAGACGGGCCGACGGTCGTAGGAGAGAGGGATAATATATAACCGTCGTAACGTAAGCGTAAATATATTATGAGATAAGTCTCCAAACACGTTATCCCTTTAAAGTGAGGTCGCGGCTCCGGTAGGGTGGTTAAGGTACGGCTGAAAAAGAGCCCTTGGCCCGACTCGGAAAGACGCCCGGCCAGTGCCAGAAAGCGAAGGTGCGAATATTTGTCACGCTTCATCGATTTCAGAAGCTATTGACTCCCCGACGTTTATTTCGGCGACCTTACGTTTCTTCGTGACATTTCTTTGAGGACCCGAAAATTCTCATGCTGACACGATCGTTTCATGTATCATTCATCGAACTTCGCCGAGAGTCGTCCAAATTTTGAAGTTCCTCCGATCGCTCGATTGGGTCATAAATAAAGTCACAGTTTCAGATTGGAACTGCGGCTGAAGAATGTAACGCGCCGTTTGACGGCGAATGTCGACGAGCATGACTTTGCGGATCTCATTTTGGAAGGCATCCTGTGGCCAGTACCGAACTTCTTGTCTCACCCAGTCGCATAACTCGCAATGAAACCCTTACCTCCGCTCCCGGATCATTTCACTCGCCACGGAATCCTAAAGGTTAGCTCAGTTAACTTTCTTCCCTAATTTACATTCAACACGTTCTAAACTCGCGCGATGAATCTGCGCGTCGGAATTCTGTAATACGTCCCATTAAAGGGAGCGCCATTAAAAGAAGATGCCGAGTGCATTATCGCGCCACTGGCAACTGTCGCGATTATACCGACACGAAGAGCGCGCGGACGCGCCAACTATCCCCGGACGAGTATGTACGTCCAACTTTCGCGTAACGTCCGTTCTCAGAAGGCTCTCATCCGCGCAGTGGCCGCGATCATTGTTGAACGAACTCGCGCTATCCCACTCGGATTATGACACGTCGCACTCTTACGACCGTCGAAAGAGTATAGTCGAATAAAAAAAAGGAAGCATTTGTGTGAATATTAAACTTTATGTCCCGACCGTATAGGGTGGGAAAGTGTATCATCTATTTTCTGCTTCTCCCACAATTTTTTTAAAATCTAGTGGATAACAAAATTTGACAGAACTCAGACATTAATCCGCAACAGATATTGTATTTAACGTACAGTAACATTCTCAGCCTCGAGCGACTTGTAACGCCCAATCTAACAGACGTATGCATACCGCATAATTCTCCCGATTTTCCGCTTCGTTCGCGCCAGTGATATGAAACCCTATTGTTAGACAAATGCATAGCGCGCGCGTCGCCTTCTAAGGCTGGACTCCGATTGGCCGAGAACGTTCGCGCTGCCTCCTTCATATATCGCGCGTTACATACAGGTAGTGCCGCGGCGGCGCACATACCTTTTGTCATGCGAAGTCTCGCGCCGGGCTGACTCTCGCGTGTGTGCAACAGGGCCTATTGCGCACCTGCGTGAGCGGAAGTCGTCGATGCGCAAAGTTGCACGCACCGTCCGTCGACGACAGCCAGCGGGAGAGAAGGAAGGAGAAGGAGGAGGAAGACGAGAGAGACGGATGCGCGGGGTGAGCGAATCCGGCGAGATTTATAACCCACGATGCGCCGACGATAGGCGCGTAGCGCAACGCTGGCCTCAGTTATACATCGCGTACGAAATCCGCGAGACAATGGGGGTTGAAAAAAAGGACGTCTCGCGTCCTCTCTCGGTGATCTCGTCCCGTTCTCGCCGCAACGATTGCCACGTCGGCGAGCGTATCGCGTGTTACTCGCGGAAATGCATTATGCGCTGCACTTTTTCCATGGTCGGAGCCGTCGAGCGACGAGCGACAACGACAATAAGGATAATTGTCCGTTCGCACGGGTGTGTTGGTGACCCCGGGTTCGCGCCGCTTGTAACGACATCCGCGCGGTAATGACGATATTCGATCTCATTTCACGATACTGCCGCCGCGGTGAGAGAGTGCACGGCCACTGACATCCTCGCCTATGAATATTCCCGCGGCCGCGTCCAATAATAAACTGTATTATCGCATTATGGACTGGCGCGATAGCCGCTGAATATTAAGCCTGTCTTTATTCGTCTCGAGAGGAGGATGAACGGGCGATATCGGTGTTAGAAGAGAAATCGAGAGACGGGGAATGAGGCGCGAGACGGAGGTGGAAGAAAATTTCCTTTTTTTCCCCTTTCCCCTGCAGGAGGCACCATTCACGAGCCCATGGCGAGAATCACCCTCCAATGTAAATTCGCGACACGATTCTCAATATACCTCGTTGCGGGAAGCCGACTTTCTCCTTCCCTCTCGTCTGTGTCCCTTCGCTCTTTCATCCTCCCTCTCTCTCTCTCTCTCTCTCTCTTTCTCTCTCTTCCCCCGTTTCTCACCTCGACCGTTTTTCTTCGGGCAACTTCGATCGTGAGCAAATTAAATTAACGCCGAGTAAGAGCCCCGGAATCCGAGGCGGGATAATCGCGCTCCTGATTGTGGCGATTCATTTCGCAGGACTTCTTCCACCATTCAGCCACATCGAATGCGCTCAATGGGATTCTCATCATCGGCTTCCAATCGGTGCGCGCGATCGTGCCAACGTTTTAAATCTCAGCCCCCTCCCACCATTCGCCGCCGCTCCCAGTTCCCTACACGCTCTCTGACCATTCCGTTAATCCTTTATTCCGCTTCTCACCGCTGACATCCCAGACCGGTGGACAGTCTCGTTGACCGCATAAAGCCGAGCGTGCGTTAAGCCGGCACAGAACAGAAACGTCCGACGAAACGTACGGATAGGCACGCACGGCCACACGTTCACAGTTAGGCGTGCAAAGGTCGCCGCGAGCGGAGTGACGTGAAGGGTAGAAAAAGCGGAGAGGACGAGGGATCGACAGCGGCGACGGTCGCACGGAAAGTTACCCATTTGGCGGCAAATCGTGGATAATCCGGCGCTTAATTGTGGCGATTCGTTCAACGAACTTCGCTTCTTCGCTTCCACGAAACGGATCGGTTCAATGGTATTCTCATCATCGGATTCCGATCGCGCGCGGGAATCGTGGGATCGTCCGGCGTAACGAGGCAGATATCGAAGGGCAGTCGACAGGTTCCTTAACGACACACAAAAGGCGAACGGTACGCCGAGTTCCACGATGAAACGGCACCACCGTTACGGGACGCGGAGAGGTCGGAATTAATCGCGACGCTCTATTCAACGCTGCATTCGACGCGAGCAGAAGATATGATCGCCACGGCGCCGTGGTACGAACTTCGACTCCTTGGAGAGGACGGACGAGACGCGCGTCTTGAAACGGTAGCCACCGGCAGAAAGCTCAGACGGAGGATACCGTTCGTGACTCCGTTGCCGTGCGACAGACTCGGGCACGTCCGACGTAATAAAATAAGTCTCGCCGTCGGACGGCGAATCGGCCAACAACTTCGGCTGGCCTGCACGCAACGGCAATCGACGATTTCGTGAACGAACCACGAGAGGGAATCTGTATCGACCGGCAGCCTTGAAAGACCTCGGCAACGAGGCGAAACGTTCCGGTCCGCAATCTTATGCAACGCACGTGCGACTCGCGCGCATCGTACATGCACGTTATTAGACAGGCGGACGTAAGGAGACCTTACGGGCTTGAGGCGCAGGCTTACGTTTGGCGGCAATCGACGGTGGCCGGAGGCCAGGACTTCCTCTTGCCGGGAATCTTATTCTCACATGCTTCGGGACGAGTCGCGAATCGATAAATAACCGGAAGTCTCGCTCGAGGTGCGGACTTAGCGAGCGGACGAGGGTGAATATTATTGGCAGCGGTGGCGATATCTCTGAACAGCGACGATGGAGTCGACAAGTGCGATCGTCGGAGAGAGGGAGGAGGAAAAGGAGGAATAAGGGAGATGGACGGAAATGCAGTGCTTGCAGGGCAGAGATGAACGACGCTGAACGAGGTGGATCGGGAACGAGAAAATCGCGCGGTGCCGGACAGCGTTCTTGGCGCAAACGAATCACGTGTAATGAGGGATAAACCACAGACTGCCTTGCGCGCGAACCGACGAGTGGACGGACGAATGGACGGACGAATGGACGGGCGCATCGCTGCCTGAGGTGGTATGCTAGGCGGACAGCGATGGGGAAGAAGGAGGCGGGGATTGCCAGGAATTGGAAGACCGGGATGGTCGGAGTGCGAGAAGGAGCGAGAGGGTCGAGAATCAGCGCGTCGATATTCGTTGGGAATCATTCTCAACGAGGCGATCCAGGCGTGGATGCAAATGTGCGATATACGGCGGATCCGTGAGCTCGCCGGCGATAATGGGAATACGTGTTCCACATCGTTTGTATTATGGGAGGAGAGTCAGTCCGTTAGCCAGCGCTGACACCGGGAGCGGCCTGTCGTGGCTGCTTGTTGAACGAGAGGGATAATCGTGAGGATTCGTTGCAGCCTAGCCAATTCAATGGCCCGCGGGTTATTCAATCCACCCCCGCCGTCCCTACCCCCCCGGAACAACGTTTTAATTAGTTTTCTCTTTCACGCGAAGCGGCCTCTAGCCGCTCGTTTCTTTGTGCGTTAACAGCTCCGCCCGCGCTCTCCAGTTACTCGGCAAATGCATGATAAAGTAAAATGTATCACTTGGCGCTTTAACGGTGGCGTGCTCGGCGCAATAAAAATTATTAACGCGTATCCGTCTCGTTTTTCTTCCCCCTGGCCACTATTTTCTCGTTTTATTTTATATTTTTAGCGAAACAGAAATTTCGTGTAATTAAACAGCGAGCGGAGATCGTCGCGTTCGTTATTAATATTTCACCAGCGATGCTCGTATAACGAAAAGGTGTCAATCCGAATTATCATCGGACGCGCATTAAACGTTATGGGGCTTGTTAGTGTCGCGAGTTTCAGCCGACGAGCAGAGAGCGGAGAATTTGAGCGAGCCGCCCCTATCGGTCGCGGGATAATGTTATTTGCACAAAACGTTATCCGACCAGGTGGCTGTCTTTTATTTGCTGTCCTGCGCCGGCGGGAGGCGCGAGTTTATCCTGTGGCAAATATTTTCGAGTTCAGAATGTAACAATGGCCGTGTACCCGAGTGTCGAGAGTTATCGTAAACGAACGATGCTGCGCTCGAACGTTGGACGTGTCCCCTTGCGACGATGGGAAAAGCCTTTCGCTTCAGCGGCAGCGGACGGAAGTTTTCATGGCGGGATACGATGTAATCGGCGACTTTAATCCAAACGACGCGGAAAGTGATCAATCTTTTCTAGATGATCGAGGGCTTCCGCGCGATAATCCGCGCTCGAAGGAGCCTTAATTGAATTCGACGGACGGCGTGATAACGCGTACACCTGCATACCGCCTCCGGCTCAATTTCGACGCCAGGGAACAATCCGCGAACGCTTCCTCGGGTTACGAGCACGTCCACGCCCGCCAGGGCATCCACCTTCCCAGCGCATTATTGCCACCCGTCACGGTACGTCATTTTAACGTCAGCCTACCCGCGACGATTCATTACGCGATTGCTTGCATCGAATTTATGCGGAGCGTCGCGCAACGTTCGATGAAAGTCGGCATTGAATTAGGTGTAAGGCCGCGCCGACTCGCGGCGCTAGCATTTTTTCCCTGATGCGAATTGACGTACATTTGAAATGGCCGCCATCGCAATTGTCTCGCGGCGGATTTTTTCCCGCTGACACGTAAATGGCACCGGATGGCGAGAATCGAAGGGTGCCGCGCGCGAGATTATTTAAAAATCCGACGTTCACCGCCGCACTCCAAACGAATCCCGGGGGAGCGGCGTGTTTTTGTCAGAATTTACTGTCAATTTAAAAACTTAACGTCGCGGAATGTGCAATCGACCGGTTCTAAATGACTCGAGGCATTATTCCGACCCGACGCGATGCTCTCGTCCGGCGGCTCTCTGCAGTCGAAGAATTCCAGCGCTGTAATTCCATTGCGCACAGTTGTCCCAGTTCTCGCACATTCCCGCGCGAGATCGGAAATTCGATCGGTTTTCGGCATGGAATTGGAAAGTGACGATCCAATCCTATCAGGCCGCACGTTAGCCGAAGCAGCGGTCATTCTGCGCACGGCGAGCGATTATACGCAGTAGGGCATATTCATGAATGGCGGGCTGCTCGAAAAAAACAGCGCTATTCTTTTGCGCGGCGCGAAACGCACTGCGCAATCGGGCGACCCCATTCACGGCCGGCAGAATCAGGCTAATAAGAATGGATAGCAACGGGCGTGGATTTCTGAACTATTAACGGTTATGCTCCCCCCCTTTTTTCTTCATTCCACCTCTCGACAGGCCGGCGTACATTATCAGAGCCGGCGCTGACCGCGTCGGGTCGAAAATTATTCCGGCTTACCAGAGGATCTGTTACACCGTTCTCGGCGAGGCGCGGACGGAATTTTTCACGCTGAGATTTGTCCGAAGAGGTCGCGGTAAGAGCGAGGAGGTCACAGCGGAAGTTAAAATGTCGGGGCGATTTCAACATCCACTCTCGCATGTTATAATTTTCAAGCGGCGAAGCCCGCGCGGCCGTGAACCGCGAGGAGTTAATTAAAAGGACTTTAGACTTCGTACGGCGGGGAAGTTAATTAGCCGAAATAACGAGTTGATACGGAGTCAGGCGGGAGTCAGGCGGGAGTCAGGCGGGTGCGTCGATCGGGGCCCCGCTAATTTATCTACGAGCGCGGTATACCAATTACAAAACCACTTTATCCGTTCAATACTCGTATATAGATCGTAGCTAATCCGGCCTCTGCCTACCCAGGCGTCATTAAGGTATCGCTCGCAGGCGATTCTTGCCGAGCTACCGGCCTCGCTAAGAAGCAAAAAGAGGTGGCAAACTGGCCTGGCTCGATTACGTGGCGTCTCTTGCCCGATACGCGCACCCGATTACCGGCACACTCCGCGAAGAGAGAGAGAACTGTAATTATTTCAATTAGCATCGAAATTCGGCCCGCGGGCGCTTTCGCGGCGCTCGCCGGTTGCCGCGGGTAAACACACGTTATGACCGCGGAGAGATCCTCAAAGAGAGGACGAGAGAGAGAGAGAGAGAGAGAGAGAGGCGGGGGGGGGGCGAGTAGGAGATAGAGGGAGCAGTCACTCGCCACCGAGCCGCCGAAGGCGACATTAGCTTAATTGCTACGTAGGTAAGCGCGGCGCACTGACACAAACATTGGCTCGCGCTAGCGCACAAATTCGTCGACTGCCGCGAAAGTGCGCAACGAGCGGGAGTAGGACGGCAGTCTCTCTGTGCGGACACGTCGCCGTGTGCGTGTACCTGGCTAGACGCGCGCGGTCGCGTTAATCCGCACAATCTCGAAACACCGCGGCGGGAGAATGGTATTTCATCGTTCTACTTTAGAAAACGCTTTGCCGGCTGTATTTACCTGCTCGCGAAAAACATCCTCTTCGGATCCGTATCGCGCGTCAGGCGAGACCGAGTGCACGAACGCGTGCAGCGTGCATACGTATGACGCGCAGATAGATCGTGTGCGGCTCCATATATTTCAGCCTTACGTCTCTCGGCCGCACTGGCAGGCGTACGCCAACCCGTGCACAGCCTCGACGAGTTTCGCTTCTCTCTCTCTCTCTCTCTCTCTCTCTCTCTCTCTCTCTCTCTCTCTCTCTCCCCGTCTCTTCGTCCCTCCCGAGAAACGTTCTCTCGCTCAGCGGCGCTTCTCCTCGACGCCGGGGCATTATACACGCCAGCGGCAAACAGTACTCCCCGTAATTGTGTAAATCACCAGGAGCGTGACAAACAATCGTGCATGCCCATGCGGACGTACGATCCTCCGCCGACTCTTCTTTATCCTAATTGCGCGATGTACGGTAATGCTGTGGAAACGGCAAGCGTTGCCGGGAGGACGTCAACGAAAATTTGAGTTTGCCATGCGGAGATAGTTCGAGTTTGAGACACGGTCGCCGGTCCGAAATGAGGATTAGCGGGCGGACGGAATTCGAAGTTTCCGCGCGGACGAGTTTGCGCGCCGCGTCGCTTCGAAATGTCGCTGCCAGAAATACTCTCATGACCGATGCCTTCGGGCCAACCGGTCGAACTTCGGTCGTTACCATCCACGCGCCAAGAGCCTCTTTGATGTCGAGGGAGGTAGAGGACGGCGGCGGCTGTGGCGGTAGTGGCGTGCGGACTGAAGTCTGGAGCGTAAGGAACCTCGAAGAGAGAAAGAGAGAGAGAGAGAGAGAGAGAGAAGGGCGGTGAAGGGGAGAAAAGTACATCGACCGTAAAGACATCGCAAATCAACCGTAAGAACCGTACTGTACCCACCGGCATCTTCTCCCTCTTCCCCTACCCCCTCTTCCTCTCACTCTCTCTCTCTCACCCTCTCTCCCTGCCGATAATAGCGCCAGGCTCCTTTCCGTCTGATTATCGTGGACTTACGGCGGCGTGACTTATTAATTTGTTGCAGGGTAAAAGCGTCGCTCGGCGCCGTTTCTCGTCGTCGTTAGCCGACGTCTATATTCCGCTCCCGGGTCCTGGTAGTCGCCAATTCCAGAAAAGATTCAAATTAATGATTCACGTCGCGCATAATCGAATATCGTCAGACAGCCCGATATCCACATTCCCCGCGCGAACGTTTCCAATTCCCCAACGACGCTTTATCGTCGAACGAATCAATCGCGAGGAATTATTCAGGAAAATTCAGCGGGAGATCTTCATCTTCGGCCCGTCAGCCAGTGTGTATCTCGCGTCGGGAAGTACGAGCTCACGCCCGTCACGCCTCGTACGTACAAAAACACCATACATCACGTACACGCAACGTCGACCGTCGGGAAAGAAGACACCCAGCGACGGGCATCGCGAAGAATTGATTGATCAACGAGACGCTTTGCATGACGGGACCGTACGGGGTTAACGAGAAAAATAACGATGTCACACAAAACTCATCCTTCCCGAAAACTATACCTAATTTTATCTCGGATGCCATTCGATGCTTTAACCTTTTTTTAGTACATCTCTCTCTCTCTCTCTCTTTCTCTTTACTCTCTACATCTATCAAGCAGCTCGCGAGGCGCACCCGACGCTAGCGAGCGAATGAAAAAAGAGAGAGGAGAAAAAAAAATGAGTGCCGCGGGGAGGAAAAATGAGGTGGAAAAATATGTGATGTCGAAGCCGCGGGTATCGTGTTACACCGCATGAACCGTTATGCGTTTCATGTCGTACAGCCTGTACCATATTCTGATCGTGCCTTGTCATGGGGGTTTTGTGCTCGGGAAGTTGGCGTTTTATAGAGCCCCGGCACCGGGTTCTCTATGTAATAAAGCGGTACTTGTTTCTCCGACGGACATCTTTCTCTTTGCGCGGGGGTGTAGGAGGCAGAGCAAGGGAATCGAGAATGGAGGGGATCACTCCGGGCTTGTTCGTGCTCATTCGCCTTCTTTTACTGTTGCGCATCGCCGTACGATCGTGTGTTACCCGTATCGTGAGAGCGGCCTGCCTTCTTGCGCCGCTGAAAACGCATCGACGTATCGATGCGATGGGATAGCGCAGGATTGATCGAACCGGAAATTATAAATTCGATCCCGCGAACGCGTGCGCGAGATCGAACGAACATCCTCCCACTTTATTCGAAACCGTATACGCGTCTCTTATCGCGCCGCTAATAAATTACCGAAACTCTCCGAGTGTCGATGCAGAGCCATTTTTTCGAGCGAACGAGCGCAAATTCGTGCCGTGAGATTGCACTCGGAAGCTGGAGGCGATGAGCGTTTTTAGCATAGGCGGCGAACGTTTCGAGAGTGGGAACGGTTTGAGTGCGCAGTTTACGATTTGGGGGATGGGAAAAAGGTGGCAGGTAACGGGCCGGGCGACGAGTGACGGGGCGGTTGATAATAACGGGCCGCTTCGCGGAGAGGATAGGGAAATTACTAATAACCGTCTAGGTGCCAATAACCGGCGCAACTTTACTCACCTCGCGGACGATGATCGTGAAATTTCCCGACGATATACCGGCGCGACGACGTGCGCACTCGCCAGCCAATGTCGGCCGGCAGAATGCGAGGTACGCATAACGCGCAGACATTCGGAGAACGCATCCTCCGTTACGTTCCATAAAAGCTTTAATCCATAATACCGCCTGGCGGAGGATATCGGTTACGAGCGAAGTCTAACGAGGCCGGGACCGAACTAAAACGTACTTCCCACTGAAACTGGAAACGTGACGCAAAAAGCTCGGCGCTCCGAGTGCATCACTTCCGTACGAAATGAAGCTAGACGTTGGAGCGAGAAATTTGGAGAGAGAGTCTTCCAGGTGTTCCGCGTACGCTGCGACATTAAATTAGACTCTGTCGCACGTCGCTCGTGCTTTTATTCAGAAGCGGGAGAACGAACGGTCGATCGGACGTCGGTATAACGAGCGATTTACATTCGAAATCGGAATGGCACATCGAACGAGTATTATTGGTGGTACGCCGCCGCTGCTAATCCCTCGGGCCATGTTGCCGGGACGTGAAAATCGCAAGCTGCCGATTACGATAGCAGGCTATTCGTACCGTACGCGAGAGGCGAGAGAAAAGAAGCGGTCGCTGGGCGAAAGTGAGAAAAAGGGAGGCAGGCAAAAAGAGGGACAGGAAAAAGAGAGCGGTCGGGACGAGAGAAATGGAGGGGAGGAACGGGGGAGAGGGAAAAAAGCGGTGGAAAAAAGGGGAAAATCATGACCCCGGGGCTGCGATAGCAATTTTATACGTATCATTCTGTCACTATCCTGCAGGACGAGCTTCGGCGAACGGGAGGGGGAGGGCGTCATATCGAAGAATCGCGATGCGAGCGTGCGGATAGCTATCGTCGCAAAACACGATTCTGCGCAACGAAGCCCGGAGCCTCGACTCTCGCTAACGCCGACGTGCGACGCGGTCGTTAATCATTATTAAAATACGATGATCCCGCGAAATTCGCGTAGGACGCCCTGCCTCGGTCAACGATCGGGAGTGAGCTTTAGCCAGGAAGTCCCGCACTCCCGTCGAAAAGTTCGCCGCGAGGAGCGAGGGGCGATTAAGTTGTCGCATTTGATATTTCTGGTTTCTATTATCAGGGCGGCAGCGAGGGCCTCTGACGTGGAAATCCATTCGCCGGGGACTGCTACGATGCCAGGCAATGTAACGTGACAGCGAAGTCGCTACGATTACCCCATCACGGTATTAATCTCCGTACGACCGTCGTATTCCAAAGGAACCCCCTTACAGCGCTACGTATTCCAATCTTACCCTCCGACTCGGGCGGGGGCATTACTATTACGACTTTGTCCATTACCCGTTAATCCTGGCGTCCTTAAGACGAGCGCGGGCGCGTACGGCGCGCGTTTAAAAGCATATTTCAGTCTCTCGTTGCCAGAACGCGAAACGTCCGCCGCGCGTAATGAACATTTCATTTCTGACGACCTATGTAACGCGTACCGGTGGCCCGCGCTCATTTCGGTCCCTGCTGCGTCAGTGTAATTGCGCGCGTACACTTTCGGGCACGTACGCGCGCTTGATATTAATAACGAATATCCCATTAACGCGTTATTTCTACGCTCCGCGAAATCTACTATTATTCCGAGCGCGCGCGTAGACATTTAATTACGATGCCGGCCGAATTGGCAGCGCTCCATCGAAATTCACCCTCCTCCCCTGCCCACCCTTTCCTCTTCCCCGTTCACCCTCGGACGGAAATTCGCTATGATCGCGATAAAAAAGGATGATGGAGATGTTTCTCGAGAGAGGGGGAGAGAGAGAGAGTGCGAGAGAGAGCAAACAGGCAGGGCCGAGTTGATCGATCGTAAGTTCTCGTGGAAACGAGCTTTTTGCCGCTCGAACGCGATGTCTTTTCTCACGCGCAGCGCCGCTCGTGCGAGACGAAGGTCGTTCGTGGATTAAAAGCCGGACGTTTCGGTACGTATGCGCTGCGGGCCCCACGGATAACCGATAATCCCGCAATAACTATAAACTTCCGCGGAAGTCCGTATGACGCCCCGGCGCGGTCCGCCGCTATCCTTTTTTCGGCCACGAAATACGTGAAAATCGTTCGGAACGCGTCCAGCCTGCCACCCGCTGCCCAACCTCTTCGTCCCTCTCGACGACAAACGGCTCTTTGCTCGGCCAACGTCGGCCTCGAACGATGGCCGCACCCCCCTGACAATATTTATGTCCCCGCACACGAGCCTCTTACGCCTTCAGCAATTATCTGCCGTCCGAAATTGGGACAAAACGCGAGAGCGGCGAGCACCGTCGGTCGCCGCTAATTCATTTTACTCCTCCAACCCCGGCCAATTTCTGCCCCTTCGCGGAAACCCAATTACACCGAGTCTGGCCGTATATATAGAGACGATCGGCCGGCCGGCGGAGTGGTAGAGAATGGGGAGTGAAAAGGCGAAGGACAGGCGTTGGCGGAAGAAAGATGGCGTGGCCGCAGTGGGGGAGCGAGAGAAAGGGATCGCCGCGCGGAATAAGAGAATAATCAAGGGGGATGACAGCGACAACGGGCAGCAGGAGAAAAGGGATTTCCCGAAGAAACTGATGACGGCGGAGGGCCGAGGGCGCGGATTATCCGTCGCTGCCGCTGCCGCGGCCCGTGGCGCTCTAATTAATCGCATTTCACTGCGGGGTAGATGGCTCAGCGTGAAGCGAGAGACCAGCAGCCGCGGAGAAGCCACTTAGAGCGATCCTCAAAGTCTGCGCCCAGTATCGTCGGCGCATTAGGGTGCGCCGCGCGCCGTGCGCCGCGTAACACGCAACTCCGCGGAATTTCGCCTTCGAGGCAGTAGCAGCAACATGCACCAGCAGTACCAGCACCAGCAGCAGCACTCAGCTCGCCAACGCTTCTATGTTCCTCTGCTGTACTCCACGCTACAACGAAGACGACGACTACGGCCACGACCGAGACAACGGGATGCTGCGAGAAGATGCATCCATCTACCTCTCTCCATCGCCTGCCTTACCCATCTTTTGTGTTGTCATATCTAATTAGGCGAGGTATTGCCAGGGCACGCGGCTGATATTCGCTCCCCGAGCTCACTCGGTGCCCTAGAAATTTCCGTCCCTGGAGGGTGGCTGGCGCATCGGCGCAGCGCCGTAAGTGAATTTCCATCAAAGTCGTTCCTTGAGTGACTGCTGAAACACGCTTGCCGAAGGGTCGGCCGGAAGATTTTCAGAACAACGATCGACATGCGCCCGCTACCGGCGACAGAGGCGGCCGGGAGAAAGAGCTTTGATGCGAGCTCGTTGACATCGACGCGTAAATCTTTCCGGGCGGGGTAGTTTCGAGCGCGATATTTTCTCGACGGTACACCCTGCGCCAGGGGGTAGAGGTGGGGGTAGAGGGGGGCGTCGGCGAGAATGAAAGGTCGCACGCGCATTCGCGCCACGATGATTCACGCACTCCGCGGCAAAGTACTTTCCGCGCTGTGTACCGGACTACGTGCCGGCGTGTAGTCCGGGCGCCTCGCTACACAGTGCCGGACAGTGATAAATGGTAATCTATTTTGCGCCGAGGCACGCGTCGGTGATTTCTCACGAAAATTTTCGTGGCTACCGGAGATCAGTCGCCCACGCGATGCACGAAACCACCTTTCGTGCTCCAATATTGAGACGTTGCCCCCATCGCGGAAGGCAAGGTGCGCGCGCGCGCGCGCGCTCCCTTCTCTTGTTATATCGTACCATCTCGAAAATGCCTTCGGTGCAATATCTCTCCCCGCACGAGGAAGGGGAGAGTGAGTGAGAGAGAGAGAGAGAGAGAGAGAGAGAGAAGACTCTCTATTCCGTCCCGACGTTAATATCGTCTTTCGGGGTAAGGAAAAAGTGGCCGATCGAGGGCCCGATCATGCAATGCTCAGCCACGCGAGCCGACGCTCATGCTTCCTAGGCGCAATCAAGAATCATTTACACTCGCCGGTCAAGCGTCGTGAGTCGGGCTAACCTCCCCGGTAATTGGCTCGTGTTTCAATTACTTGTGTGCGGATTGTCATTATCTCGAGGAAAGCGACGGGGCACGTGCTGCGCAGAGCCGCGCGCACAGCATTGTTTCGACAAAACGAGCACGTTAAATCGAACGCTCATAAAGCCGTTCGCCGTAACATTAATGAGTCCGAAAGGATTAACGAGGCCGTCGAGCAGTCGAAATAATTTATTTAATTCGCGAGACGATATAACGAGGTGGAGCAACCGATTCGCCCGCTCGGCATCGTGCATTATGGCTAGTTAGCCGGGGCGTGTATACAATATATGTGCCTGTACGGACGCGGGCGCACACGTGAGCCGCCGGGGCCATTACTCGTTTCATTAGAAGCAATTGGACGAGGAGTAAGAAAGCCGCGGCAACGAGCTTTTACCTGGCGGAAGTACTTCGTTAACGCCTCTCGCGCGCCCAGAGGATTCTCCTCGCGAGGAAGACTGCCACGCCGACCCCTGGCCCGTCGCGCGGCTTGACAATATTTCTTTACAAAATACTCCTGGAGGATCCTGCGGTCTAGCTCAAACAACGGACGCCGGACCCGCGAGACCGTCCAGGGACAACTCTCCAAGATTGTATGCAGCGTCACGCCGTGAATTCCACTCGCTTTGCCCGTGAAACACGCATTTTCCTCACACGAGCTCCGGGCTCTTTTGTGAGCGAACGGCGTGTACACACATATTCACGCACGCTGGCGGTGGAGCGCGCACACGGACGGTCGATCGTCTCTACGCAAACGCAGCCAGCTAGCCAGCCAGCCAGCAGCAGACGCAGACAGGCACGTAGGTATACGGCGATGCATTCACCGGCAGAGTCCAGGCAGAGAGGGATACGGCGACAAATCATTGTCATATCCATGAAGTAAAATCAATATTTGACGCCGACTGATGTATGTACACACGGGCGATCCCGGCGAATGTAATTCCTGCGGCTTAGACGAGTTCATGCACGGGGAAATTCCCACAGCGCTGTCAGCTGTAGGGAGCTCAAGCCTCGAGACGACAGTGAGAAAAGACGAGAAAAAGGAAGGGAAGGAAGAGGAGGGGGAACAAGACTGCGACGTCGTCGACGACGACGGCGACGACGACGGCGACGACGACGACGACTCGCACACGACCGTCTCTGTTAAAATTGAATCGACCCTCGTAGATGCGGAATAATTTCGCGGCAAGCGCGCGAATGCGAAAATCTCTGCGAGGCAGACTTTATTGTCGGCAACATTATCGCCTGACAAAGGCGACGCCTCGCGGTAACGTCACCACTGTCAGCGTCCCTGGCAGCGGCCCTGGCAGCGGCCCTGGCAGCGGAACGCGCGAGAACGCGGTTACCCGCAATCGTGAATTATGAACAATGCGAAGTGCATTCGCCTCGATCGCGAAATAATTACGACTGGCCCTCGCGCGCGACCGATATCAAATAAGTGGCATTCAATATGCTCGCTCTGTAATTAATTCCGCGAATTCTTCGTAATGTATCAAATTAATGATCGCCGATTCCGACGTGACGGGGACGTAAATTGCGATGAAATTCGGAATGAAATTCGCGCTGACCTCTTCGAGTCTCCTGCCCTCCGATAAATTCCATTATTTATACGAGACGGCGGAAGCGGCCGACTCTCGGCTAAACAAATGTATCTACTTAGAGTTTGATTAATATAAAAGACTGAAAGTGCCTGAATCTATTTTAGCCCCGGGGCTGAGCGTACTCCATCTCACGCGAACCCGGTAGTGTCTGCTTCGAGCGTGAACGGAGGACCCGCGGAGGAAAGCTGTTCGCTCGATCTTCCTCCGTCGATGGAGGTTCAACGGACAGATAGGTTACGATCTTAGGCGAGAGGAGGACGGAGCGATCGACGGATACGTGCAGTCACGATCCGAGAGAGAAGGCCGGAGGGTGGAAAAGACGGAGAAGAGAAAACGTGGAAGCGAGCATCTACGGCAGAATGAAATCGTCGAATGAGTAGGAAATCTACTGAGGGTGGATGAGGGGGTGGGGTCGCGCCAAAAGGGTGGCCAAAGAGTGGAAACGAGCGCCGCAGATATTTCACCGCTGAAGTTCGTCAGTCAGCGTAATTCTTGAACAAAGAGAGTCGATCCGTCAGGGTGGCAGCGGCGGGAGAGGGGCGGGTAGAGAGGGCAGGGAGGGGGCTAGGTATATTGCGGCTCACACATAACCCGATTTTCCGCGCCCTCGACCTCGCGTCCCGATTATGAACTCTCCGGCGCGATGATATTTAGTGCCTTTGTCGGGCGTCGCGACGACGCATTCAATGGCGCGACGCCGTGTCCCGAAACGGCGTCTCGGCAATCGAAACGAACGCGGATCGGTCTTTGCTTACGTGAGTAGAAAGGGGATGGAAGTAAGGAACGAGAGAACGGGACAGTGAGGCGGAGAGAGGGAGAGAGAGAGAGAGAGAGAGAGAGGCAGACGGAAATTGAGGGAGTCTGGATTTGCTGCTTTTGCGTCCGCTCGCTTTTACGCAATCTCGTTATGCGAATGAAGGGAGGCTGAGTGACGGCAGTCGTCGGTCGCATAACGGTACGTCATAAAGAACGATGTCTTGAAGGAAGAATCGAGACGCTAATTAAAGGAACATGACGACGGTCACGCATCAATATTCAGCTACCTCGCCGATGTCGCCGACGGGATGAACTTGATAACGAGACGAATCGTCGTGAAACGCGCTTTTCTAATTTCCACGCTAAAACTAGCCGTGACGACGTCTTCCTTAAAAGCCGCGTAAACTCGGCGAAAGCGTTACTGTGGCAAACGGTAGCGTAACACCGGCAACCTGTTTCGGGGCAAACTTCTTTTCTTCCTTTCCCACCTCCCTCTCTCTCTCTCTTTCTTTCTCTCTTCCAACCTGTTAACTCGATGTTCCACGCCTCGAAACGAGAAAATTAACTGTTGCTCCTCGAATTCGCTGACCGTTATAGAACATAGGTAGGTATCGATGAGCACGAGCGAACTTGTTGTCGAGTGCGAAAACAGGCGAGAAGAGGTGAGCTCGCCTAATGGACGGCGGAGCTAAAAACCGCAGGATGCAGGAAACATCGGGACGATAGTAGTCCTTGTTAACTGTATCGACGCCTGCGCCCAGGCGATACGGCCACAGATATCAATCTATCCCTTTAGCCCCTATTGAAGGCCCGTAATCGATATTCATCATTACATACTCCTCTAGCCATTGAATTACGTCAGATGCGAGTGCAGATATAAACGCCTAAATAATGAAATACTGCCAAAGGAGAAGCTAGATTTTCTACGAGGATGCTATTACCAGCGAACGGGAAGCGGAACGTTCGACAACGGCATCGATGTTTATGCTAACTCGCGATCGGCACACACTCCGGACGTCTTAGCGACAAACAGGAATCAATATCCCCCAAATTGGGCAGGAGATTCGTTCCCGTAACCCAGTTTCCCTTGGCGACACCTGCGGCGGGATCGTCGGAGGAATTGTCAACGGCAACAATAAATACACGCTACCCGAGACGTCCGACGTAAGCCGCACCGTACGCGTACACGGATCAGTGTACCTTGTACGTGACAGTCCTATATAAAATATATATATCGCGCGCTAACACATCGAATCATAACTTCGAAAGCACCTGCCCGACCCTCGCGTAGGTAGCTGTAGCTAGGTACCGCCGGCTTCTTTTGCGTAACCATGACGACGACAGTTCCACGCTTTTCCCCAGCTAGAACGCCATCAGCGCCGTAGCCGGCTTTCCTTCTTTCCCGGTGACGAGGAAGACAGCTCACGAGGCGTCTCGAAGGGAGGCAGAGTTCAGGACGCGAGCGCGAAGACAGCCGAGGAGATGGATGTTGATGATGAAGAAAACGAGGAGCGGGGTCGCGAAGGCCATAATTTGGGCAGGGCCATTACTTATACGGGGTGCCAGCATACGCTGGGAGAGAGCTCAGTTGAGAGGGAGAGGGAGAGGGAGAGAGAGAGAGAGAGAGCAGGAGAGAGGTGGGGGTCGAGACAATGTACTGGATTAAAACGGAATGAATGCGGCACCTTTGTCGGTGGAGTACGTTCACCTCTTACCTAGCACATGCTCGTCTTTGCCTGGATCACTTCGGCGGTCGATCACTCGTCGCCGCCATTATTACGAAGCGTCCCGACTGTCAGGGCAACGCTCGCTAATTCTTCTCAAGCTTCTTCTCTCACCGTGGCTTCGAAGCATAATGCGACCGTTACCGAGATCAATGTCGGCAATGAAGGACCGTCGAACATCCTCCGAGCTTACGCAAAACGATGTACTCCCAGCCAGGCAAACAAACGCAACAGTGACGCTGGCGATCGGCTCGCAGAAAATGATTCGCGACGAATAAACAGGGGAGAGGCTCGCGGCTGACAAAGGAGTGTCAAAAGAATGGCGCGTCAAAGGGCCGGGGGGGTGCGAGCGAAATTAAAGGAATCCATTTACGTGGGAATCATCGCCGTCAGCCAGATGTTCGAAGAGGGGATGGGAGGGTGGAAGGGGCGCGAGGACGGAAGCGACGCAAATAAATATCCTCCCCCGACGACGTACGGGCGCACATCTCGAGCGAGGTAAACTGTTTCCCCGTACGGTTAGCCGCTCCTCCTAACGAGGAAACCCATCATGAGGCGAGGCGCGCTGGAGGTGGCTGCAGGAGGGTGAATTTCGGTGGCAAGGGCTGCCGAGGGCCGCGGGGGGTGGCTATGCTTGGCAGAACGAGACTGCGGAATCCAAGGGGAACCGAAGTGACGAAAGGAAGGCGGAGGGTGGACCCCGGAGGGGCACGGGGGGAGTGCTAAGGTGCAAGGGTGACAAGGCGAACACGATTGCGTCGTTGATTCGAAGGACGATGGGTGGATAAGGGTGGAGGACGGCGGAAGGGGTGAGGTGGCGGGGGTGGGAGACGGCGAAGATGGAAGACGACGGGGACGAGACGAGAACGAGGGGTGAACTCGGTTTGCATAATGCCTCTGCCCGCTCGGGCGCGAAGCGTAAGTCTGTTTTACCATTTCCATCGACAATAATCCTGGTAAAATATTATTTTAAAGGCGCAGGCGCTAGATGAGGGCCCCCGGGGATTCTTGCGACGAGCTCTTGTAAGGGTGGAAGAGTGTTTGTCGCCTTTCGTGTCCTATGCCCGTACGCGGAGATAAGGAAGGACGTGAGGGTTCAGGATATATTGGTAAGCGGATGGTAAGGGTAGGTATATGTCTGTGTGTGTGTGTTTGAGCCTAGCTTTTTGCGTATACGAAGGCGCGCGTGCGTTCGACAAATACGGGACACGTCGGTGCGCACCGGTGGTAGATGATAGGGAGGCAGGTGTGCCAACATCACTAGCGTTAATCTTCGGCCATAACTCTAGGAACGTTACGCATCGAAGTAGCGGCGGGAGGAGATATCACGCGTCGATTGGTAATTGAACCGTGACTACGTCTGCGGTCGGATCGATCGCGCGGAGGCGCCCCTCTCTCTCTCTCTCTCTCGCTCTCTCTCTTTCCCCCCACCCTCTCCTCTCTTTCTCTTTCGACATCCTCGATTATAACCGAAAGTAGTTGACCTGTAAAATCAGGTTCGGCTGAAGAGCAGCAGCCGACGATTGGTTAGGTAGATAAATCTGTGGATCGATGAATGGATGTATACAGACGGATAGATAGATGTTAAATGAACGAGAGCCGGAAGGTAAAAAAAAGAAGCCGGGTTTACTCTCTGCCGGGACCGAGGGAGATCTTCACGCAGCGAATGGGCAGAGGAGGTATGAGAAAATTGAAGGTATTTGCGCAACGGGCTCAATACAGATAGACGTCCTACTCGACGGCAGTTCGCCCTTCAAGATTGCGAGTCAATACAGGTCTCTCTGTCGAGAGGGCCCCTGTCGAACGGACGGAGAGCGCGGGCGCGCACTTAAATGGGTCAGCGAAAATAATTTAGTACTCCTTAAAGATACTGTAACGAGGAAAACTGTTTGGTCCGCGCGCAACGAGAGGGCGAGAGAGAATTGCGGGTAAGGGTGGGTGGGGCGGCGGAGGAGAGGGACGCGGTCGTGTCTGAAGGGAAAAAAGGTTCTGACGGATAGAGGAATCCGCGAGGGATGCCTGGAGAAAAGGTGGACAGGTAGAAAGGACGGAGTTGCCCCTTTTTACGAGGGCGGCGCTCCGCCGGGAAGAAGGAACGAAATAACGAGATTCAGAAACGTCGAAAGCAGCGGCAATTTCCGTCCTCGCCCACGTCGCATGCCGCGCTGACAAATTTATGCGCGTTCGTTTACGTTGCATTCGGCAGACGGAGGACGAGGACTGGCCCATCGCAGATTGCATTCGGCGAGCGCCGGTAAGCTCGTTGTCAGCGTCTCGAGATCGATAAATCTTGCCCGCTTCCACGGTAGCGTATCGCGCCGCGCCGCGGGGGGGAGGTGTAGAAGGAAAAAGAAACGGTTCGGCGTCGCGGGCAAAATATTCCGGATAACAATTTGCCCGGGCGTAAGGGGGCGCGATATAACAAAGTGGGTCGGCCGCTCGTATAGAAACGGTCAGATTAGAAGGAGGAACTGACAGATAGTGGCGCGGGAAAAGACGGCCGGCGGAGCTGCAGAAAAGGTCGAGTTTGCGCCTTCACGGTGAAAAGGCTTTTGCCCGGGCAACGGAACGCCGGGGAGATGTAACGAGATCCAAGAAATTGAAGACCGTGACGCACGGCGTCGCTCAAAGCACCGCGCGCTTCGACGTCGTTCTCTCTCTCTCTCTCTCTAACGTAGAAAATGCGAGCGGGTGGGTATCGGGACGGCGACGGGCTTTTCAAACAAATTGTCGCTGCGCAAGAAATCAATTAATCTAAATGTCAAGAGCACTCGAGCACCGAATGCCACGGCTCCGGTCGACGGATTGTCAAAGGTCAGAAGTGCTTTCCGATCGGACGTTCGGTGACGCGAAGGGGTTGGATGCGGGACGTAGGCGATCAAACGTAATTATTCATGTAATGCAATTTCCTGACTAGGCTCCATTATAGCTCCTCTCTGTTACATTAACAGCGTCATTAGGCGTTAATTAAAATTTTTCGAAATTCCTCTACGGGTCAAAATGAAGTTTCCCCGGAGTGCTTTAAGACCTCGGACGAATGATAATTTTACGTGACCTCGGTAGATTCCTGCAGTCTTCCCTATTCGGCCTTCGCGGAACACACGGTCTCATTGGTTCATATGGGGTGGGACGTTTGGCGCGAAAGCCTTCCGGCGATCGTCCTCTCTGCATCGCACTTTTCTTTAACGCGCCTGTAAAAAGTTCCCGCTGCGGTCGGCGGCATCCAGATAAGCTTTTGCGTACGACAGCCGGCGCGAAGTGAACTTCTATCGAAATTCGTTTCCGCAGGATCAGCTCTAGGGTGGCCCTCTTGCGATAGTCGAGTGGGAAAAGAGGAAATCCGAGGATGCGAAGTATTCGCAAGCTGTGCCTGCGAGAATGCTCGCGAGAATGCTCGCCGTTCGAATTGGATTGGCAATCACGGCGAGATGAGCAATGATCGGGGTCGCCTACGTGGCCGGGTACGTAGGTATCGGGGTCCGAGTCAACATACGTGATCTGGCCGGCTGACGACGTTAAAAAGCGATTTCTCAGCGAAAAGAGGGTCCTTGAAATATAAACCCTCTTATGTGATAGCATAGACGTGGGGCTCTCAAAGAGAAGAAGGCGATTCTCGAGCGAGCGAACGAACCGAGCAAATGCTGCAAAGTGCAGGTTCGAAGGTGGTTAGGAAGCCAGAAGAAGATAGTCGTGAAGAAGGTTAGCCCGGGAGAAGAAAGGAAAGTGGGGAGAGGTGAAGGAGGGATCGGAAGGAGAGAGGTGAAGTCGTTTCTGTCAAAGAACGCTCAGCTCGGACTCAGATGCGCATCCGGAGGATCAGAAGATCGACTGCATACAAATAAGCCGGCCGAAGAGTCCGCAGTGGAAGTGCATTAAACAAGAGACTCACCGACCGCGTTCGAGACGGGAGAAGGAGCGAACGGCTGGCGAGAGGGCGGCTAGCTAAGCTAGGCCGGGCAGAGAAAATGTACGGGGGTACGTTGATCCGCTCTCGGGAGCGGGTACCAGTTTATAATCGGGAAATATCTGACGCGTTAACTGCGACCGCGGTGTCGGCGCTTAACTATCGCGAATGTCTGTAATAACGTTGCATGCGCGTTACGGCATCGCGTGCTTTAATGCTCGCGCACCGACCGGCTTCGCAGTAAACTTCTTTTACAACTCGGCAGAATGCGCGATGAGCCCCGACGCGGCAGCGGTGTGCCGACGACGAAAACGCCTCGAAAGCCTTCGCGGCGCTCTCGATAGAAGCGGAGAACGATTTTCGCCCGCTTTCTCTCTCCTCGAGGGCGCTGGAGCGCGGATAAGCCGACGGGATTCGGAGAAAAAGGGAGCGCGACGGGTAGAAGGTGGCAAACAGAAATTTCATTTCTGTCAAAAGCCGTTCGAGGGCTCCGCCGCGCTGCTGGGAGGATCAGGCTCCGGATAGGAAGGATCGCAGGCCGCGCCGCATACGAAGAGCCGGGCGAACGATTCCACGGATGGCGGAAGTGCATTAAACGAGGGTTACCTATCGAGCGTAATAGGTGAACCTGCCCGACGAGGCGTTTATTGTGCCCCGCACGTTTCAGCCTCCTCTCGCACCCTTCTCTCGCGCCCACCCTGCTTCTCTCATACATTTGCACGGGGCTCGCACGTTTAACCGGCACGCTCTTTCTCCGTCGTTCTCCTTTATCTCTGACAGTCCAGGTCAACCCTTTCTCCGGCAGAGATGCTCAAACCCTGTACGGCAGGTAACCGTGGGGCATTTAACTACAACTGTAGTCGCTCGTTGCCACTGTCTCTCTCTGACTCTCTCTCTCTCTCTCTCTCTTTCTCTAGCACTCTCGCTCACTCCTTCGCAGACCGTCGTTGCCGTTAGCTGCCCCCGCGCGAACTCCTCCTCCTCCGTTTTCTCTCCCTTCAAAGTTTCCGGGCGACTGTGCTTCCTCGATCCCAGGAGGCAGGTATATGCGTACACGCGGCTGCCCATAATGAACAGCTTCGGGACCGTCCCAAGTACATCCGAAGCCCCGAATAGCCTGGGCGGATCGTTTTAAGGAGGATTTAATAGAAATATTTATATTTTCCCTGCTGCGGCTCAAGTAGAGGAAGGGACCGCCAGATGGGGGAGGGGGCGGCGGCTGTCGGCAGGGTGCACGAACGACGCTTCCAGACCGAGAGGCGCTTTATTATTTATTCATGCGCTTTGACGAGGGAACAATCGTACGTATTTACCCGGACCTTTTCGCGCTCGTCGCTAGGAAAATTGTCTCCCTTTCGCAGCGCGTACCCTCCCCGTACCGCCTATTGTCCGGTTCGACGTATATTTGCCTCGTTTACCAGACCGTTTTTGCCGTGCTTTCGGTGAAAAATCGCTGAAGCGCGCGTCCAAACATCTGCTCCTACCCCGACACCACCCCGGATCCGGGAACTTGCCGATGATGAACTATGTATAATGTTTATTCCACTCGGATAGTGTCATTTCTATTGTGCCCCCCTCAGCTATCCTACCGACGACACGGCTTCAGTGCTTCGGGACAAATTGTACGAGTCCGCCGTGTCAAAACACGACCCATCCGCTCGAGCGACGGAAGAAGAAGCCTTTTACAATTTCCCTGTCCGCTCGCAGGGCCTTCGCAGAGTTACGCCGACTCTCCTTGTTTTACCCATGATCAATTGTACGGGGTGCCGGGTGAAAAGATCGAGGGGGAAAACCGCAGAGGAGAAAACGGTTACACGCACGGTGGGAACGGTCGCTGGCCAGGACGTCGTACGTTCGTTCGTTGTCGAGGGGCGAGAGTGTACGAGGGCTGATCACGTCGACGGTGGGAAATTAATTATTTACGGGTCGCGCGATCGCTCCCGTGCCGCACGGAGAGAAGAGAGTCCGTCCTCGCGGCGAACATTTGCAACGAGCATTCGCAACTTCTGCCCGCCCCTTCAATTGTGGAGGACCGCCGACGAAGACACGCGCGCGCTGTCAAAAGGAAAGGTGCCCTTAATTTTTGATCGCGCCTCGCTTCCACGTCCGAGGGCTAACGCCAAAGAGACGGGAGGAGGGACGGGAGGCGAAACGGACGGCAAGAGAGAAAGAGAGAAGGACAGAGCAGGAATTCTCTCGCCCCGACACGACGAGCAAACACGGAAAAATACGGAGATGCCTATTCTTCCGGCGATACATATTTAAGCCGACTGTTTGTTCCTCCGTTTGCCTGACTGCCTCTCTGTTTATTCGCGTTTGACGAGTCACCCTAGTCCAGTCACTGCTCCCGCTGCAGCGAACGTGCAGTTCCCCCCCCCCCCCCTATGCTCCCCCATAGGAGCTTCTCTCCCTGTTTCCAGATAACGGAGATTGCCGGCGAGGGTTCGGTGATTGACAGAAGCACGTGAAATAAAAATAAGCCAGACCGATCGCTCGGCCTCGCCGACTTTTCGCGAGGGAAAGTCTCTGCGCGCCGGAGACTGTTTGCCAGTCGCTCGCTATCGAGATTCCATGGGTGAGAATCGCTCGAAGCGAAGAATTTTCCCAACGAATCCTCGAAAGACGTATCTCGCACGTTCGAAGTCCTTCGCACAAATCTCGCGACGTTCGGTACGTCGCGGCGACAACAGCGAGTGGCACATTACGAAGTCTCGTTGTTAGAAGGTATCAGCGTTACACTTCTCAAGTTTTACATCGACATCGGGCCGACGTTATAGTCGCCGCACGGAATGTCCGCGTTACACGGCGGGGCACGGTAAAAAGGATCGTTAAGCTCGCGGTAAGAACGGTCGTTCGCGGGGCGGACTCGTACCATCAAATCTAAACAGTGTACTTTCGGTCTCCTCGGCTTCGAGCGCGAGGAAAAGTTTATCTCGTTCGCGCGGGACGATATTCTTTTCGGGGGCGGCCTTTAGTGCGTCGGCCAAGGACGATTTCGTTGTCGCGGAACGTTAACGTTTCGCGCCGCGGCGACTTTCGAGCACAGTTTTCCTCGCACGCCTTCTCGCGCACGCCCGCTTCAATTTCGCGCCGGCCATGATTCTTAACTGGAGCACCAGGTGGAAGGTCGGGTACTCAGGTAGATTGAAGAGCCACGTTAATATTCCGTAAAAGGCACGACTCACTTCTTGTTCCGCGCTCAAAGGAGTGATGATCGGGGGTTAGAAAGAGATGAACACAGAGGGAGGGAGAGGTAGAGAGAGAGAGAGAGAGGAATAGAAGCGGCGCGTACATGAATGTTCGTAACAAGAAGGCGTGAGAGGGTGAAGGAAGTAAGGGTTGGCGAGAAGAAAGAGGGCGCAGAAGGGGTCGAGCAGTTTTTCGCCCATTGGGCGCAGGAAACGTGAAAAACATTCTGCAGCACTCGCAAAATCGCGAGTCTGAAAACATCGCGTATTCAGAAGAAACATTATCATTATTCATTCAGCGAGACATCTTTCGATGGAGCGTGATACGCTCTCTCTCGCGCGACGCCTGCGTCGCCGGCGGCGTCTTTTTAAGCTCGCCGCACCGACGTCAGAATATCTCTCCTGATCCTTCATGTTTTCCCGATGCCTCGAGACGGGGCCTCGAGGAATATCTATCGCGATATTGTCAAGAATGGATTGCGTCGTGTCAGGGGGATGGGGAGGCCATGGCAACATTGTGCTAGAAGAAAGACGGAGTGGGATAGGAAGGGCTGGAAGTTGCCGACGCGAACGTACCGGTAATTACAAAGCGGACGAACGAGCTGGATGAAAAAGTGGGCAAGAGAGGGTAGCAAAGTGATGAACGACATCGGAGAGGCTGCGGGAGTTAATACAAGTTTCCGCGGGAAGAAGTTGAAAAAGTGACGGCGGACGGGGAATCGATATGCTGGCGAACGACAGAAAAGTATTAAGTAGGTGACCTTTTGCGCCTAGCCGGGAAGGCGGGAAACTGGGTCGCAATTACAATTTAACTCCGCGGCATATTTAAAAAACGCACTCGAACTCGCGGAAGAGATAGTTTCGTGCCCGCTGGGAAACTTATATCCCGTTCTTTATCGGTTTACTCGTCCGGATTGAGGCATTACAATCGCCATTTCAATAGACCGATACGTCTACGCCCGAGTCGTACGTATCCCACATATTTTCATGCATCCGCGAATATCTGTATTTTTGTCAATAAACCGGTATATCGATAAACCAGACCGTCTGCGGATTTTCATATTCATACAGCTGTACCTCTGTCGCGCTTACATATCCCTTATATCGAGACACATCTACGTAGAAATCAGCTTTTCCCCATCGACGTTCAAAAGAAAATACTGAAAGGCTCACTTCGATCAGACGGCGGTGTAGAAAGTCGTTCGAAGGAAGATGCTGAAAAAATATTTCGCCAAGATGTTGCAACGGCATAGATGAATGCGGCCCACTGCGGTAAGGCATCGAAAACATGAAAGTTATATCGAGGAAAGAATCTGTCGAATCTGCATGAAGCTCGAGCATTACTACCGCTTCCTTCAAAAGTCTTATCCGCAGTATCCTTCCGACCGCGAGAAACACTATCCGTCGATGCATCCGAAACCCGTGTCGAGGAGCGTTAAGCGAGCGAATCCTCACGCGTAATGGGAAGCAAAGGACACGGGAAACGATAGAAGATAGGAGTCGGACGATCGTGCAACGTTGTTTCCATACAAACTACCGTGCGCATCTCGCTGACTGGCCACGGTCCTCTCCTCGGCGAAGTACACTCGCCGAGCGTATCCGACGATCTTGAAACGCCTAGCATGCGGGCAAATATATCATTACTCATTCCCAAGCGACACCTTTTGCTCGGTCGCCCGGTTATAAATCTGCAGATACGCGCTGCAACTCAGCCTGCAGCGAATATATTCCCTGCTTCTCCCGTCTCTTTATCCCTCGCCCCGCCGATTCCCTTTATGTCTCCTCCGCACTCTTGTTCGTTCTCGCTCTGCAGTTCCATTCTTCTGCCCTCTCTTTATTCCCTGTCCTCCTCCTCCTCCTCCCCCTCCTCGTCTCATACTCTTTCGCGCGCCTCTTGTTCCGAAGACACTCCACGGGGCCGAAGCGGCTTAGGAATTTCAGGCAGAGCACGCGTATGCCGTGCACGTATTATTAATTATCCCCCCGACGGCGCTTGACGTGAAACCGATGCGGATAAATCGTGCGTCGCGGCTGAAAAACTCGATCCCGTATCGGCGGACTAGCTGGAAAAATTCGAGTCGCGTCGCGCGCCGAAGCACGGGAGGAGAGATGTGCGATGTTTCCAGGAAACAAACAAACAGAGCGGAAGCTCGCTGTAAAGCTCGAGGCACGGTAGGCACGGGACGATGAGGCGTAATGACGCATGATAACGACGCATTTGTCCGATGTACCTGGATGTACCTCGCTTCCGAGAAGATCCTCGACGTCGATCGTTCGCAGAGAAAATGTGACGCTGTCGAAACGTTCCCTCTAAGGCTGCCTTATCGACTTTCGGACTACCGTAAAAAGTGTCTACGTGTGTGTACACCGCACGTCTCTCTGGGATGCTTTGTATCCTCGTACGTAATTGCCAGACACGTCCCGTATCGTTTATCCGAAAGCCTTTGGCTAATACAATTTGCCCGACGTCACGGCGAAGTGACATATTTTCCGTCCGAAAAGGAAGGCGGATCGATGGTGCCCTTCAATTCCGGCTGTTTACGGGGCATCATTTGACACCGACGGACGGCGGGAAACAGATAGCGGAGGGTTGGGAAGCGATGATTTGCGCGAGACGTGTCAAGAATCGGGCAGATACGTCCGTGAGCCCGGAGAAATTCGACGTGTATCTGCAGGTGAGGCAGATACACCGCTTTATCGGGGGCGATCTTAATAAAATTCATGAACACGAGCCGCCGGCGACGAAAACTTTTCCCGATGGCAGACTCGCGATAAAAACCAAATTACCGGTCGCGACGCAAACTCGAATAGTTAAGGCCGGGGCGAAACTGCCGTGGAGAAAATGAGAAGAAACGTAACTGCATAATACAATGTAGACGGGATAGCATCGCGCGCGAAGTGGTGAGAGAGAGAGAGAGAGAGAGAGGGAGGGAGGGAGAGAAGGAAAGGCGGAAGGAAAGGGCGTGCAAGCTGGTACGACGGATGCTAAAGGGAAAAAAATCGGGAAACGGAGGTCGCAGCGCGATAGGAAAATTGTTATTTCATATTAGCCCCCTCCGGTAATGAGACCGTAGGGCAATAGTTAACGGAGTGCAGACTCGCGATTACTGCACGTCTGACAATTAACATGGGTTCGTTAAAAGATGCGCCGCGGAATACTTCCGGTGGATTTGCAATTGTTGAACGTACCCGCGGGGCAGGTCCGAAAATTCACGTCACAGGTTGCCGCCGTGCGTTATTCTCGCGCCTCCCAGTGCCGTGCGAGATTTACTTAACAGATTGCCTATAATTGGACCGAAATTAACGGTATTCGCGGTTCTTAATTGCAAGGTGCGGCCGCGAGCTCGCATATTATTTTCATGCCGGGCAAATAGCACGCGAGCGTGTAATTAAACTGCGAAAGTCATCAGGCACGTCGATCGGCGTTACGTTGTTTTCCAGGAAAGATGCATTGCCCTCGTGCACGCGTTTACTCTTCCTCACGGCGAGAGAGGAAAAATAGCACGAGATCAGAAGCTGACGCGACTCGATATCGTGGCTAAATTCGTACTGTCTCAGGTTCCTTCCCGCACACGTAGACATACTTGTGCATGCCGCGCGATGTAAAGCGCAAGAAAGTTCGACCGATATCGAATATTAGATCGAGGCGCCGATTAATAACTGATCGTCCGACGGACGCGTGACGTCAATCGCGTGGAAAAAGTTCGCAGTGGAAAATATCGATAATGCGGACGTGAGCGACTCGCGACGGCCAATATCGAAATCAAACTTAACGTCAAAATCACACACATACGTTTCCGCGAGCAAACATGCTCGGGAAGCGAGCGGTCAGCTTTTTTTCCGAACAATGATTTTCCCTCGTACCGGACGCGCATCGATTAATCTCAATAAATGAATTTTCCACTGGCACCTTTCCCCTTGTAGTATGTCATGCGCCGCGGACGCATTACGTTTGATTAAAATTCGAACGGCCGTCTTTCGTCGCCGCTTTTTCTCCCGCGCACCTTTCGCGACATTATATTATCGGCTCCCCTTTCCGAGACTCGCAGCGGGGCCGGTCCGCTTGATTTCGCAATTTCCTCCCCCTTCGTCGCCGAATACCGAGAAATGCAGAGTGCCGAGCGAGAGAGAAAATGAGCGCGAAAGCGAAGGAACACAGTGTGCAATTTGAGCTGGCTTAAGTTTTTGCGCACTTCAGATAAGCCGGGCGAGAATTATTCTGCTGACCGTCTCCCGCCCTTTTTTTTCCTTCCCTCTCTTTTTAATTGTCGAGATGGTATCACGCCCGACGATATTCGGGAGAGTGTACAAGTGAAAAGGAGACGGAGAGTCGGTGAAAGGGGGAGACGGGGAGATGGGAGAAGAGCCGACAAACTCATCGTCGCGCGATATGGACGACTCCGCTTTCCGAAATTTATCGCGGCGAGGGCAGTCCGAAACACGTTGGAAGGATATTTTTTGCACGTGCGCACCATTCGGATATCGCATTAGCGAAAACCCGTTTCGGGCGGACGGAGTTGGAGTGGGGGTGAGGCGGCGGCACTTAAGCTCTTAATTCCAAAATTTTCAGACACTGGTAACTTTTAACGGGTTCTTAATAAGCGACGTTCCAGAACTGCCAACGCAATTACCAGCTAAGCAATATTAGCGTAAAGTTTCTCGTAATAGTTTTGGCAGTTAAGTGGGTCGACGTTCGATACTTCTTCGGGTCAATTTAGCCGAAGACGTTTAAAACTACCGTGGTGCGGTTGGGGAGGATAACGAATCCGCGCTGCCGGATTAGGAGAGAATGATCGACCCGAATTCCGGCGCATAGAGGCCATCATCGGCGACTAAATTGCCCGTGCAAAATCTCCGATTATTCTCCGATTTCGCGTTCGAACCCTCCCTCCACCCTTTCGAAAGCCACCAGTCCCCCCCTTCGGCGGTACGTCATCGACGGGATCGGGCAGAATTTTCTCCGAATAAAATAACGGCCTGCCCGCGCGCTCACGAGAGCGGCTTCAATCTGTTCGCAGGTGACGCGTTCGAGATAAAATTATGGCGATGGCAGGGCTCTCTCGCTCGCTGACCCAAATCTGTCGCCGGCACAAATCGGCCCCGCTCTCCTTTCCAGCGGCGCAGCCAAGAGAACGAACCCGACGGAACGTGGCGAGGGAAGTGCGGGAGGAGGGTGCGCGAGCAAATATTTTTTCATCGGCAAGTGTAATCGAGACGATACGATATCGTTTCGCGCAACACGTGAGCGTGTCTCGGCTGCCTGACGTCTCTTACCGAACGGTCGCTCATCCTGTTTGCTCGACCCCGATGAAAACGAGGCAACGAAGACGACGACGATGACGTGCGATCGTCATCGGCGTACACACGAGTGATCGGGCCAAAGGAAGGATGGTCGCCCTATCAAAACGTCTCGCCGGACGCTAAGCCCTTCGACGAATCACATCCAGCGTCTCTCGGCTCCTGATTCGATCGAACACAGACGACGCGCGTATACGTACGTACTTGAGCGCACTTAACGCGGGCGGTGTGGGACGGGGCCGATTGAAAGTTGCCGACGCAACTGCTTACTTAACGCCGCGGCAGAGGCGTAATCCCTGCTCTGTTTTAATTGGATCGAGTGGCTGCGGACGGTCGTAAAAAGGAACAGGCGCAACCGGACGATCCGGTCGGGCAATCTGGAGGAGTGCGCGGTTTCCGCGTCTGGTCTGCTGTTCGTCAGGGGCCGGATTACGTCAGCGAGGCCGAACCAACAGGCCCCTCTTTTACAACCGCGCCCGTTGTTGCCGCTTGTTGTTCCAGGCATCTCGGCTCGCGTTTCTTACCGCTTGCGCACGCTTCATATTCCTCCACCGATCCGCCACCGATCCTCCGCCGATCGCTCTCCCGATACAGGGTGGCGCGGGTAAGAAAAATGCGCCGCAAACGAGGAGGGAGGCCGGATTTGTACATTGTATACCCTTGCCGCGCGAATGGCAGCTGCTCGGCTCTCTTTTCGTCACACGATTTCTTCTTCGCCCACTTCCTCTCGCCGACGTGCCTCTACTAACCCAGCTTCGCTCCCCTCCGCCCTCCCGGCCCACGTTCTATCCCGTTCCCTCCCCCGGTTCCTTCCCATTCCACTTTTTCGCTCCGGCTCACTCTCTCGAGCGGGAGTAAAACGGCCGAGCGCGCGGCGCCGAGAATGGAGCGAACGGGATGGTGTGTCGGAGGTCTCGCATTACATAAGTATAAGCCGGCAACCGCCGTGTACAATACCGATGCTGTCTGGAAGACGCCCGCTTACCGCCACGCCTTTGTAAACATGGATCTGGGGATCGAATGCGCGCACCGCGTAGGCCGAGACGCGCACGTACGCGGGCCAACACACGCGTGCCCCATTCACACACGGCCGCGTCATAAGCGCACGTATGCGAACGTGACGGATGTGTACGGGCATTGGTGCGAATACAGGCAGAGACCCCCGATGCATCCGGACAATGCGATGTTGATATTGAACACACGCGACTCGTAGGAAGCTGCGAAATGCACACCGGAAAACGAAGCCCACGGCAAATGGGAGGGAGAGGGAGGGGGGGACACCTCTCTTTGATCCAAACCCCAACGCGCCGAGCGAAAAATATGATAATGTTCGACGGGTGTTGAATCGCTGTACTTTTTTGCCGGGCTCACCCGGCATCTCGCGGGCATCCCTCCGACGGCTCGAAGAAACGGAATTTCTTCATTTCCCCTCGCCTCGCCCTCCTCCCCCTTTTCGCGCCACGACCCATTCTCTCGCCGCATGGCCCGGCCACCCCATGCAAATGTCCCGATACAAAAATGTCGCGTCGTAGAATGCCGGTCGGTGAAGAAAAAAATACAGTGAGACTTCTTCGAGAAAGCTGAAGACGGTATCGTCCGTGACGAGCCGCTAAACGAGATCGGAACGTTTTTTCCCACGAAGTTCGCCACCGACCGCGTCCATTACCTCCCGGTCGGGACGACAAAGGGATACGGATAGTTGCGGGGAAATTACGAACGGGGCAAAAATGTAACGAGAACTTTTGCGTAGGACGTCTGTCGGGTTCGGGCGGCGAAAAGGCGGAGGATACGCTTCAAACCGGATATAGGAAGGTGGACGCGATATTTCAAGCGTGTACAGGTAATCCCGTATCATGGTCGACGAAGGTCGGTTCGCAAAGGGAGGAAGAGGGTTGCGGTGGGGTAGAAGGATAGCGAAAGAGGCTTAGCCGCGACACCGCGGACAGTGAGGCTAATCCCCGGGCCTCTCGTTCGTCTTGCGTGGCGAAATCAAAAGTTCCCGAGGCCTACGCCGGCGCGTCGGAGAAAAAGATTCCGGCCGGGCTTACGTAGGAAGAGAGAGAATCGGCGTGTGTTTCGTCCCGTCACGGGGGATCGACACACGGACGCAGGAGGCAGAAAGCCCTCGGCTCGCCCCATGGGGATTACGTAGGTATAATAGGGCGATCCCAAAGGTAACCTCGCTCGCGTCGATGGCTCCGCTTTTTGTGCACCGCCGTACCCATTCCCTTTCACGGCAAACCGAGGCTGCGATCGGACTGGGACAGGAAGCGCTATGGAAATCGACAAACCGGCCTGCTCTCTCTCTCTCTCTCTCTCTCTCTCTCCTTCTCCTCCCCTGTCTCTCATTCATCCCCTCTCTCCCGTCATTCGCTGCACTCGCTCGATTTATCCGCTCTAGAGGATTTCGCCTATCGCATTAGTTTCGCGGAGACGCGCTGAATTATTACAAACGGCCATTTATCGATCCGACATTCCTTTCGGTCTTGGCTCTATCCTGCCCTTCCACTCTCATTTTACCCGCTCCCGTGTTCCTGTCCCCCGTCCCTGTCCCTGTTCTCGTCTCCGTGTCCCTCTCATTCGCATTCCCCATGTCAGTCGGCGACCCGCTTCTTCGGCAGCCTTCGGAAACGATGACGCTGTACGGAGGGATTTGTACAATTTGTTCTACGTACAGAGTTCTCCCCGGGGAGCGAACTTTCCATCGGTACCTTGGAACTCGCGCGATCGGATTCGGAGCGGAATTGAGAAACTCATTTCTGCGGAGCCAATGAACCCCGGGGCTTCCGAGAAAAGGGAAGGTCGACGAAAATTCGAGCGAGCTCGTCGGTCCGCCGCGCGGGGCGCGTCATAAAGACAGCCGCCTGTCTCGGTGCGCTCGAGTGCCCGCCGAATGACATTCTTCTCTGATGAAGAGTGCAGATTCCACCCTTGCTTTCTGCCTCAAGGAGTCGAGAAAATAATGCCGCGACAACATTTGTTAGCGTTAAGCCCCTCGTAAAAGAGAAGTGTAACACTTACTACTATGTTCGGTCCACGGAGCATTATTACGATAAATGAAGAGAAATCTCGTCGAGTGTGACCCAGCTCGACAAATGAGATTCTAATTAAGTCGCGACAGACATCGATCGCCGCCAGAAAAACAGCGAATATGTCGAATTGTGCGACGTACCGATCGACGAACGAACGATAATCAAACTCAAAAAACACCGTTCTCACCGGAAACATCGAACTAGTCGCTGGTCTCTCCCCGACCTGAAAACAGTGAAGCGGCTGGAAAGCGAGAAAAAACACTGTCTACGACGGCGTAAGGTAAGGAACACAGTGAAGAATAAGAGGAGCTGAAACGGGTCTTGCGCGGGGTTGTGAAGCGAGAAAGAAAGGGGATGAGGGATGAGTCGACGGAGGGCGGCGGAGGCGGGGGGTGAGGAAGGACAGAAAGGCGGGGGGATAGAAAGGACCCGCGACACGGAGCGGTGGGCACGAAAGGAGAGTCATTAAAACAATTAGAGGAGAACGTAGTTTTCCCTCGGCCAACGACGTAGGAGCGCGGCGAAGCGGTAGGTGGGGAAGGGCTTGTAGGGAGGGGAAGTGGAAGAGGGAGAAGGAGGAGGACGGTCACGCCTCGTAAGCGAGCCTTCGTTAAGTCGACCGCGAAGATGCGCGAAGTTACGGCGAGTTTTTCTTGCGATGCGCACCGGGCCCCTGTTTGCCGATGAGGCGCGTCAGGCCGGTCTTCCTCAGTCTTCCTCGCAAACCGGTAGCCGGCTTCTGGCCAGACAAGGCGGACGAGGCCGAGCTCAAAGTGCGTATTAACGGTACGTTAACATCGGGTCGGCGCTGGCCTCGAAGGAAGGCAGCAATGAGAGCCGCACGTAATTCGGCCGATGGCGGGAGCGTGCCAGGTGAAGGCGAGCTTTGAAACTTCTCCGACACGGCATACTTTGTACCATGAGATTAGCCGTGCGAGCGATGGGATTCGCGAGCGCGTGGCCTCGACTCGAAATTATTGCCCGAAAGAAGAGTGAGCGGAAACTGCCGCTGAGGAGTATCGCGCTGCGCAAAAGGATGCTTTATATGCGGCGTCTATTGCAGTTGCCCGTAATTATGTCGAAATATTCAAGGAGCGCGATCTCGCTCGTTAACGGGCAAACGGTTAAGGTCGGTAAGGTGGCCTCGGGCGTGGGAGGAAGGGGATGCCGGCGCGGAAGGGTGAAACGTGAGGGAGAGAAAGATGCCCGGGCTTCTGGTGGCGTCACTGCCCTAAAAGCCGAAAGCCCGGCTTATTGTTGGTCGCGTATGTGAACACCGTAACAAAGGACCGTTCCATTATAAAGCGAGATGTACGAGGTCAGTGCAAAGGACAGTGGTGTTGGTAACGGCGGACGGCTAACGCTTGTATAATAGGCGTACGACGCGGACGTAACACTTAGCTCTCTCTCCCTCTCTTCTTTTCGGTCTCTCTGCGTTCGGTATGAGGAATTTTCGTGCCGACTTTTTCGCGAGCGAAGATTAAGGCCGCCAGCGAACGTTCGATGTTTCGGCGGATGAGAGAAATGAAGAACACGAGTTGCGGACGCGGGGCGGAGCGCGTAACATAATACGGCTGCGCATTACACGTAATGAGGAATTCTTTTCGCGGCGCGCCAACGTCCGCGCGCGCCCTTTATTCCCTTTCTGCGAGAATTAATTGCGACGTTCGGAGCCAATTATGCCGAGCGTAGAGGGGTCGGCGCGATGAACATTTTTATCGCTCGCACGAACTCGCGCAGAAGTGACGCCCGACTCTGTTTATCTGATTCGCATAATCGTAAAGAGTCCCACTTCCACTTAATTAGACAAACGTCTAACGTGTTAAGATCAGGTTCCGTGGCGATTAACCGCGAAGCAACGAATGTGTTAATTAACTCCCGCCGTGCGGGCAGCTTTGTGTCATATTAAGATGATCTTTTTTTTTCGTGAAGCTCGGGTCGCGATTAATTATACCGGCTTGCCGGCTTGCGTAGGTACGCCGCTTCTGCGGAAATTGCGCTTTTAAACCGCTTCTTTCGCTGCTCATTCAATTTGAGCCTGTTTGCGATTGAAGTGGCGAGTATGTACAATAATTATCTCTTCGATCTCATTCAATCTGAGCCGTCTCGCATTGAGCGAATGGCAGCGAGTTGGTAATCATCTTTGCATCCGATTCAAGCGACGAGCGCGCTTGCAAATTATTCGTCAACACATAGATTACCGCGCGGAAGAATTGTTTTTAATTTTCAGTAATCGCATTTTCCCCTGTCGTAAGTATAATTCTAATTAATATTAAATGAAGCTTTGAAAATATAAACTACGGATCGCGTCAACACAATTGGAAAGGGATTAAATCTTTGATTTATAATGAAAACAAGCGATAAATGAATGTTCTCTGATTTGTAAATCTCTATAATACATCGATGCGCAAGTAAAGCGAAACGAGAAGACATGTTTCACAAAATTAATTCGCGGAAGTGTGATGTAGGAGTAATAAAGAGTAACAAAAATTCCAACATGAACTTATCAATGCCATTATTCAAATACATGGCCAAAGTAGGTTGTTGTACAACTACGAAAGTTAGCATGTTTCCGGTGCTATTGTATCAGTTGGTGCGTATTATCGTTCATAATAATTTGTTCGCATGGTTCAATGAACACATATTCCACTATGGTTCCCCGAAAGCTTCAGTGTCAGTCATATGTGGCTGACATGGCAGTCAATACGGTAAAGAGAGGAGCAACTGTCGGCCGACTGTGGGTGGACGAGGGATAGATTAATGTCGACCCATCGCCTCCGGGGTAAAGTAACACGAAATTTCCGTAATTGGAGCGATAATTACGTTGCGTACTGGCGTGTATGAGTAACGCAAAACAAGAGGAGGCCGTGGAAAATTTATATCTTACCAGCGAACTCGTTGTCCTCCTGTTTCGAGATACGAGCAACGTTCGTTTGCCTACTATAGACGAAGATATTTTGTCTTACAGCGATATTTCAATGAACAATTCAAATTTCAAAACCTACCTCGCTCGACTGTAGTTGCGACTAAAGTTGGATGGTAAGAGAAACTTGTACGTGGGTCGTGATAGGCGGCGCAAGAAACGTTGGAAGGAAATATTGTTCGCACACCCTATTTCGAAACAGACATGCGCATTCTGCAGACTAATGAATTTGGCATAGCGCGGATGTCTAATACTTCCTTGAATTTTCGGTTTCCATAATGGGCAGGTCGAATGCACCTATATTATATTTCATACCCCGCGATTTTGAGATTCTCAGATGACGTCTGTACGCGAAATATTGGTACAGCCTATTACAGCATGTACGCCAACTGTGACGCGTTACGCGCTGATAGGTAATACGCGTGCATTACCGTCGTCGAAAATAGTAGGCGCGGCTGAATAATATTTACGATGCCGCAGGTACTGATGTCTCCGCATTAAACCGAACACACCGACATGTAGATGCTTTCAGCGCGCGCGGTATTAATCAAATTTCATGCACGCCCGTTAAAGTCGTACCCCCCCCCCCCCTCCCACGCTCACGTCGCTCTGTATCCAGTTTAAATAATTAACGTCATATATTTAACTCGCTCTCGCACGCGCTCGCGTACCCATATACCCTTGCTAAAATCGATTTTACGCCACCGCCTCCGCCAACGCGCTTCGAGTCTCTGAAAATTAATTCCGGCGTAAAATCCTAACATTCCCGAATCCGGGCGCATTCGAAGCCCTTCCGTACCAGGGCTCCTCAATTAGAATTACGAAATGCGCATACCCGCGCTATTGACCGAAGTGTAAACCGATCCCTTTCTCACGCTGTCAGCGCCGAATCGTCCGCCTCTCCCCGCGTACCACTGCTTTGCGCATGTAAGCCCCAAATTTCTACGATCCGCTTACATCGCCATCTAACTCTCATCGTACGCCTCATCTGCGAACCGACTCGCTACGCTCACGGGAACGAAATGAAACTATTGAGCGTCAGGAACGAAATGTCTCTATCGAAGAACGAACCGAATCGTTTCGTCGGACGAAAACTCGAGTTGCAACCCTCGACATTCCTCTCGAGAAGCCGCTTCCCACCCCCTCCCCGCCACGGCCTCCGCGCGGCGGCCTTGCGTAACAGATTAAAATATTCACGTCGACTTTCTCAGCTGCGAACTCGGGCGAGTAATCGCGCTTTAAATTGCTCGGGCTTGGGCGCAGCGCATGCATGGCTAAGAGCATCGTGCAAGGCGAACGGCGGCAAGAATGCAACGAGATTTACAACGGGGACGCAATTCCGGCTGACGCTTTTACAACGGCTCGTTTCGCCGTATTATAAAGCGGAATACGGATGTCCCGGCGCAACGCATCTTGACTGGGAGGGGAAATTAGATCTCCGAGGATGAAAGTGGCTAACCCCACGGACGTCTCTCCCTGCCGCAGGAAACGTGCGTGCCGCAGGGGGGTGGCTGGAGGAGAGGGTGGGGGGGGGGGGGGGATTGACGAGGATTATGAGGGTAGACGACCTGCTTGCTTTTTAAATCAGAGCTATACTGCCGGGAAACGTCGTTAAGAGCCAAGGATGCTGCCCGGATTTCAGACCGTAAGAACGTCAGTCTAAGGGCAATTTTTTTCAAATAATTGACGGCGCGAAAACGTTTTTGCTCCGCTATTAAATATCGAGTGCAAGGTGCGTTCGGTAATGAGGGCAGACAACGGCAGCGGAGAGATAGAAAAACGGGAAGGAAAAGAGAGACAGTGAGCTGACGAGCATTACGAGGGCAGACGCCCTACACGCGTTTTGGAATCAGATCTGCGTTGTCCGCTGAAAGAGTATCGTTAAGCTTCGGGGGTCAAACTGCGGTCCAGAGTTTAATGGCACTGAGTCGCGAATCTGTCGATGATTTGCTAAGGGTCAGCTAACGGTGGGGCCAGTTCTTTTTAATTAAGTTTCGGCCAGGAGCCGCGCTAAGTAATGAAAGCGCGAGTAACAAGGAGCTCACCGACAAGATGGAGGTCCGTTCATTTAGCCGGTCACTCTTTACAAGCGGTTAATAGACCGTCGGCCAACGAGACGCGCTCCGCTCTTTCACCCCTTGCCGCGGTCTTTCGGCGAGCAAATTTTCCGCCCCCTCAGCACACCCCGAAGGGTATGCGGAATGGAGAAAAGAGCAGCGGCAAAATTCGCCCTATGAACCGTGCCCCGTTAAATCGCTGGGCGTCGACCGAAATGAGCGCGCCACATAAGTTTGGAACTGTACATTCTCATTACGCGGAGGGATTTGGAGAAAAGCTTCGGCAGAGAAGGGCAGGACGGAGGAAGCGGAGGGGGGACTTGATAGGTGGGCGGGGATTAGTGCGTAGTCGGCGACTCGGCCGGCATTCGGAATGCTCGACGTTCCCCGAGGCAGCGTTCCTGCGAGCGATGCGTTCCGGAGTCCGAAGAGCGTGCGACGATCGCAGCGCGTCGCTTTGCATCTCGCGATGGCCACTTTTGCTTCCCTCCCATGGCTGCCCGCTCTGTCTCTCGGCCCCTCCCGCGGCGGAATGTAATCGTGCCAGCCTAATCTCCTCGTAATAATGCGGTCAGTGTGGCGCGCCTGAGGTAAGGCGGGCCACGGCATGTCAGAATGTGTCGTAACTCGCGGCCGGGGTCTAGTTAGCCGTTTTAACGATCGCGCGGGATTACGGGAACTTTCCTCATTTTCAGCGGACGCCTGCGGGGCGTGCGAACATTTTCCTGAATTGGACCGTCACGCATCGACACCGCGCCGAGTGGCGATGGAAAGAATAATGAGTGTCCTCCGCTCGCGTTTCCGCGCCGGATGTGCGAAGATTATACGAGCGGATACGCGGGGGGCTCACGCGGTTGTCCGCGCGCTGCGCACCGGCAATACGACAAACGAATACGAATTAACGTATAAAATATTCAAAGTATGTCGTTCGGTCGCGATATTTCGCTCGGCCGACCGGCAGACACTTAACTCCCGGCGAAATATGCGAAAACGCCGACGAGCGAAATTCCACGAACTCTCTCCCTCCTTCCGTCCCTCCCCCAACCCTCGGTCCCCCTGTGCTCCTCCTGTAGCGCTTGTTCTACCGGTGGAGAGCAGTATAACGAGAGACGTAATGTGTGCCCCTCCGATAAAATTTCTCCTACGCGACTAATTTGCCCGATATCGATTAGCCGAGTCTCGTTAACGTAATACGTTCGCGAACGATCAATCGCTCGCGTCACTCACATGTCCGTACGCCTATGCGAAGCTTCGACGCTGGAAACTTTCCCGACGTAAAGCCTGAAGTCAGATCGGAGATCCTTACCTGAAACAAAGAGAAAGGGAATCATTTGACGAATTACTCGTTCGCCGTTCGAGAGCGTAATGAAAGAGAGGACTCGAGGACGGGGGCGGCTGGGGTTATAGACGGGATGAAGAGGGGACATAATTTACATAGAAGACAATCAGGTTAAGCCTCAGCTGCCAGCCTCAAAGATCGTTCTGCGAGCTGAGTAGTCGTACCTCATCAGCGCAGCTCGAGTAGATTGCGATCTTAATGACTCACTTATGCCCCAAGATAAATCTCGCGAGGTAAGTCAAACAAATTTCGTCCGTCTGCGTCGGCTCGCTGAACGTATCGACTCAATTGTGCGCGCGGCGACGCCGGGAATAACTTTGATTTGTTACAACCACAGAAGTAAGCCCGTTACATCGCCGTAATGCCCTTCATTACGAGGCCTGAACACGACGTTGCGCCGTATTTAATTTCCGAGCTTACACCCCTTTGCTCGAGTACATTAGGCGCGCATTAAAAGCGAACGTCCACGTCCCAGTAGCCGCCGCAGACTCCAAGGTAATGGCTGGCGCTAAATTTTTCGCGCGTCTGCTCGCGATCCGTTTCCCTCGAGCTAATTAATACATTGTCGCCGTCGATGCGCGCTCAACGGCGGGTAATAGACGCGCACGCAAACTGACAAAACTGGTCTACTGTACCGGGCTCTAAACGAAGTTAATATCAAACAGGTTTGCACTCGAGTCTATCCTCTCCCCCTCGAGCGCCGCTCGTACTTTCATAACAATTCTCGTACTCGGCTGCTGCTGCTGCCGTCGCTGCTGCCGTTCCCGTTCCGCTTCTCCCTACTGCTATCTCTCTCTCTCTCTTTCTCACTCACACGTGCTACAACCGCGCTCTCATCCTTCGGCCGTGCTCGCACACGAGAGCCGCCTAAGTTTGCCTCCGGTGTCGTTGCAGCGTGTAATACACACGACAACGCGCCATGCGGGAATATTCTCGGCAACGAATATGCGTGGGGAAACGTTTATCGGAGAGAGCACGGCGAGGTAACATCGCCCGTTGTCTCGTTCGAAACGCACGCGAGACCGCCAGGCGAAAAGGGAACGATCATTCTAAACTCGCGCGCGTCGCTTAGCCGCTTAGCAATTTTCGTGAGAGAGGATGTCGAAGCGAAAATCGCGGTTGCGTCAGACGAGAGGACGGTTGAATTTTTCGAAAAATTTTATTCCACAGATCCTTTTGAGCGCGCCATATCAGCGTTTAAAATGACCCTTTAGAGATAATGAAAGTAATTCGATTTATACGATGAGCATTACATGCAAATCTGCGCAATTCATACTGATATTTGTACGAGAAACTTCGTCCTGGAAACTTCAATCTGCACAGCGGCGGATGTGTAGCGCGGGGGAGAGTTAATTTCCTTCAATCTTTCACGTTTATACGGAACAACAACTCATAAAGTACAGCGCATAATATTAGCATGAAGTACAGGATGCTCTGCGTACCCTGCTCGGAGCGGATTGCGAGATAGAGCGAGAGGGATAAAGAGAGACGGAAGACAGACAGAAAGAGGGACTTAGAGGGAAGAGTCCACGTTTTTCGACGATCGCAGAATCTAAGGGAATGTAATCCGACAGGAGACAATAGGTCGTACGCTAGGGACGGCAATTGGAGTTGGCAAAATGTGAAACTCGAGTGAGCCAGACGGCGTGCGCGCAAAGTAAACGCAGTAGCATACGTGACACCCCGCCAGGCTGTAGTTCATGCTTTATAGCGCTAAACGGGCTTTATGGTCCATTGCGTAACGACCGTGGCTGTCGTAAGAAGCTCGCGCGACGGATACGGGGAGAGACAGGAAAATTGACCGATCATGGGAGGCGGCCGAGTGGCAGCCGAGAGTGGCGAGAAGACGATGCCTCTTCCCGGCAGCCGCGATCATCCAATTCCACGTTCGTTCCCTTTACGCGCCCTTCCTCAGCCCCTCCTCCTACGGGGCACGGTTGCGTAATTGGTCTAAGAGTTACCTCGTAAGGGGGTGTCGGCTGAGACACGCGGCGCATCCACGGTCCCGCGACGCCAGACTGGGAGACGGGCGTGGAGAATAAATGCGGGCACAATTCAAGCGTAACGAGCGCCGACGGTAGTATTTTCAAGCCCGGCGACAGTCAAGGATTCGAGGGATAGACAAAGAGCGCCCGGCTAAGGAGGCGGACGAAGAAGGAGGCGAGATAACGAGAAAGAGGAGAGTTTCTGCCTGGGCCGGGAGAAAACGAGAGGAGGACGAGGAGCGAGAGAGAGAGAGAGAGAGAGAGGGAGAGAGAGGGGGAGAGAGAGGAAGCCAGGAGGAGCGAGGAAGCGAAATTATCCTCCTGCATGTCCGCACGAGACATCTGGTTCCGTGCAAACCGAGGAGGGAAGCATAATAGGGTAATACGGAACGGCCTACAAAACAACCGCGCGAGCAGGGCTTTCCATAATTGGTCGTGGCTGCCGAGCGTGCCTGAGCGGCGGACTAACAAAAGCGCGAAAAGCACGACTCGCCTAAAAGGGAGCCCCTTCTCGCAGCTATGCTCCCTTCGCGGCTACGCTCCCTTACGAGCCAACGGCAGCCACCTTACCACGGTCTATCTTTGCTCCACCGATCATCCTCGCTCGGCGTGCCTCGGATGCCACTCTGGGAGATAACAGCCAAAAGGCAAATTATCCTGGCATGCGAACGCCTTTCTCCGACCCGATCAGAGAGCCACGAAACGCTATTGGCCCCGGCAGAAATAGCGGCCTCGAAAAACGATGCCGGAGAGCGTTAGTTAACGGGGCTATTGTTTCGCTAACGAGAAGAATAATAAATGTGAGCCGAGCGAATTGCAGGGGGTCAAGTGCATGAATCTTTGGGCGCGATGAGTACTCGAACGGGGGCGGGAACGAATCGATAGGGAGTTAATGATAGAACTACTCGATGAAACCATTCCGATCTGCGGCCCCGCATCGCGCTCGAAGAATCCGAGGAAAGTTCGCTCCGCCGAAAAAGGAAACAACGGCTAACTCTCAGAAGTAGTTCGCCGACCGATGCGTTCGAAGCTCATATATAAAGTGCCACTTCGAACGCCGATCGGCATCGAGCGGCGCCCAATGACGAACGTATCCATTGAATTTTCATTTCGTTAACTGCCCTGTCGATAAACAACATCCCAGCATCATAAATATTTTGACCCACTTTCGGGCGACGTGGAAAAATCGACGCTGCGGAGGGACGCCGAAAAGGACGCGCGTCGGGCGAATGACCGAAAAAAATATCTGACAGCGCGTATCGTCGGTCGGTAGAACAAAATGGAGGCACCGTCTCGCATTTGGGAAATTCCGTGGGCCCGCGGATTATCAAAGAGCGCAAAACGAGGGGGATAGGCTCGCGAGGAAGGAGAAGGCGCAATAAAAATGTGCATCAACAACGTGCAGCGACAGGCGAGCCGGCACGGAGACCGTGTTCAATCTTCATTCTGAGCCTCGCTGCGTCCATAAACAAGCCGGGACACGCCGTAAATTTTTCGACCTACATCGCGCTCGCGGAAAATCGCCCGCGCCCGCTTCCATTGACGCACATGCAAAGCCGAGTCTCTTTCCCATTGTGCGGGTCAAAGTGCGACGCTCGCGGCACTCGGAGCAGGCAATTTAGTCCTGCGCCAAGTTCGAAACGATTACGACGCTCGAGCCGCGATAGGGACAACGACGTATCGTTCGCTACCGGAGTGTAAAAAGGTCTCCGTTCGACGAGCGTCATCTGGCCAAGATCGCAACGTCGCATCGGATGTCCCGGAGGTGAACATGCGGGTCCACTGTCTTCGTCCGTCCGATCATTTGACGATGGGCCGACGTAACGCGCGTCGCTCGTGTCTCTTCCGGCGTATCGATCGTTAATACCGTCCTCTCCTCCCGTCCTTCCTTCCGCCCTCGCTTCCTCTCAACCCCCGCCGCCGTCTTCCCACTTTATCTCACAATCTCCCGGCTCACCCCGTTGGCCGGCACTCCGCCTGTCGCGCTTTTCCGCGTCCTTCCTTTCTTCGTAAACCCCCCCGACGGCTCACGGCTAAGACGATTCTCCCGGCAAATTCCACGACCGCGACTGCGAGGAATAATACCGTTATTACCGCCGCGACTGTCGTAAAACTCGCGGTAAAGATCCGCGACCGAGGAGCCCGGCATCCATCCTAATGGTAATTCTGGACAGGGACATGTGCAGGCGCGCGAGGCAAGATGGATGAATCGTCCGCGAAAGCGGCTCGGCTCGCGGCTTCGAGCGGAAGCGAGAGGAAAGTGGACGTTCGCCAATAGGGAGGCCGCTCGCTAATTTCCCAACCCCGGCACGCACCGAGCGACGAGGGTCGGAGTTATGCGCGAAGCTTTAACCCTGGCCGACCTGTCGTTCCTCAGCGCGAGAGGACTCCTACCTACGTTGTCAGAGTCTGCGCGGAGTGACAGGAGACGCGTATCGGCAGCGTTTGAACGGTCGGCAAGTTTTATAACGCTGGATTTACGGGGAAAAATAGTAATTGCGCGACCGTCGGCGCACAGCTCCGGCAAAGGAATGCAATTTTAATTTCAGCCAGTTCGCAGAGGGTAATTGAGTGTTTAACGCGGAATGCGCTGAACTTGACGGAGGCACTCGGGCTCGCTGGTAACCAGATGCAATATGGCAGACGCTGAATGCAGCCTCGTTTTCCGAACATCTCGATGTGTCCCAATTTCTGGGCGACATTCGTCGCTCACGCCCACCGAGCGCACGCTCGCTGGATTCGGGCACAGGAACATCTCGCGAGAGTCGCGTTGTCTATCGTTATCAGTAATTCTTGGCCGGGACACATACGCCATGGAAGATGGATGAATCGCTGGGGCGAACCCGTATCTCTCGGCTGAATAGAACCGACAGCGCGGTAGATGCTTACCAGCCATTAATTTGCCCGTAATTTCGCACGCACAGAGCGCCGACGTTGGAGAGAGATCCGACGTAAAGACAAAGGTAGCGAGGAGCGGGATGCGGAAACTCTGCCGGAGATGAAATTCTAGATGGTGGTTGTTCGGTCGATGGAAATGAAAATGGGGAGAGGGCGGCGGCGGACAAGTTCGGAATCGTTCTAGCGATACACATTTCCGAAAAATTGTCGTTTCGCTGCTATTTCGCACCGACGTCGAATTTTGTCCTCGACACGCTACTTTCGTCGCTTCAAAAGCCGTAAGCCAGGAATTCAACGGTGCTGAGGCGGCTTTTGAGTGCTGGAAAGAGGCTTGTCGGTGGGTGGGTGGGTAGCGGGGAATTTTTCAAATCCCATTATAAAACCCGGCAACATTCTCCTTTGAGAGCTCAAAAAACGCTGTCTTCCCCGTCGATGCGAAAATGTAGCAACGGCACGTCAGGAATTCCGCTTATTTCCCTCGCGACGATGGGGCAGAGACTTTGAATAGCGTCGACGGGATGTGGGTCAGTGTATCACGAGAGGCGTGGAGGCAGCGCAAGGAGAGAGACAGAGAGAGAGCGAGAGAGAGAGAGATAGAAAGAGAGACGGTGGGAAAGCAGGGTGAGAAGAGCGACGTGGGGGGTGCATAGGGGGGAAGAGAGGCGACTGCGGTGGGAAGAGAGTGAAAGAACGTTTTGGCTTTTAAACGGCAGATTACGGGGCTGTGAAGATTCGATTACCCGGATGTTGACTCGACGCTGGGGGATACGGCCAGCATGAAATTAGAAGCACGCGATCGTAACGGCTGATTAGACCTTCAGCCCGTCTGTCAGTACACCGATAATAACCGATCCTGTTTACGTATCGCCGATGTCGTAACATCTCGCTGACAATCGCCATTGTTTACTGGGCACACACTGCGGGGCGTCCGCCATTAGAAATTTTGCAACGCCGTTGCCCCGAACCGATGAAGCAACTCTGCCGGAGTCAATGCGGACCCGATGCGGCACGTAAACGAGGAGGAGGCCGTCGAATCGCAGAGGCGAGGCACTCGGGGGAAAATCGGCGGAAAGTAGTCGATCGATAAATCTGAATTCCACGGTGACCCTGTCCCGAGGTCCGTGCACCTTCGCGCCGCGATGGCCCTTGCAGCGATCATTCGCTTCTCGAATCACGTTCGAACGCGCCCACGGACGGCAGATGCCCCGAGGATTTCGAGGATCAAATCGCCCGAGAATCCCTAAGTCCGAGTAATGCAGCGATTGAGATCGAAAGCACGGGAACGTTAATATTTGCGCAAGGGGGATCGATAGGTCGGCGGCGGCGGGGTACGCCGATAAAATCCGAATCGGATTCGAGGAGTTCAGCAGTCGGCCCTCCTCTCGCCCGGCCAATGTTCGTTCGGCAGTTCGCGCCCAAGTGCTAGTCCGCTGCCGGCCTTTTACTCCTTTCACGGGCGAAATTGCGAAACCGCTTCGAAAGTAAGCACCGAAAGCGAGGACTATGGCAAGGACTATGGCGAGCACGGCGGGGCGCGCGCACTCGCGACAGCAGCCCTTGGGAGGCATTATCCGTATTGCTTCAGAACAGTGGCAATTAAGTGCTCCCTAGATGGCTCGTATTAATAGGATTATTATTAATCGTACGATAACCGCTCGTTCGCCCTGTTCAATGCGCACGCTTTGCTAATTCCGCAAAGCGCGCCAGTCGAAATCAAATCGATTTCCACGCGCAGCTTCGAGCACGCCATTGCGAGAGTAGCTCCTTTCTCTCTTTCTCTCTCTCTCTCTGTCTCTCTATTCCCTCGATCCTCCGGAAAGCCAGGGGCAAGGTTGCTCTCCCTAGAGTCGCGGAAAGCCGAGAGAGTGAGAGAGAGAGAGAGGGAGAGGAAAAGCCTTGGACACGCAATGGCGCACCTGAGTCCCCTTTATCGTAAACTTCCTACGGGAGGATCTCGACGGACTTAAATATTACAGCCAGGAAATTGATGTCGCTCTCCTGCCCGGTCTCTTTCTCTCCGCCTCGCGAGATCTCATTATGCACTTACCCCGGGAGACGACAACGACAGCGAAGAAGACGACAAGAACGCGCCTCCCGTTTTCCGCGCGAACGAAGTCAATGCAAATTGCGCCAAAAGAGATCACCGTTAGCGATTCAATTTCCACGTCGCGAAGAGCGGTGCCGACGTGCCTCTCGTCGGACATCGTAATGAGATTGTTCGCTTGTGAAATGTGCGTTTTACGTCCCCTCCCCGCCGGGGGTAATCGAGTGCCCGCGATCCCGGAGCGGCCGAGAGGAGTTGGCGCAACATCCGGATTGGATATTGGAAAATCGATTACATTGTCAGTCTTTATTTAACGTTCCGCCAATAAGACATTTATTATGCACGCGCTGCACGGCAATTAACCTGCTAAGGGCACGGTCCCAACCCGAGGATTCGGCGTCCGAGCAGTTTCGGGCAGTCATTTCCCATCGCACGTCCCAGCACCAAAAAAAGGGACGCTCTCGGCCGCTTTGTCAAACCTTTACATTGTTCCAACGGGCGAGAGGGCGATCGATTCGCGATAAATCCGTCCCGAACTGTGTCACGCGTCAGAATAAAATTGTACATCTAGCGAGCGAGGGCCGCGCGATCGGACAAATAAAGCGTACACATACTTCGATTACAAGGCTTGACAGCGGAGCCTCGCGGCGGCGAAAGCATTGAATTTAAAGGAAACATCGTAACTGCAGAGTGGCGTCGGTTCCGGAAAATGCCTCGGCCAGTCCGTGTCTGCCCGCTAGAAATCGGCCAATCGGTCATCGAGCAATAATTAAATCGGCGTCCGCTCGCTCGTGCCCCGATAGATGGGTATGTATGTAGGCGGGTTAGGTGGTAGGTACAGCACACGTGTGTCTCGCCGTTGGGCCGCACAAACGCAGAAAACGGAGGCTAGTTACCCGCGGCGGACGGGGAACGGCAGCGACCACGGGGTATTCTGACTTATGCATGCTTCTCTGAACCTTCGGGCGTACGAAGAAGCGTACGTGACCAGCGAGTACCGTCTGCACGTACGTCCCCATATGTATACACCTACCTTTACCTCCTACGTATACGCGGTCCACGAAAATATGCAATGGCCAGGTGCGGCCGAGAAGGATGACGGAGGGAGCGAGACGTGAGAGGACGTGTACGACGAGAGGCGTACGCGAGCGTAGAGACACCCGAAAGGACGAGGCGGAGAGAGAGAGAGAGAGAGAGAGAGAGAAAGAAAGAAAGAGTGGGACGAGCAAAGGGAAAGAGAGTGACGCCAGAGAGAAGCGGGCAAAGAAGACGGAAGGAGGAGAGGCGAGAGGAGGAGGGAATCTGCGGGATAGTCGCTCTGAGAATATGTATGCTCCATGCGGCGTAACGGTACCACAGAGACCGTGGAGATGACCCCGCCTGTGTAAATGCACGACCTCGGCGTAGACGGGCACCAGGACCAGCTCGCGTCCCCTGCGCCTCGCCACCCTCGCAAACCTCCTTTTCTACACTGCCTCTTCTCTCTCTCTCTCTTTCTCTCTCTCTCTCTCTCTCTCTCTCTCTCTCTCCTTTGCCCCCTTACAGCTCTCAGACCGTCATCCCGTGTCCGTACAACACACGCCTGCCGTCCCCTCGCTTCCTTCTATGCAGATACCGTATGCAGCGAAACACGCAACGTACCGATCAGGACGACGGCACCTACGGCACTATGCTAAGGCGTCTATTTACGACGGCCGACGGAGAATGCCGAGGCTCCGACTACCGCCGTAGTGCGAGGTCTCTGCGAACGTCGGCTGCGTTCGTCTTCCGAATCCGCGAGAATCTTGCGGGCGCCCGGGAATTCGACGTAGCGCGCCAAACAGGACTCGGATGGCACGTCGTTAGCGTCCGATCGCTGAGAATCCAGCGCAGCCCGAGAACGGGCTCGTTGACATACATTCGCCGACTCGCTGTGATTTCAGCGGAACCGTCAACCTGTCTCTCTCTCTCTCTCTCTCTCACTCCCTCTCGGATATTCTTATTTTGCTCGCGAAGGATCATTATCCGCCGCCCGGTCACTGTACTTTTTCCCTATTTTCTTTTGGCTTCGGGAGTGGGTGGGTGAGTGTCATTTTATTAACCGGCGGGACAGTACCAACAAAGCGGGGTGTAATACCGTGACGGGGGCAAATGAATTAGAAGACAGACAATGGAATACCGTTGTCTCATCGATGCTTTGTCGCGCCGCGAGCGCGAATTTCGACGGCCGTTTCAGCGGAAAATTCGCCAACGAGCGTGAATTTTCAACACTGCTCTCACCCGAAATCGATTCGGAATGGGGAGGAGGGAGGGGGGAGGGGGACAGAAGTGGGAGAAATCGAGAGCACGGGAGAGAGAGAGGACTGAGCGTAAATTGAGCGCTTAAAGAAAGACCGTCGGTGTGACGATGACGAGCTTTCCAACGGAATATCCAAAATTTCTCTGCGCTCGTTCAATTTGTAAAAATCATTTGTCAACTTTGTTCTCCCACTCCGCAAAACACGGGTCAGCGCGGACGTCCGTCAGTGTACACACGTCCCCACCTACGCCGTATACCTATATCGAGGCATCAATTTACGGTAGAAATACACGAGCTTACGGTTTTATCGATATTCCGGCGGCCTTTGTACGGTTGAGCAGAAATCTGCATGCTACACACGCGGCCTGTCATCTCCAAGCGAGCTTTTTTTTATAATGGCAATTTCGTCAGATGGGTTATTACCGCGAAACGTAATGCGTAGCAAAAAACGATGACACGAGGCTAAAATAGAGAGAGAGAGAGAGAGAGAGAGAGAGAGAGAGCCCTTGCGGTTCAAAAAGGTGAAGGGTGAGGTGGGGCTGGCGGATTGACATCACGAGGGGTGTGGGGCCTGATCGCACACTACGCGTTAATTGAATCCAACGGCGTCCATTATTTTAATTGTCGCATATTTCGGCATCGGCGACACTCTTAATCGTCTAAAAGCGGACCACCGCCTCCTGTCGTTCGCTCGCACTGCACGCCGGGTAATTAATTAATGTTTCTCGATCGCGATGATAAATAATAGCCAATGTGAACGTAGGACACGCGGGCAGGCGCGAAGGGCGCAGAGCCGTGAGGGGGGGGGGAGGGTTCGGATGGCAAGAGAAGCTACATAACGGATTGGGGTTTTAATCAATTACACGCCCTTTCCTCGGCTGCGCCGCGTTCTTGTTCACTTTGTACAATTAGAGAAGACGAGGTGAGAAAATTGCAGCGTACATTGGCCTCTCTCTCTTTTTCTCTCCTCCTATCTATCCACCTCTCTCAGTCTCTCTGCCTCCCTCTCTCCCGCTTCCGTTCGCCGGAAAGCCTCCGAGTGACCCGGCAGCATTTGTAAGCGTGTAAGCGTGCGCCGAGAGACTGCGACGGGAACCAGGACCAGTATGCCTGACCCCGTGTCCGTACACATGACCCCCCGCATATAGGTACCGTACGTGGTAAAACACGCAACGTCCCGATCGGACCTATATGCGCGCAAACATGCACACAGACGCGGGCGCCCTACGGGGCATCAATTTACAGCGGTATGCCTGCTTACGGTTTTATTGAATATTCAATCTCTATCGACGCCGGCCTCGCTCGGGGTCCGCTCGTGGTCCGCTCGGGTACGCTTCGGTATCCTCGATTCGTTACCTCAAGATTTAATTTCTTACGGCTGTCAGTGCGCTTTGTGCGCCCGCGCTTCGTTTCATTCTGTTTGCGCGCCGCCACTCTCGAGGGCCGGGCTCCTCTTTCTCTCTCTCTCTCTTTCTCACTCGATCTCTTTCTCGTTTTGTGCTCCCGCCGCCAATTTCTCAGGCGCAAAAACGTGCGATAGCTTCCCCTCCGTGCCGGCGATGTACCGCGCAGCGGTCGTCCCAGTCGTCTCTATGGCCACGCCATTCTGAATGTCGGAGTCACGCAATCGAAACGCGTGCGCTTTTTCTTCCTTTTTTCCGACCGTCGTCCGCTCCACTCTTTTTCAGTTTTGTCAAGCTGGCGCGACAACATTTTAATCGCAATTTTCGCGCTTCGACGTCAACGCGCTTTCATAACGACCGCTCGTCGCATTTCAATGGCCGAGCGAAATAAAACGTAATCGATTTATAACCCGCTGGAAGCGGCGCCGTATCGATTCGCGGCCGCGAAATCGATGATGCATCGCGCGCACAGCGATGGGCAAAAGGGCTCGTAAAACAAAGGTACCGTCGCCGCACAGGGTGCGTAGGATTATTCAGGGCGTGCGTCGGGAGGAAGGTCGAGGCGTGGAATTCATTCTCGGTACTCATTCAGCTCCCGTGCCGCTCGGTTCCTAATTACGTATACGACATGAATTTCGCACGACCGCGAAGCGCGAGTCTAGGCGGGCAAGAAGACAGCGAAGCGGGTCGTAAAGGCGCTTCATAAGGGCAGCCTGTAGTGCGATAGGCGTGGCGGAAAAAAACGCGAGCCGTGCCGCTCTCGCGAGGACACGGAGTGGCGGACAATGCACGTGAGAAAAGGAGCCGGAGGTGAGGGAATGCATGGAAGCGACGCAGACAGAGTTGGGGCGGAGAGGGGTGGGGTGGTAGAAGTGGAAGGCGATGGCGATGGAACGAGGAGGAAGCTCAAAAGAGCAGGTCTGTCAAGGTGAATTACCGGTAAGAGAGAATTCCGAAAGGCTCCGACGTGGGGTATAGGATAGAGCAGAACTCGACGAGCGATGCCCGTAAATGGCAGGGTGTCATTAGGAATGGCATAGACGAGCGGTAGCGCGGAAGGTAGAAGGAGACGGCGGAAAGGCCGCGGCGTGTTCCCTGTCGCTCGGAGATGCGTCCTTTTCGCGCCCGGGATCCGCTTCCCTTTGGCACCTCGTCCGTAATCCACTAATGGTCGAGAGACCGACTGCTCCTTACAGGCGGTAATAACTGTACCTAGGGGACGCGTTTGCCTCGAAAGCGTCGAATCGCGCCGACGCTCAACGGCGCACGATCTATGAACGTTCAGAGACACCGGCTACGCGCTACAATTTTCATTCGACGTACCTACCTTACCTACCTACCCAGCTACCTACGAACCTATCTACTCTGGCTGTATGCGGAGAACGGCCGGCCGGAATATACGTCAAACGATGTCGACGTTGAGACTGAGTCTCTTAATTAACTCGACGGGGAGCGACGTGTTAAAGGCCCCGACAAGAGACAGCCAGCCAGCCAGTCAGCCAGCGAGTCAGGCAGCCGGCGAGGCACGCAAAACGTCTAATCGTTAAACCTCACCAAACGTGATCTAGCGCCTGCGAGGGGAAAATTGACGGCACACGTGTAGAGGGCCCCCCCGCTGATAGCGTTCCGATTTCGACCGCCGTGGGTGTAATGGGACCGGACCGAACGTTAAAATTGCCGCGGCAGCAAAAAACGCGGATCGATCGCGATCTCGTTAAGAGGGACAACTCACTGGCGTTCTAGAATCTCACTATTCATCGGTGGCAGCCAATCTCCTTCGGTGGCTCATCAAGGTTTTACCGAACCCACCGTGGTACGAGCGACTCTTTCGCTCCTGGGATCAAACGAGTACACCTGAGAGACACAGTTTGCCTTAACGATACGCGCACGATGCGCAATCGTTGCACGGCACGTGAGCTCTGCCCTGAATTCTCATTAGGCAGCTAGCTACTCGTTCGCTTTCCGTGCCGTCCGCGTAAATATGCAGAGGCGCCTTAATCCCTGCCACCCTACTTCTTCCTTCATTTCCCAGTTCCGACGAAGTCGTAAACGAACGATTCTTTTTCCGCCACCCCCCTCTCCCAAAAACGAATCCCACCGCCTAATGTCCCTCTGACAATCCCTCTTTCTGCCTCTCTCTCTCTCGCTTATTTCACCGAGAAACCTCAACCCCGTATGCATTCGCCAGATTTAAAGCCGCCCCACTGCGGAAGTCGCTAATGTCCTCGAGGTGCACTATTTTTTATTCCCCTCACGACAAACAAGACTACCGCGGAGTGAGGAGTAGAAGAGAGATTAATCACGGCCTCATTAAAGGTGAACGATGCAGCCGCCGACCCGCAAACTTCTTATTCCACACCGGACCGGCGACGCAACCTTCGAGGCTGATCAAAATTCGAGCGAGTTCGTACACTTAACGGAGCGCAACAACTGCACCTGAGAGAAGCGTTTGGCGCCTTAACGCCGGATCAGGAAGGAAATGGGCGACCTGCTCGGGATCCGATCCCGGGCGCACTCGAACGGAACGACGTTACAATTTCCGCGAGAATGGCCGGCGGATGAGGCGGGGGAGTAGGGAAAAAACGAGCAACGACCCGACGGAGGAATAGAGGAGAAATGTCGCGCGCAATGGATGAAAATCAATAGAACCTTGCCTGGCTCCCGGAGGAAACGTAACGGCCGGGGCCAAAGAGAGAGGTCCCGGCGTTTTCCGTGAAAGGCTTCCGCAGAGCATCGACGTCGGCCCGACTCCGATGCCGGTCACCGGGAAAAACGCACCGGCCACCCCTTCGAACGGTTAGCGGGCCTGCAGCGGCGAGAGCGAGCATTTTGTCTGTCGACCACCCCCTGCGCCTGAATAGGCCTCATTTCTCCGATGGGATTCGCGTAAACGCTGCCCAGAACGGACCCGACAACGCTGCCGCTCACCTTTCAGAGTTATTCGCTCGTGCGGCCCCGACTCGAACGCTCAATGGCGGACTGAAATGCTGGCCGAGCGTCGGGAAGAGTGGCCGCGCGAGGGTAGGAACTTCTGAAATACGGGAACGTTACGATGTTGTAACCTCGCGACGATGGCCCATAAAAGGTCGACAGCGGAGGATGATAAAAGGAAAATTGCTAAGAACAATGTTAGCGGGATTAGAGGATAAGGGACTTCGATGAAGTGAGCGTCGAATTGGGGCGATTACGTCTTCCGGGCGAGTGCTCAGCTAACTAAGCTGTCCGCACTGTTCCGGCGACGGTACGCTCATGAAAATACGGAATCCGGTGCGAAATATTTTTCGCCGCGTCGGGCCGAGAATGAGAGAGATTTATTGGCTGGGATCGATATGTGTGACAAGGCGGGTCGGCGTATTAGAGTCTCCCCGGTGGGATCAATAGAGGAGGAGCGGAGGTAAATAGAAATCGGCTAGACTGAAACACGACGCGGAATCGGCTGACGCAAGACCGTCGCCGTTTCTATGGAGGGTTTCCGTTACCGGCGTCAGCGAACGGCATGATGGGAGCTGACAAAAACACATTTCCACGGATTAATCCCCGACATCCGCGAGCGGCAGGACGCGCCGGAGTGAAAGGCGAGCGGGAACTCGGAGGGGCCTGCAGGAAGAAGACACAGAGGCGGAATGGGAACGGCATTTACGTCCGCTGAAAGAAGGCAATGGTCCAAGCGTGTGCTGGCGTGTGCTGGCGTGTGCTCGCGTGCGCTCGCGCGCCCCACCGGGCGCTCGTCTATCGAGAATGACGCGTGGCTAATTACGGCGTCAAGAGGCTTAATTAGTCAACGAGTCGGGCTGCAGCGGCAGCGAGTTGGCTCTCCTTTATGCGGTTCAACGCACGCACGCTTCCTCTCTTTTTCACCGATTTGCCAGCCACCCCTTCGAGCCAGCCCATCGTTCCGCCGCCGCCGCCGCCGCTGCCGCCATCGTCGTCGTCGTCGTCGTCGTCTCGCATTCTCACGGGTCGACTGTCTGTCGCAGCGTCGCGACGCGCCGAAGGGAGCGTAGGACTCCGTTCAGAATCCGAATTGTCCTCGGTGCCCACCCCCGCTCGCCGTCTGGCTAACGAATATTCAGCGTAACGGATCGCATGACGCGGCAGGTACTTCGGTCGCGCGGTGTAGGAGTCTTAATTGAACGACCAATTAGGGGCTCGCCGTAATTAATCGTCCGCCGCTCATCGAGAGAGCACGCGAAAAACAGGATAAGCCGAGGGATGGCCCGGTATACATACTGCGAGGTATATATCGTTCGCGCGAGCGGACGATGGACGATGGAAGGCTGTGGGTCGAGGTGTCGGAGGGGGTGGCAGAGGGTGGGCGGGAGAGGGGGTGGCGATGCCATTGGCGGTGCCGCCGCCGGTGGAAGCGAGGAGGAACGGTGCGGCTTTTTTTTCACTCGCTTGATCGATGAACGCTCTGACCCGGGCGAGCGGAGCCAGAGCCCGGGTCCTTCGATAGTTTGAATTATGGTGGACCATATATCTCCGCTCCGAAAACGCCTTATCAGTTTCATCGATTCACGTATATACGCAAATTGACCGACACCTCGCGTATCAAATCGGAGTGGCTTGCTTTTTTATCCCGTATCGACAGAGCCACGTCTCCTTCCAATCCATGCGCACGTAGTCTACCTTCCTCTCTCTCTCTCTCTCCCTCTCTCTCCCTCCCTCACTCTTACGGTCGCTTTTTCCCGTTTCTCTTCGACACCGTCCGATGAACTCACCCTCCACGGTGCCTCGCGCGATCTTTCTTCTTTTAAATCTCTTTATCGACACGTGAAAACACTCGCCCCCGTCACTTCGGGAGAATCGAATAAATTTTCATGAAATATGAGCTCTGGGAACGGTAACTAACGACGGCCATATCGTAACGGAGCAATGACGGTGATCGACGCAGAACGGTGCGCGGGGCGCACTGAGGCTGAGTTCCCTTTTTCGAAAAAAGAAAAAAGCTCGTCACACGTTTTAGAGGAATTTTGTCGGGCAAGGGCATTCGTTACAAAGCCGCGGCGTCAGCGGTGGCGTGCGAAAAGGAGCCGTGAAACGCGTCGGGCGCGAACTGCATCGTCGTAGGACCTAATGTAATAACATGTAAATGGAAGGTTGGCGCGTGTGCTCGCGCGCGCGCGGCCGCACCGCGTTAAAGGGCTCGGCCAGAAACGCGTGACGCCTCACACGGTGGACAAAACTCATTTTTGCACAGCGCCCGACGCACACCCCTCCCAACGTTTGACGCCGAAAAAAAGCGTGGCCGAGGGAGACTCGCAGGACGATAGAGGAGGTCCACTTTCAGCCGCGCAATAAAACGCTCGTGATAAGGTCGTTCGGGGCGAAAAAAGCCGCGGCATGAATCACGGCATCGTTTTTATCTTAGAGAGGAAAGGAGAGAGAGACAGTGTGTGTGTGTGTATGTATGTGTATGTGAGAGACATAGAGCGATGTGCGGCCGCGATCTCACTTTAGCCCGGCCCCGTTGAATCTTTCAAATAAATTGCCGTCCGCGAGTCGATACATTTTACGTTCCCGTCGAGGTTCACGACCTATCGACGTGCCTGTCGTCCCCGTGCCGGATAGTGACCTCCGCCACGGGCTCCTTCCTGCAGGCTTTTTCACGGCGAAAAAATGTCCGGGGCGAGGAGAGGGGGGGGGGGGGGCGTACACGCCCGTCGGAACGACGACAGTATTACGACCGCAGGCTGCGAGCCAAGCTGCCCCATGTTCGTCCTGGCTCGTTCATGCGCTCGCTTGCAATCAGTCGCATCCCGACCAAGACCGATCCGGTCCACGAGTGACGCCGCTCTTGTGGACGTGTCTTCCCGATGACAGCTGGCTATTGATCTACTCGCTCTCCCACATTCCGCTTTCCCGCCCTCGCTCCGATCGCAAGGGAGAGAACAATTTCGAACGCATCCGTCTTCAATTTCGATCGACTTGCCGGCAACGCCCGCTCATAAAATGTCTGCGGTCAAAGAGTCCGAGCGTGTCGCGAGAAGGGCTTTGAGGGGGACGTTCGAATAAAAAGAAGATAACGATTAAGCGTGTAACGCAGGGGAAACTGATTCGCAGCGAGCGGCTCCGAGCGACAGTCCGGCTCCCGTCCAAAGTGAATATCGTAGGCGAGCTCGCGGAGCGGATATACCTGGGCGTAAAATCAAATCGCCTCGCGTCGATTCGAATCGAATCAAGCGCTTTTATTTATCCCGTCTCGCGGAGCGCCGGGCCGGGTAATCCAGTCACGAGAAGCATCGCGTCGATGGATCGCAGACGAAAGGAACGAGAGAGGGAGGGAAAGAGAGAGTAGCTCGCGTCGTGCATCGACGATTCGCGTAAGCTTCGAGTGTAAAATGCCGCGTGCGCGGACGCAGATAATAGAAATCGATTGCTTAATAGACGTCGGATAGGAGGATAGATGCTCCCGGCGATAAACTCGGTCGGACGAGCGCACGCGAAGCACGTTTCCTCGGAGACGACGTACAATCAACTTGACATCCAGCTTTCATGAGCTCGGTCACTCACTGCCGTAGTCCGCGCAATAATTACCTTCCACTTATCGTGTCGTCGGATACCAGCCGCTATGTCTTCACACGCCCGATTTAGCCGTGATATCTATAGAATCTGACAAACCGTTATTTGCGTATTGTCTTCGATCGCCGATACGGTCACGATGTCTCGGCCGTTCTTCGACTCGAGTTCGGGATGGGTCGAAGTCCGGGCGTCAGGACCGAAATCATCGGAGGTCAGCGCGGAAAGACTTTACGGTCGCTCGTCAAACTTCGTTATACCGGCAGCAAGCGTGCCTAATTATGTGATACGGTGTGTTCGTTTGCTCGTTTGTCCTCCGCCTCGTTGGTTCCGGCGTTCGCCGGCTCGCGGAACTCTCTCGCTGCACGCGTCCTCTCTCTCTCTCTCTCTCTCTCTCTCTCTCTCTCTTCCTCTCTCCATCTACCTCATTCGCTGCGGACAGACTCTCCTTTCGCACTCGTGATCTCCAGCATACAGCCCCCGTCCCCTCTTCTTTACTCTCATTTCCTCTGTGCGGACATCCCTCGCTCTCTCCCTCACTCCCCCGGTTCCTCTATGTGACTAGCACACACTGTTCCGCTCGTCTTCAGCCTCATTTCCTCCCTCTCGTTCGCTCCGTTCAACTAACGCGCGCGCCACCGCCGCCGTCTCCCTCTCGCCCGTTCGTTCGTCGCTCGCCGGCTCTCTTTCTCTCCGCTCGGCTCATTCACGTACCAGGAGCAGGAGGAACCTCCGGGGGCCTTCGTAAACTGCGTCGCGCACTCTGTTCCGCGCTCCGCTATTACCGTGAAGATTAAATTGTTGTGCGACGGTGAGCTTTTCATCTTCAAAGGGCACTCGTCTGTTTGATGTGGCCAACCGTACATACTCGACCCGATTGCGGGCCCACGCCACGAATCCCGTTGTAAAGTTAAACAAAAAAAAAAGAAAAAAAAAATGTGAAGTTTGCCGTGAAATGGAGGCGAATGCCACTTCTGAACCCCGCACCGTAAATAACCCGTCTTCTGCACCTACGCTCGCACTGCCCTCCCCACCCTCCCCTCCTCTTCCTCCCTCGCCACGGTCCCTGTCCTACCGCCGTACGCGCCCATTCCTCGTGTGTGCACACTTCCTCGCCCGCTTTACCACGCATGCACGAGGATCTTGCCAGCTTTTTTGATGTGGCCTGCCGCCACGTCGGAATTTCGAACGGGACGATTTCAACAATTTACGACTTTCAGCCTCGGGGTGGGCGCGCAAAAAATCATCTCTCGCCTGCGAACAGAGGAGACGTTGTGGGCGGCTTAAGCGCCCCGCGGGTTAATTCACGCTAGCTCGGTGTTAATTAGAGAAGAGGGTGGCGAGCGCTCGGTATCGGGGAAATCATCGAATTTAAAGTACAATGCTCGCCGCCGCCCGCGTCGTGTCGACAGCGGAAAACATGACGTGCGCCTGGATTGCAAGACTCTCGTTCGGAATCGACGGGCGATTACCTATTGTTCTGTATTCCAATCACGGCTTGACGCTTCCTTTGCATATCCGATCGAAGGTACGTCGGCCGAACGGTGGAAGACGACGAAGGGGGTCGTTCGAGGGACGGGCCGGGAAAAAGAGACGCGCGGTAATAAGGTAGAGTGACGTCGGATACAATTACCTCGCATTTCATGGCACAAAGGAGACCGGGATGATTAGCGCCGAACAGGGAGATTCGGAAAATCTGATCCCCCGCGCGCTGTGCGAGAGAGCACTACTACTAGTAGGAGAGAGAGAGAGAGAGAGTGAGAGAGGTTGAGTTGGAGAGACGAACGTTGTCAGGTGAAGCTCTCCAGCTCGATCCCGTGGCACGGGACGGATAACGAAGGCATTGTCCCGGGTCGCCGCAGGCGGTCGAATTCCGCAGAAATGACATAATTGTCGTTATTAGAGTTTGCCTATAATCGCAGGAACGAAACCTTGACGTAATGGGCCCCCGGCAAATTACTTACGAGTCCGGGAAGGAGACGGAGTCGTGCCGGGGTCATCGTCGTAAAGATCGCGGCGGGGCAACGACGACTGGCGCGAGCGAGCCAGGCCCTCTGTCAAGCCACCTTCTATTCCCATACACGTCGCATGCATGGCGCTACAACGGGATCGGGGGGGAAGGGGGTACGAGCGTATGTCCCACGAATCATGTTCTGCGGACAGAGAGCGAGTAGAGACGAAGAGGGAGAGAGAGAGAGGGATGCATATAAGGTGCGCGCGGGCGCACTTGGCGAGTGACCCGAAGCGTAGTTCCTGTTAATACTTTGCCGATCCAAAGTTCATGCATAGAACGAGCCGGACGGACAGAGTTCGGACCGCTGTTCGAGTGCCCCGGGAAGAGACGTCGTGGAAAATGCATTCCTGAAGACTGGACGAGATTAGTCCTGGAACTTTGAAGGGATTCGGCGCATTCGAGGGAACCCGGGCGAGGGTGGAATTTCGATAAAAAGGGGCACGAAACTCTTCGCCCGGGAGCGGAGCCAAACGAGACGCGGGAGGAGGTTGAACAAATTGGAATTTCCGATACTTACGGATATCGCTGGCAGCGGTAGCGCAACGCCGGTAACGATAAGGAACGCGGCACTGTTTCTTGACAGCCGGAATTGGACGTATAATCCCCTGCACGGGGGTCGGATTAGGGGGTGGGGGGTGGGATATTAGAAAAAGGGAGTCATGCTTTAATTGGCCGGCCAAAGCAATAACGCTCGCGCGTACACGGAGCTCGGGCGAAGAAGGCAAACTGCAAGGACGCAAGGATTGGCGCCCGTGAGGAGTAGGCGGCGCAGGATCGACGAAGGATCGGCGCAGGATCGGCGGATGGCCGATGTTTGCGGACGATTCCGGCGAAATGTCGCATAGAGCACGGCTCGGTATCGGCGAACGACCCGGGAAGATGGTCTCCGAGCTCCCATTCGGGGACCAAACGACTTCCACTTGGCTCCATAATATTGACGGGGGTCTCTAATTCGGACGGCAAACAAATTGATACGGCGAAGAGTCGGACTCCGCCGAGTAATCCCGGAAAATGGAGAAATGTGTTCATTACCGCTGTGGGGCCGGACGTGACGACGGCGGCGGAGTCGTTCCCGCGATATTCAATTTCGAGCGGCATCGATTTTTACCTCGCGCCCCAGTGTAAATATTCATTTCCTTACCGACCGTAATTGGTCCTCGGTCCGGCGCGAAACATTCTACTCTTCTCCTCCGCCTCTCCGCCTCTCGGCCTCCTCTCCTCTCCTCCGTGCGGCTCAAGTCCTCCTTTTATTCCCGCTACGCACGCATCGAACCCACCAACCCACGCGACTCTCGACGAATCTCGACGGGCCAGAAAGCGGCTCTCGCGACTTAAGTATGCGCAGTCACGTTCTCGCGAGTCACCCCGGCTATCGGCTTTATTATCGAAAATCACGAGAGCGCCGAGACCTGCAGCGTAGAATCGACGCCGACGCTTTCCTTCATTAACGAATAGGCGATGATATTAGCTTTTTCCACACCCGACACAGACGGACGGCCCGAAGGTAGGTGCTAATAGATGCGACGATACGGAAATCTACGAATACAGTATCGAAGATACCTACACCTCTCTCGATCCTCTTACCTATATAATAGATTCGATGGCGGATGGCGGATGTCGGGCGAAAAATCGAGCCGTCCGACGCCTCCGACCCGGCCTTATCAATTCCTCCTTGGCCAGCGACGGGTATCGATCGCATTTACGGCCTTCTCCTTTACCTCCTTTCCTAATCGTTCGCTCGTGCGCTATCTCTCGCGTGGCCGGCGCCCTCGCCGTTTCCTTCTCTTACCGACAATGTCAACGACACGCGGCCACTTCGTTCGAATTAACGTCGCGCATTAGCATATATTGACCGCAGCTGGGTAGCGGAGGGTGGGACTGGAACGAAGGGGAGGTGGGTCGAGCTCGAGAGCGGAGTAGAGTCGAGAGTAAAGGCGGACGAGAAGAAGGAGGCGCCGGACTCGACTCTCGACCTGCCCGCGGCGGTAGCGCTTTTAATTACGACTTACGAGCGCCGGTAGTTAACGCACGAAAGTCCTCCTCGCACGCCGAGTCCGCGCCGACAGAGCTGTAAAGCGTATGGGGCGCTTTACGAGGGCTAATAAAGCGACTCGCTCGGCTTCATGTCGCGCGTTATCCCGCGCAAGATTTCACCTGTCATTATGCGCCCACTTTCGGGCGAGAGAGGCGGCGCAGGGCCTGCGGAGGCCAAAGGTGCTTGACACGGTCAAAGGCGATCGTCGAAATTGCATTTCCCAGTTGGCGGGATGAGGGAACAAAGAGTTCCTTAGGGATAAGAGGGAACGAGTTCATCGATAGGCGACTCTCGATCTGACGTAACGCCCGATTCGCGACTTATTGGCTAAGGCGCGCGATAAAAGTCGCGATAATTCTCCCTCCCGCTCCTCGGGCTCGGCGGATAATTTATTCCTTTATAGGATCGGAGCCGGAGTAAATTACCCTTTGCCGCGAGAGGGAAGGATGGTCGGGGCGGGGAAGAAAGTAGGGAGAGGCTGGGCTCTCTGGCTTACTTCTTGCACGACCGTCTCTCGCCGCAATATGCATACCAGATGCAGTTCGGGTTTAATTAAAAAGGAGAGCGGGCGGCAGGTGGGGAGGGCGAAAAGTGGGATGAGCGGTGGGGAAGGGCAGGGGGGAAGGGGTGAGGATCCAATGGCATAAAGCGGGTAGCGCGTGGCCAGAAGACGAGAAGTGACGTCGCCACTTCGCTCCCTCGTTCTCTTCCCGGGTGCTATCACGGACCTTTCCAACTTCCGGAGTGCCTTCTCGAGGAGTAGTCCTCTCCTCGGCGAACGTCGTTGAGCTCCCCCGCACTTTCCCTCTCGCTCGCTCTCTGGCTGGCTAGCTAGCCAGGGACCGGCGCTCGATATGTGAGCGAACGAGAACTCGGCTGGCTTTAATCCGCAAGCGGAGCGAGCGAGCAACAGCCTGGAAGTTCGATCGAACGGGAAGAGGTAAGAGAGACGATAACGACGGGGGTGGAATGAGATAAGGAGCGGCTTAGTCTCTTTAGCGGCACCTTCCTCGACCGAGAGCGAAAGAGAGGGAGAACGAGAGATTATATCAGCCGACGCCCGCGAGGAACGTGAGAAATTCTAATTAGAAGCCTGGAAGTTTGCTTCGGCCGACGATAAAGCCTCGGTCCATCGCTCGCCGCGACAGCGTGTCTTTCAGTTTTTACCCCAGACCGTCGACGTCGACGCGATAGCGGATGGATTTCACCCGGCCAGATTATACCTCTGAATGGCATTACGCGATTCAAGTCGTCCGCGACGGGCTTCTTTTATCCTGCCTGCCGCGCCAGTCGCTAGATCCTTACCTTCCCACCCTCCCTCTTCCCGACAGTGGCCGACTACGGAGAAAATTTCTCGAGAGAAACTACCGCTCCGACCGATCCCGTAATCATCGCCGAATAATTTCGAGGCAAGCCCTGTGTACGCTCGGCTTTCAATTAACTCCGGCGCACGGAAGCACAACGGATCCGCGGCGCACAATTTATGAAGTAATCTCCCCGCATCCGTTCCAACGGCCGCAAAAACGTATCGCGAATTTCGGCCACGTCGGGCGTGTCGCCCTCGATGCGGACTCGGTGGCAGAAAGTCGAGCTTGCAGACGTCGGACAAACGAAACGCGAGACTTCGAACGAGGTCGCTCGGAGAACTGAGGATGATAACTCGGAAACAGGACGTTCCGGGGTGGGACGATGCGAGACATCGTCGCGGGAATATCCGGAATCGTGCTCGCACTCGAATTAGGCTCGTCTCATCGGTCGACACGGTACGTTTCGCGCGCGATCGAACGGCACGAGGCCGAAGATCGGTCCGACCGGAAGAGCGTCGTCGATCGCGATGACGAGCTGCGAGATAAGGAACTCGATTCGCTCGCTTTAGCATTCCATCCGCCCCCGCCGCCACCGCCACCGCCACCGCCAACGCCAACGCCAACCACCGCCGATTATATCTCGGCCCGGCGCGGCGCCGGGAACGTGAGAAATTATAACGACAAACTGGAACGTTGCACGGGGCGATATTAAAAGCGGAGGGGCGCGATAGGCTAAAAGCAACGGGCGGAGATGCTCGCGGCCTCGGCGTATATTAGTTACGTGTTTTTGCGTTCCGCGCGCACCGTTATTACGCGATATCGCTACCACTCCGGGGACACATTTAGCACCGGCTCCCTGAATCGAGTAACAATTTCCCGTTTCGCGCGTAATAATCCTGGGGGAAATAAGCGGGCAACTTCTTTGCTCTGTCCCGCTTTCGGGCTCATCGCGTCGGCTGGATACGTCTCTGGATCTGCGGGCGGGCTCCCTCAAAAATGCACGTCGATACTCGAGGGGGCGATTCTAGATCAAAGGATAACTCGGCCGGGTAGGGATGGGGTTGGCGGAAGGGAACTTTTCCGTGCGATGCTATCGGCTCGATGAGGAAATAATATGAAGTAGTTACTACATGAGCGGAAGATCGTCAAGGAACGTGAGTGTATTAGACGCTTTGAGCACTCTGTACGGATACGTGTGCGGATGTGGCGCGCGCTTTCGAAGTATGCGATCGATTCAAATAGCGAAAAAGCTCGTTTCCGCCCGCGGATCGACATTGTCAAAAGATGAGTTTCAAATAACGCGTGTGTTATTAACCTAATATGAACGTAGACGTGAAGAACGTAGGAATAAACGTCCACGCGTACGGTAAAGGGTACAGACGAATAAAATGGTCAAAAGTACAATAGTGTCGAAAAAGTCAATATGTAACTCCAGACCTATTGCACTTAGAAGGCTCGGGTTGAGATTTTTGCGATCCTCTTTTGATGCTTTATGGACATGCAAAGCCACAAGTCGATCTGGAGACTTTCATTTTTTGTTCTATTTTTCGACCCATATTTTTGACAGTTTTTTGTCTGTAACTCCGAAGGTAATGCGAATTTTGACCAACGGCAAACGGCTCTTTGAGTTATTTTTAACCCCCTACCAAGTAACAAAAGAGCGACCCGATCCGCCGACCTTCGACTTTTCGCAGAAATGAGAAGGGGAACCCCTTAAAAAATTAGTGATTTTTTAAATTTCTTATAACTTCTGAACCAGCAATCTAAATCTACGATAATCATACATTTTCTTGAAGCTTTTAAGGCGTACTTTCGGACAGGACTATCGGCGAAAGTCAAGCTTTACAATAATTATTTTTCGACTCGGAAAAATGGCTGTATCTTCGAAACTATTAGAAATTCGGAACTTTGCTTGCGACCAACTTTCAGGGCGAGTTCTAATCTATGGGATAGGGTAGTAAAGAAGCGAAAATAAGAGCAAATATTTTTTTTACTTTTTTTGCCCATTTAAATGGTTCTATCCCGTTTAGGTAGGTTCAAATGACCCCAAAGTACCCTCCATTGGTCGCTCAATGTCATATTATAAGGGTGAGTTAGTCCAACAAGCTTCAAACCGGAGCTAATATGGGCCTTTGTCGACGAAAACCCAATAAAAGCCATTGGGATGGTTCTACTGTCTTTAGCTGGGTGTAATGTAGGCCAAGGACTCATTTTTGATCGCCCAACGTCGTGTTATAAAGATAAGCCAATCAAATATGTTTTAAATGGGAGCTAAAATGCTGCTTTACCCCCCCCCCCCCCCCCCAAAAAAAACCGAAAATAACGCAAAGAATCGATAATAATGAGATGTAATAACATAATGTGAAATAATGTCACAGTAATCAAAAAATGTCCTTAGTTCACAGAAAACAACGTAGAAATCGAAAGAAATCGTTTTCTGGCCATTTTAAAGGTGTTATCGTGTTTTTGTAATTCCAAATTATGCCAAAGTACTCTCCATTGATCGCTCAAATCCATATTATACTACATTGTCAGATGTGTTCATAATATTGTGAGATCTAAATTCTAACAAAATGGTGAGAAAAGCAGAAGTGCTTATTTTTTTTGTAGGTTATCGAATGGCTAACTTCGATCGGTTTAGGGTCACTTTTGACCATCTTATTCGGCTATATCCCGTATGTGCAGTCGTAACGTTCGCGATAACGATGATAGCGCGATCCACCCAATCACCAACCGCGTTGCTGGAGTTGTTCCAGTTACGTTGCCAAACGGCCCGCCGCTTTAGGAGTCGCAAAGTCGTCGTCGAGCAGGGATTTTTAAGTCGGGAAACTAGGTGGCCGAGGGGTACGCCCCAGTACGTGATGGATCTTGAGAAGAGACCGCTCATGAGCCGGTCTATTGTGAAACCGCGTCATGACTACATGCAAATGCAGCCCTTCCACCCGCGCAGAACGTCATTATAAATTCCACCTATGGCCCTCTTCTTCACCTTCTTCTTCCTCTACCCAACCTCCTCGAACTCCGGGTAATTCTACACCCGGTGCCGATAGAGTCTTCTGCGACTTCGAGAGTAATTACGAACGATGCACCTAAACACCACCCACGGCCGCCCACTCTGTCTCCCAGGGATATATTCTACGTGCGAGGCATCGAACGCGTCGGGGAACCGAACAAAAGACGACGGCGAGAGAGGATGTGCATGCGAACACGTCGAATCGAACAGCCGGAGAGAAGGAAGGAGGATAAGTGTTCACGCGCGCGCGCGCGCGCGCGATCGCGTGCGTGTGCGGGAGGGTAAGAAAGAAGAGAAATTGCGGGGGAGGGTGTGAAAGCGTGTCGGCGGAGATGGAATGAAGGAGTCGCGTGAAAGTGCGTCAAGAATGAGAGTGTGGAAGTTGGTAGGAGAAAGCATGAGAATATGCAGTCGGGAAGTGAGCGAACGTGGGGGATAAGGAGAAATTACGGGGAATAATGCTTGAATAATCGGAGATGGGAAAGGATGATGCGGGGAAGAGAGGTGTGAGCAAAGAGAGAGGGAGAGAGAGAGAGAGAGATGTGGAATTCTGGTAAGAGGGAAACGAATGGCGTCGAGCGAGAAGCAGAGATGGACGTAGCAACTGGAAGTCGGAGGAGGACGCCGAGGAAGGAAGTCGACATGAAAGAAAGACGCGCGTAGGGAAAAGACGCAGGACGGGATAAAAAATACGTTTCGCAAGAATCGTCTGCGTGCACTCTCACATACTCGGCTCGGACTCATCGGTCCGCCTATGGAACAGCGCACCAACGCCCACGCACGATCCTCTTCCAACGCACGGCCGAGGCTCGCACGTGTGCGTGCCTGCGTGCGTTCATACGCGCTCACGCTTAACATTCACGCAGCGCACGGGCGCGTCCCGCAGAGGGTAGAAATTTTACGCCCGTCGGTGAAACACCTCGTATAACAACCGCCTCGCACGAGAATTATTGTACAACCGGCGATTTATTGCTTATTATAAACACGCCCACGTGAACCGCCGGCGTGACTGTGCGTGCGCGAGCCTCAGCGCGTGTGCCACGCTGTCCATTCAAAAGGGCCCGAGCGCACGCGGTGCATTTAGAAGACTTTTCTCCTTTAACGTCCGTCCCGGTCCTTTTGTCTCCACCTTTCTATTTGCGCGCACTTTGCATAAACGACGGCCACGAGCGATTCGCCGGGGTAACGATGGGAACGAACCGGCGGGAATAGCTGTAGGAATCGAGTACAGTTCGGCGCGGAGAATACGTCGGACAACGGGAACGCGTAGGAGATACAGGAATTTCTGGCCGCTTCGCTGCTCCGACATCGGTAAATTATGGCGCGCTATTAGGCGAGCGATGAGGTCCCAACTTGTCGGGAGATAGGCTGCGTGTTCTGTAGAATGAATTCAGGAGTGGGAAGAGTAGGCGTGTTATCGCGGAGTAAACGTCCGGACGGACGACGAAGAAACCGCGAAGACGAGTGTGGATGGGGCAATTAGTAGGTCGTGTCGGAGGAGAACAAGCCATTCGCGCCACCGACTGAAACACTCTACCGCCGACCAAGTCAGCCTCCCTGTTCGCTGTCTCTGTTTCGCTCATTGGCTCTCCGTCCCTCGTTCGGCTCTAGTCCCGCGGCGAGCGTATAAGATACTTTTGCAGTGCCATCCGCGGCGCGATAATAATGTTGTAGGACACGCTTTACGCACGCCCGGAGTCCCGTCTTATCGGCGCGCGCGCCGTGGAATTCGTTTAACGACGATGCACCCGGATAGCGGACTGCCTAGATAGAGAACAGCCGCCGACGAGCACGATAATGAAAGTTTCGCGAGCGTCTGCTACGAGCGTCGGCTACGAGCGTCGGCTACGAGCGATGCGATAGGGTTGCCGGAAATAGAGCTCGGATACGCGAGCCGAAAAACGCTCGAATTCGATCCTCGCCGAAGATAAACATCGCCGCTGCCTGCCGAACGCGCGCAAGGTAAGCTTATATGCATAACTTATCCGCTCAATAGAGCGCTACTCACTTCTCGCAAAATTCCTCGGATGTTTGCAGGCACAAAATGTTGGCTATAGGCGGGCACGATGCGGCGTATGCACGGCAAAATTTTAGCGGAGCTCGATCGAGCGGCTTCGCTTGGTGGCCGAAAATTTCCCTTCGTCCCGCCGACTTTGTTCGCCGAGCGATTGCGGAGACCGAGGCGGATTTCACGGTCGCGAGAACGCGACAAAGCGAAAAGACGTTCCCTCCGCGGAATCCTTTCGAGTGCGAGCCTTTGGTCCGTGCCGTGGAAGATGCACGCGCTTGCAGGCAGCAACCGGTTCGACTGTTCCGGCTCGCGATGGCGGAAACAATGCGGACCGGCAGCCATAAGGTGGGCGCGTCTAAAAGGAATTTTCAGCTATTAATATCGCGAAGAGCACCCGGTAGCCCACGGCGAAAGTCGATTCTTTATGAAAGATGGATACCGGCCGCGATGCCGCGCCGTGCACGAATGAAGCATCGAGTGCGGCTGTTTAGCAGAATGCGCGCGCGCGCGCGCGCACGCCCGCGCAACGAGCGTGATTTATGAAAAACGGGCTTACGCGATTCATCATAAACACCATTATCATAAATACTGTTCGCGCGACGAGCGCCGCTCTAATTTAGTCCCCGGCACCCCCCGCTGGCTGCCGACTGGCGACGAGCGGCGAAAATTCCCGGCGCGTTTCCATTAATAACGAATGGCAGGCGCGCCGTTTAAAACAATTCGCGCGGCCGCGGGCACGTTTCGCAAAAGTGCTGGGAAACATCTGCGAGCGAGAAAATTCGTTATGCGAATACCTATTCAATTCGCTGACAGTTCGGGCCAATGCGACCTGAATAGGAATGATTAATTCGATTTTTCGCGGTTACAGAGAAAAAGGGCGACACTTTGTTCCATTCGAGGTACGCGTCTGCGTCTAGCGAGTATATTCCAGTATTTATCGTTCTCCGCCTATCCGCTCAGCGAGAGAGAGAGAGGCGTCATTTCGCGTATTTGTAAATTAGCGAGTTTACGCTGACCGTAAGATAGGCTCGAATAAAATGAAACCTAAGCGGACACGTAGTACAGATGTTTATCGACAGTGAGGCCAACACCGTCGAAGCTGGGATATTGTACACAGCTATCGAATGTCTCGCGATGCTTGGAGGGATCGCGTGACCCGTGGGGGCCCCGAGGGTAACCCTTCGCGATTAAGGTTTACGAGCCGGTTAGAATCCCACGGAGGTGCAAATCGTTCTAACGTTCCGCATAACTCACATAAAACCATAACGGAAGGACATTGTGCCGCACGCACGTGATTGACACGTATTCCTATGCCGAGCGAACGTAACTGCGAGCGGGACGGTATTTACGATGAGGCATAATGGAACGTCGTCTACTAATGAGACCTTTGACGTAACTTACGACGGGACTCGTGTGCTTCTTACGGAAATATCGTCCTGCGAGCCTCGCGACGGTGTGCCCGTTTCCGTGTGCGACTCCGTGAGTGTGCGCGCGCGCGCGCGCGCGCGCGCCAACGATCCGAAGAAGCTTGCAGTCTGCGCACGAACATCGCGGCGTGCACACATATTTGTCCGGCGTATAGGTACGCGACCGTTCCAGTCGCCGTACGCGTGTAGACGTCGGCCGATAGATTAAAGCGATGACCCACCTGTCTAACGGAGCAGAACGAAGCTATTGTGTGTCTTTTTCTGCTAAATCCACCGGGATCCTGTTTCACGAGTGACTACCGCTCTCCGCCTTCCTCCACTTGATTCCATTCAGCGTGCATTACGATATGAAACGCATCGGGGGAAGAACGATTTTCCCGTGGCACGATATACATATCCCGAGCGGCGCGAAAGAGTACCGTATAAATATAGAGACACGTCCGCGGTAGGATCCGCAGCTATCTCGATGCCCTTTTTCGAATCGTGTCAGCTCTATTACGAACGACCGTTTCCATTCCGCGCCCTCCCTCATCCTCCACCCCCGACATCTCCCTCTGAATTTGCTTAACAAACTGAGCGATGTACGTAAAATGTAGCACGTTCCTACATTATAAAATGGGACTCGTCCTTGCGGAGTTCTACGTGGCGGGTAGATCGAACGGAGAGGAAGTTGGATTCATAAAAATTCCTGTGCGTCGAACTTGTGCGAAACTTTCGGGACTCACTCTGACGCCGACTACTGCTCAAACAGGCGCCTGCCGAAATTTCAGCTTGGAAACCGGGCCAAGATAGTTCCTTCCAGGCCAGGAGCATAAAGCATAGATAAAAGCCCCAAGAATCGGCCGTTCTGACGGCATTGTCATTCGGGCAGCGCTCGCGTCGGGACGCCGAACGTCGTCTCCACCCTTCGTTCGAACGGCGCATGCTCCTTTACGGAGATCAAAGTGCCTTCCGCCTTATTGTCGGAGAAACGCACGACAGCTCGTCTTGTTATAAGAAGATAGAGCCCGGTACAAAGTAACGAGCGGACCGCTCGCGATATCGTTCCGAACTGAATCGGAGAGCAGGACGAGAGTCCCAGACGCTCATCGGCAATTGCGAGGGTGGAAGGGACGCGGGGGAGGGATTCATGGGCTGTCAACGAATTGTTATCTGGCTCGGGCGCTAAATCACGCGCAAGAGGGTGACTCGCCCGCCTTTAACGAGGAAGGTCGGTCCGGCTTAGCGCAATAAAGGGAGGCGCATTTCAGCGCCGCTAATTACTTTCGTGGAGTTGGCTATCGACGGGGACAATGTGCGTGTAATGTGTCCGTTGCATGTGGGCGTGTTGCGTGCGATACCGCTTGCCACCGGAAACGATCGTGTTAATGGCAAAACGTGTCAAAAGTGTTTGCCGATGTCTAAGGTCGAGGGTGACGTAGGGGTTGATACTTAGGAGTGGGAATTAACGTGAGAGTTCAATTCGTCACTGTGACTTGATAGTTTTATGTGTTTTTCTTGTACATACACATGGTAGGATTTACTTATCATACGGGGGAGATTATTTTGGTTGATGAATGTACGCACGCGCGCGACGTACTGATACGGTCGACCGAGAGACGTACGAGAGAGTTTTAATCCACCGGCTAGGAGCTTGAATAGCGAATGCGGATTAGTCGAGTGATATGGCATCGATCCGACGTCGCATAGGGAGAACCAAAAATGTTCCATAAATCACATTAAGATGAGGAGAGTCCGGCGAGATTCAACCGTAATGTCGCCAGAGCTATTTCGGTCGCTCCACTCCGCGAATCTCTGATTACGTCGGTTCAGTGGGCGGAAGTCAAAGACAACACCTGTCTCACGCGATCCTCTCCATTCTCCCCATTTAAAGCGACGGGCACGAAAAAAGCACAGACTCCTCGTAGGTACTTTCTCAGCGGAAACTTGACGGCGGATTTGACGTCGGCCGTAGCGCGTGCTGCCCTCGCATGAGGAATGCGTCTTTCATTAACCCGTGTCGGTTCAGTAATTACACCGCACACGGCCCTCGATTACCGGTATTACTCCGCGTGACCCAGCGCCTTTCTCGCGTTACAGGTAAAGTGGCATAAGGGCCTCGATATTCATGAAGATTAAAGACTCCGCATCTCGCCTCCTCGTCGGCCTCCGGACCCGCGGTCGACACGACCCCATAAAGGAGGGTACCGCGGCGAACATTAAAATCCACTATCGAAGCGATGTATCTCCTAACCGGGTAACCGAAAGAACACGCTCGTATTTCATCCGCAAAACGTCGCTGTGCTCCTTCGCCAATTCCGGGGCTACGAGGCCAATTCCACGGCAGGCAGGGGTGGGTTGAGGGGTGACAAAAAGTGGTAGCTACGTCGGGGGAGTCGGTTCGGACGATGCGTGGCACACTGGAACCTCTGTCCCTCGTCACGCAGGTGGGATTTTGTAGAAATTACCGCGTTACATAAATCTCAGCCGTGCAACCGGCAACGGGGCATCCCTGCTACTCTTAATTACACCGTTCTTTTCCCCCTCTCCCCCTTCGCTCTCGCTCTCGCTCTCTCCCTCCCTCATTCTCCTTCGCTCGCACTCTCTCCGCCTCTCCATCTTTCACCCTCTCTCCCGCGAGCGAGTGCGCCCATTACGCCCGGCCATTAAGTCCGTCAAGTTAAGTAGCGACGTGATACCCCGGCTCGCCCTTACCGTAATATACGCATAATATATATACACGTTCTCTTCATCGTGACCTCCCCTTTTCCTCTCTGCCTCTCATTCGCCCTTTCTGTCGGCTCTACCCCACCTCCCCTTCCCTCCCCCTCTGGCGAGCCTCCCGGTCGGCCAACCCCTCTTCTCATCGCCCTCTGTTTTCTCGCGCCACTTCGCTCCTCCCATCCGGTGTCCTCGCCGCCACTTCAGTGCTTCGTCCCGTCGCTCCGCGGGCGAACTTAATTATATTTTATCGCAGCTTCGTCGCGCTTATTTAAATTTAAATCGTCCGCCTCCCGCGCCGTGCTCGCTGCCGAGCTCGCTGCCGAGCTCGCCGCCGAAGGTGGGGTTGCTTGGATGCTTTAACGACGCACCGAGCCCAACGCCCGACACCGGCGGTTAACCGTTGGACGCTTCCTCCGTCCTTCCGTCGGACTCTCACCCCACGGCCGATCCTATCCGAGCCTACCCCTCGACTTTCCTTCCCCCCTCCACGCCGACCTGCCCGCAGACTACGCGCGCGAGCTCCGCCGAAAAGGGAATGTTTGCCGAAGAGAGAAAAAATAATATAAGTCGGCCCGACGGAGGGGCTTAAGTCGAGAGTCGGGAAGACTGACGGTACACTTTCTTTCCACCGCGCCATTAAGGATTTTATTTCGGGGAATAATGAGAGAGTCATGGGTCTGGGGTGCGGATTATGGGGACGTTTCGCGGCGCGACGGAGGGACGTTCGAAGTGACTGGGGTGCAACACGTGCGTCGAGGTACGGACGGCCGACTCGTTGATCCTTTCGTGCGCGGTTCAAATGAAAGCGGCCGCCGTTCGGTATAGAGAGCGATTCACGATGGTAATGCGCGGCTATGAAAGTGACGTGTGAGAAGCTGTAATAAGAAATGCTCATAAGCTGACTTACATTCATTCGAAGTCGTGGTGGGTTAGATATATTTGTATTGCGTAGTACGGACGACCGCCAAGGGGATCGATTTTAACGAAACATCGTTGCCAGAGCTTGACTATGGCCTGGGTACTGTTCACGTACTACGCTACGACATTCCTGCACGCAAGAGAGCGGCGTAACGAAGGGAAATAAGGTAGGAAGATGGAGAAGGAGAGAAGGTGAGAGATAAACAGATGTGTGAGGGTAAAAGACAGGCCGCGCCGTGAAAACAAGTCCCAAAGAGAGGAAGCGGGAATAGACCTGACCTCGTTCGTATACCGAAGCCCGCAGGTCCCTTAAGTGAAATGAACGCGCCTTATAAACAGACATTGTGCATAATGTACTCTATTACGTAGGAGCTGTAGTATGCAGATTGCATGCCGTACGGCGTATAATATAACATCCATGCGTTGCGAAGCGTGCACGGTATGGCCGGTAGGTTATACAGTCTAAATTTTGCATCGCGTATATTTTAAGGGCGCTAATTTCAGCCGTTTCTCGCCGAGGACAACGGACGTGGCCGCGTTACTGAACTACGACACGACGCTCCCTTAAGAGCATCCCCCTGAATGAGAGCGTAATAGCATTAACAGACACGGTAAAGGACGGAATTGACGGGGAACGTCTACGTACTCCGGGAGACAGCGCGAACCGAGATCCCGAATTACGTGAAAATCCTGGGTGTATGAGACGGCGAGACTAATAACGTTCTTTCTTTCACGGAGGAGATGAATGAAAGCAGATACCACCTCCGTTCCCACGAATTCCATTAAAGGCATCCTGTCATTAAGCGAAAGCAGAATTTTCGAGACCTGCGCGTCGATCGAAAATACTCAGCCGGCGGCGGCGCGGGGGCCGGCGATAAATTATGAAAATATTCACCGCGGGTAATTAAGCATGCTCGCGGGGTAAAACTGCTTACAAAGGAGATAAAGGTTGGCGACGAAGGAGACGCGCCGTAGGCGGAGGAGGCGGAAAGAGAGGAAATAAGAATCCTTCCCCCGGCCCACGGCGGTATTTCAATGGACGGCGTCGTTGTCTCGCTCGTCGTCGCGCTCGTCGTCGCGCTCGTCGTCGCGCTCGTCGGCGACGAGCGAGTTGTGTCGCCTTCTCATTATACGCGTGGCTCGCGATATCGTCCCCGTCGTGCGGTACGCGGGCGAAATCGTCTACACGGTAATTTCCTAACCGCATCCTTGGCGAAAATAATTATTACCCTCTCGGTAGGGATACACGTAGGCAGACGAGAAAGGGACGGGGAGTGCGGCGGGTTGAAAGGCCGCGGCCAAAGAGCGGGGGTTATTAGCGGACAATGCGCCATGCCGACGAGTGGGCTCGACCGCCGGATTAGCATAAAACCTTTCGTCTTACACATTCTATCGACGACGACCATTATAGAACGAGGTCGCGCGACCCGAAGGGGGTAGGAGGGGAGGGTGGCGGCGACGGCGGAGGTTGGCTTCTCGCGAGTACCTCCATGGGGAAAAAAAAGAGGGGAGGCAGCGACGGAGGGTTTCGAGGGAGGTAGAAGTGGAGGAGGGGTAGGGAGAGTGCGGCGAAATAGACGCGGATGCGAGAAAGGCACTCGAGCGTATTAATACCGTGACGCGGCCATCAATTTGCCGCGCTCGCGTTCGCTCTCGCTCGTTCCGTTCTTCTATCATTTTCGAGAGACTCGCGCACGCAGCGGATCGGCTCGCTATAAGGTCGATATAGCGTGCGCCGGGCGCCGCCTGCTCGAGTGCTTCGCCCACCGACTCAGCCCGATCAATTTTCTCTGTTATTGATTTCGTGTGTTCAGCGCTCGAGCGAACGATGCGCGTACGTACGAACTGGGCCGATAGGTCACTAATTAAATGCGCCTGCCGGAGAAAGAGAGAGAGAGAGAGAGAGAGAGAGAGAGGGAGGGAGAGAGTGAGAGAGAAGTCAAATGCGCGAAACTTCCGACGATATCGGCCGGGTGCGATTAACGGTGTAACCAATTGTGCGACGGCACGAAGGCCGATCTATGTCTACTAAGCTCGGGGTTGGAGGGGGAGCGGTTGCTCTTGTCCGAACAGAGGAGCAGAGAAAGGGACGACGACGGGAATGATCGAGTCGCGAAAAGGGAGCGCGGTAATGGGTAATGGCGATAAAGTTTCAAGTTCGAAGTTTGAAGCGGAGGGCGGAGATAAGTGGAGCGAGCGATTGAGGAGACGTTCAACGTGGGAAATAATAAATTTCCCTCGGCGCACTCGAACCGAGCCAGCCCGCGTCCTCTCTCTCTCTCTCTCTCTCGCTCTCTCGCTGTCTCTCTCCCTCTCCCTCGCTGCCCCCAAGTCGAGAGGAGCCTACAATTTTCTGTCAAAATTAATTCTTTTCTCGATAGACGGCTAAGTAAAGACTTATGTCCCGCGGAAACTTCGGCGAGCGAGCGAAATTGATCTCGCCGTTAATCGAGGGAGCCGACGAACGGCGCGTGCGCGTGCCAAAATTATAATTATGGCGCCCGATGTCTGGCAGATTTAATGATCGCGGGACGGGCGCGTACACAGATTAATATATCCTAAGAGCGCGCGCATTGGGCGCATTTAAAAAGGTCCGATAGTCGTAGCGTGAAATATATTTAGGAACAGTGGCCGTGATGCACGATCAGCGTACGTGAGGATAATAACCTTCAGGAAGAGGGCGCTTAAAGTAGTAGAACGGAGGTGTGTACCACGCGAGGGGCGATTAAAATTAATACCGACTCACGGCAAGTAAAGCAACGCGAGAGATTATTAAAGTTATAAATCTTACAATAACACTTAAATTACATAGCCCCGAGCGCGTATCGCGATGAGTGGTAGTCGACGATAAAGAAACGGTTACGCGAGGAATCTTCCTGGTAACAACGGGCCGTCGCGGCCAGAGAGGATGGAAAGTTCTTTCGGCTTATCAAGGATCGCGGAATAATGAACGAGCCGGTAACGAAATATCAACGGAACCGCATTGACGATGAAATCCCGGCCGCGATAGCGAGGCATTCAGGAAAGCCGAGGAGGTGCGAGTGTTAACGTCGAGATATCCTTTTCGCTCCCATCTCGCTCTCTTATTTTTTCACTCTTTCACGTCCGCGCGCAGGGGAGAGAGAGAGCTTCATCTACCACGGTCATTGAGCCCCCATTGACTCTGAATGCTCTGGCAAATTACCAGTATTGAACCGGCTCATTCTTCCGTCGGGAGGGAAATCGGATCGGCGCGATTCCTTTTGCGAGGCTGGGGAGGCAAAAAAAAAATCGATCTCTGTCGATCGGCTGTCCAGGCCGGCACGTCCGTTTTAATTAATTTTCTCGATGAGTTTTAATTAAGTGCGGGCGAGAGCGGGTTTAATTGCGCCCGTGGCGCGTGGCAGTATAAGGTGATACGAGGCCGCGGGCTATTCTCACGCCACCGGAAGTCAACAAAAGCCGCCCGTGCACCGGCTCGTCGGTATTCATCCTCCTCTCTTCATCGCGTCTGTTTCTCACTTTCTCGGCCGACGCTCATTCCGGCCGTCCCTCCGCCTTTCCCTCCCCCCCTCGTCAAAGTCTCGAATTTCCATACTTCGTCAGAGAATACGGCTGAGAAATTGAGGGCATACCGCATTTCCCCCTCTATCTCGGTCCACGATATGGATTCTCCAACGAACTCTTCCCGGAACGCGTACATTCTGTCAAGGCTACGTGCACCGCTGTCGCCGGATACTCCCGTTACCTCCATAAATTCCGATTGAGGATGGGAGAAACTTCGGCGAAGAAATATTCGCGAATTGAAGTTTCTAGATCAGTAGTGCCGCGCTACGAACTCCGAGAATCGACTTATCCTCTTGAATCTCGGATATTCTTCATAAAATGTCCGTTCCCGCCGCCGCTCTCCCGGCATCCGGCGTTCCGCAGACTCGGGTTTCTCCCGTTAATGAAAGTGATCGCGGCTTCGCCGTCGGAAGCCGCGAAGTAGGACGACGTCGGTCGTCCGTCAACATCAGCCAATTGTCATCGGCGTCCACACGCTGGACAATATCCATCCATCAAAACTCGCTGCAACTTTGACGCCGTCGTCCAGAAAAGAAGAGCCGCCCTAGACACCTGCGTCTCGCGGCATCAAGCTATTTCGGAGCATTTTTTCTCCGAAAATAGCCCGAAGCCACTATAGCGCGAGCCGCAACAACGACGGGGCTGTCGCCTCGTCAATTACAGCAGGTAATTGTGCTGGCGTGCATTATCAATGCGCAACGTCAGCTAGGCGTCACTTCGCGCTCATGACGAGACGTCGTCATCCATCAATCCGCGGACAGGGGCGACGTGCGTCGCGCGATCGCCAAGCCGAAGAACAGTAGAAACGCCAGCCGCGAAATCTGTCATTCGAGAACGACGCCGGCAGCCAAACCAGTCAGGCAGCCAGCGGCGCCTCTTCTCGCACGACGTAAACCCGAATTTCCGAGTGCCATCGAAGGAAACGACGAAGAAGGATTGCCAGGCAGCTGCGTCTGCCGTTCGCGTCGCTCACAATGTGCGGAGCGAGAGAGTGGGAGAGAGAGAGAGAGAGAAAGAGGAAGCCGAGCATGAGGCCGATGCTAGGCCAAGCGTGAAAAGGGAAGCACGCCGCGCGCGTTTCCTTGACGAAGGCACGTCTCTGCACGCGCGTGTCACTCCCGGCACGTCGCCTAACGCTAAACACGAAAAATCCACGGAGAAAATGCGCCCCCGTAGGCGAGTGGGGCTAGGGAGGTGGGAAGGGGTGAACTTCCGCCGCTGGTAGTAGCGTCTGTGTGCCACGAATTTTCGCGCCTAGTCAGATAGAGCGGATGATGCGAGCCGGGACGGGCAGACAGCTGTTCCCTTCGTGTTTCATCTGGATTCCGGCGCGAACGACGGGACGACGCGAACGAGAGGACCGATGGACTCGAGCGTGAGCGAAAATATTTTGACGTCTGAGCGGCCGAGTGCAGACCGCACGACGTCGGCAAGTAATTTCGAGGCGAATATTGCGCGGCCGGACGAGGGGAAGTAATTAAAGAGGATGAATTGTTTTCGTTGCGTCGGGGGTCAGACGCGACTCTATGCGCTACGACGGTATATAATCGGAGGAAAAGTTAATTTCGTCCCGTGCCTCGCTTCATTGAGATGAGTTACAGGCTGAAAGAAAGCTGAGCGCGTAGACGTTAAATATAACATCGTCCCTCTTCAGTCAAAAAAGCACTCCCACATCCCGCTCGACGGCCGGCACTTAACTCTCGGCACCGCCCTTTTTATCAAAGCGCCTAGGATGTACCCGAGTGAAAGCCTCGAAAAAGCTTGGCGCCGTTTACTCAGACATCGACACCGACAGTGATAGTCGAGCGGATCCGTGACTGGCTCTCGATTTGGTTTCCGGACACGAACGGTGGCAGGCCACACGCGTCTTCGGCGTCCACACTCCGTTCATTGGCCGTTGCACATGCACGCACTCGCGCGTATACCTATGCCCGTATTTCGAGGCGGCAAATCGTGCTCTTGTACGAGGCGGAGACTGGCGAGGAGGAAAATCGAGGACAGGAGCGAGGAAAAGAAAGAACAAGAAGGAGGCGAGGCAAGCAGGCAGGCAGGCAGGCAAGCGGGCAGGCTTGCTGGCTGGCAAGCAGGAAGGAAGGAAGGAAGGAAGGAAAGAGCGTATGTAGATACACTCGGCGAGCATGCCCGCTGACTCCATCTTGTATGATCGTTTCCATCCTCCGTTCCCCCATCCTCCCTCTCCCTCTCTCTCTCTCTCTCTCTCGTCCGTCTCACCCTTCTGGCCCGACAGTGCAACGCCGTTGTCGTGCAAGCTGGCATCTGCCCACGCAACGAAGATCCCAGTGAGTGCAACCGCGGCAGCGAATGGCACGTGGGTGTGTATCTCCCGTTGCGCGTATTTATGGTATCCGAGCTGCGGCGCGAGAACCGGAGGCTTACCTCCGAGAGATCGAGTAGGCAAGGCGGGTAAGCAAGGCGGGTAGGCAAGATGAGGCGAGGCTGGTCGAGCTGCTTTTTAACGAGTTAGAAGCGCCCGGCTCGCTGTTTACGAGTGTCCCTGTCACGGACATTACGAGCAGGACTCGACCGAGGGTGAACGACGGAAATACGCCCGGCATTCCCGCTTATCGTCCGACTCGATTCGGCCTCGAATAAACAAGGTGAGCTCGAGTCCTGTGCGCGGCTCTAACAATAAGTGGAGCGTTCCAGTTTCGTTGTCCGGCGCTCTGGCGAACGATCGAGAGAATTTTTCTTAAAATCGAACGGGGCGCGGCGATCATGCCCGGACATTTTGCTATATTCGAGAATGGTTTTTGTTAATATTTATTTGAAATATGGTCGTCGCTCCGTCGGACGCTGTAAAAAAAACGCGGAAATTCCCCTCTGCATACCGGAGCGATCGGCAATTTCGGAATCTCTCAGCCTCTTTTTTCCAGCTGCGCGCATTCAAAATGTCGATGCATTTTTAATGCGGACCTAAATTCGCGGAAATAAATGTTAAATGCGCTGCCGCATGTTAAAATGTTGCTCGGAAAATCGTGCAATAAAATCGGTAAATGTTTGAATCGTTGCGGCTGCCTGGCGAGCGGTTAGAAAAAAAAGGGAATTATTTTAAATGACGCATTGCGGATCGCCGAGCGATTTCTAATGAACCTTTCTGTATTTTTCAATTTCGTCCTGGAGGGCAGCTGCGATAAATATTTTTGCGCGGAAATAACGGATTGTAAATCGTTTGTCGCCGAGCGAAAATTCGAATCGAAAACAGCGGCGCGAAACGAGTATACCATCCATCCGCCGGTATATAAGCGCGCATCCTATTTCATAAACGACGTCGGTGAGCAACGAGGCATGAAAGTAACACGCGTAAGTTTATCTCGTTCTCCAGCCGCGTCCGCGTATTTATGGCATCCAGAAGCAACGTAAACGGCGGCACGACCGACTGCTCGCGGACGGCCAACAACGCGATCACCCGCAGAAAATCGCGACACGGCAGAACAATCGTGAAAGGAATGCGCGCTCGCAAATCCTCCGATTCCTAGAGGCAGCAAAGATGGAGAGAGGGAGGAAGGAAGCAAGAAGGAAACCAGCGCGTCGAATCGCCGAGTCCCGCAGGACTCGATCTCGTCTATCCCGTCCATGACGCCGACCCCGAACGTTTGGGCCGTCGGGAGTTTACAGGAGGTTTCAGAAGGCGGCAATCGACGGTGGGAAGGGAGGAAGAAGGCGAACACGAGCGACGAGGAGCCGTTGAAAAACGGAAGAGGGCGCAAATCAGTGGAACGAGACCGAGGCGGGGTGGGAGACGATGGTGGGGGCGGGCAGAAGAGAAGCGGGGAAGGACGATAAGTGAGAGGCAAAGGAAGCGATCAAAGTGTAGGTGGAAGAGAGGAGTCGTGCTGTGGGAGCGGTGGAGAAGGAGGAACGGAAGGGGTCTTCGAGCGAAATGGAAGTGTAACGTTTCGAGGCGAACGTGGCGAGATCCGCTCACGCGGCCGCTGCACGCGAGTTGAAAGCGAAAGGCGCCGATAAAAAGCGTTCTATATATACTCGCGGTATACACGCGGCCGTATATACCTACGTCTGCGGGCTCACATATATTTGCCTCGCCCGCGAGTCAATGGCATAGCGCTGCCGGGAGAGAGTAGAGATTAGTCCGCGGCGGGAGTGCCCTCGTTAAGGTAGGCGGTAAGGTACTATAATCGCGGTGGGATACCGATATTACGGTAACTGAGTCAGGCACAGAGGACTGTCGAGGGTGGGAGGGAGGTCGGTTATTGCGGCCTCGGCCGAAGCGCATTGGCGTCGACCTTCTCGAACGGACGGTAATATTGGCCCGATCCGGACACTATGCCGATTTCTACCTTTCTCTTCTGTTTTTTTTTTTCATATTCTCTCACCTTCCTGCCGACCCACGCGCCAACTCGCGCGAAGCTCCCTGATCGCGTTAATTGAATATTTTAATCCGACGCGGCTGGGAATGGGAGAGTGAAGGCGCGCTTTGCATAATGACGATATTCAATGTGAGAGCACCGCTAATTTCCGGCGGTGCTTCGGACGCGCGCGAAAAATGCTCACGCTCCGATTGGCGCGAAAGGGTGAAAGTGAAGGATAATGGGCTTGCGTGAGAGCGTGGGTATTGACTACGCGCGATATCTCTTCAGCGAGCGGCATTCTGCTTCGACCGATGAGACGTTCGACTCACGATCGACGCCAATGGACTCTGGCCGCTACTCGAGCCTGAAGTCGGAACGTTTTCGAACGCCGACTCGTTAAAATCAATAACGAGCAATCGTAAATACGGCTGGGTGGAAGCAGTTTAGACGTAAATATGTCCGAACTCGAAGACTCCCTCGTTCTTCCTGCCTGTCGGCCGGCTTCTTCTCTATCACCTCTCGCTACTGCGAATCGTACGCTTCGTTCCGATACACGTGACGCCGCGTTACGCAACTCGCCCATTGGCCGCCGCTGCGGCGCACCGGCAAGGTTCAAATTTTCCGAAAAATCAATAAGACCCAACCTATGGCTCAAAAGACGAAGGGAAACGCAGAGGCAGAAATGTACAAATATGCCGCAATGTGCCAAGAAGCCAACTTGGCTTTCCACCCTCGCCACCCCACCAATCTTTCTCCACTTTTCCGCCCGGCACCCCGCCCTCGACGTCGCATAAATAAAGCCAGCAAATTCACCGCGCCGGGGAGAGAAAAGCAAGTAGATAAGAACTCCGTACCGTAGAGCGCTCAACTCGAATTCAGTCGAAAGTCGAAAAGAGCGGGCTCGGGCGAAGTTCGAGGGAACGTCGCCGGTGAAGAGTGAATTCGAAAGCCGGGCGAAAGCGTATCTCCGCCAAAGGGCGAAGGCAGAGGGTGAGGAGGGGTATGCGGGGAGGGCAAAGCTGGTAGCTGGAGGACAGAAGGAAGCGGCGGAGAAAGACGCCGGGAGCGGCCAACCCTTATCTAATTAGTTCCTCCTCGAAGCATGAAACCCATGCGACTCCAAACTCGACTCGTAAACGGCGCGGCCCGGTTAAAACGACGACGCTCACCGCGCCGAGGGTGCTCCGGGCTAATTGTCGTCCTCTTTGCCTAGGCGAACACGGCAAATTCCAACTAGTCGCGCCGCCGTCTGGGAGACTTTACTGCGATTTCGGCGCCTCGCGAGCAGGACGCGTCGAACCGTTGACGCTGGGCTGACTCCCATGACAGCCTCCCCTACCCGCAGTCTCTCTCCGCCAACCCTCAACCCCCGTCCTACCTACCCTTCATCCACCTTTCACCCACCTCCGAGCCTCTACGACGCGCACGTCGCTCTGATCCGGCAAATTCACGTTAGCTCGACATCCGCGGAAACGACTATTGGTAGAACGATTCGACTAACAAGCGGAGTGCCGGGGTATACACAAGCCACCCCTCTCTCCGAGTCGGAGCGGAGAAGATGTCAGTGCACACAGGGACATCGAGAGTGTGTGCGTGCGCACACTAGAAGACGTTGCACGCCTCGCCGCATACGTGTCACACGTCAGACCTCCCATTCTCCGCCGAGGGCCAGATAGCTGTGTACGAATGGCGCTCGGACGAGGTCCGCTGACACGCCAGACTTCGCTCATTAAGTGAGACTTTTACAGATATTTATAGCGAGCCATTTGATCGGTGAACGAAGATTTAACGCGTAGTGGTAGGTGATAGGGCAGTCGGTGGAATGTGTCGTGCGTCGAGACGCCGCAGGGCAGCCGGATCGTTTGACGTCGCGCGACTGTTTGATGGGAAGCACGAGTCAATGAGTCTGGGCTTGTAATGATCGCGCGACGACGTTCCTTTGACCGAGGCTGTTCCGGCGGCAACGGCCTCGACTTATTGTCGCGCAGACAACAGCTCGAAGGAAGCATTCAACCGTGGACGAAACGGCGCATTTTCATCGACCGCCTCTCAGGGTAGGTTCAGTAATTTTTATTCTCCTCCCGCCTATCGACGTTTCATTCCTGTTTTCATAACGACGCTAACGAGCGTATGTTATTTCACGGTCCTCGTTTCCATGGTGCACCGCGGCGAACAGATTTAGGAGTGATTCAGGTCAGTTTTCTCGCACCGCGGCGAATGCGTATGGGTTCATTTCGCCCGGTTCGGTATCGAATTCTACGTAAATCAAATCATGAAGCGTCAATCGTGTTACGCGTGTCGAAACGACGCGGTCGCCGCTGGAACATGGATATTTAATATTACAGCGCGGCTCATTCCATATGGAAGACAAACAACCCGGGCACGTTAATCGTTTTAGCTCGCGTTAAAACCTGCTCCAACGATCGCAAAGTCGCGGCCGGAGGGGTGACCGAGCATGGAAAACGGACGTTTCCCGAGCGTAACAAAAATGTTCGCCCGGTGCACGCCCATCCTGCGACGCTACAGGTCGCAATAACGCGCGACGCAGAAGGGAGAATATTACGGTAAACGAGTGTACGAAGGAACGTTCGAAATTGACGTTACCCGGGATTGCACGTCAGACACGTTTAAGCGCACTCAGGCAAAACCCGGCCGTCTCATTCGAACCGCATACTTCGAATGCTCTCCATAACGAGCGCCCCAGTACCGGCAGAGAGTTCGACAAATTTATTTACTCGTCTTGCGCGCCTAGCCCCTCCATACCGACACCCCTTTACACGCCTCCTACCCCCTCCCCACCTTCCAACCCCTTTCTACCCTTCTCACCAGGCGCTGGCCTACAGACTGGCGACGTGCGTGCGCTCTCAATTTGTATACCGTCGTTATTTGCACGCGAGAGCGCGATCGAGATAATTAAAAAGTAATGACCGAAACACCGAAGCGAACGAGTGCGTCCCGTTTCGAAAACGGCTTTGAGGACCGCTTTAATCTACCGGATCGGCCCGAACGAGAGTGCCGTTGATTGCGATTTAATTATTAATTCGATTATAACGAGGAACTAATAGCAAACCATTGGACGCAGTTCGATTTCATTCGGGGCGCGCGCGTGCGCTTGCGCTAATTACCGATCCGAGAAGCGGCGAGGAAAGGAGTCTCGAATCGGGAATCCTGGCATTACTGCCGAAATTGACGTCAAGCCCGGCACCGAAGGAGCGAGACGTCGCGAGGGCGTGGTGACATTCCACCCTCATTTTTTATCTCACCCCCCTGACCGCGTGACAGCGCCAACCTCCTTCTCCCTTCCCTCTCTCTTCCCTCTCCCTTCCCTCTCCCGACGCCACTCCTAGCGAGACGTCTCGCGCAATTACAGGGCACCCGCTGAGGACCGGTTTATCCTTAAACGCCGAGCGAAAAGAGCAATGCCTGCGCGATCTTACGTTAAAGTTTCCTCGTTAAGTTTCGCTCCTCCTCGACGGCGAGAGGCAAAGGAGAAGAAGCGCTGCGGGGAGGGAAGAAAGTTTCGAAGGACGAAACGAAGAAAGCTTCGCCGATCGATGTCTGGCCTACCTTAGGTGACAATTCGAAGTTACGCGAGCCTTGCGCGGAGGCATTGTGGAGATGGAGAGCGAGAGAGAGAGAGAGAGAGAGAGAGAAGGAGAGCGAGGGGGTAGGAGAGGCACTTTGCGGAAAGAAAACGTTCGAAAAGTCGAGAACCCATCGAGGGGGCTTAAAGTCATGCCGAACACTGCCGGTGACTTGTACCTTGACAGCCTCGAGAGTCTTTGTGCCATGGGACAACTGCGATTATTCGTGAATTAACGCACTACTTCTGAGAGTGATGCCAACTACCGCTGCAACGACATAAATGCAGTTGTCGACTCTCTCTCTCTCTCTCTCTCTCTCTCTCTCTCTCTCTCTCTCTCTCTCTCTCTGTCGCTGTTATTCTCCTCTCCTTCTGCCTCTCACACGCACGTACACTCGTTGGCCCGTCTTATAGGAATGCCAGGAGAGTACTGGCAATAGCGGCTCCCTCGACGGCTGCGCAAGCAACGGCAGTTCAAATCGTTCTCCAGACACAAAACGGTCATTCGATTCTAATTTCTGTTCCCGCGAGCGCGCGGGCGCGCTACAGGTACCGTAAGCCAGAAGTCGTTGGCCAGATTGTACGCTAAACGACGGACGCTGTCGTAATAATGTCTTATATTACGTCGTACTGGCCGAATTAACTGGCCGACGAAACGCCGCCTCGAACCTCATTCGGACTTGTCTGCTATGAAACAGCAATGTGTCTCATTAAATAAAATCAAATACGCGCACTAAGGTAATTAAGATATGAAATATTAAGCGATAATTCGTGCGCGTGGCAGAAGTGGTAGATGGTTACCGTTGAAAGGCAAGCGGATCAAAAGTCGGATTTTACTCCTTCGTTCTCGGCCGCGCTCGCAGACGCGTTTCGTGAAATGGAGGATGGTGGCGTTCACTAAAATCGCGAAATATCGCTGTAATAACGGTACGCACTGAACATTACCGTAGCTCCGAGGAGCATGGAAGCTTCATCCGCGGCCAACTTGTGACTTAAGAGGGTTGCTGGGTAAAAATTGATAATTCCCGGAGTGGCACTCCGAGTATGTTTCATAGTTATGAAGCAAGTTTACAGGCGGCGAGGCGCGAGTTCTTAATTGAGCGCGAAGTATGATGCTGTAAAATATTGTTCGCTGCACCTGGCATAGGTGGAGGGGAGGCGGATATGGGACTCTTTCCTTCCGCTCGCGCGGCGTAAGTAGATTTGCCCAAGGTGCACGGAAACGGGGCCAAAGTGCGGACGGCACCTACAAACGGCGCGCAATTAAATATTTTACGCCTTCGGCAGCAGACTCTATTTCCGTTATCTGAAAGGGGCAATGCCGAGTGCATAAGAACAGATAGGGTTGACACGCGGGATCCGGCGTGTCCTGCTGTACACCAGGCTGTAATAACCGGGCGCGAACGTAGCTGGTGTCTATAAATACGCACCAGAAGCCGCATAATATAATTATCTCCGTGATATATGGAGCCGCTCATCCATTTCTCGGCGGTAACATTTGTCATGCGACGCAGATGACACGAACTATTTCGTTGCTCCATACGAGCGGACGCGGACGCGCTCGCGCGCTCACCCCGAGTCTCTCATCTGCCGTCTGCTTCGCTCTTCCAAAGAGCCGTCATACCGTGTGTCCCCGGGGGCTTAATAAAAAATGTATTTTGAGAACGGAAGCGATAGTCGTCCCGACGCTAGAGTCTGCCTCTGCCTGCCTGCCAGCCCGCCGTCCTCTTTCTCTCCTCGCGTCCTTTGCCACCGAGAGAGACTCCGGGCGAACTAAGAGGCGACGCTCACTTAAAAGTTCTCTTTTATCGCGATGTGAGCTGTCCTCGAAACACGCAACGAATTTACACGTCCTCGGAGGAAGCGTCGCTGTTCCATTTCTCGCGGCGACTGTTAATCGTTAACTGAAAACCTCCCTATACCTACCGTCTCGCCCCGACGCTAATAAGTCCGACTCCGCTCCCCCCGCTCCCAGCTAGACTAAACAATCTGCCGGAAGGAACGAGCGTCGCGCGACATCGCTCATTCGACCGATCGGCCTGGCCAACGGGGTAAAACGCTCGTACCCGACCAGTACGAGCAGCAATCACGCTCGGTTCTAACGATTTTTTTCCTCCCCCTGCCAGCCCCTCCATCCCGCCGCTTCATATCCGGCCGGGCGGGCAGAGGGAAAAAAAAGTTGCATCGATGTCGAGATCGATCGTCGGCGAACGAGATACCGCGATTCAATTAATCATTTCGTTTCATAGCGAAGTGGGTTTAACGTGCGGCAAAAGCGCGAATCGATGGCCAGACGATGGGCTGTGCCGCGAAACGAGAGGGACAATGGACGATGTGGGGTCCGACTAGGAAGATTTCCCTCGCGCTGCAGCGCCGAGCCTCGCCCCCGCAGAACAGCGGAACACGCTTTTTTTTCCCTCGTTCCAACCCCGCTTGTACCCGAAAACTACGAAAGCCCTGCGAACGGTAAGCCCGCTTCGCGCGCCACTTCGATGATAATCCCGTAGGCGCCTAAAGCATCAAGGAACGTCGTGTACCAATCCCGGATTAGCGTGTCTAGGTAAATATTTTTCATTGTGCCCCAACCCTCCTTCCTTGTTTCCAATAATAGTCAACCCTCCGCCGTTACTGCCTGATTAACCGCCGGCGCGTGAACTCGCTCGCTCGAAAAATTCGATAGGTCGCTCCCGACGGTTAAATTGATGCTTAACTTCCGAAAATTGACCGATTGCTCGAGTCAAGTACGTTGCGTATTGCGCACTAGGCGCGGCATGTTTCGGCTGATAAAGCTTATAATCGACTTTATATCGGATTTCATTCGATGGGCGCCCGACAACAGTATTGTAATCGATATCTGAAATGTCAGGGCTCGATGTTCGGCTTCCGTGAGTCAATATGGGGAGGTGTGCGGAGTGGGGAGTCGGCGGCAGTGAGTGTTCTTCAATTAAAAAATCCGCATCCCGTAATGGCGGGCTCGCATCTGGCGACGCGATGGCTCGATTTATTGTTGCCGGGCGTCGAAGTATTTGCGAGCGAGAAAAGCGTGAGCCAACAGAAATCAACGAGGCACGACGGACCGGAACGCGCCACTGTGTTCGTCATGGGCGAAAACATCGACGACACCGTGCCAATGACTCGTTTCGCGCTTGTCAAAGCTGCGCGGACTATTGGGAAACGCGAAAAACCCCCATGCTCATGAACATTCCCTAGCCAACGGTAGAAGGGAAAATCTTCCGGATGATGGAATACGATTTTTTTATTTTGCGCTTTGACGCGAACTTTTAACTACGACGTCGTAATGAACATCGGCCACGTAATAGACATGTCAGAGTTAAACGTCAATTTGTCCGCGACGCCTATACGTTAAATTTCGACGCCAGCGTCGAATTGCCGTTCGCAGCCAGATATATGAGAAGAGATAAGCTTCTATGTTTCGCATATATGTGAACGTTACGAGTTTCCGTACGAGCCTGCCTACGTACTTAGCCAAGCGTTCGAAACGACGACTCCCGATGTCTCTTCTTTCCGCGAGGCCGGGCATCGGCCCGTCGGCATTATGAGGATTCGATCAATCATCGCGATTAGTGCCGCCGGCTATTAACGAGACATTAAACAGACGCCGAGGATGAAGCGAGTCCGATGCGTACGGCCTTCGTAATCCATCTGGCTCCCACTCCTGCCATGTCGCGAACCACTGTCGCGAGCCTCTGTCGCGTCGGTATGCCGATACGATTAATCATTTTGTTCGTCGTCCTCCGCCTCTTTTTTTCCGCACGCGACCGCAGAGGGCCACCAGTAATGTACCGGCTGCACGCGAGGTGCATGCAGAAAAATCTTGTCGCTACGAAACTTTTGCCCGAGTCCTACGTCGACGTTCGATTGGCGAGAACGCGGACGACTAGAGTCGAGAGATATCGGCGAGCATCGAGTCGAACGACAGATATTCCCGCTCCAGGCCGATGGCTCTAATTCGAAATTACTAGGTCGGAAGGGAGCGCGTTTTGTCGCGTATCTGTTCTATTTCTGGCGAACGATACCGGGCTCGCGTCCGCGTTCGTCTGTCAGGCCGAAACCGAAAATATGATTAATCCTTTCGTTCCGTGTCGTTGGCTCTGCGCACGCAACGTCGCCGGCGACGTTGCGGAGGAATGTGACGAGAAAGATGCGTGCGACGTCAGACAATGGAGGGTAACGATTGCTGCTCCCGGCGCAGCCGCCGCTCTATTGCCTCTTTTTTTCGTTTGTTTCGTAGCCGTAATCTTGATGTCTCTTTAATCTACACCGAGTATCGACTAAAGTATGCGGCTCGTACGCGGTGGCGCTTTACATCGCTACGACGATAAACGCGGGTACGGGTTAAGCGTATTAATCGAGTCGAACGAGCGGTCGAATTGGCCGAAGCAAAGGGACTGTCGTTCTCCTAAAATGACAACTGCGAGCCGGCCGGTTAAAACACGAAGGCCTCGGTCGGCCAGTCAAGGAAGGAAGGAAGGTCTAATTCGGAATTAGCAAGTCAAAGGGAATACTTCTGGTCGCCCATCGGGGCCACCCTCCCTCGCGGGGGTAATGTGCACCTCGGTCGCGGCGAAATGATGGTTTTTGGGGAGCAGCTTAATCTCGTCGCCCTACCCAAATTGCCGGCTTGTCCGGCGACTAGTCGCGACTCTACTCCCGCCGTAATTTGTATGTACACCTCGATCTCATCGTCTCTGCCCCCACCCGTGTCTCCCTTACGTCCCGAGCCGGGCAGGCCCCACCCTTCGGCTTTCCACGACGAAATTATAGATTTCGAATCCGGTCGGGCTGCGGTCCGCGCTATGCTTTCCGTCCATTAGCATTCTTTTCGGGCGATCATTAAACAGGACCGCGAATTTGCCGAATTTCCGATGGAAATTAGTAGTAAGCCAGCGCGCGCGAGCTCCGGCGAGGGACGAGTCACCCCCCAGTTGCTGGCGGCCGAATTACGCTTGGAGCACAATTTTCTGGCTCTCTGGCAAGCTGCTCTAGTCGGGGAGCGCGATAAAACGTCGGGCATCGAGATAAATGAACCGCAGCGTCGAAATTATATGCGATAATTGCCGCGAAAGCCCGCGTGGGCGTTACGGGGACCTCGTCGAACCGGACAAATACGTTGGGACGCGGCAGCGAAGGTAGGGGCCGATAGTAGGAATAGGAAGGTGCGCTTAGCAAAATGAAAGTGCCGGAGTTTATTACGGATTAGGTTAATTGGGCTTCGAGCGGGTGTCACGTACCGAACCGTTAATCCTGTCGACGGTCCAGGTTCTGCTAATTGGTATTATCGGACTTTGCCCGACTAATTATATTAATTTACGAATTGATCAATGACGTCGCCGCGTTACATTTCGCCCAATTTGCGTTGTCCAACCAGCCTAGCGTCGCCCGAAGAGCGTATCTACGCGCGCCTAAGCACGAATGAGTGCAAATGAACGGAAACTAGCGCAGTGAGCGACCGGTGTAATTAGCAGCCCTGCGGCCTCTTTGGCTGCGCTCCGGGAAGTTCTATTTTGACGAAAAATATGATCAACGCCAGTCCTATCGCTCGCTCGCTCGCTCGACCGAGATCCTACGCTTGGCACACGTTTGCGTCAGCGTCAGATAGCCAGGGGTCCGACGGAAAGAGCTTTGTAGCCACGGCCAAACGTCGCGAACGGAAGTCCGTACAGAGGCCGCGGACAGTGAGAGAGGCGAGCGAGCGAACGTATGTATGCGATTTGCCTGCGAGCGGGTCGCAAGATAGTCGGATGAAACGGTCGACGACGGAAGCCGAAGGAAGTTCGCGCGAGAAAGTTGAGGGCGGCCGCTCCGAGCGTGGACGGCTAATTGAACAAAGCGTGCCGAGTCGAGGCTGGTCAGCGCGACACCCTAGAAGCGTATTTACGGCCCCGTAAAAAATTCCCAAATTATAGGTCTCTCTCGGCTCTATTAGCCCTCGCGACGACCGACAGCTCCGACGCCGACGTCGACGGGCTCGCTGCGAGAGAATTTAAAATTCATATCGGCCTCGCGAGCTCGCGCGCGATTTATAGCGGCGTCAGGTAAATTAATAACGCGATATAAGGCGCGAAATCTATGCGGCGGTTCGCTCGGGGGGAGATCGTATGACGTGCTCTGGGAAACGGGTATATTGCCAGACTGAGATCAGCTGATGCGGGAGAGGTCGCTCGCAATATCGGCCTTAACAGCCACCCTATCCGTTATGGAAACTTGGTTGCGGGATGCGGAAGTCGAGACATTCTATTCTCACTTACTCTCTCTCTTTCTATATATTATGTATATATCATATATATTATGTATATAGAGTTTGGCTGTCGGTCGGAAACTCGCACGAGCGGTCGGGAGCGGACGGATGTTAAATCAAAATTTAAAACCGTCGTAATAAGGATGCTCGAGGAACCTCGTAAAGCGGTCCCGAGCGGCGTCGTGAAACTTTATCGAGATTATTTCTATCGCGCAGCGCGCCCTCCGACAAGTTCGAGCCGCCGAACCGGAGAATGTAATCATTAGCGCGTAGCCGCGAGTGTTCTCTCGACGGCTGCCCCTTCCGTCGGCGCCCGCTTCCTTTTCCACACCCGACCTCCTCCGCGAAGGATCGATGCTTCCTGGGAAAATAGCGCGCCAGGCACCGGGAGAGACATCGTTCCGCAGTCCCGCGCGATTTTCATCCAATCCCGACGATTCCGCGACGACAACCTCTCCTCACGCTCGCCGGAAGAAAAGAAGGAGCTGCAGAAGGCGGAGGAGGAGGGTGGCGCGAGGTAAAAGTGGAGCCGGCAGGCGAATGCAACCGGCGAACACAAGCGGCATCAGTACAGAGGGACAGAAGCGTTCGAGGAGTTCGCGACTTAAAGGAGATAGCCGAGTAAAGATCGTCGCGTAGGACAACCCCGTAATGTATAGCCAGGGCTCTCGGACTATCCTCGTGTACCATCTCGCGACCGATCTCGCACCCCCTCCCCACCTCCCTCCCCTGGCCGCCCACCGCTGCCTCGCCGACAATCTTTTCTCACTTTGCGAAGAAGCCATTTCTCAACTTATGGAAATTCGGCCCTCCGTCGCGGCGAAACTTTCGAAATGCCTGCGACACGGCGACACCGGCGTCAAACCGTCCTTTCCCCCGCGGTCGTTGTCTAAGCCGTTCTCCTATACGCGTTGTCGAGGGCAACGAGACCGGCAATCCCTTGTACTCGCTCCTCTCCTCCCCCCGCCCCCGCCACCCGCCTCGCAAGTCCTCTCCTCGCTTCCCGGCCGATCTTTCCTCGCACCTCCGCCTTCTCCTCTCGCCGAGATCTCGGGACACAGATGCGCTGATATCCTCTACGTAGACTCTGGCTCCTACGCGCTCAACGCTCACGAACGAGGAGAGTAATATATTGGAATGGCGCGTGAGCGTTTTGTAAGTCACGAGCTCGAGCGTTGTACGGAGTCGGCGATCGATGGAATTCCGAGAGGCGAGACACGATTTCGGGCCGTCTCGCTAAAGACCGTGTAGGAACACGGCGATTCTTGGTACGCACTACCTGAGACGAGAATATTCCACCGCGCCCACTTTACGTACGTGAGAAATTCAGTTCTTTGCGATCGTACGGTACCTGTCAGTTTCCGTGCGAAGTGTTCTCGGGCAAAAGTGGCGGGACAGCTTTCTACCCGCACCGCAACGCGAACGGTTGAAGATCGTACGTTGGACGACGGAGGAGCTGACGGCGCGAATGGTCCGATTCCTTTAGTAGGACATCGCGATTCAGTTTGGGGTCGCAAAGCGCCTTGACGATTTTCATAAGGTTTAGCGGAAGCGCAGTTCCTCCAATTCCGCTTCTCTCGCCGCATTCGCTCCTTCCTCATCGTATCTCATTCGGCATCGCCGTCTCTCTTCATCTCGTCGGACAGCGGCGGAGAGTTTCGACCGAACTTTTCTTATTTCCGGCCCGCCCGCACGACACGACAATGCTCTTAAATTCGCTACCCCGCACAGTGGACATTGCCATTATACTCGAGGCGGTCCATAAAAACCATTCAACCAGTCGTCAAAATTAGGACACTTCTTGCCGGTTCCGTGCGGAATTCGCTTTGCTTAAACGTCGCTCGCCAGCTCCGATCGCCGCCGCTTTTAATCCCCGCGCTATCGACGAACTCGGAAATTGAACAGACAACACTGTCAACGTAACGTATTACGAGGTCGACGAGACCACATCCCCGGCAGTTTTATTCGCCCGGGTCACAAACGTCACAGCACGGAACATCGTGTACTGCGGAGATGAAGGGAAAATTACTGAAACGTGTAATTTTCCCGGAACCTGAAAACCGGCCCCCGTACGACGCGACAAAGAGTTCGTACGCTGTCGCGTTACGCTTTAGAAATGCGTTTCCTCGAAAACGTACCGCTCCCAGGGAAGAAGGTGCAATCGCACAGAAGTGATTTTAATATAATTGCCAGCGCCGTCGAATGGCGCTTGACGTGCGCGAAAGTGGATGACTCGGGACCTCGATTTTCGTCATAATTTACATACGTACGCGGAGGTCGGCTCGGAATAGAGGCGAGTACCGTAGAGACGGACGATCGTCGTGCCGTAAACTCGTTGCGAGCGACGGACTCTTTGATTATCCGACGTTATTCTCATCCGTCCGACACGCTCGTACAGCCATTCGCAGTGTCGAGTCATCGTAAAACGCGGGAGACGAGTCAACTCTTCGGAGCTGGTCCTGTAACTGTCTCCGGGAGAATGTCAGGCGTTCGGGGGGGACTGTACAGTTCGAAAGAGTCGTGAGACAGAGCGAGGCAAGGACAGTACGTCGTCCGACTATATTCCTCTTCCTCGTTTACGTTCCTATCCCTTCTCTCCGCCTCACTCTCTATGTCCCTCTGTCAAGCAATCGCGGCAAACCTTCCCGCTACACCCGAGGAAGACACTGTATTCTAGGTGGAAGTGGACGATCGATCGAAGTCGATATCATCAAAGAGATTCCTCTGGAGGACCTCTTGAACCCTTCCGCGCTGAATCCTATCTCTCAGGAGGTCGACTAAACTCCGGACGAAGTCGCAAGTGCCCCTCACCCGCGAGCGTCCCGAAAAAAGGAAAGTCGGATAGAGGAGTGCGCGACGTCGGGGAAAGAGGGGCAGCCGGGAGTAGGTGCAAAGAGGGAAACAGGAAGCGGGAGAGTGAAATGCTGGGGAAGACTTGAAAAAAGCTTACCACTCGGTCCGAAGTGCCTTCGAGTTGCCGCCGGTTTTAATAGTCAGACCTTCTCGACCAGCAAAGTGCAGGGGGTCAGATGGGCCAGGGAAAACTTCTTGCGAGATAACTCCGTCGTTAAAACTTGATTCTCTCCTTCTCTCCTCGTCTCCCTTGGCTTTTTTTTAATCCCCCGCAGCCCTCCCTCGCACACACTTCCGTCACTTCTCACTCACTCACTAACCCGTGCGCTGACGTCCGATTACGGGATCTCGGTATCTCTCTATCTCCTATTTTTCTCCGATCTCTTCGGCCGATTGCGGCTTCGATAAACCACTCGACCGACGACAGCGGGACAAATGTCTTATAATTCCTGGAGCCCCTCGCGTCTGCTGCGAAATAAGAAGGGATGACTCGCTCTGACGACCTACGAGATTGCCACCCTCTCTCGCCCCGACACTCCTTATTTGCGCCTGCTTATCTCGCCTGTCGAAGGGACCTCAGCCGGTCACGCTCACGTAATTAGTCCCTTGCCTCAGATACTCCGGAACGGAGCGAAGTTGCGGCAAACTTTCCTCTTCCCCTCGCACACACCACACACTAACCGCTCGAAGAACGACGCAAATGTTTCTCGTCCCAAATTACACCACAGTACGACGCGATCGCTTCCCAACGTCGCACATTGACAACTTCCCGATGATCGATCTCGAAACGTTTCTCGACGACAGCGATACGAAAAGAGTCGCTGCGTTTGTCAAGAATTGACTGATTAGAATGTCGAGAGGTTAACAGATTCGATCGTAAGGACTCGCGCGAACCGGCAGTCGATCGACTCGCCGCCAAGCATACACTCCGAGGTATAATGCAGGCCAACCGCACGGTACGGCTCTCGCCTGTGAACTGAACACCCGTCGCGACCTGAGGCCGGGACTCGACTGGTTTCTGCTAGGGAATCCCCCTCCCTCGCCGTTTCTCTCGCGCGACCCTAGGCGCACACCAACCCCTCGTCCAGCGATTCGACTCCCCTTCCCTCGAGCCCTCCCCACCCCCCCACCCCACCCCCTCATCTTGTTCGTGCCCTTACTCTCTGTCTCTCTCCCTATATATATTTCTCCCTGCCTTTCGTGCGCGCTTCCTCTCTCCCTCCCGCTCTTTCACTCGCCTCCTCGTCATCTCTTTCGCTCCCTCTCGCCCCCGCACATTCACCGCTTCTCTTCGTTCCTCCCGCATCTTCCCTCATAGCCCTCCTGCCGTCTCTCTCACACTCTCAACTCGCTCGCGCTCCCTCCTTCTCACTCCATCCTTTTCCGCGCTATTCCGCGTTTCAACTGCCTAACACCGACCCTTCACGTACGACCGAACGACCACCCGTTTCTTCGGCACATCCCCACCTCCCTCCCCTCCTTCCTTCTAGCACGGTATGCCCCTTGCTCGCTCGCCCGCCAACCACCCTCCTTTTCGAGAAGCCACGTCGAGGTGCACCCTTTCCAAGGACTTTCCGGATCTCTCTCTCTCTCTCTCTCTCCCTCTCTCTCCCTCTCCCTTTCTCTCCGTTCCCTTTCGCTCTTCCTGCTCGCTCCTGCGTCTCGCGTCTTCCCTCTCCCTCCCACCGAAGCCTCCCGCGCTCCGGCGTCCTTTCAGAAATATTTCGACTCTCGTCCGGCCGCGCATGTACACCCTTGCACCCGACACTCGCTTTTCGAACGACTCGGGGCCAAAGTGCTCCGGCCAATCCCGGGCACATGTTCCGCCACTTCGACTCGTTTCATTCTTCTAGCCTGCCTCCTCCGCCCCCCTTACCCGTCCGGCAGCCGCGCGGGGGAGGCGGCTGTCTTTTTATCATAGCCACCGGTACAGGGCCATGGATCCGTAGGGCAAGTGCAAAGAAGTGTTTTGATCGCTCGCCGTTTCGGGCACGTCCCCTTTTCTTGCCGAGGCGAAGGACGCGCGCTTTGCGTTCGAGATGAACGACATTGTTGACGGATACCTCTCCACGGAAACCGGTTCTCGATTCTTGGCCTGCCTCGCCGGCGTGGGGAGGGGAGGGAGTGCGGAGCGGGGGAAGGGAAAAAAGCTCGACGACGCGGGAACGATTTTATTCCCGAAGCGCCGACAGGAAGATTTTTTAATTGCCGGTTAAACGTCGGATCGCGATATGAAAAGCGGCGGCGCCAGCGTCGGCCTTTCGGCAGGCCGCGCGGTTGGAGCCGCGGTCGCTGTTTTCTGAACTTGTTCCCCGCTCGGAATGTGTAACTAAGTTGGAATATTTGGATTAAGCCGGGGCCAAAGTTCCGACCTTTGACGCTTCCGCGGACGGAGCGCACCGCTGCCCGGACTTTTATCTCGGCTATATTATGGCGATTAAAATTGCGTAATATCCGAAGCGCAAGTTATACACCGTACCGGGCGTAATGTATCTCGGCAAATACGATAAAACGTTCTTTGATGCTGCGAGGCGAGTATGCGCTTCAATATCGAGGCTGCCGAGGTTGCGCTCCGAATTCCACCGATCGGCACGGACGGATTTTTGCTTCGCGCACTGACAGTCGCGTGCAACTTGTTTTCGGGGCGGGGACGCGTCGAGTTTTCGAAAGTGTCTGGGCTGCGGCTGAAGGCACGCATTTCCAGCAGCTGCTTTCATCGGAATGTAACGTACTGCGGACGTCATAAACTTTATGCGCGCAGCGGATTCGTTTAGTTCTTATGCTCCACTCGGTTCGCTAATCTCCGCCATGATACCCGCATCACACCGAGCAGACGCCGAACTATCCTCGGGATTTAGATCCGTTAAACTCGGAGCAGAGGTACTACGGCGAGCGTAAGTCTAAGACGTTTACAAGACTCCTATTAACCTTCCTGAAAAGGGTAATTTGAAGAACGAACTAAATTTCAGAATCAACTTAAAGCCCTTTACGGCGCTCTTACAAAAAAAGACCGAAATAAAAAAAAATAAGAATGGGTAGCGAGCGTAAGGTATTCTGAGGGAGCAGAGTTACGAGTAGAAGCTTGAGAACTCCCCGGGGTGTAGAGCACGTACAACCGACGAAATTTGTCTTGAAATCTCTATTGGCGGCCGTTCACGTGTCAGGTGTAGCACGGACGAGGCGCATTCTTCAAGTTAACGGGTTTCCTACCCCAAGGAAAGGAGGTAGAATTGCGTCTCTGTTCATTAGCTCCCGCGATATTACGTTTCGCCGAGTAATCTCTCGTTCGAGGTAAAGTCTTCGAACGGATCGCCCTGTCTATTTGAGGAATCTAGTCAGCGCCACCCGAGGTTTTATATCCGCGCGGCCACGAACGTCCTGGCAAGGGAGGGAAAAGGAGGGGAAAATGCCTACGTAAAATTTAATTCCTCCCCTTAGCTTAAATGCAGTCCCTCTTGAAAATTAGATTTTTTAATGAAACCTCATTTGCCTTTAAACCCTCCCGCGCTCAACAGCCGAGGAGTAACTTTCCGCCCAGACAATATGGGCACTTATTTTTAATGATTCCTAGAAGCAAGTTACTGGCATAGGAAAATGTGGATAATGCCGCCCCCTGGTTCAAATGAATTGTTACTTTCCTGAACACTTGTTGCTCTATTAAAATTGTGCGTCGCTAGGAAAGCTTGCTACTTTGTTACCTGCGACCTATGTAATTGATTTATTGCTAACGCATGTGTAATTACATTGCCAGTGCCGACATGGCTATCGAACTCTAACAACACGGAAATTTGTTGTTAAGATTATTTTTGACGTCCGTTGCTACGGTTCAACTAGTCGAGTTGTTCACTTATTCCCGAACCGATTAGACGAGAACAATGAAATTTTTGTAGCATTTTCCATGTGACCTAATTAGAAGGGGTAAAGTTTTATTTCAATTAATGGCTCTGCTTTAGTGGTTGGTACGCGAGTTGCCATACGATATATTAGTTTTAAATGTATAAGTAGCCAATTTTAATTAGCAGGCAAATGAGGTGCATTTTGACGAAAAATTAAGTTCTCTGATTGGCTTATCGCTTTAGTATGCTAATGAGAGACATAAATATCGTTCTACGCGTCACTTGTACCTCTTAAATTCAAAAAAGGTGACGAAAAATCCTCATTTAATAGGACAAATTCAAAGCGAGACTTATACATCATCGCTAATTATATCGTAATTATATTTAAACCTGATTACACGTACACCGTGTCACTTCGTTGCCATGCACGCGATATGTAACCGACACGGTTGCGAAGTTTCGATGAAATAACTTCCTATACGTCACGCAAAAAATATTTGACGTCAGGTATATTTCCACATCTCTGCCTTTGCAATCTAAATACAAGTTACCCTTCTCATTTCACGTAGGCGCTCTATTCGCCTACATGTTGCTACTTTTAACGTACGATAGCGGATAGGGTGAGTCGCGTGTCGGCATAACAACTTCTTATTAATAAAGCAGGCTATTAAGCATAAATACGCGCGAGTAGACACGCTTAAAGCACCGGTGATTACCTGAGACGAAAATATATTACACAGTATTACAAGGTGAGAGCGCAGTTTAGGGCGGGCCGTAATGTTTCGACATTTTTGAAATTAGGGGACATGAAGGTGTCATAAAGCCGATCGTAAGCACGCGACAAAACACGCAGGTATCGAACGCATTCCGGCGAGCGTCCGGCCGTGTACGTACGCGTGGGACATCGACAATAAAACAATCGGATGAAATTTATCACTTTACGAGCCCGACGGACAATGGTAGAGCGGCACTGCTGAATGAAGCGGCCGGTCCACCTCCGTTTCCTTCGACATGTCCTTGAAACCTACGCACGCCTAAAGTCAGTGATCGACCGACCGTAAAACTCCTACTTATTGCAATTCCCTACTTTCGATTTTACGGTGTGACAGCCGGATTACGAAGGTGCTCTCCCGGCGCAGTAAAACTGGTAATAATCGTAATTTACATCTGTTCCATAACTTATGATTTACGAGGCTTAAAATTTTCATAAGCCACAAATAAGTATTGGCGCAAACACTACGGGGCCGACTGCGATCCTCTTTGAAGGAAATAATTTACAATAATCTCGATGGCCGCCGACGACGCCGTTTCCGTTCGCTGCGCCATACGAGATATCTCACGTTACGATTTCAACCCCCTCCCCTCCTACCTCCTCCTTTTCATTCCGTTAACGTAGATTACGAAAAAACCTCGACTGACTGTACGCTGCTCGTTCAGTTCTCGCGTTAACGCCGGAGCGTAAACCGGCGCGTAAAACGACGTACGCGCGCTTAATAATTCATAGCCGGCCGTTCAACGTTTAGTCGGCCATTGAACTCCGTCGGAACTATGATTAAAATGAAAATTAGGCCGAACGACCGCGTTCGTGTGTAATGCGAAATGCCCGCGTCGAATTTCCCCGTTCATTTACACCTGACCCTAAAATTCTGAAGCATATTGCTCGATAAGCGTTTACCGTCATAATTGTCGTTTCGCCCAGCGAAACCTTAGTTTATGCCAATGCCGAACTTTGAAGAATTTCGAAAGTTCTGACTGTTCGATGACTTTCCGTGAACGGAGGAGTTTGCAGTACGGATAAAGCGTCTAAACGCGCGAACAGCATGCGGACGCCAATGTCTCTCCCGTCGCCAAATCCTTCCGGCGCTCTAATATTTTTATTAGCCCCTCGCCTTACGCCGCACGTACGCGGAAGGGTCATTTATATAGATATACGAGCGCGGCCGTTATGAGCACTCTATCAATTTGTTACGTTATCCCGGGTCCGTTGACAAATTCCCGCGAGTCCCCGCGGTCTACTGTCTCATTGCCATCGATCATACTTGCGTCTAAACCTGGCCGACGTCTCGTGATGGGGGCAGATGAGGGGGAGGGCTCGGCCGAAAATCGAAGAGCGAGGCCGGCAAAATTTGCACGAGGCCGAGGAACATTGTCGGTCGGCCAGGTAGAAGAACCCCGCCCGAAGGACTCGAAATGTTCACCCACCGCCGCAGCGTCTCACGGAGATGAGATCGAGCGGGCGAATTTCTTGCATGTCCGCCCGGGCTTCGTTTCTGCTTACTCCCCAGTCGTCGACCTAGCCCATTCCGTTCTCTTCCGCTATTTGCCTCCCGAGCCTCGAACCATCCCGAACGACGCGCAGAGAACGATGCGCCTACAGAGAAGCACAAAAGCGAGAGAGGGAGGGAGTGAGAGTGCGTTTCTGCGAGTTGTTTTTACGCGGCGCAGGTAAAAATAACGAGTCGTCTTCCAAAAGTTTTCAACTCATTTATTTGTTGCGCCGAACGCGAAAGCTCGTTCCAGGGTTCGAGCAGTTTTTGCATCCTCCCCCTTTGCCGCCGATCCTACCCGGCCATTTAGGGAGAAGTAGAGGAGGATGACGTGCCAACGAACGCGAGTCTTGCTCCCTCCACCCCTTTCGACCTAACCCATTAATGCAAAACAGCGCGTACGTTGCCCGCTCCGCTCCCTCCTTCTCTTCCCGACAACTCAGCTTCTTTCGTGAAAATGATTCTTCAAACCTTTCCTCTTACAAGCTCCTGCGCAGACTCCCGAGCGCGTGGTCTTCGACTGTAACATACACCGTGGGGGAAAATTGAAATTGATGAAGTTAACGGAAACTTGATTAGCGTGCCGGAAAATTTGTTAACTACTTCGGGGATAAGGTTGAGCGAGTGAGACAGACGGCGGGGTCGCCTTGAATAAGAGGGCTAGTGTCATTCGTAGTAAAGCTTTGACGCAGCTAGCACCATCGTCGTCGGCCATTGTACTCGGGAAATAAGAAGACTTTCACCGGCCATTGAGTTCCGGCGGAACGCTCCTAGCAGGACTCTCTTCCGTCCCTCGCGTTCTACTGCCTTATTCTACGCTTCTGTTGCCATTCCGTCGCTGCTGCCGCTGCCGCTGCTGCTGCTGCTGCCGCTCCTGCTACTGCTGTCGTACGACGAGAGAGCGTAATTACTACGGAAGGCAGGAACTCAACGAAGATGAACACGTTCGTCTCTCTGTCTGCCCGCCTGCCCGCCTGCCCGCCTGCTTGCCTGCCTGCCTGACTGTTCTCTATCTCCCGCCATCGACTTTGCGCTCCCTTCCACTCCCACGCAAACGCCGTTCAGCCTGACGTCTCTTTCTTTCCTCCATTCTTTCCATCCTCCCACGTCTCCTCCCATTCTCTCATCAGCGTTCTCTCCCTTTCGACCTTCTGCAGAGCCGCGCGAGGGTGAGAAACATCGAATAACCCCCGCCGTCCGTCCTTTTTCTACCTTTTCCCCCCTCTCGTCGTCCCGCGTCTCTTTCCCAGAAAGTATACATAAAGGCGTGTGTGCGCTCTCCCTTTTTCTTCCCTGAGATCTCTATGGGTCAGTTTCTACGGCACCTATCCGTACCCTCCGTCGCTCACGACCCCCGGCCGATGTCCATTAGAAGAAACGTCGTACACTTTTTTCCCGCCAATATATCGCCGGCCGGCCAGGCCTACCGCATTAACTCAAGAGATGCGTCTCGAAGATACGGGGGGACCCTCTGACGAGGTGATTTCTCGGTCACCCGATGGAAGGTGTGAGTTCCGCCACTTTCATCCGTCTTTTTTTGTTTGGGGTCCTGTCCTTACGACCGACTGATTGTTTTCGTCTCTTTTATCAGTCTGTCGGAATTCTTGCCCACTCACGCGACGGATACGGTCCGGCTGGGAAGGATCACGTTTCTCGGCGTCTAATCTGTTTGTCGGACACCGTCATTTTCCGATTGTTTTCGCTTTATCCCGACGCTAAGGTCGCGAACGAGACAATGACGAGGCAGACATCGGTCGAACTCAGTCAGCTGCTTCAGGTCGTCGATGCGCGAGAGTCTCCGGAAAAGCAATGGGAGTGATTAAATTAGAGGTGCCTTCTGTTATCCTCGCGCAGGATAACGTAGATACTCGCTGGCTAGAAGCGAAGGGCACAGGGATAAAGGAACAATAAACCGCAGACACAGCTTAACGGAGGAATCGGCATTCCCGTCAAATCCATCGAAAACTTTTAATGATAGGATTTGGCAGCGCACCCGGTACGTTACTAAGTCCACTGCAGGTGCTTCGAACAGTAAGACCGTCATGCAATTCCGTTAGTTACTCGCGACAAGTTCTATCGGAATACGATACGACGCTTGTCGGAGATGACTGACGAGAGATCCGCAACGGCGAAATATCAAATTTTGGAGCGCGACCTCGGTCAGTGGAAACGCCAATACACGTTCATGACCCGAAGACGTTTCACGGCGGAAGGATAAAAATGATTTGCCGATAACGCCTACAGCATTCCATTAAAATCTCACGTTAGGCGCATACTTTCGCGAAGAACCGCCGATTCGAGTTTAGCTCGCTTTTAGTCGATCGATTGATACTTAAAATTTATACGTCTTTGGCCCAGTTCGAGAATAGGCAGTGCAAGACGATAAAGCTGTACCTTCCTTGGGATAACAATGCACATTGTACGGACAACGAGCGACTCTTCGTAAGTCTACCTTTAACAATACGTAGTCGCGCGACCCGGCGGACGGTCGGGCGCCGGGAAATAAAACTTATTACTCGGACGAGAAACTGGCGCGGTTCGTTAAAGGGAATGCCACAGGCTCGACTGGCCGCCGTCCTCCTGTCGCAGGGATATCCCTACTGCCACGGGCCGATACAAACGTTGGGGCTCGATTGTCCCCCCGTTCGCCGGGACAAGTTTCCGCGGGACACGCTCGAGCGAGAAGTCGGCATTTCCATCAAGACCATCGAAAACTTTCCTGAATGGGATTTGGCAACGCGTCCTACACAGCGGTAAGTCCGCCACAGGTACTCGAGGCAGGCGGCAGGATGGTCGTATAATTCCATTAGCTGCACGCGCCGGACCCTTCCCAGCGCTGTCCCGATCGGACGCTGCTGCTCCTCGAGGAGGGGAGGTATACCGACGAGAATCGTTCAAAAAGTTTCTCGATTACAACCACTTTGCGCGATTAGTGCCAGGGTGCCGTCGGTACCCGGGCCCTTCCTCGCCAGTTAGATGTACTTACCGCGTGAACTCTCAACGAGGCTCGTGCCGCGAAGTGCTCGCAGCCGCTCGCAAGTATTTCCTCGGGATCCTTATTATGCCGGCGGCACGCTCGTGGCCGTCGAGACAGGCTTGGGAAGACGGAATTGAGCGGGACGTAGGTCAATGTCGAGTCGACGAACCAGATTGCGAGCTCTCGCGGTGATTGGTAGTGGCGCGATGACGCAAATTGGTAGGCGACTTCAGCTCTTCCTTTGTTCGCGCTCTCACGCTCACTCGTCAGGTGTAGATGCACTTACCTGACGTCTGAACGAGGCTCGTGCCGTGAAAGTGCTGGTCGGTTGGTCGAAAGTATTTTCTCGAGATCTCCTCGTTATACCAGTGGCATGTTCGCGGTTATCTAAACAAGCACCGGGCAGACGGAACTGAATGAGACGTAGGTCAATGTCCAGCGGACGAAACGGATCGCAGACTCTCAAAGTGTTTGCCACTCGCGCGCACACGGGCGATGACGCGAATTTGCTGGCGACTCGTTTTTTGGTTCACACTCTCGCGCTACCGAGCGCGACACAGCGAACACCCCGCCGACCGCGGGCTTGAATTATTACTTTCACCGCTATGTATTCGCGTGCCGGGTAAGCTCCATGAAAATGATCGCGGCGAAATTTCGTCGCCGGGTTATAATTTCGCCGGAACGATATTGTCCGGTGACTACCGGCCGCGCTTTTGTGGAACACGTTTTACAATTGTGAATTCTGTGCCACCTTCTATCCTCCTCTCTCTCTTTTTTCGCCCCTCTTTCCTTTTTTATTTATGAAAACGCATGAGTACCTTCGACCGGGCTCTGCACAGGTTACGGTGTACGGCTTCTGTGACGCCTGCCGCTAACCAGGCGGCATAGTCCGGGGGCAGGCATACGCATACGCGTATATATGTATGCCGGCGAATCGAGCTGCGGCAGAGGGAAAAATTCCGCGCGAAGGCCGTAACGATATCCGAGCGGACTGCATCGTGAATAAATCAAGGACGCCACGCCGCTCTCGATCCCAGGCGAGAGCACCTGCCCCGATGAAAGAGCTCCGACGATAAGTTCGACTTGCATTACCTACCGTAACGGTCTGTGACCGACGTAACGCGCGTTCATCATATCGGCAATAATCGTTTGTTCCTCCTGGATCCACCTGGATCCGACTGTCGGGCGCCGACTGGTAACTATTATCGCGCGAACGCACGCACACGCGCTCGCGATCGAGCCCCGACTATCGTGCGCGCAGGAAGAATGCGCGGGAGGCAGATGGCGAGGCGTATTAACTGATCATCGTTAGCGTAACGAGGCGAGCATTAATAACGCGCGAAATGCCACGATCGTCGGCCATCGTCGACGATCCATAAACCGCTGCCGAGCGTCGAGCTGGCCCGCGCTCGCCGCCGGAAATGTTTATCTCAGAAAGTCGTGATATTTGGAATGCTGCCACTCGCTCTACATACGTGAACGGCACGGGCAAGCAGCTATTCGCATTTCGCGGCGCGCGCTCGCGATTTACACACAGATTGCATTACACGATCTCAAACAAGCGCCCCACCTACGGGACGGCCCGGAATATTATATTTCCCGGCCGCGTCGAGGGAACGCCGAACTCTACCCTCGCTTCGTCGAGAAATTTCTTTGATTGCGCCGGAGCCAAAAGCGTCGCATTCGTATCGGTGACAGGGTGGCTGACTTTAATTATTCGTTATAAATGCGCATGATGTACGGCGCGCCGTACGGACGAGCCCGGGCGCCTCTAGGTAATCCGGAATGTTGAGAGTTGCGATTGTGGTGTAGTTCGGGTATAATATAATGACGGGGGAGGAACGGTGCGCGATTCAAATTGTTAATTGCCTGTGCCCGATGCCGAACGCTCGCTTGGCCGTTGTCGCTTCCATTAGTCAAATGGCTTTTGAATTATTTGTTTATCTACTTTAGGAATATTACGTAAACGGAATTGCAGTTTACCGATAGAAACGCGATTACATATCGATATCAATTGTATCGTCGCTCCCTCCCCCACCTCGTCACCCCTCCCAGCCCTGTCGTCCTTTCTGCGTCAAACCCGAGGGCAGATACTTCCATCGCTCTGCCCATATTCGAAAGTTACCGTAATTAATCTCGTTAACAAATGATACTACTAATTACGTGGACTCAATCCCTTATGAATAAAATTATAGGACATAATAAGCCTACATATTCATGAATACATTTGGTAAGCTTGTTAGCCGCGAGCGAGCGATAAAGTCAGTCGGCGCTGGTACACGTAACAACGAAGAACGATAATCGACGGTACATTGATTAGCCGTATTTTCGCGCCAAGGCCGGACCTTTGACAAAAGTCAACGGCATCTCACCCGCGAGTACGTCAACGCAGCGGCGATCAGCAACGATCGTCGTCACTGACACGCTAAAGCGAAATTCCACGGTTATGGGGAAAGATAAAGTAGCCGACGCACGTGCGAGAATAGTGACGTTGTTCGGCTACCGCTGGGGTGAGTTGCGCGAAGGGTCGAAATAATATCTGTCATGTTTTATGGGAAGGCGATACTCGTAAACGAAGGGATTAAAGCGTAACCTCGAAGCGACGTACCAGGTTACGCGGGGCCAAAGTCAATAAATTTCTAATTTCCTGTTGGTGCTTGCGCACACCTACTACCCTGCCCCCCACCTTTCCTCCCCTCCCCAGCCCCTCGCATCCGTGCTTCGCCGTAAGCTTCTGAATTGAGGATTAATATAAAAATCGGATCTCTCCTTTCGCGGCAATATATCAGCGCATTATCCCTCGGCGAACCTTATCGCAATTGTGTAATGCCCCGGTTCAGCGATATTGTATCCTCGAGAAGAGGGGCGTGTCCGATCGGGACAAATAGAGAGAGAAGGAAAAATTTACCACCGACGCTCGTACCGACCGCGGAATCGAACGAACCGCCGCACCGTAAGTACGAGCGCAAAACTAACTTTCGGCGACTTATAATTGCGAGGAATAAAATAACTGGCAGCGAAAACGAGAGAGTCAGGGAACAAAAACGGATGAAAGGTACGTACGAGTATCACTCGAACTGCACAGTATGAAATCCGCTCAATGTTATAAAACGTTTGACACTGGCGCTGGAGTGAGGGTTGGAAGGGGGCCGGGTCGGGCGGAGGAAGGGTGGAGAAGTGGCATGGGACAGAATGTTCAACCTTTACGAATGTAAAATTCCATATAAACGGCTTATGTTCTTCGCGCTTTCACCGACGGCATCGCCGTCATGCGGCTGAAATATGCTTTTCAAATATTTACTCATTTTCCGACTGCCATCGTCGCATCGTCAATGCGAGTGTTTACGTTTTCCGAAAAAAAAAGGAGGGAGTACTTTTTTTCGCGTGCGCACGCGAAATTAATATCTCCGCAAGGGGCTTTTTCCGAAATTGCGGAACGTCGCAGCGTTCGGTCGTCCTTCTCTCTTCCTTCCCTCTCCAGGTCGACTTTTTCCTCCCTTTTTTTCCCGACTTGCCGGGGTAAAAATGTTACCTCGCGCTCCGGCGAGGAGAAATGATGGGACGAATCTGAAAATGGGTGTACGGGAGCGGAGACCCTTCCACGATCACGATTAGTGCGGCACGCGGTCGTCGGCCGTGATTTTCTCCTCCTTTTTGCCCCGACTCTTTTTTTCAGCCTCCCACCGTGGAAGACGAAGCGCCGTGTTTACATGCGTTGTGCATAAATGCGCCCAGCGCCATAATTCACAAACATAAAAGTCCTACGTATGAAAACAGGATGCGGGTAAAAAATCGTTCTTATGTTGATTAATGGCGCCGTTTACGTTAAAGCAGTGCAAAACGGCCCCCGCTCATCCCTGTCCCTTCGCCGGAAAAAGAGGAGTAGCCTGTTAATTAATGGAATCGTTTGGAGTGGCGCGATACCACTCGCCATTGCCCTCCGCCCTGTTTCGTTGCCCGGGCACGGGCGACCATTATGATTGAATGAACTTTCGCCGATGCGGAAATAAAAGCGAAGCCGACAGCCGTTCCAGAAATTGAAAATATTCCTCCGGCTTCGGTCGCTCACCTCCGGCATCTTCGGTAGCTCGACGTAGTTCGATGATGAAATTCGTGTTTGGCGTTGCTTTTCGAAATCGCAGAAACGCTTCCGGTGTTAGCGCAGCACGAAAAACAAGGTCAAACCGGGCGCCATCAATTATTGTTCGAAGCGCTATTTCCGCGGTAATCGGGAATTATAGCGTACGAAAATTCGTTGCGCCGGACATGCAAATTTACAAGCATATTTGTATAATTGATTCGCGCCAAAATTTTCATCGCGGCATACATCGGTCCCGAATTCGTCCGGGAAGGTCGCTCGTACGCGTTCCAATTTTGCGGAATGATTGCCAAACGAAAATCGATCGAACATTGGGTCGGCGATAAAAGCGTAATTTTTTGTTGTTGGCCATATTTCAATGGTGAACGAATTGAACCCATCGCTTCTCAATGGAGGTCGAGTTGGATCGCGCGCGAAAGTTACTACTTACTCGGACGATGCGCACGCGAATTGTCTGCAGAAAAGTTCCGCAACATTTTCTACCAGCGTGCGAGCATCCTCTGTCTCTCTCCATCCCTCCCTCTCCCTCTCTCATCGATATTCTTGTCTTCACCCGTCGGGATAAAAAGGAGGAAACGATATAATCCTCTGGAGAACACGTGTACATACGATTCGCGCGAGTCGTGAGCGGAAGAGAGAAGAACGTGTAAGCGAACGTGCCGGGCAGCTGAAGAATAGAAGGATCGCGATGAAGGAAGCTGACAAAAGGGAGAGGAAGGAAAATGGACCGTGGCAAAAATAGCATCTAGAGAAGAAAAGGAGATCGGTGACGAAGAGGGAGACAGAGAGGAAGCGGACGGATAAATTTGTCGACGGCCGATGCGGTAGCAAAATGAAACTCATACCCAACAAAATCCTCGGCGAGCGCGGATTGTCGATCGTCTCTCCCTCTCCCTCCCGCCCCCGAATCCTGCGCCACACCCTTCAATAATCGGAAAGAATCGTCGCACGGATAAGAGCGTAGTGGGCCACCAGCGATGATGGGCTGAGTCAGCCAGCGCGAAATGGCGTCATAGGTGCCGCGAAGGAGGGCCGTAGGAAAATTTTCAATTACCCGCCCGGCCGACGCAATATCGGCTAACATAAATATCGCATCGACAGCCCCGGTAAATAGGGATTCGTTGTAAAAACACGTAATGGCGAGCGAGGGGTGGCAGGAGGGCGCCCGCTCGACAATTCTAGCTGGCGACGAGTCCGGGGGTCCGTTCGTTTTCCATTCAACTAAACGGTGGCCTGCCCTGGAACCCCAAAGGGTACCCCAGGGGTCGTGCGACGAGCAGGAAATATTTCGGAGCGAATTGTTGCGTACTAGCGCCGTGCCCCTTCTCGCTCGTCCTCTCTCTCTCTCTCTCTCTCTCACACTCTCTCACTCTCTGCCTCTCTCTCTCCATTTCCTTCCATCCAACTCTTCAGCACCTCTCCATTCCTCCTCGAATTGCGAATTTCGAGGGCGCGCGACGCAACTCTTTCGTGCGACATATCCAGATTGTTCCATCGAACGTTATCGACGAAATTCGGCGAACGACGGTTCCGCTCGAATTGACGGCGAGCAAGAAAATTCAATTATCGATTCGACGGGGCAATGTCGGACGTCATAAACTTGGCACAGATATATGGAGTCGCAGGGAGTTTCGCTGAAAAAACACGTAATAGCCGGTGCCGGTGCGAGCGAGAGAAATGCAAGGGGGCTGCCCGGGGTGGGACGGGGCGGACAAGGAAATGAACTGAACGAGCTAGGTAGGGAGGAGAGGCAGGGAGGAAAGGAAGGGAGAGGGACGGAATCGTTCCACGTCGTGAGCTGCTTTCCATCCGCCTCCTTGGCGGACTATCGGGGAATTGTAACCTCAAAAGTACCCCAGGGTGCCTTGAGCGACAAGCGGGGTGTGCGCGGTGTTGGTCTCTGGGAGATGGCGGGGACCAATCAGGATGTTCTTTGGCCCTGTTAAAGCTACCGGAATGGCTTAAACGGTGCTCGAAATCGCGAGCTAGGGCAGAACTAGGCGAGCCACCCCATCGGGAGGACCTGCCCTCCCTTCCGCGCCACCCTTACCCAGCGGCTAGCTCCCTCGTTATTCAAGTGTTACGCGAACACGTTATATTACTTACCTCGGACGTGCGCAGTGTCGCGCGAAACTCGACTCCTTGCGCCGCGAATCTCGCCCCTGCTCCGTTTCGGCACTAAACTTTTGTCTAACCACCCCAGCTCCCCCCTGCCAGAGGATGCCGCCGCGAACGTTTGACTTCCGACTATCGCCCGCCGCTTTAAGTCGGAAATTTAGCGGAACTTTAAAACCGGCCCCTCCGCCCGTTATCATCGAATGTAAACCGTTTAAGCGTCGTAAAATTGTCGCGGTTATAAGGGCCCTCCGTGCCGCGGCGGATCTATGAATTAACGTCGTCGTTGGGATTAAAACGGTTACGAGAAGTGTGATAGCGTTTATTGCCGGCACTTCGCCGTTAAACATTTCGCCGGTTGGCCGGCCGCAGGCGAGAATAGCCTATGCAAATAAAATAGGATGCGCGCGAGGCGGCACGTAAAGTTCGGAGGCTAGCGAGGATATACGATCCTTCGGTGCGCAGAGATAGGTGCCGTTCGACGGTTTCCATGTAAATGGTAGTGCGGCGTCGGTATTCCCCCGATGATTATCTTAAACGAAAACGAAGACTCGATTTGATTAAATCGCGTGGCGGTAGGCGAATCCATACAACGGAGCGGGGGTGGATGCCGGGACAGACAATTTTTACGAGTATATCCCGAACGAACGGGAAGTGGTGGCGTGCTCGCGTGTTTCGTTACGTTATATTCCCGGATAGTGGGTAAATTCAATTCTCGGAATGTCGAGCCCCCGGGTAACGGGTGCTCCGCGGCCGCCGTGAAAAGCAAGAAGCAGTAAAAGTGCGGTGACTTGAGTGCGATGAATCCGAAAGCGCAATGTCGGGAGCCCCCCGGCTAATTCGATTAGGCGATTAGACGCAATTACCAAAGTACCGGGCGCCACTCTCGCCGGTGCCTGGGATTCGTGAAACTGAAATTGCTGCTCCGCCCGCGAAACTAATGAGGGGCCCGGTTCCGCGGATTATGTAAAAACGATATCCGGCTGCGTAAGCTCAGGCCGTACTCTAAGTAAGCCAGCTCTTATCTGCAGTAATTAAAGTTTGACGACGCGCATACGTTCAACGTTTTCCGACGCCGGCGTCGCCGCAGCAGCCCGTTGGACTTATGAAAATCAGGTGTACGTTGCTTCGTTCGCGAAATAAATTACGCGGCCGGATAAGCGAGGATTGGCAAAGAGTCCTGGGAAGAATATGAACGTGCGAAGCCGAGTGGAGCCTTCGCAAAATCGAACGACCAACTCGGCGCCGGAGGGGAGATGTGCTTTCTCCGCATCCAAGGTAAGATTTACGAAATGCTGGCGAAAAAAGCTGGGTGTCAGTCGGCCAATGCCCATTGAAGCGCGACCCTCTTCCTCCCGCCGGCGCGTAACTCGCAGGCCAGCTCAGGACGGCGCGAAATAAATTTTTTTAAAACTGCTCGCTGCGCCCCCGCCGGGAGTAGCTGATTCTATACAAAAGTTACGACGGTCGGAACTCACGTGCCATTAATTTTGTTGAGCAGCGACAGACCCTGCGTCGGTAGTCCGACGCGTACAATTTCCACGTTCAATGCTGTCAGTCCAGTCACTGTCTACTGACCATTCCCTATGTTCTTACCGATATTTCGGTATGGATATATTCCGAACATTCTGTTCGGGACGCAAAATATTGCAAATTGTCGACCAACATACGGCTTCCCGATCGAAGTGCATTATCCTCCGTCCGAGGATTCTGTCACGCCTGCTAAGCGTACGTTTACCGTAGTCAAGCGTTCTTTATGTGACGCGCGCTATACGTCTGACTGCCATTTGTACTATAAAAACAGATCGTCGAGGAAGAGCGCGGACGGGAAAAGGAGCTCGACAGTGGGTACGATCGTCCTGCGAAGGGGGCTGACACCATCGAAGCTGCGCATTGTACGACGCCACCGACGCCGGGCGCCGTTGTCGTTGTGTGCCATTTATCGGTTGACCCACTCATCCTCGCGATAGAATCCGGCGCACGAGTCCGATTTCCCCTGTAACCCCCGGTTTATTGGTGGGGACCCGATCATCCCTTTGTGAGACCCCATTGTGAGCCATTGGTCCACGTAAACGAAATTGCCGAGGGGTGACGGAGGGATTGAATACAAAAGCGAATATAGTGTCTGGGCGTGACTGCCGCGGAGATTCGCCACGGCCTCGCCCGTTTTCACGCTACAGTTGCCGAAAAACTGACCCCCTTCGATATCGACGCCGACGTCCTAGGCCTTCCTTTAATCGTCCCTGCGATTCTTATGTCTGTCTCTGTCAAAGTTATTATCCTGATCGCTGAGTCGGACTAGCGCACGTGCTCCGCCTGACTCCGGCGAATAATTCTCGCCGTCAAAGTTTTACGAGCCGGCGTTGAGTTGGGCTCCTGACGAACTTGGATCAGTGGACAATGCTGAAGGATATCAAATTTTTTCCCTTTCAGGTATCTGCGCGCTGGGACTATACTGGCGAGGGGTCCCTGCGGTTCGATACGTGGATGCGCGTACGTATTAGAATGTACGATGTGGCCGGTGTGGAATTTTTGGTAACAATCGACGCGATCCAATCATCCGGATCTCTAAAAGGCTTCGGAGCTCTACCGATCTTCACGCTAGAATTGGTGAAAGGTCGACCCTTTGGATCAGCGAGATAGCTCGCCGTCTAATGGTAAAACTTTCCTTGTTTCATCGTCCGCCAATGCGATCGGTCGCGATCGCAAATCATTCGAAGACACGTGGCCGAATGTAATGGCCATGATCAACTTGGAACGATACGCCGTATCCAGCGGGGGGGAAATTTATGAAGCGAAGGAAAGTAATCGACGGAGGAATCCAGCAATCACGCGAGTAGCCTCCGAAGAATACGGGAACCGGACAATTCAATCGACCCTTTCCGCGGCGCCACAAGTGCTCTCCTGTCTTGCGGACCGATTGTTTGCCAATAATTTCGAAGAAAGGGCAAACAGCGGAGACTCCTCCAATATGCCAGAAGCCGTGTACACATCGACTTTTGCCTTACGTTTCCTCGGTAAGAGATTCAACATACTCGGCGCCTAATTGGCAGCGAAACGACAGGAATTACTATCGTGCCTAACTGCGTTATCGATTCGGCTTACATAATTTATCGGCGTTTTAGACGCCTTAAGTAACGGACTAAAAAGCCGGTCGAGCTAATCCGTTACATAACCCTGACCGAACCGTGACCGAGCCGCCGACAGGAAAGGCCGATGAAAAAGCATTATTTCCAGCATCCCCGGCAGGGAGGTTAGTCACACTGTGACGATGTTCCGGAGGCTAGACTCTCCTCAGCGATTCTAAGACTATCGAGCGCAATCTCGCTTCGGCATTAGAGATGGATTAGGTCAACGACTACGGTTTCGCTCGTCGCGAACGAATTATCCTCGAGATTAATGCGAGAGGCGTGCTATATGTATGTACGTGCCCGTGGAACGTTATGAACGCTAGCTGTCATGGCCGAACGGCAACGATCGACCGTCGTTACCGCAAATCGGTTACGCTCGAGTAGCGGTTAGACAGTGCAAAAGCGTCTCGATTCAAGAGAGCGACGTATTTGCGTCCCGGCGAAATTTCCCTCCCCACCGCCGACCGATGCAGCCGCTGACGTCGTTTACCGTTTTTGCCTGCGTGTGCGATCGCCCGCATTAGACGCCTTTTGACTACGAGAGATCGCGTCATTACGCTTCTTGCAGCGTCCGCGAAAAATGCGGAACGACGTCAACTTCCAGCCACTCCGTGGCCATTCATTGGAGCGGATAATGTTTTAATAAAGCGACAGACGGAAAAAGTCATTCTTACCGACGCTCGGCTATAATACGCCACGATCTCTTACGTATAGATAAGGAAGAGTTAAGATTTATGAGGAAGAGTTTATGATCCGTATCGCTGAGCGACTGCCGGAGACGACTTGAGCGTATGGAGTCTGGATGCATTCGGAAACGATCGAATTATATGATGAACCATCGTTCGTTAGTATACGGAACTCGTCGCGACAGATCTAATTTCGCACCAGACGAATATTACTTCGTCGGGAGCGGTCCGGTGCCGATCGTCGGCGAACTAATTGCGGCTGACGTTTATGCCATGAGCAGTCTGTGCCCAGGTACCTGTGAAACGTTTCGAACGCGACTTGTCACGGGCCGCGTACAGGTGCGTGGTCGCAGGATATCTCGCCGGGGCACCGTTCAGGAAACGTATCGTCGACGCAAGGCGAGCTTCGACGCACGCGAGGATGTCGGATATCGATTAGTCGGAAATTAATTGTAATGGAACTTAGGAGAGCCCAAACGTCGGTCGAATCCGTCGAGATCGGTTTCGACTGTCGACCGGCGATACGTTAATCGCGGATCATCGCGCCGCTCGACGCTGGCGCACTGGAGCAAATATATTTTTCGGATCTATGAGCGCCATGATTAATGGAAATTTGCATCGGAAAGTGATGCCAACATTTGGCGCCAATATTTGCCCGCTCGCGTAATATAGGAATGGCGAACGAGGATAAGCCCGACCGACCATTCGCACAGCACATTCATCGCTGGAAAACAGAATTTACGGCTAGAGGGGGTAAGACTTTTCTCCTTTTTCCCGGCCGCACACAATAACGGCATCTCGCCCGGATGAAAAGATTGCTCGCACTCGTGATCCTGATTTTTTTCCCCGACAAACTTCGACCGACTCCTTCTTTCATAGAAGCGCACTCTTACAAACAGGTTCCCGTAAAACTTTTGACTCGGCCGCGGTGGGACGGGGTGGGAGAAGGATGGCGGACAGGTAATGCGGCGTGGTATTTCAGGGGAAACAACCTGACGAGTACAAATTCGCCTGAGGCATAACGCGGACTCGAAACTTACTGTTAGCTAACAAAGAGTTACGGAAAACTTTAGCAGGCTAAACGAACCTGATCAATGAAAACCTCTGGGAACGTCAGCCTGATGGCAGGCAGGCAAGGGAGGCAGGCAAGGGAGGCAGGCGAGGAGGTAGAAAGCGAGACAGAAAGGCGGACAGAAAAGCGGGCAGGAAGGTAGGCAAGCAGGCAGGCAGGCAGGCAGGCAGGCAGGCAGGCAGGTAGGCAGCCAGTCAGGCATGCAGGCGAGCGTATGCCTTAGTGGCGGCCTGATTTTCGCCATCTTAATTACCGGATTGTCATAATCCGTGCGATCGTAATTTAATCCGTCGCATCTAAGTAAAGCAAGCGGTCTGGCGTAACCCGCAACCGATGCCGTGACTTCAACGTACGTCAGAGTGCGCGTGCGAGAACACCGACACACGCACGCACCTGTACAAGCGGATCGAATCACGCGCATGCATACATAGGCGCTCATACGAAAACAAGCTCATTACCTCTCTGCTCGGCGCACGGTAAACATTCATTAAAAACTGCGCGCTCCCCAAAATCACCGTATATATTTGTATAATGTATGTTAATTTACCCTCGGCGAATGTTCAAATGATAATTGATGTCGCGACGGATGGTACTTGTCGGGAAGGGCACCAGGGGGGAGGCGAGAGAGGGAGTGAGACGGAGGGAGTTTGATGGCGCGCGCGGTTCTAATTAAAACGTCGTTTGTAAAATTGGCGAAACATACGCGCCCTCCGATAGGAAATATCCGGCCCACCCGCCGAGCCCAGCCCCGAAGCAGATTCCGTCGAATCTACTGAATTATTTATCCTGACGTAGGTATATTTGCACGCTCTCTTTTTCGATTCGCGCGCGAGTCAAAGAGACGTGCAAATTAGCGCGTTAATGACTCCGGCGGCAGTCGTCCGCTGACGACCGCTTATTCCGTTCCGAAATAACTTTTGACAGTGCGCGCACGCGGTCACAATATTTATACGTGCACGTGCGCGCGCGCGCGCGCGCAGAGTGCCGAGCGTGGTTCGACGTTCGGCGGAAAATGAATTTCGGCCGAAAATATGAGGTCGACGTATATCTGAAGCTCGGAGGCGAAGCGTCGGACAGTGGCACGGTTAAAATAATACGTTACTCGGGTCAGGTGAGGGCAGTCTCGCCTGAACGCCGTGGCTCGTCGCGCGTATGAGTAATAGGAAACGGCGGGAGGTATGAATCAGAATCAGGGGAAGCCGGGCCAAAATGAATGACAAACCATTTGCATGACACAGCCCCCTATCCTCGTGACGATGCCGGCCGCGGCCCTATCTTGCGCACCCGGCATCTAATGCGTTTCATTCGCCACCACTGTCTCTCTCGCGCTCCTTCTGCTCATAGGCAGGTAAAATATCGCGGCGGCCCGCCAAGCAGGATGGCACGGTTACCGTCGGCGGGCTACAATGGTTGCGCCCCCGGGATAAGAAACCGGAAATCTTCGCGGCGTAATTCATATGCGCGCCGTAACGCGCGTTACAATTGCTGCGAATGACAGTGAATTGTGTCGCCGTCCGCGGACTCTGTATGTCTGTCCTGCCGTCGGACAGAAGAGACGTAAGGCGCGCACTGTCCGGCCAACGATCCTGGCTACTGGTAGTAGTAGTATCTGGCTAGGCACCTTCTCTCTCGTTCTATCTGTACATCTCTGTCTCTGTCTTTGCACCTCTCCGTGCGGCCTCTGTCCGGACGACGCGACAACGACCGTGTCCGACGGGACACACGACGGAATGCCCAGAAAATGTTCGGAGAATGTGAACTGAATTACGTCGTCTGTACGGGTCGCCCGTGTACGACCGGGACGCTGGAATTCGGCTCCGCAGGAGTGGCCCGATTTTTGAGATCCCGCGTCGGGGTAGATGACGTCTAGTGGAGCGTTCCTGTAAGCGAGGGGCATCGAACATGTCGGAATAAACGTCAGATACACTCCCACTGTCCTGATCGCCTTTGACGGCGACGATATTTGGCGGGCATTATTTATATCCGTCCGCTGCATTTGATGACCCGATAAATGAGGGAGCGCAATTAAACCTCGTTAATTATAACTATTTAATTATCTCATTCGTACGATAATATCAATTACGACTCGTATTAAATATTAATCACGGTTAATTACGTAAATTGGGAGAATGATTTAATGCGATCGTTAATCCGAAAATGTCCCTGCGCGACAGGACCAGGCTTGCCCCGTCAATCTTTTTTATCCATGACGGCGGTCGCTGATTTTGCGAGGCAGCCGGACGCGCGCGTTAGCGAAGGTTTTCGAACGGACGGGTTTGCGCTGGGAAAAAAAATTGTTCTCGGGCCATTAGAAGCTCGCGGTGTAATTTCGCGCTGTCGGGATACCCTAACGGCACGGTAATGAACTATCCTGATTGTAAACAGCTGGGCTTATGCGCGAGCGTGCCTATGCAGGTCACGCTGCTATGCACGGGCCGGTAACTATCGCTAGATAGACTTTAATCGATCAACGCATACACTTTACCGCATAGATTCATCGCCCGGATAAATGCTTCTGACAGATAGCAAGCGTGGGCTTACCGTGAGATCGATTAACCGGCCCGTTAATGAAGCTTTTAGCATGAGATACGGAGTTGCGTTAATTGCAATTTTCGCACAATGCCCCCTCGGCAAGCGAGCGTCGCTTTCCGCGATCTCGCACGGTTACAAATTATTCTACCCGAACGTCCGTCATTACGCACGCCCTCCTCCGACTTCCCGATTTTGGCCAGTTCAGAGGACGGCGAGCACGTGTCCCCGGATGCGTCCGTCCCGACGCTGTCCAACGAAATCGCCATGACCGCTCGTTCCAATGGAAATCCAATAACCTATCGACTCATATCCGTATCAGCGGCCCGAATCACGGCCGTCCCGATATCATTACATTATTGCCCGCAGTATTGATATAATCATGTCCATTATGCGAAACCGAATGCGACTGTTGACTAGCCGTCGTAGTAATTATCGCGACGGGTCGCTGCCTGTGTGCCGACGCAGCCGGGATCCGGAAAATATCGACGTGCGTTCTCGAAACGAATGTGCGATTCCAGAATTCTTCCCCCCCCCCCCCCTCCTTCGCGCCTCCTGTCGCTCGCGCACGATAAGACCGGCGCGAAACGATGTACCGCCGATACGGTCATAATTCTTGTTCGAGAAAATTGAATCGCGATGAACGTCACCGATGCAGGAACGTCGGAGTTGGCCTCGCGGTGTCGCGCAGATAGGGAGAATAAAGGCGCCACGGTGGAAGCCGTGCCACTTTGAAAACACCCTGAGGAGGGTTCGAGGCCACACGCCCCGGCATAGTTTTCTTCTCCTAATTCCGAGTTCCATCGGCGGCCTCGCCCGGCTGGCTCCCCCTCGCTTACTTTCAACCCTCTATCAGCGTGGCCGAGTGATTAATTTATGAGCCGACCGGAGATTCGTCTAGCCGCGCTATCTGATAGCACGTCAAGGGATATCCGCGCGTATCCGATTCCCATTCGAATTGATAACCGTCCCTGGTGCAACGAAGAGCAATGTTAATTCCTGGAATTGAATCGTACACTTACTGGGAGCAGCGCAAAAACAGTTTGTTCTGAATACGCGAGCTTACGTCGAATCGGGTTGGCAGTCAGTTACACGCTTTTCATACGCGGTGGCACGTTCGTTTTATCGACTGATCACGCAAATTGATGTTTCTCGCATAAATAATGGTAGCTAAGATACTTTATTGCTCGATACGGAATGAGGTTGAAATGGATGGAAGTTTAAGCGACGGAACACTTGTTGCGAGAAGGCATCGACGTAAAATCGATGTCGGCATATAATTGCAGCTGTCGCGGCTGTTTGCGCGCGCGGATTTCCATTGTGCCATTCGCGATGGAAAAATTTGTACGTTCCCGGCTCGAAAGGAAGGGAAACTGTTATGAAAGGTATACGAGGAAGCGTAAACAGGTCCGTACACGGCCTGGGTTGCGTGTATCTATAAGGCAAAAAAGCTTATTGCAACCAGTTAGTATCTCAAGCGGCTTCTAAGCGATTCACGTTGAAAGTTTCAAGTTGACGTTTTTCATCGAAAGCACTAGAAGTTCCTCCCGGAGTCCCGGTATCTGCTCGTTTTTCACGATGCAAACTTCGCGAATGAATATACCGGTACCTATAAAGGAGACAATTTTATTATGGACCCCGCGCTAGCCCGCGTTTACTTTATTCACTTGGGGTAACGCGCGGCAAAGACTACCGACACCGGATTACGCTTAATTACCGGCAGATAAAATGATTAATGCGCTCGAAAACATAGACGATTGCACGGACGCAATTTGCACCGTTTGCACGCCGCCCCCGCCAAGTACAAACAATGAATACACGGTATCAGCGAATTAATAACAGTGCGCGCGGCCCATTCTTGGATTTCAATGTACATTAATTAGTCTCCCGCATCGCGTATGAATATCAAATTTTATCTAGACCACCTCCAGAACCCTATCAAATTGAAATTCATTCGCCGACAGGCTAGGGTCGGGACGCGGATAGACGCGCATACGAGCGATTCCATTTGATAGCAGTTTCGATCCCCCAATCTGATAACGTCGAGCCGGATCACCATGGGGTTGCTTAAGATACAATTTGTTTCTATTCACTTATGCCGAGGTGGGGATCCAATCAGGATGCATCGTTCGTGGCACGAAGAATTTCGATGGAAGTTCCGCACAGATAGATAAAGAGAGAGAAAAAGAGAGACTTGAGTAACTACATGTCGCTAACGGGGCCAACCCTTAGCGCGAAAATCAATATCTCTCGCAAGGGAGAGAAACGTCAGGGAACTAGAAGAGAAAGATTTGCACTGCTGTCGAGAGGGAAAGACTGAGAGAGAGAGAGAGAGAGAGAGAGAGAGAGAGGGTCGCGCATTTTTTTCCTCCCAACATTTCGAACCGAAAGTGGCACACATCTTAGCGAACAACGCTCGGTCTACATTTTGCATGCACCCTTGTTCCACTTGAAGAGCGAACTACGTGTGATTTCTAGAGGAAAAGCAGACGGACGAGTTCACCCGTTTCGACCTATTTCACGGTCTTAAAACCGTTCGTCCCGCCGCCTGGAAGCGTTTTCATGCTATTCAGTCGGGCAGCCGAACAGGCTCTCGGTATTTAGAACTTTTCCGTCCGTCCCCCGTGTTAATCCAATCCCATATGACGACCGACATGACACCCGACTCCCGGCAAGGATTGACGCGGCAAGACGCGCTCAGCTACCAGCTGGCTGTGTGTGCGCTGGCAAATTGAAATATACCCCTCCGCGGAGGGCTTGAAGCGAATTTCCGGCGAATATAGCCGGGGACGTCGACGTCTTCGTCGAGCGACGTGTTAATTGGAACAATCGTAACTTCCTCCCCCGACTCGTCGACGGACGGCGAAGACGGGGGAATAAAGTATCGTCGCGGAGCCCTTTTCTTCCGCGAGAACTAAGTCCGGGATAAACTTACATTTCGACGAGCCGGCGGAAGTCGGCGCCGCGCGATTCCATATCTTCCCGCCGCCAGCGTAGTGTCGTCGCCCGAAGTATCGAGCTGCCGGGCGTATTTAATTTAATAGGTCTCTATAATAGAACAAAAGCCTGCCGCGCCGTTCCGGGCTTCCGAGCTCGATACCGAAAACGTTTCTCGTGCTTTATTGGCCGAAGTTTCCCTCCGTCCCGGGCTCTAAACGTTTGCACCTTTCCTGCAGCGGCACCAATTTTTTTCCCGCCTCATCCACCCCCTACCCCTCCCGTTTCCGATACTTCCGCGACTACTCGACACATTTAGGTAACTTTAATCCTCCCGCGACGCCAGCCAGCGTCCCGATAACTCACCGGGCATCGACTTACACACCGTCAATGTACGCGAATCAATACGTATAAATCAAGCGAACGAATGCATACGGACACTCTCCTTAATGGAATAAAAGGACGAAACGCATTCGAGCCCCGCACTCGAGGACAATACAGTCCTCCACCTGAAATAAATTCTTATTCTTCAACGTCGCTGACGCGAGTAATTCCGGAGAGTAATCTTATCCTACTTCATCACGGCTACTCTCGACACCTTTCTTCCTACGATCGGTCCTACCTTCGGCCCCTCCCCTCCTCCTCCTCCTCCTCCTCCTCCTCTCTGTCCACCTCTACCGCCGTAACCCTCTTCCACGCACATTACATAATTCATCCCTAATTCGACTTCAGCTCTCGCCAGGTCGAGCGCGCGGGACTCAGTTGTCGTTAGCCGGTACATTTAAATAATTGCAAATCCGAGACTGCCGCTTTTGGGCAGGATAATTTATAGGAGCGATTCGCCTCGCTCGCTGCTGAATCGTCTCGCTTCCGTGGCGAATTCCAACGTGGAAAGCGGCTCCCTGCGTGCGCCGTAATCGTTGCCGCTGCGTATCCAGCGGATTTCTCACTTTGTTTCGCTCTCGCTCGCTCTCCCTGTCCTTTCTGAATCCCCAGGCCGTGGCCTTCTTTCATTGGCGCTAGGGGTGGAGTGAACTTAAGCCCGCCGGTGTTCCGTCTACAACCCCCGGTGCCTAGCTCGCTGCATTTCGCCCCAACGGGACCCCGGCAAGCCGCTTGTTATGATTGTCTCGACTCACTCCGCGCGCTCTTTATTCAACCCTCTGCCCAGGGCCGTCAATCTACCCGGCGTCTACCGCGATCCGTCCCTCCGATGCGATCTGATACGTGGGGTGCGACTATTGAGCGCCGTCGCTGTCGTCCGCAATATAAATTAAAAAGACGAAACTGCGATCGTCGCAGTTTTACATCTACGAGAACGTCGCTCCGATCCTTTCGGTTACGGACGGCGCAGTCGTCGAGGCTCGAATTACGACTGCGCGCGCGCGCACGATGCTTTACGGCCGACCGGCTGGGGGGTGATTGACGAGAATTTTTCGGACTTGGCGAAATGAGAACGGCGCGCGGCGCGCATTACGCGGCAAATGGTTTTCACTCGAAATTGCCGACGCCGGCGAAAATTTCGCTCGGCACGCCCGCTCGCCGACTGTTTGTAATGACTATTTCGATTCGGTATGTATGCACCCTTTGTTTAACCCTTTGTTCGGCCCGCCATTCTCAAGGGAGCAATAAATTCCCCGGGCGGTGCCATACACTATGCACGAGATAATTCCGTGCGTCATACGAAATTCTATATTTGCGAATCGAACGTCATGCGCGCGGGAGGTTTAAGTGGGCTGTTTAATATGTATCTCGAGCCCGGCCATTTCGCGTCCTTTTAAATTACGATCAAGCCGCCGCTACGGGCGCAACCCTTCGCCCGCTCAATGTTATTACAACTGCCGCGCCCTCACTGTCCTTTTTCGCCTCGGATGCCTGTCCGTTAGATTCTTCCGCTCCGCGCACACGATCTCTTTATAAAGCCCTTCGCGCTGAATCCCGATCTTCGGCCGGCACCGAGCGAAAGTACGGGGATCGAGGAAAGGGACCGTCCCGTAAGGAATGCAGGGCGCATTTGAAATACGATAAAACCGTAAATGGTCCGTTTCACCTTAATGCCGTTATTGCCTCTCCCTTTTCCCGAGTCCGCCACTTACCGTGGTCTCGGATCACTTGCACGCATTCCTTGTCCAACTTTGCCGACCAGGACCGTAATTCACGGCGAATTCCGCGGGCCACGCGCCAATCCCCACTGTCTCACTTCGTCGCTTCAATATGTATCGACTCAACGGACGGGAACAAAAAAACACGTACACGCACGCAGACCATACGCTAGTAGCGAGCTGGAGCAGCCCTCGTGAAAGTGCTCGAAATGCGGTGAAGTTTAAATGGACCGCAACGTATACCGCTTTTCGCTCGATTGAATGGTGCTTCGGCGAAAAACGCTTGTCCCAGGACGAGGACGGACAGTTTTAGGGATTTGCCGAAGAACCCTTGCCGTCCGTCGCTCTCAATGTTTTCATTTGCAGCTCGATTTTTTTTCAATCGTCCAGCGCCACCTTCGCGCACGGTCTACTTACTTCCATGCTCCCGCGGCTCGTGCTACGTGCTGAGGGCACGGTTCTAGGCCACGCAACTCTTTCGGCCTCGCTGAATTTCGAAAATGACACGTTCCTACGGCAAAATGATCGCGGCAGCGCGAGCGACCGGATTTCATCGGAATTCTCCATTGTCGGAGAGGAAAATTATTGTGCGAGTCGAAAGAAGAGAAAAAGCAGACGTCGAAATCCCCAGACGCGTGGGCACGTACCTGCCGGCGAGCTCATCCCTTAGCAGTCCCGAGCCCTTCGCATCCGACATTGCGCGCAATTCGACTCTTTCTGTAAAGTACTGCGAACTACAGGATCCTCCAGGTCCCCGAGGTGCGCCGTGTATCGTGCATCATTTCAATAAATCTCACTACTTCGAACCGCGACCGACCCCCTTTGCCGTCGAAAAAAGCCCGCTGAAATGAAAGCCCTTTCAATGGCGCGACCTAATAGGATGCCGCAAAAAATCGGTGTGTAACGTTGCGTCGCCGTTGGGGAACATTCGGTCCGGTCGCACGGGTTTTACGCCGTTCCCAATAATACTTTCGGTTTAATGAAATATTAATTGATGAGAATCAAAAATTGGGAATAAAAAATATGAGGAATAGAGTAAACGCGAACGCTTCGTCCCGCGAGCAATTGGGTCCCTAATGAATGCTTGACCCCCGGTAGTCGCGCGGTTTAAATCTCATCTGTCTCGAATTATCGTTTTCGCAATATTGAATGATAAAAATTACATACGGCCGTTCGACGCTGGCGACGGTGAAAATATATTTGTTAATAAATCCGGCCTGATATTCCGTCGTATGCGGATTGCGTCCTACGCGGTCGGCGCCGTAAACGAATTTCAAAAACGCAAATCCTCGCTAATGAATAAAAGCCAGATTATTTTCGGCTCCGATCGCCCCTGCAATTAATACTTTAAGGCCAAACGAGATGCAATCTCGTTCCGGTATGCAAATCGAGTGTTCGATACGCGCCTCGAACCGCACCCGTTTCCAGAGCCGCGCTCGCGAGTAACAAGCCGCGTCGTGCGGGACACCCTTATATCCCGGAACAAGAAAGAAAGTGCCTTTTTCTACGCCGTAGCGGGAACTCGGCTCTGTCGGATAAACGATGCGCCGCAATATGTTTCAACGAGTACGAAACAGCGATAACCGGCGAGGCAACTTTTTCCCTAAGAGGGTACACGGCTCGCAACGAGCCGAGCTAAGTTCCTGCAGCGATTTAAATGAAATCGCGCGGCACGAGTCCATTAACCCCTTCGGCCGAAGACAAATTTGCGCGGCTAGAAAAACTCTAACAACGGATACGTGGCCGAACGAGCTAATTCCACTGCACGAGGCTACGGCGTCGCGAAAGTAATGTCCCGATAACGTGATCGCAGGGGAGGGCAAAAATCAAGATGCAGATGCGAATTTTATCCTGTCCAACCCACTGCCGAGCCAGTCGCCGACGATTACACTTTCACTTGTGTACGTGTGTGGGTGTGTACGACCGCGGGCGCGCGCGGTTAATTTCTTTAATTGCTGCCCCAGTTAAGGTAGCAATTTACCATATCCGACCGTGGCTCTCACCGCAGCGATGCTCTTTATGCTGCATTCCGCATGCAAAAAGCAAATGAACCGCCCACCAGCGGAATCGTACGTCATCTCGACCTTTTCCATCCTTAAACGCCGCTGTCACGCGTGAAGATCGTCCCGGCATTTGGGTCAAGCGCGAGTGACGACCGTATTCGAGATGGTCGAAGAATTCCGTCGCGACGCTCTCTTCCCGTTCGGACGTCTTCAATCAGGACGGCCGGCACTCTTCGCTCGAGCGAAGACGGGGTGAAAAAGAGGTGCGGACAGGATGGGAAACAAATATCGCTGCCCCGGAGGAGCATCTTTGAAAGCGATCTTGCCTCGGGACTCTCCGCGTCTGTTGTCTCGCGTAACTCGACTCCGTTTGTCGCGCAAATGACGGCCCATCCCAGATTCTCGTTCCCGCGGGACGCAGACGGGAAGCGCGGTCCCGACGTCTGTGTTTGCCCTCAGTTTCAGCCTGATCCGTTTAACCGCGACTGAGCTGGGCGCAAGACTGTCGGCCGCGCGACTGCACGCGGAAGCGCGCGCGATAGTCGCCAATTAGGGCGGCTACTTTTTCCACCGGTGACGTAACGGAAATTGACGGAGCGGCATGCGCCCGCCGGAAAGAACCCGAATGAGTGATTAACCGTAGGAACTCGCTCCCGACTCATACATTTATCATGCCCGGCGCGCGGCTGTAATTATATCGTCGCTTACTCAAACTTGCCTTGCATTAGGTATGTACATTGTAAATTCGAAATTTCCGTATTGTTAGGGCGCATAATATTGGACGTGTACGGCGCGAGGGGCGTATTATAGAATTTATGCTATGTACGTTGCATTACGAGCGGTCGGCACTCGGAACGTTTTGAGCGAAGATTATTCATGCGGTAACCGTTCGAATCGCGCATGTTAACCAACATCGTCGCGGCTAGGGAAAAAAATCAGCCAAAAATGACACGCGCGCGCGCGCGCGTGCGCGTAGTCCCGACCCGAAACATCGAGTCCGTAATGCGAAACAATCGTTATCAGCCGAGCTTATCCATAATTCAGCCGAACCGCCGGCCTATTCCTGCGCCCACCGCGCGGGCCTAAACGCGAAACTCCCCGATGGAAAGGAATATACAAGTGGAGCCGATGCGAAAGCAGAGTCCGGCCCTACTTCGGGGATCCCTGGCAGACCCTTTCGAGGGGCATCGAGCCTTCCCCGGAATTCGAGTGCCGCGAATGAAGCGTTATGCGGTGTTGGATTCAGTCTCCCGGGACGTGCCCGTAGAACAGCTCGCGCGCGTTTCAATAAATTTGACTAGCCGGCGAGCCACCCTTTCCGCCCGCCCTGGGCTAACAGCCCGCTCGACACCTGCTCTCGTACTACAAATTAAAGCCGCGTGTACTTCGCTCATCGAACAAAATTTCAACACCGGCTCGACTCCGAGCCCGACGCCGCCACCTCCTCCCCCCCCCCCCTCCCGCCTTCCCACCACCCTCCAACCCTCTCCGCCCCGACGCTACACTCGACGCCGGGGGTGACGAAGCATCGCGTTAACACGCGAGCGTGCGCGCACTCGCGATCATTGACGGTCGCGAGTTTTCGCATGACGAGGGGAGACCTCGAGCCCGGAGGCGCGCAGGAGGCGAACTTCCATGTTCAAACTCCTGTTAATCCCATCACACTCGCCATTCTATTCCCCTCCCTAGCCCCCGCCCGTCACTCCCTTTCTCTCCATCGACAGACATCTCTGTCTCGTGCTCGCGCGCGTTCCCTTTGCCGAGCGCGGCGAGCGTAAATGTTTATTTTTTTTTTAAATGCTCGCTCGGCCTGGACAAATATGAAATTGGAACGAAAATTGATAAAAATTGTGGGCGTGATGTGAAATTAATGTTTGAATCGGGACTGATGTTTTCGAGATACGAGTGGAAGAGTTTGGTTTCCCGAGTTTCGCGGTACGTGGGTAATCGATGATTCGTATGTTTGTCCGCTGACGGTGTACACATACAGTTCTTCGCGATGAAAGCAAGAGAAAATCGTGGAAATCGTCGTCCTCCGCAACTAACGGAATAATTTCGTTATGGGACATACTTGAGAATCGGATAGTTCTTCGTCCGAGGAGGGGGGGGGGGGGGATGGTAGGAGAGAACGATGTGCGGGCCAATAGTGGGACGATACCGGTCTCACGAGTGTTTGACCGCGTTCCTATTCTCTGCGGAAGCGCGAAAAGCGCGCGATCGAAAGAAGTTACGCGGAGGCAGTTACACGTAGCGAACTTCCGTAACAACCTGTACGAAGCCAAACGTTCGCCCGAGCAGAGAGGAAGGTTCTCTAAAAATGAAGCGGATAGTTGGCTTCCATTTGCTCGGAACGAAAGTGCGTCCGTTCCACCGATACCGAAGGTACTCACCACCTACCTGTACGGCTTTCGCGTAAGCGATCGTCCGTGATCGCATCAATTCGCGCTGCAAGGCAAACGGTCGGATTAAGGTGAGTCATTGTCGCGTGGCAAACTCCGCACGATTTCGGCCGCGCATATTGCACGCTATTTACGCGGCTGGCACTCGAGCTCGTGGCGCTCGCCGAAGGAATATTCGCGTCGCGCAAACTGAGCATCGAATTAGCGATCGTAAGCCGATACGTAACCGACGTCCCGGGAGGGAGTGAGGAAGAAGAGAGAGAGAGAGAGAGAGAGAGAGAGAGAGAGGGAGAGAGGAGCAATAACGTTAGAGAAATGGTGCGCAGTCGCCGACGATCGCTTTGTGAATCTCGGAAATAATGAATGGACCGGATGTAATTTGCCCGGGCGAGCACTCTCGAACGGTCGACTGCCAGGGAAAATGCCCCGAAAAAACGTCGACCGTCCCAGGGTAGGACTCTCGCATTTCCACTCTTCAATTACCGCGGATTTTGTTTCAACTAGATTTTAAGCCTGCACGCGCTCGGTCAGCGAATATAATTTCCATGGGCGCCCGCGCCAGTCCGCTCGTCTTTATAAAAGGCGAACGAAAGTAATTCGAGTACCTGTCCGCTGCGAATTTCCGAGATCGTTATATAAACCAGAGGGAAATGGATATGAACGTTAACGTTTAATGTCGATTTATCGGTAGCGACTGGCCGAAATATTAATTTATATCGTTGGTGCCTCCGACGCAAAGTTATTTGTGGGAAATTAATAAAAATTCGCCATATAATTGCTCGGGCCCGAAGATTCCGCAAAACGAGTTTATTAATTGAAACGAGGTTAGAGTTTTCGTGCGCGAACGATTGAAAACTGGATCTAGGTATGAGGAAAATAACATTGAATTTCTGCCGGCCTATTAAATATGGGTTGACTCGTCAATGATATTTAATTGCCGATCGGGTCACGTTATTAGTACCGCCATTGTGGTATAATTTACGAGATCAACTGGCCGCTCTCGTTATTAAAGTGGTGGGGATGAGCGCATACAAATTTACATTCGTAGAAATAATAACCGTCGGACTTCATTCACGGGGAGGAAACAGTTGCGGGAGCTTTTAAACTTTTTTAATTTTAACGGACGAGTTGTTTTTCTACTCAGAACTTTCGTTTCGTCATAGCTCCGAAAATGTTGGTCGGCCAACACGCAGAATGAAAGGCGAACTTTTGCCGAGAAAATAAGCGGCGTATCGCGTGTCACGAAATTAATGAGTTGCCCTTCGTCGGGGTGCGCATCCAAAAACGCCCGATTTTTAATACCGCTTACGCGCATTTACGAGCGCATTCGTTGCCGATTATAGGTGTATCTCTACCACCACTCTTACCCTTATCCATCCATCTACATACCTACGAACCAACCGCCACAGATGCCATTGAACGTTATATCGCCGCAAATACATTACATATTTCACAACCATCAGTATATTCGCTAAATATGCGTCAAGCTCTTGTGGATATTCATTTCGAGCGCTGACCGCACTATTACGTACGACTGTGTACAGGGACATAATATTTTCTAGTCTAGTAATGCCAGCGGAAACGTCCCCGTAATGGCGGCGGAAGCGTATCAAAATTCATGCGGCGGTCCGCCCTGCGGTCGATTATTGAAAAACCGATTAAATTAGTTCGATTATCGCTTTATTTAAATCACGTCATTACCTGTAACAAATCCTCCGGTGATTAACGGCGATTAGATTATCCCGCGATTGCTGTTATTCAGGCAAGTGCCGAGCGTACCCGATGGTGGTAGGGGAGCAGAGTCGGCGGGGGATCCAATCAAAGTGACGAACTTAAAATACGTCGAACGCTGCCATTTTAACGAACTTTCAATGAGATCTCGGGCAGCCACCAGCCCGAAGCTCTCCCGCGATTCTCATAATTCACAATCTCAACGCTTCTCCCCCCGTATTTTCCCCAAATTAACTGCATTCTGTCGGTCCAGCCGCCGCGGTCGGACCGCCGACGATTTACCAAACAAAAGGAAGGGACGCTCATTCCGACGCCGAGCCTCTTCAACCCCGCAATCGCCGACCCTGGCCATATTTTACAACCGACCCGCCGAACGACTTATCAATTTTCCCGCTCCGCGAGCGCAGGGATATAATTTAATCGAGCCTCGCGGATATCTCGATTTATTCCCCGCACCGGCCCCGATCGAAGGACAGTGACGGCGGCCGGGCGAGAGGGTTGCAGAGCAGAAGGGCGGCAGGGGATTAAAGCCCCTCGCATTGCTATTCCGGATTTTCGTGGCGGCGCTGAATGGCGAGTGGCGCTTCGAACCGGACCGAAGTAAATATTCGGCCATTCGCATCGTGTATCCACCGGCGGGTCAAAGGCCGTTTCGACCCTGGCAAGAACGGCACCCTCCACCCCCTCCGCATGCAAACTAGCCTATCCTCAAGTGCGCTTTTTTTACCCTCCCGAAACATCGACTCCGCTCAGTAATAAATGTACGGAAAAACGAACGAGGACCTATCAATGGGAACGGATGGAAGACAGGTATAGGCTTCTTCGAGAGTCTAGACGAGCACCCTTGCGCGCGCGCGATCTCTCTAATCCTAATGGATGAGATTTCACCGAATTTCCCTCAAGAATCCCCCGCGCGGTGATTTATTATCCCCAGCGTGTGTGTTTCTTTCCATTTTTTTCTGCGGTCACGACCCCCGCCCACCCCCTCCTTTCTGCTCGCTTTCCTTGCTCGGCCCGACCGTTCTCGGCGAGTCTCGGTTTGGCGAAGAAGACCTTTTGTTCCACTGTCCCAGGGGGTAGTCCATCGGCGAGCTACTCCTTCCTTAAAACTATCCCTTCGCTCCAGAAGGTGAACGAGCCTGTCCGCCCTCCGCGGAATACCTAATTTATTCCGTGACCGCCCCCTATCGAATGGAGAGGAGAGAAGTGGCGTGCGCTCGCGACCGATGGGAGGGAGGGTAGTATGGGCGATCGGAGGGGCGCGGGAGGGGAGGGGGGTGTGGGAGGCATCCCCTTGGCCAGGTCTGAAGCGAAGCTCCCGGGGGACGACCCTCGGGGAAATGTAAAATAATACACGCCACCCTGCCTTTATGCATTGCGTCGCGGCGCTCCGCACCGCCATTTCGCCGACTGCCGGGGTTTTGCATACCTGCACCGCCGCCGTTGTAATTTCATTTTCGACGAGACAAGTGAATTATCCGACTATCTGTGTGTATTATCCAAACAGGACCCGGCGCAGGATGGCGCGCCGTGCGGATCGCGTATGCGAATAAATCGAGTCGCGCCCGCGCACCTATCGAGTCAGGGGAATTATGCCGACGAATGTCGAATTTATGACCCTCCGGGTCGCGTCGTTAGAGTCTTCCGTGTCGACGCCATCGACGGCAAACGGTCTTCTCTTCAGCGTCGAATCGTTAGACGAAGCACAAAAGATGTGTTTGATTGAATTCTATGCGCTGCCACGGCCGGACGTATCAAATGTATCTATAGAAAGGTGGAGTTCCACACGTTTATGGCAACGTGTATAGAGTCAGTGCCAGCTGCTTAGGAGTGTCGGATATATCGGGTTTATAATTCGGGGTAGTAATTATGTCACGTTTGGCGACGGTCGCTTAGCCGAAGATGAACGAGAGGCAGCCCGGCAGGACGTCGAGTTGAAACGGGTAAAACGGAGGATGCACTTTCCAATGAGCCGTCACGGAAATGAGATATCCTCTGTTTGAACGCGATTCGATACCGGCCACGCACGTCGGCAAACACAATTGCCGACGGCACAAAGAAACCTCGCGGCGAAGGAAAACACACACGTGGGAGATCCCCGATACCCTCGGTCCCCAGGGTCAATTGAGCGTTCCTAAGATTTTTCTACCTGCCCGCCCGGTGCGGATGCGCGCGTCGCCGTCGTCGGAATCCGAGAAAGGCGCTAATACCAACGGCAACCAGAAACCGGACCTGCCCAAAATATTGACTGTGCCCGTGGTTCTAGGCAAACTGCCAAAAGCGACCGAACAAAACCGTCCGGGCTCCCCGCACTCTCTTTTCTTTCGGGGCAAAAGCAACAGTCACGTTTGCTTACGAGCTGACACAGCGACAGGGAAACACTTCCCTGAAAGAGCACGGCCGGTATTATTATCTTCCAGTATAAACTCGTGAAAGTCATGTTACTATCGAATCAACGTTATGGGGTCCACCTGCAAACGTACGTGGCATCGCTATGGCAACGTTTGCGGGAAAAAAAGGAAGGAACCGAAAGGCGGCAAAAGAGACGGGTGACAGTGTAGTTCCTGGCAGCAAGGTGATCGACCTTTTCCAGGCACCGACATAAGATGAACGTCTGTCGCCCTTGAGAAATGACGGGAACACGCACTGCGTTCGGCAAATATTAACGTCCCTATTGCGTAAATATTAACATTCGCCGTTACGTCTCTCTGCATACGAGCGTCTAGATAGGACCGTACTGGATCGATAGAGAGCGACTTTCCTATTCTGAAGTGAAATATTCGCAACTGTTTCCCTTTACGCGAACAAAACTTCTTCCACGCGTCTGTCCCTCTCACCCTCTTTCGTTCTCCTTCTCTCAACCGGCCTCGATCAAGAAATATTCCGTCAGTCGCTTGATTCTCGACGAGATATTCGCCGGCGGTTGAGATAAAAAAACGCTGGCAAATAAAAGTGAGAACCTCCCTGCCCGGGCAGTAACTTACTCGATACTTTCGGCGTTGAGGATCGCTCGTACGGTCGCGCGCGCGCCCCCGATCTTTCCAAAGGTCCGAGGAAGAAGCTCGGCCGAAGTGTCCGTAAAGCTCGCCCTTGCTCCCTTATTTCGTCGTTCGCTCCCTCCTAGCCGCTCGCAGAAAAAGCAACAGTCACGGTTGGTTACGAGCGGACAGGGCCGCTGCGGCATAAACACGCAAAGCAATTTTCCGGGAGGAGCGCACCCTTCATCATTGTTCTTGATATAATCTCGCGGAAATCATATTGTTCCGTATCCGACGACTTATTACTCCTGTCAGTGGACGAAAGTGCTGACGCGCCGACTTTAATCTCGGCTCCGCCTCGGTTTTTCGGACGTGCCCGAGCGGAGCGTAGAGTCGGCGGGAGTCGGCGAGAAGCGGCTTGCCTAGCAAAATATCGCCCTTTATTACGAGCCTTGTATCGCGGTGGAAAATCCGCGGCCATGCCGTATCGTCGACGCTCGTGTCCATGCTCGTGTCGACGAAACGTTCCGTCAACGGAACCCACCCTAGCGACGGAACCGCCGACGGCGGAAGGTATAATAGAGCGATACCATTGGAAATCAGAGGGCGGATAACGTTTAAGGCCGTCCGGGGGTGTATGAATTATGGATCCCGAAAAGGGGGAAGTTTTTGCTGATTCCGTATATAAAGAGCCGCAGTAAAGAAAAACTTCTGACTCGATAAACTATGACGTTATTTTGAAAAACGTGTTAAAGACGACGGGTCTCCCTGGCTGGCCGGCGGGGACCGAGCGGGGAGAGGGAATGTTCGGAGTCGTAAAAAGCCGGGCGAGCCTTGTTCGGGACGACGGTGGCAGAAAAGGGGTGCGCAGAAGGGTGAGATATAAACTTTTTTATGGAGTTGTCATAAAACACCGATCAAGTCGAAACAGCACTCCGCCGCTGTTAGGAACTCTAAATCTCGAAACGTTAAAAGGAGACTCGGGTACATGTGCGAAGGTGCAACTAGTTGTCCTTAAATCGTTCTTCGTCCGAGGGCTCATCCGCGAAGGCGTCAGAGGGTAGCTCGGTATATTGATCTTCGCCGGCAGCGATGCTGCCGACGAAAAAAGGTGTGCCGCGGTGGGCAGGGAGGGAGGGAGGGAGGGAGGGAGGGAGCGAAAGCCTGTAATCGAGAGGAAAACGTATTGGACCGCCGGAACGAGCATTTTCGGTATCGCGATCGGCATTGGGAGATAGAACGTTTACGGGTCGATGAGAGTGAGACGGGAGGCTGCCAAAACGCATCTAATTCGAATCGCGCCTCCGGTCACGCAGTCGCTCATCGGCGAGCACAATGAATCACGCCGGCTTTCAGTTTAATAACGCGCCCAGTTTAATCGGGGGAAAAGCCACCTTCGCCACCGGCACTCACCCGATCACGGACGATGCATCTCTCATTAAAATTGTCCCGATAAAGCGAAACGTCGCGACGAAGTGAAGAAAAAAAAAAGAAGGAAACGGCAAGAAGGGAGGGCTGGCAGCGGAATAAGGAAGTGAAGGCGAAGCGCCGGCGACAAATCAAGTACCGCTTAAGCGAACACCCCCAATCCGCGACACCGAGAAACTGCACAAATCATCCAGATCGCACGCACACCCCAGCTGCTGGCACACGTACGCACGTGCACACAGCCAGGCCATTTCCTCTTCCGGTCCGTAACAACTTTCCACAGATTCCGCGTCGCAAACAGCAAATAAGGAAGTCTCCCTCCGGCGAGGAGCGCGCGCGTGCACTTTTCCCTCGACACGCAACTAATGCGGACGAGGTTAATACGAGCACCGATAGGGACGAGGCTCGTCGACGTTACGCCGTACTACGGTGGGTGGTTATCGCTTTAAAAAAACCGGCCCCACGGTAAAAGCCCTCATTAAATTTATGTAGATGCGATAAATAAGAACCGACGCGCCGACTCCAACCCCTTCATCCTTCTCGCTCGCGACTCTTTCCCCCCCACTCGGGGCCCGAATGTGCCTGCATTAAATCGCTGATACGCGGACGATTCGACGGTTATACGCAGCGGGGCGGAGGTGCAAAGTTCTCATTACTTTCCTCGTCCGGCTCCGCGGTCTGCGCTGCGAAGGGGAAGCGGCCCGCCATTATTTATTACCGCAATGCTCGCCCGGACTCCTTGGGGTGGCGCAGCGAGGGCCAAGGGCCAGGAGCCAGTCGACGCAGACCAGGGGGGAAGGGGGCTGGGCTCTGCTCACGGAGGGTTGACGCCGAATTTAAGCAATCCCATTTTTTATCGCGCCACGCATAGAGAGGATTGTCTTGGTCCAGTAAGCACGAGACCAACGAGATCCGGAGTCGGGCTCTCAGTCGAGGTCTGAGTCGAGGTTTGAGTCGAGCTCCGAGTCGAGGTTTGAGTCGAGCTCCGAGTCCAGCCGCACTCCCCGCTGCGAGACGCGCAAATCCCGATAAAGTGCTCGAGAACTCTCGCAGGAAGTGCACTTTTCCCTCAACTTCTCGATCGGCGTGTTTACCGAAGCAGCGGCCGCGAACGATTGCCGCGCGAACATCATCGTAATGTTTTATGGATCGTATCAGGATTTTTGCGCGTCGCTGGGAATTACGGGGAAATAAAAGTCGGCATCGGCACCGTGGACGACGACGACGACGACGGCGGCGGCGGCGGCGGCGGCGACTGTGTCGAGTTTGAGACATTGTTTTGCTCCCGCTGAATGAGAGAGTAAGGCGTAAAACGGGAGGTAATAAAGTTTGCGGTCAAAGTTTGATTAGCGGTCGATCGCGATGTGCACACTCGCCGCTCAAAGTACGGGAGATTATCGTTAACCTGCTGCTATCGACTGATTACCTTCTTGAAATTCGGTCGAACGGAGCAGCGACTGTCGCTTTTTATATTTTTTTATTTTTAGCTGCTCGAACAGTGTGACACAGATTAAAAACATTTTCTATAGTCATGTGCACGTGTATTTCCCATTAAAATCTTGACAAAAATATCGTGAACACATCTGTCAGTAAGGAATAACGTGCCATTGGGCAGCCAATGAAGGGTCATTTGGCATAACTTGACCCCACTAAAATACGATAATACCTTAAAAACACCCAGAAAACGGTCTCTTTCGATTGCTATGTTGTTTAACGTGAACTAATACGCGTTTTTGCATATTTTGACATTATTTTGCATTATGTTACACTATTTTACATCGCTTCATGTTATTATATCTCATTTTTATGCATTATTTGCGTAATTTTCGAGTTTTTGGGGGTCGTAAGATTACTTTAGTCCCCATTTATACATGGTTGACTGCTTTATCTTTATAATACAACATCGGGCGCTCAAGAAAGGGTACCTTGACCTAATTTATATCTAATTAAGACAGTAGAACCATCTGAATGGCTTGTATAGGATTTTGCTCGATAAAGGCCCATGTCAGCACCATTTTGAAGCCTGTTTGACTGGCTTATGCGTATAATATGACATTGAGCAATCAACGCAGGGTACTTTGGGATCATTTGCACCTATCTAAACGTGATAAAACCTTCAAAATGGGCAAAAGAGGTCAAAAAATGTTTGGTCTTATTTTCGATTATTTACTACCCTATCCCATAGATTTCAACTCGCCCTGAAAGTTGGTCTGGGTTAGGAATTTCAATCGCTTTAGGGGCAGTTTTGACTATCTTATTCGGCGGTGCCCTTTCATCGAAGCTGTCTACTACCATCTCCCCCCAATTATTTGCGTTTTGTCCCCCGCCGTTGGCAAGGACCGACGACAGCGTAAATAATACGAAACGCATACTCATCGTGATATTACATCACGCGTTACTCCACATACGCGGGCTAATAAGGCACAACCGTCGAGTCGCTTTTAATACGGTCCTGATTGGGAAACGGTTTGCCTTGCACGATCGCAAACATTTGGGACCCCCCCCCCCCCCCCCCCTCCCATCGTAATTTTCCACGGATATCCGTTAATCGCGAGGGCATAATCAACATTTCGATTCGCATTGTAAATTTGCTTCTATTCCGGCGTCGCGATAACCCTGACCGTCGGAGCGACGGATCGATGTCGAGTGTAAAAGTCCTATTCAGCTTCGTTACAAGCTAATTTCTGCCTTCCGAGTCGGCGTCCAAAGATATGCGTCAGCCAAAGAATTAGGCGCCAGCCCATTCGAAAATAATATCCGATATCGTACCCCATCGATATTTCGGCCTCCCATAAAAAAAAGTTTGAATGTATACGCTCCATAACCGTTACGGATGATTTATATCGACTCGCCCCTTTCGGTAGCCCTTCAATCGCGATCTAAAAGGTACGTGCAACATGTAGATATAATCGTGGTCCATTGATATCGGCGTAACCGCCCTGGCTTCAATCTTTCCGGCAAACGCCATTACCCCGTTTGCGATACGAACATCGGTACCTATCGGCCGCACGCAGCCACCCCTGCGCCATAGATTGTTCCGCAAAAATACAGCCGTACAGAAATGGCCTTGGGGGAGTGCCGAATATAAGGAGAGAAAAAATAGTCCCATATCGTGCTTACTCCGCTCGCCCGCCGTAGACGGAGGGGGACGGAGGGGAAGCAGGGGTTGAAGGGGGTAGGGCGGCACAGATGCGAGGAGGGGGTTGCTGCGGTTAATGCACTGGCAAATTATAAATCATCTTAACGAGCTTTTGATTACCCGCGCTTTTTATGCCGGTCGCATAAAAATGTCACCACCGATCGAAATGTCTCGTGCAATTCGCTTATCGCGTCTGAGGTTTATCCCGAGACGAGCATTAGACGCGGGGCCCCCTCCGTTAGAATTCGCCCATGAAATCGCCCGGTAATCGAGTAATTTTGCTGCTCCGCGTGGCGTGCTCGATGGCGTTACACGTCGCGCCCTCCGTCCCGCCCCGAGAATTTTCCTCGAATTTTAATAAATCAGTTAAGCGTCCGTAAAATCCTTAAGTATCCTCCTCTCGTAAATTCACTCGACTTTATTTCACCGGACGGTGAATTTTTCCCTAAACGCAAACCCCTCGGCCAGTCGACGCGAAGATTCGACATTGAACGCGGCGGCGATCTCATGAACGCGTTCGGATTTCACGCCGCAAAGAGCTGAGGCAGAGTGCGGCGGCGGCCGTCAGCGAAATCGCGCGCGATCGATCCGAGGTCAGGCAAATATTATTTCGTGTATTAATAACGAAGAAGGCAACGGGCTCCCCGCAGACGGGCGAAGCGACAAGCGTCGCGTACCTCGCCCCATTTCCATTGATGCTATCTGCGCGAGAGGAGTCCTCGGGTTCTTTGAGGGAGCCCTTTCAAAAGGCAAGAAGCACCGTGCAGCGTAACGAGTAAAATTGAATCGGATTCGACATGCCGAGTGTGGATGGTCCATTAGTTCCCTTCCCGTTTCTCGGCGCAGTCGCGCTAAAAGGGACTGAAAGTCTGATTATACAACTCGGCGACGAACAAAGTTAGCTGCCTCGGTATAATTGGACGCTAATGCACTCTTACGCGCGCACTGAATCGGTAAAAAGTCCTCGGAATATCGTCCCACCGATTCGTCGGTTCATTCCTACGGACCGAACGCAGCCGTATCCGTCTTCGTACTGGGGTAGGTCCGCTCCCGATTTCTTTCCTACGAGCGAAACGACCTACGCTCCCTGCCACCTTTTGACCGAGCGCGCGTCACGTCCGGCTGTCCTGGCCAACGTCTGCGACGCGTCGAACGAATCTATCTTCGCGAACCGAGAGCTCGCATAGTCTCGAACCTGGGGATCGTTCGCACGTCGATTTATTTCCCGGCGCGAGACTTGCCCGGCATTCGACGAGAACGGGAAAAGATTATCCGGCGAGGCGGAGATATTTATCCCAGCCGTTACATTCTCGGCTACCTTATTTTCCCCGGGCAGCGCCGAAGCACTCGCCGACGCCGCCGCCGCCGCCGCCGCCGCCGCTCGCAGCGGCTCACTACCTTCGCAACCTAAGGAGATTTTGATCGTCGGGTATCGGCGTACGAGTAAAAATGGAAGAAACATTGCCGATTGTTTTTCGAGGCGCGAGCGCTTACGGCACAGGCGTCGGGTGCATATATTTCATCGGGCGCGCGAGTCGGGCCGAGCGCCGATGAAAAAAACAACAAAAGCTGGGAGCGAGTGGGTGAGAGAGGTGAGGAAAAAAAAGGATACGGGAAACAATACGTATCGCGGAAGCGGCAAATCGGGGCGAAAATATTATAGCCCGGCCGCGCCGGAAGTTCAAGGTATAAATTCAAATTAATACCATGAACTTCCACGCGTGCTTCGTTACAAATTACTCCTTCCGCCGACGGCGATCAAATTATAAAGTTGAACATTCCTGAACTTGTTACTTTATGGCGGATAACTTTGGGCAAGAAGGAATTACTTGGATTTAAAAGTTGATAGAAGTCGATCTGCAGACGTCCATAAGTTCGCCTTCAATTCCGTTATGCTTCAGGAATTTTCGATCTATCCCGGCTAGACCGAACATGTGACGTAATCACGGGTAATTTCGTACTCCCATTTTAGCTCTCCCCCTTCGCTTGTCCGCCGCTTCGTATAGATGAAAGCCATTTCCATATTATATACGCAATCTTTTAAATGCCTTTTCCCGCACGAACAAATCTCGTACAATGATAACTGTGTCGACCGCATGATAAGTAATGTATTCCGGACAACTATGGTGAACACATATATCCTACGGTTTAATCACACTATCCCATTTATGATATACATTTCTGCCCACTAAACTGCTACTTTTAAAACATATTAAATGACTATGGATCGTATTTATGTGAATAATAGCGTTTCTTCCATTATGTAAATGTTACCAGATCGTAAATATTTGTACGAATACAATGTCCACAAGAAGATGAAACGTTAAAATATTGCACACCGATTTCGCCAGTAGTCCAAAAGAAATATATTTTCCAAGCTCCAAACGATTGACTTCAAATCATCAACCAATTGACACCTTAAAGAGATAAGTCATACGGAGCACTTTCAATGTTTAATCAATACTTCCTTTGTTCAGCCGCCAATGCTAAAAGGTCCATTCAGAAAAACTGCAGGTACAACGAACCCCGCGAAAGTGGGTAGCTTAAAGCGGCGTTCGCGAAGGACGCCGAGCGAAGCGAAAGTTCCGCGCCGACGAGACTGAATTTCGAATAAGCGCGAAAAGCGACGTCATCGGGTCGGACCGGAACGGAGAAAAATAAGTCCTGCCCTCTCGCTCCGGGGATCGTTGAACTTCGTCCCCGAGGAGGGACCTGAATCCGCGCCGTTCCTCCGTGTAATTAAATTGAATGTTCCTTGCGAAGAAAGTGGCGAGCGAACGGCCTCGCGCCCGAAGCCCGTTTCCAAGGATGGCTGCTCCGAATGGCGGGGATCCATCGTGAAAGGGCCTGATTGCTCGCTAATCTTCGCGAAATTGCGCCGTGCAGTAGTCGGGGAGTTGAACGTCGCCGATTAGTCGAAGACCTCCAACTTCGAGGCATTGTTTCACAATTCGAGAAGCCGAGTCGCGGGAGAGCGATTAACGTGTAGGAAACTGCCACTTCCTGACTTTGCAGGGAACAAAGAGGGGCAGAGAGAGGGTAAGGGCAGAAGGAGGAGAAGGCGGAGGTGCGACTCGCCAAGGGCAGTTTGCGCGGACTGCCGAAAATTAAGTGCCGACGCCGAGCTATCGCTGAAGCCTACACGCGGCGATCGGCAGAGCTTTTCGAAACTTTTCGCCCACGCCTACGTCGAGGAATGAGCTTAGCATCGCGCCCCGCCGTCGGCCGCGCTGATCACGAAAGGACGATTAGTCCGGCCCGGGGTTAACTCTTTTCTCGCGACGGGAGAGTGGGAGTTGCGAGAGAAAGTAAGAAACGTGCTCGCGCCGGTGGACGTGCGCCGCTCACTTTCGATCGAAAAGTTTCGACCACCCCTAACCCTCCCACCCTCCTCTCGCTCACAACCGTGTTGTTCCTTCCTCGAGTTTCCGATCGCGAAGGAGGCAGGAAGTGCGGCGGAGTGGGGGAGGCCGAGAGGGGTGGCTGAGAGGGGTGGCCGACAGGCATTAAGACGGTCCTGTAATAGTTTATCGATTCGCGCTGCGACGGAGGTACATTTTGACGGCCGGAGACGAGGCACTCGAGGGCCATCCGAGGAAAAGGAACGACAAGATAATTGCCAAAGCTTTCAAGACGCCATTTCGGGGCCGCCGTGAGCACACAAAGGAAGGGAGGAGGGCGACAATGAGGCCGAAAAAGCTGGAAGTGCGCTCGGCCATTGAGTGGGACGTCCGCCTCTTTATCCTTAATCAATTAGTCAGGAAAGCGGCGTCCGTCGCTCGTACGCGGATAACGGGCGTCCTTTCAGTCGCGCACGCACAGGTGACTACGTCGGACTCGCCACTCCTCTGCTCTCCCTAACTCCTACGGACAAAGGCGCATTCGGCCGTATCCCACCGACTCGGGCCACGAACTCGGGCCACGGACTCGGGCCACCGAGTGGAAGTGGTAGCCGCGTCGAGAGTGCCTTCGAACATTAAGAACGATATATTTATGCCCGGACTCTCATCTCCGACGGTCCCAATAACACAGGCTACGCCCGCATGACACACGGAATTACGTTATCCGCTCGCCGGTGTGGGAGCTAACAGGAATTCCACCGTGGCCACAAACATGGCAATCTACCGTGTGTATGAGAATATGAGCTCTTTGCCGTTGCTATTAGGTACTGCCCGACTCGCCATCTACTCGCGCACTCTCCATATCCTCCCTCCCCTCTCCGTCCCTGCATCTGCCATCTTCTTTTCCCTACCCACGCTTTCTCCGTTTACCTCTCGGTTAATCTGGCTGTCTCTACCTCCCCCGTCCTCTCGCCCCTCTACGTGGCCATCCCGCTCGCGGCCGTAAACACGGAAGGATCCCCTGAAGGACGAGGCACGCGATCCTTGCCGAGGAGCGGAAAACTTTATCCGTAGCGTCGCTTTCCCAGCGACGCGTACCCACGTCTTCGCTGATAATTGAATTTCGACGTCGAAAAAGGTATGCGCGCGCCCGGCAGGCAAGGGCAGATAAATCAAAGTTAAGGGAGCAAATATTCGTATCCCGGCATTATACGGCTCATGCCGCGATAAATATGCCAGGCAGCCATGAGAACACGTCCGTGGACCGCGAGGCGAGAGTTAAACACAGGTTCGATCGGTGAGCGACGTCCCTCACCGCGAGTCCGACGATCACATTCGGCAGCGGCGATTATCGGGCCCCAATTATGAGGACCCGAAATTATCATGCGATACACGGGCCGAGATGGGCCCTCGTATAGTATGCCCTGACTACTTCGCACCCGACTAACCCCTGACTCGGAGCAATAATTGAGCATAATCTCGAGAAACGGTTCCCGCTTTACGATCGCGGCGAACTATCGCCGTCCTTCTCTCAGCTCCTCGGCCACGAACTTGGCCTCGGCCTCGAGTACGAAGTGAAAAGATCGGGGTAAGGGGCCCGTCGTTTCACTGACACGGCCCCACTGACACCGGCCCAACTGACCTGGCCCGGACGGGCCGTCGTTATTAAACCTAAATCATTTGCGTCGGGCCACGACTGCCATAACTCACGAGCCGCCTTCGTGAAATACGACCGCCGTTCAAATTATTGTGGCTCAACCCCCCCGGTTCACCCCTCTCCGCGCCCTTCTTGCTCCCTTCTTATTCCGTTTCTCGATGCTCTCCCTCGTGGCCTCCTTCTCGCACTCCTCTCCTTGCCCTTCGTTCACTCCTCCACTCTCCTCCTTCGCCTCCCATCCTCCCTCTCTACCCGCTGGATCTCTTTCTACGTCATCTTCACAACGTCCCGCCGTCGGGACGATTCCGTAACCCGCTCGTGATTTACTGCACGTGTCGGGATTTAAGTTCAGTCCCGGAGCCCGGTCGAATCCGCGTCCCGAGGCTCCACTTCTTTTCCTTTTCCGTCGGCGTGCACTTCAGACTTGGACTTCCTTCGCTCCGAAGATCCTCTCCCCTCCCCCCGACTCGTCTACCTCGCGTATCCCAGACGGTCCCGGCGAAATTTATTAATTCTTGCGCAACGCGAGTTTATACGTCTCCCGGGCAGTTCCCGTCTGTTGGCGCGCACGTACATTGCCGATCGACAAACGTTGTATACCGTAATCAATGCGGCTGAAATTCCGCTGCGACGATCGATTGCCTTCCGCGAAAATGTCGCGGGAGGCGAACATTAACGTGGACGTAAAAAACGGCAAAGTTTTCGATCAAAACTCGATGAATGCTCAAAGCGAGCCTTTGAGGGAAGTCGAAATCACGGTGTACGCATAATTGAACAGCGTTATATGATTATTTTGTTCTATCGTCGGTCGGAATGCTCGATGAACCATTAAATGATATTATCGAACGTTGCGAATCGTTTCCACCGACCCGCTCCCAGCAGCTTTGTAATTGGTACGCGGGCGATCGTCTGCCTTTGAGCATCGACGATGTTACGTTATAAAAGTATTATGTCAATCATGCGTCCCGTGTTCTTCGACAAATGAAATATCCGAGAAATGAATTCCCCCTCGACGTGTGTCAGTAATTCCCAATTAGGTCACTATTGCCGCCCGACGATAATTCAAGGATGTTGTTTTATCATTTTCCGATGTTTTAAGTTTCTTAATCGAAACCCAACATCGCCCTGGCCCAGAAAAACACGATACTCGCCCGACGTTAGCGATCGGAATGAATTTATTACCCTACATCTTGCACCGCCGTGTGACAAATATGTTCCCGCAAAGTGCTCCGCTGTAATCGAAATTGCACATCGTGTAACGCATAATGTCCGCCGGGCCGGCCGGTGTGGCCGGTAGAAATCGTTAAGACTGTGTACATCTTATTTATTAGTCGTGTAACCGTGCCGACCGGATCTCGTAAGGGGTCCCCGATACAGAGAGGCAAAAGTCGGTTTGACGAATAGCGGCTGCTTACGTATTCACTTAAGGCCCAATAATGGCTTTATACAACAAGGCCCCGGCATTCGGTGAGTTGTTATCATTCGTCTTGTCCGGGCCTAATAGTCGATCGAGTCGGGAGGATGAAGAAACGAAAGGAAGAGGAGAAAAAGACGGTAGGGCAGAGAAAAGGTAAAAGCGGGTCGTGTCGTGTCCAATATATATTTCGAATGAAGCCGGCGTTGTCGTAACCCTTTTTAAATATGGTAGGCAGCATACGAAATACTTTCGACGTCAAAAGCGCAATTTATGGCCTTATAATAAAATTCTCGGCAGGAATACGCACGGTCGTGTCATACTCGGCGGTCAGCCTCCCGTCGCCTTTGCATTACTTTAAATGGAGCGAAGTAGAAGGAGGGGAGAGGGGGGGGGGGGAGTGGAGCACGGGACCATTCAAATGCAGACCCCGGAGACCTGTTCCTGAAATCCTTTATGTGATTTAGGTATTTGTATAATTAGATACGTATACGCCGCACTCCTCCTCCGCAAAAGAGACCGTCTGCCGCGCATAAAACCGAGTCAGAGTCCACCGAGCAAACGTGAAATGTGGCGAAGCCTTGATTACTCGCAATTAGATTGCCGGCGAGTTTAATTTCTAGAAAGGTTCTCGCACAATTGGTACCCCCGCTATACGCGCGGGCACACTTTCCCAGTGCCTGCGTACTCTTAAATGACAAAGACCTCGGCGTATGTTATATTAATGCACGTAGTCTCACGGCGTAGTCTCACGGCGTGGCCTCATTCAAAGATAATTAGTAGAAAGCAGGATGTTTATTATTTTACGTCTCGGCTGAACAAGTTACATTAATTGTGCCTCCGTATCTGCCGCGCGTTTAATAGCCGTGCATACGAGGCACGCGCCGAGAATACAATTGGGCGAAAGGCAGCGAAATCCGACGAGTCTCGAGGAGAGAGCATCGGCGCGATTCTCGTCTCGTTAGTGCACGCGTTCCGTGTCGGGATGCATACGATATTCCGTGCGTGATTGATTAGAGAGCGACGGAGTGGCTGTGCAGCCGATGAATACGACTTTGGCATGCGAAAAGAATCCTTCAATCTACGTCTCGCGGGCCGGTTACTCACGAGAGGGTACGTCTAGAACATAAAGGATAATGTCGGTTAAAATCGTAGTGGTGGGCAGGAATTGGCCGAGGCGCATATATTTCGAAAATTTATTTCGTACGCAACGGACCCAACTCACCGCACTTTGACCGCAAGAGCATGGAAGGGATTAGTCAACTGCCCGTTATATATCACGAGCTTAGCCCGCATAGAGGTAGACAGGTAAAGTATCCACGGGGTATAAACATTCCTACCTGTCGGCCGACTTCAAATTATGGTATAGCTAATGCGCCTCCGAAGACGACCGACCGAACGCGTGAGGGATTCGACGATGTGTCACGGCGGATACATAAATAGAATGCATTCCTACGTAAGCGCGAGGGCGTAATATATTTCCGGTATCGTCCTCGTGGCCGGCTCGAATAGCTTCCCTCCGAATAGACTCACTGACGTCTTCAGTTCGAACGGTGAAAGCGGCCTAAATTTACGCGACGTCCCTTTTACGTCATTATACAACCCCCTGTTTGACAAATTAATGGCCACCGATCAAACAGACGCATAACTCAGGGTTTGACAATCGGCGTCCAATCTCGGGACAAACATAATCCGAGCCACCCAGCGCGATTCTCCGGCAGGAGAGGCGAGAAATATTTTTCTTATCTCCGTCGAAATCGTTCGCTAAGTCAACCAATCTACACCGACCCCAACGACGCCCCTACCCCGCTCGTCAAACGGAAGATCGTTTCACGAGATAGAAGCTGTGCCGTTTCAATCAGCGAAGAATCTCTCTCCCTTTCTTCCCGGCGCCGTATATATTCAGCAGCGAAAGGGGCTGCGCCGGCGGTGCTTGTCCAAACTGCGAGACGTGAAAATGTAATTGTACCCTCCCGTGGAAGAGTCTAGGGACGGGGATGGAGTGGCACGAAGGAGACGAACGGATGAGGTTGAAGGTGGCTGTACCGGTCGGACTGGATCGGCCGCAGGGCGAGAGGAGAGATTCTCGAAGGGGGTGGTGGAAGCTGAGGGTGGCGGTAGAGGGTGGCGGTAGAGGGTGGCCGAGTCTCCCGGACGACTGTTTCCTCGAGAATACAATAGACGTAATGGGCGGTTGCTGCGGGCAGACGTTTCGGTCACATCTCGAGGCGGATGTAAGGAGTCGTCCCCAGTGCCCGTAGACTCTGGGAGGTCCGCAGACGGTTTCCTCCTTCACGTCGTGCCGTTTACAGGGTCAATACATCATTCTTTTCACAATTTGTCCGAAAGCCGTGAAAGCTGTAGCTCTCTCTTTGCTCACGGATACGTATTTGTGGATACGGGGCGTTGTTGCTCGCCTACGTAGCGGAAGCGACGGCTACTTATCCCCTGTGGTTACGCTCACGGACTGGTATAAATTCTCCTCGGACGGCCGCCGTGCCTCTCGAAATCGCGACTGTCGTCCCGTGACCGTGACGGCATTTCGAACATCGCCGCTAGGCGCCATTGGGGACGTCACGTAATCCCGTGGGAAACCCTACGGAAGAATGCCTCCCAATCGACACGGATGTTGCGCAATCGACGCCGGATGTACGTTAAATATCTTAAGGACAGCCGATACACGATATATCGCACGGGCGTCGTACCTCGTCGACTACCTACACATTCTACCCGCCTATTCACGCCGACAACCCGCTTGCGGTGGGGTGCAGGAGATAAGTACTTTGATCGATAGCGTCCGAGGAATTACAGGCGGAGCCGAAGTGAGTAATGTCAGTTTAATTTAGCCCGACAGCCGCTTTTCGTCCGACCGGCAGCCGATTTGTCGTCCTTCAAAGTTTCCAAAAATAATTACCGGCCGAGGTGGGCACTTACTTGCCATGCGAAGCCTCGTAACTGCCCCTACGACCATGGCCGGGGCAGCGGTTTACAGGCCCCGCTGTAACGGAGGAAACGACAGGCACTTTGCGCTCGCCGATTTCGTTCCGGGCGCGGCGTGAATTTTCTTCAAACGACCCACACCCCCCCTGCCACCCCAACCCCGGACGCAACGAGGCACGCCGCCGTTACGGAATTACGCCCTGGCGGTAATTAAACTACGTTATGCAAAACTCAGCCCATAATGCGATTCGGCCGTATGCAAAGAAAAGAATAACATTTAAAAGGACAACATTGGCGCCGGAGTGCAATGCGGAGTGCGATGTCGTCGATAGAGTGGACGCCAAATTTTCCGTGGGAATCGAGCTGTGCGTTTCACATGTGCGGCCGCTTTCAGAGCCACACACGCGCCGCACAGACTTCCCTGGTCGGTGAGGGTACGGACGAAGAGGGACGTACACCCGCGCAAACTTAGGTACTCACACGAGCGCGATAGTTTGAAATACGAGCGACGGCCTCGGCGAGAGACTTATTGCAGCGGCGGCGGCGGCGGCGGCGTCGGCAGCGACGGCAGCGGCTACTATCCTTATAATGGCGATTACCGAAGGCCGCTCGTGATCTGCGCGAAAGGGAAGATTAAAGTAAAATAAATATAGCGGAGAGTAGTAGCCCCCGTAGTAGCGATCGATCGGCGGCGGAGCGCGTGTAATCCTGAAGTATAAATTAATCTCGAAAGGTCGGGGATTAATTTACAATTCGGGATTACCGGCAGACATCCGCGCTACTCTTCCTCTCCGGCTCTCTCTCCCTCCCCCTCATCCTCCCACGCTCCCGCCCTTTCATCCGCCCACCCCCGTGGAGCCTCACCCTCGCCTCCCCCTCGCTCGCCAAGCCTATCTCCCTTGGCTTCAGCCTCGCTCTCAACCCCCCACGCTTCTCTGGCCCATCTCGCGCCGTGATGACAGAGGGTCGCCTCTGTGTGAGTGGGTGTGTAGCACGCACGGGGGTTGAAGGGTGGATCGCAGATGATGAAGGAGGAAAGGGTGGCGCAGGGCCGGCGGTGGAGGGTAGGCAGAGGTAGGATGGTGGGGGTGGATGGTGAACGGTGGTAGGGGGTTGTATATCGCGTGTCGGGTCGAGCCTCATTGTCTTCCTGTCAGGGCCGCGCAAATATTGCCACCATCTCCGCCGAACGAATGTGGGTACCGGCGTGTATACCTATGCAAACAGTACGTGAGCCAGTGGGAATGGCGGTGTTGAGTAGGAATGCGCTCGTAGACGTATGTGCATGAGGCGCGACGTAATGTCGTACGCGATCCCCGAGCCTGGCAAGGTAAGTGGATAGGGTAGGCATTTCTGACAAAGCCTTCAGCACGCGCGCCTCGCCGCTTTAATAGAAGCCCACCCCGTCACAATCGTACTTCGATGTACTTCGAGCTCGGCAAGGCGCGGTAGGGTGCGCATAGGGGCGGGGACGACAAATACGAGGCGAGGTGATAAAGGATTTTCACGATCGCGGCCTCGCCTGGCGCGGCCTAGGCTTTCCCTTCGCAGAGTCGATTATCGCGTCGGGAAAATCCGAATAAGGGGGCGACAAGTGGCCTTTCAATCTGAAGGATCACGGGGTTAATCGGGAGTCTCGCGATAAAATCGTAAGACTCGATCGGTTCGCGATCGAGATGCGAAGTGGAGCGTCTGAAGGGAAGTCAGCTGCGAGAGAGGGGGTGGGAGGTAGGTAGATGTATGCGTACCTTATGTCTGTGTGCTTCCGTGCCACGCCGCGTCGGAACTTCGCTTTAGCGGCTGTTAAAAGATAAACATGAATAAATTGCTCCGCGTTGTCGTCGGCATCCCCGTCGTAAGCGGACGCAAGGAGAGAATTATAAGGTAGCGCGAGCGTAGCGAGCGTCCCTTTTAAAACTACTCGGAAAGCGTCGAGACGGAGGGGGGGATAAGAAAAATCGAGGAATCTTGGGACGGCAGTCGACGAGGGTAAAGACGGAAGGAAGTCTCGTCGCGTAGCTACTATGTACTAGGCGAGCACTCCGGACGCATTATGGCCGAGCACAGTGGAACGCATCGTGTGCACAACTTCGGCCCCATCAGCCGCAGCCAGGTCGTTCGTTCGTTCATTCGACTGTAATTTGAAGAAACCGTCCCGCGGAGATATAATATTGGATTAGGCGAATTTCGCGGAGGACGGTCCGCTAACGAAAGTCCAATTTTGCGACTCTCGCCCCGACCGTCGTCGGTGGGGTTGGTTCGCGATGCGAATCTCTGCGGCGAATCCGGTGGAAAATACGTCGAATGCAAATGGCTCTCTGAAAATTCCTGGAAGCCGAAAATATTTGCGCGCGCCCCCGACCGTTCCTTTATTACGAAGTCGTCTCTGTTTGGCTTAACGATCCCACCAAGCCGCTCTCGGAAGTTTCTATTAGCCCTAGCCTGAACCGGTCGTACGGCTAGGTAGTCCGGATAGGTAGACTGGCTTGGCAGTCAGCGGTGGTAGTCGGCGGCGTTGCCGGCATGAGCTTGAGGCAACGTTAGAAAGAGCATCCTATCGCGCCATCTGGTCCGGCCTGTCGTAGAAAGCATGAATTAACCCACGAAGAACCCTGCCACCCACTGGCCGCAGGTAGGTATACAGAGGACCAGTTGTAGGCCGCGATACGAACGTCGCTTTCCGGGCATGATGCGCGCAAGCAAACATAATCCCGGCAACGTCTAGTTCTTTCGGCCTCGCCGCGAGTCCGATAACGGAAGGTAGATGAGATAGACGGCGGTGCCAAATTGAAAGATCAAAGGATTACCATTATTACCTTGTTTCGACCGTAATCCCGGTGTAATCTCTGTTTTCTGCGAAGCATCGAGCGGCACGCTCGCGGTCGGTTTTATCCGCAATTTCGTTCGGCCGTAATGAGAGGGAGAGAGAGAAGGAGAGAGGAAGAGGCAGGGAGGCGGTGGAAGACGGTGGGAGAAAGGAGGAGGGTTAAGAGAGGCGAAAGGCGGAGGATTCATCTAGCGGAGAATGGCCAAGAATTCGACGAATTCGAACGGCTTCAGTTTCCTTCGGCCGATCAAGGATGCGCAGGCGGGGGCGGCCTTAAAATCTCGTAGCATTATCGAATTCCTCGGGAATTAGACATTTCTGCGGGATGCAAAGATTTATCGGGCAATTCTGATATCTGTGTAGATGCCAGACCGAGATCGGGTTTCACGAAATCGAGGAGGGACTCGAACTTCGCCCGTACGTCGACGGGAATAGCCGAAATTTATCGGACGGTTTCGTTAATCAGATCTTTTCCCGGGGAAACTCGAGGCGCGCCAGCTCGGCCTCGAACCGGAAGGAGCGAACCGGGAGGATTCAAATTCGGCGGACATCTCGCCGACTCGCGCCGTAAGCTCGCCTAACCCAGTTTCGGTCTAGCGCTGAGATACGAGGGAGCGATCGAATGGAAACTGATAATCTATGAAGGGAGTACATTAGCGAGTAGCAGAAGGTTGCGAGCGTTGGCTGCGAACGTTGGCTGCGAGCGGCGCGGCTGCCGGTATCTTTATCATCGGGGCCCCACAATTTCATTACAATGTGGCTTCGACCGCCACGACTCCCAGGAGTGCGGGGCCGTGTGCGGTTTAATTAATCGTTTGTGAGTACAGACCGTTTCGCGGCATTAATTGCGCCGAGTGGACGCGAGAACGGCTGCCGGTTAAAGAACAGGAACTTTCGATCGGGAATGGGAAATCGTTCGCGAGACTTATCGCCTCGTTAATAACCCTCCCCCCACCCTCTCTCCTTTCCCGCTCTCTTTCCGTTCCTTTTCTTGCCTCTTTTTTCTATCCCTGCCCAGGATAATTTCGCCCGACGGCTCGCGGAGAAGAGATATTCGATTCATTTCGCATATCCAATTATGCCCTTTTCGCCATACGCTCAACTTCGCGACCGACTGCAAAGTAAAGGGAGCCTGGCGCCGATCCAACGGGACGATAAAAGTTTCCCGGGCATCAACATCGCGGGCGTCTCGAGCGGGCGAGAAACCGTGAAACGTCGCCGGAAAGCGGCCCTAATAAAAGTTCCGACAAATGTCTCCAGCCGATACCGCTGTATCGGCGTGCATTCATTTGCGTGCCGTCACATTGTCGGTCGTTATACGTTATTTACTGCTTGGCCTGGCAGCTACATTGTTCCCTGATAACTGACGGAATGTGCAAGTAATGAAAACCGAAGCGCGGACGCGGTTACAACGATACGGACAGGGGTAAAAATCAACGCCTGCGCTAATTTACGTCGGCAAAGGTATAATTATTTCCCGGTTTACATGCGCTCTCGCACAGGTAGGCAGCAGCAGTTTCAAAATGAGAATTCTTTGATCGAGTCGACTTTTCGCTCGCCATTTCGCTTTGCGAAGTGCTGCAAAACAGGAATCACTTCCTGCTCCTCCATTTATAATCAATCAAGTGGAAGCGTCACGGGGCGTTAAGTGCCTGAAAAATATACCGGAAAAGGAACTCGACGTAAAAAGTGAGCGACGAGTCTGGCGCTGGTGGGGAAAAAAAAAAGAGGAACGGTGTCTGCGGCTCTCGTAAAGTACATCGCTTTACGGTCGGTACAGTGTTTTAGTAACTCCTCGCCTCGCCGACCACCGACAGGCGTGTCTCCGTTTTCGCGCGGCGTCAAAAAGTGTGACGAAGCGTGCATGTTGCCCCGCGCGATCCGATATTTTATCATCAGCCGCTCGCGAGCAGCACGGCTCTGCCACGTTCTGTAGGTCACCTTACGCAGGGCTGGCCATAGTTCAACCGATGACATTTCGACAAAACCCGTTACGAAATAAGGTCAACCGTACCACCCCTGACACCGAAACCTCCTGCCGATCGCGCTTTTTCAATCGAAATGTCATTTCGGAATCACACTGCGTCCGAAAACTCTCTATTTACGAAAACCCAGTGCGGACAAAATATCAACCAGAACGTCGGGGAAGACGCAAATTGACATATAGGAAGTCTACAGCGGATCAATTGCATGAAATCGTTAAAGGGAGAGATCGATCGCAGCGGTAATAACGTTAGGTATTATTCACGATTATCGTATCCTACATTTGGCGCGGTTCTGCGCATGGCAATTAATAGCCCAGCTGGCAGCGGATCGGTAGACGACGTGGCTTTCATTCGAAAATTCTACGAATCATCCTTACCCTGATAATTCTCTACTCTATCCAGCCTGCCGAACGAATGCTTAATTAATTATCATGATACTTTGATTATTCCGAACACTTTTAATATGTTCATAAGAGAAGTCAGCAAGAATAAAGAGACAGAAAGAGAGAGAGAGAGAGAGAGAGAGAGGGAGAGAGAGAGAGAGAGAAGGGGAGACGCATAAATCGACGAGCTCGAGATTTACGCAGGAGGACGGAAAGCGATTTCCACTCAACGAAAAAAGAGGGGACGAGGAGTGATTCGTAGCGAGCGGGACGTGACGTCGCTTTAAAAATAGAGGAAATCGACGGCGACGATTGCAGAGACATGTCCGCGAGGAGCGACACGCGTACAGTCGAGTCGTTTCGAATTTGTCAAGGTCACGGGGGAGTCGGAGGAAGCGGGAAATTGCCGCGTTGAAACGAAGCGCACGTTTTTTGTCCCCTGCCCACCCCTCGCTTCCTTTCTCCGAATCCTCTCGTCGTCGCTCAATCGGTCGCGGCGCAGCCTCGTACGCACAAATGGTTTTCACGTGTCGTGGTGCCCGGCGAGGGCGAAGGAGAGGACTCTGTAAAACGGGTCGACCGAAAAGTTCCTCGGACCTCCTATGGCGACGGCCGTGAGCGACGGGTGGGGTCCGCGGAGCCAATTTCTTCGGCATTGTGCGTAAATACTGAATCATTGGGCCTTATAGAGATCGTCTGAGCGCGGCGTTTAACGGCTTTTAAGAGTCGCTCAAAAGCCGGGTCCGATCCTCGGCACGAAAAGGGCGAAGAATCGGGCGGCCCGCGTCATTTTTCATTTTCGCCCTTTTCACATCGATTCGCCGTGCCACAATAAAGTCCCATCGCACCCTCTCTGCCCTCCCTGCCTCTCCTCCACCCCTGCCGCTGAGAGAAAGGGGCGGATGAGAGAGGGAGGAAGCCGGAGGACGAGCCAGCCGGGGTGACGAAAGGAATAGGAGTGAAACAGAGCGGGGCAAGATAAAGGAGGGCCATGACTATCAAGAAAATTGATACTTGACTTCTCGCAGGGCTGTCGTCGCCCGGGAGGGAAAGCGCATTCCGGCCTCAAAGAGGATGACTGATCGAGACGTAATATCGGATCGATACGCTCGGTGTACCTGCGTCCGTCCACCTCCGAATTCTCTCCCTCGGCTCCGCGGCGGAATGCAACGTTTTGCGAGCATCATCGAGGGTTAGGCAGAGAATCAACGACAGAATTTCCAGGGGTGGATTTCGGGGTGGAAGCGGAGACTGCGCTCCCGAGGTACGTCGAACGTGACGTTTGCCGTCGACGATTCCTCCCCCATACCTACGATGACGTATGCATGAAATTGCTGGCTGGTTTATCGCCCGGGCCGCCGCCGTTCCAGATTGTAATGCACCGGCTATCTGCATACACGCGCTCGTCACTCGGCCGTGACGAAGTCGCGGGCCAGACCCTGGCAAGAAGGAGGTCACGCACCGAGTTGTCACGCATTAACGCCGCAATGGAACTCGCCGGGCAGACTCTCGACTCGCGTGGAAAGAGTATGCGCGCGCCGTGAAAGAGAGACCCGGCCAGCGAGCGTTCCGTGACTAAACGAAACACAATGTGCCGCTTTCGCACGGAAAATAAAGCCTTACGTCTCAGTCGTCCTGCAGCGCGACTGTATAATGAAGCGCAGTGCGACTTCGAACTTTATCGTCGCGCCTAATGACGTGTGAACGTTTACATTTTCCACGCACCGGCCGTACGCCGCTTATGAATTATTCCTTCGATCTTATCGGGGCGCTCGAGAAATCTGGTTCCTTCGGGCTTCGAGTGTGACAACGTTTTTTTGCCGGCGCTGCGAGGGGGTTGGCGGGGATGAAGATGCCGCTCGCCCGCGTGGGCACCTACTTTACGGTTTCATCATTGCCGTGACATCGGAGCCGAAGCGCCGCGGGGGATCACGTAACGCTGCAGGTGTGCCAAATATTTTTCAGGAAACGTGAGCGGAGCCGTGATCCGAAATTGTACGAAATCTCCAGCGCCGTCGGCTCTTTATAAATTTAAGACGTCTCCCTTCGCTACTGTCTGGCCTTATCGACAATCGGGAGATATGTCTGTCTGGCCCTCGCCTACGGAGGAATGTCGGTATTTCGGGACAGTGACATTCCCCGATCTTCTGATCACTGTTTCGCGCATACCGAATCGAATCCGAAGCAAAGTTCTTAATTTGGTTAGCGCAGAAACGGCGACTCGACTCGAGCATCGATTCGACAATGCTCAAAATGGCCAGCTGATTGAATTAAAGGAAAACGTACGCGCAATATGTTCTAGCATTTTCGAAGGTAAATGTCCTCGAGGGAGCTCTCGGCGAAACAAGTCGCGTAGCTGCGTCACATTATGCGGTCGCGTACTCTCATTATGACGTTACCAACAACAAACTCGAATTATTAACTAAGTTAAAGCCTTAAAATGAGCCAATGGGTCATCGTGCACGGGGCGCGCATAAACCGGCGACCTACCGCAAAACGTCACACGTGAAACATGAGTACTCTCATTACGGGCGTGCGATATTTTAAGCGAGCCCCGAGAAACCCGCAGAAGCTACCATCCTCGTTCGCATCTACCATAAATCAGGGAGCATTCTCACGGCGACGATTTCATATCGGGCCCTCTAAAGCCCCGCATTCAGCCTAACGATTTCTTCACACTCGCGCGGCAAGAAAAGAGACTGCCGAGTGTCCACGGGGCATCACGTAACGCTGCAGGTGTGCCAAATATTTTTCAAGAAACGTGAGCCGAGTGAACTCGGAATTATACAAAATCTCCAACGGTGAGGTGTCCTCCTCGTGAATTCTGCTCATATTCCCTACCGTTCGCCGTCTTTATCTCCGTCCTACTCTTCCTGCTTCTCCGACGACGTCCTCTTCTACACTCCTCTCTCTCTCCCTCACCCTCCTCGTTCATTCTTAGCCCCGACGAACGTGAAAAAGGTAGCGGCAGTCAGTCCCGCTCGCGCGCCATACCTCACAATAATGTACGAAGGATAAGGCTACGCGCGTTATTTCCTTGTAACAGCGAGAGACGAGCTTCAAATATTTTTGTAATAATGTCCGACCCCCCAGGGGGGTGGGACCGGGTAGCTTGCCGGTGACAGGAGCAACAACGGGACATGTCTCAATGTTTTGGTCCCGCTCCTTCAGCTGTCCTCCATTGTGGCCAGGAAATTGACAATGGCACGGCTCAAATGACGTTCTTACCGGGGTTCGTACGCGTACGTGCACGCGGGGAATGTAAGGACGCTGGGTCCGAGGCGTCGGTGTGTGCGTAGGTACCTGGCGGAAAAGGGAATCCCACGACGGGGAGGTCCCATTTCGATGCTTTTTCGGGGACTCACTTAAGATCGTCGCGGTTCCGAGCTTTGCCCTTTTGTGGCTCCGCCATCCTTAATGTTCTGCACGCTTTTATGCCACGGCTCGCCCACACGATGCCCAGAGGAAGATGGATGCGTCGCCCGGTGCCTTACCCGGCGCGACAATGACACCGAATCATCTCGGTTGACAAAGTTTGGACGCGCGCCATTGTCGCTCGATTATTCTGAAAATCATGCGGCGCACTACCCGTGACATGCGGCGCGAAAGATCGTTAAACACGGTCGTTCACGGAGTCCAGGGGGGTTACGGTACGGAGACGAAAAGAATATGACCGAGTGGAACGACTCCGCTTCAACGTCGAACGAGCCGGCGCTCGAATATTGAAGCGCGTGAAATTTAACGATTGTTGCGCAAATGAATTCTTTACGATCGCGGGACGCCGGGAGTAATTCATTTGGGCCGTCTCGCCGTCGGCAGAAACGTGGGCCTATGAATACTGTAATTCTCATGCCGGCGAGAGATCGTTTTAGGAATTTAAGAAATAGCCACGGCGCCTCCTATACGTATGGGTATTCCTCCTACAAAAAGCGGTAGCCTTTGGGTAAGCGGGACGGTCGGGCCGAGAATTGAGTCCGCCATTCTTCGCGCATGGGACCATTGCGCGGAATTCGTATGATTATCGAACGGTAAGACGGCAATCTTCATAATCGCATGATTATACCGTTTAAAGGGGGCCGTTTTAATTTTCGTTACGTCACCGCGTAAGCTTTTCGTCCCGCGACTCCCGTAATTTCCCCGCTCGGCGCTCTCGAAATGAAAGGCTTCGACGGTCGTCTACATATATCAATCCCAGGAATCGGTGTGTATCTCCTGGCTCCGAAATGCTCCATGTTAAATTATACGGTAGAGTTGGGCGCCTTAAACGATGGAATCTAAATGCTACAGTGCCTGTCTATCAAGACCGTTATACGCGGTAATTACACGACAGTTCTTGAACCTCACCTAACTGACACTTAAAGGGACGTCTATCCGACTGCGGAAATGGTCAATCAAAATGATTCGAATTAATTTGTAGAAAGGCCCTTAAGCGTCTGCCCTCCTCGTTCTGTCTTTCAGCGCGGAGACGCGCGGTCAGTTTGCACAATCAAGCAATTACGAAGGAGCACGAGGGAATGACGCATAGGACGATTACGAAAACACGAGGACGGACGTGGGGGAAGTGTTTGCTTTTACGAGACGTCTCGCGTTGCGACGTTCGGCTACACCCGGAAAAACGTAAGGAAGAGAGAGAGAAAGAGAGACTCTTTTCCGCTCCTTCTGCCAGCCGCACTTTAATAAATCTTCCCTCGCCCGGGTCAAAGAAGAGGCACGTTTGGCATCGGATTTCATGCCACGTGTCGCACATATTTTATTGCCGCATTCGAAAAATACGCACGGGGAAAAAAGAATGTAACGGCTGTTTACCGAGCTCGCGCGGGGCACCGGAAGGGGTGCTTTTTGCATACGTGACACGTTTTTGCTCCCGGTACCGATTTAACAGCGACGGGTTTCATAAAAATTAATGGTAAAGCGACGCGCCGTTACGTATACGCACCCGGGATAGCGCGCACGCGCGCGCGCGCGCCTGCGATGCGGATTTGTTTACGACATCGTCCGTTCCGCCGAGGCTGTCATTACCTCGAAATAATAAAAGGTGCTCGGTGTCGAAGTTATTGTTCAGAAATAAAGCGACGACTACCCGCGCCGCTGAATCCGCTAAGCGCTGAAACGAAAAGCTGACAAAGGCGCATATTACAGGTTAGCGTGAACATTTTAATTACAGGCGAGTCATCGGTCTTCTTTCGGCGAACACCGTGCGAGGTGGAGGTCGCTCGAGTGAATAACTGCAAAATGGAGGAGCTTCCCGGAATCGAAGTCGCGCAAACGAAGTGAGAGGAAGGAATGGAACCAATAAGGTCTGATTTTTGACGAGGCCAGCCGGTGCCCTCCCAGTTCCAGAATTCTCTCGCTTTCGCTCCCGATGTTTTCCCGGGGATCCCGGCTTAACGCTCCGCCGCTCTCTTAATCGCTGATATCAGCGCACATTAGTATTCCAGCGTAGATTGGTACGCCTTCGACCCCTTCGCGTCACCCTACCCGGCGACCTCATATCTTTAGCTATTAGATCAGTCACCTCTCGGAAATGGGATCGATCGGCGGGGTCCGATCATGGGTCACGCCCGCAATTACCGTCTCCCACTCGGCGACATCCAGTAGCTATCCAGTCGAAGGAGGATGTCATCGCTACCGGCCACCTTCATTTTTCCCCTCACTTTTCGAATTTTCCTCGCCGGTAACCTCCGTCAGCGGCTATTCCGCTCGCGGCCTCCCACGATACGTTACTTGATTGCACGGCTATTTAATTATCGACGCAAGCAGCAATTATCGTGGCCAGGCTTAATAGAGTTTTAAAATACGAAATATAATTAACGTTCGAATGCACTGGAACAGGGAAAAAAAAATGTAATTAGCACGTCACTTTGCGATGCGCTACACGCTCTCTCCCTCTCTCTCTCTCTCTCTCTCTCTCTCTCTCTCTCTCTCCATCTCTTTCACACTCACGCGCAGAGTCTTTCCCTTCGCTGTCTGTATGTGCGCATACGCGTGTGCGCGAAAGTTTTGCGCGCGGGACACGAGAACGGCGGCGATTAAGGGTAAATGCCGAGGCGAAATAATGAAAGGAGCGACATTAGTCGGGAGACGCGTGCGCTCGGTAATAATAACGCGAGGCGGCCAGTTCTCAGCATCTAAATCAGCCCGGCTTGTTATTTTCACTTCCATCGGTGTTTAAGTTTCATTCGGAGATTATCGTGCCGAGCGCAGACGTGCTCGCCGCGTGTACACTTAGCGAAATTACTGCGCGACGAGGGGGTGTGAGCGGCGGTGGAGGGGAAGAGTGGCAAAATAAAAAAGAGGGAAAACAAAGAGAGTATCGAGGGCCGGGAGGGTGGACAGACAGGGTTTTCGGCGTGAGAAGACCATTTTTTCCGATCACTCCCCCACCCGAGCGAGGCCACCCTTCCGTCAGTCGAGTGGCTCGCTGTTCTGCCGCGAGCAACAACACTCGTCATTTACAAAAGCGACCCTTTAAAATAAATCCGCATCACCTCTTTTTAAGGGTTGTTCCAGAGGGCGCAGCGTGAATTTTCCCTTCACCCTCCGTCCGCACCCTCCTGCGCGCCACCCTCTTCCGCTTCACGCATCCGTCTATGAGCTCTGCAGTGTCCATATGCGAGAGCGTGTGAAGGCTGGCCGAGTGTACACCAATGTGTGTGTGCGAGTGTCGGGATGTAATCCTGTACGGTGCCGCCTGGGCGCGCATTTTCGAGAGGAGACGAGTCGCTCGCAGGCCTATGATTAACTTCCATTCATCGATGGCTTAGCCGACCGCGGATTTTAAAGGGTAACCACGACGCTTCCTGTTCATCGCCTGCCATCCAATTTGTAGATGCGCCCATGAGAGAGAAAAAGAAAAAGCGAGAGAGAGAAAAGGGGTGGTTAGAGGAAGAAGGTAGGAGACACGACCTTGAGAATGAACGTTTCTCAGGCTGATGCGCGTTTTATTGCCGTCTCGGTCACGACAATCGATTATGACTGCCATGGCGGAAGACTGCCGTAGGCGGAACGAGGATCCTGGCAGTTAGCGAGAGATTCACCGTCGTAAAATCCCGGCGAGTTTACAGGGGAGATTTTATGTACGACCGCAAATTTGAACAGTTAATGAATTGACGCTTTTTGTTGAAACAGCGAAGTGTCCTCTCCGCCTGCCGCGGAATTGAGCGCTTTCGGGTAGAATGGGCGAACGGCGCACTGGCGCGAAGCGATTTATGTGTAGAAAGGGGGCGGCCGTGTAGAGTGTACGCGGACAATGCGGCGCGGCGGGTCGCGCGGGATCGAGCGGTCCAATAAAAATCGTTGCCCCGATTTAGCCAAACCTCGGCCGAGTGTCTTTGGGACGGCGGCTCAAACATTGGATGCCGCGTCAAAAATTTATCGCGCTCGATCCGCTGACGCCCAAGTGGGCGGCCAAAATTTTATCGACCACCCCCGACTCAGCCACGGATCGTCCGATGCAAAATGTTTCCTCCCGTTTTTGAATAAATACCGCTGCGTTCGACATTTTGATTGATTCGAACGGCTTCGAGCATCAGCAACTACTGATTGCCATCGTTTATGTCGCCCGTACCAGAGATCCGTGCGTGCGCTACCGTGCTTTGCCACCCACACACGGCTGCTCGCGCAGATACGAGGGGTGGGGCAGATTTTCGCCTCATTCAGTGTGGGCGACGCATCTTCGAGTGTGGGCATACTGGCATGCACGCGCATCGTCATAAGTGTGAGCTCGTGTAAACCTCGACGAAGGTACTTGCAGAGTAAACGGGAAGTACCTTCTGAACTGCTCTGACACGTATGCGTACGCTGCCGCGATGGGTTTGGGGGGGTGTGCGCGGGTGAGACGGGGAGAGAGCAAGGAGCCGAGGGACGGCGAGGGGCAGCAGGGGGAGTGGGGGAGGCAGAGAGTGGCTCTTTCGTGTCTCCGCTGCACAAAGTTCGCTATCTGGGCAAGCTCGGGTCTTGCGGATGAGCGCTTAATTAACCGAATAACTTACATATATCGCGTCGACGTCCAACATTCAACTTGACTCTCGTCAAAGGAATCACGTGCCCGCCGTACGGCCAAGTGTGGTACCTGCAGGATTATGCAGCGCAAACTCCGACGTCGCACGGTCGCAAAATCCTTTGTTTGCACTTCGCCGGATGTAACGCCGCGGCTTCGGAAAAGTCGACGGCATCGGGCGGAGACGATGGGAGCATGTAATTTACGCTGCCCACGGAGGACTAATTAATGCCGGTAATTGTTCGATGGACTCTGTTGACTCGCCCTATCGCGCGTAAAGTGCGCCCTTCGCTGCGTCCCTGTGCGATCGAAAAAACGACGGGCGACGTAACGAATTTTACATCGAACCGATTTCGAAGCCACTGCGAATTCTCGGGATTGGGAAATGATTCTGTTAGCTGCTTTTAAATCCATCGCGCGTGACGTCGTACAAAGTTGTATTTTTTGTCATATTTCAGATTTAAGGTATGTAAAAAAGGTGTATGCAATGTTCAAGAACTTTTAAAACTGAAAATCGTCCGCTGCGCAAAACTGGTATTTACGGCGTAGTAATAAACGTTATACACTAACGATCCGAGTACACGCGCGGGGTTTAAATTATTATACGACGCGTTCTAAACTATTTAGCTCGAAAGTGCCGTGACCTCGTTCGTCAGTTTTTAGCTTGGAATTCAAAAATTGACCCGCTCTTGTCAGCTGCTTTTTATCGCGGAACAAGGTAGCGGAATATATGATGGCGTGCGGAAGAAGGATCCATTTTTGCGAGGAAAGTAAAGGAAGTGTCAAGGACAGATCTGCTTTCCCTTGGCATGCAGCGCCCGGCTCAAAAATCTAAGGGATACGCTCTCTTTTTTCATGCACACACGGGTTTTCTACCTTAGAGACGAAACGCGCCCTTTGCATATTGAAGCTTAAAGCTTTTTGCCACCTGGTACGATTTTCCCCGACTGCCAGAGGCAGTGAAAATTTCTCGCCCACTTCAGGGGGATCACGGAAGGACGTGCGTTTAATTAAGCGAATAACGTATACGTTGCGTTGAAAGTTGAGCGTGTGCGGGTTGAAAAAATGCGGGCAAGCGGATCGCTATATATATCGGACATTCGTTGATTTGACGCTCGCCAGGCTCCTCATTTGAAATTTTCTAGCAGCGACCTTGCGACTTCCTTTTAATTATTTAAGTCGCGCAAATCGTTACGCTCGGAAAAGAGTTCGCCGGCGAGGAAACTCGGCCGCCTGCCGCTGATACGTCAGCCACGATTACGAAATTAACGGTCGACGGTACGTACACGGTATCTGGGAAAATTTCATTTTCTTACCCGCTCAAGAATGTTCCGTCTCGACATTCCCTCGGCGCGCACCGTCGCTAAATTTTCATGGCAAAATATAATCCGAGTACGTGAATTCAGGCAACGTCGCAACTTGGCGCTGTACACATAAAAGGTATATGCGCTGATTATAACGATATTGTCTGTTCCTGGCGTGCGTAGACGTAACGCCGGATATTATCGTCTGTGCTTGATGAAATTTCTGAATGTCAGCCACGCTACGACGCTCGGTGAAAAACAGCAGCGTCGGGTCCCGAAGCTGCTTTCACGGCAGAGTAAATCTTTAACGTAACGTGACCGTCCTTGTCCGTAAAGTGAACCTTCTCATAGTGCCGCGACTCCTGCGCTCGCCTCCTTAATTGCAGTACAGTTCGTCGACTTTATAAGTTCCCATCCTCGCCAATAAGGCGGGACCGGTCGGCTTATGACGTTAAGCAAATCTTAGGATCGCATTCGACGGCGTCAATGAGTTCCGGCAGGAACGGATAAGTGGACGGTTTGCCCGGGCTCGGATTTAAGACGCAGTCGACTTTGCAATTTCCGTGCCTTGACCTATATCGGCCGGAGAGCCGGAGTTGTTTGCCGTTCTTCCCCAGTCAATTTTCGTCCCGACGGTTATCTTCGCTGCAACGGATTTCCCAGTTAAACGTAGTTTACATAACTTCGGCAAACGATCGAACGCCCGAAACGCCGGAAGGCACTTTGTCGCCGAACTTCTTTTTCGCCGCGGCTGTATTTTTAACTTCAATGCCATTGTCGACGACGAGCTTCCCCCTCCGCCGCCGACCGCCACTATACACCCCTTTCGAAACTTTTTCCCGCTTAATTATGACCAGTCCTACCTCGAACTCGCCGAGTCACCATCCCGCTCGTAAAATATTAATGAGCAACGATCGACTGTAAGAACCTAATACAACGCTGTCCTTCTTTTCGTCGGACTAGGCGCTCCCGGCCGCCGGCGAAAAAAAACAGAAAAAGTACTTAGAACAGAGTTTTACCTGCCAGCAGTTAATTCCGCTACGGAGGATAAAGTCCGATCCGAGCAGGCTCGGCGCCAAAATCCATTGCGCGACTTTGCCCGGGCACCTTTAAATGCCACATTATATCCATATGCGTGCGCGGTACGTATCAAACTATTCTAACTAATAATACACCGCGAAGTTCGCCCATAAAGGGCAAAATTAGCCGCAAGGTAAACCCGCCGAATTTCCGTCCCACTCGCCGCAATATCCGCGCGCAAGTTAATCGATAGTAACAGTGAAAATTTTTAATTAACTCTACCATCGAGATGTGTCCCCGTGACCCAGTTCCGCCTGACGATCGCCAGTTTCGCGGAACGAATAAGCGACGACGTACCTAGCTACCTACCTATCTACCTACGTCGTACTTAAAGACGAGCCGCGGCCCAAGCGATCTTCCGCCGCTGCTCTAAGTTCGCCGTTTAGGATGAGTCTAAACGTTTGGCGCGAACACGCGCTTAATTAAGCGATTAACATATATTCCCGCTAGAACTGGCGACGTTCGTCTTAACTCGCCTCGCCCTCCTTCGGCTCGTCGCGGAAGAATCACGTTACCTCCCCCTCTAATCCCGTGAAAGTATCGAGCCCATATCCGGTTACGCGAGTTCCATCGCGGCACTTACCCACCTTCTCGTACGAGACTCGCCGGGGTTAGCTTCCTACTCCCAAACTGAGATCATCCTCATTTTCCGCTCGCTCGCGAGGCAGCCCTCCTAACGCGCAGTTTGCGCAATCAGTTCTCGTCCTCGAAAGGCGCCTCACGGCATTCATTGTCCGGGGGCGCCCTTCGGGTCTCCCGACTTCCACGGGGACGCTCGCTCGGTAATTAAACGTTTGCCTAATTAACAAGCGTTAATATCCATACGCCCGACGCGTGAGGAAACGATTTTCGCGCGAGGGCACGCCCGGAAAGTTCGCTTTCTAGCTGAGCTTAGACGTTCGACGCAGACAAGGGCTTAATTAAGCGAGTAACATACATCATCTTAACGCCCGACGCCCACCGTGGCCACCTTCCGCCGACTATCTCCGCCGACTAGTTCCGCTGACTACCTACCTAGGTCGACTATAGCCGGTACCTTCCTCGACTGGCTCCGCGGTGGAACAAGCCGGCCTGGCGGGGCGGTCTCACGTCGAACACATACGCCGAACACACACGCCCGCCTTTCAGCCGGCGTCCACCTTGCCGAACGAAAGAACTACTCATTTCATGATCCATCATTCTATTGGATCCAAGGTCCTCTATTCTCCATTCTTCCCGGATGACCTCCTAAATCGACAGCGATTGTTCGCGTATATGAATGCTCGGTGAATCATACCATCTCCGGCGGGCACAAAGCTTTTCTAAGTACGCCTCGCCTTCCCTATCATCGATTAAATATGCGAAGGACTTATCGGCGTTCGGCGATCGTAATTACCGAAAAAGTCGACGTCGAGCAAAGAGCCTCTCGTCTAATACGTAACAGAATGGCTGGATACGTCCGCGTTAGAGCATCCCTGAAAAATGGCCTCCACGCTCGACGTTCCTCGATAAATCAGAGATCCATTAGCAAACAAAATTTCATTCGACGATACGTATCAATATTCGCACCGTTAATTATCGGCCGTGAGGCTAACGTGCTCGCGGATATGATGCTCGCATTAACACCTTCAAAGGCCGACCCTCTCAAAACCGAATGGCAGGAACTTTGCTTCCCAGTTAAGCTTGGACATTCAGCTACGGACGAGCGCTTAATTAAGCGAATAACATACATCATCTTAACGCTCGACGCCCACCGCCACGCGCTCGCTTCCCTTGAATTCCTCTCTCTCCCTCTCTCGCTCTCTCGCGCTCTCTCTCTCTCTCTCTCTCTCCCTCCCTCCCACTCACTACTCTCCCTGTCCCTATCACGCTCGCTGTCGAGGTGCACAGCTACAGGGGCGGTACCAGGTACGTATGTCGGGCCCAGCGCCGCTTTTCAGTTCCTCCTACCTTCTTATACGCGAAATCCAAGCTCACTCGCCTCGGCAGCGACGAGATCCTCTACCTCGCTTCCCCTAACCCCTTCCCCGAGCCCCGGTCGGCCACCAGCTTCGACGCACGCGCTCGCTGCACATTTCTCAGCCAGCTCGTCCAAAGGCCGGGCGCACTTCTCGACCCTCCACATCCCTGTACTCCTCCCCCTCTTCCTCCCCCTCATCCCTCTCGCCTCGAGCATTTCCACCCTCGCCGGCAGCGAGCAGCGCGAGAATGAATAAGCGGCAAAGTATACAGCTACCCGCTCCTGCGACAGAGCGTTCTCCGTCCGGCACGTAATAAGGAAGCGCCTCAAATGCGCGTATTAACGTTTGCGGAAGACTTAAACGGTGCGCCCGGGCAGCTTATAATTTCTCTTACCGAAATCAAACCGTAGCGTATCCAGCGCGGCGTACCTACCTACCTACTTCGGCGCACAGCGACTCTTTGTGCCTGGCCGGCCTCTTTGTGGCTCGCCTCTGTGTCCCTTTCGCCGGCGGCTCATTCATCTGTCCGGCCCTATCATCCCCGCCGGCCATCCGGTGAATATGCACGGCGCGGCGGTAATGGCGATGGCCGCTCTCTTTTCTGCATAGCGATCGGATAATTCGCGCGGAGCCACGGCACAGTTCGAATGTCAGGGCAACGGCCGGCTACGCCGTTTCAGGTCAGCGGCCTAATGAAACGTGCATCGGGTCCGCTTTTCAGCTCCTTCTGGCCATATAGCGCGGACAGAAGACGATACCGCACCGGCTCTTAGCTTCCACAGGCCAACGCGATCCTCGTCCTCATTCTCCATTCCGCTTCGGCGATGCCGCTCGCCGCGCACGCTTGCATGTGTGTGCGCCGCACTCGGTGCACATTTGCCGCGGCTAACTAATAAAGGGGAGCACACACTCGGCCCCTCCTTCTCCTTCTCCTCCTCCTCCTCCTCCTCCTCCTCCTCCTCCTCCTTCACATCCGCACTTGCCGCTCTCTCGCCTTCCTGCTCCATTCTTACCCGTATCCTGCCAGCCCCGACTCCGCGTACCTACCCTTCGACTCCCGAAGGCTTCCGTCGTAACGAAGATCCCTCGGAATTACGTGGCTGGCTTGTGTACGGCGCCCTAAGGCGATGCGGGCGGCCAAGGGGGAGAAAGGGGAGGGAGAGAGAGAGGTGAAATAGCGAAACGAGCTGTTCTCTTGATTCTTGCGATGAGATCGAACAAACCGCACGCTCGCGTCTCCCGCCATGCTTGCTTGACTTTTCCTACCTAACGTACAGTCGGTGCTCCGGCCCAATAGTCGACGCTATGCACTCGAACAAGATATTATTCCTCCTTCGAGATACGCTGCCGAAATCGATTCTGTTTTTAGTCTCGTCACGTGAGCCCCAACTCACGGACGAGGTAATAAGCGGCATTCGACATCGGTTCTATTCAGTTTCGTGCATTACAAATGTTTCCCGTGCACGGAGGCGGATAGACGTGGATGGGATTCATTGACGAACAAAGAGTCCTATGTGTGTCAAGTGGGCATTGTAAGACAGACGGGTGTCAGGTCGACTCAATGCGCGGTTATGTTTAAATGGCTCGAGCGCCCTTTGTGAGAGTGGGGAAAAATGAAGAGCGAAAAAAATTTCCCGTCCGCCCGACCCGATAGACTTCTGCTGCCAATCAAAGGACGCGCGATTAGCCGGCTTTTTTCCATTATTCCGGTTATTATAAATATGCGAGATTGAGAGAAAGACAGAGAGAGAGGCAAATAGAGGGACAAGCACCCAGGCTTGAATAAGGACACACCCGCAAACGGACAGACACAATCAGGCGGCATCATCCATCGGGGATCCGAACGGAATTTACATAGACTCGACGCGGCTCGTGATGGAATAATATTCTAGGAATAATATTCTTCGATCGTCGGGACCTCGCAATCCGATAAAACAAAGCGTTGAGGTAGACGGAGATTTCACATCCGATGCTCCCGGCACAGACGGTTGGCGCGCACGTGGTGAATTAATTACCCTCCCACCCCTTAGCCGACAGTCACCCCCGTCATCCCCCGTCAACCCCTCGACACCAAGGCTCTCGCGCGCTTCCTCTTGCCCTCTCACTCTCAATCTCTCGCTCCCGCCCGCCCTCTCAGAATTCGTCGAGATACTCTGTCGAAAGTTCCCGTCGAATATTCACGTGGAAATCGAGTTTCGGTGGGTGGGGGAAATAGTAGGGCACGCCGAGCTGCGGGTGGAAGAAAGGGACTGAGCGGACACGGAGAAGAAGGCGAGCGGCGATGAGAGACGGACGCGGGAGAAGGCTTGCTATATAGGTACTAACCCGCGACGGTGGCAGGGGATGAAATGCACGCCTTATTAAACTTTGGATAGGTACAAAATGCACTTTCAACCTTTTACGCCGCGGCGACCGAAAGAGGCTTTCTCGCATGATATTGAATTATCATTAGCAAATTCCATTACCCGACAAACAGTGCAGTCCCGGCTAATTGTAACTCGTTAAAGCCTTTAACTATTTGAGTTAGTAGTTACCTCCGTAATTTCAATGGCGCTTTCACGGTCGTTCTCTATTCATGCGCGACGAGAGCAGCCCAGATACTGTCACGCCGGGCCGGATAAGGACTTCTCCTAAAGACTGAAACGTGTCTGGCATAATTGAGCCTCCCGAATGCAGGCACGAATGTTTTAGGCGCCCACCCGTCCCACCCTGCTCTGGCCTCCGCCCACTCCGCGCCCACTCCGCGCCGACCGGCATCGATGGTTTACACGATAATATATTCAAAGCCGTCGACCTGACACGGCGCACCGCACTGGCGCATACGTGTTAATCGTTTTGCACCGCGCCACGTGCTCTGCGCTCAGGCTACGGCAGCGATTCGGGACTTTGACGAAAAATCTAGCTCGCCACCGGACTCCGGAAATCGACGCGGAACGACCAAAATTGAGTCTTGAATACTGAATGGGGATCGGTCGATTCGGGGGTTTTAAGGGCGCCGGTCAAGTTATACGGGATTGCGCGCGAATCGATTAACCTCCGGCCGCAAAATATTTCATGTCCGCCTGAACTCTGCCTCCGTCCAGTCCGCGCTGAAAGTCACCATTACGGCAGGTGTTAAACGGTTAAAAGTATTACGTCCGCGCCGGGCGCCGTTATTGAGTAAACGCGCTGGGTTGTATAGTCGGGACACATCATAAACGTGGGCCAGAGAGCGGGAGGGGAGTAGAGGAAAAAAGGAGAAATGGAAAAGAGACGCGATAACGAACGGGAATACATTGGCGTCGCGAAATAGTTTCCATTCGGCAAGTTCGCCGGCCGCTTTTGAGGATGGTGTTCGCGATCCGCGGCGCGCGATAAATCTATCATAAAAGAATGATGACGCGTGCCGAGGTGCGAAACCTTTTTCCCTGATGAGAATGATTTCTGCCACCGATGCGCGCGACTCCGGCGTATCCACTTTTTCAAATCGCCCCCGACATTCATCCCGCTCCCTCGTAATCATTCATGCCGTCTGGCAATCTTCATTTGTCATCGCATTTGTTCCTGGGCAATTCAATTACACGGGAGGAGGTTCGGTACCGGCTCGGAGCTGGATAGCGCGTTTGCGTCTTTCCGCACCTGACGCGCCCGACGGCCAGTATCTTCCGCCGACCTATCTCAAAAAGGAACTGACGCGCGGCCGCCGAAAGAGAGAGAGAGAGAGAGAGAGAGAAAGAGTTAGAGAGCGTGATTAATGCGCACAAGATAAGAGCCGGAGATCCAACTTCCGGCGAACGGCCTACGCGAACGAGTGATTAACTTACCGGGCTCTAATGAATTCGTCAAATTTCACCTTGTTACGCCTACGCACCTCCGAGCACAACGCCAGAGCGACGAAACTGACCGGGGAAACAAGCCGACCTCAAAGTGGCAGGGCATTTTTTACCGTGCGCTTTTAGCGGCCGGCAAAAATGATATGATACAAAGAGCGACAAGCGCTCGGCAACGAACGAAACGAATGTTGAGAGCCAAACCGTGTAACGCGGGCAAAGTGACAGTGACAGAATATTTCACCCAGTGTCGTTGTCGCGGTGCTATAAAACAGAACTTTATAAGCCCCGTCATAATAGAATATCGAATTCTACGGCCAGGCTCTGGCCGCTCGGTTCGGGAACAGTTTCCGACGGCGTCCCATACTAATTGCCGCCGACGCCGGTTCCCGTGCATGATACATGGTAGCAGTTCCACTTTAAGAGTACGCTAACGCACCGGCCAATTTTGCGGCTAGTAATGCAACTACCGCGCGACGTATAATTATTTCCGACCGCGGACCGGTCTTACATGGCGGAGGCGCGCTCGCATGCGGGAGCGCAGAATAAACTGGAAGTTTCGCGCGTTCACCCGGGAGGTCCGCGCAATTTGACCGCTCTCCTCCATCGGCCACCTGAGAGCTGGAACTCTATCGCACGCCAAGATTTATAATCTAACGTTTTACGTTCTCACTCCATTGCCTTCTCTCTCCTTCGACAAAACTGCGAATCCGCCAAAGCTCTCGGATTCGGACGAGTCATCGCGCGCAACTTCCAGCTGCGCAGTAGACCGACGTCGTAAGTCGCCAGGTACATAGGTAGGTAGGTGTACGTCGATGAATTAGCCGGCGAGAGTGTATTAATCAAATTCGCGCGAAACTCTGGCAAAATCGAGGATTTCGCATTTAGCGGACGTCAGCGGCAGGGCGCGGGCGGTATTAGTTATTACCGGAGCACAATGCCAAAATGGCCAGGAGAGCGTCTCGCTCGCCGGTGGTCAAAGCGAATCCAGGAAAGCGCCACCCGGCCACCACTACTCTGACCATTGTACTGCGGTCGTGTACCGGAATGCAGTGCGCATATTTTGAGACGGCCTTTAAAACTCCAACGTTAGAAAAGACATCAAAGGCTTTGTTGGTACAATTACTATTGACGCGCTGTTTCACTGTTGGCGAACCACCCAACCCCTTTAGCCACCCCCGCCTCACCCGTCCAACCCCACCCCACGCTCCTACCATCCCCCCATCTGCCGAAAGTGCGGCTGTTCTAAAGGTAATGTTGGAGCTTCCGCGGGAGTCGGCGAGAGCAAGTATGGACGCGTTCGCGAATCCGGCATGCACGATATTATCCCTAGTTTAAACAGTCGGACACGGCGCGAAACTTTTGCAGCAGAAAACATACCGGCCACTCACGCGTTTAGCGCATAAGAAGGATATAGGTATTTGTAAATTGACCGCGGTCTACGGTCGTCGGTGAAATCGTGATTCGAATTACGCCACGAACGATCTTACGCGACCGAAGTTGGTACGAATGTTACACGACCATTTTGCTCCGTGTGTTCGTTGGCGTACGACGATGCTGTTACATTTTGCAGAAGCCGCGGGAAGGTTCGTTAAATATCGGAGCGTGCCACTGACTTCGAATCGCTGCGCCACCCGGTATGCCGGCCACGAACGGCACGTAAGTCGTATCATTCACGCTTTGCCGTCCAATTCGCAGCTACGGTGACAATTCCGTGTCTTCGGTATCTGCGTTAATCGGAAAGCATGACCGACCCTATAAAAACGTCGGCTAACCGAGAGAAATCGAAGCCACTAGCGACTCTAAATACAATTGTGTACACTTGTAATTGAGTACATTGATGGGTCGCGAGGATGCAGAAAACTAAATAAACAGAAGAAATTGATGTTACAGTGTAACAATATGTTATAAAAAATTGAAGATCATGTCAACCACGCTTCGTTGAAACGTTTTCTAAGCATTTAAGCGATGTTATTCTGTTTTAGTGGGGTCAAAATATGCCAAAGTACCCTCCATTGGCCAGTCAATGGCATGTTATACTTTACTGTCAGATGTGTTGGTAATATTTTTGACAAGATTTCAATGTGTAATTGACGACTTATGCCTTGTGTATAGATTCCGAAAACAAGAGCAGATAGAACATACATATTATCCCGTCCCGCAACCACGATCGAGATACAAAGTCGAAAATTCAAATAAATAGTTCTTTCTTCATAAACTATCGAATGGCTCCTTCAAAATTTCAATCCGTGTAGGAGCACTTTTGACCATCTTATTCGACTATGCCATAAATCACGCAGTCGTCTCCTAAAAATGATTGACGCCGCAAGCCGAGCTTACATGAAGCCGAAAGGCATAGGACGAAACAATGACGAAGTTAAGGGAGATTCACTCGAGATTCTTTAAACGCTTTGCCTGTCGGTCTGACGTTAACAAATTCGTGCCGCGTAGAGCCTAAGGGAGTGACGGAGTATTATTAGAAGCGGCGTGGAATCCGAGCGACACGGCGCACAATTCGCTTTGAAATATATCTTACTTTTAGGTCACGCTTATACGCGTATTAAACGGATTAAGCTGTGGGGAGGCCGGAGTGTAAGAAACGCACGCCCACGATCTGGAAATCTCTCGTCTCGGAATACGATCCAGGCTGCGGGGCTGGCACTAGAAAACACGTGTTTGTGTTTTTTACGGTGTCGTTTCGAGAAGGGAATTAGGATCAGAGGACAGTGACGGGCGAGATGGGTTCCTGTCTGCCAGCCGCGCGTCAGGGGCTTTGAACTTGATCGATCTGCCAGCTGAAGCCACCTTTTACGCCGGCCTTTTCACGAATTTTTTTTCCAAATTCTCATGCCAGCGTCGCGCCTCTGAAACAAGTTCGTTTCGCTAATTGGTTTTCGTGACGACGCCGCTATAAATTGCGTATCGTTGTTTCCGATGAGAGGAGAAGTAAGACGAGACATTTCATTTTTACCTGTTGTCCACTGAAATTACATGCCCGCTAGATTGTGCTCTTAGTTAACGATCGTATTACAAGATTATTAAATACATTGAGGCGGACTGATCGGTTTGCGATAAAGCGTTGGTTAAGAGAAGAGTGATCTCGCTATCTGATCCCATTGTATGCTAATAAGAATATAAATGAGGACTAATTCCACGCCTGACACTGCGTATACCAGGCCGCGAGAAATTCATTTTCCTCTCTTCCATTCACGCAACGAAAACCCATTATGACTTGGGCGCCGCTGGAATAAGAACAGGAAGAAAGCCTTTATCGTCATTTTTACATATCAATGTTATCCCTTCGTTTACTTACGTAACTCACAACTGCAATTAACCGTTCATCGTCCCCGTATCAATTATCGGAATCACGTGTCGTTGGCAATAAACGCATTCCGACATCCATCGATGCCGATGCTGTACTAGTTAATGAGAAAGATATAGCAAGCCAAGCAATTAATTGTTATTCTTCACCGATTATGCGCGGAAAGGATTATACGTCCAATGTCTGTATTTGCCGGCGCTAATTATTTACGTCACGAGCGTGAATATTTAATCACGAGCATAAGCTGGCGCAAATGCGCAACCATAATGGATAACTACCATCTTAACAATGTCGCAATCGATTCTTAAGTCTTTCCCGTAATGCTCTTACTCCATCGCCATACCGTCTCAAAACGCTATCAAAGTTTGATCGGGCAGCCCATTCAACTTACTCCAATGTAAATCCAATTCCGCGCCAGCCCATTATGGACCTTCCGTTTAAAACTGTCGGCTTCACGCACCTGGCCAGCGCTCGTTTCCCCCGAAATTTTCACTCAATCCCTTCATTACCCTCTGTCGCAAACCGAGGGGGGAGTCGTGCGGGGGGAAGACAATGGGAGATTAAAACTGTTACGCACCGTGCGAACGCAGATTCGATAAACTTTTCGGATTCGTACCTAAGCAAAATAGTCGAAATCGCAGTCATTTCGGATGCGCATTACCATACGGCGGTGCAACCGCGTGCAGGTGCAGAAAATGGGTCCGTACAGGTTATTTAGGAGGTATTTTGCATTAATTATTTAAATAAGCTTCGCGCGGCCCCGGTATTATCATAAATTACTCGCTCGACCTTCTTCCGACGACATCGTCCCCCCGAATGCTCTCTAACAATGTAGTGAGACGTGCACAGGCAACGTGGGGACGTAGACCGATGAGGATGGGCTTTCGAATTCACCTCAAACACACCCTGACAGGGTACGGCGAGCTTTGCCAGCGACGAATTAACGGATCGCATTTCAATTACACGGAAAGTTTAACTGAATGATGATGATCGAGATTTATTAGCGGCGAACTCGCGACGATGACGAACAATTTTGCCCACCCTGCCAGATTTTCGTCTATCAGGAGTTCTATACCGGACACTGGTATCGCAATTTTTAACCTTCCGAAAACTCGCTGCGCGTACTGACGGATTAAAGAATCTATCTATCCCATCTCAGCGCCGCACAGAGAAATAATAATGCTAACAGCGCCGACCAGCTCGTTTCGCGCGTCTGTTGTCCATTATCGAGTTCGCGCGGGGTTAAATATGCTAAATTCGCATTAAACGCGCCGGCGAAATTGCGCGGAAGCGGCGAATGCTCGAACGAGCCGGAGCCGTGCTCGTGAAATCTCGCTCGCCTTATCTTTACGATCCGCGGCCGTGTCGTCGCGACAAAATTACGGAGGTACGACCGATTTTATTGACGTTTCCGCGTGAGCGAGCGTCCGCCTCGCGAAAATTCCGACGACGCGTAATTCGTTGAACTCTTAACGTCCGCCCTTGCCGAAGCTCGAGCCTTCCACCGCCTTGTATTCCCATCCTCTTCTCAGTCACTCTCGTTCCCTCTCGTTCTGGCACGTTCTTTAAGGACGGGCCGCCATCTCAGAATGTGAGTCTCACGTAAAGTCGCGCGCCGACCAGCTTTTTAACGCGGCCAAGAGTGGCGATAGGCAATAAAATACGACTCAGCGTGAACACTTAGCGCGTCAATGGCGGCGATGCCGGGCGTCGACGAGGGGGGGGGGTGGAGGAAGGAGGGTGGGCTGTTGGGGGGAGGCGAAGGAAAGGGACGAACACGAACGAGCAGCGAGCCGAAAGTGTTGAACCCGCGGACGCGCGACCGTAAACGAACGGCGATTTCCACTTCGAGGCTCAGATCTCGGCGCGGACCGAAAATTAAGACATTATTTACTGCCGCGGCGGATCTCATTTACGCACGTTTATGGGAAGAAGATAAACACGCGGCGCGCCGAATGAGGAGAGATGACTCTTTCCCTGAAATTATGCTCATCATTAAGAAGCTTACTTTATGCTGATTAAGCCCTCGATGAGGATGGGGGCTAGAGGAGTGGATGAAGGAGAAGGAGAAGAGACAGAGAGAGAGAGACAGAGATAGGGGAGAAGGAGAGGGGGACAGCCTCGCCATGCATAAATACGAAAGTGCTTGGGAGGCATGAATATGTATGAAGTACTAGTGTAACTACGGGAAGACGCCGATGCTCCTATTGACGTCGCCGACCGGGAAGCGTCTTATCATGATTGATAATCCGGCCTGAGATTCCCGCGGACTCGCGACGCCCATCGTCGACGAGTATCTACGCACCGCTCTTCGCAAATATTTCCTACGTCGTCGAATCGAGGCGTTCGGCTGGCGACGAACAAGGGACAATTTTTCGAAAATCGTCTCGTGACAAGGGACGTACGCTCGACAGAGCACCGCTGAATTCAGTGTGTTTTCCGTAGGAACGACTAACTGTCTCTTAGCCGCAGTCGAACGTTACGGAGGCCGACAAATGAAGCCACTCAGAATTTACGACTGCGTTCGCACTTAGTCGCCGGCCGACGGTGTCGAGGTTCTTCCATTCCGAGTGTCTTTCTGGCAAAGCGATTAATTGAAGGAGCGCGTCGGCTTGTCGCCTCCGCCGTGACACACGATTCGAAAAAGCAGAAAGCCGCTAACGACGCGCTCGAAACGATCGTCGCGCTCGGTTTCCCCGAGCTCGCCCGTTAAAGTCAGTTACACCCGAGAAAAGATCGAGCCGTATCGCGTCCCCTGACACGGGTACAAGTTTCGGCGCCCTAATTTCTCGAGGCTCACGAGCCGAGGTGGACCATCGTTTCCGTTCCCCCTCATGATCTCTGTTCTGCCTCTGCTCGGGGGTTGGACGGAGTTTGGACGGAACGGGGACAAGCTCTAAATTCAGTCTCGGCCGCCGTTCCATCGGGACGACGGAACTCGTGCACCGACCGTGGCCTTACTCACACACCCTCGCAGACGTCGAACCGATTGACAACGTGGCAGGAGCCAACGACCAAGGATAACCGCGAAAAATTGAGGTAGCCTACAGTGGCAGGCAGATTGGATCCTGGAAGACGCGCGGTTGGCAGACTCGACTCTGTGAATTAAATGATATTTCCTTGAAATCATTGACCGTTCCCGGGGCAAGGGCCGATGTTTGTAGAGGATTGCAGAGGACGGTCGAGCGAAGTCGCGGAAAGCTACGATCGCGGCGCAATTTCGAGGATTAAGCCAAGCGTCGATTCCGGCCAGTTGCGGAGGAGCTGAGTCCGTCGCCCGGTCGTCTCTCCAAAATTGGTTGCCGCAAGAAAAACTCGGCACGGGGCGGACTCAGTGAAGCGGGTAATCAGGCAAACAACGAGTTCCCGAAGAAACATGGTGGACGACTGGGACACTCGAGGCGGAAGCGGGATGAAGCTTCCTCGAGAGACGGTCGGATACAGTTCTAGCTGGCGAAAGAAGGCGGACGGAGTAGGTGGGTGACGGGGAGAAGGACAAGAGGGGAGGATGGGAGCGGTTTAGTGCGGTGAAAAAGAGCGCGGCTGAACGGTAGTCGAAAACTGGAGTGAAAGGAGGAGAGGTGGCACGACTTTCGCCGACGAGGGGATGGGGCAGGTGGGGAGGGTGGAGGGGGTCGTGGGGCGAATTCAATTCGACAAATCTGAAATAGATGGCTGCACCGAAGGCGACTGGGTGGACTTGCGGTTAATAGAATAGTCGTTGCAGGCTCGCTGCGGCACGTTGCACGGTCGTTCCTCGCGAAAGAGATAATTCAAGCGTTTCCACGACGTACCCTGGGGAACGATTCCTCCCTGCGTCGAATGTCCTTCCTTTCTTTCTCTCTCTCCCTCCGGCGGTCACATGCGCGCCACATACAGCGGCACACAGAGCTACTATCCTCACATCGCCCTCTCCGTCATTTCACGTCGCAACAGACTCGAGCTCGTGCCGTGCACGTACGTCGACCAGTGGATGTGGTAGTCGTGCAACATGTGCACGGTTCGTTTGCGCGCTACTCGTCGCGGCGACGCGAGTTTCACTATTGCAAACATGATTTGTGCGTTCGAAATAATGCCGATGCGATGAAGATTGCTCGCCGCCGGTACGCTCGACGTTGCTCTCGGTTTTACGTTCCCCGCGCTGTTCGGGGTAGGAGCGAGACAGGGGAGAGATTGAGAGGAAGAGAGAGGGACAGACCATGGTCGGTCGTTCATAATTATCGCCAGTCATCGGTAATTGCGCGTTACACTTTGCGTGCCAGGCGAGCGGCATATAAAGACTAATGATATTGAAATTGTACTCTATTGGAGAAACGATCCCCCGGCGCGTATCGATAATGATAATTAAAAATTGCAATTGGCCAGCGAAAAGGAGCGAGGCGGGTAATGTCGTCGATATTCGAACATGACGTTTCCATCCGCCCCTCTTCCATCCACTTAAGCGGGGAATATGCAGCGGGCACCTGCATTAGGGATGAAGATGCGTCGGACGGGCTATTAATGCTAATGCGTCGGGAAGTGTTACCTCGAGTCGCTGTCCGTTAGGCGAGTTCAGTCTTTCGCGCCTTTAATTTCCCCGACTCTTCCCCATCCGGCGGACTCTTAGGACTCGGACCGGATTTCTGACTGATGAATCAGTGATTGACCGTCATTTATATGCGAGCCGACTCACCGCCCCGAGTGCCGTAACTACTTTCCAATTTGTAGCCTGGCCGCGATTTCTTTGAGATGCATATTCGAGAAGCTATCGTCGACGCCGAATTGCCTGACATCGGAGGAGCGGACGTTTTAGGGAAACTTGCTAAGCGAGGACGGCTTTTAAAACGGCGGACAGGGTCGAGCGCGGCGCGTACGGAATCGGGACCCCGTAAGAATGATACCCAGGGTCATAATTATCGTCTAGCAAAAGTTTCTATCTTCGAATCCCAGCGAACGTTTCAATACAGACAGGATTCGCCGGCGGGGGAGCGAAATGTCGAAACTTCCGAGCAAACATAAATCCGAAGACGTTTTCCTCTTTGATAAGGCTAATTAAAGGGAAATGAGGAGCGAGCGGATTTGAAGGAAGGTCTCTGCGAGCGAGCCTTAGTCAAAGCTCGACTTCCCGCGCCCGATTGTTTGCGCCTTCGCTTGCGCAACAACGCCATTCATTTCGAACGTACCCGCGCGCGTCGCATCTGTACCTTCCTCACGGGCGCAGTATAAATTCGATTTATGAGGACCGGCGAATATTTCCACGCATCAGCCCGCTCTGGCGTACGCGTTTTAATGGCTGTTTCGGGAAAAGAGAGCGCGAACCGGGCATTTCATCGATTCGTCATCGATGTAAAAGCCTCCGTGTGTAACTCGCGTTCGTCAAGCGAGCGAGAAGCCGCGGACGGTCGAATTCGTCGTTAATTACGCGTTATCGCTGACTAACGTCGATCGTGCATGCCTCGGAACAAAAGGACGGCCTCCTGGCGATGCCGAGAGGGGGGGGGGGGGGGGGAAGCCTGGGGGAGAAAAAAATGACCGGGCGGGGTTAACGAATAGCGCGTTAAGTGCGCCCAGATTGGTCTCAATATATTACCATTAAGTTTTAAGAGCGGATTGAAAAATTGCTCGGCCCACGATGCGGACTGGAAGCAGTGGGAGACGAGAGGAGGCGAGCGCTGAGGGCGAGGAGGCCAAAATTAACGGTTATACCTATAAATAAGCGTTGCAAGCTAATGCGTTTTATCGCGGGAACGAGCGTGGGCTTCGATCCGGATTTCTATCTGACTACGCGCGCCTCTCTTTCTCTCTATCCCGCGCCCTCTCTCTCTCTCCCTCTCTCTCTCTCTCTCTCCCATACTCTCTCTCCTGGGCCGGGTGCTTTTAAACCACTGACATAAATACGGCCGCGGTCGGGTTCTCAGGATCCCTGCTCGGCGGCCACGTGCCTCGAAGCCCGGCATTCCGGAATTATCTCCGGCACATGTTTCGACCCGCCGCCCAGGCATCTCGCGCGTCACTATCGTATAACAATTTTTTAGAGTACCACTCCTGAAATAAAGAAATTCCCACTCGCCGTGCGAATGAAACGCCCCCGGGACCGTACTGGAATACCGTTTCCGCCGTATTGTAAGAACCGGCGCGGCGGATCTTATCTCGAATCGTAAGAATGTACCGACGTATGCAGATTCGACGGGCGCGGAATGCCGTCGGAGTGACTAACGAACGTCCCGTCACGTTCCTCCCCGTAATTGAGCCATCCCGCGTCGTCGGCGAGGCTCGGAATGGAAATGTCAGCCGCATTACCGGTTCCTGCGCATCGCGCCCCGACACTCGCCAGTGTCATTTTTGTCAGAGCTGGTCAGAGCCGACGCGCACGAGAGCGGCACGCCGCGCGATGGTAGGGATGATCCGAGCGCGGAGCGAAGAAAGTGGCGGTCCTGCGATGGTTTTGTTGGTGCCGGAAAGAGTATCCCCCGCTGAGAATCGCGCTCAAAGGGGCCGACTCTCGGGCCCGAAGTCGCTCCTCGCGTCCGTCTGCCCTTACTTGGGACGTCGCGCCCGCCGCGCAACCGGCCATAAATCTCCCGGCTAGACAAAGGCGGGGAAAAAATGAGGGGCATCAATTAATGCCGGGTGGACCGAGAGTGCTTTTGATGACGTTTAAAAATTTGCCAATGGCGCGGGAGGCGGGGGCGTCCGTGCGTGCCTGCGTGCGTGCGTGCGTGCGTGCCCCGTGGCGCCCAACAGGCCTCTTCCAGCTCGGTATCATTAGACCGTGGAACACGTGTCCTCAAGATGTTACCCTTCGGTCCGAATAATCGTACGACCCCTTGGCAATCGATCTTTTTCGCCATGCCGGCCGACCCTCGCCACCTCTCGCCATGGGAACCGTCACGGACGGATCGCGAAAACTGTACCGGCGAGAAAATATGAAAGATCTTAATCGTGCCGCGCTTCCCGGAATGCCGGCCTCATCCGACGGACAGATGTCGGATGAGAAACGTTCGACGCCGCGCAGGAGCCAGGACCGTGCCAGACTTCCGATTTTATTAGTTCAATTCTGCCGATAGTTCGTTTCGCCGCTTTACGACGGGAGTTCTCGGAAGGTGGGGCGCTACTGCCGGTTCCGTGGAATGTTTAGAACCGCTCTGCGGGCAAGGCGCGTTCGGTCGGAATTTTAACAGTTAGCCGACGGAAGTAGAAGTTTCTTTTTAATTGGCGCGCCACGTCTGCCGAGCGTGAAAACGATGCCCGCGAAGGGAGAACCGCGGCGGAAGATGTTAATCGGACGACCACTTCCTTAAGTGAAAAGTGAGAAACAGATGGCGTCGTGCATTGTCCGCGGTTACGCTAAATTACGTTTCGTCGGGAGGCACCCGTCGCCCAAGTCTAATTCCGCTGAATGCGATCGCTGGCTCGAGCGACCCATCGAGATTGTAAGAGAGACGTGACTGACGATAATTCAGCGTCGTCAATGCGAAATGCGAGGGGACGATTGAGCCCCGCCATGAGTATCCGTCGCGATATTTTACTCAGTCCCGTAAGTATCTTCTAGCGACTTCGACGATTCTGCGTCATTCCGCCGGTTCGTCTGAAGTGCTCGACAAATGGAGCGGCATTGCCGTTAAGCGAGAGTCGTGAAAAGACAAAGGTACCTCTCTCGACGAACGACAACGACGACCACGACGAGAAAGATGGCCGCGGAAGCATCGCGAGATATTCACTTTCGAAAGGCGGCCACATCGGCGCGATCTTTTAAAGGAACCGGAAAGTCTCTTGGCTTGCGGTTACTTTGCGGCTGCACTTCACCTACCGACACGACTTTGTTTCGCTCCACTCCCGGAAAAGGAGTCCCGTGCCATTGAATCGTCGAACATGTACCGCGTGCTCCCGGCGGCGAGCACCCTCGTCTCCGTGGAAAGCACGAAGAGGATGCAACTGGCGTGTAACGATCTTTCCTTCGAAATTTCACGTGCCGATCGCGGCGCATCGACATATTATATTCCTTTCTCAACGTAAAATGTACGGTAATGTCGTCTCAGGCGGACTTTTTTTGCCTCCTCCGTTCCTCGTACGGATATTAATTTCTTTCGCCGTCGCAGGCGTGGTCCACTTTCTGCAAGATTGCCTAACTGTAACCGGCGAGTTGCATGTCTCGGTAACGGCGAAGTCGCAGGTGCCGAGGCGGTGAGTAATTATTGCGCAAGAACGGCCTTCGCGCGGTAAAAGCTGAGATGAGGTTTTCGGCGAATGCGCGTATGCTTTTTCCCCACCTTGTGTCTCTGCGTCCCGACAGTGATAACGGTATACCCCGTCGTCGCAGGCGTACAACGCAATGAACGCTTCTCGATCCGTATCTCAGCAGATCGCGGAGTAGCACCTGCGGACCCTGAAGAGTCAACCACCTGGAGTCCGTCGTGCGTGCGATTAATAATTTCACTCAGGTGTACCAACTCGAGGAAACTCGAACCCTCCTATTACCGAAACAATTTTCGGCCGACATAGCCGGACAAAGGTGTCTCGCTCTCGTCGACGCCTCTCTCGCCGACGCCTTCTCTCTGCCGACGCCTCTCTCGCCGAGTGACCATATACGGCAGAGAGGGGCAGATTACGAAAAGTAAATTGCGGTAATTGAATAACTATCGCCGTGGCACTTTGATACTTTCGCGCGGAAAGGAACGATTTATTCGCCAACCCTCCATCCACCACCCCCCCCCCCCCCCTCCCCCTGCCTTTCTCTCGCTCAACGAGTCCGATCGCCAAGGCGCGACTTACTCGAATTACAAATCACCCGGACGGCCGAGACGAGGGAACAGAGTCCGGACTCTCTCGCCCGATACATAATTCCACCCTATACGATATCTTTACTTCCCTATAAATTTTGGCCTGAGCGCTGCGATGAAAGATGCTCCCCTCCTGCGGGCAACCTGGCCGAGCCCCACTCCGGAAACATTTACTTTCATAGAAACGACGCTACCCGCCCGAGGCCATATCGTCGGCCCGAAAGCCGCAACAATAAACATCGGACAGAGACAAAGGACGGAGGCTATGGCGAAGGGAGCGATTCCGTTTTAACGGCAAATTTATGGCGGCGCGTGATTTTCGCGCGAGAAGATTTCCGTCGGCGTTACCTCTCCCCACCGGCCCCCTGCCTTCCGCCCGTTCGCTCCGCAGCGGTGAAAATACTTTTCCTCTCCCGATAACGCGGAAACGAGACCGAACGAGATTGCAATAGCTTCGGTGAATGTGTGCATTATAAAGAAATAGCGCAATCTTCGCCGTTTCGCTGGAGAACAAGTCGAGGCCGCGGCTGAGTGCGGAAGGTGGCAGGCCCCGGCGGAGGGGAGGGGGGGATGTAAAGAGAAATGGTAGGAAAGAGTAAGGGGGATAAAAACGACTTGAAGAAGGGAAAAGGTGAAGAGACCGGCGAGCGAAAAGGGGCCAGCGTGTGGACAAAGGGGGAGAGAAGTAGTGAAAGAAAGAGAGAGACGGAGATAGAGAGAGAGAGAGTTCTGAGGAAAAAAGAGGAGTCAAAACAGGGGTTACGGACAGATGAGGGCTCAAGCGCTGAGAAGGACGACGAACGGAATGGAAGGAATGGAAGAGGGAACGGAAGGAGGTGTGAAGGAGAGAAAGAGAGAGGACGAGCAGAGTGGAAGAGTTGAAGGGAGTGGGAGGGAGACGGTAGGAGTATCTAGATTACGCGACTTGCATGGTGCGTGACTACACGCACATCTGCATCCACGTACGAGGCGATCACGGGCGCGTGCGCACGAGAAGCGATGGAGAAGAGAGATGGAAGGGCACTGGCGAGATAGAACCAGAGAGAGAGAGAGAGAGAGAGAGAGAGAAAGGGAGGGACGGTAGTCGAGATGTTACACGGATACACATGCGCCCGCAGAAACGTACGTGTCTCTAAGAGCTACCCCTCAAGTGAGATATGGATCTTCCAGCTCGTTGAACATACAGAACAGAACGTTACGTTACGTTTCGCCCTAGGTGGGAAGGGGTTGCTTCGAGTGAATGTAACCGCAGTGCCACCCCGCGACGTCCATTTGCCGTTGGTATTAATACCCAACGGACGGCGTTCTTTGGTCGCGCGGCGCGGAGCAAAAAAACTCGGATGCTCGACGTAACGTCCGTGACGAAGACCGTATGTCCACACTTCCACACCCGCCTTCTGCTCAGATCAGATTCTTCGACCAGTTAACCCATCGACAGTAGCATCATTCACATACGGTCGATACGAGCACAACGAAGACTGAGATAAAATGTAGGTATAAGGATTATGAATGATCGTACTGTAATTCTCGAGCGCAATAAAGTCGAAAACAATATGAACGCTAGGAGAAAATATAGCTGCCACTGTCTAAAAACGTGAAGCGCGCGCGGCGACGGACGTGCTAACGCGCCAAATGAATTCTGAATCCGCGGGCGAGATCTCATTTAGCCGACTGTTATACCCTCGCAGTTTTTTCAAATTTCCCACCCGTATCACTCTCACCCCTAATTGGAATTCATTTGCGACCTTAGAAATTTTTAAAGCCCCACATTACCGTGCGACTGCGATTATGAGGGCTAAATGGAATTCAAAAAGAGCGTAATCCCGGAGTGAAAGAGTCAAGTAGCGCGCACCCCAGGGCGGACGTATCCGCGCGTGTCTGCCGTGCACGGGGCGTGCGCGCGCGTGTCTGCGTACCAGGAATTGGCGTGGGTGAGTGTGTCTCTAACGCGCTATCACGGCCTTTTCGCTCCTCCGTCCGGATGTATATCCGCGGGAAATAATGCACCGGGACGGCGGAGCGCGCGCGCGCGCTCGCTCGCTCGCTCGCCCTAGTCGCCGGAGTTTATTCAACGAGTGCAGTCGCGAATATGTAATTCTCATTTTCCGCGCGCAATCTGAAACTCGAGGCCGCACACGCTCGCGGCGGCGCTAATAAATTCGCCCCGACGTAGTCTGCCTCGTTCGCGGCGGGTCGGCACTGCTAGTAAGAGTGTGCCGCGGGTTTGATTCGAAATTAATTTCTGGGCCAATTAGCGGAGTTCAAGTGAGGCACGACCCCCCGCTTCCTTTTTCCGACCCCGCTCCCCCACCCCGCCACCTCGCCCCCTACCTAAGCCCAATTGTCGGAGACGGTATTATTTCGTTACCTCGCGGGCCCAAGCCACGCGCTCGTTCTCTTTTGTTTAATTCTTCCCTGGTCCCGAGCTGCCGCCTACGCTCCGTAATAATATGTTTATTGAAAATGTAGCGAGCCACATTGCTGCGCCCGGTGCAAAGCGGCCGGTCAGCTGAATGTGCTGAAAAGCGAGCGCAAATATATTTGCAGGTTCTGTTACGGGAACGGTAGTGCGAGAGGGTAGTTGACTTTGTGGAGAAAGGGTGCGAGAGGGAGGTAGAGGGAGAGAGAGAGATAGAGGGAGGCCGAGGTTCGTTCATTAGGCATCCTGTTTAATGAAACAACATGCATTATAAAGTCTTTCATTCGTCGTCGCGATATGAATCGCTCGCGTTCGCTCGCTCGAATTTTATTAGATCGGAACTGTAGTCAAAATTGGAATTAAAAATAAATTATCGCCGTACTTCCCTTTGCCGTGAAATTAATACTCTCGATGTCAGTTGCAGCCATAATGAACGTAATTACGGTGAATATTAGAATATCGCGTTGCTCAATACCGTTGCAACATCACGTCAAACAGCGAACTGTTCATGCAATGAGGCCGAATGTTACGGAGAATAATGTCGTCCATTTGGGGTTTCTATGCCATAATAATAGATTCGCATCACATGCGCACTATATTTTTACTTAGGTTGGGTAGCAGATGTCCATTACAACGGTCAAACCCTGCAGAGTGAAATTCCGGTGAACGTTGTAAATTGAACGGCCAACACAATTATTACCCGTTTTCCTGTTTAATTTCATGTTACACACAGTTCGTAAACATTCGGTATCGACGTGCTCGTGTTTGCTAGTTCGATGTCAAATGTTCGGAGGAGAGTCCGGTAAAAGGAAAATTTGGAAGCGTTTCTCATAACTCACGTGACTCTGCGTCATACACCGCCCACGTTTGAGTACATCAGCACAATTAACTCCACAAGCTGTTGCAAATTCGAAATATCGATACTAATTCCGGATACTAACATTGACCCAGCGACTAGACTCTGACACTGTTTCTTTGCTTCTCAGCTACTATAAACATGTATACCTGTTGCACAGCGAAAGACAATGTCAAGCAGATTGAAAAACATACTTGTAAACACCGCCGAACCCATCAGATTACAACTATTTATAAACACATTCTTGACTACGTCCTTATAATTAGAGATGAAGTAATTTCTGCACAGCATTAACATATTCACGACGCAGGATTTACATACTGCAATACCTACATTAGAAAAGCAGGACAAAGTGCCGTATAATTTAAATTAAATGACCTTTACCACAATTAGCGTACGAAGCGGCTGAAGAAGGTCGACGATTTATCGCGAACGTTGCAACAGATTCGTCTCGAGGGTCCTGGGCTCGCCGCTGATTGGGCAAAGACGAGGGGCCGAAACAATGTGTCGTCTGGCGTTTCGCAATTTATTCTTATTTAGCCCCCTTTCCGTCAGAATTGCCCGTAATGGAAATTAACGACATACCACTCGCCGACAGTACGTACCTACAAGCGTAAATGTCGACTCGGTCGCCGCCATTTACGGCACTGTCGGGCGACCTGCAGAAACGGCAAATTGGAATCGATATTAGCCAAAGTTGACGACCGTATTGCGTTAAGGAACTGTCGACGACGATTTTTTCACCGTAATTGGATGACCGACATTTTTTCCTCGCGAGGCGAACAAACAGCCGACACCGAAAGGAAGGAGTCCGATGGCGACAGAAGCCACATTTGTAGGCCATTATTTCGTCGAGGACCACTTTGGTGCGACGTCGTACGCGATATGCGGGGAACTTTTTGCGACCTCTGCCCATTTGTCGAACAACAGCAAGTCGGGTCGGAGGGAGGCAACCGAACGATTTGCAAGTATACGCTGACGCGAACGCTCGCTCGGAATGATTAATTCGCCGTACGCATTCCGTGATAAGACACTGTCGAGAAGGCGTCTAGGTAAGAGGGCTAGCGGTAAGGGAGGAGAGGAGTGGAAAGAAGGAACGTTAACCGCGATCGCAGCCATGGCGCACGCACATGCTAAACGCGACGATAACGTAAGCCGACGTACTCTTGAATTATCGAACCGCGTTGCAATCCAAAATGCCCCGCTACGGAATGAGTTAAACCTCTCTATCCCCTTTAAGCGTTAGACAAAGCCTGAAGTTTAAGCGGGATTCATCGGACTACTCCGGCGAATACGCGAGATAAATCAGCTTCATTACAGAAACTGTACCGGAAGGTACCCGAAAGAGAATCTAGTAATATATAATGCAGAAGACGAATACGGCGGGCTTCTCTATGCGCCCAGTGGGTTCAATTAATTCGTGATTAGCTACGGCTGCAGCCGAAATAACACGCTCGGCGAGAAGCGGCCGCCGGACAGACAATCCCGAAATATTTTCCTAAACAGCGCGCGGCCAGCGATGCGTACGATCATTTTACCCGATCGTATCGTCTATGGGCAATGCTTCCTCATTAACGTTGATATACGGGAGAATTTGTATAAATGCCCTTGGCGCCGCGGGGGGCAAGGTTAAAGTTGTAATTAATTTAGCATTTAACCGCTCGTTCCGCACATTGAACCCAATGCCTCTCGCCAGTCTCTGTCTTTCTCTCTCTTTCTCTCCCTCTCCCTCTTTCTTTCGCCGGCGAACTTCATTTGGCATACCTGTTAGTCATAAATTTTCTAGTCGAGATACAACGTGTCGACGTAATGACGCAATGTCTGTTCCTAAGTCAAAGCCGCCGACTCGGGTGAATGCGGAGTCTGTTACAGCGTTCCACATATGTTAATTTGATACGACCGTAGCGGCGAAGGATACAGAGAAGCAAAGTGTAAGAAAGCCGGACAAGAAATCGGCAAGCATGTAGTTGTGAATCTCCGAAGGCACATTAATTTCGATCAATGGAACTGACGTCCGCGTTCCAAGGAATAAACGGCGGCGGCGGTATATTAGAAAACAATTTACGTGATCGTAACTGTACGAGTTCTGCACACGGGAGACGGTAACGTCATTCTCGTTCCATCGCAAAAAGCAACTGGATCGTAAAGCGCATTCAAAGTGAGTCGCATGACGAGCCGTAGCGACGCGAGTAGCGGAACACACGTGGCTACAAAGCGATCGGATTGCCAAAGCGACGAATTAGCCCGATAACGATAACAACATTTACAACGGTAGGCTGGAGTTGGCCAGCAGCGACGCTCGATTGTTTCCCAATCAGCAGCCCAAAATCTTGTTCCGTAACTGTGATTCGAGGATCCGCGTTACCGAACGCAGAGTATCGACTCTCCGTTAACCGTTGGGACGAGCGTTAATCTAAAATGCATCACTGTCAGGACGAAACAACCGTCGGACGAACAATTATTTTTATCCGCCCGAAAGTACCTACATACCGCTAAACATAATGTGGCCCCACCGCCTCTTCGATACACTCATCCGCAACGACGACGCGCAAACGCGTAGGAAGATTAACGAACGGGCGATCAATGATATCTGAAAACAATTAGATTCTCGAAAACTTTGGTTTACTCAAAGCGCGCCGGAATTCTGTTTCCGGCGAGATACGAGACGGAACTCTCCCTTGGCTGTATCGCAAATTAGAAGAGATTCCGCGACGAGACGAAACAATGTACGTATATGTATGTGTGCCTGTGTAGGCGCGGATGTGTGTATATAACGGTGGAGCGGCGACGAATTAGGAGGATAACGATAACGACGTTTGCGACAGACGAGCCGAGTTTCGAGACGGCGCTCGATTGTTCTTCATGCAGAAATGCACGATCACGTATTACCGGGCGTCGCGAGCGTGTCCGTGACGTCCGCGATGGGTCCGATAAGAGATTTCGGGTTCGCATTAACGACAGGGATGACAATCCGACGATCCAATCCAATCAGTGTCACGCAGTTTATCGAACGTGGCCCCCTCGGCCGGGCACGGCAATGAAAAATATTTCCATCGTAAAAGCCGACGTAAATTTTCATTGCGACATTACGAGAAATAAAAACTGACAACGCGCTGGGGACAATTCGATTGTCGAACCGGCCATCGCGCTTCGACGTAGTCCAATTTTCCCCGAAACCGCAAAAAGCGCTGAAATCATATTGGGGCCCGCAAAAAAATCAACCGCCCGAGACAGTTCGGACTCCCGACGTATTAGGGCGGGACGGCAACGATGATGACGTTTGCCGCGGCAAACTATATCATCGATACTTTTCCCATATAAATAAAACCTTACGACCCTATCCCCCGCCGTAAGTAAATAAAGCCCCGGCACCGAGCCCACCCTTAACTCGATCCGGGAATGACCGGGTAGATAACGACCTAGGCCAACAACCCTATCCGACGGGCATCGCGCGAGGGCCGCAATTTTTATAATAAAAATTTGTTTTTCCTCCAGAAAAAAAAGAGCGGCAATGGGGGTAAAAAGTTGAGAACATGCGAAGCAATTAAATTGGAACATCCATCATCGACGGACACAGTCCAATTTGCCTTTGCCCTAAACCGCGAAAAGCAGGCCGAATCGGATCAGAGAGGCTCTCTCTCTCTCTCTCTCTCTCTCTCTCTCTCCCTCCCTCTCTCTCTCTCCCTCAGAGAAGTCAACGAGACGCAACGCGCACTCGTCGACGGCAGGGCGAATCGGATCGGCGACGATAACGACATTTGCCACGGTGGAACGCAGTTGGTCCGTCGGTGCGGCGACGCTGGAAGAGCAGGCTGGAAGAGCGAGCTGGAAGAGCGGGCTGGAAGAGCGGGCTGGAAGAGCGGGCTGGAAGAGCGGGCTGGAAGAGCGGGCTTGGAATAGCAGAGTGGAACGTCACAGAGCGCCACGGAGCGCCGGCACGAGCTGCATAACGTGAGAGGAGCCGAGACGGATGCAGGGGAGGCGGGTTCCAGTAGCCTCCGCCGAACGATTGTTCCGCGAACGGAATCTCGCAATCTTGTTCCGCAACGTGATCCCGAGGGCTATGATCAGCGGGCGTCCATCGGCGCATGAAATGCGCACGATATGATTTCAATTATCCAAATGAACGTCTATGCCGAGTTATATGCCCGTAAACGCCATCTTGCCCGGCGGAACGGTGGCGAAATGGTGGTGGCGGCGGAACGGTGTGGGCGACAGTTGAAGTGAAACTCCATCATCAAAGATATTGCTCGGCCATGCCCCACCTTCGACGGTCCCTCTAAGAGCCGTGAGCCGTTCTTCAATGAACACGACGATGAGAGTTTTCACTCGAGTTGCCAGGAGTTTAATTCCGAAGACGGATCCCTCCTGAGCCGGTCGAGGAATGAAGCTGGGCAGGAGGGGTGGGGAGGGGGTGGGGAGAAGGACGGCGAGGTTGAAGGGCTGCCGAACGTGGCGAAGGACGAACGAGGGGGAAAGTGAAGGATCGGCGAAAAGGCGGAGGAAAGGGCTTTTCGGAATGTCTATTCTGCTCGCGGAAAGAGTCGATGAGCTATCTCTGCAGTGGACATATAAGCGTGCGGAGTCCGCTCTCGGCTGAAACCGGACGAGGGCACGGAAGATTCTCCTCTGCGCCGACAAAAAGTTAATTACGGAATCATCCGAGGCAAAGAAACCGCACGAGTTCCTCTCTTTCTTCTCACCGTTCCCTCTATCCCTCTCTTCCTTCTGCCGGAGTCCTCGTCTTCTTCTTCTTCTTCTTCTTCGTCTTCGGCTATCGGAACGCTCCTTTCCCCCAAATTCGATGCCAATCCCATTCTACCTGCTAATAATGTGGGTTCTTGTCCGGGCGAGCAAATTATTGTGCATGAATAAAAATTCAACTGCCTCCGCCGAGCCACTGTGGGTAAAGGCCCACCGCGCTTTATTGTTACGTCGTGAAATAACGTACGTACGTGGGCGCGCGTACCAATCGGGGATCGGGATCGCACGCATTCGCAGGCACGCAGACACGCGGGCGAGCGCGCACGAACGCGGCGTGTGCGTGCCGAAACGCTGCGGGATGCATTCGAACACGTCGTAATCGAAAGGATCGAACTTAGAGATACCCGAAGGCAAATGGATTTCGATTGAGATTGAACTATGGTGGCGAGTGCGTGCGTGAGATCTCGAGATAATTATAGCCGACGATTTCATCCGACAATTCGCCATTACCCTAATTCCTTCGCTCGTCATTAATCATTGACGGCGAAAGCGGCGCGCCGAACTAGAGGAAGAATGGAATCCTCGCGAGTACAAAGGACCCTATAAAGAATGCAGGTACTCGGTCGCGGTCTCATTTGAAACATTTATCGCGACGGGAATATAATATCGTGTGATCGTGTTTTTCCCTTTGACAGGTAGGAGTGACAGTTGAGGTCAGAATTATATACCGTTGTAAGCGGAGCAGGTGAGCGGACGTGTGGCTAAAATTACCGCTCGTACGAAGGGAAAGGCAGCTAGAAGGAAGATGTCACTCGCGATAAAAGCTTCCTAGAACGTGGAAGGAGCGAGCCGGGCGCCCGTCTATCACGTGGCAGGACGATCTCCGATAGGCCCCCGCAAGTGTTTTACCGAGAGATTGATTAGAAGCGTTGTCTCTATTTGAATTGTGAATCCATCCTCGGAGACAAATGAGGCGCCGTGTCATTTATGTGAGCGGGCGAGCCACCCGTGGTTACACAGCTGGCCACCTTCCTCCATCACCGATATTAATACGCGAGCATACGTCATTTCGCTGCGTGGCCGAGCAATGTTTATCGTTCGTGCCAGATCAATCACGCGTCACGGCAGTAGACCAAATTGCTCTATGATCTCGCCCGAAACCCCGTGATCGCCACCGTTCTGCCCGAAAACCGACGAAAATTGCCAGCATCGCCGACGAAGACCTTCAGCTCACCTTCCGGCACACAGTTTCCACGTTCGCTGTCTACGAATAAAAACGAAGTGTCCCCGCTGTGGTTTTCATGACGCACCGATGCGTGCGACGATGATCCGACCTTTTGACGTTGATTAACTGAACATTAAGCGACCCGTCGCATTTTCGTAACCGACACGATCCATTTTCATCAGGCGCAACGTGCATGCGGGATCGACCAACTGTACAATATCACGGGCATACACATTAAATCATTCCCGTTCCCCGACAAGGGGGGTCCTCCTCGATCTAATGTCTCACTGTAAGCAGAACCGTAGGGATAACAGATCGGGACGATGGGTGCAGGTCGACGGGTTGCGATCCGACGATTTCGACGCTGCGGAGAGGCAAATTTCCGGAAATTTCCTCGAATTTGTCAATCCTCGCTCGGAAGATGGGCGAGCGGACGCGTGAATAGCGTCTGCGTAACGCTGTATCGCATTCACAGCATCGCTGTGGTTGATTAGACTCGGCGGTATCCCAAGTCTCGGCCACGGGAAGATATGTGAGTGACCCAGCTGTGATTCTCATTGAGAGCGTTCATCAATCATTTAAATGTAACACACGGCTGATATCTGGGCACCCCTTTCATGCGCACTCTCTCTCTCTCTCTCTCTCTCTCTCTCTCCCTCTCTCTGTCTATCCCTTCGTCTCTGTCATTCTCGCAATCTCCCAGTGCCTCTCTCTCACTCCTGTCGAATGGCTGGCTGCAAGCCTGCCGGTCGCTCTCCATGCTCACTTTGTCTTGACATCTGTCAAGCCGGGGCCCGCCGCTGAGCGCGCTCGTCTCCATTGTTCCTTTTTCTCTTCTCGACCGAGGCCGTACATAATTTCGTATGCGCTCCTAAATAAGTCCGCTCGGACAGCCATTACCATTGATACCACTGCGTCCTTACCCGTTCCCTCTAGCCGGTTCTTCCGATCTTCTTTCTTTCCTCCCTCCCGTACTCTCTCGCTCCCGCTCTGCTTTCCTTTCCCGGAGCGCCGGCTGAAGGAGTAAAAGTTGCAGCGAAGACGCGACAGTGGTAGTACGAACTTCTACTTCCACGGCGTGAGGCAACCCTGTCCATGCAAGGAATTTTCTTAGCTTCTACTCGACCTCCCAGAGACCCAGTGAGCTCTATAAAGTCGAAATATGAAAAATTAGACCATTCTGCGTTCCGATCGCGGCGCTCATACGAAGCGTCGAATTTGTTGACGGTCGACGTGACATTTGTCGCGGGCGCAATACACGATAGACGCAGCAGGAACGCGCAAAAATCAACACTTGCCGCGGCCAGCGTGTGTAATGCAGGGCCGTGACGAGCGCGGTGAAAAATAATACTAACCGCGCGGTGGAAACGATCCATCGAAAAAACACGCATCATCAAATCGGAACAATGCACCGTATCCGTGGGCAATGCGGGGAAACAACGGGAGCTGTGCGTAAATGTGAATGTGCGCGCGTGCGCTCTCTGTTTACAGTGCGAGCGCGGTGTATGTAACTACGTACGCCTGGACAGGTTCATGAAATATGAAGACTTTAATCAAAAGGATGACAGAAGAAGAGCAGAAAGCCCGGACGGAAACCGAGAAGCGCGCGGGACGATGAAAAATTAATGATCGATGGCCGGTAAGCTCGTCTTGTCCTAAAAAGTAAACCGCTTTATCAATTACAAACATCTCGTCTAATAGGTTCTCGGCGAGCATTGAAGTAGCGCGGACTTCGCCGGATCGGGCTGTTATCCTTAATTCAGGATCCTACGTCGCAGAATGCGATCGGGGCAAAGAACACGATGAAGAAGAAGTCCCTTAATCCCGGCCTAGCGTTCCAAGAGAAATGCCGGCAATAAGAAGTTATTCTACGGAGTTCGGGGCAAGGATCGATAATGGAACAGCTGCGAATCGCAATTTTTCGAAATCCACAGGCGAGGCGGTCGCACCGCACGCTCGCGCGCGCGCACGCTATCTCGAAGGACAGTAATTCAAGTTGTAGGTAGACACGGGTCACATATGTACGTTTCAGACGATACCAACTCCGGCCCGTGCCGGGCACATTTTCATATGTACATTCAAATAGATGGCCGAAACGGGATAAGACACATACGACTTGACGCTTTAAAAACGTATGTCTCCTACCTTAGGCCGAGATAGAGTACGAGCGGAAATTTAATTTTCCTCCTACGCTCCTGTATATGGCCCTGCCAAATGACAAATGCCGGGCGAATGTACTGTTCACGAGGAATTTATGAATGTGACATGCGCCCGCGCGCCATTACGAGCGGAAAATATTCAAATCTTAAGTGGCCGGTGAAAAAAGAGCGCGATGAAACTTTCATTTTATGAGTACTTTTGCGTAATGGGCCCCCGAAGGATTTGCCTTTTTCTTTTTTGTAAAGGGAATACGAGAAATTCGATACATCTCGACCATTGTGCTAATACGAGTATTACTTATGTATACTACGTGTGCCCATTACCTTCCGAATCCTGCACGATCGGGGCCTAAGCCTAGCCTCGTCCTGCTGACCAATATATCGAATCAGTGTGCAAATGCAAAGCAGAGAAGCTATACAGCTAAATGCAATTACGTACATCCAGTTTCTGTACTGAACACAGACCTCGGTAAAGCCGTCTGACTCGAGGCCATGTCATGATCGAGTCATAAACACGGATTACTACGTTTCCGTGCGTTAACGCAGTGATAATCTCGCACGATGGAACGGAGTGAAGGATGAGGCAAATAAAATTTAGAAAAAATAAGTGGTGGCACAAAAATCTTCCCGATTTTTCAGCACAATTTTCCTTATCGTCTCAACTGATATCGGCGATCCGTAGGTACAATGAAGAATAACTGAAAAAATTGCCTCGCACTCCTCATTTTGCCCTATTTTCAGCGGTACAAATGTATGCAAAGATTTATGCGCCGGATATTCCAAACGTTTTCTCTCTCTCCGCACTTTATATGGAAAACGAAAGAAATATTCTGCCACCGTGTCCGAGCCAGGGACGGCGAGCGACGCGGTGGGGGACCGGATTGATCGAAGTCCGAGCAGAATTCAGTCAACCAATTTCTCGCAATGCCTGGCTCGATCCGACCCGGAAGGCGCGGACTGGGGTCTTATCGCTGCATCGAATTCCGTAATCTTCCGTAAACTCGATTCTGTAATCTCAAAAAAGGTAGTACTTAACCCGATGCCACGGTTAAATCTGACGCACAGTCGGCCGCAATCCCCGCTCGAAATCCTCGCCGATGAATTGCTCCGTACCCCGGACGCACGTCGGGTCGCAGGGATTATTGCTTCCCTTCCGCCGCATCTGCGCCGGCTCGCCGACTGAGAAACATCGAACTTCGTCTTTGATCGGCCGGTGCCTTAGGGAAATTACTGACTCCGCCCGACGAAAATCCGATTCCGCGATCGACGTCCGACAACTTCTGGCCCAATTGCGAAGAATTCCGAGCACGTCGCCTTTTCCATCCGAGCGAGTCGACTGTCCTCACGGTTATTAGACAGAGCCGGCTCGCGTCTTATTCAGCCGCCCGCGGCGTCCGACCGCAGCTACCGTCTGTATAACATATCCGATGGAGAAAAAGTTACGATGTATAATTCGTATGCATTGGCTCCGTTCCCCAGGACGGCGCCCATTATAATTATCCGCGGGACCTCTCGACAGTGAGTGGCCGGCGAAACTCTTCTGATTACTTTCCTCGAGCGCAAACGTATCAGAGTACCGTCGATAGCGTCTGTCCGCCGCGGCGAGAATGGCGGTCGGGCAAAAATGTTCGCACAATTAGCGAACGCGATTAGCGGTGTACGCAGGATACCCAGAAAGACTTTCGGCCCTTAGGTTCCAATCGGACGGGCAATAACCGACTGCATTCGCGCGTCCCACGGTTATCATCGCGGTAATTATTATATCATCGTAAAAACGGCGTAGCGATATAATCGGAAGTGGCTGAAGAGGGGCGTAGGGTGGGTGTGCGCGGGCAGCTCTGACAATAGAGGCAGCGCCATTATCTCGGCAGTCAGCGGCATTCTCTGTCCGTGATCTTTCAATGCGGCCCATTCTTCCTGCCGTCCCTCGCAAACCGGGGGAGGCGTCATATCGTAATGTGGCCGAGTGACGCGCGCGCACGGACGATCATATCCACGCGGGGATTTAATTATTGGAATCGATCCCATACGCTTTTAATCGGATGGGCGTGGACGCGTCGATCGACGCCGAACAAAGAAAGGCAGGACGGGAACGGCTCGAAAGAGCTCGGGGGATCGGCCTCGAATAGGCTTACGCGGCTCATGCGATTCCTGGCCTAGGGAGAGCTCGGCGGACGCCGAGGGAAGGGTAAAGCTCGCTGGAAGGCCAAGTTGTCCGGTTTTGTTTTCGTCCGATGCGGGATCGTCGACGAGGTGAAGCGGGAGGTGGCGACGGAGGCGGGGAAGGAAGCGAAGGGTCGGGCGGGCCAAGGCCGTGAAACGAAAGAGTGATTAGCAATCGAGATCCAACCCTTCTAAGCCAAGAGTTGAACCCCCGTATCGCGAAAATCGGCCGCTGTTTGTGCACGCTCCGTCGGCCTGACTGACGTTCCCTGCCACGAACCCTCGGCCCCCTCGTGCTCGAGTCTCAGAATTGAATTCCACAGGAGACGTTGTTCGAATTTCGCCGACAACCCGTCCCCGAGACTTCGGCCTTCCTAGGTTCCGATTTGCCGGCTCTCCGCCAGCTCTCCGCCGGCGAACGATTGTATTCTTCCAGCACCGGCGACGGGGAGAACTCACTCGAAGCCGGAAATTAGATAATATGAAAGTGAGTCTCGAAACTGCCGGCTCCAGTGAATTATGGTAATGGCGAAAAAGGTAGTAAGGGTTGATACACATTTTCGGACTAGCGTCGAGTTGCAGAACTTAACCGATGTATTAGCGCTCACGCTATGGGAAGGGTCTTATAATCGTGTAATATCAGTTTCGTTGGAGTGACTCGTAGCCTGTCACGTTTGGCGCATGCACTGGATAGCACGAAATTGGTGTAACGCGAGCTTCGGCGATCATTGGGGAATATCGACTTTTACAGCGATCCGTTTGAATCACGCGTTCTCGAAAGACCAAAAGCGTGTAAGAAGAACGGATTGATCATCCGACAATGCGATTACGTCAAGCCGTCACTTCGCGCGAAAATACTGGGCGTTTAGAGAAGTCCGTAAAAAGCTGGACAAAAATCATCACTCACTTTGTTCGCGTCCCGAAAGCTTCGCTGAGAGGCAACGAAAAATCGATCTCGTCGATTGCCATTCATCGACGCGCGGTATAGATTGAGAATTCATCGGCGGGAGGGTGGGTATACAAGACTGAAGCGTTATCGTCAAAGGCCACGCAACTGGGCTCTCTTGCCGCGATATTAGAGGGCTTATTGAACATTTTCTCCGAGCTATCGACTGCGCAGGAGTTAAAGCTTCTCTCTCTCTCTCTCTCTCTCCCTCTCTCCCGTTCTCTCTCTTTCTCTAGCCCGATTGTTATATTTGCCATCCGACCGTCTTCAAAGGCGAACAGACTATCCTCTCTCCTCGACATAAAACTTATGCCCGATTCCAGCCTCATCGTGGCCACCGCATCTTCTTACGTCGAAATTACTTACCATTAACGGCAATTACGAGCTTATCGTAGGTGCGCGGCGCGGAGCCAATGGATATTGGCCGAGTGGGTCGTGCAAACGACGTTAAATACTCTTTGATCGCCTGGGTGGCGGTCACACGTACGCTGCCGCGCGCGGTTATTAGTTTGTATTAGCGGGCAGCGCTTATTCATTTTTCTGCCGCGGCAATTATTTGCTCATCATCGTTCGAGTCCGGGCGAGAGGCAACGCGCAGGTCCCTCCCCACTCGTCCTCCCCTTCTCTGCCGCCTTTAATGCCTCTGTCATTTTTCTACACGCCATTATTTACGGCCGGTATTAATTGCGCCCGCGGAACCGGGAACGTGTGAGAAGCCAGTTGCCGGTATCCGGAATCCTCCCGTCGTGATCCTCGTCGAGATCCTCGCCAGGATCCTCGTCGAGATCTTCGTCGAGATGGCCGTGTGGCCTTGGCAAAATTCTTGCGCCATCATCGGTGAGCCCCGATTAGTCACGAGTAGATTTTGCCCCGACGTCCGATTAGCGCTTCTTTCCCACACGTCGGTGCGCGTGTGCACGTACCCAGCTTCAAGTACGTACCTAACCCAGCAGGCTGCCTAGGAAGCACCGTTCTCGCGCTCGAGTTCTCGGCTAATTGCCACGACGCCATGCGATCGAGTTCGGAAATTCGCAACCTCTCCGGGTTGCCGGTTGACGATACCATCACCGGATCATGACGCCTGACGGCATAATGAAGCTTTACGGCGGCGGTATCGGCCGATGGCCCGGCCAGGGACATTTTAATGAATTCGCCGTTTGCGCGGCAGTCGTCCCTTCCACACTTCGGGATCCCCCGTTTAACCTTGGTAAACGGCCTGGAAAACTCGTTACCGAAGTGGAACATATTTCACGGTGAATCTCGTGCTCCTTCACACGTCCCCATCTAGACGCGCCGGCCTCGCAACCTGCACGATTCGACCTCCGCAAGTCGGCGATTCCAATAGAGATTCCCCCAAAGCCTCTCCCGGCGAAACGATAAATTGGAACCACACAAATTGATCTTCAGCCGTGCACGCAATCCAAAACGTTCGCTCGTCTCTCTTCCGAGGATGAACGTTAGGTGAGCTACGGGCCCCTACCGACATCCCATTGGCCGGGATCCGCCGAGGGAACTATGCGGGACGAAGTGACCGAACTCTTAAGATGTAAATGTGCGAAATGTATGACGTAGGAATTAGGATGGACGAAAGGTGAATTTATAGTCCGACGGCTGTATATAAATTTCGACGGAATATATATGAAACGGGGAGGCAATATATTTTGGTATGGAAGCGGAATATGAAGGACTCCGGCGAGGAATGTAATTTCGGTCGAAAAATTGTCAAATTTCCGCTGCTCTCTTTTCCGCCGAAGGAGTCGACGTTTCGCATGCAAATAGAATCGCTACAAGTGTCACTAATTTCGAGATTCGCCAGGAGACACGCTAAGGTCAGAATCTTAGCGCAGGCCTGAGGCCCGTCTTTAAGAGAAACCTCATCCCTTTAGCGGCACCCCATCTTCAACTCAAAATCTGCAGAATTCGAGGGCGTGTTGGTAATTGCTTGAATATTCCCCCCCTAAAGCTCTCACATCAAAAGGATGAATTGGAGCTACAGAAATGGATCTTGTGTGGTATATTCAATCCGAAACGTACTCTCATCTCTCTCCTGAGGGTGAATCGTGGCAGGACGGTCGTCTACGACCCAGTATAATATGACGATAATGTCAAACAGATGGAAATGCCAGAATGATGTATACATGCCCTCGCGCACGTACCTATATATAGATGCCAAACTACCTACCTTCGCATCCGAGAGAGGAAAATCTCTAAAGGTCATCAAGGAACGTACTGCCGGCCGATGCGGACAATCCAACTTCCGTAAAAAGGATTATCGCGCAACTTCGTGAGGCAAAGTATTAAAATGGAAATTCAACATGTCCGTAGAAGGAATCTCATCTGCTTCGCTACTCTCCTCCCGCTCAACTCTCCCTTCGGCATCGTCTGCATCGCTTCGCCGGTACGTCGGTAATTTCCCGAAGATTCGACTAAAGCTCTCGAAAGGATGAATTGAAGGTACGTAAATGGATCCTCCTCCCCTCAGTCGGCGCAATCCAATGCAGCGCTGTGCGCCGTCTAGACACGGGCGAGCTCCTGTAATTCTATGAATATGACGAAAGCCCAGGGAACAGCTACGACGTACGACAATTTAAGACGAAATTGCCACCGGGACAGATTGCCGCGCACAATGGGACGCTATAATTGGTACGCGATATTAAATTACACGAAATTTGCCCGGCGCAAATGTATTCGGTCTGGCGGCCGAAGAGTTCGGTTCGCCGGGGACGGGAAGAATTCGGCGACGAGATGTCCATTCACTTCGAACTTTCTCACCTCCTAACAAAGGTTACACGCGAGGGTAACGAGGCGGGATGCCATCTGGATGAGCGTCGAAGGCCATTCTCCGGACGAACAATATTCCCCGGCTACGGCCGACCGCAGGTTTCCGTTCGCAAAAGCGAGCGACGAACGTCGAAACCTGCCGATTTCGCCGCACAACTCTTCCGAAGCTTTTTCACACCGACGAATCGGACACAGGACCGATCGAACCGCACGGCACACACGCAAAACCTGCCCACTCACGTCATCCTCTTCCCGCCCGCAGCTCTCGTCTCCACCGTCGGCGCTGAACTTTCGCAAAGGCGTCCTTCTGCGAATCAAGTCGATTATGGTGGCAACGACGCAGGGGCATGTGCGACGTGCAAAAGATCGAGTCTGAACCCGATCGCCTCGGGGTAAGGAACGGCGTAGCATCGGTCCGAGCATAATAATTATGATCAGCGGCTGAAAGGCATCTGTCGAATGAGCGGGCACGCATGGCATTGTGGCGCACGTAACGATATCAGTCCAGCCACCGGGGGTTACCTCTCATGACGCTGATGATAAAATTGTGACGAACGAGCCCGACCGGCTCGATCGAACGGAGCCCGAGTGTCAAGTACAAAGGAGTGGCACTCGGGTTACGTCCGCCTGACGATCGACGCGTTACACACTGTTATTACGGCAGTACAAGATTAACCCCGGCGGTCACGTGTATCGGGGCAATTTGAATTCCACCGAGGAATTATGATTGATAAAGGCGACCGACGTAGGCAGGTACGTAAAAGTCATCGACAGCCCGGCGCGAACCTTTCGTTCCTCACAACGCCCGGCGTGCCCCGACAATGGAATAGAAAAAGCGACGATTTGTGTCCCAACAGAGCTGCCGACATGTGGGCCAACACAGATAGCTCGTAGCGTGACGCGACAAAATCGAATCCATATACCCGTCTCTGGAGAGGCTCTGAGCGAACATTAATTCTCTCACATCCGATCGAAGACACACTCGTGCGTAGACCTTCCCGACAGTCAGGTCCTTTGTATCGACATAACGACCCGCGACAAAGGACTCCCACGTTCACGCTGTCAAACGACGAGGCGCCCCATGTCAAACAGGCGCGCGCGCACGCACCTCCCATAAAGATTTCGAGAAAATCACACGGATTACGCAATTTCCCCGTACGATGAATCCGATCCATGGCAACGAAGCCGGGTCGATGTATTTTATTCGCTGGCAATTAAATATCCCACTCTTACCTGAGCGCAATCCCTGGGAGCCCTCTCGAAACTCGAGGATGGTATAATGCGCGCGAAGAAGGGATTTTCGTGCGAGTTTCCGGCGGATCGGGCGAGTGGCGAGGAGGAGGAAGCCGGGAGAGTAAGAGAGCCGGCCGAGTAGGGGAAGAGTTGTAGCCGCGAGTGGTTAAAGGATTAATGTCTGTATCCGTGGCTGTTAAAGCCCCGGCGCGGTTGCGTTGTATCCGTATAATGCCGGAGCCAGGGAATCGTGCGCGATCGAGGGCAATCTGTGAAAGACGAACGGTGGATGCGGTGCAGCAGAGCCGGAGGATGGCTGGTAGGATGGCTGTTGGATAGCTGGAGGATGGCTGGAGGATGGCTGGAGGATGGCTAGAGGATGGCTGGAGGATGGCTGCAGGATAGCTAGAAGGATAGCTGCGGGATGGCTGGAGGAGCGGCCCTAGGCAAAGGACGCCAGGGGCATGTCAGGCAACTCGGTTGCGCGCGCTAGCGGGGTAACGTCTAATTATTATCGGTACAGTCTCCGAACCCACCCCCGGCCGACGTCGGCGGCCACCCTCGAGAGCCGAATGAAAGAGGAGGACCGGGGCCTGCGTCGCACGATGTCGATCCTTCACGTGTGTCCCCCCGTGATTGCACGTCGCGCTATTGCCTTGTAATCTCACCTCTCCACTCGATGACCCTTCCCTCTCTTCCCACCTCAACCCCATCCAACCCCCCTCGCTCTTCCCCCTATTTCCTCTGACGTTCCTACGCAGTCACTCTCGCTTCTGTCATCGATTGTCGATTACCAGAGGGCTCGAGCCTCCTCTCCTCCTCTGCCCGGCTTACTTCTGATTCCCTCGTGATCACGGTGACCGCCGACGTCCAAATAGTCGAGTAGCGGCGAGAGACGTCAAAGCGCCACTCAAGGACCCCTGCGGATTCGGTGACCTCCGGTGAAGGACGTCGGCGGGACTGATTCGGGCGACTGTTAATGTGTTTTTGGCCGCCGGATCTCTGCGGAAGATGGTCGCGCTATCCCGTTCCGTCCTGATGCGAGGAGTGTCACTCGAGAGAACCGTCCTCCGGACATCATTGAGAGCCGTGTAACTAGCCGGGCGATCGATGAATCCTTCATTATTCACCCAACATACCGTTCGACCTACCCCGTCCGATGGAACCTCTTATCGGATGGTATAGTATAGTATATATTTTTTTCAAAAGTCCATAACCTCTTAATTGTAACTTCCTTTTTATCGTTCAATCACTGGAAACGTATTCTGTCCCATTTCGCCGACCGATCGCGATAATGCGGATTACATTAGGAAAGGGCGCTTGATGTGTCTATATTTACTGTAATTTCATTATCAGGCTGTCGGGGAGACCTGTTTCTCTCGCGCGCTTCTCAGTGGAGTCCGTTATCAAGCCAAAGTCATCAATTGTGCATTACCGGAGTGCTTAGCTTCGCCGACGATGGTGCCTCATTGTTCATTCCGTTCCGATCGCGATGACCCATTCGTCCCACCCAATGTCAGACTTCGGGATCGACGCAAGAATACGCCGGATCGCTTAATTTAAGTCCGACAATCGTGGTAGTCGCCCATCAAGGGGTGGGTGGACGTAAATAGCATGGCGCGAATATTTTTTATCGCAATTCGATTGACGAACGGTTGCACTATTCCCTCTTACATCTGGCCGACATCTGCCGAAACGACGCACATCTGTACCTGTTTTTCCCCAGCAGCCCGCGCGCGCACGTGCCCGCCCTTGTACGATGCGACCTGTTCCTACCGGCTCCGCTGGGCAGGGGCATCAATATATAAACGTTCCCGCTTCTCCTATCGATTGTCGATTACCGATTCAACTCCCGAACGGCCATCGCGTCATCAAAGGCGTTAACTCCCAGTCCCGGCTCCATCAGTTGATTGAACTATCGCGAAATTAATATTAGACGCTGAACCGAGGCCCGCCAATGGATTTGCGAGGCTTGCGACGGCTACACACTCGAAGCCTTCTTTGCGTTACACGGTGCCATTAAATCTTAGCTGGCCGCGATCTCGGACACTCCGTAATCTCATGCTCGCCACCTGATCAGCACCTCTGCACCAGCGGTGTTTATCGGCTCTCATCGATCACCATCGTCGCCTGTCATCGATTATCGATCAGGCCGACGGCGGCGTCGAGCGTAAACTTTCGTCGTAATTACGCCGACACGCTCCTCCCGCATGTCCCAAGGGGAGGCTAGACTTTTAACCACCGATCTCTTCCCCCTTTTTTACCTTGTGACGGACTTTTCGAACACAGCTCTGCGGAACGGCACAGACGACCACTTATGCGGAATTACGGCTCGGCTTAAAATATACAATTCGTACCGGTTCGGTATAACATTACGTCGACCTTAGCTCAAAACAGACAACTAGCCAGAAACTGCCATAGCGCACGTATGCATTAGAACTGCATACATTAAAGAAGCGTGTCATTATGTCTATGCGGCTGATGATTTAAGGTACCTTCCGAGAACTCGGCCGTTACGAAGAATTCCCGTCGTCGAGGCAATGGTAACCAATGGTGTTAAATTGGTATGTACCTAATACTCGCGTTCGCGCGAGCGCGCGCTCCTTTATCATCGACTCGCGCTCAACAGTTTGTTTAACGGAAAAACAGCTTAAAGAGCGGGGTCGATCGCGGGACAGATTTATCGGGACGGTTAATTCCAGCCTCTGATTGGAACGTTGCGAGGCGATGTCAGTCAGTTTCCAATAATTCGCTTGAATTAAGTAGAGCGTTTCCAGACGTAATCCGACAAACACTCGCCTCCGACATTGTCTTACGCGTCCCGGGCTCGGCTGTGATCGGGCCGTTGGCGTCGATGTTTGTCGATTATTACTCACACAAAGACGATTAAAACGACGTCGTCGCTCGGTGCAAACGCCGTCGATCAGCCGAGCTCCACTTTTTTGCGCTCAGTGTGTCGTCGATGCCGCGTCCAATTCCGCCGATGAAAGTCCATAATTGAAAGACCGTGAGAGCCGGCGCGGGCTGTCACTGAGTACCTACTTCCCAATAACGAAGCGGGAGGGCGTAAATATAAAATCAGAATGCCCAAGTTCAGTTCGTTTTCAGCGTCGTTCTTCCGCGTCGGCCGCGTAACGTTTTTACCGCCTACGACGGCGGCCTCCGGTTACTGGCCGTATTTTTTTTACGACACTTTAATTACGGCCCTTCAAGAGGCCATTCCTTCGAAACACGTGCACCTACCCTTTGGCCGGGGTTTATGCAGTACCTTTAACGGCCGCATTCTGCGATTGTACGTATATCATCCGTAGCAGTGTCCGCCGCTCGCCGATTGACGTGCCCGAAAATGATTAATACGCTCACGCGTCTCGGCTTGATAAAAATGGATGGTGATCCCTCGGACGGAAACTGAAATCAGGAACTCTGGCGAGCTCGGCGGGAGCCAGGGACGGCATGAAGATCATTACGGATCGATGCATCAGGGACGCTGATCAATGGCGAAGTTTCAAATTCAATTGCACTTATCCGCACAATAAGAAAGTAATACAAGCCGACCTCCTTTTCAATTTTTAACTCTTTTATAATTGAATGACTCGCTCTACAACTCCGTCTTCTCATTAAAAAGTTTCTCATCCACCATCTGCGCTTCTCACTCCATCTTCATATTTTATTCCTTACAACGGGTATAAGCTACTCTGGGAAAAGCCGGTTTATCTTCGTTTAAATTGGTTGCGCAAAAGAAATTATGGCCTTGATGAATACGGTGGCGCGTCGTTATTAGGACAAACATATTTCGGTTGCTCGCCGGCGAAATGCGATTTAAACGTTTCACGGTCTCTCGCAAATATTTGATGACATCCGTCAAAGAAGGCACATTACATTCCCAACAAAACTTCCCCAAATTCAATTTACAACCGTTCCAGAAACGTCTTACCGCTTGTCTGCAATCCAAAAATACCAACCGCTCATACCCCACCCCCCCGCTCCGTATCTTCCTATCGCGTGAAGTGAAACAAGATTAATTAACTGCATTCCGCGCTTGACTCGATCTTGACATCCGGCCAGTCGCATGAGTTCGCGCGGATGGAAACGACCTTCCGCGAAGATCTCGCGCGATGCACGTGCAAAATTTATCTCTCGCCGATCGTAAAAGGTCCTATCAATATCTGGCCGTTCCGTGCGATTAATCGCGAACAAAGAGCCATCTGGTCAGGTCGCGGAATTTTTCGCGATGCTCGCACGTTATCTCGGCCGATGCGCGTTCGGCTCTGCGGATTCGCTCGCGAGGCTCGAAGTGCAGCCGATGTCGGACTCGCGGCTGGCCCAGAAACGCCAAGGACGGCCAGGGACCGGATCAAGAGCGACGATAACGGCACTATCCGACATCGCGTTCGGGAACGCGTATTAGGAACGCGCGGAATGCAGATCTCGCCCCGATAGCCGACACTCGTCTTCGGAATAGCGCCACGCGTTTCTCCCGCTCGCGAGCTGTCACGTACAGAGTGAATTACGCGTACGCAAGCACGCCGCGTTTCACGCACTTACTGAAATCGAACTGCGTCTCGGCAATATTGCCTCGCGTGCCAAATGGGTTAGCGCCGACTTCCAGTTCCGCGTATAGTTTCGCGCCGTGTTTGCGATAATTCCGCGAGCGTTCCGCAGAGTTCCGCAGAGTTCCAGGCCGTGTCCCGGACGATAATGCCGATACAGCTATCCGCGGAATAATTACGAATTACGATACACCGCGTCCGCGTTCGACAAGCATTTTTAAAAAGGCCGCGGTCGTGATTAAACGAACCGATAGGATCGACGTTATTACGAGATGATTATCGGAGTAACACGCTGTTCTCGGGCCGACGCCGAACGGGTGGAAAGCATGCGAAGAATGGCTGTCGAAGCATTGATCGTGACCTCAGGAGAACATTCTCCTTTCCTGCGGCGGTGCGCGTGAATTATTGCTCGGCTCGCAGTCGATGGCCGAGAAATTTGGAGGCGATGGCCGATCGGACGTCGATACCTCCCTCTACGCAAAGTAGCGGGTGCCGATAAGTGGGCAGTGCAAATAATCGACGTGCGGAGTATCCTTCTCTTTTCGCGAAACGCTCGCCAGCGCGAGCCGACTTGCGGGAATGCCTACTTGGGAGACCGGGCAGACTCGGTTCGATCGCACGCACCGCGTACCGGCATGTCGGTACGTGCATACTGAGGCCATAAGAAATTACTGGCGTACGCCCGGGAAGGCATAAAACGCGGGGTCGCCTACGGTAGGCCGAGCGAGGCTAATCTGCGGATTTGAATTCATCGCGGTTTGCATAAAAAGCACTTCTCAGTGCCGCACAACCTAGGCGTACCGGGCATTGTCACTAATTCCCGGCGAGCTATGAATCTTTTTCAGCGCAGCCCGACTCCACCTACCCTCCCCCGCCTCAACTCGCGGCAAGCGCACTTCGTAATTACGAATTATACTAACGAAGTTACTGCACTGCGACAGCAGGTACGTGATTTAGACGTTCAGAGGCGGCCCGCGCGCACGTACGTGTCATACGTATGTGGGACATGTACGTACCCCGCTGATTGCAATCTTTTCACGACACATAATTACACCGGCATGTGTACGCACCTTGTAATAATGTCATACTAAAAAAAGGCACTGCAATGCGACAGCGCGGATTCAAGGATATACGTATCGCCGCCAATTTACGAATGCGAGTCGCGACGCGAGGAGAAATGTGGAAGGGAAGGTGGGACTGTGCGAGGCACGAGGCGCGCAAATCTGCACCTACTTACGCTGTAGGTACGTAGGTACGCTGTACGTTCTGCTCGCGGAAAATCAGTGGGAAAGAGATCGACTCTTACGCGCCGGGCGGCTTAACGGAAGGCTACGCTTAATCCCCGTTCTCGAAATCAGATTGCATCGCGCTATACCTTTTGTAACGGCGAATCAAATATGCGGAGAGGAGAGAGATTACGTCCGCCGGGATGTGTTTGAGTGAGCGTGCATGTAAGAGGTTTGGGCAACAGCCAGAGCGAAACCTCTCTGCTGGTCGTTCCACTTGCCGGCCTCCTAACGTGCTCCCTCTGTATCGGTCTACATAAATCTTTAACTTCATTGTTCTCCGGGAACTGGCGTCAAATGCACTTTTTTCTCACCCGCTCAGTCGGCAGGACACTGCTTTAACGCCATCCACCCCGAAGCCGCATTATTACGGCTTAACGCTCGACGAAGATTACGCAAGCAAAGTATGGAAACGAATGAAACGGCCTTCGACGATCCCAGCCGATGGACTGCCTTTTCATTAATTCGAAACGGTAGGTGGTGCGCGGAAAGTTGATCCCTGAAAACATTTGCATAGGATCACCTACGTGTCGGAGAACACCGCCGTCTCTGTACACCGACGCACACGGTCGGCGCGCAACACTTGTACTACACCGTAATTGAAGGTAATGCGGCGCTTCCCTGAAATTGACTCTACACCCGACGTTAACCGCAACACGTACGGACACACGCGACTGACAATGCTATCGCAGATGACACGTTAGTGACACCCCGTAGCCAGTTATCGAAACGGGACATTATTGCGTCGCGAGCCTAGACGCGAATTTTGCCACCGGCATCGCCGCACTCGGCCGGATGCGATCGATGGATCGGCAGTTTTAAAATACGGGGCCAGCCTTGACACAGATTTAACGGCCATCGGTTCGGATCATCCGTTCAAGGAAGATCGGGCCGCGGCGCGTTGCCCGACAAATTCGTCCACGCTCCATCAACCTCGATGTTACAAAGGGCCCCGACCCTGATCCGTCAGCAGTTTATGCAGCGTACGCGCTCCCGAGAGCTCGCGCGCGCTCGCGCATCATCCTCCAGCGCGGAATATCGTTCACGTCAGCGAGAGTTGGCGTTTCGGAGTTTCGCATCGCATCCGCGGGGCTAAAAGGATCCACGTGTGCTGCACAGGGGCTTAACTATCCTACGCTCTATCCGACCTGAGCGCGGGTTAATGGAGAAACGTCGACTGACAAGGCGAAAGAAGTTTGTTCAATTGATTCGAACGCGATTATAAAGGGCAGCTGCATTACAGGAGTCGGGCAATGCGCTCGGAGACGGCTGAATTCGTAAAGAGTTTTATTGTTGAGCCGAGGCTCTGCCCGTGAGCAATGAATTGCGCGACTAAGTGGACCAGCGACAAGTGACTCCAATTCTGCGGCTTGCCCGGGATGAAAAGGAATAACGTCGAATTCGAGAAAGGAAGTGAATCGTTCGCCGGGACGAGCCTGTGAAAGGATAATTTAAAAAGGTCACAATGACCGTAGCGAGGCTGGGTGGGGGGGAGGGAGAGTACCGAAAACGGGTAAGACTGCAAAAGTTTGTCCTTTGGAAGACATCGTCATTCAAGGGGGTTCAATTATACTTTCAAAAAGTCCCTCTCTCCCTCGGCTCAAGGCGATTTCAACATGTCCACGGCTATTTTTGCTGAAAGGACCATCCGGACTGCTGGCGCTGGCTGCATCCGTTCAACACTGCAAAACGATCCTGTTGCGAAACACTGACGTCCACATTAACGGCATTATGCGCGTACACGGGCGACCCTTTTGTTGATGCATAACGGCCTTCCACAAATCACGAGGATGTACTTAATAGAATGCGATCTCGGCGAAGATATCCTTCCTGCCGAGCTGCTACCCCGCTAACCTACTTTCCCTGCACAATTTTTATAAACATCCCTTAACGCGCTCGTCTTAAAATTACCGCTCGGCCAACAAGTTCCGCTGAGCTAAAATTAATGTTTGCGCTCCGCGGCCACTACGGGGTATCTTTTCACTCTAATCAGCCACAGTGATCGCGCTCACTTTACGATCCTACGATGACGATCCACTTTACCACCCTCCTACCTAGTCTCGAATCACGGAGCACGGATTTCGCCACTCGCTCTCGCCGTCTCAACGCGAGAAGCGTCCCGAAGCGTCCCGAAGCGTCACGAAGCGTCACGAAGTGTCTGGCATAAATCGAAGGCTCGTTATTAACGACGATTGGCAACAGCGGCTAGGACTTCGCTGACACATCGACGCCAATTTCGAAGGATTCTGCCCCGGCTGCCGTCGGCACTGCCGAGGACGCGATTCGGCTCGAACGTCAGAACCGTAACGGGCGTGTGCGCGCATTCTCGTCAAAACATCGTTATCGGCGTTTCAACGATACTCGCATCTACGATCGATGAAAGGATACCGCGTCGGCGGCGTATGCGTGCCCTCGCACAACGAATGGATAATTGCGTCGATCACCCGCTGGCTTTCTCCTCGATCGCGGCCAGTCACCGCTTCGACAATGGCCGCCCTCAAAGCGACAACTCCTTCTCCCAATGCCGAACGAGCCTGGCGGGGTCCCCATAGCTAACCGTTCGAACGGTAACGGCCCCGATCGAACTTTGATTGGCCCGACCCTTTATTAATGCTGCACGATTTAAAGGCGCGCTGACAGACAAATTGTACTTTATCTGTAAATTAATCGGGATTAGCGCGCTGCCTCGCGCCCACTTCGACCGATGAAAGGAACGAGAGTCGAACGAGCTCGGAGGTACGCTCGAAAACTTGCATACCTGTTTTTCTTTTCGTTTTTCTTTTTTGTCCTGTTCGGATCGGTTTGCCAGATTCAACGAATGGCATCGCGGTTGATCCGTAACAGGGAATTTATGTTGGAAACTATGCGCATTCAGGCGTTGGGGAATTTTTGAGCAAAGACACGTGTCCGGGGCATGGGATTTGCGATTGGAATGTATATTCATAACTTTCGCGTGCGTTAAAGAAGAGTTTAACGGGATCGAAAGAGAGGGAGAGAGTGAGAGGGGGACACGATGAAAATTCTCTGGCGGAAAAACGTGTACCATTCAATTCCGAAGGTTGGGCGCTTTTTGATCTTCATTACGTATTCTAGTGTTGTTGTGTGTAGTTCTAGCTTGTGTGTGTGTGTGTGGCACTGTCTTGCAAACATCGATATTAAGGTTCGAAGAGTCTGTTGACCCGAATGCGAAGCCGCACCGACAATGGAAAGAGGATAATAATTACGTGCTGCGCGATAACGGGATGCATGGAACAGAAGGGAGTGTAAGATTGGAACGTTCATAGGGAAACGACAGAATTGCTTTGTTCCCCCCGTTTAATCCCGCATTTGCTACGGATTGTAGCATAAGTAATAGCGTGATTCGTGAAACGCTCGAACGAGACCGCGTGTGTGCGCGCGAGCGCGTTATCCTGCCTGCTTGTATGAATCCTTTGCAATATTTACCCCGGAAGAGCTCGTGTAAAAGCTAGAATAAGCCATGCTTACGAGGGCGAGAACGAGAACGCGCCCGCGCGCGCGCGCGCGAACGCACAGCTCGCACGCTAATCCAATGGCGAACGAATAATTGAACGTTTAATTGTGACTGGACGGAGCATTATCGAACGGCGTTCCTATATTATTATAGTACGCGGAACCATCGCTTGCATCTGATAGTGATTAGGCAGTATCAATTAACACGGGCCTGCAATTGCTCGCATTAATCTCTCCGTTCTAACCGGTGTCTCTAACAAACGGCAGTAAATTCGAGGTCCGGCCCTATTTCTGCGCGTACACGCACCCCATCAAGTATTCTATTAATCGTATCATTGTCAAATCGTTATCGCCCCGCGGTTCTCGTTAACGGTCGCGTTATTGCTAATGAGAAACGGTCCCCACTCGACGAAATGTTCATTATTAATTCCGGGTCTGCGAGCCGGATTTCGCTCGCCTTTTCCGCCGAGCTTTCTCGCTCGGCACGCATCTCATCGTCCCTCTCTGGACACCCTTTAAAGCATACGTTTTTGACGGGCAGCCCGGCAATAAGGGACTGACCCTGCGCCAAAGCGCGCCCATGCAGGCGTGACTTTTTAATAACGCTAGCCGGGGCTTTTATCGGAAGTACACGCGACGGATACTTTGATTTTCTCGAATTCATTAGAACGATAGGAGCGCCTTTCCATTTCATGGCAAGCCTGTGATGGGGGGCACGAGATTGATAGATAGAATGGATGGAAGGGGAGGGGGGAGGGGATGGGTAACGTCCGGGTTATTAAAAGCGAACATCCTTTACGCGCAGAAGCGATTGGGTAACGTAGGATGGAATATTTACTGGCCGTAAATACGCATTGCATAATTCATTCAACGACGTACGTACGCGCGCTTCTACGGCAACGGCAAAATTTACACCTTCTTCCCTCGTGCATATCGCGCCTGTCGAGGTACGCAGCTTCGATTTTACGTTTGCCGCGCGTACTTCTGCAAGATGGGACGCTCTTTCCGTCGGCTCGGACAGTCATATCGCGCGATACGCCGCGAATGTTTCTCGATCAAATGCCGAGCGAACGGCGAGCCGTCGAAATGAGAATCGAAAATCCTATTACGGGTTACACAATGCTCGCCAGGGTTTATTGGTGTACAAGAAACGCGTGTCAGCCGGCTGGCCGTAAAAGAGGACAAGGGAAAAAAAAAAAGAGACGGTGACTGGTCCGTAGCTGGACAAAAGACGAAGGTTTAATAACTCGCGGACTTAATGAATTCGTTAGGATAAAACAAATATCGAGCCTGGTTTCCCGTGGTGAGAGCAGATGGAGCGGGCTAGGATAAGCAGAGTCATTGTTTGAAATAACTACGCGCCACGTAACATAGACCCCGAACATGTTGCCGGCCCCGATAGGAATCGAGGCGATCCGTATTCGATAAACATAAAACACGGTCTACCGTCGAGCCCGGCTAAAATGTGAATTAATTGCGCCCGATTGGCACATCGTATCCCGGAACGTCTTGCGTAGAACGGAGGAAGAGCGAGGATTTAATAACAGTCGGATGGGAGCAATCGACTATATAACGAACGCAACAGACACAAATCAATGGATTTCCAGCTCCTACCTCTGCCAGGCCAAAAGGGAGCGATGCGTCTGGTTGCCTGAATTGGAGCAGAAAAAAGAGCGGCATGTTCGTTACTGAATATCCCACAGTTTATCCTATTACTCGTAGTGCGCCGCACACTTCTCTTTCATTTTGGATTTTCGTCCCGCGCAATTCGCCTGTTACATGGGCGCAGACACCAGCTACCTCCCCCGCGGCCATCGCCGACGCCGACGGCGACGCCGCTTGTTAAAACTTTTGTAAGCGGCAAAAATGCTCTCGGTGTAATTACAGATTATTATTTCACTTGCGTCCTGAATATTACGTAAAACAGATTGCCGTCTCTGCAGAAGCAGAAGCGCAGAAGGGCTACTTTTCGCGCTCGTATTGTTACATACAGCATTATCCCGATTATCTCCGATTACTATATAATTACGGCTAAGGAAAAGCCTCTTGCGGCGGTTCTCGGAAGTTCTCAGAGCGTTTCTATTCCCACTCTCGTCTCCCGAGATCCCGCCGATTAACATCGTTTTTAATGACACATTTCCCTCCGCGGATCCGTTGATATTAATTAAGTCGTTCGTGCCAGGATGGCATTAGGGCGATAAAATCCGCGACGGCTACCGCGCACGATGAATGAGCGAGATCGGAATGCAGATGCCCCATTATTTACAAGACGGCCGGCGGCGCGAATCGCACCTTTGAAATAATTATTTTCTTTTTCTTCCATCACTTAATCGCTCCTTTGCGCGTCGGGCAAATTCACGGTCTCCTTCGGAAAACTCTGTTACTTTCACCCGTTCCTCAGCGGCCCGCCTCCGTCCCGCCGCCTCTGCCTCCAATTAGTACCATCCGGTAATGAGTACTAATTAGAGCAATTTCACTGTTTGTTCCCCAACTGCCAGGTTTGCTGGGCTCAGCGTGCGTGTCAAAAAGCAAGTGTAGCGGAGGCTAATAATCCGTCCAACCGGCGGCCCGGAGTATCACTTAAGCTATTCCGCCTTTACGAATTTAGTCGGCGCTTTATCGCGCGATAGATCATCCCACACCGAACACCTGGCCCGGGGAAAAGGGCGCTATGGGGGAAATAAATATCCGCGTCCACTTTGGATACCCGGCACAAGCTCGCTCACGCTCGAGCAACGTCGTGCGACCTCCCTCTCGGCCCCCGAAACTCTGCATAATGCACTCCACCCCTCCCTCCCCTGCTGTTGCAACTATCCCGGCTCGGAATACGGGCCACGTTCGGCGAGGAGCCACGTCGATGTCCTCCGCGCACGCATCTGCCGGTAGAATAAGAGTTACGCCCCCGCGCCACTTTTAATATTCCCTGAGACACAGATTCCGCGCGCACTAAAGTCCGCGCGCTCGCAGGAATCCGGACACACGCGCCTCCCGTAAAATTTCATCACCGTTACGAGCGCGACGTGCGCTCAGCGCAGGCTGCCTTGAAAGCCGGCCGAATAATTGAACGAAATGGAGATGGTCGTGGGGTCTATAACGAGCGGATCAGCGCCACTCCGGGCTGTCGGGAGTTTTGAGCGCGCTGGGAGGAAAGAGAGAGAGGTTCGTGGGCGGGATCGAAGGCGACGAGAGTCATCGTTCATTTTACGTCCCCGGGCTGCACAATGCATGGCCCTTCGAAATTCGCCTGAGAATTCGAGCGAAGTGCCCGGAGACCGCGCAGACATTCCTGTCTGCGAGGGACGGATAACATGAGTGCGCGTCAAACGCAATGGGGTGGGAGAGACAGGTGCGGAGAGTGAGACGGAGACAAGGACAGATAGAGATTAAAGCTAGACGTATATATATATAGATAGATAGATAGATAGATAGATAGATAGATAGATAGATAGGGTGGGTAGGAGAGGAAGATGAAGAGAGGTTGCGCGCGACCTTCGATCGAGTCTATTACGCGGGACGGCGAACAATTAAAAGCTTTTTGCAGGTCGCGGTCTTAATTATGGGATCGATCGTCGGGGCCGCCGGGAGGAACCGAAGCGGTTCGACAAGCGGCCAAAGACAGTTAACCGCTGATGAGTCCCAATATATATACATATATATCTATATAGGTACGTATTTCCTTGCTCTGGGGCTCCCTCGTGTAGGTGCGCGCGCCCTTCGCTACTCGCGGGTGTGAGTGGGTCGGTGAACATGGTACACGTTTCTATTCGAAGATACCGTGCTGGAAGGAACAGTGCCAGAGGAGAGACCTCCCGTCGCGCTACGTTCTACCACCCGCGGCTCTTTGTCCTTGTTTAGATAGCTCATCCCAACTTGTGGCCCCGCCACGGTCAAAGGGAACCATTAAATCGACGCGCTCTAACCGCTCATTAATTCCCAAACAATGACGAGGCCCGGTGCGTTCCCCGATTCCGCTGTTCGGCTGATTGAGAGGCTGCCTGATTTTTTCAGCAGTCGGATAAGGATGCCGACGGTTCGTGCTGAACATACCCGGTATCGATATTTACATTTTCATATTTATGTGAAACAGCGAGTGCGAGTACGAGCTCGGGATTGAAGGAAGATGTACGCTTCGTGGAAGTGGCATGTGCCGGAGTCGACGAGTAATGAGTCAATGATTTTTTCGAAGGTCGTTAATTACGAAACGGTAATGAGGCTCGTAGATCCTGTCGTGGGAATTTCTGTGTCCGATTCGAGCGGTTGCCGGCGAAGGTGGTCTAACGATTTGAATAATTCAGTAAGATGATCGTCGTTTCGTGCGTATGGAAAGCGTGTAGACAGACGGCTCGGGAGTACGTCCGCGCACTCGGCGAAATGATGAATTACAGAGGCCTCGACTGCCGCACGAACCTGCCGAAAATAAACGAAGCGGAGATTGACTCGCGTGACCGCATGAATCTCGGCGCGAGTCGATGTTACGTGTACTTTAATGTATTAGCGCCTAATTTATTTACTCAGCGACTGAGCTCACCCCTGCGCGAACTCTGCCAAGAAGGAGAGAGAGAGAGAGAGAGAGAGAGAGGCAGGGGGGAGGACAGGGAGAGGTTAAAGGTGAGAGCACACACGAATGGCCGAATTGAAAGGAACGCCGGTTTGACCTCTGTCCACGAAATTGCATGTATATCGGTATGTCCATCGTTGCAGAGCAAACTGCTACGCAGCCTTTGTCCCCCACGGCTATTCATGTATTTCGCATTAGCGACGAATGTAGAGCCTGAAAAATATTCCCCCCGCTCCTCGCCCCGCGGCGCATTCTCTTTTATTCGCCGGCACTTCATACCTACCTGCCCAAACGGCCGTGGGGACACTTTTCCCGCTGACATTTCATAAACGTAACATACGTATTCCCACTTGACTCGCGGAAAACTATGCGCCAAGCGCCGTTTCCCTTGAATTACACGGCGAACCGCTCTCCGAAACAGGACAATCTCGTCCCGGAAATCGCTTTCGTCAGACGCATCCCGTGTAACTCGGGCATAACGACCGTGAAAGTGACACGTCAGATTTCCTAACAGCTGTTCCCCGTCTCCCCCACACAGAGACCCGCCTCCGCTGACGGAGAGAGAGAGAGGGGAGGTAAAAGGGCAGAGAGAAGAGGCCGAAGATTCAGGGAGGAACGTAGCTCGAAATACCTACGCCCTCGAAGAGGCGCGCGAGTTTGCGGGTCCGTAACGAGAGCGGACTGTTTGGAGGCGAAAATGCCATATAATTTTTGAGCAATTAGAGGAAGAATCCTCCCTCCCTCCGCGTCCCCGACGGCCGAGGCCGACGTCGGGCACGGACTTCAGTTTGACCGGCGACCCTCGGATTCTCTATAATGGGCCCCGGCTTCGATAATACGCGCCGTACACCTTTTGACAGATGGTACTAGAGGATCCGGCAAATTGCCGCTTTAAGCGGCCGTTCTCTCTTCCTCCCCGAGTCCCGTCCGTCCGTTCGCTCGCCCGTTCGCTCGTCCATTCGCTCGTCCATCCGTCCGTCCGTCCGTCCGTCCGTTTATCCCTTCTCACGCTAATGCTGGAGAGCGCCGGACCGACAGCGTTGTTTTGATAATTTATTGAAATCGTCGAGGGTCTGAGCGCCGCGTCGCAGCTATAACCCCCGGTACGCGGAGGACCTCCGCGCGGCCGTGAAATATGGCGGTGCGAATTACACGAGACGTCGGACCCGCGTCAGCGGGCTCCCAGCGATGCGGAATTTCCCGGCGGAGAAACGACCGCGTTGCACGCGTTTTACACACCTTCCGTGAATAGTCGACCGCTCCCCGTGCACCTTGCCTGCCGGCAAGTAATGCCGTCTGACGTCACGGGCTCGGTGAGGCGAACCCGAAAGTATGACGTTCGCCCGGCCTGCTCTCGGCGCTAAGCGACGCTCTTATCGGAACTTCTTACGGGCTCGCCCTTTAACTCGTAGCCAAGAAGATGGCCGCTCTCGGCTTGACGCCTGAGCGATCGGTACGCTTTCTCTCGAACGATCGAGAGATAATGGCCGGGAGCGGTAATTGGCTCTCGCTGATAATGTGTCGGTACAGATGGAGATAGTTTGAAGCTGGAAGATTTAATAAAGGGGCCAGGCGTGTCTGCGCAATAGGCGGAAGTTATAATGGGGAAAATGGGGACGCGTAGCGGGCATATGACGTCGTTCGGAGTGTAGGAGTTACGTGTATCGGGCTGGGCGGGATTATATATGTTGCATTGTGCTGCGCGCTACGCGGCCAAATAGACCGGTGACGAGGGGTGACCGAAGGGTTCCGTGTGTCTACAAAGGGTTCCGAATAATATCATTTATGCCAAGGACCTATGGATTGCTCAATTTGACATGGGGTGCGGCGTCAAATCAGCAAAAAATCTCCCGCGTCGTCTCATATACCTACGTTGATTTATTTAGATTGAAATTGTATTCGTCTCTTTGGTAATTTTCGCGTTACGAGAGTGCGGCGTCTCTGCAAGTTTTACCTTGATTAAACTGGAGGTTCTACGTAGACTTAGCTCGATACAGCGTGAATGAATAAATAATAAGGACGTAAATTAGTTAAATGATATTACTCTAGCCCGGAGCCTGTGTAGCTTAAGATCATATATCCATTTACTTTTACAAAGGACACTCGCCGTGCACTCACCTCTTGCGTCGCCTCGAATGATTAAAGAGACGGATCAGAGGATTTTTAAAACGATCCCGCCGTCCGCTTTTGCCGCGACATGTGCAAAGTGCACGGCGCTAAGTACTGTCCCGATTCTATTCTAAGCGTCAAAAACCTTATCCCCTATCGCTTATGCTCAGACGAATAAATTATAGGTACTCGATGATACAACGATATCAATGCAACCTTAATCGAAGAGAAGCCCATCAAAGTATACGGAGGCAGGGCGCTTGAAAGGTGTATTAATGAAAAAAAATCGACCCCGGCAACGATCTTCAGACAACAGAATTTCCTCGCAGAGCATTAAAAGTAAATTACCGTAAGTTAGGCGAGGTAGGAGGAGGAAAAAAAATCGGCGGGGAGAATGAGATAGAAAAAGACGAATTAAATGTGCAGGGGTGACTGGATAAGGAGGTCACCGTAACCTGAAAACGAGGGAGGCGGGTAAAAAATCTACCTATCTATCTCTGTCACCTTAACTCCGTCTCATTCGAGGAAAGAAAATGCAATTAAAATAGCGATCCGCGCTATCGCGCCCGATCGATCGTTTAATGTAAACGTTCCGCTCGAGAGGAGACCAATCACCGAGCATTTCGGCCGGGCGTCACTTTACGTCCCATTTTCGATCTAATCACGCGGAAAATTCGTAGAAACGCGAAGAGTCTCGTCGCCGAAATGAATTTTGCTCTCTCTCTCTCTTTCTCCCCCCCCCCCCCTCTCCCTCTCCCTCTCTCTATCTCTCTCTTGCACGTTTTGCATCGTTACGGTCGCCAGAAACACAGAGGGGAACAGCAGCCGCAACAGCCGCCGTCAACGACCATAGACTTATCAGCCAGAACCGCATACCCCCCCCCCCCCCCCGCCCTCTCACCATACTCTCCCACACACGATACCTGCATCAACACAGGCGACATATCACGCGCACGTCATAAACGGGGAGAGCGCGATGTCTCTTTTTCAGGCCAGCGCCAATTATCAAAACGGCCGCATCGCGCCGCGCGCGTCCTCTATAATAACGGATAATTGGACGGAAAATGGTGACCGGGCCTGGGCGGGCAGCAACAGGCAAAACGCGCGTAGCCCGTTAGGTGCCTTTGACCGGTCCGTCACCGGATCGTCACGCTCCTGAAGCATCGCGGGCGCCTGTCCTAGTACCTGGACCGTGGGATAGTATTCACGGCGCCCAAACGAAGACAGTCATATGCACTTCCAGGACCGGCAATTGACACCCGAGCCTTAGTCCGAACCGATAGGTCTGTTTAGTCTCAGACACTCGTCACCTCGCTTTCTTCTAAGAAGGGACTTCCGATAACTCAGCTAGAAGGTTTAAGACAGTACTTTGAACTGCGTTGCGATCTCTGATTGGTGGAGCATGGAAGAAAAGCATTTCTCCATGGTCCGGAGTATGCACTCAAAAACAGAACACACAATGCGCCAGTGGTTCATTCGCTAGCTTCTTACATTTGACTCATTCTTTTGACACTACTTGTTAAGTCTTTTTGTTACGCCAGTATTCACTATTGTATTGACATTTTTAATAAACTTGTATTATATTATTTTGTGTCGTTATTGGGAACCGCGTATCGCGATATCACCCGCTCGCACGACATAAAATTGGTGGCAGCGGTGGGATTCTCCGTAAAGGAATTTACCAGTGAAGGTGAATTGTGCATCAAGAAAGAAGACTATTCTAGTTGTGCTAGATTCAACTCTCTTGAAAAAACAGTTTCGGCTCGTACGCAGTCTAAGACTGGCACAGGAAGAACCCACAAATCTACCATACTGGCAGAAGACGCAAGTAAGTGGACAACGTATCGCATTCCGAAGTCGACGATCTCCTCAACTAACTCGACGCGAACTTCTGAAGACGAAATCCCAATAGAAACAATGTCACGAGCAACGTCTCCTTCGCTGGGTGCGGGGAACGTTCTTTTTGACATAAGGGAACAATTCAACTGCATAATGGAACAATTGAATAAACACGATGAGTTATTAAAAGTGCTGCGATCAGAACCCACAAAAACTGAAGAGGAACCGGCCGAATATACTCGCGACGATATGGAATATAGCGATATTCGTGCAAAAGATTCAATTGGGATGATCGGAGAATTCTGTGGTGTCAATTGTGAAAACTTCATCGCACAAATAGAGGACGCTAGAAGACGAACACATCCGAGGGAGAGACAGATTCTTCTACGGTACATTCTGGCCCAAAAGCTTCGAGGAAGAGCCGATGGATCGATCAGGTCTGATATGGTAGGGGAATACCAGGACCTGTACGTTCGCCTACGGTTCCAATTTGGAGAACGACAGAGCCTGACCTCTTTGGAACAACAACGGGACATGTGCGTGATGAAACACAACGAATCAGTGGACGCTTATATCGGGAGATTCGTTAAAATCACCGACTCCATCCGTATCGCCATCGACAACCAGAAGGGATGGTCCATTGAGGAAGTTGGATACTACCAGCAATCAAACGCAAGAAATTCATTGAGGGTGTTCGTACGGAATCTGTCAGACGAACTCTATCATCACGTCAAGCCACTGAAATCCCAGAATCTCAACGAGGCGATCCAGGCAGCCATAGAAGCCGATACAGAGCTGAAAGAAAGACGAGGACGTGCAGGCAGATCACAGTTCTCTCAGGACAAGTCATCGTTTGGCCCACGACCTATACCAAGGCAGCCGGCAGCGAGACAGCAGGTACCACCAACGCAACGTACTATCCAGTGTACGTACTGCAAGAAGATGGGGCATGAGGAGCAGGAATGCAGAACGAAGAGGTACGACATGAACCGGGATTTTCCGCCACCAAGGCCTCAGATGAACCCACCAGGCCAAACGCACTATATGCGGGAATCCACCAATTACACACTAAGGGCGGAGTCTCCAGAGAAGAAAGACTGCGAGGAGGAAAACTATGTATGTTACGATTAAGCATGGCAGGTATCAAAGAAAGCAGTTGGTTAATAGATCCGGGTAGCACTATAACTATAATTAAAGAAAACCGTTTGACCGCTCCGCATAAGAAATGGGAACCCGCGACTGTAAAGGGAGTCGTAAACATAGGCGTGACCGCGAAATACTCCATAGATGTAGAACATTTTGGAAAAATCAATCCGATACATGTTTTTGATGACAACTTCTCTATCCCGTGCGACGGAGTAATAGGAATTGATTTTATGAACAGACATGGTTTCGAATGGAGTTCCAAAAAACAGACACTAACAATAGGTCCAAGAACTTTTAAAATCCGAACGCTTAAAGTTTCTAACAATGAAGTTATGATCATGTTTGAGAATAATTTGGCATGTGCGACTAGATTAGACCAGCAGGGAAATCCAATTCTACCACCTCAGCTTAAAGAATGGAAAAGTACAAGTATTAGACCATTTAATCGCTGTGATAAAGACTTTTTTGACAGACAAGTTACGCAAAAACGTACTCCACAATCGCTTACAGTAGACAGGGAAAATTTATTACAAGACAATACGAGACTTGACCACATAAAAGACTGTAAAAGTGAAATATGGGAAATAATTAAAGAATTCCATGACGTTTTTACTTTACCAGGGGACCCTTTACCACTAACCGATTTGACACAACATGTTATACATACGCTAGACAGTGTCCCCGTCAATACAAAGCAATACCGTTACCCGCCGTGCCATAAAGAGGAAATTCACCAACAGGTAAAAGAAATGCTCGAAAAGGGGATTATTCAGGAAAGTAATAGTCCATATAACAGCCCATTATGGGTAGTACCAAAGAAAAAAGACGCTTCGGGAAATGTAAAGTGGAGGATCGTGATAGATTTTCGGAAATTAAATGAAAAAACCGTCGCGGATGCTTACCCTTTACCAAATATAGATGAAATTATCGATCAGCTAGGTAACGCTCGATATTTCTCCGCATTTGATCTTGCAAGTGGGTTTCACCAAATAGGCATGAAACCAGAAGATCGATGCAAGACTGCATTTTCTACACCCGACGGACACTACGAGTATAATCGCATGCCGTTCGGATTGAAAAATGCCCCTCCGACTTTCCAACGTATGATCAATAATGGTTTAAAAGGTCTTACCGGAAAGATTTGTTTCGCGTACATAGATGATATAATTGTGTACGGAAGCACCTTAAAACAACATAATGAAAATTTAATAACGCTTTTAACTCGATTAAGAGAGGTTGGATTAAAATTACAACCGGACAAGTGTGAATTTCTACGACCAGAACTAGCATATTTAGGACACGTGATATCAAAGGACGGAATCGCGCCTAATCCCGATCGTATAGACAAAGTAAAAAATTATCCGGCACCTAAGAATCCGAAAGAGATTAAACAATTCCTAGGGCTTATAGGGTACTATAGAAAGTTTATTCAGAATTTCAGTAAAATCGCTAAACCCTTGACAGATTTACTGAAAAAGTCGGTAGAATTTAAATGGCAGGATCGTCAGGAAAAATCATTTTCCGAAATGAAAACATTACTAACGACAGCACCAATCGTTACGTATCCTGTCTGGACAAAAGACTTTGTACTGACGACTGACGCATCAAACTTTGCCGTGGGAGCTGTCCTTTCTCAAGGAGAACTCGGAAAGGATAAACCGATAGCTTTCGCTAGCCGCACTTTAAATAAAGCCGAACAAAACTACAGTACATCCGAAAAAGAGCTATTAGCCATCGTATGGGGAACCAAACACTTCCGACAATATCTTTTCGGGAGGAAATTCAAAATTGTAACCGACCATAAACCATTGATTCATTTAATGAATGTAAAGGATCCGAACAGTAGATTAATGAGATGGCGACTAAAATTGTTAGAGTTCGAGTACGAGATTATTTACAAAAAGGGAACGCAAAACAGCAATGCTGATGCGTTATCACGTATTTATATAACAGACTCGTCAGAGGTAAATGAACCCATAGCCGGTACATCGAACACGGAGCGATTGCACTTTGTGCTATCGAAAACTTTTAAAAAATCGGGATATACAAATTTAGATTCGAGACCAGGTAGGGAAGAGTGGGAACGCGCCCTTCAACCAATTAAAGATAAAACAAAAAAATGGATAATTCATATAGAGGGAAGCGAAAGTTTTGAGAAATCCGGTAGCTTCTATAATCTACGAAAGGTGGTCAAAAACTTTAATGACCAAGCAACTTATGATTTTAAAAAATTAAATGTGACCGCGACCCCTGGCACTTCACAAACACCTACGACAATTCGGGAGATAACATTCAAGCAAGGACTGGGTCCGAGTAACATACCCACGTATCAGCTGACCGATAAGCCGCCGACAGACGAAGAAACACATGTTACTTATATACCGCCTAACGACACTTTAGACGAACAGCTCAAATTATTTGAAGGTCTTACGCAAGACAAGATACAATTTATAGTAGACAAGGACCGAGATTTACAGATTAAAATATTAACAAATAGATTAAATAAAGACTTGACTGTTTTTACATTGAAACGACCCGATACCATAGACAAACAAGCCATTCTAGAGCAGGCTCATGGTAGTGAATTTGGAGGTCACTACGGAGTCGAGAAAACTTTGCAAAAAATAAGACGGTTCGCAAATTGGCCAAATATAACTAACGACGTAACTGAATTCGTAAGAAACTGCGAAATATGCCAACGAACCAAAAACACCCAAAGACAAACTTATTTCCCCCACTCGACTGACGTCCCTGACAAAATGGGAGATAAGATCTCTCTTGACATTATGGGACCGTTCGACGAGACGCTGAGCGGAAACAGATATATCCTTGTCATACAAGACTACCTCACTAGATACTTAATAGCTGAACCACTTATTGACAAATCCACAGCCGCAGTCATTGAAGCACTGTGGAAATATTATATTCGTTACTTCGGAAAGCCATTGACAATTCTTACTGACAATGGAGGGGAATTCGCATCTAATGAATTCAACGATTTTTGTGCACAATTACATGCAACTCATATAACGACGTCTTCTCATCACCCTCAGTCAAACGGAAAAAATGAGAGATCTCATTTAATTTTGAAAGAGTATCTACGTCAGTATTCCACCAATAACGACTGGGATATAAAACTGTCGCGTGCAATGCTCTCTTACAACACGACGATAAATAGACAGACGGGTTACTCCCCCTACGAATTACAATTAGCTAGGGTACCACCGACGATATTTAAAACCGACGAACTAACAGAGACTCTCGATGACAGACTGCAGGATAGAAAATTAAACTTAGAAAATCAGTTGCGGGAAGTAAAGTCTAAAGTACCGATACCGCCTGAGGAAAACGCATTATCACAATTGCAGCCCATCGAAGAAGGATCGTTAGTACTCGTTAGGAATTTTAACGCTGGTCCCCTCGAAGATAAATGGATAGGACCATATGAGGTGAAAGAAAAGATTGGCGACGTCTCGTACCGCATCAGTAGGGGTACACAAAAAATAACATATCACAGAAGTGACATAAAATTATTTTACAGCAACCATGATGCTGATAATCCTGCTCCTGTCGATGGTCCTCATGGGGAGCAGTAAAATGTATTCAATTTAACCGTAAATTAAAGATAAAATTATGTATTTACAGGTAACATCTTAAACCAAATCAATATTATAGTAAACGAAATAGCTTCTATGAAAACTCGCAATAACGTAATTCAGACTGAAGCAGAAAGCTTCAACGCACAATTTCTTGAAACCTTCAAAGCCGTAAAATCATACAAATTAGAAAATAAAATATCAGGATTATACTTAGATAACGAACAAATTAATCGATGTACTAAAAAACGATACACGGAAGTTGCAAGATTTATTAGTCGATGGTAGAAGAGGGATAATTCACCCTCATATATTGCCCCAAAAGATTTTTCGATGCCTAAAGAAAAAAAAATATATATATATATACGTATAAACAACTTCCCTGTACCATTAGAAGAGCGTTACTATGTACTCCGATATGTTAGATGTAAGCGAAATTATCATAGAAATGCGATCACTTGGCTTTGTATACTTGTGTAAAATAGTTTTTTCGAGCGATTGTAAGAACCAATATTGTTGTACCACTTGTACCCGCAATCGTTATATTTCACAGAGCTATACCAGGATTTTAGTTTAATTAATAACAAAAATCCTAAATGGCCGTGGGAGGTGTCCTAGTACCTGGACCGTGGGATAGTATTCACGGCGCCCAAACGAAGACAGTCATATGCACTTCCAGGACCGGCAATTGACACCCGAGCCTTAGTCCGAACCGATAGGTCTGTTTAGTCTCAGACACTCGTCACCTCGCTTTCTTCTAAGAAGGGACTTCCGATAACTCAGCTAGAAGGTTTAAGACAGTACTTTGAACTGCGTTGCGATCTCTGATTGGTGGAGCATGGAAGAAAAGCATTTCTCCATGGTCCGGAGTATGCACTCAAAAACAGAACACACAATGCGCCAGTGGTTCATTCGCTAGCTTCTTACATTTGACTCATTCTTTTGACACTACTTGTTAAGTCTTTTTGTTACGCCAGTATTCACTATTGTATTGACATTTTTAATAAACTTGTATTATATTATTTTGTGTCGTTATTGGGAACCGCGTATCGCGATATCACCCGCTCGCACGACACGCCCGTGCCTTTCCGCGCCGATGCCAGGTTTTTGTAAAGCGGGGTTTCCCGGGGCTGCGGTAGAAACAAAAACTCACGCGCGATAGCGCAAAATGTTACGCGGCAAAACTCGTCCCGCCGCTATAGCGCGATGTGTGCGCGCGCGCTAGGCAGGTAGGCGAACGAAGGGTAGGCAAGCAAGCAAGCAAGCAAGCGAACGAGCGAACGAACGAACCGACCGACGAACGGACGAACGAACCAAGCAACGAACGGACGAACGGTAGGGCGCGTGTCGGGAACGGAAAGTGCGCCAGGTACGGCCCCGGTTAAATGCATTGCGCTCGTCGAATTTGATACACGCCGACGAGATGTGTACACGTTAGTTCAGAATGCCCGCCGGGGCAGAAAAGAGCGCGCGATATGTCGGCGCGGTCTGACAAAAGAGCGTACTACAACGGGGACGAACGCGAAGTGACAAAATCGGAACTCGGCTCGAAGGGTTTTTCAGCAAAAAGCAAACAGCCACAGCCCCCTACCCACCCTTCGCGTACGGCCCATTCTGTCCGGACCGCTCCCCGCCGACGATCAACGGACTTTTGTTTCGGGGCGAAGCGCCGGTAACGTTCCTGTTTCGGTGACTCTACTTTTTGTTGCTTTCCACCCCTCCTCCCCCCCCCATCCCTTTTCCTCTCCGCGTCAGGCGGGTGGGACGTAAACGAGCGGCAGAATGAGTTTTTCAACGCTATTGGCGGTGTCGAATCGGGTCGGTGCCGAGGCAGCGAGCAATTTTTGACGGCGGCCCGTTTCTTAGAAAATTCGGCCACGCCGGCAACGTTTCGCTCTCGTTCGGGCGAGGACGATCGATCTCCGGCGGACGCGCTGTGATTTTCTCGATTGCTAATCCCGTCGCGAATGCGAGCGGCGCGCTAATTGGCGCATTCGTCGGGCCTGTCTCATCGATTCTCACCTTCGCAGGGCAGGGACGATAGAGAGAAGACGGCGAGAGGCGAGGTGAGAGGGCCTCTGCCTCGAAAGCGTGGACGCCAGCAGGCAAGTAGAATGATTTTAATTCGAGGCCGAAGGTTGTAATTAAGGACCCCCTAGAACAGCGCGCCGCTCGCAACAATTAAAATAATGACCGTGAGTCCGGTGACTCTGAAACATTTAGCCACGTGTAAATTACTAAGTGGTGATTTAGTTAAATCGATGCAGGGCAATAGTAAACGCCGGTAATCGCCCGCTGCCCCGTGAAACTTAATCGTTATTGATTGCGCCTAGGTACGGCACGCGGTGTATCAATAAATCGTTTTGCGCGTCACTTTTGTTTGAGAGCGAGCCAGTCGTAACGACGCGCTGAATCAAGAACTCTGCCGCTCTGATTGCGCCCATAAAACACTATCTTCCGAGGAGCGAATGTCGAGAGTGGGACGGAAAATACCTAGAATCGGGCAGGACGGCTGGTAGCTATGCGAGACAAAGGAACGGAATTTACTGAGGTTAAAAATTAAACTGCTCCCCTCGCTTGGCTCGAACATTTTTCGACGTACGTACTGCCAATTGCCGCACTACGTCTTTCGAGTCGCCGCGGCACAATGCGTATGACGTTAAGGTCCGCGGCCCCGGCGAGGCGAAGAATTTGAAAGGAAGAAGGCCGTAACGGCAGCGCGAACGGGCCTAACGCGTCGAAGGTAGGAAAACAATGAATAAAAGACGGCCCCCGCAACAGACGGCCGGGAACAAAATTACGAGCGAGACCTCGAAATTAGTTTAGCTTCTCAGAAGCAAAGAGCAACAGTTGTCTTTCACCTATTTCAATTCCCCGATACTATTAGACGGCGGAACGTGCTACTTCGTGGCGGCACAATTCACCATTGTGCTCTAAGCAGTGCAACCTAGTGCCGGTAAACGCCTTGAAAGGTCCTCGAGGCAAGAGAAGGCGTTCAAAAGGCCATTGTTCCTCACGTGAAACAGGCGTACGAGTCATTCTTTTAAATTTGATTTGGCCTCGCCGCGACGGCACCGTCGTCAGGAGGCCTTTCAGAAGGGCCTTGTGCGCCCGGCTTAGTTTGCGAAGAAATTGGAAGACGTTAGAGGCACCGTTAAGAAGGAGTTTATTGCCAGAACAAAGAGACGGATATCGGATGACAAGAACACGCGTATCAACCTCTGCTTTCGCCGACAACCGCGTTACTCTTCTTATTCCGCCATCCTTTGTCGTTCGCCATTCAATGCGAGCCGAACAACTGTACCTCTTCGCTACTTCTCTTTATGTACATTGAACATTGTACACCTCTGGCTGAGATTATTTCGTCCGGGAAATAGGACGACCTTCAATGTCGCGAACTTAACCTTCGTTCCGCGCTCTGTAAGAAGCATTCGGGGGGAAAGTGTTAAATTGTTTAGGACGACCCTAACGTAGACAGATTGTTCGTTGCCAAATTAACACCCACCAATTCTTTGAGGCATGTAGATTTTCGGTGATATGGCGCAATAAAAATGGAAATCGGCAGGGATATCCCACAGGATTTCCGGGAGAGCTTTGGGATTTTCACGTAGTTTCCGCCGATAAATCAAGGGTTTAACCCGGATGATCCCAACAGGGACTCCGCGAGCTTTTATTCTTACCCACATTGATTTGGTCCGCGACGGTAAAGTACTTAAAAACTATCGCCCGCCGCCGTGATGCAAGTCGTTGGTGCGTGCTAAATCTTTGAGGGACTTACGCTCAAATCGCATCGCGCCGAGTGTTTCTGCGCTGCTCACCTGGCTTATTCAAACTTTCCCGACGAATCGAACATTTCGCCATTACGACTAGGGAGGCTCGAACGTAAATTAATTACAATGCGCCGTTAAAATCGTCGATTCGCGCGCCGACAGTCGGATGTTTGCTTAATGCAATTGGTTAAATATCTCCGCCCACCCCTTCCCACCCCTACCCACGCACGGAGGGCGCATTCGTAATAACTTCCTCGACTGCGATAAACTCGGCGTATTTAGTAAGCATTTTATAAAGAAATATCGCCCGCTAAACTTTCCCTACGTGGGAAAAGAAAGTTTATTCACATCCGAAAGTTTCTCCGCCCCCTCCGCCGACTACCCCTTGAAGCTTGGTATTCACAGTCCTGCAGAGGGCACACGGGTAGGTACGTCTTATTTCTATAAGTTACGAGAGCAGAATTTCTGTTACGGGACAGACATACTTGTCATGTAGATACTTCTCCAAGTACTTTACCCATTCTTACACAAAGTACCTACGACGAGATGATTCAAAGACTAGAGGAAAGGAGCCTCACTTCTAGGGAGTATAAATGTTCGGCGACACGAAAGAATGCGAAAGTAGCCTGAATTTCCTTCGTTGCCTTACTCGCACGCTGTCCTAACATGACGTCGTGGCTCGTTAACGCCGAAGACTCATTCGCGCGGAATATCTCTGCATCGGATTGGCACGCGTTTTTCCGCTCAAATATAATTGATACAGGCCGTTTTAATAAACGGCGCTAGCGGTGTATATTTTGCCCCCCTCCGATATCGGCGCGCCGTATTGAGAAATAATTAAAATTCACAAGATATTGTATTGCGCCGAAACGGCACCGGCCAGTTTTACGCGCTATCTTGCACATTGATATTTATCGCGGCAATATTTGCGTTGACCCCCAGCGTTACGTACCGACAATTCGTTATTGACGCTAAAATTGGGAAATTTCGCGGTAGCGCGTGCGTTCGTGTAATAACTATAAAATGAAACATTGCTGCGTTCGCGCGAATTCTCCCTGGCCTTACATAAAGCCGTGCACATTCCTTCCGCCCTGACGTTCGGCAAGAGATTGCGTCGTTTCATCTGGCAATCCTCCCCCAAGGCCGATTGGCTCGAAATCATTCGCTGCAAATTATCGAATACCAAAATACCGGGAATCGATAAAGAAAATAAAGGAAAAACCTGGCCCTTCCGACAGAACGATCACGAGTGAAGACGACATCGTCCGTCTGTCATCTCTCTTCCCCCTCGCAACCCCTATCGAACCCTCCTCCCCACTGGAGACCGAGGGGTTAATCAGGCGTAGGAACGTGTCGATGACGATCACAGATGCGTAAACTTTCGTCTCGATAACGTTTCTCCATCTTTTTTCCTCCGACACTTAACCTTTTTTTTTTCTTTTTTTTTTGGCACTCACCAACGAACAGTCAACGTTCCGGAGCGTTAGCGGACAATGCGGACGCCGACGGCGCCTGGGACGGACGCCATGAACGGCGTGGAAAATGAATGCGCGGAAGGGGAATAGTTGATAAATCTCCGTCAGCTCGAGCGGGATAGTTGAGTCTGCGGCAATGTCAATTTTGCGCGAACATCGCCGGGTTCGGGGGGAGGGGGGGGGGGGGGGGCTTACGATGTCGGTAGCTCTAAAGATACGCTCGCGACATAACGTACGAGCTGCCGTGGGGCTTGGATCGGATAAATCATTACCCGTCGCCGAGGGTTGGAAGCCGGTGCCGTAAGTTCGCCGCGGCCGAGCTTCGATTTTAATGCCTCCGCGAGCCGTACAAAACGGCCCTAGCGCCGACGCGTAATTGCGAACCGGCTGACAAAGTGAAAAATAATTTTATCGAAGGATACGTCGCGACGACAGGGTCCAAGCTCGCGGGACAATATGTGTATCGTCGTCTCTGTCTGAGCGCGCTTCGTTCGTTGTCGGGCTCACGCCGCTGGCAACCCTACTGGAAAGCGACAAAAAGAGGACAGGAAATTGTATCAAATTGGAGAGTACCGGGATTAAGGATCCCTTCGGAACGAGAGCGTGGTACGCCGAAGCGGTGGGTTCGCACATGCTACGCTGAGCCGGCCATTGTTGTGCAAATCCAACAAAAACCGACCCTCTAATCTCGCGAGCCCACTTGAGATCGCAGCGTGCGCCCCTCCTGGCAGTACAATTAATTTATATAGGTATCTAAAGTACTTACGACGCCGCGTCGTCGCTTCCCTATTACAAAACTGTCCGACGACAGAAAGAGAGAGAGAGAGAGAGCACGTGCGCGCGCGCGAAATTTCGATCGGTTTTACTGTCTGCTAGGTCGTCGGCGATAATCTTAAATAATCTCCCCCTGTCCGAGTTCGAGCGTGCTCGTCCCCCTCGACGAGCTCACTCTTTTTTTTGCCGCGTTCGTTATTTCTCTCGCGTCGGTTTTCGTCGAACGAGCCTGCGTCCGTGTGGCCGCGTTTTGCCCATGTGCGTGTACGGACTGCGTTACGTTATTACGGGTTTGCGGTACGAAAGCGCCGGGCGTACGGTGACTTTAAAATGCAGCTGACAATTGTGCCCCGCTTAACAGCGTTTGCAGAATGCGACCTCGACGAACACATTGCGCGGCGGCAAATCAGATTTTTATTCGGTCGCGATATCCAGTTTTCGCCTGGCGCTGTGTTGTGCGCGCCTCAATATCTGCGAGCGGAAATCATGGACGTTCGCTCGTAACGCGGATTTAACACATTGACTGCCGTCCCGTATATTCCGCAACGCTTGATTTCGTCCGAGGCCGCCGTCGAATGTTGTATTTAGTGATTCTGATTTCCTGACTTCCGGTACGAATATAAGCGAGCGCCTCGGGTGCCACGGCTAGAACTGACTGAAAACTAGGGAGGCAAAATGATTTTTATCGCCGAAAAGTGAAAAGCTCTCAACTGATTTTCGGGCCGATGATTGGGAATGAAAGCGAGGTATCGCGATCAGATTATTTAACTTTGTTAGTTTCTTTTCGTCGACGACAAAATTGAAGCGAATTTGAACGGTGAAATGAAATTGTTCTGGTGTGCATATTCCATTGGCATGTCAGGCAGGGATTTGAATACGTTGTTAATCTACTGTACGCGATAAACGCATTGGTATTGAAAGTATTTACGAGCAAGAAGATAACTAAACTGCCATTTTTTCTCTTGTTTCAATATTAGGCTTACATATTGACACACGTTAATTTACAGCGACAGTTACTTTTTCAAACTTTATTATTTCTCAGCATATTTCTGTGATCCCAAAATGAATGACAGTAAAATAGATGGAAATATGTGAAAGATCGGAACTCGGAAAGGTTTATGTGTAAAGATTAAAATAATATTTCTGAAAGCATACGATGAATGGGTCTGTTTGTGATAAAAAATGGATGTCGTTCGATTGGATTATACTCTTCGAACATAAAGAGAGTGAAAAAGTAACAATCCTTATTTTAATCGGCTGACAGCAGAACCGTTCGTTACGAAAATGGGAAAATTTATTATTGATCTAATCCTTCACTGCCTTAATGGAAACGCAAAATACCGTATTCTATTGTAGGTGGCACTTAAAAAACACAATCAGATTAATGTTGCAGCTAAAACAGTACAAGAAATATTTATTTCATTTGAGAATCTTTACTTTCCTTAATCATCTTTGTCTTTATAATTATTTAAAATTTATCTTTGGGTTAACAAAAAATTAGTGAAGAGGTTTTCGTCCCCCAAAGTTTGCCATCTTTTTTTAAATATTACCAAAATATCGTAAAAAACTTCTGGTTCCAAAATAACATTAAAATTAAAAGGCTCCAGATCGAAATATCCTTTTTCACGTTGTTAGAGGAGCAATAGGGATTATAAAATTTATAACAATAGTCTTATCGTAGTACAGAACGAGCAGAATATTTTCGAAAATATGAGAAAGCAATATGTGAAAGAGTGGTGAAAAACTGAGGCCATGTCACCTGTAATGAAGGCGAACGTTCCAAATTGAATTATTCCTTTAAAAAATACAAGAGGGATAAAAAGAGCTAACAATAATCACAACCGGACTGTGTGGGCAGGGTAGTTTGACAGATACGTTCAAAAATATATGGAAAAAGAATGCAAAATGGGCCAAATTGGGATAAAAAAGTAAAAACCTTTCCGTCGACTCGTCTTTTTAGAAGGAAAAATGGTATATAAAGAGGTTAACAGCATCACGGTAGATTTAAAGCCAGATTTAAAAAATATCACGTTTTACCGTGCAATCCATTCCTGAAATACAATCTCCATTTGTTGTTAAGAGTTGTGGCCTCCTGAAACTAGTAGACGTCATTCGCCTGCGTGACGTGTCGATATGGCATTGTGTTGAATCGACAAGGACATAAGGCCATAAAAACACACGTAATTCAATTAGAAGCCTTATCGATCCGCCACGATGATACGTACCTTTCCCGACGTTATAAATTGTTTCATTAAATTATCCCGTTCTCATTAGCATCGCGTTAATTTAACAACATATTTAATTACGACGTGAAAAGTGGATAGCGCCAATTCATTGTTAACATATAAACAAGCGCATCCGTATGGCTTCGGCGAGTGTAAATTGTTTACGAAGAAAAACAAATTGAAACCAAATATGAGGGGGCGCCAGCAATGGCGGCCGAGTGAATTTCACGCGCAAACGGCTGCCATGTAAATTTTCTGCAAGACTTCTTTCTCATTGGCCGCCCCACCGCGCGACTGTTCGCGCGTTATGCACCCTCCTCATTTGCAACCGGATAACCGATAGAAACGTAACCGGCCTCGAGTTGCGCCACTTTTGTTTACGAGCCGCGTGAAAGGCGCTAGGCGTCGAACGAAACGAGCCCCGGGGAGAGAAAGAAAATTTGTTCGACGACGAAGCTCGAAAAGCAGGTCGCCGCGCCGACGGAAGTGCGCACGGACCGAAAGCGAGACAAGACAATGCGCCCGCGAATTCATCAGCGGCCGATTCGAACGTTTCGAGGATACTCGAAACATTCTCCTGCGGCATTTCGAAGGAAGTTAATTGCGAACCGTTGAGCAAACGGGGGCCAGTCGCGGGTACATTCCCACCCACATCCTCGTTTCTCTCGTCCTCTCGAATCGCTCTCGCACGCACAGAATCTCTCTCTCTCTCTCACACACACACGCACACATACATATTCACACCCACACTCTCTCTCTCTCTCTCTCTCTCTCTCTCTCTCTCTCTCTCTCTCTCTCTCTCTCTTCCGTCCTTCCGTACGGAGCGCGATACAGCAGTGGCCGGTATTCAGGCGAATGCCGGACGCCTGAATACCGGTACCTGGTCCACTCTCTCTCCCTCTCTCTCCCTCTATCTACCTCAACCTCTACGTACAACAGATGCGGTCCACCCGAATTACATACGGTCGATAACACGCGTGTACCCGCCAGTTTGCAGTGCCGTTGACTTTAAACCGTGACCCCGGGCTCGTCGACGTAAGCGACACAGATTCATTTCCGAATGGCACACTGCCATTCGACGTCCCAGCGCAAACGCTCCGCGTACTCCTGAACTTACCGTTGGCTAGCAGGGGCAGGTGGCCGGTGGATGCCTGCAGGTTACCCTCGCGTGTACGCGCGCGCGCGCGCGTGCGCGATCGCGCCCCCGGCCGCACGATCGTGCGAGAGCGTGTTTATCGAACGACGACGGGCGCGTATCGCCGGCACGGAGGCGACACGGCGCGCTATCTTCCTGACGCTGGAATTACGCCATTATTGTGCAAATTAGTGAGGACCCGTGCGTGATAGGCCGCCGGGACGTCGAGCGGGATTAGAATTAACGCGCTCCCCGCCCGGGCCTACTTGCGCGCCAACGGATGACCCGCAGTAGGCCTCCGACGCTCAAACTTTCTTTACCCCCTTTTTTTTCTTTTTTACTACCGCTGAGGGACGGAGGGCGGCGAAGGGGAGCAATCTACGCTATTAAAACGCCCACAACGCCGCTGCGCGACTTGGCTTATTGCGCGCGGAGGGATTTTGCGTGGGTACGCGGGAACAGTGCCGATGAGGAGTGTACGTATCGATTTTGTTCCATATGAACGCAGACCATCACCAACCCGCCTACCCATCCGGCCTACCCAACGCGTACGCGGTAATACTTTTCGACGGGTTTTCAATCCTGCCAAACGATCGACGGACGCGGCGCCGAATGAATTGCCGGGGTCTCATTACGAGCGAAATGCTCTGAAAATTACAGATCCAAGTGCCGGTTGAATTCAGCGATCCGTTTATCCATTGATACGTAATAATGCGAAACGCGATGGGCGCCCGTTATTATGGCCGTGTATTAACGTCCGCGGATTAATGCTGTATCCGTTATATTGGATAAGAACGGTTCAATTAGTTGTACGCGATCGGCATTGGTTTCGAACTCTTGCGCCGAACTTCCTCGCCAGTTTCCGAGGCATCGTCGAGCATCGCCACCGCGGATCGTTAATACTGCTGGCGCATCGAGATCGAAGAGGGGAGAGGGAGGGGTGCCAGGCGCTTGTTGAATCATTGACACTGAAACGCGCCACTTTTTGTCCGTACGGCCGCAATCGGCCGACTCACCCCTACGGCCGGCACAAAAGTGCATTGTGTCCATTGTAAATATAAACTGTATATTCCGCAAGGCCGTTTTCCTAACTATTTGTCGTATTTCGGAACATATTGTGCCCGGCGACCATTTAACTGGGTGCGCATGCTCATTGTGTACAGACAGCATATGGCGCGAAAGTAACGTCTCTATTATGCCCTCTGATAAATGGTCGGTCGTATTTAACGCGGCTAATCGAGCCCCGGCACCGCGTAAGGAAGAATATATAAAGTAAACCGCGCGACGGAGGGCATTTTAAGTACGCGGAGCGCATTCAAACGTATCGTCCGGCCCTTCATCATTTCCCCCGGACAAATGCACACACGTACATGAGCTTGGCCATTTGCATGACAAATAGAAGCGCAGGTTGTCACGTATGAAGATACTCAAACTCCGCTGTCCGAGCAGCGAGGGCACCGATCGCTTTTGAGATCTGTTTCCCGTTACACCACACGAGGTGGTGTGTAACTAAAATGGCATAGTCGAATAAGATGGTCAAAAGTACTACTAAATCGATTAAAATTCTGAATGTGCCATTTAATAACCTGAAAAAATAGAAACATTTGTGTAAATTTTCAACGTTGTCTCTCGACCGCAGAGACTGAAAATTCAGAGATACAGTCATGAAAGGTTAAGAAAATAGTGCAAAAATCGTGAAAAATTGATATTTTTCCAATCCCGTGACGTATGATGCCTGTTATCTTTTCGGTACTTACGATAGATCTTCAGAAACGCTACTTCGTTAAATATTGCTTAAAGTCACACTCCATTCGCAGAACGGTGGAGTGACTCAAGAAACGTGTTTACAATGAATTCTGAGCGAAGGCCACTTGACCGCGCTTACATCAGCGATGAAACGTACAACCGCTTGCGGAAGAGCGGATGCGAACGAAATACGCTCATTCGTTTAATACCCCGAGCCGATCCACCGACATAGGCTCTGTCGGCACATTCGGCGGCCCCCTCGCAAAGATTAATACCGTAGGTATACCGGTCACTAATTGAAAGGGGAGAGGCGCGCATGTACGGGTAGGTGGTGCTCGCCGTACGTACGTTCGTACGTACGTACGTATGAATATTGTCGGCGCAATCTAATAACATCGGGGCAGAGATACGCGCGGCTTTCTTTCGTTTCGCAAAATCGAATTGATATCCCTGGTGTATACACCCGCGGTGTATGGAATCAGCACGGACACAGAACTGGCCTCTCCCGCAACAAGATTATGGTAATTGACTATCCGACTTGGAAACCCCCATCAGGCATATCAATTACGTACGTATGCATCCCAACCGGGAATTTGCCTTTGATCCGCTCAAACTCCGTGGTAACACAATTCACGCCTGCGTCTAATCTCAAATGGGATTGCCTGATGGCACAAGGGACATCGAAATGGGCTTTTCCGACTTCACAAGAACGTCTCGCGCGGGTCGTGAGCCCCGCCGAGGTAGTCGGCCGTAGGCGACGGTGGTAGTCGACGATAGTCGTCGGTGGTAGTCGGCCGATACGCCGACCGCGCGGCACTCTTATGCCGACGATAATCCGGTTACTTCTTTCCCCGTCTACGTGTACGTGCACGAACGAGGAAAGTGATTTCGAGGATTTCCTCCCTCGGCCCCTGCCAAGGCGAATGGCTGCCACTGGATGTCCCTCCCCCCTCCCTGGCCCTCCAACCTTCCAATCCGTGGACCCACCGGCACACGCGGTTACACTCTCCATCCACGTGACGCTTCGAGATTTTCACTCCCACAGGGGCCCCTCCGAAATCCATGATTCACGCCTGCCAATGGCCGCGCCGATGCATTTCCAGCTTATTTTTCTAAGTTCGCGCGCCGACCGTCGTCTGTCAACGTTTATCCCCCTTTATGTAACGGGCGCGACGATATACGCCGGCGTACATCCCTCATTTTTATGTCTGCATAAATACGTGCCCGTTGGGGGACGAATGGGAAAGTAAAGGCGAGGCGAGGGAAATGTGCTCGTTCGAGAAACGTCGACCGTTTGCTCCGGAGTATCGTAGCTGGGGATGGCCCTGTGGAATGATTATGAAAGCCATCGCTGCGACCGATTGTCCTTGAACCCTCTCCGAACGCCATGTACGTTTCCAGCGGCGCGATAAAGGCAATGGACTTAAAAGTAAAAGCTTAGACGCGGTATTCAATATCTGATACGAACACTATAAGTTGGAGCATATTGGCTTCTAATCTGAGCATACCTAAGTGGCGACTTATCGCGCTTTCCCACTCGATGTGCGGCGTAGGCGCTCAAAATCTATACGGTGTAGCGTGTTTGATTAATTGATACCGAATTCGGCGATAACATCTGCGGGATTCTCGGTACATATCGAGTTCTTGAGCAACATCGACCAGCGTGGATGGATCAGTGCCGAAAATTAATCGCTCTGCAACGTTCGCATGCAAGGGTCAGTGCAAGTTCGAGTCGTTCTCGAAATCGGGCAACGTCAATAGTCGAGGATCCCTGTAAAGCGTTTAGATCTCGCGGAATTGAACACAGCTGACTTACAACTTTGTCGCGACTGGCCGAACGGCGTAATGTTGACGGAACGATTGAGATATCGAGCGTAGTCCGAGGTATCCACGCGCGCGCACTCTAATTAGCTCAAATCACAATCTCGACTGGACCCGACAGATAGCACGTACGAGATAAGGGGGAAAAATGAAACGACAATAATTACTAATCGTACCGCATGTCGTACCTCTATCTATCTGCGACGTGACGTCTAACAAAGAGTGTTTTTTACTGACGTACATAGTAATCGAACTGGCCCGATAACGCTGACAAATAAGAACGAAAAGTCGAAATCCCAGCAGCGTATCGCATCTGATCGAGCCCGCTCATCAGCCGCAATATATAAAACATCGCCGAGGCCGCCTTTGCATTAAAGCCATTATGCCTTGCGCGCCACTCGTCTGCGACGTGCACTTCTTTTACCTTTTTGGCTGCGCTCTGCCAATGTCGCGCACGTCTAGTCGAGACAAAGAGTCTCGAGATAATCGAGGTGCAGCGCTGTAATAGCAGCGAGTCGATGAATTACAGAAAGACGTCCGGAATGCCCGATCGACTGCGGATCCGATCGATAACTTTGTCGACGTTCGTTGCGAGGTCACTGCGTCCCGCGAAACACATGCGAGATCGTGCATTGACCGGTTCGGGTGTCATTCGCGCTTTTAAAAGCGTTTATTTATTGGGTCGCAGTTTATCCGACGTCGGCGCAAACTGGCCGCCGAAATGGGCGTGGAAAAAACATTGGGTCGCGCTGCTGGGAAACAGCCTCTAATGGAGCATTCTTTAAGAGCGACTGATAAAAGCGCGAAGCCGATTGATCGGCTCCAGGTGGGCGATAATAGTAAAATCCGTAACCGGTCGGCCGTCATTGGTGGATCGGCGCGATATAAAAGAAGTCATGCACACGGTCAAACTCCCAAAGTCCGCGCGGATACTGGCAGCATGACACGGTTCATTATTTTAGTGACTCTTTTGGCCGTGCAGTTCGGCCCCGGCCTCTCGGGTAAATCAGCAGATTTATGGTTCTTCCCCGGGTTCCACCCTTTCCCTGTAGGGATGTAACCTGCCCTACAGCCGAGCCCTCTTCACTTTCAGTTTTCCTTGCCCCGCAAAATTTATCGCGCATTATTCCCCTTTCAATGTCCGACGATCCGAGTGGTTCGGGTGCGAATCGTTCGCGAACGTAGACGGGACCGAAGTTCAGCGTTTCGCACGCGAAAATCCGTGACACGCTTTACCGCGGCGGAACGAGATGTCGACCGATTCGGAGTGTGTCGTGAATACCGATTCCACGGAGTGCACCGAACGGAGGATGACCATGCGCTAGTGAAGTTTTGTTCTGCGTGTGTTTCAGAGGATGTGGTGTTTTCATTCAATATCCACGATCGCGCCCAATTTATTTTCACGCCGCCGGACAATGCGGCATACTGCAAGGTGCAAACGAACAAAAATGATGTGTACGAGTATGAACCCAGGAAGAAGATCCCTGGTAGTGAGAGGCTCACCTCTACGGAATCTTATATGGGCCCCAGCACTTGCTCCTTCAATCTGGAGAATTTTGACTACGACGACACGGGAGAATGGATGCTTTCAATATATAAAGACAAGGATAATTCTGTATTGTCCACGGTTTACAGAATAAAAGCGTACATTCGAGAGGTAAGACTGAGAAATTGTGAAACTGTAGAGTATGTAACGAGTACTGGGTAGTAATTTGAGATCGTTTGCTGCAAAATTTCAATAATAATGATATTCGACTAAGATTGTATTTCCTCTGTAATTACAAAGGCACCAATGTCACTTTTTAATGCGGGCACGCTGCTACAAACAGATACTTTTTTCCTTGCCATTGATTCAGATATGTTTTTAGTAAATCAAAAGAAACATGCATTCAACATGCTGCATTTCAATGTGTTCGTTTAAAGAGAAATCATGTTTCCGCTAGAAAGCCACTGTTGAACCAGACACGGCCATAAAAGTATACGGCGGAGAATATGCAAATCTGCAGCTCTCCAAAATACCCGACGACCTGGATGAATGTAACGTAACGAATCCACAGGTACGTAATTATAGAAACCAGTCGTATCTTGAAACACTCATTCACCCAATCGCAACGCCCAATACCGTAGCATAATAAACTGCTTATAACCAATAATACGGCTATAAACAGAAGCAATTAGCCCGAGTCAGCGCGAAAGGTTCATTGTCGAACGAGCGCGTATACGGATGTACTTCAATAGCTCATCAATATCCGTAACTAGCCCTTAGATTACGATCCGGTCGGAATACGTTGGAAGCTGCAATGAACGGGTCAAAGTTACAGGCATACAGAACCGTATACGAGCCGTGTAACTAGTTAGCCAGTGCGAGCGCAGCGGCGCGAGCGGCGCGAGCGGGGAAATTATGATCGTACTGTGAACAACATTTTTAGGGGGAGACGGCGAACGTTCTCTACGACAGATTGGACGGCGTCGAGCGTTTGGGCAAGTGTGGCGTTCGAATTCTGGTGAACGCGACCGGCCACGAAGGCAAATGGCTACTGAACGCCCTGGCCAACCAGACACTCTATCGGAGCGAATTCGAGCTCGATACAGCCGAAGAGAAGAGCAAGGACGCCGAGACGAAGGTGAGTTTCAGTTTCGCCGAGCCCGAAGTGGGCTCCGAATGAAATCACTTAATCCACTACAGTTGCCAGCTCACGTCGCTACGGATACGGGGGCTAACGACTAAACTTTGACGTCGCGTCCGCGGTCAGACGTTTTCAGCCGACCGCGAAGGGGTGAGTTCGGTGAAAAAGAAAGTCGATCGAGGGGGGTGGGAGGGGGGGGGGGCGAGGGGCTGCAAGGAGAGGATGCGAGCGAGGGCGAACGGAAGCCACGGGGGATGGTTCCGCAGGTGGCGAGCTCGCGTTTTTTGACCAGAATCCGAAAAACGCACGTAACTCTGATTGATCCGTGCCGATAGCGAAATAAGCTCCGATAAAAATGTCACGTCTCGATATTGCGTCGGGGACCGAATCCGCGACGTTTCTCGTATGCAACGATTTTTCCGAATCAGTTTCGATTTATTAATTGCGCGCGCCGCGCCCGCGCCGCTCGATGGCGCGTATGCGTCTACCTAAATGGATATTTTCCAATCCGCGACACCATTACTCATCGGAATACATTTGCCGGCCGATGTACCTGACGCCTCTGTAATTGGCGAAACGATAAGATTGCGCGGCCGCGATAAACGCAACCCGCTGGTATTGACGTAATTAACATCCGCGCTGAGCGACTGTGACTGGCCGCGGGGCAGTAGTCTGATCAATAATTTTACAGTCGCTCGCCGCTGACGCCGTGTCCCACTGGCCGTACTCACTTTTTTGCGAGGATAAAAGCGCAAGAACGAGGCCGACCTTCGCGGCCGCTACATCGAACTCTAATTCGGCGCCATTGCTCTCTAAGCCTCTCACATTAAACACGCGATCGGTTTAACGACCTACGCTAGCGGCCGCAGCCAAATCGCAAGCTCCGAAATAATGACTACAAACAGCGTCGGCGAACGTTAATTTCGGTTTCGATAAATACAGAACTCCGCCCGGGCAACTGCAAACTTTGACATCGGCATACAGTGAACTCTACCTGCGCTTCCGCAAGGCTCGCCCTCGGTTAATTGAAGATTACAGGTGCCGCGGAATAATTAATTGTCAATATCCAGAGATCCGCGGGGCCACTTAATCCGCGCCAAACTTCCGGCAGTTCGGCGCGCCTCCCTTCCCGCCAAAATTTCCCCTATCACCGTGCCTCGCAATTAACCCTCGCAGATTTTTCTTCTTGTCCTCCGCGGCCGGCACGTTCTCCCAGCCCTCGGCTACTCGAGTATCAAGTGCCCTTTGACTTTCCCAACTCCTTCCATCCAATTAAGCGGACCCGACTTAAAAAGAATCGAGCCCTTCATAATGGCGCCTAGCGCGATGTCTTTTTCTGCAGACGCATTAATCGCCTTTTTCTCACTGCCCAATACAGACCCTCTATCTTGCTCGGGGCAGCAAAGGGAGAATAGGCATTAGCGTTGAAGCCAGCTTCTGTCAGCTGGTACAGCCGAATGGAGTCGCGCTGCCGATGATACCGGGCGACTGCACCGAGGATCTGGAGATGGTCACGGCCCAGCACGAGGGAACGTGGACGGCTCGTTACGGCCAGCCCGGAAAAGTGACCACTGACGAAGCCCTCTTCAACGTCGTGACTTACGGTGAGCCTTTTGTACTGCCGTACGTCGGCACGTCGGCGCGTCGAGACGTCTGCGGAGGACGTGAAAACAACGATCCCGCTAAGGGAAAATCCATTGTCGGCCCTCGATAACCGGGCCAATTGTCTCCATTCTCACTCGACGTCAACGTCGATGACGCGATGAACGACGACGGAAATTGCGAGGGACGGGACGAACCTTCGTTTAATTTCGATACGTCCGCTTTGCCCCGTCGCGTGACTTCAACGTTTTTCCCCGCAGCCGATTTCGGTTTATTTTTTACGCTGTAAACCGAAGCATAGGAGGGTTCTTTCTGCCGATGTTCACTTGACGTTTATGATTGAGCCGATCGAATGAGAATGTGTTCGCGACTTTGACAGTTTATCGTTACGGAGAAATTGATGGAGGGGATGCATTGCATTGAGATGCCTTGTTGATTAACGTTTCAGACGTGCAAAAGTTGAACGCCACCGTGAACGTAACCGAAGATGACAAGACGGTGCTGACCTGCAAGCATTCAAAAGTAGAGCGGAAGACTTTCCAGTACTGCCATTTTGTCAGACCTGACGGTCTCATGATTAATGTTTCTCCCGGTGTCAGCAACAGCAGGTACGCAGCATCTTATATGCAGCCGCGAATCATGCACTTGAGTGTAAACACTTTTCGTCACTGCTGCTCAACTTGCAGGTATTCGACCGGCAAACTTCGTCGGCCAAATTCAATCTTGTCGGATACACCAATGGAATGTGAGCTAGTAATTGAGAGTCTGGAGCCGGTAGATTACGGCACCTGGAGATGCGTAATAGGATTTCACGCCGAAAAAAAAGTAATCGGTGCCCTTCTTCAAGTGACAAGATCTGACGAGAATTCTATTAAAACTCACGGGGAAGACGTCTACGTTAAAAAGGGCGACCCATTCACTGTAAGTTAACTGATTAAACAAACCCCGTTGAATCGCAACAAACTTTTTACGACAAACCAAGGTCTACAGAAACTACGAAATGATCGACCCCAATTTTATCGATTCAAGTCCCTGACGTATCACACTACTCGACAGACGCAATTAATCGACTCGGAAATGACGCGGCTCTCCTGACAGACAGAAATTCAATCCAGCGCGGACGGAAAATGTTAAGCGCGACCCGATAGTGGCGAAGCGGGATGAAATAATCGTTGAAAGAAGGGTTCCGCGGTAAAAGCTAACGATCGTCATTCTCCCGCCACAAAAGGGACGCCCGACATGGATCCCGCCGAAATGAATGAGGAGGACGTTAAGTCGAGCTTCGCAATGGCTTTCAGATAAAATGCAACGCGTCCGCAATCCTGAACTACTGCTGGCTACGAAGTCCGAACGGCACGATGTTCTCCGTGGTCCAGGGAAAGAAAGGTGGGTCGAAGTTGGCCCTACCCTATGCAGGCAACTCTCTGTCGCTTGGCGAGTGCGCGGCCGAAATTGAAGCTGCTGACGTCACGGACGACGGTAAATGGAGCTGCTTCATGGGCGTCTTCAACGACACGGAAGTCGAGGCGACCGTCTCAGTCACCGTGACAGGTCAGTGCCAACTCTTTCCGATCGGCGCTTAACCAGCCGTGGGGTAATTCGCGAAACGCCTGCCTGCGATCGTGACAGGAATTGACTTTGACGCGAGTCTCTCGCCCGGAAAGACCTTCGCAAAAAGTCCGTTTCGCGCACTCTGGCTGAGGTCATTAAATTCCTTCCCCCCGATGAATATTCGCTCCGCGCGATTGTCGCGATCTAATTAAGGACATGGCCGGCGTCAGCGAAATTTCATTTGTGTAATACATCCATAAATATTTATCGGGTTAATAGAGTCGTTAAAACATATTACGCTTTCATTATGTCCGACTTAAGGACGGTTCTTCTGCGACCGGTCCCATAGTCGCGAAGCTAATTAACTAAGTAAGTTTGAGATGGAGTGATAACTAAGCCAAGTTATTTGCATAGGCGCACCGTGAGCGTTGTAACGCGAAGACAACGCCTATACATATGCGCAGAGCGCGACGGGAGTGAAGTTATTTATCGTCGCCAGACAAAATTAGTATAGCAATTTCGGGCGAGGGGAAAAGGTAGTCCATGAAAGGCTTATGAAACGTGATCTGATCGTATTAACGAAAATTGTCGTCGGAATTTATCTTGCAGACTCTTATCTCATCACAACCCCGAAGAGCATGATGGTGAGCAAAGGGGTCAAACCAGTTCTGTCTTGCCACCTCCTTCCGCAGTTAATGAACAAGGCAGTCAGTTATTGCCGCTGGATTCGCCCGGACGGACAGGGAATTTACAACAGCAGGAGCGATCGATACATTACCGAAAGCAGCACTTCTGACTGTAAATTGACCATTACAGGTGAGTAGAATCGATCCTCGCCCAGCGCGCACACCCCACCGTCAGCGGGGTCAGTTCTACACCTTAGCCGACACCGTGGAACGTTGCAAATCTTTCAAAGTATCGCTTCCGTCCGAGCAGTCCGACTCTACCGAGATTTCATTAGCCGACTCCCTCGAATTAACGTCGGTCTCCCGATATTACCGTATGAAATCATCTTTACAACCCTCATCGTTTCCCCTGAACTAGCATCCAGCCCCACGTTCTACCGGCCCTCAATACATTCCCGACGAAAAGCTTTGTTCCCCAACGTGCGCCCCGTAAAGCGTCGATTCCCTCGGCGGCGGGAAGCTGCAAAGTACGCGGTTACTTTCCCGTCCGTGACTGCCGGCGCGTCGTTCTGCCCGAGAATTTCTGCGAAGGAAGTTCTCATTGTCCGTGTCACGCGGCGCTTCCACGAAATCAGGGAGTTACTCATGCGTTTGATACCCGTTCCAGGCAACAATTTCCAAGAAGATATCGGCCGTTGGACCTGCGTCGCCGGCCTCGCCGGATCCGACGTCGAGGAGGCGTGGGCACACGTCGACCTACGCTACGAGTCCATGGAGCTGGGCACGTTAATCGCGATCATAATAGGTGCCTGTGTCCTTCTCACGATAACCGCCTGCGCCTTTATCCTGATTAACATACGCAACAGACGACGCTCCTTGCCCAAGGACCCGCCCGCTTACACTCCGGAGGCTTATCTGCCACCAAAGTCGCTCAATCCGAAGCTCGCCCTGCCGCTCGACTATAAATACTGAGGCTACCTACCACTCTCTCTCTCTCTCTTTCTCTCTCCCTCTCTTTTCCCCCCATTTCTCACCACTTCTCTGTCTTCGTCTCCCTTCCTCCTACGTCCTTCTCCCCTTCATCTCTCACCTTAGCTATCGGTAGCTCGAGTGCGTGCATGCTAATCGTGATTGCGAGTGGAGCGCTTCCAATCTGGAAGATCCGCACGCGACTTCAACCTGGACGAGTAATTGCGACGGCGAGAGACATCAGGAGAGCTTCGGACCGATTGAGATTTGTTGCCGAAGTTTCGAACTCGGCGTCGAGCGACGCAATGCACGAAAACCGTCGAAGCATCGATCATATCATTTCAAGCATCTACGCCCGGGTACCTCGCGCTAGTACGCGTAAAGTTTGCTTTGGTACTCCTGTTAAGCTATTGCGCTACGTCGTTGAACCATTGTTACGCGACTCCTTCAACGCTTCATTCCACGTCGCATTCTTTACACGTATTACCCGATGCCCAGTCAGAAATCGAATGTTGTAACAAAAGGTCGCGCAGCGCCTGCGATAGCGGCAGCTAACCTTCATCTCGATCAACATGCGCGGTAGACGACAATCGTTGTCTGAAGCGTTGGGGTGTACCTACCACCGACGTGGCTCCATTTGGATTACAACCCGAAGGAACTTCAATATTGGTCTTACCTCGGTTATCTCGGTTTCGCGTTCGCGTCATTGAGCACGTTGATCGCATTCACGGCAGGAATGTGGATTCCTGACTGCGCGGACTTTCGTTCGGCTTATCACTCATCACGGCTGGCAATCACGGCGGCTGGAGTGGATCGCTTACGGTGACACGACGATTCGCGGAATCAGATTACTCCGAACAAAGTACAGGGACTATGTCAGCTGGGAAGGTACATAAGTCTAATCGCGAGCCGATCCTGTAGAGAATACGCCGACTCGTCGAAATTTATCGGACACGTGTAAGGGAACGTGAACGACGCGTTCGTCGTTGGTCGTTGTCGTTGTCGTTGTCGTTGTCGTTGTCGTCGTCGACCGGTCGCAGGCCCGAGCAAAATGCCTCTGTACACGTTCGCGCGCCGTACCCCGTGGGCGAAACAATTGTTGGAAATAGTGTGCGCGTCAGCTCAATATATACGGATCAATGTGCGTCCTCTCCCTCTCTCCGCCCTCTCGGCCCTCTTCGCCCTTCTCGGCGCGGATCAAATTCGCGAACGTCGAACGATTATCATGGGCAGGAATAATGGGCAGGGCGGCCGAAAAGTACACAGAACCCTCGCTAATAACGTCGGCGGAACTGTCATTCAAAAGAATTTCAATATTGATTCCGCTCAACCCCGGCGATGTCCCCGCGTGTCTTTCCTGCCCGTCTCAACGAATCAAAGTCCAACCCCGTAATTGGAAACGGCAGCGGGTCGTTCGGCTGGAAGATTCACGACTGAATTACCGTAGGAACACAATTTACGGCGGGCTATCGCCCCGCGCCAGTAAACCCTCAATATTCCGTCCTCCAACTAAGAAAATATGCTAACGCCGGGGCAAAGGGAGGACATCAATATCGTTGAAAATTTTCCCTGACAGTGTTTTGCGACCGGGCGACGCTAGGGTGGGGGAGAGGGGCTGCGGGCGAGAGGGGAGGGGGCGTCGCTTGCCTCGGTGCACGTAAATAAAATTAAATGGGAGCGAACCGAATCGGCGACCCGGTGTCTTTCGCTGCCGTCGTCTCGGTCGATTAATTAAGAGACGACAATGAACGCCTTCCGCGACGGAGTTGCGGCTAAATTAAATGCAGTGTGGATTTTACATTAGAGAATTGCGCCCGAACGGCATTGTGCGTCGGCAAACGTGATTGCGACGACTGCATCGAGCAACCTTCGAATTGACGAACTCAATCACGGGCGAGCAACAGAAAACAAATAGAAAGGAAGAAAGTAATATTCGCGACGAACTGTCGTCGACGGTTTTCATTCGTTAACGGCGCCCAGACGCGTGGGCAGATGTTTTGACAGAGGACCATTTTTCATCGCGCATTTATTGAAATGGACTAAAATTATTTCGCCGCGCGCCCCGACCGTGCGCCGTATTTCGAAAAATGAAGCTTTTTAAAGTCCTAATCCGACGTTTTATGCAGCGGATTGACAGATGCCGAAATGAATAGCAAATTGAAATTGACGAGACGTGTTATTCCTGCGACGGATCAACCGGAATAAAATCAACGGTTGCCCTTTCCAATACATGGGGGAGATATTGGCAAATTGTTCTATTCACAGGCTCTAACACCCCTTTGTGTACCCTCCGTGCATAGTTCGCACGTAGAAGGGCTTAAATCTTGCCCAATCGTGATCCGGGATTCACGTGCACAAATATACACGGTGCGCAGATAACGCCAGCACCTTTGATGCCAGTAAAATCTCACGGACGTTGCCGTAAGCTCAATGTAAATTTGATGCCACCCGATCATTTCTGCGCCCGCCTAACAGGATGTCTCCCCAAAAATAACAACCTGCCAAGTAGACAATTGCACCATTTCCCAGACAAGAACTACCCCCAGTCGATCAACTTTCATCTCCCTGCGAACGATCACTATCGTCTCCATTCAACATTCACCGGCCCAAAAGAAATAAAGCACTCCGAGAAAATCTGCCTCAGTAGCGTTCTCCATTCCACCCCATCCCCTCTCCATTTCCCCATCCTCCCAGCGAGCGGAAAATCTCGTTCAAACTCCGCCACTCGATTCCGGCCACAATGCGGACATTAGGAGTGGGTCATCAGGACGTCCGACGCTGGCGCACGACTGTGCGTAACAAAATCCCGCCCGAAAGGACAATGGGGCGACCGCGATTGCAGCGGGCGTGCATGCGGAGAGCTGGAAAGTTGGCGCAGTGGAAGCGCGGAACGTCGTCGTCGTTATGCGTGCCGCCGAACGCGGCGAGTCTCCCTCGCTCGTTCCGCATTTACGCGCCACACGCTTCGTCCCGAGGACGCGCATGCGCTCGCAGGATAGAAGCGGTAGGTATGCGAAATGCCGCGTGCCGCATCTGACGGCGCAAAGAACGCGCTTAGGTTCGTCGGCGCGTGCATTCGCATCCGTGTACGCTTACGGTTGGAGCGAGAACCGCACACTGTCTATCTCCGTCTCTCTCTCTCTTTCCCTCTCCCTCGTCGTCGGTCCTCATCGCAGCTCTCGTCGCAACTCTCATCCCTGCCCTCCTCGTCCCACGCCGCAATAACACTCGGCCAGCGCGGAGATAATAAAGTTGACAGCGGGGAATCGCTTCCAGACGTTTCGCATGCGAAATTTCGGACGGTCTCCGGCCGGGCGGAGGACGGTGCCATGCTAATGGTCGGGGCGAACTAATGCACTTCGTTACACAAATTTCGTCGGCGTAATTGGAGGTAGTAATTGAGGGAAGGCGCGTTGACGTTGCCCAGGTGCTGGAAGGGTTGACAATTTTCGTTAATTCTGTTTTGAGACAAATTGCACGGCGCGCCCGACGGTTGTACGGCAAGCGTGTTTTTAACGTTTGATTTTTGCTCCAAGCCCGGCGGGGGGGGGGGGGCGGGGGGGGGCGGGGGGGGGGGGGGGAGGTGGTAACGGTTATAGATTTTTCATGTTCCACGGAGTGTAACCGTTACGTAAATTGCTGAAACTCCCGGGTAGACGTTCGATAAAGCTTCCGAGAGAGCGCTGCCGATATCGGCCATATCCCCATGGGTTCGGCTTTCTCTCCTCAAAAGAGTGGGTACTGGGCGAGAAGTATTTCGAACAGCTGCCTCCGCTAATCCACCTACGCGCACTCGCGGCCAATTTAGCTTTTCCTCGGAAAGTACGTCGTACAATACCGCGTGTTTCTGGCGGAAGTAGCGAGAATGAAGTGGGGTAATTCATTGTGACGACATAAATCGATAAACAAGGAACCGAGATTTTCGATAAACCTGTCTAGACCATAGTCTCTTTTTCCCTTTCAACATCGTTCTCTTTCAACCGTCAGCCTCTTACGCCGCATCGCCCATACCACTCGTTCCATTCGTTCGCCTCTCTGTATTTCTTCCACCTTTCCAATCCTCCTTCTCTTCTCCTCCCCTCTCCCTCGTTCACTTTCTCTCTCTCTCTCTCTCTCTCTCTCTCTCTCCTTCATGGCAAGGTCCGAATGAGTGACTCGGTCGGGTGGTCCGACACCGCAGGCACATACTAGCCCGTGATTAAGACTCAAAGACCGAGCGGGCCGATAGCAATAAGTTCCTCGATTTGTGAGCGAGTTTGTCGCGGCCTACGAGCACGTTCGCCCGTTTCATTGCGGGTCTAAATTACTCGAGACACGGGCCGACGGGACGAAGGTGCCAGAGCCACGAGCGCGTGCCTTTTTACCAGCTCCACTCGCTTCTTTTCCCCCAACCGTCCCTACATCCTTTCCTCGACCCACGTCCTTCCTCATACCGTCCCGTCCTATCTCGTCCTACGTCCTCCCTGTCCTACCTACATGACTCCTTCTTCTGCATTACACGCTCGCCCGTACAATTTACACGTATGCGAGTTTCAATGCGCCAACTAGCGCGAGCGCGCTCCTTCCTAGTCTCTCTCTCTCTCTCTCTCTTTCTCTCTCCCCTCCTATTCCTCGGCGGACGTCGTACAAACGCGGACGCTTGTCTAGCAACACGGACAAAGAGAGACAGAAATGTAGGCGGTCCACGGAATCTCTCGTAGTCGTAACGACGAGGCGAGGCACGGTAAATCCCGGACTGATATCTTGAGCCCCGGGTTAATCCACCGCCTAGATTACTCCTCATTGCTTAGCGAGGCCGCGGTGCGCGCGTATACAAACCTATGTCTACGTCCACCTATACGCCTCCCTATATACCCATGTATTTCTTTATATGTATATATGTATAGGAACATATTTCTATGAAGACGCACACGTATCCTCCGAAAGTGTACCGATGCAGGTATACGCGCCCCCACACGTACAACGGCGAGTTAGAGATTGCGAAAGCAACAAAAAGGAGGCGGTACGAGAGCGAAAGATTGCCAGCGCGCTAGTAATTTCGCGGGATTAATATTTAATATCCCGGCGAGCGACGAAGGGAGCGAAACGAAGAGCGGCGGGGGGGGGGGGGGGGGGGGGGGGTGGACGCAAGAGCCCAGTCGTTCCCCTCGCTTCCACCCTTTCCCCCTGGCCCTTCCTCCGTCCACCCCCACGTCGCCTATATCCTTAGCCTCTCTTGCCCCGATTTCTCCCTTTCTCTTTCGCCCTCCGATCCGGTCGTTGTACCGCCATTTCAGTGTGCCCGCCTTGTTTTCGTTATCACCGACTCGAACGCACCCGACCCATACACTCTCCGGCTTTCGAGAGAGAGAGAGAGAGAGAGAGAGAGACAGGGAACAACCGCGGCAGCTAACCCTTGACCCACTATGACAGGAGTTCTCCGTAGAAACAATCCTCGGGCTGCTGGAATTGCTGCTGGCTGCTCGAATGAAAGCCGATCGAGTCTTTCTCCATCCGGAACTGCACGCAATCATACACGATCCCGGACTCCTCGTTCCTCTTCGGGTAGTCCTCCAGCACCACCTACTCCAGCCCCACCATCCACTCCTCTCCCTCGCTTACCATGCCGCTCGCCAATCTCTACCGCCCGGCCATCCCCCTCGTTCCGCCGGCAATCAGAAAAGTCGAGCCGACCCGAGGCACGACTAGCGAGTACGTACTCGTGCAAAGATCCCGTCGTGCGGGTTTGGGGCACCCGGAAAGATGAGGACTCGCGGAAAATCACGGAACGTGGGGGAGAGACTCGCTGCGCTATTTCGAGCGCGGATTACCCGAAAAAGCTGGCGCGCTTTTTTAATCCGGAACTCGGTATCTGGGCCACGTCGCTCTGTTTGCTCGGAGAATTTGCGCGGCCGTTCTTCGGGCGAACGGCGTGGAATGCGCCGAAGATACGGTGGACGGTGACCTTACGTGGGCGGAAGGCTCGAATTCCGCATCGCGTGGCCTGCCGAGCCGGCGAGCATTGACGTACGAGATGCGAGGAGGAAGTGAAAGCGTGTAAAGAGGGGGGAGGGGGGGGGGCTGGGCGGTGGAACGGGACGTTCGCCTGGCGACGCATTCTAGATATTGAAGAGGATGCGCGTCATTATTGCGACGGGATAATTAGAAGTGCCCCCTGCACTTTTCATCGTAACGCTGCACTGGCTCTGGGTCACCGTGTATTCGCGCAGCGCGAAATGCGCCGCATGATCTATTGACAAACATGGCCGTGGCGCAGGGGGATAAAAATTGAGAGCGACAAAAAAATACGTCAATCGCGTGGAATGTCCGCGATGGCCCGTTACATTACGTAAAAATCGCGAAATATCTCGAATATTTATCCTATCTGGGCCACGTCGAATTCTGTTTGCTCAGCGAATTTGCGCGATATTCTTCCTCGGGGAAAATTCAAAGTTTTTTTTTTTTCGTCGTGCCCCTCGTTCGATGCTACCTGGAGGTCCGGAGAGCTCGGTGTTGTTTTCGGGACGTGCGTGCCGCGTATTAAATTGCCGAAAAAAAATATCGGTCGCCGGGCGCGAGTCGGTGAACCAGTTACATTTACAGTAGCATGACGTGATTTTGAACCGCGGATTATCTGGGGCATCTGTCGTGTTTTAATCTAGGATTGAATATCTGCGTCGTGCCGTCTCGTTTATCAAAGGTTTTTAGCCCCCGATCCGTACCTCGGCGAACAAACGAAATCAAAAATATATTTTACGTTCGCGCAAGCGCCGGCCGATTCGTCGTTTGTTAACACGCTCGTATATCTTTGATATCGGCGGTCGCTAAAACGTCGATAATTTCGGTCGGGGAAAACTTGAAATATGCATTTGCGTGCATGACTGTGGTAGGTGAGAGTCAAAAATCCGAAAAATGTGCCTTTTGCCGCATCGACTCTCGACAAGACTCGGATTTAGTAGAGGGTAAATTGTAAATTTAAATGGCCGGCGGAAAGGACCGGTCGAGCGAGGGCAGGAGTACTCTCAAAAAACGCTTAAACGTCGCGAATGGCAGATGGAGGCAATGGTGGGGTGAAGGAATGAAGAATGTTTAAGCGAACGCGTCCGCGGTTGCATCAAGTGCGTTGCCGCGCACGTTGACGCGCCCGCAATAAAGGAGGATTAATATTTACACGCTGCGACTCTTACTTCTTGCAATGAAATTTACCGTATGTCAGCGTTAACGTGTGCGCGAGCCCAGCGAGCACATCCATGTATATCCATGAGAAACGTCAGATCTGTCTGGCGCATGACGTACGTACGCCTCGCACAGCTTGAATGTCGGTATATAGCTCGGCCGCAATTTCATGCGAAGCGGAAATTTTTCTCCGTACCCGTCAGCGATGTGTCAGTGGAAACACTCTAATCACTTTGTGACACGGTATAATAATAGAGTGCGAGCCGCACCGTTGCCGGAGGCGGGGGGATGGCCGGCAATGGAAAGGGTTAGAGATCGGGCAAACAATTGGCAACACTCGGAACACCGAACGAGCGTGCAAGTGCGACGGAACCCTATCGTACATCTACAATGTACACTCTTCTTAGGTCTGCGACAATCGTGCGAGGGAGAGGGAGAGAGAGAGACTTGTTTGCGGACAAGGGCCTCGCAGCTGGTCACTCGTCCGGACACTAATCACGCCTGATGCGACTCGACCCCAAGCGACCCGCCGCTAACTGCACCGCTCGCACAGCCGACACATCGACCGCTTTTGTAAAATTCCGCAAAGGCAACGTTTGCCCCCGCTCATGCACACGTGCGAGGGAGCGCGTTAACGCGTCCACTCGCTCCGCTTTCAATTATCTAATTGAAAGTGGCGACACGCTTGTCCTTTCTCCGGCGGGCTGACTCTCCTCGAGGTCCCACCCTCCGTTGCCTCGGAGCGAACATTGGTCGGACGGAAGGTCGGGGAGGAAGGACGCGGAGGAAGCCGGGCAGAGGAGCCGGGCAGAGGAAGCCGGGCAGAGGAAGCCTGGCACAGGGACAGCGAAAGAGAGAGGAGCGGAATGAGTAGCGCGGGCTTCACGAGGCGAGCATCGCCGGCGCGTCTCTCGCCCCGAATGTAACCTCCGATAAATTGCTCCGACCTAACCGGGGGCCTTTCCTCCCGCGCCACGGGAGAAACGGCACTACCAGCCAATAACTGTTAAGGATTCCCATCTGCTTTGTTCCCAGCACGAGCGGGCGGCCCGATGAAGGCAATAAGCGCTCGCGCGCGGACCCGGGAAAACGCGTATACGCTTTGCTGACGCGGGTGTCCGCACTTCCCGCTCCGCAATTACACTGCACGCCGCGTTACACCCTCGCTCACCCCCGCAGCAGCCCTCCTCCAGTCGACGCACACGGCGCACCGCCCGATCGGCAGGAACGTACGCCGCCCCTCGTCTATACATCGTCTCCGACTCTCTTTCCCGCATCCTTTCTCCGGCGCCTCCGTGTGGGTGCCTCTTCCACGCCGACATCTCTTTCCCGAAACAAGTTAGAAACAGGAGCGCGCGCCCCTCACGAACCTGCGCTCGGGCTCTCTTTATCAGGGAACAAGTTGAGCGAGTCTGTGCGTACGCGTTCGCCGTGGATTCACCGAAGGGTGAGCGCCCCGCATAAGTTGGCTCCAGTTGTTAGCGCGGGGCAAACGTATATAAGAGGGCCTGCGTCCTCGAGGAGATCGTTCGAGAGGCGAGAGAGGAAAGTTTTCCGCGTGGAACAGCGGAAAATCATCCCGCCTCTGGCGCACGCACGCACTTCCTTCCAACCTTCCATCCTACCATCCTTCCATCCTTCCATCCTTCCAACCTTCCGTCCTTCCATCGCGCCTCTTGCCCGCCTCCTCATTCCGGATTTTATCCCAGACGAGCGAAGGCGGAAGGGTTCCCGTGCGTGCCTATCACGTAGGACCCTATCCACCCTCGACCTTCGAACGTGAATAGTTTCACAAGGGCAATCTTTTTTCGACGATATGATTGCGCGACCGCGTAAACGCTTCGAGTTCGACTCGGGGAGAGTAATAATGGACGGTGCTGTCGGTGTCTGGAGGAAAAAACGAGACTTTCCGTCCGACGCACTGCGCGGCATGTTAATTGGCCGGAGAAAGAGAGAGAGAGGGAGAAAGAGACAGAGAGCTGACGCCGGCATTATTTTATTCGTAATCGTGATCAGGCGAACGTGAAGCGCGAGGAATTTGTCAGGGACTCTCGTCGAGGCTCTTTTTATCAGTGACCCCCTGTACGCGATTTAATTAAGGTAACAGGAATTGAATTAAAAATTAGGAGAGCCGACGGTTATCAAGCCTACAGCCATCTTCACCTCGCGCGCACCGGTCCGTCTATCAGGATGGGTCACATAAAGATTCACATCAGGCAGCGCGGACGCTAACAAGAAGGTCGAAAACTGGACGTAATCAAGAATCTCCGAGTCGGTCTACATCACGGTCACGGACCGCTCGCATATGAGGTACTTTCGTTTATTCGTTACGGGTTAACCTTTCCCGTCTCCCGAGAAACGAAGACAGAGCCACAAAGGGGAAGGCGCGCAAGAACAAAGAAAACGCTGAAATAACGAACAAAGGAGTAAAGTAAATAAGGGAAAATGAACGAGAGCGGGCCAGACGGCGGTCGTGTCATAGGAGAGGCAAAAAAAAAAGGGAAAGAATAAAGCCGAGATACGTACGTATACGTAGGTATACTTGCAAGTTACAAGTACTAATATCAGCGTAATGTCCCGTAACGAAGTTCAATCAGCCGTCGTAAGTTCCGTTCGGTAATACTCCAACTGGCGACCGGGCGTTTTGCCGAAAGATTTCATCGCAGTTCCGTTACAAGCCGAGCGCACCGTGCGACGGTACTATCGAACGATTAACCGACTATCCATGGCCATTCGAAAAACTCTAACCTCCCAGTCCCGACTATCCCCGCGAACACTCCGGCTTTTCGCGTTCACGTTTTCCCGGCCAAAGGAATCTGTAAATTTCACTTCGGATCACTGCTGTCTCTGCAATTCCGGCAGTCTCGCGCTAATAAAAGGCGGCGGAGTATTAGAACTGTGCATCGCAGCGTGTCACATGAGAATTGTCAAACGGAGCGTGAACTCGGAATTTGCGAAAGGTTATTCCCCATGTACACTCGATAAAGTTTTACGCGTTACCGAGAAACGTGAGAATTCTCCCGCGGCGCGCACACGCTCGCGAACTCGCCGAGCGAATCGGCTAAATTTGCCGAGAGCTAAAAATTTCCCCAATTCTCCCAGTCAAACTCGCTCGGGATAGCCAGAGCGGGTTAAAGCGGCTCGAGTCGGGGGCGGAAATCAATAATCTAAGACGGCGGTCAGGGCGCAACTTTTCGCTCGCGCGAAATTGGGTAATCGATTCCGTTAACGCGATGAGTCACCGATCGAAAAATGTCGACGAGCGAGCGTTTCGGTGCCGGGGCAAAGGCAATCGGCTGATTGCGGCGAAACGATTTACTCGACGAGACGAGGACGGGGCGAGCGATGAGGGACCGCGCGGCGCGCGGCGCGCGGCGAGAACAAATGCTTTCCGTAAAAGTTTCAGCCTAGTTTCGCGATGATGAACGAACACCGCCCCGCGTATTCCTCGCATGCTGACGATCGTCCGCCCCACGTAGATCAAGAAAAATATCCTAGCGTGCCGGAAAAAAATCAAAACATTGGACGCCCTCTCGCCGGGCATCACTTTCAATCACGGCAGGGTCGTTAACAATCGCATGCGCGAGATATCGATCTTCCCGCTTCGTTCCATCTGCGAGCGCGCTCGTCGGTGCGGAGAAAAGGAACAATTCGACGAAAATCGGAAGAAAGGAAAAAGATACGGATCACGCAAAAACTATAATCGAGAAACATCGCGCGAGAGTTCCTTATCGACGCTGACGGACTCGCTAACTATCGGCGAGGGTATTTAATAGCGGGGGTAGGGGGGGGGGGGAGGGGTGGTGCGGAGGCGTCAAGGTTCGACTAGGCTCATAAATAATGGCGGACTCGCGAGTACGTTGGCCCGTGGGCGCACCACTCACGTCGATTGCAATCGCGTTATTGTAAAAGGCGAGTAGCGGGGACGAAAAACGAACGTCGGTAAACATTTTTCCGTACAAAACTTCGAGCCTAGGTCGTAATAAACGATCGCGCGGGGCGACGTCTGCATACGAACAATTCCGGGTACCCCCGTCTATCGGGTGTCGCGCGAAGAACCGTCGCGTCCCAGGCGTCTGTCGGACGATTGTTCGGACGCTCGTCGGACGACTGTCGGGCACCGACAAGAGACGCAATCGAGGTCTCGCGATTACAGCGCGGTGAAAATTGTCGCTGCAGGGTGGAACGTCGGTGGCCATAAACATCAGGGCAAAGAAGGGGGTAGGCGGTCGGGTAAGAGGGGAGAAATTTTCCGTGGACCCGCGGCTTCGGTCGCCATGCGGACGTAGCCGAACACCCCGTGCACGTACACAGCAGCACGCGCAGGAAATGTCGAGTGCAATTCGACGCGCCGGTGGAAAAGCTCGTCGGCTATATTTGCGAAGCGCGTTTCCGTGTGCTTTTACGGTGATCAGTCCCGGCTTTTGCCCCACAGCTAGAGCGCCACGCCAACGACGGATGGGAGCGTAGCATTAAACGCAGATGGCGTCAGTTTTGCGCGGTTGCGGAGGTACCTCTCTCGCTCTCGTCGAGGTGTGAGAATATAGAGGGACAGGGACGGGGTCGGATCAAGATGAGCGTGCCGGAGAGAGAGCCAGAGAGAGAGGCAGAGAGGAAGACGAGATTCGCAGGAGCATGGCGGCTTGCCGCGTGAGACACAGCGATGGAGGTAGAGAGAGCGAGGCGGCGGAAGAAAGGACGTCGTGGGAGGAAGCAGAGTCGAAGGAAACTTTACCTCTTCTCCCGAAGCCCCAAGGTCTGCTGCTCCCGGATCTCGCGGCTGATTCCACTTGCCACCGGGCTCGTGCGCACAAAGTACACAACGAACTCGAATTATCGTCGAAGCGAAATATTTTTGTCCGCGGGGCGTGCCTTTACTTTTCCGTCGTCGCGGGGCGTAAACTGGATGTATAGGCGAGGATGGGATAGGATGGGATAGGATGGGATAGGATGCCGCCCGCGGTACGCCATGCAGCCGTTCTCACGCCGATTCCGGCCAGATCATATTATCCGCGGAACATTTTTTCCCTGCCATCTGCCCTCGCGGCTCTTCCCACGTTTCCCGCAACTATATCCAATCGAAGAACTCTCCAGATCGCTCGAGAACTCCTCAAGCCATTTGTACAGCCCTTCCGTAAGTTCCGCGGCGCTGCTTTGACTCGACACAACGGAGTCATTAATAAAATCGAATAACCCCAGCCCACTCCAGAGCCCGACATCCCCCAACGTCGTCCCTCGGCTGCAGTTCATCCGCAGGCTCGTTCAGGATATCCGCGAAGAGATACAGCCCCCTTCGGCATTATCATGCCACCCCAAGCTATGAATTCCCGTCGCATCCTTTTTCCCGATGTATACATCAACGCTGGGAGCCACTCGTCGCGCAAGACGCGCGCAGCCCGCTTTTTGGCGCCTACCCCTCGTGCGAGGGGTCGCCGAGGACCCTCGCACGGGGGACGAGAATCCACGGCATGGGGCAACAGTATCCGCGACGTCTAATCGCATCTTAATCTAGTCTCGGAAGCGGTCGGGGACCACTCTGCCGGATCCTTGCGGATCGGCCGCTCAAGGGGACGCTAGTTAGGATAGCGAAGAGCGCCACGCCTACTCCATCTGCAGCCCGTCTAAGCCCCGGGTTTGATCCCTCACACGTAAAACTAAGTCTCGAAATAATTCAATAACGGCGCTGGCAAAGCAGCACGCTCCATCTCGTCGCGGCACGTTCCCATTCTCCTCCTTCTCCTCACCCCCCCCCTCCCATCTCTCTCTCTCTCTCTTTCTCTTTCTCGATCTCTCCGGCTGGCTGATGCTGCTACCGGCGTAAGCCCGCAGGACCGTCCGACGTAAATTACTGCCTTCCGTTACGCCCTCGCAGAGCTGTCCGTCCCCGGAGACGGATCCGATGTTAATACCGTTACGACTAATTGCGACTCGGTAAGAATCTCGGTGTGACGCCAAAGTCCGCTGACGTCTCTCGTCGGATAAGACTCGACGGAGGGTCTTTGGGCAGTCGATGAGTTTGCTTTGTTCTCGAGAGGGTGGACACCCACGATCGTTTCGGCTAAGCGCCGATATCCGACTCGTGGCGGACAGTCATGTTATTGAGATGCGACGATGGCTCTCGGCCGTAGAAAGATGTCGGGACTAATGAACGTTTTCGGTCGTCGGACACGGGAGTGGAGAGGCGTGAGAACGTGAGCGGGGGACTGTTTACGATGACGCGGACAAATATGTGAACGGATTCGGAGGAGCGAGGTAACGTGCGCCACTAGCGCTTGCGAGTTATTGACTGTCATGCGTTGCAGCCAGGGAGGAAAATGTCTGTACTCGGAATTTCTGCATAATTCGCCCGGAGCCATTCGGCGGAAGGAGACTGGGATACAATACATCTTGTCATATCAAATATCGTACCGTAGAAGAAACGTTCGTATCCCGCGAGTATTGTTTAAATCACGTCCCCTCGTCCTTATTGTTTTCCCGTAGCGTTCAAACGGTACCTCCGACATCGCAGACTCGTACGTACGTCTTCCGCGGAGCTTAAAGAGACGCTGACATTAACGTACATTCTATTCAGCGAGGCAAGATGACGTTTATAGCGTTCACCGTTCCGACAGACGAGGTAACCTACCGAACAACCCTCGGTGACGCTTGCCAGACGATCCGTGGACCGCCCTATACTCAAAGTCGCCGGATAGGTACTTTGAGACGACCGAGCTCGCGTCGCAGAGAAATTCACTAATTGTGCCCCCGTATTGCCGTGGCGTTTTTGATGTGCGCCGTTTTTCTCTCATAAATAGTCCCACTTGACAGAATACACGCGAGCGAGCACATGGCCGGTCGAGACCACCAAAAAGACTCGTTCTGGGCGGCGCACACTCGGAGAGCATCTGGTTTTGCAGCGACGATAGGCTCGTTAGTCACACTACTCTCGGCCTCTCGTAATCTTATTATAGGCTGTAAGGTCGCTCGTTTAGTCGCCAGTGTCTCGGGTTTTATCTCGGCTCCGACTACCGGCTCCCTTACATCCGAGTGACCCGATCCCTATATGCGCACTTACCCCCTCCCCCCTCCCCAACCTCTCCGCCACCCTCTCCAATCCGTACTTTACGTCTTCGGCACTTTTGACATTTCTTTTTGCCCCTCGCCTCCGGCGAGATTATCGATATCCGCGGTATCCGTTGCACGCCTGAAATACGGCCAACCGACAAGCCGCCCTCTCGGCCCCTTTTTGCCCTTGCAGCTGCCTACACCGCGGATGATCGAACAACGAACGACTAATAACCTTTGAACGATACCCTCGCGCCGACGATAAACCCTTAACCCGCGCATTTTCGGCCGAGCCTCCTCTAATGAAACGATAATAATAAAGTCCGGACGCCACTAACGAACGGGCTCGTCCTTACGGATTTGTCAGCTTTTTAACTACGCTCATAAATCATTAGCTCGCCAAGAGTGGCCGTTCGCGCGCGCCGCGTCTGTGCGCCAAAGTTCGCCGAAAAATTTCTCACCACCTCCGGGGCCCAAGATGTTCACGAGCTACGGTCGATCGGCGCAAAAACAAAATACCTGGACGCTGGATCATTAACGTGCTAATAAACGGGGAGAGCGAGGGCCTTACGTAATCCACGAGGAGAGCAAAATGGAAGAATAGGAGGACTTGCCGCGGCTGGAGGAGAGGAGTGAGTCAATCTCTGCCCCCTCGGGGCGACCCCTCGCGATTAATTACCACGGTCAGACTGTCACGGCCGATGAGTATCATTAATTTCTTCTTGAAAATTTCGCGCGTAGCGACCCGTTAGGCGCACAAACGCACACATACGAGAACTTCCTCTCTCCCTCTCCGTATCCCTTCCTCTGTCTCTCTCTCTCTCTCTGTCTCTCTCTCTCTCTCTCTCTCACTCTCGCCCTCTCTCTTCTCTCGATGGGTAAGCGCGAGATTCCACGGTGGATATTAGGTTGAGGTAATTACAGCCATTAGTTCGCGCATACATCAATTATCGATGACACGATGACATGAGTCTGGCGCTCCGAGGCATCCCTCACGAGTCACGATGGGAATGCCGGCGCACTCTGCCGGTATATATCATCGGGGCGAAGCCACTTTCCAGAATCCAGAGTCGCGCGGGGCCCCCGATATTCTCGGTATTAATTTGCCGATTTCGAGCCTCGAAGGAAATCGATCGTCACCTTTGTCCGCAGACGCTCGCTTCGCCCTCTCGCACTTTAACGGCTCGTCAGCGCGCAATACCGAATAATGTCCCTGTCGCGAGAGAGTGGGCGCGCGCGCGCGCACGCGCCTCGGATCCTAACGCCTGCTGGCCGAAGCGCACGTTTTTGCCTCGAAGTTACCGTCCTTCTCGTCCTTCTCGTCCTTCTCGTCCGCATTGTCCGTCGGGTCTATCCAATTTTTGCCACCACTTTGTCCGCTGCCCGTAGTTCTGACCGTAAACCGGTTCCAAGCTGTAACTCTTGCTGAACATACTTCCCCCCACCCCTTCTTGCTTTTAATCTATCCTTTAACGGCGTGAGAACGGCTCGCGAAACGGCGTTAACGTTTCGTTCCCTCTCGCGTTAGCTGTTACTTTCTTCGCGTCGGTGGCCTTTTCGTTCCGACTCCTTTTATTTCTCGATCTTCGTCTCGCGCCACCCCACTAACCCCTCTGCGGCCCTAAACGAATTTTAACAGTGCCGCCTCCGCCCCCGAGAGAGGCTCGTTCCGCAAAATTCGGATATAACGTTTAGTTAGCGGGCGATAACGCACTCGGGCGAAAGAATTAGCAGAGAAATTATTTCACCGCACGCCGCTCTTGCAAATGTACTTTTTATCTTGTCTGTTTACCCGTACTACCCGTATATAATTATCAAAGGTGGTGTGTGAAAGGGAGAGAGTGAGAGAGAGAGAGAGAGAGAGGGAGGGAGGTAAAAACGCTTGCCAGGCCGGGATTACCCGAATCCGATGAAAATCTCATTAGCCAGGGCAAGAATCAGACCCGTACGTAACTAAAACACGTTTAATGGCCGCCAGCGCACTTTTCTTCATCGAGTCATTAAGAGCCAATCTTGAGAATACCGACTATAAATCAAGCTGCATTAAGATGACACATTTACGATCGTTTCTGCTACCGGTAGCATCTCCGGTTAAATTAATGAATAATTATGTCAGCTGGCTCCGCTCTTGCAGCCAGACTGTGTTTTTCTACGAAAATTCGCCTCGGAACGAAGCACGTAAGGTATTTTGTCATAGGCACGCCAGCGAACTTGATCGCGATTACGTCCCACCTGACGTACGCCGATAATAAAACGTTGCATTTATATTCGGCGACGGTTTGGCAATTTCGTAATAATCGGCCGCGACACCCGAGGCGGCTAAAACAATTGTCCTATTCATTTCACGCCCGATTAAATCGCTTTCCTATAATCGTTTCCGCGGCTAATTGGCGCCAATGTTACAAGAACGAAAGTAGAACGGCGATCGTTAAATCCCGCAGTCACTAAAGAAGTTAGTGTAACTCGGGCTAGGCGATCGCGCGGCGCGTAATTCTCGACGTTTGGCGGTTTCAAAATTACACGGCCCGTATATTCTGCCCGCGGCACATTAAGATCCTATCGTTGCCCGTAAAACTCATTTTCAACGTCCGGACCTTCGCCGCGAAACAGGACCCCGAATCCATGATTCAGACGGAGACGGCGAGTGAATGGGAGGCGACAGGCGAAAATGAAAGAACGTCGGAAGGAGGGAGAGAGAGAGAGAGAGAGAGAGAGAAGAAAACGACCTCGGTGAAAGAACGGAGAGGTGGAACTAAAAAATCTCTCGTTCGAGAGAAAACGAGGACTTAAATAAACCTTCACGCCTTTTTCCCAAGACTAATATACATTTCTCCGGACACATTAGAGGTCGTCGTCGGCGGGGCGTACGTTTCAACGACGCCGAGCGTATCCCCGGAGATACTCGATATATACCTGTCTGCCCGCGTCCTCAAACTCGTCAGATGTAACTTACAATTTTACAGGGACGTGCGCTCACGCATGCCGCACTCTCGTTCCCCTGTCCTCGCCCTCGTCATCCACTTCCCTCCCTCCCTCCTCCCATCTTGCTCGGCACTACGTAGCGCGACGTACGCTTAAAGGAGAAAACGTAATTCAATGCCGGCGTGCGCGCGTATCCCTGACCGTACGTGTGCCCGCGTGTGCGTGCGGCCAGAAGTAACCGCGCGATAACACGGCATTCCACCGTGAGAGGCCAGTAATTAAGACCTCAACTGGTCCCAGGGGACCTTCCTACGGCGTCTCTCTATATCTTATCGCCCCGGTCGCCCCCAGTGTGGATTGCCGTGCCTTATTTCTATGGGCATCCTCCGCCACCCGAGAGGGCACTTCCACTACGAAAACATGTCCGCGCGCCAATGGGAGGTTCGACGGCCTTCCCTTCGGAGTTATCGCCCAACGTTTGAGCATGACGAATAAATGCCGCCGGACGAGTTATCGCCACCACGCTTCACCGACCTGGCGCCCGACGACGCGCGTGTCCGCGCATTGCTCCCCGCCGACGCACGCAACATCATTACACCTCGCGACAGTCAAGGTTCGTCCGAAAAGTTGTCCACCGATCGACAGGAAGTTCGAGAAATTCGCCGATAATTTTGATGAAATTCCGTAACGCGGCCGAAACGGCGTATCTTAACAGCGTAGCGAGGCTTCTTCTGTCGTTGAAACGAGCCCTTAGGCTGCCGAGTCGGTAATGATACATCGGAGATTGTAACGAAAGTACCGTTAATGGATTAATTAACAAATCTTCGCCGAGAGCGTGGGGCCGCTGAAGGCACTCGTTTTTTTCATCCAGCGAACGTGATTTCCTAATGGACTGATACGCAGCGCGAGGCTCGTCGGTCAATTAAGAATTAACGAACTGTGAACTCCCTCTTTTTTCCAGCATCCAGAGTACGGCCTAAGTCGGAATCCTGTCGAAAATATCCCCTAATTCGTCGACATATTAACGAACCGTGTACCGTGCCGGGACAGCTTTGATCTCAGGCGTCTGACTTGTCGGATAGCTACCCTCGATGGCCCACATGTGGCCAATCTTGATATTATATCTGTATACGCCCGTGCATACCCTTACTCGCTAACTACGCTTTGTTTGTTCATATTGCACCCAAAGGCTCGTTAGAGCAATTGTGATCGATATTGCGGTGGAACGACGCGAATCGTTACACCTTTCGAAATGATCGAGCACTCACCTCTGGTTGATCGAACCTGTTTCATCACTCTCATTCTAATTGATCATGTTCAGCGAACTGAGCATATTAACGTTGGCGGAGATTTTACGCCAAACAAATGTGAAAACTCATAGTTACATGCCGCGAACAACAATTGTCTACAGATCTAACCAATTTCACAGCGAAGAACACTTCTTCGAACTGTATTCTCATTTTTTTTTCACCGTATCCCTGAAACTCCATTGGCCGCCCGATTGTATATAACACTTTATTATTAGATGTGTTTACAATATTTTGGCCAAGATTTTAATGTGTAATACACGTGCACACACCTTACCTATAATGTATACGTAATTGAAATGTGCGCACCATTACCAGAGGTGTTTTTTTTTAATTTTTATATCCACTGGATTCCGAGAAAATGGTGGAAAAAGTTACCAATAAGTTTTACGCTTTCCCACCCCTCCACGGTCGAGATGCAAAGTTGAAAATTAACAGAAATGCTTCTTTGTTTATAGACTATCGAATGTCTCATTCAAAATTGCAATCGGTTAGGGGCCCATTGACCATCTTATTCGGCCATGCCCTTTGTAGCGGAGCGAAAGGTATGAGAAGCGGACATTAAAACAGCTGAGATATCAGTTAGAACCAACGGAAAAGTGACTTTCGGCATTACGCGTCGAAACATATTGCACCCATTTGCCACAGGCACAGTGGGATCTGTCGGTCCTTCCGAATATCCCGTTCCCATTGATACGTGTAATACCGAATGCGCTCACTCTAATCGCATCAATATACGCACGCTCAGGTAAAGTTCGCGAATTCTATGCACTCGCACTCTCTCATCTCGATTCTGGGGAACACTGACAAATGCTCGCCCGACGGAAGCGTACACGATCGGGACCCGAACATCGTAATGGACAGTTTACATTCAGCAATCCTGGTGAACAGCGAAACGTTTACTAGCGGTAACCGATCGTTACACTGGCCATCCATTTCCCGATATACGCGCATATGTATGCGCGGCGACCGTGTGGGCTGTACTTGACGCTACGATGAGGTATACCCTGCCATATTACTATACACACATCCGTTCGCCTGCCTATTTTCACACCCGCGACACAGTCTGATCCTTGCCAGTGGCAGATCGCGAATTTATTCGCCAGCTAGAGCGGCCGCAAACTCGTCGCCATACCTTCTATTTCCAGACACAATCCGTCTGTTCATCAGTCTTCGAACAGAATCGAGTTGAATGTGTCGACGTCTCCGTCAAAAAGTTTCGGACCGGCTGCTTATGATTTTTTAAGCTCCGCTTAAGTGAGACCCGTTATTTCGAAAAGCCTTGCGAAACACTTAAAGTCTACCCCTGTCGTACCCCTTCATCTCCCTCGTGCACGGGTTTATGCCCTTGCAGGCTATGAATTCTGTATTACACCCGGTACCGAAAGTTCAACTTCGTTCGAAAGTTCACGGGGCAAATCCCGATCGCGGATCTAACATTTACACCGGGCTATCAGGCAACGCTCGTACTGGGGGGGCATCTTCGAGAGACATCAGACGGTGAATTTGTAATGTCACGCCTCGATAACTAGGATAGTCGTATTCTGAATAGCTTGCGTTCCTCCGTCTCGGGCGACAATCGACAACCACTACCGTCTGCGTGTCTGACGGACCAGTATTCAAGAGGAGTCTGAGTAAACGTTATCGTCGGTAAGAATACAGGAAGGCATGTATCGTGTCGAGAGGAAGCTCCTGAAAGGAAACGTTTTAATTTTCGGTCTCTCCGCCGGGTAACCCTGTTTCAATTTAGCCCATCCCAGGGAGAAATATTGCTCGAGCACTGCCGAAATTGATGGATATCTTACCGCGAGGTCGCTATAGGAAAATATATACCTGGCGACGCCCACGGGATAAGGTCCACCGTGTTTTCGGTGGTTTGCGTCCGGTCAATAGCGCACGAATCAAAGTGGGAACATCAATAGGGCAGATGCGGAAAAGGTAGTTCGGATTTCAGCTAAGTCCCGCATGTGTATGTACGTAGGTGCGTGTGTGCGATCGCGTCTCACATCCCTGCAAATTCTGGCGTCTACGTACCTACACGTTTGCACACGCATGAACTGTGGGCAAGCACGGACGCTGGGACTCGTTTCAGGTGCAATCAGGCGCGAGTAACGCACGCACTCTGAGATGAGATAGGTTCGTTATTTTGATAGCCTCCTTGGTGCTCGTCGATGCATCTGCGATCTCCCGCAACCATGCTCCGTTGCGGCCTGGGGATAAAGCTTGAACGACGGAAGCTCAATTTAATTCTTCCTGATTGAATTCTTTGGGACCGATCGACCGCGATCACGATAAAATGAAACCGCCACTGCTAACTCTGCTCAGGCTGTATAGCTGCCAATCAAAATGCATGCGGGTGCACCTTTGACGCGTTATCTTACAAAATTCTTTTCGTCCATCTTATCTCCTTTTGCAGTGCAAGTACCAGCCCGAGTGCAGCGTACGGTGCGCATTTGCGGTCTCGTACGGAACGTTTAATTGCGGAAAGTGTATGAAAGAGGAACGATGCATGGGAGAGCGATAATCGCTCTGGCGTTCGGTATGTTCGCAGGCGGGAAACAACGAAACAGATGCATGGTAAAGGATCCGTCTGATAGTTTGGGCGTGTGGGAGGGATCCTCGAAATTTCCAAGCTGCGCCTTTGATGCGAGCGCGTGTAGAGCGTTATGCACTAGACGCGCAATGTACTGGCAAACAAAGATGTTGCTTTGCCGAGGTACGAGTAAGGCCAGAACCAAGAGAGCGTTGCCGTCACTGTCCTCCCTTAGACGTCATTTCGAGCATGTAATGAAGCCGACCGTCTGCCAGGCGCCCCGAGTGTCGGCACATCCTTTTCTCCGGCTCGGATACCGAATCAGGCACAATATGCCACGGCCCTGCGAGTAATCTCAAAGGAGAGCCGTATTTTGATCGTCACCGATCCCTTAACCGAAAATATTTGTGGCCGGTGCTACCATCGCGGGCGTTATTGTTGACGTATGCCGCCACAGTTCAAATATTGCTCGAGTAGTTCTCATAGACCACACGATGCGGTAGCTAGAGCTGCACATGTCCACTTACATCGCGGGAAAGATATGGGCCTTCGTTTCTTTTCACTACCAGCCACGGCTGTACGTGAAAAGGGTATACCAAAAACAAAACTTTTGATCCACCCTGTGTATTATATCGATGTGATCAAAGTTAAATGTTTGTTGGCAAGTTTTACTCATAACTGTAATCGTTGAACAGGCAATGGCGCAGCATGTATCCGAATACGTTCGTATGATTTCAGCACTGTCAGAGGATTTTTTTTATACGAAAACCATGTCGTTTTACGTTCAAGCTGTTTAGTTTAGACTAAAATATTTGCTAGCAATTACGGAAAATGGAAGCAGTATGTTTGAACAGGTTGTGTGTTTGCTGGAAGATCGTTAAGCTGAATTGGCATTAATAGCGGATTCCCGCATGGCAGGTCTAGCTAGCATATACGTCACAAAGAAATGAGGAATGCTTCTACACCTCTCGTAATATAGCATATAAAATGTCATTTTATTTACAAAATTACAAATTTTTACTGTTTGTGTGATATTTACACATCATATATTACATTACATATTATGAGAATATTGTCAAAAAGCATCATTAATCACAGTCAATATAATGTTCTATTAAAAGATAATTTATTTAGCATTACCTAACAGCTGAAAGAATTAGCGATTTTTTTTTATTAAATACTAATCTTTTATATTTAAATACTGCAAAATATGCACATGCGGTATTCAAGATGTCATGCAAAATCGTACAAACACAATACATACTGATTTTGTTAATATACTTTGAATAATACAATCGATTAGATAAATAATTAGATCACAACAAAAGATCATCCAATAAAATGGATAAACTTCTTAATTATAAAGTCGAAGCGATGAATGTAAATATTAATGTATTAACGCAAGGAGACTATGTTAAGTACGCAAGTTAAAGTATTAACAAACAGGTATACAATTACATTTTGGCAATGTCTTCATCTGTCTTCTTTTTCATTTTCATTATCACACTTTGAACATAATTCGTTTTTGCTTTTAGAATCATTACATATTTCATCTTTGGAAGCAATGCTTTTGATATTTCTTATTCTGTCACCGTCAGCCATGGCACAATCCTCTATGCGTAGAATTCCAGGCGTCTGTCGATTATTTTGTGTGTTTCCAACATCACTCAAAATCTATAAAAATTTAACACTTAGCCACACTGCAAATAATACTCATAAATACAGTCCATTGTAATAGATCATTATATACCTACCTTTTCAACATTTTCTATTCGTTGCAAGTTTGGATTATTTTCTAATGTTTTTTGCGATTTGGTTTTCCGACCTCCAAACGATAAAATACTGAACGGCCCGATTCCAAATGAAAGCGATCCGGTAATACAAGCTATGGGCAAAATTATAATGAGAATGCCAACGCATAAATACAGGTAGGACTGATAGAAGATGCTAAAGAAAAACGGTGTATTTGCTGCAACAATCCAACCATAATGTATATTAAGGTATTATTCGGTATATCAATTGGGTTATACGATAATCGGTAAAATAATCAGTTATCATGAAGATGTGAACTTACCAGTAACACTTGTAATAAATTTATTTATTACAACTCCAGAATGAGCAACTGGATGAAGAATGACTATAGTTAAAAGGTGCATTAAGGCAACAGCAGGTGTCACTTCAAATATTGGGTTAGACATTTTACTTTTGTAATATTTTTCACAAGTGTCCTCAGCTGAAAAAGAAAATTGTTAATTCAATTAATGTGATCTAAACAGTAACAGCAACAGTGTTGCAATATTTGCCACAAATTATCTAAACATAAATTTTAACAGTAATACGCACATTGCAGTAAACCCTTTATTTTATCCCACATACTCATTTTATCTGGCTGACAACTAACCGGTATATCTGCATGTTGTTGTTGCAACACCATGTGCTTAATTTGCGCTTCCTGGAAAGTGAACAAACTAAAATATGTTCTTTAACAAGAACATGCTTTGAGATTACAAAAATTGTGTAAATATGGATGTAAATTTTGTACCTGTATCATCCGATACCAAACTATGAAAAAGCTTATGACAAATATAACTATTGCTGTTGAAAACACTATGACAGCTGGGCTCCATCTTGCATTTCTTAGCCATAAATATGAAATAATACAACACATAATGGCCAATGTAACTTGTATCTGTAATACCATAAGAAATAAAAGATTTGTTAATAAAATAAAAGTTGTAAAAGTCAGAAAGTGTGCAGTCAACATACGTTTTCTTTAATAATGTTGTATAGGGAAAACACATAATCAATAGTGTCAGTAACTTTTGGCTCGATTATTATCTTAGATAAAATTCTATCAGCTTCTCTAATAGAAGTCTTTCCATCAACAAAGTCTTGAAGGATTTCTAGGTCACTGAGAGTCCCTTCCATCATGAATGAACCAGATTGGTTTTCACCATCAAACTGAAAGTAACATGTATTACACAAATAACTTTATAGACTTGTAAAATATATACAATAAGAACATAAACACTTGCATGTTTACCTTTAGAACAATATTTGATAATAGCACTTTCACAAAACGCTTGTAAAATACATATTCTTGTCCATCCTCTTGCTGTGATGACGCAGTTCTCAAAAATGCGTCAGTTATTTCTCTATGAAATTTGTAAACATATGGCACAATAACATCTAAAATATCTAGGTTAATGTATATATGTAATTGTGCTTTATACATACAATTCAGTAGATTCTACTGGCACCATCTGTTTTGAACCTTTATTGTAAAAAACCGAATGCGGATTTATAAAATCCACAATTTTTCTGAAAACATAACATATCACTTTACATATATGTACATTATTTCAAAATTGAGTATCGCTGCATTAAAAAAGAACCGACTTTGTTAGTGCTTATAACATATTATACATGTTGAAACTGCAAACAAATGCCAAAGTTTCATTACTTACCCAAAGAAATGCCCAGAATCTAAATCATCGTCTTGATCCTGTTCGGCAACACAATTAGGGATACAATTATGAAGAATCAGTAGCATAAACATTCCTACATCGGTATACTTCATCATGAAGTTAACCTTTTAATGTTTGTTGTATACATCAAAGTAAAATAGAAACACAACAGAACCCTATTATTTATTTCGATGCCGCGTAATTAACATTCAACGGAAAAAGCGTAAACAATACAGAAAGAAGATGAAAAAAGTCGTTTCACAACTCAACGGCAAGGAATCATCCTCACTACTTAGCGTAGCACGAATTCGTGGTAGCTTTACCTGTCCAATAAACGCTCCCGCCAATAATATAGAATAACCTATAGATTCTACCAATCAAGGCTACATTACTTTGAACGGAAACCGTTTCAAACCTCTAAATACAGTATATGCTTTATAAATTTGTTTTCAACTTAATTCAAATGCAGCACTTACTATATATATCCTTAACATAGAATAAATAAACGTATGCAAATTATACAAGTTCGATTGCAAAATTGTATCCAATGAATAATATAAATTAGTATAATCTATATCAATTAAATAAAATTTGAGGTGAAGGATTACTATAATAAACTTGTATTTCATTCCTGTTTCTTAACATAATTGTCATAGTGACTTGGTAATGTAATTAAACATTTAATGTAGTCTTATATTTTATATTACATTATAGAGCTAATGTCGTCCTGACGTATATAGTTTTATAGCCACATATGTACACAATCTAATATTAACGAACATTATACAGTCACACAATAAAAATTACCTTAATCTGGCTTATATTTTAATATGAATAAAAAAAATTATTTATGAGTATCATTATTTATAATGTGCTTAATATAACTACTTGAAAGCTTCATGGAATATTCATTACTTAACGAATATTACACAAACTGCAAAATGTAGTTCTCAATTAAATCTACATAGACTATAATTAAGATACAGTATGTTTCACTTTTATGTGTATTATTTTATTGATGAACATGAAACTTAAAGTAAAAAAACTGTGTAATCTAAATCGTTTTGGTGTATAACAGTGAATATCATTTAACAATTTTAACTTTATTGGGAAATACTTTCTCGACGGGCTTCACCTCTCCAAATCTTTCCTTCCGTTTTTCTATTCTAGCTTCGAGCTCAGCCTGAAAAATATATACATTTATGATCCAAAAACAGAAAAACTGTAAAACTGGCATAGTTTACCATCATGAATGTCATTTACTCTTGCATGTTTACCTTTTCCATTAATGTAGAAACGGATGTGCCAAATCTCTCTGCACGTTTCTTCAATACTTCATATGTAGTACGCTATACAAATTATCAGTTCTATTAGTAAACATCTTGTAACAAAAAAAAAGAAGTGAGCAACTATATTCCATTTATAATTACCACTGGTATTTTCACTGAAGCAGCAGATTTATTATTTTGGTTATTAATACTGAATCTAGCAGATCTAGCCTCTTTTCTTGCTGATTCTGACAAGGGAACACCAAATTTTTTTGCTCTCATCTCCAATCTCTGTTATCAATTTATAAATTTTCACAATTATTCTATATTACATGCAACTATATGATTGCAGTATAAGAATCTTACTTCTTTGAATCCAATTTCAGATATCTTAATAATTTTCTTCTCCGGAGGTGTAACGTCATCTGATACAGTACTATTTTTATTCTGTTCTACGTCATCTGTTTTAATCTCTTCAATTGCAGGTTTACGATTGAGAACTATTTTCTTAACATTTGTTGTGTTACTATCTGTGGAAAGTTTTCTTTTCTCAGTTACTTCTTGGGAATCTGGCTTGCTTGACAATTCCTCTATTTCTTCATCCTGTAAAATATGTCAATACGAATATTACTTACAGCTGATAACAACACATGCCTATTGTTCAATACATACACCAAGAACAGCATCTTCGTCCAAAATTTCTTCTGTCGTCTCGTCTAGGGATAATGTGGAATCTGGTAAAAACAATGTTGAATAAAATTAATGTTCGTTAATTATTTACAAATATTAAGCATATTTACCACCGTGTATTGCCAACTGAAGTCTTTCAACCAGTTCATTCTTGTTTCCTGTAGTAGGAAGACCCCGTTGTTTTAATTCTATCTTTAAATCGGCCACCTATATTTTATCAACAATTCAATCATTAATATAAATAAACTATATCCTGTACAAATCAAATTTAGTAAATGTATTGTATTGAGATTGATGCTTATAGTTTCTGCAATTAACCTCAACTGCGCGATAGTTTGGGAAAACAAGTGCTTTTAGATAGCGAATAGACAGATTAAATTTCAGTATGAAACGAAAATCATGTTTTAGTTAAATTACTTCCATTACACATTTTTTTCTATATATACCTTCATTTTTGAAAGTTCGGTAAGCCCTTTTTCGTACGATGAATCGGCCATCGTGTGTCTATCTTATTCTGTCTATAGTCTTAGCAAAAAAATTGTTCACGTACAACCTATTCGCACTTCATGATTAGCTGCGAATTGATTTCATTAACTATTACCACAAAGTATTTGATACAAAAACTTAACATTACTGTTTATAAGAATGTGATCAGTAACGGATCGATCAAGGCTCAGCTAAGTCTTACAAACCTGAAGTTGTCCGCAATTGGATAAAGGCTAGTTTTCAAACAAATAGAATCGTGAAACGTGCGGACTGACCAACGTAAATAACGAACAGCAACTGTATTATATAAAAACTGGCAAATAAATTCAAAAGTATATTACAGTTTTCTTCTCACATTCAAATGAAATAATCGTAATCCAGTATAGAAGACTAGCCTATTGCACTTTTAGTTGCGTACTTTCAAACAATATGTAATGTGAATGATGCATCAACATCATGTACTTTGTCGGTTTATGCCAAGACACATGTACGGTTCTCACTTGCCTTTATTTTGACATAACCCTACTGATGATGTATAAAATATAGGGCTTTTGTTGCTGTTGTATAAAATCTTAAATAACTCAGAATGGTAGATCAGTCAACCAAAAAAGCGTTAAGCGGAATTCCATTACTGCAAACAAAAGCGGGCCCCAGAGATAAAGAGTTATGGGTTCAAAGACTAAAGGAGGAATATCTAGCATTAATAAAGGTAATACGTAATGCGGCAGCGCGAGTAAATACCATATGTTCAGTTGTCACATTTCATAAACATAATTAATAAGTTTCATATGCCTGTAGTATGTGCAAAACAACAAAGCTGCTGATAATGACTGGTTTAGACTTGAATCAAATAAAGAAGGTACCAAGTGGTTTGGTAAATGCTGGTATATTCATAACATGCTAAAATATGAATTTGAATTAGAATTTGATGTAAGTGGATCAACTGTCTCTTTATCTTAATTACTTGTAACTGTGTCAATATACATGCAGTATATTTAAACCACATGTAATTTTTCATATATATAATAATTTTTAGATACCTGTAACATACCCTATTACAGCACCGGAGCTTGCACTGCCAGAATTAGATGGCAAAACAGCAAAAATGTATAGGGGTGGAAAAATCTGTCTTACTGATCACTTTAAACCCTTATGGGCTAGAAATGTTCCAAAATTTGGGATTGCACATGCAATGGCTCTTGGTGTAAGTTTAATACTGGTAATTGTTCTATATAATTAATATCTGTACTTATCCAGTTATTTCTTTCATTACAGTTAGGACCTTGGCTTGCTGTTGAAATTCCCGACCTTATAGAGAAAGGTGCTATAGAACATAAGGATGATATCGCAGATAAAGAAAAGTAAACACTACTTTCACTTAATCATTATCTGTATAAACTACGACATTGTTTTTATATAAATTATGCATGGTAAAAGAAGATTATTTATTTTTAAGCGCATTTTATAAGGTAAGGGTTACACTGTATACAATAAAACATGAAACGCTTTGAACACATTGCATATGTATTTGTATATTTCATATGGCCCATTATTTGTCATTGTCCGTTTTTACTGTCTTAATATCTTTTACAATTTCATCTATTTTATGTAAGTCTTTTAGTGAGACTTGCCCAGAGCCTCTCTCAATTGGTTTAGGTTGGGATGGGTCTGGTTTCCAACCTAACATAGAAATTATCTGGAATGTTGCAGGAATGTATGGACTACCGTCTTCTTTTGTCTTTCCATACATATCCTTATAAATTGCAGCAGCAGCAATCATTACATCTCTTTCTAGATGCAGCTTACGACTTTTCGCTGCATTATTTTCAGCCATACCTATAAAAATAAAGAAACCAAAGTTTGAAAAAAACTGTAGTGGGAAATAAAAAAATTATCAACACATTTACCTTTTATGTCCCACATCAACTCAAACATTGATGGATAACCAATAGTAATTTCATCTGTATCAAGGGTCAACATAGTAAAATTTGCATTATGTAACAAGGTGCCAATGTCGCTTACTTGTGCAAATGGAGAAATGTGTGGTGATATACCCCCATTTCTTTCTAATTCTGCTAGTTGTAAAGAACACCTAATTATTACACAACATAATAAATTCTGTCAATAATTTCAATGTAAATGCATATTTTTTCCTAAACCCAGAACTTGCATCAATCTTTTTTACCTCAATTGATAAAGCGTATCTCCACCAAAAATAGAACCAATAAATACTCCATCATTCATTAAACATTGATTGATCTTCTGAAAACACCCTGGCAAGTCGTTGACCCAATGCAAGCTCAGACAACTTATGACTAAATCAAATGTATTTGGTTCAAATGAAATTTCTTCTTCATCCATAACTTTTTTAGTTACAGTGATACCTTCAGTTGTTTTTACTTGTTCTAGCATAGTTGGACTCACGTCTGTTAAAACTAATTCTTCTACAGATTCTTTAATAATGTGTTTAGACACATGACCTCGACCACAGCCGAGGTCAAGGGCTTTTTTAAATTTCCTTTTTATATCAAATATTCTATCAGAAAGTCTATAGCCTATCTCATCTTTCATGTAATCATATAATTCAACATCTTCAGCTTTAGCCGCCCGTTCTTTCTGCAGTAATTTTGCTCTTCTGTCAAAAACGTTCATCGGACTATTTGGTGGCAACGCAAATGCTGGTATAGTTATTGTAAAATTTCGTATCACGTTGCAATTTCGTTTGCCGATGGCATTTGTTAATTCAGTTGCGTTACATACTGTGTGTGTTAACACAATTCTATGAATTTTGATAAACTTAAACATCTTTCTCTCTATAAAGTATTCCTTTTGTATAATACTTTTTATATACAAAATGTACGTTACTTTATATAAATCGTTCTTTCGTGACACTTAGTTATCGGCACTATTTAGAGACCTAGGTATGTTGGTGTTGTATCACTATTACTTTTTTTACATCACTTGTTGTAAGCACTTGTCAGACACGGTGCAATCCACAGCAACATTGATATAACTTTTACAAATTTGCCGATGTAAACCTTTATTATATCCATCAGTTAGGTCACATTACTTTTTCAATGAATACGATTGACTATATCACATGTATGTTTCTTTCATATAGTGTACATATGTGTATATAAGCGGTATGATATAACCTTAACCGTCCGTGCATTTATATTTGGGTTACTACATACATACATGTATCCTCTCAATATTACTTTAATCAGAATGTTTCCGGCATCATAGTTTGGAAAAAGCAGTTATTAAATCAAAAGAAATAATTACCATATAATTTGTTTTAGCTTCATAACAGGGATGGGCGATATAATTTGAAAACCTTGTTCTTAATATGAATAGTTATGAATTTCGCGGGCAAACTACCCGACTAAGTAAAATTTGAATTTCGAATTCAATATTTAATCCATATTAAATGGTGAAAAGATGTAAAACACATTATGCAAGAATGTTCTATTAAAAAGGCAATAATTTACTCCCGTGTTCCCCAACAAGACGATAAAATAGGATCACTTTCACTATTAAATTGTGGGTATCACATTCGACATGTATAAAATGTTGGTCAATAAGTTTATTACAGCATCGTATTATTCCAGTAGAAGTGTTTTGTTATTATTATTATCATAGTTAATAATAATTAGATGTATCTGAATAATTGTTGCACACGTTGATGAACGAATATAGTTTATTTTAGACTAGTCACTACTGCTCATAGTTTACGTTTCAGAGAAACGAATGCAATGATGGAAAGTTGGAGATGCCATAGTATGGTGATGTAGGTATAATATGGGAAATATGACAAAAACTTTATTTTTCTTTTGAAACAATTAGATATACTTTAAAACTTAATATTAAAATTGTGCACTTTATTTTCTAAGGCAGGACTCACGCAGATGTGAAGACGACGCAAATACGAAATTGTTCGAATCGTAAATATTTGGTAACATTTATCTTCCACGCATGTATATAACGTGAAGGAATGTAGCCACGTCCGGTGTATATTAAAAAGGAAGTACATGACTTAATTAAATTTATACTCGAACCCTGCATGACAAACAGCACAATTCGAGCCCCAATTCTTTAAACATATCACATCTCTGTGTGTTCTGCCTTTCAATTTGCTTCGGAATCTGCAATAAAGAATGCGGTCTTGCTACAAATCATCACACGAACAGATTACAAGAAATTTTCATATAAAAATCAGTCGTAAAGATGGACAGAAACGTTTGTACAGTTTCATAATGAGAATAATAAACAAATATCAATATATTCTGGGTACAATACACAATATTATACCAAAACTCTCCAAATTCTTTCACAAAATTTAGTTTATAAATTAATAAAGAAGCTTATACCATGCCCTGCTATTACTGTCGTATCAAAAATGATACGCATATGAATATAAATCTGTCGCTGAGCTTAATGTAAATGGAAACAGAGATGATAAAGATACAATATGCTCGCACTTTTAAGTAATAAATTATACTTAAAACACATCACGTTTGATTTCGATAACTGTAAACAATGTAATTTGATGTTTTATGTTTTATTACAAAAATACTTTTATCACTCATAACGCAATCCTTATCATTGTCTGAATTAATATTGATATCAATATGATCATGAAGACTTGCACTGGGAACTTTGCTCGCTTGCATTGAGATTTTCACGTTCTAATATTGTTCTAATTTTTGTTGTTACTGTTATTATCATTGATCTTACACATTAAACGAACTTAGAGCAGAAACTTACGGGATGAATCTATCTATATAAGTACTCACTAATGTAAAATTATGGAGCACTCTTAATAATCTCAGCCGAAGTACTCATTTCTATATTAATCGAATGAACAGTGTTAGTAATGTATCTGTATTATTTACGTGTAGATAAATTCTGTACGTATTCTCATTTTGATATTTAACTTAGCGGTGTAAGTGCAATTACAATAACTCAACGCATTGTAAGAAGCTTTGCCGCTTCTGTTATTAGCAAAATCGATAACTGCCTTTTAATGGGAACAATATGCGTATCAGAAGAGATGTTTCTTTTTTTTTAGAACTGAAAACCACGTATATCAAGAGTAACAAAGCCTCTTCTTTGCTTTTTGCAATGTCAATAAAACTGGTGGAAGAGAATTATTTTGGCCTTAAGCTGCCGACAGGGGTAGGTAATGTAAAATGTGCTGACGTTGGAAGCGGAGTGGGGACGGGAGTTGCAACTGGATTATCACTCGGTGCTGCAGAAATTGCGCTCGCTTCACTCTTGTACCGAATATTAGTGTATTCCCGACCCAACTGAAGTGATTTCTGCAAATCAGAATTGAATAATTGACCAATAAAAAAAGCATACTTTGTTAATAATACGTCAAACAATTATTTAACGTAACGCCGATGTACCTGCTCAGCTTGCATTCGTTGCGATACAGTGTCAATATAGTGCAATACAGCAAGATAAACAAACTTGTATTGAGCTTCGGTTTGAACCATTCCAGATCTCTGTGACCGCACTCTCTGTATTGTCCTTTGTATATCAATTTCACAATCAAGTCCTGCGAAAACATGTGGTCGAAATGATGTAGACGAACTTGGATATTTATAAACACAGGTTGTGATTACTTACCGTGCCGCTTTATTTGGTCCAAAATCATGTCAATAACAATGAAGGTTCCAGTTCTACCAATTCCGGCGCTGCAGTGAACCAAGATTGGTCCAATGGACGGTGCAGTTTGGCTGCCTGTAGCTGCAGAAGCTGCAATCGATTCTTGCCTAGCGTTAACGTCGTGAAGAAAGTTGAGAACGCAACCCGGGTCGGATGGTACACCATGATCAGGCCATGCCTAATAATCAGGTGTATTGGTGTTATATATCAAATTAGATTTTCAGTTACGTAATGATACAGATTTTAAAAATTACTTGAAAGTGGTAATGGTATATTCTCCTAGGCTCTGAAGTATTTGGTTTACTCCCTTGTAGAAGGAATTCACGTAGTGTATAGTCCGCTGTAGAAGTACGAGAGAGTGCACGTAATTTCCAGTCACCATATTCCGCACTTTCTCCCTCCTCGGGCCAATAACGAGCGCACTTATTCTGAAATTTTGCTTATTTCGTTTACATCATTTGGACGCATTTGACGTTTTAAGTACCTTTCCACGTTCTATTTCCTTTGAGGTCATCACAATAACTCGTGTATTTTCTTGATAAACCATGTGCCAGAAGTCAACGATTGTATTTAGAAGACAACCTTGTGTAGCAATATAGTATTTATTAAATGATCCGCCATCTGCATTCGTAGCAATTCCCGTACTTGTTCCGTCGCAGTCTTTGTTCTGCAACGTAATATAATTTCTGTCGATCCAATACTTAATTTTTGCTCTTAATATGAATTATGATAGAAAATATATGCAGTGGTTTACCCTGATGTAATTTGCGTTAATATAATCAGATCCAGGAACATTGGGATCAAGTTGTTTTAATCGCACTCTTGTGTGATCAACTGTAAGGAAATATGTATTGCGTTTTTCATTATGTTAACTTAAGCAGAAGTATAACGAAGATTATTGGAAGACAATCCTACATGGTAATATGTTTTTGTATCGATTTCTGGCTCTATTCTCAGGCCGTAAACCTTCCTTTCTCGAAAATAAATGACGGCATTCCAATTGTTGTAAAGATTCGAATTCCTCCCAGAAGCCAGCTTTTCCTTTTCCGCGACCCGTCCCCCCTTCGTTACTGCCTGTTGCCGCATTCCAACACAGCCATCCATTTGAACATCCATTTTCTTTGTGCAACTGCCTCACTCTGCTTTCAATTCCACTAGCGTTTATACGCGTGGCGTTGAATGGTTGCCTTAAAGAAGTGTTTGTTTGCAAATATATTGAATGTGAATAAAACCATAAAACCGAATATGTATATATCGGCTATATATATACATATATTTGTAAATCCTTAAAATATTTACCGAAGGTGTACTACACTTCCACTCGTTTCGACCATCGGGTTACGTTTATAATGTTCTATAAGATCGCTTAAACTGTCAAATTTATCGCCACCTCCAACATCATATTTATTATCCTGTAATGTTTAATTAGATAAAGTGAAAATTTATGTGTATTCTATTTACTACTTACATTGTTTATTTTGTCTATTTATATTTTGTCCAAGAAAATTGTATCAAGATGTAAACTTTTTAAAAAGAAAGTATCTGATTTATAGATTGTTATGTTATTTTTTAGAATACATAACATGTAAAGTATTATTAACCTGAGATCGTATCATAACGTGTGTAACACGATCATCGGTCCGTACAGACAACACAAAATCTCCAGGTTTACTTTGGGATTCTCTCACCAGAAAAGATCCATTTTTACCTCGTTCCAACATTAGCCGTTCTGCCTCTTTTGCTGATAAATGGCCATGGAACCACCTTTACCCATATTTTACTATTAACACATACCATGCTATATGTGTGTATAAGAAATAATAATAACAGAGAACAATTGCACCACTGCATTGAGAGCGTTATGTGAGATGTCATAAAAGCTTCTGGAATATTGTAATTCCAAAATATAGAATACCTTTCAGTTGTCGGGTCTGCACAATTCAAGGGATATTTTAACTCAATAATTTCCCCATTTTTTTCACGTAGTTGCCCACCATTCTCCATGTAAAACTGTACAAGTTCAGACAATGTTGCAAATTTTTCACCACCATAAAGGTCATAAAAATCCCCTGTATTTTGTATTTTAATATGGGTTACTTCTCCATTTCTCCTGTATAGTTTACACAGAAAAATTTGACAGTGAGTTAATTGTTGACACTTCTTCACCCCTACTTGAAAAAGTAAAAAGGTATTCGTAATGCATACCTAACTGACAATGTGAAGTCGCCAGGATTGGATGAGCTTGGTCGTGCTAAGAAAGATCCATCATAACCTCGTTCCATTAGTAAACGTTCTGCTTCTAAACCTGATATATTTGGGTGAAACCATCTGTAATTAACAAAAAACATATCAAGATATGATTGTCGTCCCTTTACTATTCTTTACTGCCTTAATAAAGTACCAATGTGAGGTTTTACAATGATTCTTTGTAAATTAATAACAAGACTCTAAAATTATGTTTATCAGACAAGAAGAAAATGTGTAAATCCATTTATAATTAAGAAATATTAAAGATTCTATAGATATTAGTCAAAAAACAGTAGATTGTTAGAATTATTCAATCTTCGATGGGTTTGATAAAATTTGCTGAAAATGAAACAGACTTTGTGCTGAATATAGACAAATTCCACACTAATAAGAATCCAATGTCACATTAAATTTGGAAATACCGCAGCAGTGGAACTCATTGCTCATGTATAAATTAACATTTGTGTTACTTGAAAGGAAACAATTTGATCATGGTTGCAATAGTAACGGTAATTCCAAATAATTCCAAAAAAGGAAAGGACATCATTGCCGCGCCCTGTATGACTTCACTGAATCTTTAAACGATATGTTATTATTCTTATTCTGTGCATCATAAATAAATATCAGTAATTTTTATTAGTGTATAAGTGGCAAAACAAGGAGTGCTTATTATTATTATACATGTGAATCTTACATATTCTTTAAACTTAGGCTATCGACATTTAGTCGCCAAAGCTGGAAAAAGTATTACTTATTTCAATCGCAGATATCCTACCGTCAATTACGTTCAACTAACCTAGCACTAACATCACAAACAAGTATGACTGTTCTGTAAACTACTCGTGAATTATGATAATCGCATATTTTTTATGCAAATACAAAAACGTGCCTCACCTGCGGGATGCCATATCGTGATTCCAACTATGACCGCTCGATAATTAATAATTCATAACGATTCATCAACATCCACGTTTACAGTTCGATGATGCGCTATAGTTTATCAATTAAATACTAACTAGACATTGTCACTGTCTTTGACATATTCGCTTTACTGAAAAACAAAAAAGCCATCTTGCAGCATTAAAATTCTACCATTGAATTTCAATTTCTTAGATGCAATTCAATATCTCGTAGACGGGGAAGCGAAAAACTAATAACAGTTTCGTGAAATGACTTTGGTGACGCTAGTGTGATTGCATCCACCGATAAAGAGACCCTATTTTCTATTGGGTGAACACTTGTGAATGCAAAAACGACGGTGACAAACAAGTGCAAGATTAAAACCCTAACAAATTTTCTACGCATTGAAACATTTGCTAAAATATTCTACCAGATTGTTCGTTATCATTTTTTAATTAAATATTAATGGATTAGAAGTTCCTTACTGTAAAGTCACTACGTTTTTAATATACCGTTCTTTCACCCCAGGTTTTTAAACGTATTATAATTGAAACTGCATATTCTCAAACGTGCAGTCGAGTGGTGTGTCAATAAGGGAGAAACAATTATTAGCTGTAACGCACACTTATAACTTTACAGACTGCTCCCATCTCAATCGATGCAACTTGCCAATAAGAACGTCCACCCGATCGCGTACATACACTCTACGCGTCGTTTGGTTATATCTTCTCAGTAAATGCGGTGTCTGGTGACATATAATGAACGTGAATGACGTTCTAGCGGGCGAGTAGTAGGTGGTACCAGTTGGTGTCAGTGTGTATTTAATTGGCTGGGTGCCGGTTCAATTTCAATTTCTAATATCCTTAATTTGAAGAACGTTGACAGACAGTGATAGTTATTAATAAAAAATATTATTGGTCTACGAAGATGGGACAACGAGTATCGAGAACGGATTTCGAATGGGTTTACACGGAGGAGCCCCACGCAACGAGGAGGAAGTTAATACTGGGTAGGGTTAAATATCGTTTTGCACGTGTTTGATTATTTTTATAGTATATATGACTCGCTGTCACCATAACACCTTGTTTACGATAAAAATTGATTGTGTCATGACCTACGACTGAATTGAGCATTTAACCTTTGCTTTAAAAGCAATGACAACGGTTGCACGTATTTCTTATCTGCGGTCATATCGCATGTCAGCTTTTTTAAATATAGTGTGCAGCATAGTTTTTAACTGCCGTGATTCATATCGAGATAGACTTCGAGAAAAGAATACAATAACTGGTAACACAGCATATGTAATATGAAGATGACACAAGGTTTTACTGCTATAGCCAGTAGGAATCTAAAATGTTTTATGTTCTTTCTTATTTCAGAGAAATATCCGCAGATAAAAAAACTATTTGGTTACGATCCTAATTTTAAATGGGTGGTGACTGGAATGGTGTTAATTCAGATTATGTCAATGTTCATTGTAAAGGATTTAAGCTACCCGTTATTATTTCTCTTAGCTTACTGCTTTGGTGGTGTTATCAATCATTCTCTTATGCTTGGTGAGTAACCTCCTCTTTATCTTAATAAAATATACATCACTTCATGGAATAACAATGACTATAATGCAGCTACTGAATTCCTCTTTGTAAATTTATTTCATTGTTGTTATAGCAATACATGAAATTGCACACAACCTTGCATTTGGTCATGCAAGACCTTTGGCCAATAGATTATTTGGTTTTTTTGCAAATTTACCTATAGGAATACCGATATCTATAAGTTTTAAAAAGTATCATCTTGAACATCATCGTGTAAGTATACTATATTATTTCTGTTTATGTCACATTCAAAAAACAATGTAATATCCTTATACCATTAAATAAATAAATAAATAAATTATATAAACATACTCTAGAAAGTAGTTACAAAATATCTAAACAGATATTACTAATCTATAATCAATTTTCTGTGTATAGTATCAAGGTGATGAGAAGCTAGATACAGATCTACCAACGTTACTTGAAGCCAAGTTATTCTGTACAACATTTGGAAAGTTCTGTTGGATTATTCTCCAGCCATTTTTCTATGCATTTAGGCCTTTAATAACATACCCCAAAGTACCTACGCTTTTCGAATATGTTAATCTTGTAATACAACTGACTTTTGATGCTTTGGTATGGTACTTTTTAGGTAAGTCATAACAGATAGTTTTAGCACCTTAATTATTCTAAAATATACTATAAATTACTTTCAATTTGTAGGTGGAAAGGTGTTAGTTTACTTTCTGGTAGGTTCATTAATGGCAATGGGATTACACCCTGTTGCAGGACATTTTATATCAGAACATTACATGTATAGAAAGGGATTTGAAACATACAGTTATTATGGGCCATTAAATTTTATTACATTTAATGTTGGATACCATAATGAACATCATGATTTTCCTGCAGTTCCTGGATCCAGACTACCAGAGGTACATATTAGATGGCAATGTTGAATACTTGAACATGAACATCTTTAATGTTATGTTGTACACAATGTTCAATTTTATTTCACACAGGTGAAGCGTATAGCATCAGAGTTTTATGACAATTTGCCACAACATAATTCTTGGGTTTCTGTACTATACGACTTTGTGATGGATCCCGATATCGGTCCATATGCACGAATGAAACGGAAACATCGCGGTTTAGCATCATAGGCTTTTAGGTCGATAAATATATTGATATTTTTTAATGGTAATGGCTGAATCTATCACTTATGCTTGCAAGTGAACATTGGTGGGCAATTTATTAACAATTGGATATTGTATTAATTGAAAAAGTATTTCAACTATTTGATAGTTAGTTTTTGATATTCAAATTTACTAGCATTGTTATATGTATTTATTACTTCTACATTTGAATATTGGCGTAATTCTATTTTTTCAGAGACATATAAGCTGCAGAGAAATATTGTAATACTTATTAAGTGTATGTACATTTACAAAGTACTCATAATTATAACAAAATTAGACTTGTACATAATTTGGTAAATCTTAATGTCTCTGGTATCTAAAATCGTAAGTGAAGGATAATAGTCAATAGTTATAATATATTTCACTGTGCCAGTGTAGTAAATATATAAGCAGGAGAGAAATGGCATAAAGCGATCAAAGTTTTACAATATTTTTTTAGTAACATATACAGATATAGGATAGATAAATACTATTACCGATTTGCCACATGTTATACAATCTAGTCATAGAATGGAAAATGTATATTCTACCTTGTAATGCTTAAATTGGATCTTAATTGCGGTATGTTTCCGAAAAATAAGCTTCTATTAAATTAACGCACAAACTAATTTTTTTAAGATCGTTTAAAGCAGCGATTGACCAATTTGAGCAGTGTAATTGTAAAAGATATTTTTACGCGAGGAACATTACTTTTATATGTAATCGCTTGAAAGCATTGCCAAGTGTAAGAACTGTATCTAAATCTTAATATCAAATATGTTCCTAGTGACATTTCTACACATAGTTCCACACATAACACAATTCACTTCTGTACAAGTGAATACTCATAAACATGACAAATTTGCTTTCCATACTACATTTTCTCGTACATGTATATACATTCGAGAATAAATTAATTACTCAATATTAAAAAAGCAACATTTGAGTCTCTGTAAATACGTTTTGCTTGGAACTTGCAATCAGTATATTTTTCATATAAAGTCTGTTTAGTGTGTATTGTATATGTATACATACTTAGGTAAAGTTATTAGTTATACAATTTTTGCCGTCTAAGAGTAAAAAAAAATCATACAACACTGATATTCCCAGACACGAAACTGTCACATTGTGATTTCTCCTTATTTAAAATAAGAATTATTGATATATATCAAAATAATTTTGCTATTGCTTTCTTTATATATTGCTGTCACGATATATGTGTATATATTCAATAGCACGGGAAACTAAATGTATTTGTAATAAATATTTTTATTCTGTAAATCAAATGCATACTAATTTATAAAGTTAAAGGTGTAAATAATGTTGTAAGTATATAACACCTTGATTTGAAATCAAATTGTGTTTTTGTGTTTTTTTGTAGTGTTCCATTGTGTTTACACGTGTGTTTGTAGTGTACATTGTGTTTTGTGCACAATTTAGTGTAGTGATCCATCAATTTTTGACAATATTAAATGATCATTATCACTGTTCAATTTACTAGCCCAAAGTGGTCCTAACGTACATTTCCGATATTTGTTGGTATTTTTTAAACAAAGTATTCCTTTTTATGCTTAACTGGATGTACTGTATCATCTGGCTTAATATCATTACAATGTTGGTACAAAAAATAAACAGTCACTTTTATATTGATTGTCATAGATCATTTGAATTTCGCTTACATTGCTATTGCCACCCTACATGCACACACTCGTGCTAAGGGGCATTACAAATCGAGTATATGTATACATATGCCGCTTCGTGTATATTCGGTTTTATGATCCTACTACAATCAGAGGTGCAGTATTTTTGACCGTAATACAAGCAAATGGTTTGTTAAAATTGGTGTTGTTACAAGAGCGTTATCAATGGCTAATGAAGGGGAGCCAACGGCACCAGCAACGAATGATGTGAGATGGAATAATGGAAAAATTCGCACATTTGAAAAATAACCTAAAATATTTGACACAAATGTTACCTTCTTTTGTTCTTTGTAGATGCCCGTGCCGAAAATAAAACATGATTGGTACCAGACAGAAAGTCACGTTATTGTAACAATTTTAGCCAAGAAAGTAGAAACTGTTAATGTCAATTACCAAACAAATACGGTAATACATTTATGAAATCTATTTGTTTACTACAGATGTTATTTGGACTTTGTGCCTATGCACCAGATGTTAAATAAAGAGTCATACCGAATACAAATTTTTGATCTGCAAACCTAGGCTTTTAACATTTTATTTCAAAATGTTCCATTTTCATTTTTATCTTCTGTTTCCTTTAGCTGAGTGTATCTGCTCGTTTGCCATCTGGTAGTGAGTACAGCCTTGAAATAGATTTAGCACATCCTATAGTTCCAGACCAAAGCACACACAAAGTGCTCCCATCCAAAGTAGAAATTAAACTTAAGAAACAGGATGGTCATAGATGGAACACCTTAGAAGGAAGTCCTATTGCAGAAACTGCAGTACAGCCAATTCCCAAAGGTAAATTATAATCTGTGTTTCTTTCAAAGATTTGAATATCCAAACAATCTATACAGTGGTATTTCTTTCAAGAATTTCTTCAAGTTAACAATCCACCACCTACGTATCCCAGCTCTAGTAAGAAAACAAAGGATTGGGACAAAGTAGAGAAAGAAATTGAAAAACAGGAATCAGAGGAGAAGCAAGAGGGTGAAGCTGCCCTGAATCAACTATTCCAAAATATATATGGTAGTGGTTCGGATGAAGTTAGGCGGGCAATGAATAAATCTTTTGTGAGTCTATTACCTTAAATTCTCATAAAACAGTTTATATCACAAGTATTTACAAGATAAAGATGCTATGGTACTTATACATTTATTTCTTTTCTTGTTTCTGGAAACAGCAAGAATCCGGTGGAACAGTTTTGAGTACTAATTGGTCAGAAGTAGGTAAAGGGAAAGTGGAAAGGAAACTGCCAGATGGAGTGGAGTGGAAATCTTTAACTTAAGTTATATGTAAAATCAGAATTTGCAAATTATTTGTTGTTTTAATATAAATAATAATTGTGTTTTGGTTTATTACTATACATTCACCACGCAAATTATTTTTAAATTGCAGAATTATATATAAATATATAATAACAGTACTATAAACATGTTAACATTACAGTTTTGGTTACTAAAACCTGCCTGTTAGAATTAAAGACACTTTTGTTTCAAAATATAAGTTATTTCACCTATTAAATATGCCTTATTATTATAATATATTTATTTGATTATGCCTACTCATATGACATTGCACCGTCATGTGCCTACCTTGTATATTAATCACAATGGTGAAAATGCAGGAATCATAATTGAAACTAGGACATTAAAAACTGTTAGCATTTTGCAAATGCGATAGGTACATAACTGTGAAAAGCTGGCAATACTGAGTTACCCAATGATTAATTTTAAAATGCAATAACCGATAATTCCAACAATCACGTATGTTTGCACTGTACTTGCGATCTCTTCAGACAGGTCAGTATTTTGTGATGTAATATGTTGTGGTGATTGTGGTGGTATAGAGATATCCGCTATTTTGTTAGTAATATGTTTTTGTAAATTTTCAAGAGTGGTAACATAAGTATGTTGTGTTTCAGTTTGTGCTGTTGTTATAACATTTCTGACATCCTTAATTCTCTTATTGTTGTAAATCATTGATCCCACCAATGAGACTATTGCAAATAACGCTGATGCAACTACAGATAAATATTTATATTTCATAGCATTTACTGTCTGACTGTCGTGATACTCTTTAATAACAGTGGCTAATTCGGTGAAATGTTCTTTTTCTTCTGTTTCTAATAAACTCATTTGTTCATTAATTTGTTTACATTCTTGCAAACTTTTATTCTCCAGTATTGTAAGTTGCACGTATTTAGGGTCCTCACGCTTTGTCTGTATTAGTTCTCCATAAACTTGCGTTAAATTGTTGTTGAGAACAGCTGCATGTTGTGTTAACTGCCTTCTCTTCTCTTGGCATTCAAAGAGTTTGTTTTGTACAACCACAACGCGATGTCTAGCATGCTCAATGTTGTCCAATCCTGTAAGATGTTGATACCATTTCCACCATACAACAACTTGTTTTGGTAGTGGTTCTGCTGGTTGCAAAGGTGTAGAATTAACATCTTGGATGATTGTTGATCCATTAATTTGCTACAAACGAAAATTACATATTATCATGTAGGTAATATCATATATCAATTTAAGGCATTGATAAAGTACAGATTGACATGCCTTAACAATTGTGTTATATTTCTGGACTGCCAAACTTTGAGCATCGGCTAATTTCTTCTGAGCTATTGCAGTTGTTTGTTTAAATGCTACATTGGTGTCAGACATAAACATGTAATTTTTCAATCGCTCGGCGATAAATTTTATTACGTCTCTCGATGAAACTTTCATGATAATCCTGATTAACCTTACTTCTACATCACTGAAACACAGTATTTACCTGTTATTTTTTATATTGTCAAACAGTGCTTGTCCGATGTGCTCTGTTCTTTCTTTTAATCAATGTTATTAGTCAAACTTAGATGCCAAATTGATATGGTAAACTACCCAAATGTAGATGAAACTTACATGAGTGTATGTTAATTGCTACTTGATCGATAGTATTTAATATAAATGTTCGTCGATGTTAAAAGTTATTAAACCCGCCATTCGTTGTCCGCAGGTTATTACTGTGATTGGAATAAATAATATCTGTCATAGGTTACGGTGCGGTGAAGCAGCTGATTCCTGTTCGGATGAATACGTGACGCATGTATGTAACACGAAATTAAAAAATCAGTAGATATATTCTTTTGCGGAAAGCAAAAGTTTGTTAATGTTTTCAATGATTAAAAAAAAAGTATACTTCATAGTTGAATATTAAATGGTACATTACATGTATTGTTATTATCTTGATTTTACCAAACATTTACACACATGTCAGTACACATAATTTTTTATTTTCATTCAAATTGATGGCTTATAGAGTGTGAAAAAGCACGCATTTCTCATAATTACAGAATATGTCTCATGAATCATAAAACAAGCTGCTGCTTTGTGGAACACATATATTTATCTTATTCAAAATGTGGCACTGGACCCATTACGTAATTGCTTGGTCAATTAATCGTTATCTCGATTATCAAATCATTTAAATTTTCTTAAATTGCATTGTGTCAAAGTAATACATTCAGACATTCGTACGTGACATAAACAAGTGGCATTGTGTTCAAGATTAAATCATCTTTGCATAACATTATGGTAACTTAGCGTTTATTGAATGGGTTACAATGTAAAAATACAATACTGTGAGTTTTACATTTTCACATTTTCTTCAAATTAAAATTCTGTTTTTTGCTGTTTCATTACTGATAAAAGTTAGCCACATGTTGAAAAATTCTTGTGTTCGCGTTTTGCTTGCAAAAGTTCGATTAATATATTTACACCTTATAACAAGCAATCTGTCATAAATTGTATTTAAATTGAATACAAAAGGACCTTAAATGGTTCTTGACATTTAACCGTAAAGATTACAATAATAACATTTTCCAGGATCAATTATAACTGTATTCCCTGTGGATACTTACGTTTGCTTTGGTTTAATCAATATCATTATAGCATTAATACCTGGCATCGTACATAAGCTTATTGATTCGATAGGTGTTTCTATGTGTAGGATTACACAGAATAAAAAACAATTTACTACTAAGTCGGGTAAGCGGCAATAAATTGTTTGATGTTATAACATTGAATTTTGCATTTCCCGCGTGTACAAATGTATTTACTTCATCGCCATTAATTACAAAAATGTACGCTGTGCGGCGCTGATCGAATTGAAAAGTTGCGAAGGTGCAACATAGTTTATTTCTGCACTTACTGTATGGATTACATATATGTGCTAATGTCAACAATTTTTGTATGTGTACCCTTTTTTTGAAGTTCTGTACAGAATTTCAAAAGTAGTGTTAGTATACTCGTTTTTGATTGCATAAAAATGACCAGAAATCATCAGAATAAAAAGCACACCCCAATAATAGATGTTTCAGAATCAGATTCTGACATAAACGAGTTTAGCTCTGATGATGATTATGTTCCGAGTAAACGAAAACCCGTAACAAGGACAAGATCAAAGGCTTTAACAAAAAAATCAGAAAATCTAATTGCCGATGTAGATAAAGCAAGCGCCAGAAAAAAGAAACAGTCTCAGATTAGTAAAGGTACAGATTGTGTCAATGATCCAAATATGAAAAGTGAAAAACAAATGGGCATAAAGAGAAAAAACAAGGTTAACAATGATCAACAGACACCCAACAAAAGGCAAAGAAAATTGGGTAATTCGTCCACTGAAAAGCTTGATGTAAAACCAGAAGATACAGAATTATCAAACATTCAAGAGATAAACGTGGAAAAAATCCCTAATGATCACTTTGATCTGCATACTGCGAAATATAAAGAATGGACAGATGCAGAATATATAAGTGAAGTTAACAATGTTGATAGACATATAGCAGAAAATGTTGTTAAACTTTTTAATGAAGATAACACTATTCCATTTATTGCAAGATATAGAAAGAATATGACTGGGAGTATGGAGGCAGATAAGTTGCGAGCGTTAAAAGAAAGTTATGATCAGGCAAAGATAGTAAAACAACGTGCATCTACAATAATTAAGGCAATTGACAAATTAGGAAAATGGACTCCAGATCTGCATGCTGCCATTAAATCTACAAAATCATTAGCTGATTTGGACCATATTTATTCAATATTTAAACCTAGTTCAAAGAGATCTTTAGCAGAAAGAGCTAGACAGTTAGGTTTAGGACCAGTAAGTGAAGCAGTACTACAAGGAAATTCTATACCACATTTGTCAGTATTTATTGACAAGCAAAAACAAGACTTAGAAAGTGAGGAGAAAATCAAGGAGGGTATTATCCATATCATAGCAGATCATATTAACAAAGAAAAAGCTATATTTGATAAGCTTAAAATCTTGCAAAAAAGAACAGTTATTGAAATTCTAACAACAGAAACCAAGCGAACTGAAAATGCAGTGGATAAGCAACAAATGGGAGATGAAAAAAAATATGAAACATACTATAATTTTAGAGCAACAAATAAGAGTATCAAGCCACATCAAGTTTTAGCTATTAATAGAGGTGAAGCACAGAAAATATTGGTAGTCAAAGTTGTAATACCAGATGGTCTTGAAACTGCATTTAAGACCTTCTGTTTACAATATTATAAATCTGCCGTATCTGCCTCAAAGTTTCATTCAATATTAATTAAAGAGAGCGTTGAGTATGCTTACAAAAAATTGATAAAACCCCTAATAATTCGTCGGGTAAGGAGCGAGTTGAAAGAGGAGGCTGAAGCAGCATCTATCGATGTATTTGTATCAAACGTTAAGCAATTGCTTCTTGCACCGCCTGTTCGCGGAAAAGTCATACTTGGTATAGACCCTGGTTACTATCATGGATGCAAACTTGCTGTGGTATCAGAACATGGGAATGTTCTTGATTCTACTGTAATATACCCTCACAAGAAAGGAGATAGGTTTATTGAAGAATCGGCAAGGACGTTAATTGATTTGGTTAATAAGCATAAAGTTTCATTAATAGCATTGGGTAATGCTACAGCTTGTAGGGAAACTGAGTCATTTCTGACAAACATCATTCGAAAGAAAGGGTTTGGTTCAACTAATATTTCATACGCCATAGTAGACGAATCTGGGTCTTCGGTATATAGCTGTGGGTCAGAAGCAAAATCAGAATTTCCTAATACTGATCCCAACATAATTTCTGCAATCTCAATAGCTAGACGATTGCAAGATCCACTCGCTGAATTGGTGAAGGTGGAACCAAAACACTTAGGGGTGGGCATGTACCAGCATGACTTACCAGAGAAACAGTTGCACCTTTCCTTGAATGAAGTTAGTAATATACAACAATAAAACGTTGATAAGTGTTATAGATTTTTTGTTTTCGATGAGCAACGTAACAGGGTTTTTTAAAGTATGCTTTTATGTATGATGTTATAGGTTGTTTCTGAGGCAGTAAGTTTTGTTGGTGTCGACATCAACACAGCTTCACATTGCCTCCTCAGAAGAGTTGCTGGATTAACTGCAACCAGGGCAGCTAACATTATTGAATGGAGAAATAAGCATGGGTCGTTTATAAATAGGAATCAATTATTGGATGTAAAAGGTATTGGTGATAAGACTTTCGAACAGTGTGCTGGATTCATTCGAATTTCATCGGAGACTGCGTTAACATGCGAACAGGTTGCAAATCCTAAACGTTCGAAAAAGAAAAGCACGTCTTTGAATCCATTAGATCAAACTTGGATTCATCCAGAATCGTATAATGTGGCGGAAAAGTTCATAAAACATTGTAAATGTAATTTAGATGATATCGGTAGTGAGTCTTTTATTGAAAGGGTGGAATCACATGCAAAAGTAGGTTGTTCAGTATTGGCAAAACAATTCGGTACAGATGAAACAACGATGGGAATAATAATAAAGGGGTTAACAATGCATAAGAATGAAGACATAAGACAAGCAGAGAATGCTCCTTTGTTCCGCAATAGTATGTTAAGTATAAATGATTTAGATGTTGGAACAGTATTAAGTGGAGCAGTGCGAAATGTAACGCATTTTGGAGCATTTGTTGACATAGGAGTAGGCAGAGATGGTCTTGTACATATTAAATGGTTGAAAAATCAAACCGTCGGTATAGGTCAACGCATAGAAGTGAAAGTTCTGTCTGTCGAACGAGACAGAGGCAGAATTAGTCTTGAATTAATTCGAACATTGTAAATTATGTTTTTATTTAGTCTTGTACGATTCGAAGCAGTAATGTACTTGGCAGTACATGAAGGTAACCCATTTATTGTACAATGGATGGTTTACCTTTTTTCGAATCTGGGAGTTTGTTTTGTATCATGCTCTCGAGCAGAGTGTTGTATTAAGTACCATGACTAAAGGCACGATATCGTTATTGGCGCTATTTTGTAAAGCTATTTTTAATAAAAAAAGTCAAACGACGCATAACTGCAAAAGTAACCGTTTTCTACAATCCTTTAGCACCAACGCTGGAAGAAATGAACGTTAACTCCTCTCTGAAAATACTACCATTCGTAATTGATATTTGCGTAGTAATTTGCAGTAGGAGAGAACTAACGTCGCAACTTATTGTATTTCTTTAATTTGGCTAGAACGTTGGTTTGCCATTCGTCAACGCTCTCTTAATTGCCCATTCTCTTCAAGAAGGTAAAAGTTGGCGAGCTGATCCTGCAATGCTTTCCGTAAGCGACAACTCGCAGTCACGATCGTGGCTTAAAGTGATCGTACACCGTGCTTGGCCAGACACAGAATCCTACTGTCGAGGCCAACCTGCGCACACTGCGCTTTGCCTTTCTCTACCCCCCGTTCCTCTTTTTTTTTTTGCTTCTCTCTGGCTGGAGTTTTCTGTCTGGGGCCCTCGTCAGACAATGGGGTTTGCCCGCAGCTCTGTCGCAATATTCTGCACGCGGATTCGCCCGACGTCTACTTGTAGCAATCCCTTCGTGCAGCTTATGCGCACTTCCATCCTCGATCTATCGACTGAGCCGGTTTGCTATTGATATTGGGCTCTTAGTTAAGTGACTCTTGACGTTAGGCTTTTTATCTTTCGTTAACGGATATTGATATTAATTGAAAGAATATATGTCATTAATATTGCCGTTGTTAGAATAACATTCTAGTTTTCGATTACAATGAGAATCTATTTTTCCCCGGCCTCTTTTTTGGTTGTGAATTATTTTTTGAAATTTTCTGTAGTATTTTTCGTGATTTTGTCTTAGATGTCCGTTAAGTATAGTTTAGTTTCAGTAGTGAAGCTGTGGTTAATGTAGATTTTGATTAAACGACGAAGATATCCTGTAGCGGATCGTGTGACATTCCGTACAGACATGTCACGTGAAACATTCGTAATGCTCCGATAGCTGCGAACCTGTGGCATTAGACATCTACCCATCGGTATCTCGGTTTGACAACGAATCTGTCCTTCGACTCACTCTATCATCCGACACCATTCGGTAAATTAATCGGGATCATTGATTTATTACCAACGGATAGACTCTCATCGCAGCAATACGATTTTTCAAAGCAACATTGCGCAACCTGTGTGGAGATGATGAAGAAGCAAAAAAAATAAGTACAGCGAAAAAACAATTTCTCTTCTAGGTGCGTCGAGAGTTGGTGCGTAAAATGAATGGGTGCACGTTACGTCGCAGGGCCCGTGAATATTTAACTAATTCAATCTCCATAGTTGCAGCTGCCGCCGATAATGGACTATACTTGGCAAGATGCCACCGTATCGTCTCGCAGCCAACCAATACTCGTACGCGGCCCACCCGCTACAGAGAGCATATTTCATATTTCCCGTCGTAAGACAAATCTGGTCAATCGTCGCCAATGAGACAACGCTAGGCGGATAGTTCGAGTTTTCGGTCGTTCAGGAGTGAATCGGGTATCGGTCGTACGAAAAATGCGTGGATCAAAGCGCGCACCGCAGGAGAGTCGCACTGTTCCCGCGTTGAATTCATTGCAGGGTGGCGCTTTCCCTGTCGCTTGTTCTTTGTGCGAAATGATTTCGCGCCCGTCAGCGTCTCGCTCTCTGAGACGACCTTTAATCGCGTCGCTTTTAATTTTCCGATCCCGCTCGCCGGCCGTACCCGAGAGAGGAAAATGTCTCACGGTCGCGAGTGCCGCGGGATGTAAAGGTGGCAGTCCCTTGTGTACATCGAACAATGGGCACCGGGGCTGAAACGTTCCGCCACTACTGCGGCGCACTACACGCCAGGCAAGAATGCAGAGACAGGAGAGCATGTACGACGTCTGCGGAAGGCACGTTCGAGGCCGGCTACGACGCTTACATGCACACGTCGATGCTCGGATACTTTCCGCGACGCGCGCCCTGGACGCACGATGGCCCCGAGCTTTATTTCGTTATTGTATCCTCCTACCCCCCCCCCGCATCATTCCGGCAAAACAGAGGGCTTTGTTTCAGCCCCGCTGAAAGTTTTAGCAAGCAATCTGCGAGCACTATGCTCTCTATCGGGGCGACTCCCGTGCCCGTTCCATCCGAACAGCCCGCCGTCTCGAATCTCGGTTAAATTTTATATGAGACGTGTACTCCGCGTTTCAAGTAGGTCACTTTAGGTCTCGGTTTAAGAGCCGATTGTGCTTTTTCGGCTGTCCTCCTTTCCGGCCGCGACACTCGCTCTCCGGAGTGTCCTCTTGCCAAAATCGTAGACAGGTACGTACGGTTAGGTACGCTCGCTTTGTCGCACGAGCGGGATTCGATCGATTGCCTTTTCGGACGGATTCAATGTTCGGGTACGGTCGATGTAGACCGGTGGTTTTCACGTCTCGCGAGGTACCACGATGTCTCTTTGCTCATGCCGGGGTTTGACTAGGTCTTCTTTAGGTCCCGAAGGAGTGTACATTATTGCCGCGCAGTGATATTACAGCGGAATACGGGCAAATATTGTGCCGGTGTGCGCATAGACACAGCCTCGGGTGAAAAGTAGTTTGAAAGCGTCTAGTGCGACAATGGCGCGTGTACAGAGAGACAGAGTCGGCTTGGCGAGTGGAGTGGGAAGGGGGCCGGACAAAAACGTGAGCGCATAAAGAGCAAACCGGAAAATAAAGGGAAGACGAGCGGATGGGAAAGAGGCCGGTATTGGTGGGCGAATTCAATGCCAAGGTTCGTCCGATGAATCGATATTCGATGCGCCACTCGGCCGGGAGACGATACCGGTACGTACGTACAGAGGATTTAATCGGATTCTGTCGTCCGCAACGGAGACACTTATTAATTCAACGTCACCGACATCTTTCCGCCAGTCGGCTATTTCTGCCGGAATATGAAGATGTTCGCGGTAAAAAGTAAATCGGATATTGACTAAGATTTTAATAACGTACCCGAAATTGATATCCGTCGTTCGAAATTCGTATCGTTCAAATTACGAAATAAAGTGAGGTGATTACGTTCCAGTATTTCGTATGTCGCAGCAACTGGATTTAAAGGATTTATAGAAATGTTGCATTGTTGAGTCACTGCCCCTGCAACGACTTTCGTTTCGAGCCGTGCACGGTGGGACGATCAGTCTTCGCTCTTATTTACTTTTCACAACGTTGATGATGCATGCTGAAATAACAATGTTGCCGGCGACAATTCTTATTTATGCGACAGCGCGCGTTACAAATTACCCCCTTCGGTCGGTCGACCGGCTTCGCCACCGGAAGCTTCGTTCGTATAAAGCGCTTTTCTGCTGAAGCGCCATTTTCCGTTCCCCGCTTTCTTTACCGCCCTGCCATTCGGAAGGCTTAAGTTCCTTCCGCGGCGGGGCTTAAGTAACGACAACGTGTAGCAAAATGTAATATTTATATTGCCGGCGAAGATATTTTAGCCCGGCACACACGCAGGTGCCGTACTGCCGGTAATGCGGCACGGTACTTTCGAAAAATTCACCTTGGACCTTTCTCCGCCGCATACTTTTTCCTCCGCATATCACTGCATTCACCGCGTCATCGTCCAGAGACTGCGAGAGACCACCGAAGAATCTCCCACATTCAAAACAAAAAAATGGTTTCAAGAAAAAATGTCAGACTCGTGGGCTGAGAACCTTCCTTCGGCACAGCCGTCTCCTCGCTTTCCAAAAACCGTAAAATTTAAATCGGACGAAGATAGGAGGTCGCCGGCGCTCACGTTCGCTGCGCGGCCGCTTATTAAGCTGAAATACCGATATTACGTGTTAAAGCGTGGGCGCGCGCGCGCGCTCGAACATGCTCCGCGAGGTAAAATATTTTCCCGTGCGTATGTCGGCAGCCGCGAGCTTTATATAAAAATCCCGAATGCCGGCGGGGGCCGTTTCCGAAGAATTCGCCTCGAAAGTTTCCTTCGGCGTCGCAAATAAAAGCGCGCGAAATTGAATTGGGCGAGGGTAAGGGTAGCAGGGGGGCTGGGAGGGGGAGGGGAGACGAGATATGGGAGTATATTTTCACAGCGAAGCGCCTCTTCGGCGCGGTGCACGTTCGGGGATCATCGTTGCGGAGGCCGTGGAAAGAGGGTTGACGCGCTCTATCGCACATTCTTTCGCCGACGCCCTCTCATCAGGTGCCCGACCGTTCCGAAATTGTCAAACGGCAATATTCGGGAGAAGCTCTGCGAGGAGAACACGTACGCCGTATTTCGCCCTCGCGTTCGGACACGCGAGAATGTGCAGCTACGCCCGTTAATCATCACGGACGTCTCTAATCTGGCCTGGGCGTGCAATTTGAATTCGGCAAAGAAGCAGGAGGGTCGGTGCGTGCTTTTTCGGGAGGTTTGGAAGGAAAATTGCGAGAACGACGCATCCGGTACCGGGGCTCGGCCGCCTCTGGCGCAGTCATTTGCGCTCCGACGTTGTTATGAAAAAGGCAGTAGTAGGCCGAGGCGCGAGCTAGCGAAGGCTCGCGCATGAAAACGTCGAAACGGCTGAACTTCGTTCCGGACGACGACGAGCGTCGCGTACCCGGTATCGCGACTCGCTATAAATATGAAAATAACGACGTCGGCCGTGACACGCGTGACGTTACGCGCTCTCGCCTCTTTCTCTTCCGCCCATTTTTTTCCCCGTCCCTCATTTTTGCCCGCGGAAGTCCTACAACGCCAGCCCGCGATGTTGATTGCCGCGATGTAACGCGCGACGATTCGTTCGCTGTCGGTCGCGCTCGCCGGACGAGCGCGTCATCGTCGGCGACGTCGATTGAAGTACTGTTCCGGTTATTGAATCCGGCCGTCTACCGTGGGTGGTTGCGGAAGGCGCGATAACGAATGCGAAATACGATCCGCGTCTCGGAACGCGCCTTCCGCGTGGAAAATCAATTTCCCGTCGCGGTGCGAAACGCCGCCGGGGTACCGTAACCTGGCCAGGAATCATCGTGGGACCGAGTTAGGCGTCGCGCGTGTATTGCCCCCGGAGGTTACCGCGCTTCAATCGCGACTCTCGCCACATTACGATCCGGCTCTGGCGGCTTGTCATTACCGCCGAGTAACGCTGAATTAGCGACGCATCCGCGGCGCAGACTCTGCGGAATTTCGACACGGATCCGCGTCGCGGAACGGTAATGGACGCGGATGAACCTCGCGTTTCCTGGCGAATATTAGCGAGTGTCGATAGAGGCGTTGGCAAATGAACGTTCGCCAATTTATTTTCTCACCTCCGCCCTGATGTTGGCTAGTACACGTGCGACAGGTTTGATGTATATTGTGTTGTATGAAAGTCGCGTTAAGCGGAACCTACGCTCAATCAGGAAAGTTAATTCGTATCAAAGCATCGTGCACGATACTGTATTATTGACGAAAACGAACGGGTCGCTCCGTAATCGAATGAACGAATTTCGGAAATGGCAGCTATCGGTAGGCGTAGACTGTCGTCCGGTAGGTTACTTAATTTCGGTAGCCGCGACGCGCATAGGAGCGGGACTGATCCAATTATCGCGGCGCACCGCGAGCTCGACGTGTGCGTGCGCGTGTGCGTGTGGGTGTGTGAGTGGCACGAGAGACTCGGCGGCCCTTCGTCCGTCTCGCCACTCTCATCCTCCGTCCGTCCGCGCAGACTGCCGCCCATCGAAGAGGGAAGCCGGTAGTGCTACCGACGGTAACGATCCTCAAAAGCGGAACGGGCTCTCTGCCTTCGGGCGAGACAACGAACGAACGAACGAACCGACGAACGAACCGACGGACGGACCGACGGACGAACCAACGAACGAATCGACGAACGAACGAAGAGGAAGAGAACGGCTTGCGGCCGCGTGAAGCGCCGCCGACGGATATCAATCCATTTCCCTCTAGTAAAATCACGCCTTAACTGGTCATATCCTCCGGGACTTTTCCACCGGCCGGATGACGAGCGAGCAATCGTGCGGACCTATTACCGGCTTACGAGGTATTGGCCGCGTGCGAGTTCGATCGAGTTAACCCCTCGGTGACCGCGGCCTACGTCCGTTTGCGGCCGAGACTACGTAACGGGTGGGGGGAAGACACTTTTGACAGAGGGGCTGGTTCGATGTTTGTTTGAGGCCGAACGAGTCGGAAAATTAATGGGAAATTATTGCTTGTTACTAGCGCGGGGGGTGGGTTGGGATTTATGGCTGAGTTACGTTTACGGCGCACGTCAAAGGGGGTGAGAAACGTTCGGCGAGGGTTTTTATTTTCTTCGAGCGGTAATTAGTCGTTCGCGGAATTTGTTTGACGCTGCGACTGTTGTTCCAATTGCGGGGCTGTCATTGCGTAAGGGATGAAACTCGTTACCGTCGGTGCTCGTTGAATAATAAGCATTTATGTATCGCGCTTTGACGAGAGGAAGGCGGCTGGAGATCGGTATCGATACGCGGCAGCTTTTATTACGCGGCGCATGGTTTCTGCGCGCGTGTGGGTGGGATAAATATTCACGGGAATACGTGTCGCGCGGACGTACGAGGCAAACGGTTGTCGAGCGTGCTTTCAAAAAGTACAAGTTTCGAGCGGACTTTCATCACAATCGAAGTGGGACGAAAGGAGACGGGCGGCAAGCTCTACATATTCATGGGAGATGTTCCGAATAGAATTTCTACGTGGAACGCATAACTCGGCGCGATGGCGCATGAACATTGTACGCGAGCTAACACGTGATCCACCTCTCGTTCAAATATGTACCGCGCTCGGCGAGGGACGCGGGCAATGTCTTTTTTCGGCCGAAACAAGTGCCCAATATATCGCGCGCCGATGCGCGAGCGAGAATGAATGCAGGTAAAGCGAGGCGCAAGAAATCCTGGACGGGTCCCTGCCAATTTGCATTCTAATCGCGGCGAAAAAGAACAGCCGTGGCACGAGAGAGTCCCGCGAGCTACTCGTTCAACGCTATTGATTCGCGAACGGCATTTGCCTGCGAAACGACCTACGGCCGACCGTAGATTCGGCCGGACAAGATTAATTCCGCGAGAACTGTGTCGGCCGCGTGAACTACATTTATTGCCCCCTTAAACTAAACCGTAAATTCGCGTGGACGTTTATAACCGACGCCGCGCGCCTCTCCGATGTCTACCGGATCCGGCCATTTGTGAGTAAAATACCGCAGAAGCTATTAGAGACGCGGACGTATCAATCTCGGCCTGAATTTCATTCAGAATTTTTTTCCCAGCCTCGAAGCGCCTTCCGCGCAAACGTTCCGCTCGGCCTGGAGTGAAAAAGTAAAGGAAGGCTGGGTGGGTGGAAAGGGGGCGAGAGGAGCGAGAGGAGAAAATAAGAAAAAGGAATGCGAAACAGTTGCTTCTGCTAAAAAGCAGCCGGCTAATGCCAGTTACGTTAATTGCGTCGGAAGGCCGGCCTGCTCGCGTTAATCGGAAGCGAGCGGTTAACCGTCGTGGCCGGGAGCGGCCTGGGAAAAAAAATGAAGGTTACGCCACGATTTCCTTCGAGGAGCCTTCCGGGGCATAATGCGAATGTGCGAGTGCCGACGTAAGGGTTGGCTCACGGCTGGCGTCGAGTGTAAGGGTCTCTCTGCACCCCCTCGATCAATATTCCGTCCAGTGGCGTAGCGCGGCAAACTATTTCTTCGTTCTTTTTTGCGTAACAACTATCGTCTGAGTTCGACACCTTTTCATGGCCTTGCCAAGTGATCGTCGAGTGACGATGTGCGCTCAGATTGCAAGGGCTCCGTGTTAAAATAATGAGACACCCCCGTACGGTTGGTTAACTTATGAGCAGACTCGACCACGAGTCGGCACGTAGCGCACGATTGTCAGTGGAAAGTTTTCCGCTGATAATTGCTCGTTGTCTTATGTCTGTCACGCGTCGGTTCTTGACATCGATTTATTTTCCGAAAGGAATTCGGACGTGCCCGAAGAGTTAAGGGAAAATGTCGCTCGAGATGGATGCTCTCGTGCCATTTCGGCGGGGCAACAGTCAGCGTATTGGGGCCATTGAAAGATCGATGAATTTTTCAAGCCACAGAATGCGTATTCGCTGAATTCTACATTTCCAATATATTCGCAAATGCAGTGAAAAAGATTTGAACTAATCGAGAACGCGACACTTCTCATATAAAGCAATATGAAAAAATGAACTCTTTCTAGTCTCATGGAAAATTATACTTAACGACTGTGGTACTGGTAATGGTAATAGATATTGCGGCCCTATACTGGTTAAGAGAGCGGCCTGTTTTTAAGCTAGTTTAATAAAATCCAACGTTTCACCCTTTCGTTTGGATCCAGTTTAAGAACATGTTAAGGTTAGCTTGTGGAGAAAACAAAAGAATGAAAATATTATTTATACAGGGCATACACCAAATTCTTTCCTTACTTATTTTTTACATAAAAATGTATTAAAGTAACATGTCAAGTCTTATTAATGTCGCTGACAGATTAACTTTAGATGTAAGATGTATAATAGGTTTTCGGCGTATTCGGTCAGTGTTTTCCATAAGTGTCTGCTTCGTATCTTCGTTACCGCTGCACTACATTTTGATGATAGTTCTATATAAGTCTTTGCCAATTATTTTTGTTTAATAAGTTGGTTATAATTATACTTTACGTTTACATTACCATTATAATACCATTTTTTTTGTTCTTTTCTTTGTGTATATTACCATTTTTGATTGTTTTCTTTAAAATTTATCATTTTTGTTCCTAACTATATTTTGTTTCTGTTACCATTCTTTCTCTTCCCATTCTAGTTGCAAGTATGGACCAGGTGTTTTTGATCCATGTATAGGTTGGCAAAAGAGGTCAAATGTTCTTGAGAGGGTGGATGTCAAGTATCGCGGTAATATAAAATAAAGTTGCATGTAATATGTAATGTGACAAACTTTTCGAACACATCATTATTTTCATATCCCCTGAAGATGACACGCAAGGTGAGTTAGACTTATAAACATTAATTTCCTTTTTGCAATTTTTTATTAATTTCTTTTCTTTTTCTTTCAAACTATAATATATTAAATTAAATAATTAACAGCTTCAATCACTTTAACTCATTGAGATTCAGTTAAAATCATTTAATTGTAGTAGGTACATGTAAAATGCTGAAGGAATTCGCAAAAAATCCAATGTTATACATATATCGCGTTAAGTGAGAAGAAAGGAAGCATCCAGTCTGCCGTGCGATTTTACACGGAATTGTTTAGCACTGTTAGCGAGTGGAGCGCTGCTATTTGACGCAAAGGTTACCACTCGAGGATGTCTGTCGTGCCGTTGCCTTTGTAGAATTTTCGTCCGGACGCGGAGCAGCAGGATGCGCGATATTAATTTCCGAGATTAAAAATGTCGGGTATGCGCGAAGGCTGCAGGCGGAGAACGATTTTTGTCGGGTAACGTTTCAAAGTGGCCCCCGCTTTCCAGCGGAACTGGCTTAAATCCGGCCCGTCGCCTAATCGATGGGGATTACCGCGAATTTTGGTCACTTTTATAATAATAGGTCAATAATACGTGGCCTACATTGGACCCGGGGAATTTAACGCGGAATATTTGAAACATTAAACGCCGACCGTTTCCGTCCGCTGAACGCAGATAGGGGCCTCCGTGAATGTTGCAATTAATTTTCGTGGTCGGCGCGCTCGATGAGAATCAATATGCGTCAATAACTAAGTGTTGCCCCGAAGTTCTATAGCTAAATTATGCGAATTAATTTCTCGCCGCAAGTCAGCGGAGTTCGGACAGAAATTCGTTGTCCGAAGCAGCGGTCGAACTTCCTGTCGCGGAAATAATATTTGGTACGACACGCAATGCAATTACGAAGCTGCCTATTAAAATCAAGAACGGGGGATGGCGTTTGGCCAGATAAACGATCCTTCGGGAGTGAATTAGGTCAGTCTTCTTGTTCGTCACCGCGTTCGTTCGAATGGAATAAAATTAATTGAACGCGATTTTTTTCACGCATAGCTACACAAGGGAATATACTGGGAAAGAGTCGTTCAGTTGTAGGAGAAGCGTTCAAAGGAATATAAATTTTTTCGTCTCCGCCCGCAGCTACTGGATGAGTCTGATTGAAATTTTATCACCTCGTTCCGCGGCGCTTGGAGTGTTTACAATAACGATGAAGATTGCGCCCGGTCAGAGCAAGAAGCGACTCCCGCAACCGGCAAGCCGCTGCTTCAGACAAGATAGACCCTATTTCAAAGCTTTATGAAACTTGTTACTTCGAGGGGAGAGTAAATTTTGTCGTCGTCACTTCAAAGAGCGCGGCATGACGCGCAAAAGGAAAATTGAAAATAGCATTGCTGATGGAATCCGGCGCTTTGATACCCTACGTGAGATATAATATAAATACATTCCCGGCTTCCAATCTCTTCCTCCCCTATCTCGGCAGGGCGTATATTTTCTTATCGCCTTCTTATCACACGATTTCACAGTGCCATTAACATTTTAATGCGGATACGTGCGCCGATAGCGTTTTTAAATAGGTATCGGGATATAGAACAGTTTCTCGTGCGCCGAATGTGTTCGACTACTGCCATGAATTATCTGTTTGATTTCACGCTTGTTGTCGCGTAATCGCGCATAATGTTTACGACTTCAAACGCTTCGCACCTACCGTACCGAATGGTCGTAAGGAAATGCGTTTCTGGGTTACGTACACACGGGATCTGTACAAACTCGGTGAACGCGCGCGTCTGTAGCAGTGCACGAGCGCGTAACGTAAATGTTTCATTTAAGCCGGTCGCAGCACGCGAATGCATACTTAAACGGGCAGTGATTCATTGATACCGATCAAACTAAAAGTACCCGCTGCAATTGCCGCTTATTAAATATAGATCGTTAAAAAGCAGCCCGGCCTTGCGTAATCCGAACGTTAAGAACGTTAAATCTAACCGCGCTCGAAATGAGATTCTATCTATGCAATCGGAAATTCTGTGATAATCCTTCATCCCGCACCCGAGCAAGCCTTAATGTTGCTCTTGGTCGTTGCACTGTAAGAACGACAATACAATGCAAAGTAACCGTTTTAATTAGCGTCGCTTAAGAAAAGATTCTTACCACACTCACCCATCTTACATCCAAAATATCGACAACGTTCGACTCTGCGGAAAATGAAAGTCATCCATTCATACAAAAATGTCTGTGCATGTCGTATCACTTGACGTTTCCGAAGCAAGACTCGCTTTAACCTCCCGGTCGTTACACCGTAAGGCGACAATAGGTCAAGTTACGAGTGCAAGTAGTGCAAGCACGTGGCGCACGCCTCTGTCCCTCCCATCCGGTAATGCGATCAATGAAGTGTTCCGTAGGTAGGTCCGCGGGGCGCGGCGAAATAAACAAATTTATCTCGTTTGTCACTTATCGTTGCCGGTCCGAATCCGGCGTGCGCTCGCGCGCGCGCGCGCGCGCGCCTCCCTTTATTAGCGGAACGGCGAGCTTCCTCCGTGATGGGCGAAAGCGTCGGGGGTAACGCAGTAACGACTTTATTAGGGTTATCGACGCGCGCACGTGCCTCACCCTCTGACATTTTAACTCCTGGCGCGCTCGTTACGGAAACCCTTGTCCTGGCGACGCGGGACTTGACCACCGTCTGCCGTCGTACAAGCGACTCGCTAATTGCTAATTATCTTACCATTTTCATCAATCACCCCGATAGACCGACAGTACGCGAGACAGTCCGCAATACGCGTGTCCGGGAACACATGCGCTCGGATTTCAATGACGATCGATTTCAACTTGATTAACATGTTGACGGGCGCGTCAGTCATTCGTGGCTGACAGTAGGTGAATTTCGAGGAGACGGGGAATATATATTTGGCGTGTGACACGACCGTTGTTGGTTCAATAATGATGTACGCCGATAGTAACGTTTTTCTTAAGTGGGCATGGTCGAATGCGTGTTTTTGTCATCCCTTCGGTGTTCGACGGTTGTGCATTGAGCAATATCGGCGATTTCGGGCGTGGCTGTGATTTCAGTCTTTCCGTACGTGCAATCGTGTGCGTTCAGATACACTGCGCTCGGTACAAATCGCGTTTTGTCACACGCTGCCGCTACAAAACTCCGATAAATACTTCAATTTATTAACAATTTCCGAGTGCACATCGAAAACGTTATCGCTTTCCTTCGAAATCAGTCTGGCGTGTCGGCATCTCTTTTCGAACCGTTAATTAAAACAGTCCTGGCGCGCAGAGAACTCGCTGGATTACAATTTAAATCGACCCATCTGCAGAGCAGTCAATGCGTTAATTCGGTTGCGCGAGCGTGACGTCGACTCGTTGCCGACAAAGCGGAAGAACAATTCCGTGATCATCGGCAATTCTACCTGATTGTCGCTGCCACGTTATCGCAATTCGTCGACCGGTTCGTTGCGGTTCAAGTCGCGCAGCGTTCCGCTCGTTCCGCTAATCGTACGGGCATTGTCGCCCTTTATAATTAATTATTTCGCACGCCCAACGCGAAACAGATGTTCCTCCGGGTGTGCGGCTGTCAGTGCGCAAAGTGGACAAAAAAATAAAAAGGTAGATAGGTGTACCTCGAGTGGGCACAATAAGCCGGCTGCTTGGCGCGCTACGTCGGAAAAATTGCGTCCGTATTTCCGGCTGCCATCTCCGGTGTCGCTGCTCAGGGCTGGCCAGGTAGCTACGGTAGATTTGTCATCGCCGAGGAGTCGACCCCTTCGGCTGTAAAAATTGTTCCATTTTCTACGTGAGACGCCCTCGAAATTTTCTCAGCCGGCGAGTCGCTGACATCCGCTAAATCGGCCGCTGCGAACGGTAATATAAACAGAGTCGGTCCGTCGGGGTGGGCCGTAGTCATTGGCCGGGACCAAATTGGCCGCAAGGAGTAACTTTAGGTACATCGCATGTATACCCCGAGGTGTTGAGAACGGTAGTTGAGAACGTAGAGGGTCGAGTTGTTCGGACTCGTGAGCTCGTCTTTTGTTGCTCGCTGCCGTTTCCTCGCCTCGTCGGTTGGCGGCCGTGAGATATGCCGCAACAGGAGACGTCGGTGTTTGACAATTGTTTGCCCGGCGCAAAGCTAACGACGCGAGTAACTTAATTAGCCGAGTAACATTTAAACAGCACCGGCTCGAGCTCTAACGTTTCTCGCGACCTTCCTACTTTTATACCGCCGTACTCCGGCAAACATTTTTATTGCAATTTTTCAAGCGGAATTATACGTTTTTACTAACGGGCCTCATGGTGTTGAACTAGGGTTGTTTAGCAATCGTACGAAAAATACGTCAATTTTTGAACGATACATCGACTGGGACGCGGATGAATTTATACGTTATAAGAGCGCAGCGCGTTCGCGAGCTGAAACTAGATGACCCACAGAAAGTTTTTATTAATGAAACCCCCCCCCCCCGATTTTTGTTTGCGAGCGATTCCCATTCCCGTTTTAATCAAAGTCCGATGTGTCGTCACAAGTTTGAAAACCAATACAGCTCGGGCACGAACGTAAAGTTGATAATCAATTTTGTTATTCCGCGAGCGGGCGAGTGAAATTTCGTGCGCGTCGCCGGAAATTGCGACATATTCGCGTCCATCCAGTGTCGATACTCGTACTCGGGACTCGTACTGCGTTTTCATTCAAAGGGCAATAAAAGAGTCGTTTTAAAGTTTCGCTCGGAAAAATGAGAGAAAAACATTTTTTTTTACCCTGTGCACAAAAATCGCGCCGAGCAGTGCGAGCGAAAGTGAATTTCGCTTTAGGCACATTTCATTATCGCTCACGGCAGATTTATAGCGGTAGTAATTATTTGACGGTGAGAAACGTGGGCTTAAAGTGAAAACAAATTTTCTCGCGGCTCCCGACGGTGTTGTCTCGCCTTCGGCGCCCGTTACCATTTACACGTTCCCTTTTCCACGCTCGGGAGAAGACGAGTAGACGACTAATTACCGCTCCTAGTCGGACGTGTCGTAACAAACAATGAATACTGCTAATATAATGGAACAACGGCACTCAGATAGAATGGTACCCGTAGCAACTGATCTCTGCCCGTTCGAAGGAATGTCTCACTCAAAAGCTTCGGAATAAACGGTTTCAAACCAGCTTTGAAAGAATGTAAAGTTTCTCTCTTCCGCAGCAGTCGACACTAACTATCTTGCATAATAAACGTGCGACAAACATTGCCCTATTTGAACATATAAGGATAAACCATATTTCGTTTAAACCAATATAATACATAAACTTCTTCTTCTTCCCTTCGTTTATGGACACACAGCAGCACTGCTGTATCGACCATGTGGGGTTACATAAACTTATAACGTCGCGATTTTCATTTGATCACGATTATGACTCGCCAAAGTGTTTTCATAAGCTGAGGAGTGTCATTGACTTCGCGTGACAAAGATATCGCAGCAATTTCAGGACGGAAAAGTTGTCTTTGCTCCGTTCGAGGGCCGCTCCGTATTTTCTGATCGTCCTCTGAATGCCCGAATCCGATAGAAGCTTTATTCCCGGGGTTGAAGTAGGATATGAGGAGGGCAAACAGCGGTAGTGGTAGCATTGGCAGAGTTGGTAGTGGCGGCGGCGGTGGCGGCGGCGGCGGCGATGGTGGTGGTGGTTTTTCCGCCGGCGTCTAGACGCCACGGCGCCTGTTTTCAGACATCAGCTGCTTATGGAAGTACGGTCGATGCTTCGGCTTTCCCTCCTTCCGTTTCCTTACTCCGGGCTTATACTGTCGACGAAATCATCTTCTCCGATCAGCGGGGGGGACTCCCGGAAAAATGGTAGGAGGAGCCGGCGAGTGAATCGAACAGGGACAGAAACGGTAGGGGCGGGGGAGGGGAGGGGTGGAATGAGGAATGCGTGCGTGTCTGAAAAGGGTAGCGCGTATGAGTGCGAGCGTCACTGTTGTGAGATTCGACGGGCGGGGCGATTTTTAATCAGTCGATGGTTCATACGGATTAGAATGGACTGAAGGTGGATCGATTTTTAATCTCTGTAAGAGACTCGGGGGAACGTATTATATTCAGGCTGAAAAATGCATTACGCGTGTCGCGGGCGAGGGTGCAGAGGGATGCGCGCTTCGGAAAACATGCCTTCCCTTTAATGCATTGAACGGCGCGTCACCCAAAAACGATCGCAATCGCAGAGGACGCCCAGACACGATTATCGTTCCTCGACGCCCGAGCGTCGTAGCTTAAGATTCCGTCGCTTCTTACGGCGCGTACAAGTTCGACGAGGCGTCCACCGTTAGAAGGATGGCGCGTAAAATTTAACTGTTACAAGCCTCACTCGAAGTCTGCGGGGGTGGCCGGCGGTAATTCTCGATTTTTACGAGGACATTAATGGCCGCATTTAAGCGCATAGAGCGCCGTCCGAATTTTCTGGCAATGCTTTGCTTCATCTTTTCCAAACTGCTGGCCGTAAAATCCGCACGGGCGCGACATCGAAGTAAAACAATTCCCTCGGGAATGTCGCGCAGATTAAAGGACATAAAACTTCGCGCTGGCGTAATAAACTTTTTTTCCCCACTCTCTCTCTCTCTCTCCCACTCCTTCAACCCCGGAAGCTCGTCTTACGTCTAACGGGTAGTTCAGCGCCACCGTCCTGCCACGGACGTCTCGTTTCTCTCGCCGGCAGTTGAATTACTGCAACTTCTCTCGCCTTACTATCTATTTACTCCGTGCTTACGTACAGGTACGCAGGGGAGAGCCGGGAATTGAGCAAAAAGTCCTCGCAGCTAAGACCTGCGATATTTTTGCCTCCTTCGCACGGAGCCATCGTCGTACCTTCTATTGCGGCTAATGTTTCGCCGATAGAGCTTTCCTTTTCTTCTAGAAGCGCGCCATGCTTCCATCTTGTCTCGTCTGCGACAATTCGATGAAAAATGTCCGGCAACTGTTATCGCGACGGTATCGTATCGTATAGTACGCGGTGGGCTGGCACATGTATTCAATTACGAGTCTTTCTCTGCTCGCAGGTTATTTTTCCTTGTCGCTCACTAATTTTATATTCGCGATTTAAAGAAAGAAATGCGAAGGTGGCCCGAATGAGAGAGGGTGAGGTCCTTAAGCTTGAGGGACGTAAATTATGAAAAATAATATGCCTCCTGATTTACTTTCTTGTTAGGTCGTACCTTGTTGAAAGTAAGAAAGACTGGTTTACTAATTAGTAAGTATAATGCACCGCGCGGGGGAACATGCTACATCTACATTTCCCAAGTCGTTCCCGGAGAGTTATGAAAGTTCGCACAGTTTCATATTCATGCAGTGCAATTTGGCCTTTATTTAAAGAGCATTTAAACAAGCAAACTGCGTAAAAGGTGTAAACAGTTGCACGTACGTTTTCGTCGCGTCACGCGTGTCGCAACTTGACGCCGGTCGAAAGATATATTCGCCTGACTCGCTTGAAGCGGATCGGTCGAAGGCGGAGCGGGCTCGTTGAAACTTTCGAGTCATTCCGATGATTCAATTTGAACTCCTCCTCCCCCCCGCCCCCCCCCCCCCTCCCGCCATTACTCCCCACCGAAAACTCTACCGCTGCCGCGCCGACGAAAAATTTTAATTAAATACACACTTTATTCCGACAATAATCCTCTTAGGGAAGTTCGCCCTTTCACGAGAGTTTTAGTTTCTCCGCCTCGATTCCGCATTGAGCCTGACTCCGCGCGATATTCCGCGAGCGTGAAAGTTTCGAGTGTCAAACGCCGATTCGACGCTCCGGCTCCGGCTAGAGTGTTACGCAGCTTTGCGTCCGAAAAACTGATGAGGTCCGCCGAGCTTGGGGGAGAAAATATGCTAATTCGCATTTGGCCGACGACGCGAGGCGCCCGCAAACAGGGCGCGACCCATTATCGATAATCGATCGGGTCGACGCGTTCTTTTTTTCCCACCCGCCTATCGGGACCATTAGGGCATTGGCCGGCCATTAAACCGTCGCGATTTCGTTTCTTTCGGCATGTTGCGTAATTCATAATCCATTAGCGCGCATAGGCAGACACGGATACGTCGAGCGGATATCTCGTCCCATGGGGAAAGTGGAGCAACGGAGGCTGCGATCCCTTTTAAGCCCTTGCCGGGTTGGCCGACGATCGTAAAACATGCAATTTTCTTCTCGGCGGACTCTATGACGGATTTAGCGGACCGCGAATCGAGCCAAGTACCCCCATCTAACGCGGATCAAGTCATTAAGCTTCACGGAGTTTTAGCTTTTTCCCCACCGGCCAGCGCGGCCAGAGCATAAAGCCCGGGCGTAACACGAATTTCCACTATGTTCACTATTGTCCTCGAGAGAAATTTCGAGAAAGGTGCCATTGTCCTAGATGACGATTGCGACGCTAGAATGGCTCGCGGCGGTTTCTCTACGATATTTGATGTAGAACGGTTATATAGTACGGTTGTATAGAACGGTCGCATTCGCGGCATTGTCGTCGGGGCTGCGTGTACAACATTCCGAAGCGTGGCAACACTTGTTTCGCTTTTGTGGCAAAACCCTTTCAGCGGGGCCGAACGAGATTGAAGTAAGTAAGAGGCGTAATAATTGATTGTCATTCCGCTCGGCCTCCTTCCCGACGCCGCCGCCGACTCTTTCGCCCGAGAACAAGAGCGATGGTACACGTGCCGTTCGATGCGTGGCAAGATGTATTACCATTATCGACGTTCGCGTTACATTCGGCGTCTGTGGGTGTTCACGTTTGACCTTAACGCCCACGCGGGCTCCGCTCAATTCGATGACGCCCACGCACTTTAAACACAAATGCGGTTAAACGGATCGCTTTACTCGGTTAGCGTAATGTAATATAACTGTTCTGCCGACGCTATCATTTTGTGCCTGGCCTTTCCCCGACGTATTAAGTGCCCGATGGACGTTAGAGTCGATCTATTTATCCCCAAGTTATGGGCGACATTTTACCGCGGATTAAAAGATTTATCGCTGTTTTTAAATCTTCGTTACGCGCACAATGGCACCATTGGCCATCCGCAGAGCGCGGTAAATGACAAACGATGCGATTCCTTTCCCTTATGGGCTCCCAAATTGAAACGCATTTGTCGAAGTGTAGATCGCTGTTCCGCGATATCCGTAAGAATGCAGTCGCCAGGTGGCCATCGAATGGAAACGTCCGGTTTTCGAAAACTTTTCGGTACGTTCTACGGGAGTCTTCGACAGGCTGCGACGTTCGTTGGAAATATTTTTGGCGCATCGACGTGACATTGTCGGGCTTCACGCTATCAGTGCATATTCATACGATACATTTCTCTGGACTTCATGGGCTGAATATCCGCAAATCAGTCCTGGCACAATGGCGAATCGATTGGTAAGTCCGCGCAATTGCGGCACGTATCGGCTTTGAAATGCGCACATTCGCCGGCTGGACATTTCTAACAATTCGAATTCATCCAAGTGTCTCGTTAATGCGGCTGAATTATTCGGCCGCGTTATAAATTCGAGCGGGCGCGTCCCAATTATTCGGTGGGAAAAATTCTGCCGGCCGGCTCGCTGCGTACCTCGCGCTATATAATCAGGTGAACGGGAGGAAGAAGATGGTTCCCGGTTTAGTAGCCGGACAAAGTTTTCCGATAATGTTGGACCATCAATATTCCGATACTGCTAACCGCGGCTTAACAGATTCGAGCTTTCGTTGTGCGATGCTCATCCCTAGACTAATGAGGCTACCGGGCTCGTTACTGAGCCGATAATTAGACACGAGATGGCGATTGTTCGGATTATCATCCTATTGCAACTTCGCGCGATGTATTTCGGTCATCGGACGATTAATTAAATTTGTCCGAAAGCTTACTCGACGTCGTTGTCGTCCTCGCAGTCGGTAACAGCGGATTAGAACACAGTGGCCGAGAGACAAGCGAAGGGATCCGAGCCAAATTAATCCGACGAAAAACACTCACCTCGCCAATGTGCGGAAGTTTATCGTTCGTCGTTCCGACCGACCCGATGAAACTTAGACTCCTTAAACATTTGCCAGCGATTTTCTTCTTACGACTCTGTCGAGCTTTTCTTACGACAGGAAACTTTCGCTCCTGTTATAACAGTCATCTCGTGCAAATATTGATCTACTCCCAATATTATCTTCATCCGTACAATAATCTCACGATATCATTAAATCACGCTGTACAAATCGTACTGAAATGCGCAGCTCCTTAAAACGTTCTACGTTATCACGTCGTACGCAGAGATCTACTGCACCAGGAAAGTCAAACCTACCGAGAGAAGTCCGCAAGACATTTCGTTTTAAATGCCCCGCGCGTCGGCACTCCAGCCGCATCCCGACTATAAAATCGATTTTAACAAGCGAAAGAAAAGTTTAGACCCCCGCAGCGTCTGAGCGAGGGTACGAAGGGGTTAAGGACAGTTTCGTCGGATTCAATTATTCGAGCTGGTAGGGAAAAAGGGAAAGTGGCGGCCTTGCGAGCACGGATAGACCTCCGAAAGGAGGGAGTAAGGGAAGAGGGAACGCGACCTGTGTTTGGAGTCTGTGCTATGGACGCACACGTTCAGAGACAGACGAGGGCGCACACGCGCGCACACACCCATACCTTGATGCACGCGCTCGAATAGGTTGCTATGCGCAGTCCGTAGAGGCGAACTCGGTCTGAGAGCTCTCGTCGTAAAGACGGTAGGCTGGGAATATCACGTGCGAAGTTAACATGTCCTCCGGGAGCTAGGAGGGTGTCTCCGATGTGTATATAGCCGACATCCAGGGACACAGATATGTACCATTTCCCTCTCTTTCTCGCCCTCCCTCTCTCGTCGCGAACGGGTGCACGTGCGTAATAGTATGCGTCTCCGCTGACGTAGGCGGTCCTAAGGAACGTAGATCAATTATTTTCCCGTTAAAACTCCGCTTCAACTACTTAACTTCGTTGTTTTTCGATCAGCGCACTCGTTGGAACTGCTGGGCGATAAAGAAATAAATATTTTTACGTGTGACGAAAGTTCATTTTTTCGCGCTGGTTCACCGATTTACGGTAGGTGTATAATCTAGTCTGTATTTGGTTTCCTTTTGTTAGCAGTTGCAAATGAAAGTCTTATACAAAATGCACCCTTTGTTTCGCGGAAGTGTTAAAGATACAACGTGGCCAGCGAATGTTGGCGCGCGAATATGAGGCAGGCGAGAGTGTGCTGATAATAAAACTTTACGGAAAATAAGCCTGCTTCGCCCGCTGAATTTTTCCGTTGTTCTTTAAAGTTTATCTCGTCTTTTCATTAACTGGGAGGGTCCAGTGCAAGCGCGGAGATGAAACAAAAGCGGGAGAGCGTAATGAGGATTACGCGATAATGTAACAATAAAAGTCCGGCCTCCGGCCTACTTATCTGACTGGAACAGAACGGCACTAAACCGGATACCATATTCCAATATTTCCGAATAAAATATGGTCGCACCCACATTGAAATATGCCCCCGCAAGAGCTTAGTTTATAGCCTAACTGTATCGGGTCGGGCAATAATTCAGCAATTTCATCGATGTAACCTTATCCGCGAACGCTTTACGCCGTTCAGGCGACGTTCTACCAACCTGTAAAAGTCGGTTCATTCAATGCCGGTGACAGTTAGACGCACGGGGTACGTCCCCGGCAAAGGATACGATCCCGGTGGGGCGCGCACCGCATAAAATCGCGCATAAGTTGCGCGCGTAGCGAACGCGCGCGGAATAAACATATCTCGCCGCTGCATCCGCGGCGACACTCCGATAATAACGCGGCTCCCGGGTAGTATGACAATGAAGTCAGTCCTTACGATCAATAGCTCGCGGCGCTTCCACGGGCCGCCGTAAAGTTGCTCGACTCCGGTCTCGAGTGCGTACCACTCAATTTTGATGGGTTTTCGGGCGCCCGTCGCGTGTTCAAGTGCGAAACTCTCGCGCTGAAAACCGTCGCGCCCGACTAATAGCCAGGAATCACGTAACGATCCCCGGAAGATTAGTTCGACGGTCGGGGCGCTCAGCGTTTTTATTGCCAACGTCGTCTGGCAATATATTGCCAGGCCGAGCCGGAGTAGCGCGAATTTTCCTCGCCCCCGTTGCCCAGCCGCGTCACCTGGCATAATGCAATTGGGAAGCCCGACGTCAAAACTGTTCTAATTTCGCGCCCCGACATTTAACCGTCCGCCAACGGCGTGACTTTAATCGCACGGTTTGCGGTGAGGGTACAATAAAACTTCCGGCGCCCGCTCCTTTTTTTCCTCCGCGCGGGTAAGTTTGTTTCGCGAACGTACGAGAATTCGTTTGACCCGCCCGGGAATTTCACTCTATTTTCGTTCGGGTCCCGCGAGGTGTGCCGCGCGCATCGGCGGTTATTAAACGGTAATTAGAGCGAACGGAAAAATTCCTCGGATGCCGGCCGGGCGAGGAGTCAATATTCTCTCTCACTCGCTCCATCCTCCTGGCACATACCCCCTCCTTTCCTCCTAGGATCGAGACGAAACTTGAATGGTGTCAGATATGACCTTGTTTTCTGCAGTTGCAGCGTTCCGTTTACATGCACGAACGATATCCGCGCGAATTGAAATTGCGCCTGGCGAGGACGTTTAATTTTCGATTCGTTCGTATGTAGGATATCGCGGATGGGGGGCGAGGATCGATATGCCGTTCCTTCGAGAAGTCATAGATGAGCCAGGACTCGCGTAGGCACGTAATATTTCCGGCGCCTCGATATGCACGCTCCTGCGACGCTGTTACGTACTCGATGTACGTCGTAACTCATCGGATATTGTCATTAAGGGCATCGAGCTGTGAGTATGGATTAGCTGTATGGCCGGGTTCGTGTTATGTATGCGATCGAGATACCTGTATCCGCCACGTGACCGCGATAAAACGTAGTACTTCCTTACATGACGCGGGCCATATTCCATGCCATGCTGTGTTTTTGATAAAACGTAAGAACCGCTCGCCTTGGACGCGAGGAGCATCAGCGTGGGTAGCGTCGAATGGAAAGAGAATTGCGGCTTTGGGAAGGGAAGAACGGGAGTAAACGGGAAATGGAAAAAGGGATAGGGAGGAGAAATGGAAATTAGGTGCGAGGGGAGCGGGAAGGAGTCAAAGTTCGGCAAGCAGACGCGATATCAGGCAAATACGAGAAACAGCGAAGAGCTTTTAGTGTAAATAGCGCGGGGCTACCATCGATAATGCAAATTGGAAAGCAAATCCTATAACGAAACCAGTCGAAACGTAACCTCTGCGTTGCGCTTATGATACTTAAATACAGATGATATATGGTCGTGGAAGTAACACGTACAATCGCACGTTGGCCAGGGCGATAACGGAATGACTTACACAGACTCGATCTCAAGCGAAGCGAGACACTGACAGCTTTCTACTCGGAATCGGCAGTGCCAGTTTGTAATAAGCAAACTTGTCCGCGGACGAAGCTTCATTTCCAGTTCGTAAACTGTGTCATACGAAAATGTCGAAATTTGTCCCCCCGCCCGTAATTACCGCTCTCGCGCACTTAGTTCGCCCTAAGCTCGTCAAATTTTTGCCACGGCGCCATTGGGGCACAAAGTTACCTGGGTGGCAAGAAGCGAAACAGGCTTTATCGAAACTTTGTTTTGCGGCGGTCGCCGACAATGGTCAGTTCTGGCCACGGTTTCCGATGTGTTGAATCTGAATGGAGCCAGACATTGCGAGCTTTCCTCGTGACAAACGAGCAAGCTCGGTGTATTTCTTGTCGCCGGTACAACTGCACCTTACCCACTGTACTTCACTCTCAAGATTAATGCCTCGGCGAGTTGAATAATTTCAGCTGCTCGTTATTGATGTCTACCGTGTGCGGTCTATTAACTTATAGCGAATTCATGGCCTTCCGCAACGGCTTATTAACTTGCGCAAAATTTATAGTCCATGTATAGTCCATTAACTTATACGGAATCAATATCCCATATTATCACCCGTACGCCTACAACCGCACACGTCCCTAATCGACCGACTCTTATCTTAAATCTGCGCAGGTACACTTTTCACCGGCGAGGCCCACGGTATCAAGAACAGCCCGCAATGATTTGGCGAATCGCTGCGCCCAGCACCGCGTGATAAATGCGCCGGGTCTTTAACCCGTTTCTCAAAACTGTTTAACATACATTCAGCGTCCGTCCCTCGTCGGGAAATCCGGCCGAAAGTTGCCAAGTGTGCACAATCGTTTAACGAATTCCCGCGCCCCCCGAAGTTGCCTGATTAATGCAACTAACTCAGGTATTCCGCATTTAAGACTTCCGAAAGTTTCCGCTCTCTACATTTTCCTCCGCGGCCCTCGCAGCTCGCCCAAGTGCTGTACTTTTTTAAGCCGAATCCCAGGTGACCGGCACCTGCCGCGCACCCCCTCCTCCCCCCGCCTCGTCCTGATCTTCTCTGTCCTCGTCTCAGTTCCACATGCTGACGCACCACTTCGACGGCTGACTATTTCGTAAAGCCGCGACGAAGAACTCTTGGAGTTGTGGTCGCCTGGGTGCCATCCTCGTCCGCCCGCAATGGCCCAGAGGACATTCGCCCGGAGCTTTACTCCGACGAAGAAGGTGCATCCGCTTCCTTCGTCCGGCTTGCTTTTCTTTCCTCGCTCCGCCGCGCCGCTCCTTTTACATCACGTACGAAAACGTAAACGCCGCGGCCAGACCGCAGGGCTCTCCTCTGATACGTGGCTTTCCCCCAGCTTCTTGCGACCTAACTTTACGTCCTTACGTCATGTCCCGAAGGGAGAAACAGGTTAGCCGATTGTGGGACGATTTTTCTTTAAACCGATCCGCACGGCTGTAGACGTTTCGTTCGCTAATTATTCGACGGTACGCCGTGCGATTGTACATCGGTTAAATGCGAAGCGCTTCGAAGGGAATCCCTTCGGCGAGCGTGAAAGGTCGAACCGTTAAAGTCGACGGGTTAGTAAAGTTTTGCGGTCAAATAGAATTCTCCGCCTCCGAGGAGCGGCCGCCGTTTGACAGACGTTTACTTTCCGTGTGACGTAATCAAGTTTTACGCCGGGGAAACGGTGATTTCGCCCTCGACACTAAGGAAAATGCGTGATAGCTTCCATTCCCCCGGAGATCGAATGTAACCCGATTCCGGCGATTCACCCCCTCATCCAGCCCTCCCTCCTTCCAGCCCTCCCCTCTCCTCCGCCTTCCTACCGCCGGTATCAGTGTAACGAAGCACTTTCGATTCTGCCCGCATCCCGACCTACCCCCAAACCTATCCCGCGCCGCAACTTTAGTATAACATTTTCGTTTGGACGTATACCGAATTTCTGAGACAGCCGAGCGAGCGGCTCGTAGAAACGGGGCCACGGAAAATCTTCTTCCGAGCTGAGGTACAAACTCCGTATAAGCGCACCGTGCGATGCGGATCCCGCGGAGGCGGAAAATGGATTTTCCACGACCGCGATATTGTAACTGTTGGGGTTATAAGGCCTCATTGCCCTGCCAAACATAATTTCCTATCGAATACGTGCATCCGCCTTAAAATCGAGCGAGGCGAGAATTCGTCTTCGGCTGCCTGGGCTCGCTTTCTGGAACAATACCAAATCGTTCTCGGCCTGACACGAATCAACGTCAAGCCACCCCGAGCTACCGTCAGGAAACAATTCAATTATTCAGAGATCCCCGACACTAGTCCTACGATGATCACGGCCTCGCTTACGGATTACTTGCATCCTGGATGAGCGTAAAAAAAATCGTCCTCGAAGAGAGCAGGGCCGTTAGAGCCGGCATCGAGGCAGACGCCTCAGTCATTCTTGACGAGACGCCGATGGCGGTCGTCCTAACCATTTGAAGCGTCGCGATCTCGCTTCGCCGAGGGCCGGCCAGGGGAGGCGAAATGAATGGGAAACAATAACGATACGGCGTTCCATAATGCATATCAACGGCTGGCGGCTCTCATTTCCCAGCCGGCCGCACCCCCGCGCACCCCCGCGCACCCACGCGCACCCCGCCTTGTCTCGCTGGTCGCTACATCATTAAGCTCGCGACGCTCCGTACCCTACCTACCTACCCAGCTACCATTCCCACTCCTATCTCTCTTTCTATCTCTCTCTCTCTCTCTCACTCTCTCACACGGCCCTAGCGTGTAACGCGTTCGCCACAATTCCACCCCCTCACTTCTCTCTTGGCAAGTATCTGGCTGGCTCGCGCGCGCTCGAACTCGCGGCGAGCGCCAGGCGTGCGTTAGGTTGTGCGCGTGCTGCAGACTGACACACGCTCAGACGCCGCGCCCCGGCTGACGACCCTCGGCAATACGTCGACTTTCCAACCCCTTTTTCTGCTCCAGACCCGCCGTCGGGGTAGCAACAAGCAGCGCCGAAGGGATCCTTCGTCGGCGGCGAGAATTCGCACTCGTTACTCCTTTCCGCGAGCCTCGAATTGCCACTGACGGAATTTCTGACTTTCCGCGGGGGCTAGTTGGCATTTTCGGCTCAACGGGGATTACGGTTCGCGATGCGGCTGGGGGATGTTGTGTTTTTGGGATAGGCGCTGCTGTTGGTGCGGGGTCTTGATTAGACGCTCGATGGTACCTATGCAAAATTCGGCCTCGGAGAGTGGAGTTTCTGGAAGGATGGTTGTTTGTCATCGGGGTAGGAAAGTTTCGAAGTGGCGTGAATTTTGAAGAGGGCATTTTCGTGATTGCGGTGATCATGACCGTTGGGAAAGGTGGGGAGGAGGGGGGAGAGAGCGGGGAGGCGTGGCGCGCAATTTGCACGCATTTCCTAGGCGACGCGTTAAACCGTTTCCGCGTTTCAATGCCGCCCCGGAGGCCGTCCCTTTCATAAGTGAAATTTCTATTTATTCGGCCAGACTGAAAAGCTGTTGCACGCGTCTCCCTGAAACCAGAGCGAAGCGCTGGAAAAAGCACCATCGGACTCAGTGCTCGTTTCCGTGCTATTCACGTTGCCCGGGAAGAAAGGGAACGAGGAGAGGAGACCGAGACGGGGGATGGGGGAGGATGAGGATGAGGATGAGGATGAGAGGAGGACTCTCGGTCTGTACGGTCGCAGCTCGCCGTTTGTCCGATGGAAGCTTAGAAAAATCAAATAATGCCATTGTCGGGTGGCCCGCGTGAATGCCATGGTGCACCGTGGAAACGAGCGGCTCATAAAGCGGCATCGGTACATTTTGCGTGGTACCGTCGGCCGACCTTTTGTGAGCGAGGGGATAATTTCGCGTTCGCGTATTTATCATATTTGGACGGAGCTGATTTTTCCGCGGGACGCGAGCAAGGGCGCGCGGCGCGTAGGGAAAATTCATCCGTCGCCAAAGATAAATGTTCCGTCGGTGCATTTTCCCGATTTATTTTCATTCTTCCCCCCTCTCCTCTCGCCTACGTCATTTTTCATAGCGCTTCGGTTATCTCCCTCAGCTCCTCCCACGCGCGTTCACCTCCTCTCGAGTCCGTTCCAGGGTATACAATTTCCTTTACACCCTTTCGACGTTTCCACGGAAGAATGCCCGCCGCGGCGCTGTATATGGCGTTTTGCGAAATTTCAATACAGATGCTCGCCTCGCGATATCGAATGTAGGTCAGAGAGCTACGCTAAGGGATATTTCATAGATGCCTCTCTCCGGCTGCGGAGGCGGCCGTCTACCCGGTTATTATCGATCCCGAAACTGAGAAAGTTGCGCGCAGAGCGACGTGTCGGTGGCTCTCTTTTGAGCACGAAATTAACCGGTAATTTGAATTATTTCACTGCCTCGCCTGATTTAGGACCGTCGGGACCAGTCTGCGAACTTTAGCGCCCGAATTACCGTCGTAAGTGAAATCTCGAGCAATCTTAGCAGTTCGCCGCGTGCCGCCTCGTTATTGCGAGTATAGAGACCTCCTCCTGTTGCCCTATAATCTCAAAGTATCGCGATCGTAATTTAGTCGATGCTAATAAATGTATCGCGGCCGCGCCGACTGCCGTAACCGAGCACTTCAGGATTCTGTTCGGAATTGCCGAGGGAATATTGCACCTTGTTCGAGCTCCTGTTAGACAACTGATATTTAACGGATGCATCGGTTTTTTCCTGTCCATGTTTTCGTTCCGTCATTCTATCGAAACGTTCGGCTGACAGATATTCGTATTTTTCCGATACGCGCGGGATGTATATTTCAATCGGCACGAAGCCGAAAAAGTTTGTCGCGACGCGAATCTGTTAGTACATAATATGACGATAAATTATCGGGGGCTATGCGAAAAGTTTATGGAACTCGAGAGACAGGGAATCTTACTTCCAGCATAGAAAAGCAGTTGAGAGTCAGAGTTCGCAGCGTCCAAATGTTCCTCAGTCTCGGCGAAACTTATTCAAATAGGCGATTTAGCCCGAACTTGGTCGGCTCGCAGAATATTTCGAAGCCCCGTACGACTCCTGCGGAACTTTTTCTAAGTACATTCCTGAGATACGAAAGGACAGGGCCCCAATAACGCGGGCATTACCGCTCTCTACCCAGGCGAGAGGGAGATAAAGGATCCCGGGGAGATGCTCGGCGCCGAGGAATATTTGATAAATATCGCTCCGCGCATTTCCTCGGGCGCTGGATATAATTTCGGACGCGGCCATCCGGCAAAAAAATTTCGCGGGGACAATATTAAAACCCGTCAAGGCTGCCGGGGAGAGAAAAAGCGATGCCCGCTAAATAGGATATACATTGTGTATGAGTAATGCCGTAAGAAAGCGAATGCCCACTTCTTATTCATACGCTTACCGTCACAGCCTCGTGGCTGGGGGGGTAGGGACGGGGAAGCGGGGGTCGACGGAGGTGGAGTCGGACTTATTACGGGCTCCTCCACTGTCTAGTGAAAATAATAACTTGAGAAATTCCTTTCATTTCCTTTTTACCTCGTTCGAATAAATGAGAATGCGGACATCTTATACAAAACTCTTTCGCAATGGTATCCGGCTCGCACAACCGGCCTCGCCGTATCCCGAGCTCCCGGCTGAAAAGAAAACACTTCGGTATAACGTCACCGGCAACGCAGTGTGCCCCCGACTGTCGTAACCGGTGGCAGCTCGTTTTCACGGCTGTATTGAAACTGGAGGAATAATTGCTGCGAACTGGATAGGCGCCGTACGGCCCTCCGCAGTTGTTCTGTTTTCTACCGTTTTTCTTCCCCTCGCCCACCCCCTCTCACGCCCCCTCACCAACAGTGAGCGCACTCTTTTCCTCGCCCTGCGTCTGCCTTCCGTGTGTTCTCAGCCCCTTCCCGGCTCGCCGCTCACAAATGACGGACCAGCTCGAAAAATGTTCAGCGTCGAAAGTTTTCCAGGGCGGCGCGGTACGATGAGCGTAAATACTGTGAAATTAAATCACGTCCGCGATGCATGCCGCCGAGAGCGGCGCTAAAGCGAGATTTCTTGCCCGGCATTAAAACGTGCCCGGCATTCGATAATTATTTCGAGATCGTTAAACTTAATGAGATACCGACGGCCGGCGGGCGGGCGGGGGGGAGAATGACGGCAAACGGCAAGAGTTCAGTTTTCGCGAGGCCGAGTTGCGTTCGACGTTGCGCGATCGTCTAGTGGCCACATCGAGATCGGGAAATTCCTAAGGACTCGTCGGCGACCACACGGATGGATATGAACGAACGTTCGGATTATCAATAATTGCAACCGTCGTGTGCGCGAGCCGCTAAACTTGATACTTAACGTGCGCTCGGTAGCGAAATTCATTATTTCGAAATCGAATCCCGATGCGCGCGTCTGTACGCAGGCGACTTGCACCGACTGTTCGTCATATTTTTAATTGGAATTCTCCTGCTCCTCGTACAACCTATTTTGGTAGGAAAGCCGGTAAAAATTTGATCGACAACGTTCGGACATACTTTCACAGGCGCGATATTGGGAAAGGGATAATTTCCAGGCCGCTGGCTCGACGAGAGAAAAAAAAAGTAGATTCGTTTGATTTTACCGAATGGAAATATTGCCGCAGGGAAATGCTGCGCGAGTCGCGGTCGTTTTGTTTGCTGCCGAACGTTTCCATTAGCGAAATAAGACACCGACAATTTGTCACCGCAGGAATTGATTACGAACGAGCTCAATGAGAAGGTAGCGGACGGACGAGAAGGGGATGGAGTGAAATGGAGGGAGAGAGAGAGGGAGGGAGAGAGAGAGGGAGGATGGTTGTCGACTTAATGGCAAAGGTCTTAACAGAAGGTTTACAAATCCTCGAAGGAAAGGACGAGACGAGCAGCGCGCTAAGAGAATCAGAGAGGTAATGGAAGGTAGCAGTAAATCTGCGGGAAAGTGGGAGTCGGTGCCGAGACTCGGGAGGAAATTTAAAGTATTTATAGTCAGATAGGACGTTCCTCGGGAGAGTTGGCGGTAAACAGGGATCTGGCTCGTTTATTCTGCATTCACCGGCGCCGGCATGCTTTCGATGCTCCCGGTAATTACAGAAAATCACTCGACGCCCCGTCTGCCTGCATTGTGCGTTATGCGTCGGCCGATATTACGCCAGATCGATTAGGTTACAAACGTTGTTTGCCGGCCATTTGCGATTCGCGACGCTGCCCGGAGTCATAAATTTTGCGTTACGAAAACGTAATTTTCTTTCGCACGTCGATCGCCGATGCGAAGCGAGCGAGGTGCGCAATTCTGCCGTTTGCTTTGACGCTGAATAATTTGCCGCAGAATGTTGAATAGCCGCCTTTGATCTAGTCACGTTATCAGACGAACGCTCTCGGTCGGAGAATCATTGATAAGGCACGCAGTCGAGACCGATAGATATTTACGATATAAATCATTGACTTTCCCTGAAATACGAAATGTCTTTTCTAACTTGCGGCCGTATCGTGTACTTACTCGATCATACTTTAATGTACATCCTTTTTATCTTTTCAAAAGATTCAGGTCTGTAGGGATCAGCCGTTGGAAGAGGGTCTCACACAGGACCTTTTTTATCCTAAAAAATGTCCACCAGTAGATATCAGTTATATTGATTCCTTTCACTGAACCTCTCTTAAGCACTTCCTTCTTCTCGCTTGTATAAGAGAGGCTATATCATATTTCTGATTTTTTTTTGTCTCTTTATTTTATCACCTACCGTACTTTATCTCGGCAATTCATCTTCTTTTATCGTTATTATAGAGAGCGGAAGGATATCAGGAAGAATAATAACTAGTTTTTCGTTGAGTAATTTGAAATTCTGACGAATGATCGGGCAATACGTCAACGGGGGCTCAACGAAATGAGGAACTTTTCATAGGTCGTTCGACTACCGCACGCGCCAGTGCCATTTGAATAGATTCGCAACCTACCGCAAGTATAAAACATCTGTTCCGGCACTCGTGCGCCACGAGAATGCCTCAGGCAGCGTTGTCCGATGCAAGAATTCAAGCTCCTCCGCGTTCGCGAACACATAAACGCAGATGTCGAAGGTCACCGACGAACATTCCGAAGCGACTAGGATCAGGACCAGTCCTGAATCTGGAATCAAGATCACGGCGAACGTATCATGTTCAAGGCAGGGATACCCTTCGGGGGAGAGATGTAAAACGTCAGAACGAATATGCGCCGCGCAAAAGTTATCGAGCTATTGGCTAACGTTAGCCAAGCAGGACGAGCACGGTAGAATAACAAGAATGTACGGCTTGATGGACAGGAGATCCACATCGCGATGATTTGCGGCAAGAGATTCCTTAGCCGACGAAATCGCCGAGTTTACCCAGGCGAGCTGACTCTCGCAGTTCCCTCATCGGCCCGGACCGCAGATGATTCGAACGTGACGGTCGAAGGTCGCGGATAAAGATAGCGGGTCCGTATCGGCAGATGGGCCGCGGATGTAAATCAAGGTCACGCTTCCGTTCGGAAAGCGGCCGTTTCGCGAAAGACGCGGAATGCACCTATTCAAGGCTGTCCGCTGCCAACCGAGGAAGATTAACGATAAGGACCGGCGCGATTAAGGAGCATCGAAAAAGTCTCGAGAGCGGGAAAAGTCGAGCGTGGGAGGAGCCGGAAACGGACGAAAGGTCGCAGAAGATTACAGGCCGCACGATTCGTTATTCCAACGAGCGAGGAGGACTCCTCGAACTCGGCAAAGGAGACTTACCTGCCTCGGACCTCCATTAACCTTCGTCGGGCAAGAGGAGGCTCAAGTTGCCTTTTAAATATAGGCGTTATCGGGCCGATGGGAACTCTGACCTCCGCGGAATTTCGGATTCGCATCCGTTCCCCCCTCTCCGTTTCTCCGTTTCGCCGGGCGAGCCGTAATTTTCCTCGGGATCCATATTACGGTTTCGGCGCATACCCCACGTGATTGCCGCGAAATGGCCGCCGTAATGTAAACTGCAAAGCAAGACGTACGACGAGTACGTTGGTGCGGGCGTGACTGCGGTTGACCCTTAAAGCGACCGCCCCGTGAGAGTCTGCGATAGTTAAAGTCGTCTGCGAGCCGGAAAATAATTTCTTAATAATTTATGCGTCTGCTACGCCAGAATTCCTCCTGCGGCCCGTACGAGAACCCACGCTCGCTCATGATTTTTAAGAGCAGCGAGTAATTCGATCTTTCGATGCTGCGATTCGTTTTCGGGACGGTTAAATCGGTATTTTTCGCGAACACGTGATTACACCCCGAGAAAAGGGATCAATAATTAATTCGATCGATACTGGAGGCTTGCTTTACGACTAATGGCGCAATTTGACGTCTCGGTAATCGTGTTAGCCCACGCTGGGTAGGTTCACGATACATAAAAAATGTTCCTTTGAATGCGCGCCATTGTCACACATCGTAGGTACCTGGCAGGGTACCACTGCATTATCCAACGTTATTAAGCGCTATACGACGATACAATGGTAACGTGTCATTAGACAGTCGGCGGGATTGAAAGGGATCCTGTAATTTGAAATTCTAGAACGAATACGTGTATCGATCCGTTGCCTGTAACGCGAGGTCGTCGACGATGCTGTCATGCATGATGCATTCGCTCCTCAATTTCTTCGGGGCGGCGAGCGATCTGAATTCCTCGCCGTTGAAAAACAGAAATTCATGATCGTAATTAATCGTGCGGCGGTTAAAGACCGAAATGACCGCAATTAATCGCGCGATATTCCCCCCACGAAGAGCGAATCGTTCCCCGGCGCATGACGATGGGGAGAGGAAAGAATTAATGACTGACAATCAGTGCTGCCCAAAGAAAACCGTTGAGGAATCGGAGGTTAATCGCGGAAATGGCAAGAAGTGGAACTCGGGCAGGATGATTACGTTCAGTAGGATTCCTTGGGGTGCGTCATTTGGCGGAGCAATTTTTTCTCGCCCAGGAAGAAAAAGACGTAAGATTAGACGCCGGAGATTGCAGCGTGTCGAACGACGCGTGCTCCATCTCGCCGGTACTTAAGCGCCAACGGTGGATATCTGTGTATACGCCTATGTGTATGTGTACGGCATTGCGGCGCGAGAACCGGCGGAGTACGGTCTTTAAAATCGCCCCGGCTCCTTACATTTGCAGCACGGCCTCATAATGTTCACCTGCACGCGCTCGGTGTCTCGATAAATCTCTTAAAGTGACCGTCTCGCCTAACTATGTACAAGATGCCTTTTTTCCCCTCCGAGCACTTTGATTCTTTCCGTTCCGAAATGAAAATTAATCACCGAACTTTTCGCCGTTCCTCCCATCACATTTTCATACTTAAAGTGAACGCCAAACCGTAAGATGCATCTTCCCACGCAATTTTGGCTCCAACTTGATGAATTAAAGGGATAAACCGACTGAATCGGATTAAAGTCGGGTATTAAAAGTGAAATCAGGCATCGAACATTACGTGTACCTATATCGAGCGGCACACGTTTCGTGCCCTGTCGGCACTTAAAGGATATTACGCTCATATTTCTCATCACGCGATATGCGTCGGCCTGTAAAGTAGGCGAAGATTCAGGTATATCGCGTTTCGCCGTAACACTAGACGTATAAAAACGAAATCCGAGATCGGGCAGGTGGAACACAGAGGCGTCTCTCGAATGAGATCTCCGAATGAAATAACAATGCAGGAAAGCGAGTGCGTTGGCACGGGTCACGCTGCCGTATCACGATTTAGATATGCGAAACTGCGCGACGTCGAAATCCCCCGTGACACGCGACTATGCACTCAAAAATGTACGTGTCAGCCGGCAGACGTCAGCGTACTTCCACAACGTACCGTCGCATCGCTCGAGAATAGCTTAAAAACCAAAATGTCACGATATTCGAACCATCCATAATCGCAGATCGAATATCATCACCCCGGCACGTACGGCGCATAAGTAAAAAATCAGACCATCATTATTCCGCTATCACGCATCATTTTCACCTTAACGACACCTTTCAACGGTACCTTATTGATACCACGGTCCAGCCATCCGGCGACCGAATTTGCATGAAAATAACATCCGTCCATCCAACTCATTTTTCTGAGCCCTCTGTCGCGTACAATCTTCCAACCAGATATGTATACACTCTCCCCTCGTAGAAAGCTGTCGAGTGACAAGCGCAGACGTTCGCGCCAGCATTCAGGTACCGGAGGTCTCGCATTTTCGTCAGCCCGGAGAAACGGAACGGCGAGATCTACGATCGAACCTCGGTCCGATCTTTTCTATTGACACGTCCGTAGCCGAGGAGCGCACACATGCAAGCGCACGTGCTCGCAACATTCGGAACTGTGCCGGCGCCTCGGTCCTGAGGTTGAAACCTTCGCCGTGGCGCGGGAGCAGGTACCGTTTGATTGGGCGTATCGGGCCCGACGTAGGTGGGTAACGATAACGGTTACCGTTATGGTCTATTCAGTACCCGCGGCTACGAACTGTTAGAGTATTCCACGTGCCCGTCGGATCGTTACAGCGGCGGACGGAATTTCCTTTCCGCGAGCGCACTCGCGCAAGACGCCAGAATTGATGCACCCGGTTTCTGTGAACGCGTTTCGTGGCTGGATGGCGAGGAGGACAACGGAAGCCTCGTCCTCCTCCGCCCCCTCGCGCCATCCCGCGCGTTTATCAACAGAAATACCTGAACGACAGAGGCGCTTGTTTGCTCTCGCGCGCGCGCGGCTGCCCGCGCTTAAACGCCTTGCCGGCAGAGTGCACCTTGGCTAATGCCGTAAACGCACTCGACTTTGCTTAACGTGGGAATCGGGCGTCTACCTTCGATTGTGGCCCCGACCTCCTCGACCGATCGTCCTCGCACGACTACCCTGCCAACGGTCGACGGTGGACTGCTATGTTTAACAACGCTCCCAACATCCGATATTTGCTTTCATTTAATTAAATATGTTGAGGTAAGGGGGAGGCAGGCAGAGAGTGGGATAGTTTGGAGTCGAAGTGGCGGAAAATAAGGTGAGCGAACGTAAACTGATAACGGCTCTTATCTCGGCAGAAGCCGCTCTCTACGCGCTGGGTGGCTGGCTACCTACACAGCAATCTACCTACCTCGCACCCATTGCAACGGTTACGGGCCGCTCTAGGAAGTATCATTTTCGTCGAGCGTTTCATTTAATCTTAGATCCCTTTGTCTTATTAAACGTTTCTCACAGGCCACCCTCTCCCGTCTTGGCAGTTAACGTTCCGTACCTTCTGCGGATCAAAGCGCCTGCCGGGGAGGCGCTCGGCGCTCGAATCGAGGGTATTAGCTGGAAATTAAAGGAAAACAGAGGAGACCTAAGAATACGTATTAATCATTAACGGGGGACCGCGCCGGGCGAAATAACTTTATCCCTGCCAATTAACCTTTTGCGGGCGGCGTGAATTAACGAGCGCTGAAGTTTACCCCGAGCATCGTCGAGTCTCGTTTCGGCGTGCAATTTTCATGCGCAACGGAACCTCTCGTCGGGGATCGTTCAACATTGATAAGCCGGTTGGAAGCGAGTCGCGTTCTGCGACTGACGTTTGCCACCCCGCTCTGCGAAAAATGCCGAAGCGCCGGCAAGTGCGGAGTCTAAGGTAAACGTGACTAATTAAGTTGCCCCGCATCGATCGTCTCGGCGATGTTTGACGCGGCGAGGAGCTGGAGGAAATAAGGGAACTCGTATTTGCGCGACAATTCCGCGGTGCCGCGCTGTCAATTTGTTCGCCGCCGTAGAAGCGAAAACGACGAAGAGGCGATTACCGATTTAGCTCCGGCGCAATAGTGCGGCCGTCAACCTCGAACAAAACGTGCGGGGTCGCGCGAGAGTTCGAGAACGCAGGAGCCGACGACTGACAGCGATCGAGTGTCAATTGTCCTGTCAGGCGGGGTGTAACTTAGTAATCGATAGCCTACCAAAGCGGTTCGCTTTCTGTCGGTGCGAAAAATGAATAAATTCTCGCGCGGGAGGCAAATTATGGCGTATCGTACGTTAACGGTCTCGTATCGAGGAGCGGAACAATTTATAATTGACACATTGAAAATCGTGGCCGGGTCGATCGAAAGGAAAGCTAAAATAATATTCGGTCGAACGGCCACGTCAGAGCAGGTTCTGGAAATATAAAATACGCCGCGTACACATACCTCATTTCGAATCGAGCAAAGTGGCACAATGCACGCTCCGCGTACGGTATGCCGGAGACAGGTGCGTACGCGTATTCCGTTCTGGAAGGGAGAATACATGCTGGCCGTGTCTGAAAATAGATTGGTTTCGCGTGCGGGCAACTGCCGTGCAATTTCTACGTTGGCGCCTTGAGACTAGACACGTTTGTTTTTTCGACGGACCAACGTCTAGACACGGACGCCGACTTCAAACATCCGTTCGGCGAGCATTGCACGTGGGCGGCAGGGGGGACGAATTAAATGACCGACGAGCCGTTGAAATGTTAACGAGGTCCTGACGCGCCGAAAATTGACTTTGCGAAACATTAAGCTGTGAGCGTTACGGACGTTGCACGCTGATATGATAGAGCTGCGTGACGATCGGACTCGCGAAGTTCGGAATACTCCGACTTCTATCATACGTACGGCGGCTTCTCTGTCATTTCAAAACAGACGCGGTAAACGATCCTTCCACATCAAAGCCGTAGCGTCTTCATGCAAGTTAGCTGAAAGTCAAAATCAACCGGTCATTCAAGATCATTACCAATAGCACATTACGTTGACCGTTAGCAACTTTCAAGTACATCAAAAAGAATTCTTAAAACTACTTCCTTCCCTTATCGACCGACTGACGTGGAATCATAACTGACTCGACGATTACCCGACAATTTCCACAGTTTTTCTTCCTCGGCCATCGCAGGCAAACGTGGTAATCGCGAAACACGTTCGTGTTCCACGAACCGCTCTGTTTTCCTCGGCTCTCGGTCGTTAAGTCGAGATTAGAGGCAGCTCGACAACAACGGAACTGTGCGCGTAACGTGACTTTGAGATTCGACGTCGAGGGTCGATAGGCGGTGATAGGGGTAGTATGGGGTAAAAGGGAGAAGGCTCGTGGATAGGACTGGGGACTCTCGGCCAGGCCTTAACTGCGGGGCTTCCGCCGATGGTAACAGTTAAGTAAGTTTAGTCGCTCTGACCAATAGACAACGTCCGTGAGGAATCCTCGCGGCTACAAGTGTGGCTTGGATGAGCGCGCGCGCGCTCATGTCATTCGAGGGGCGAGATATCCAGCTTCGAGTTCGACCGAGTCCGACCGAACTCGAACGGAGTCGTCGAAATCCGCGATCGAGTAACGAGAGTCTCGTCAGGAGCTGCATCGGGAAGCGTAGAACTTGCGAACCTTTCTCCCGATACATCCTTCAGTCGCCGTCCGATATTGTTCGAGCAGAGAGCGCCTAGTAATTAAAGTCAGGAAAATAAGATTGGAGAATATAAAGCAGAGTCGAAGTACGGACGAGAAAGTTTAAAATAAATTCCCTCCGAGCGAAATGAATAAGTAGAGTAGCGAAGGGATGAGGGGTGGGCGGGCGAAGGGAGTTGAGCGGCGGTCTTATTCATCAGATTTTCATCCTATTGATAAGGGATGGCGAAGGAGTGCCCTGAAAGGAAACGGTCGCAATTTCTGACAGGAAAAGAAAACGCACCCTCGGCCCCCCGAAGAGCTCCGACGTTTCCGGCCGTTATCGTCTCTGTTGGCCTCGCCGATCGTTATCAACCGGCTGGCAGCCTCGCTTATAATTATTCCGAGTCTGCCGCCGTATTTGCCTTTACTATTAACCCCTTATCCGTCGCGAGGATCGCGCGCTAATTTTTGCCCCGGTCGGCCCTTCGCGCCCACTACCCCCGTCCCACCGACGACCCCCGTAAACCTAGGCCACCGCCGCCCTCTGGCCCTTCTGACAGACACGACCACACCGAAATACTCCCGTATTCCGCGAGCAAAGTTCTCGAATCTCTGCAACTTTAACGGAGCGAGATAAACGTACGATTTCGAGAGTAGCTCGACGCCGGAGGCCTCATCCTCTCCTCTCTTCCGACTCTGCCGCCCTTCCCCACCCTCTGCCACGGACTGCCTCCCACTGTCGTCGTAAGCTCGATTAGTTGGCTTCAGAAAGCCCCGCGACTGCCTTTCCCCGCTCGACGTGTACGGCCCGTCGTGAGCATCGTTCATTTAAGCGAGTTAAACGATTAGGTCCGCCCAGCGTTTTCGCCCTGATTTACTGTGACTGCGAACGGACCTTCGCCACCCCAACCGGCCCTCCGGACCTTTAAACTTTGATTAACAACCGTCGCTGGGCTCAATTTGCCAACGGGACCGCGGCTGCCTCTCGGTGTCGTTTTTGATACCCAACTCTCTCGCGGCTAATCCCCGGGCGCGGCTTATCGCCGTGCCAGTTCAGCTAGAATTTGTGAGTTTACGAGAAACGGTGACTCGTGGGTCGGGAGGATCGCCGAAGCTATTCGCGACGCACGTCCGCGGCACATAAGTCTCCGCGGAAATGTATGGGGAAGATGCGTGGGTATCGGTGTTCAGAGAATTTTTTTTTCACCGTAATAATTCTGCGATTGGGCTTCCCACCGAAGCCTCACATCTGGGGAGTAAGCGAATTAGACGATACTGCGTTCACCTAAATCTGTACGTGGCAGCGCAGAACGGTTGTTTGATCTCGGAGCTAAGAATGACTCAGTGCGGTGCCGGGCGATAAATACCTACTAGCTCGCGCGAAACGAAAGCGATCGTCTCTGCGGTCGTATTTCTCGCCGACCGGGACAACATTTTCACCGTATCGCGCGTAATTGCTTTCCGAAGATAGTATTCGGGACGGTATTGACAGAGGGCGGAGTATCGTTCGATTTCGCGCGGTCGACCGCGCTCAAAGACACTAGGCGCGAGATTATTATTGTCCAGCCATCCGACTGAAAGGCCGATATCTATTTTCATCGTATTAACGACGCACGTCATGAAATGTGAATTTAAACGGCATTAACTTAATAAGTTATACATATAGGTACAAGGCATGTGTCGGTGTATTACACGTTAAAATCTTGACAAAAATATTGTAAACACATCTGTTTACAGTGGAGCAACTCTACTAAAACACAATAACACCTTTCAAATGGCTAGAAAAGGTTTTTTTTTTATTCGATTTTTACGTTACGTTACGTGGACTATCAGGGCTTTTACATACTCAGGAGAAGCAGAGAGCGCATTTGGTCCTTTCTCACCTTCAAGGTCGAGATAGAAAATTGAAAATTTACACAAACACTGTTTTTTTTTATAAGTTATCGGATGGTTCTTTCAGAATGCCAGTCGGTTTACGGCCAATTTTGACTGTGTTATTCGATTATGTCCTTTGACCACTTAGCCGATGAATTCTATTGAAAGTCACTTTCAGTGCCTTGAAACTTTTATGGATTTTAATCGAAGTCTCTTTTTACGCTTTCGAGGAACTCAATCACTCCATATTGGTATCCATTCTGGGCATCGGATGGGCACGAAAGAAGTTGTTTAAACTCGCATCCACATATCTCCACGTAAAGGCCCCTGCGTCCAGCGTAACAGCGATCAATCGATTTTCTTCAGGACGTGCCACGTCTGCCTCGCGACTATAGTCCCCTGTTGCGAGCATAGTTCATTTAAGCGAGTTAAGCGCTCGGCTACGTGAACTCTGTGACCTTACTTCAACTTTAGCGTGATCGAACCTTTGACGTTCCACGCTTTCCTTCCACGCATTTTGATAAACATCTCCCGCGGAAAGAATATTTCCACTCGAAAGAAGTAGGCATTTAACGTTCTCGCATTTAATTCGCCATATCTTTTTCTTGCAAGAAACGAAGTCGTATTGGAAAGGCGGAGTACGACGTAATTGCATTCTTCACCGGCGTGCGAAGAGAGAAAGGCACTCGAAAGGGCTTCGGCTTATCTGTCGAATTGTTCTTTGTGCGACACCGACGATCGATCGGTTAGAGCAATGAACCAACGGACTTTCGTTTATTTTGTATACGATCGGTTCTTTGGCGTTCGGCCGTCCCATTGGGATTACCTTTGATTCGCCAGTCGATGCGCGTGCTCCGGAAAGCTTCGATACACACTGTCCCCGAAACTAGATCCAGTACGTACCGAAAGGAGCATTTTCCACTACTCCCGCCCACTGTTTCTTCTTATCCGCAAACTCTACCGTTCCGTCGCGTTAGGTTAACAGCTGATTAGGCATCAAGCTTACTTTTCCTTCCCAATCGAAACTTCTCCCGCCCACCCCTCTATTTCACCATACCGACAATAGCTGTAAGTGCTTTCGCAGGGATCAACGAACGCTTTCACTTCGAACGTCGCGCGCAATTTTCATTTTTCGCACGTGGCGCGACAGACTCCCGAGCTGGCAGTCATCCGGCCGGACTATTTACTTTTACCTCAAACGCGGCCGCATATTAATAACTTAATTCGCCGGACGGTGCGCGCGCGAGCGACCGCAAGCGGGAAACGAGCGATCGTAAGAAATGCGACCGGTTTGAAAGAGTTCATCGACAGCGAGGCTCTGTGCGCGATGCTGGTACGCGATTCTGTCCGCGATTCTGTACTCGACGTTGTACTCGACGCTGTACGCGAGGCTGTGCGGAAAGGTTCGACTCGCGGCAAGAAACGAAGCGCCTGCCATCCTCTTCGTCCTCGTATACCTGACCGGCAGTCCCCCCTCGCCCCTCCATAATTATCCATCGCCGACCTCCTCCCCGGGACTTTAATCAGGCTATTATCGGCGGTGGCGCTGACATTCTGGCCGCGTGTCTCGACTTTTCCGTCTACCCGACTTAATCGACAGACGCTCTCAGACGGCTGGCGAGTACACGCGCTACATCCAGACGAGGCTCGTCACGTTCAAAGGAAACGCACGCGCGCGCGCGCGCGCGCGCGCACGCACCCGTTCGCGGACAGGAATACGGGGTAGGAAGTCTGAGTGCGGCGGGACGACGTCGAGAGGAGGGCAAAGAGTGCTACCAATTAGTTCGCGGAAGAACCTCCCAACCGGTTGTCGCTCGGGATATCAGCTGCGCGAAATTCGCAGGCTCCCTTTTTTTTCGACCCTCCTGCATATGGAACAACGGCCGATCGATCACTCAATGGGCTTCGAGGTTTTAGCGGCAAGTGACGTCTCGCGCGGAAGGCAATTTCCATCGGCCGATGTATCGGATCGCGTATATAGGGTGTCTCTTCGCGAACCCGATACCGCATTTAGGGTGTTCAGCAGTAGGTTATCGTACGGCAGACGTATCGCCGAGCGCGGATTAGCGGAGGAAACCGATACGGATTATCAAATATCTGCTATGCGCAGCGTTTAATTGGTATTTGATCCTGTATACTCGGTGATGCAATTCGGGCTAGATGCGTCGTTCGTCGAAGTTCACTCTCTGCGTGACTCTCGGAACGACGCCGATCGGGCCGGCGGGCCGACCGTCGGCGCGTCGTCGTTTATTAAAGTTCTCAGCCTGGAAATGGAAGGTCGCTCGCGAGGGTTCAACTACGGAAAAGGGAGAAGGGCCGCAGGGGGGAGGGGGGGAGGAAGCACGGCGCGACGGTGAACAGAAAACGTCATTATCCTTTCTGGCCGGCGCGCGAAAACTTTTCACGAGTGGAGGCCCTCTGCCATCGGCACGCGAAGCGACCGAAAAACTTTTGTCTCCGCATTAGGTACGTGGCGCTGCGCCGGGTCCGCGTCAAAGAAGGGCGGAACCTACAGCTAGGTGCTCCCGGAGTAAGTTGTCAGACGCTGGGGACGACTCAGCAAAGCGTTCGACAGCGACCGTACAAATGTCTCATGAACCAAAATGGCCGGCAGTGCAGGGCTCAAACCGTTCCTTTCGCTCTCCGACCCGCTTTCGAGCTTCGAACAAGATCCTCTGCCATTTGATTACCGCGTCGTTCGCCCGACGTCGACCGACGTCGGACAAGCAATTTCGTCGGGCAACTGTTATCCGAGTACGGTCGTTCTTGGCTCAAAATTCAGAGGCGAGCGGGGGTGGCCGTACTCATAGTTTCTTTGACAGCCGACAGAGCGAGAGGGAAGTGGGGGGGGGGGGGGGGGGGGAGTTTAAAAGAGACCGTGGAACCGGTATTACCGCTGATAATTCCGTTTCACGATTCTGCTAGCCGAACGACAGCCGAGCTCTGCACAGCTCGCAACGAAATGCGGTCTTAGCGCGAGATACGATCGACCGGAATTTCTCGGAAGTTCTGCGAGGGTTGACGCGCGCGCTCTTCTCTTCCAGGCGACGTCGGTGCACGGGAAGAGGATGCGGGGCCAGGATCCGACTACGGCCACTCCGCGACTCTCGGGGACTCTTTCTGCGTCGTTTGAATGCGACGAGCGTGTCTCACGGCAATGCGCCTCGCCGGAGCTACGAGCGGCAATGTATTCCGCGATGTACCTACATCATTCCAGTTAGCAGGCTTCTTCGGTAGTCAACAGGGACGGGTAGTGCGGGTGTACCCGTTAGTTCCGCTGATAATTCCGTTTGATGTTTGTTCTCGTCGCAATGCACGAGTGCGCGCCGGCGTTCGCGCGAGTGCGCGCGCGCGCGCGCGCTCGCCCTCGGAACGCAATAGGGCGCTTGGGGCGAGATATGGCGGAAGGAATTTCGCAGACGTTTTGGAAGTGGAATAATGGCGGCGGAGCCAGTCGCGGCGGTGTCGGCGGTGGTAGTGCCACGACGCTGGGAATTTCTTGCGGGCCTGAGAGAGAGACGAGCATCTCCCGGTATCTCGCCGATTCTTTCCGGCGTCGTTTGAATGCACCGAGGGTCTCGTCGCTGGCAGAACGGACCGAGCACGATGCACAATTCCGCCAGCGAAATCGTCCCGTTTAATGGGCCCTCGCGTACTTAATGCGCGCTAACTCCCGTTATTCCCGAGTACAACAATAATCGACAGCTTATCGGTTCGAAAAGTCCTTAATCCTTTTCTCGGATTCTACGAGGCACGACGTTCCATTACTATCCGGATTCGATCTTCGAGCGGTATCGGCGAGTCTTAGCAAACCGTATGCCGGTCCTCGTCGCCGGTACGTACACAAGACTAATGGCCGTCTATAGGCCTCGAGGCTCCTCGAGGCTCCCGGGCAGATAGGTCGCTTGAATCCGTCCAAGCATCCGACTCAGGTCGGCACCTCTCTCTTGGCCACGTTCGCGAAACCTTCCCAAGTGCTGCTGAGGTAGTCTCGCCGGGTGCAGAAAGGTTCGCGGGGCTCAAGCCCCGTAGATTGGCTGCTTTGTTCGAACGGCCGAGAGGCCACCCTCGCCCGCCATCTTTCACCTACTTTCCGCCCCCAGGCCGCTATCCCCCCCCCACCCCTCTTTAACTTTCCTCCTCCTCCACCCCGGAGTCGAGGCTCGCCACCCCCTTTTTCATCGCTCTTAAACTCATCCGTCCGCCGAACTCTTGCGACCCGGACCTCGCGAAGTGCCCGAGGTACTGACGACAGCACGAATTCGGCGAACGTGGAATGTGACCTACCTGTTTCCCTATTTCGTTCGCCGCTGTTGTCCGGACCGTCAGGGAAATGAGACGCCTCAATTGCCCGAGTCTCGTTATGCGCGGCCATCGTCGGTGGACGAAGCGGAAGAGAGACGTTCGGCCTGGGTCATTGCACCAGATGTCGCCGACGATAGAACGACTCTCTCTCTCTCTCTCTCTCTCTCTCTCTGTCTCTCTATCCCACTCGATCTCCCTCTCTGCCGCTGGCCTTGTTGTCCTCTTTCGCGGCAAATGACTCGGTGAGATGAATGTTCGATGAAACGCGAAAAGTCGAAAATGATCGCGAAGCCGTCGCGAAGCTCGGCAGAGAGTTTAAGTGGTCGGCTAATGGGCTGGGATCGGCGGCGAGGAGTGTTGGGATTAAAGTTGATACGATAATGGTCGGTCAATTGAACATTTGTTCCCGCTCGTGTGACGATTGTTGCGCGAAATGAGCGACGATGGCCCATATCGATGGAGGATGTGTCGGGCGAAATAATTTATGGAAATGTCGCGCGGGATATTTATAAATCGATTACCCGCTGGCAGTATGGCTGGTAAATATTTGTGGATGTCCTGTGAATCGGAGGATCAATTATTCGACTCGGTCGCACGTTCCCGTGTAAATGTCTGGGAACGTCGGTCAACACCGGCATCCAGGAAGCAATCTTTTTTCCGACGGATCGATCGAATTTTGAACGAGTACGGCACATTCGTTAAAGTATCGTTGCGGATGGAGTTATCTCTTCTTAAATGATATTTGACACTTATTAATGTTAACGAAGTGACGTATGCTTAATCATGTTGCTCGATTCGATTTCTTTCATAAAGTTTCATTGTTCCACAAGACTAGAGCGTCTAGGAAACTACGTTTCTTTGAGTCAGACTAATTGGAACACTCCAATTCTTTTCCCTCGATTCCACGTGCAGCCGGGCGGACGAAAATAAATGGTTCGGTAGGGATTGGGTAAATAGGACAAAAGTAGCAGAAAGATATTGAACTGGCCAGCCACGCCGTGGCGGGGGCTCAAGGAAATTGCCTGGAATGAAATAGGGTCAACGAAATAAAGTTATTTCACTCCACATTTAGCTTGTCGAATAGTTCGAACGGTTTGTCGGAGGAAGTTCGCGTAATTCAACAAGATATAAAACCGATAATCGGCTCACGTTAATATTTCGCTTGATAATACACTTGTTATACTAGACGAAACAAGCGCCGCTACGTGTGCCGCTTAATTGACATACTTTTAGAAATTACTACTCGCAATATAAACGCAATTAGATTCTGCGTAAAATTGCAAATTTTAAATGAAGTAATAACAGGGCAACGTAATTGGATTGCTGCAGCTGAAAAGATGTATGATCCTAATACATTCAGCTACGTAAAAAGCGTAGCCCAGTACAAACTGATACTGTAACGAGCCATACATCACTGTACGCGATCGTTAATCACGATCTCTAATAACGATGTCTAGTTCCCAGCATTCCGTTGCTCCTCCGAACTTGCAAATCGATCGTCAGTTAACACGTTGAAAATCGAGATCAACTGACCTGTCTTGTTCTGTTTCGTACAATCGTATTACCGTCGTTCCCATTCAATTTATTCCGGCCGGGCTCGGAGCACCCGGTTTAATTCGATCACCATAAAATCCGAGCGCCCATGCACCTGAAGGTGAGCACTAAAATTTATGCGTTCGTTCGATAGCCCGTATTTCAAGGACTGCCTTAACTCGTTACCGCATGAAGATTTCTTCCCTTGCACGGCGCGCCACGCAGCTAACAGGTTGCCTTGTCATGCCATGTGAAACGAAAACTTCTGTCATTGATGAACACCTCGCGTGGCTTTGTACTACGAACAGCTGGATAGAAGTCTATATCACTACCTCAGTCACGTCCAACAGCGACGTAAATACAAACAACCTACAACGCGCAGTTACAAGTCGTTCTTGATAATGATGACACGTGTTTAGCGCAAAAGATGTTGTCTTCCACGAACACATTTGTACGCCTCGTTAACAAAGCCATACAGCTTTATCGCCTTATAATGTACCTTACCAGGTAATACATACAGGTACACGGTGTCGTTTGAAGAAATGGAAGAAAAAGGCATTGGCAAAGTATTTTCCTTATCAGCGCATACTTATAACGTCCTTCGCGGGCTCACAGGAAAGCATCGCATAGGAGGTGACGACTCGCGGCGTGATAAAGATAGCTTTCGGTGCAGAAATTGACTCCGTCCACGATGAACATTGCGTACGGCGGCGATACCAGTTTACGACAACCTTGCGGCGTCGCGAGGCGCATGCAAAATGGATAACGGTAGGGCGCAGGTACGGCTAGCGACGAAATACTGCTAATTTATTCGGCGCGCATATTAGGGCAGTCTCCGCGTAACTTGAAATGTCTTACCTCCGCTCGAGGATACAGGACCGGCAACTTGGCGGACCTAACAAACTGCCGCAGGATGCACGCTTAATCTGTCCGCATACGATTACGTGAGCGAGTCCTGCGCGAGGTGGGAGGCGTGCGTAGGGGGAGAGAGACGGGCGGCGATGACCTACTTTTCCTTCCTGTCAGCCAGCCGACTGTTAGAAGAAATCGGGAAGGTCGTTCGAAAGCACTCGCATCCTGAGAGCAGAGACGTCGCCGACGTAGAATCTCAGAGATTTGCCAACTGTCGGAACAATATGCACTTAATGCCGGCAGAACAATGCCGTACACTTGCGAAACCTGTAACGCGGGTGACTTAGCGAGCCGTCAATTTGACATCTCAAGGCTGCCGCTTACCGGCTCGAATTGGGACCACCGGCAACAATGCGAATTCGACGGAACCAGCCGTTTACGATTCCTGCCTTTTCGTACGATCGGCGACAACTTTCGCCGCGGATCCTGCCGCGAACCGGTAAAATTATGCAAGCAACCGGACGACAGGGCCACACGGTTCGCTCCCGCTGCAGGATGCGAGCTTAATTCCACTTCGCCCAGATAGTCACATGACCCAGTGCTACGCCGGAGATAAACGCGGGCATTTATAACTGTCCATCCTGATTAATGATAACTGCTATCTCTCAGGACCACCCTCGAATTCTTCTTCTTTGCCGGCGAGTCGAGGGCACTTCTAATTAAATGTTCGCGTCGACTCTGGGGCTGGCCGAAAGTGCGAAAAAGACGGAGGTTCAGCGAATAGGTACAGTCGGACCGGATAGGCCTTAATTCAGCGTGAACTTTGCCACCTGCTTGACGCCGGTCATTATCCCCAATCGCACGAAACGTATCCGAGCTAGAGCGCGCGTACGCACCTCGGGGCGTGCGCGCAACATACTTCCCGTTAAATGAGCCGTGCCGGTGGAAAAAAAAATCTACCGTATCATTACGACGTATGTCATACGTGCCCGCCGATTTTTGCGAATCCCGCGGGAAGGAAGGAGAGAGCACGTCTCCGGCTCAGGCCCGACGTAATTATAGCTACGAGCGGCGTGCCTGTATTATTTTCCCCGAGCGAACACGTCCCGGGCGCGAATTTTACAAAGTGTCCAGCTAAAAAGCCTCGTCGCTTAAGCTGACGCGGCTGACAAGTGGGTCGCTCGCGATTTTGCATAACTGCATAGCGTCCCACTCGCCGCGGCGTTCGACAGGCCTCCCTTCATCGACTTTCCATACACCTACACGACACCTTCGAACGCAATTTCGGCATCGAGCCTCGCCAAAGAAGTCAGTCTCGCTGGCGGCCAGAGTCCGTCATTATTTCGAATTCCAGGGTAGTCGTTCGATGAACGTCCAACGACGTTCGCTTCTGCCCGGAACTTTTCAAGCTCGACAATGCAGCGAAGTTAGTCCCTCTAGCATCGGGTCCGCCATTAAGCTTAACCTACCGACGGGGGAATCCCGCAATTTTATTCGTCCGCCGACGACTGACGCCCGGAAGATCAGCGCCTCCGGTAAGCAGAGATCGCGACCCGCTCGCTATCGTAAACATCCCGATAGGGAGCTGTTACCTTTCTATATTCAGAAGAGCGATGCAATAATTTATTCAACGGCGCGAGCGTGCGCGCATCGTTTCGACGGGCGGCAAACAACGCATCGAGCGGCTCTCATTGGCTGTGCCCGGCGAGGGCCAAGTTAACGGCCTGCCCTTACAGGGTTATCCATGATTCATAAGATTCAGACGTGTCGTGGATATTCCGGGCGATACATGGCCCCGCAATATTATCGGTCTCTCCGTATAACCGTGAATGAAGCCGATACCGCTCGGCCGTCGCTGAATGGAAACGGCACAATGGCCGTTCTGTATGATAAAAAGAGCATGTGGGCGGTATGAGACGGGACTCGCCCTTTACGGGCGAGCGATGCCGAACCAATTAAGTTATTATCTAGCTTCGTGATTTGAGAGCGTCCTCGACGGGAAGCTGATCGAACTGAGATAATGGCCGGCCGGTCGTTGGCCCTCCGCGGCCAGATTGAATTGTTCCGTGGCATCGAGTTCCCTGCGCGTTTTTCCCCAAAACTTCCATCCCGCAGGATGCGCGCTCCGATCGATTCGACACGCCGAAGGATTCGTCGCCGTCGTCGGCGTCGCGAGTCAATCGATCAGCGTCGAGCACGAGCATGTACGGTAATGCAAAAATAAGATCGATAGAACAGTTCAGCGGTTTATGTTAATATAAGCAAATTCAAAGTGCTCGAGGTACACGACGCGGACACTACGTACGGGCAGGAAAAGCTAATGACTCTAATCAAGTTATTATTTCGCGATCTTATCGTTAATGCCCACGCGAAATCTTACGTCGCGTTGTCGCGCGCTTTCGTCTATCTGTCCTCCGATGTCTCACTTAACGATATGTGTCCCGACACTGTTTTAATCGTGGCTGAAATTTGCCGCGCAAATGAACGCTTTAGCCTAAGTACCGGTTTAGAGACGCTTCCGCCGCCGCCGCCGCCGCTCCCGTAGCGGAAGAATTTGATCCGTACTTAGGTAAATTGCACGTAATCGCACGCAAGGCAAAAGGACGAAAAACGAGGTAGGCATCCCTACCTGTCTTCGGCCGCCGCCGACTGGTCGCCGGTCGCGGACCGTTTACGTGCATTACCAAATGAGAACGCGGCCGAATAATAATCTTCCGGGGGATACTGCGGAACGCCCACTTACGCATTTGCATCCGAGGGTAAGCGACGTACGTGTAATAATATGTACCGCGCCGCGTGGCATGGAAGGGCGTCGATGCACCGTTGCTCGCATATTTTAGGGACCGAAGGGACGCCACAGTCGTATATCATAATAACACCTCCGCTTATAATAATGTCAACCGAGCCAGCCCGGGCTTCAGCGATTGCGTAAGCCTCACATGTAACAGTTGCATAAATTACGGCGCGCGCTCCGTGCCGTCGGGGGCGTGTAAAGTATAATAAAGTAGCTCCCGGGGTCATCCTACGCCGTTAAATCACGTGAGAATTTCATGCCGACGAAAAGGTATCACGATTTTTCGGCAAAAACTCGGCCGTCCAGCGCGAGAGTAGCGCGCTCGCCGAGCTCGAGCACGTTTCCGGAGTGGCGTCGATCGGATGGATCGGCAGCAATGGCGATATGATATATGACCGATATTCCGGGCGTCCATGAAAAATTCATAAAAGCGCTTTGCGTCGCCCGCCAGTCTCCAGATGGGCCAATCGGCGTCGATCAAAAATGGAGGGCCGCATTTTATCGGGACGATTGTCCGAATAATTGATCGCGGCGGATTATTCGCTGTAAAGAGAGATGGCAGTCGGTGGCAGGGCTTTGCAGTGTGTAACGTTGCCCGAGCTTAGCGGGAAGCGCAAATTATAACGTTGCCGGGGCTTTCGGAGGAAGTTTTGATTTACTTCATTTTTCGCGACGTCGCGTTATTCTCCGCCGAGAATTACGTCGGGTCGACCTGGCCGTTGTAATGGTAGGAACGTTCGTTAACGCGGCAACGTTAATTTTCGGTTACATTCACGGACGTCCGGACACTTTCGGCAGCGCGATGCGTTACGACGCGTTACGATGTAATGCGTCGCGTTACAGGGAGCTCGGCGTCGGTGATGTAACGGCAGTTAAGCGTACATGTTTTATTAAGCACACTGTTAGCGTAGTCTGGCGCGAAAAAATTGTATAAATTAGAATATTCGGTTATGCTCGCGGAATGGGCAATGTGTACGCGCGCGCGCTCGCGCGGAGGCGACAGCCATGTGCTCGGGTTACACTTTAAATTACAGAGGAATTTTAAGCCGAGCCGTTAGCGGCGTTTTTACCCGCGTTAACGCCTGCTACGCGCTCGCAAAGTGGATGCTCCTCGGGATAGGCTACGGGGCATCTGGGACCAATAAACTTAAGGGACACACGTTGAGATAAGCGGAAGTTTAACATCCAGTTTAAGATATCCCGTCGCAAAAAAGAATCCCAAAGTACGCGTTGCCGCGGCTCTGCGGCACAAGGAAGCGTTATGGAACGCCGTCCGGTGCCTGATACTCGCCATTTAATAATTGCACCTCCGCGCGCGGAATTAAATGTCGCCGCGGGGCCCTGATAAATTTTCATACACACGAAACTACGCTCCTGATATGTTAATTCCGTCGCCGTTAGTCAAATTTGCATAAAATTCCGTCTGATTAACGGCGGAGGGCCCCGAGTCCGAGGGTCGCAATCAATGTCGGCGGCTGTAAAGAAGTCCGGGAACGTATGAGATTAGGAAAATCGTTGTCGGACATTCGGATAAGGAGCGCGGGGCGAACGTTGCGTGCGTCTTGCCTATAACTAAATCGTCGCGATAAATTCCACCACCGTCTCAGTGGTAGCCTGATATCGCGACGATTCGCGACGACTCGCGACGATTCGCGGAACAAATTGGCCGAGAGACTGCCGGGAAAAATATCAAATCGTCGCCGCGACGCGGAACGAGCGTTGGCTTACGGCGTGGCCTACAAGCGGCCGCGATTAACGCACGCGAGATACGGGATGAATCATCCTGCGGAAATGCCGGTAACGTTCACTGACCACAGTCACGGTTTCTGGCAATAAGCGCTAAATGCATACGCGGCCGTGATGGCATGCGCGAGAGGCCTGTCGCTCCGCGTGACAACGTACGGCGAGCGTGCATTGCCGGAAGAACGTGCCGAGCGTGTCCTCGTCGATGAGACCCGATGAGACCCGGACTACGCCCGATTCGTTCGACAAAAGCGTCCGGATCCTCGCCTCCCGGCTCTGCGAATCGAGCTACTCCCCTCGCTTCGTTTCTCGCTCGTCGTTTTGCACCTCTCGCGAGGCTCGCGGCGCGTAGATCATCGATATGCTAAGCGTGAAACGAGTATACGGCTCGGATTACACTTAATTTCCGCGAGCGTGTCGCTACACTTTAATGCGAAGCCGCCGTTGCTCAGCGACGTCGGGAGGGGGATATTTATTAAGTATCCAGAAAATTAGCTGCTAACGCGATGTCGGCGTGTAATGCCCCACTCTTTTACAGTGACATAACGTCGGCGAGCCGACGGTACACTTAAGGCGATCCGCTTATCCAATAATGGCGCGATCGGAGAATTATGCAAGTGGATTGCTTAAAATTTGCGACTGTAAACGGGAGGGGTGGAGGGACGGGGGTTGGGAAACCTGTTTCTGACTCATGGCGACGACAGGCGGGGCGAAAGTAATAAAACTGAATAACTATTCGAGCTTGGCAAATCTCTCGCGTGGTGGGAGAGTCAGAATGCGCATCACGTACTTGATGGGCGAGCGTCGGAAATTGTTTCCGGGGTAACGTGTAATTTATTAGACAGTCGATATTCTAATCTGACGATTTTACTAATGCACGCCGTCGCTACCGAGACAGCCACCTTATGTAGGAACGCGGTGAAATACGACACTGTATGGTTATCCTGAGTGGCAGGAGAATCCATTTCGCACGCCGGTCACCGTAATCTGCGCTGATGATAATTCTGCGTACTTTGATCCGCGTCGTCTGCGTACGTTCAACGCACGAGACGAGCGTGTACGAGCAGTCTGTCGATCCACGCTGCCCCGTGCACAGGGTCCTGACTTTGTGATAATGCAAATATGCGCGTTCTCTCCCTCTCTCTCTCTCCCTCTCTGTCTCTCTCTCCTTTCTCTCGGTATGCAGCGCTCGTCGTTGCGCAACTTCAAAAAACCGGCAGAACGCCTTCGCGTAGTGCGACTCTCGACGAGTCCATTACCATATCGCTATTCTTCAAAGCAACGAGTCGAGTGTACGGTACGTAACACGTACGGTACGCGGCGCAGCACCCTTTCTCACGCACCCCGCACGCGCCCGACGTCACAATGCATGCTCACTTTCAGCTTCGCATGGCTAGATCGCTCCTGCACTTAGGTTCGTTCCGGCGGGCCAAAAGCTACCGTGCGAGAGTTTCGCCGATGAGAACTAATCCTCGGTCAGGTTTTAACCGGCGAACGCTAGCTACCCTTCTGTCCCGCTCGCAGCCATTTACGTCAAATCGCCTCTAATCCGACGCTGTTACGTTACACGGGATAAAGATCGACGTAACGGTGTGCTCGCACACTCTGTCGTTAATTCTCTGTCTCCCTTTCTCATTCATTGCAAGCCGGTAGCAACCCCCTCTTTCTGTCCCACTCCCTTTCTCGCGCTCGCGCGCTCTCTCCCTCTCGCGTACCGGAATCAACTGGAGGCAACTGTTTCTGCCTGTAGGCTCTGGCCGGTAGGGAAATTCGAAAAAAAGCCCGAGTGCGGGAAACGCGCGAAACGTCGTGGATGCGACAACGACCACGACCCAGTTTACATTTCGCATCCAGGCGAGAAAGAAGAGCACTCGACTGCAACAGAAGGAGAAACGGAAAGCGCGGAAATAAGAGAGTGACAGGGAGGAGTAGGAGCGGGTGGGCTACAGAATGGGAAGGAGACCGACCGAGAGAGCAAATGAGAGAGAGAGAGAGAGAGAGAGAGAGAAAACGGTGAGCGGTAGAGTGAGAGAGGGAAGAGGAAGGGGCAGAAAATAAGAAAAAGAAAGACAGAAAATGAGAAAGAGGAGTTTTAAGCATAACGCTTTGTACGACAGCTGAGACCCGGGTGAAGGTAAGGGAGGGTCGAACTGAAGACTCGACTGTGGAATCGAGGGGCTGAGCGGGGGCAGCGCGGTGCCGTCGAAGGGGAGGGAAATGGAGGGGAAAGGATTGCGTCGAGAGTGGGAAGAGCAAGGAGCGTAGGGGAAGGGACCGGGATAGTCGGTGCACGGCTAGCGTCGGTGGTGGGGATAGCGAGGAAGAGAAGCGGCGTTGGAGCTTGGGGGAAGTAGGAGCTCGAAGGGGAAGCGAGTGGTGGGGGGGATAAACACGCCGGCGCCTCAGTATCGCCGCGTCCGTTGAGGGGGTCGTTTCACATCGGGCTTTTTCTCGCACCGTGCAACAAAAGCCTCGTCAGCTCTCTTGCCGTTACGACTGAAAGCCTCGACGTACGACGAACCGCGAGCCACCTACGCTCGCACGAATTGGCCATCGCGGTCGAATAACCATTTTTATATCGTGCTCCGACGTTCTTTTGTTTCGCCCCGCGGTGCGGACGACGATGACGATGAATCCCGACAAAGACGACGACGAGGGCTAGCGGCTGTCGGCAGCTAGCCTTGCCCTTGACAGGAACGATCCCTCTACTCTCGCGACGCAGCCGTGAGGACGATTCTCGAGGACGACGAATGCTAGCTGGCCATCGGGCCCCTTCTGTCGCTGGAATTTTGCGTGCCGCTCCAACAGCTTCGGCTCCTACTCGGTTTATGTGTTGTGTTCGATACGTTGATTTTTAGTTCTGTGCATAACCTCTATACAGTTTCGGCCCGGCAGCGAGAGAGCTTGTTTTTCTTTCGCGGGTACGGTCCTTCAGTTCTGTTCAGTGTATAGTGCGTTTTTTCTGGGGGACGTAGCGCGAAGGAACAAAGGGACGAGCCAGAGACAGAAAGAGCGAAAAGGCGAGAGGGAGAGAGAGAGAGAGAGAGACCGCGGGAAGAGAGACCGAGGCAGAGGACAGCGAGAGGGAGAAAGGGAGACGTCGTATCGATCGAGAGCGGAGCCTGCTTGACGTAAGTCAATGAGTTTTGTACTACGGGTGATAATCGGGAGCGCAGAACAATCGCATTGCGAATAGAGCAATCAAGGGAGTACGTGCACGGCGAATCGCGTATATACCTTTCCTACTCTGCCCACATGTTACACACGTAGACCCATTGGTATATTCGCGTATATGTATTTAGACATTATGCATTATCCAACTATCCGTACACGTGCACCTTCGTACAAGGCGAGGAGCATCATCGGGAAACCGACGAGACGTATTATTTACGAACGTCACGTAGCGCACCCAACCAGTGAACTGGTTTCCTTCGACGACTCTCATGCGTTGCTCCTTCGCTCCGAGATTGAAATAAAGTCCACGACCGGCGTGCAAGTTCACTGCCTCTTTGGTTATGTCAGTCGCTCGGGAGTTTCTACGTGTTCGCCACGACGTTTCAACTGTATCCCCCTGTCCCGTTCACGATTTCCGAGATACATACGCTCCTCCACCAATGTCCCCCGTCTGTATGAATCTTTTACGCTCACCGCGTTTTCGTTTTCGATACCGTTCGAAAATTGATGCCCGCTGCACGTGGCTTTCTCGGTTTTGCATACGAGCCGACTTGCATGATTTTTCAGAGCGCGGCTAGCGTTAGCAGTTGAATACGTCGCAATTACTTCGCGAATGTTTACGAACAAGTGTAATGATAGCAGTCTTTCGCGTCGATATCTCTCGATCTTCGAATCGACGATGCGTCGAGTTGAACTCGACACTTTCTTTTCGTCGCAATATGATATGGGAACGTGAGATGAAAATTAAAGCTGCTTCTTCGTTCGAAGCGACTGGGCGGTTCAAAACGAAGCGACGGCAGATCCTAAAGCCCGTTAAGGCGATAGCACAGTTAAGCGGACGTTGTTCCTTCGCTCAATGGTGTAGCGAAAGAGATATTTGAAAAGTGAGAACCCGATGTGGGGAAGTTCGTTTTCGTACGAGTGGCACCGGTCGCGCCAGTCCTGCCAACGAAAGTTCGTTACGAATATCTTCAGCAATAATTGTTGGACACTGTTTAAGAAAGGGAATTTTCCATTAAACTTGCCGAGACTTCCGCAAAGTTTACAATCTATTAATGGGATCTTTAATGAAACTTTCTAGCCAGCGAGAAACTCGTTCGCTTCCATTATTCCAAGGGGAACAGTTTGTTTATTCTTTTTTCTTTCTCCGTAACCTTAGCAACGTGACGTCATGGCCTTTGTTTTTACACGAGGCATGTAACGCTCGAGAGAAAACTAGGGAACTTGTGCTTTTTAAAAAGATCACTAATTCATGTGTCGCAGCGTCTATGGCTATGCACGCTTTCACGGATATTCAGTGTGAGTAAACGTAAAATCTGAAAAGGTACGCGGAGTATATTTTCATTATCTACAGTCTCTGCCGGGACAGTATCAAAGCTGGAAGCTATTCCGACGTATATGAGATGTTCCGTGTCTCGACTTTCGCTCTTCTTAAATAAATTCCGATGCGTCCCGGGACGGTCGATGATTTGAAGCTCAACGGAGCAAAAGTAAACGCGGCTAGCAGACATTAGTCATAGATGTAATCGGAATCAACGGTGCGGCAACTAATCTCCAATGACACACGACCTCCGCGTCGTGTAACGTGAATATATTGTCGGCTAATTAGGTATTCCCTCGTTCATTCTGCATTTGAGCTCGGCCCGAAACCTGCTTCTGCGTTAATTTGACGCATCGGACTTGTGACGGGTCCGGCGCAATTCAATAATAACAGTGCGCGTTACACTCGACGTGGTTAGTTCATTCACGCGGATGAACCGTTATCCATTATATACATGTATATATATATATACGTACATAAACCTTACAGTTCGTATCTGCTATTTTCGGTCAAGAAACAGCACAAGGTTCCCATCGCGTCCGATAACATAGAGAACTCTTTGACGGTTCGGGCACCAAATTGTTCCCTTATCGCCGGACGATGCGGCGTCGTATCGAATCGATTATGAGTATCTATTCTACGAGCCGATGTTTACGCTTGCGTCACACGCAGCGATACCGGGTGGGACCGCATCTTTTGTGTATCCCAGCGTGATTTATCTCTTAATCCGCCGTGGAAAGTGTCAGCTTCGTTACGCGCCGCGCAAAATGATAAATCTCCTCCGTGCGACAAGTTTGCGCTCTCCTATGCACACAAGCGAGTACGTACGCGCACACACACACGCGCGCGCGCGCACAGAGGGCTGCAGTACTTTCTTGGACCGTACCGAATAAAGGCTTCTCTTGTTCTGTCGTCCAGCAATATATATCCATGCCGTGGATCTTGGAACCGGAATCGTGCAAACAATCTCGCCCCCGACAGTGTCGTTTACAAAAATACCGGGCTTTGGAAGAAAGGCTCTGAAAAATGTCACATCCCCTTCCGCGATCCCATTTTTTCGGTGGTATCGTTTCGAATTTTTTTGTTTGCCTCCCGCAAAAGCCCCCGGGAGGGAACGTAACGGAACGAATTTCTCTGCGGGGCAGACGCGAACGGCGCTCGTATTCTCGATATTCGTCCGCCGGCGGTAGTGCCGGTCGCATGTTCGGCACGGGGGTGTGCAACATGTGCGCGAGACGTTCCATAACTTCTCAATATACATAGTTAGGCGCGCAAGTATAGCGCACGATCTGGGCAACGCTGACCCATACCCTGGGGTGCTGGCCAGAGCTGTAAGACAGGTAGTGACGTCATCGACCCAGCTGCTCCTCTTTTGTCCGCGGAGTGGCTCGAGATCTTCCTTCCCTCGGAGCGTGTGCACGCTCGTGCCTCGTTACATGCCAATGTCTCCTCGCGTGCGCGCACGCTCACACCCACGCGTCAGGGTACGTGCGCACGGCGCACGGCAATGTTTTGCAATGGTTGCAGATAAACTTACGATAGCCGCGTCTTTTCACGCCTGCCCGAGCCGGTCTTGTTCCCTCGCCGAGCAGATGCGTCCCGTTTTAAGGTGAAGAGGCGCGTGCTATTACAGGGCACGAGCACGAGGATGTCGTTCGACGTACATACGTACCCGTACGTGGCCGGTAACTCTACCGCCGGGAAAGTTACCTGTTCCTCTGATACCCGCCGTGAGCCGGTAATACTCGTGTCGCTCGGTTGAAATTTCATGGACATTTAATATCTGCGAATGGAGAGCGGAGAAAACATTTGTTACATCTGGAACTGGTACAGAGAGAGACCTGAATGTTTTTTGTTCCACGTACATGCATGCACGGGACATACACGGATGGCAGGATATCTCAATACGCAGTCGCGCGATTCCTGTCTCTTTTAGTCAATGCCTCTGTGTAGTCCGCCTTGCACGCGAACACGAGCACACGCTTATCTCCTCAGTGGTTCACCCTTCGCATTGTGGTTTGAATTCATTACGGCTCTGCCGTGACTGTAAAGATAGCCTGACAGTGCACCGTGCACGCGCGCGCGAGCGCACACCCACACGCGTACGGCCTCCCACCGGGCGAAAGGGCGTCATACGAATTTGCACAATCGGCAAATACCTGCGGAACTGTGCTCCTCGGGGTGCGCGGCTTGACTACTGAAAGACAGGTACTGACGTCAATGGCTCAGCTACTTTTCTCTCCTCGCCGCGCTCCCTCGCTCTTCCCTCATCCTTCCTTTCATCGAGACGTGCGTGCCGTGCAGACGAACCACCGTGCCTTATTCCGTATCGCACGCAAATTGCATACGCGCGCGCACATATGCCACCCCTTTTGTCAGGGCGCTAATTAATGCGAACGACCCGCTTAAATCTTCAATTAACACCTTCGCGCCCATTTTAATTACGTCCGACGATCGGTCGTCGGCGCGCGAGCGCATACCTGTCGAGCGGGCGCTTGACTTCGAATGTCGGCCGAAGAAAAATCTTGATAGGGTAATCGTCGGCGCTCGTTAGTCCTGAATTTTAACCGAACGACTGAATTATGTACCCCTATCGGCGAGCTGTCTCGGTCGGCCACTAGCGCGGTGCTAAGGGAACTATGAGATATACGTTCGCGGAGAAAATGTCTGGGGAGACGTTAGGCGAATAATCGCGGCTGGTCGGGCATTCGGTGCGGATTTCATATTGGCACGGGCGCGCGAGTGCGCGGCCGCGTCTGCGCAGACGCGGGCAAATGCGCCGAGGCGAGTGCCGCCGGCTTCCCCCGGGATCGTTAATAATAGTCGCGAATAGCGCAAATGCGTTCTCAGACGTACGCTTACGCAACGCGAGCTGTCGCGTCTCGCGTACGTGCTTTCGTAAATCCAACGCTTACGGGCATTTGCATCGGATAATTGGAAGCGCGGGGCGAGCGTTTAAGAGAATCGCTCGCGCGAGCGCAGCAAGGCAGGGTGGGGGGGGGGGGGGGGGGTGAAGGAGGGTGAATGCGAGAGCGAGCTAGATGGGCCGCGACGTAATAGAAACGGCTGTAAACAACCGACGCGCCGCGGAAAGGATTAGATCGAATAATATGCGCTTCGACGTACGCGATGATTTAATATCTCCGCGAACGGGATAAACTGTATTTGCCGAATGACGTTTATGGCTCCGGGTTACTCCGGCAACGATGCTCGCGTAAATCTGCCCTGCCCGCGAGTCCGACCTCGCTGAATTTCGCGAATGTCGACTAATTGGTCCCAGTGACAGGGAGAGTTTCGATCGGGCGTGCAGAGTGCGACGACACTGAAAATAGCCGCATCGCGTACTCTGTGCCGAACGACTCTGCGGGAGTGCCCGAAGGATTGCGAGGATCAGGATCGACGCTCGAGCGAGCGAAGATCCAGTCCACGGTTGTACATTGTGTTCGTCTCGAATCATTAAGCATCGAGCGGCGCGCTGCGACCTAAATAGCAAATTGCGCGCGGCGATAAAAATTAGAGAAGCGGACGGTCGGCCGAAAGTGATCGATCCGTACGTCGGTACCCGCACCGTCCCCCGCCTATGTTCGATCCACGACATCGTCGCCACGGCGAGAGTCAACGGACGCGGCCTTTAAATATTTCATTATTCCGCCGCAGTCGTTCGTCGCACTCGGTGAAACTCGACGACGCTTGCGTGCCGGTAATGGTCCCCCCCACCTATAAAAGGTAGCCGTCTTCTGCAAAGTCTTCGAGGAATACGCGAGTGAGGAAACCGATCGGTGGCATATTCGCCGGGGAGTGAAAAGTGGCCGGCTACTTTGGGGATCGATTCGATGGGAAGATCAAGTGCGCGCGAATGAGAGGCGTCAAGTGTGCAGTTCACTTTACAGACGGCAGGCCAAACTCTCGACGTTTGGCCACTGCCGAGGGCTTAGCCATGTTCGTACTGCAATGCAGTACAGATTCATTTCTATCCTTCCGCAGTATTGCGCCCGTTCGCTTCGTACGGCTGTCATCCCAGATAGAAAGCTAACATTATACCGAAATGCCCGACCTATAATATTTTACCGCGTATTGTTTAGAATCTCTATGGACTTCATAATGCATAGATCCCACAGTCTGCGAACTGTAAGTTGTGGGTTGCACGCCACAATACGTTATGCACGAGAGGTAGGCCCTGCATCGTGCGCGCTCCGTCCGCAAAGTCTGCATGCATTCTGACGCCAGTTCTAACCGGGATACTGCAGAAAATATCACCGCCTGCCTCGCACAGTGGAAACAGTCAGTCGAAGTAGGACTCGTGCGAGTCCAGTTCAACTCCGCACGATTACGAGTGGGCATTATAATTGCGGAAGATTGAATTCAGCCGGCCTAAGCATCGTCTCCTCCGTGTGTCATCCGGTCAAGTAAATATCGCCCCCGCCCCCACCCCGCTTCCTCTCCTCCCCGTCTCTCGTAACAAGGACGTACTTCAGTGCCCGGCAATCGATATAAAGCCGTACGTACATTATACGTACCCTACCCTCGTCGCGCAGGAGGAGAAGAGCGGTTTAATTGATTTTCCGCCTTCGTCCCCGTCCAACCTCCCTTTTCCGTATACACCCCTTCCCACGCACGAATCTCACGGCTCATTTCGAGAACGATCGACGCCCGCGTCCAGAATGTTATTCAGCCGCTGAAACGTCCGGAAAATACAATTTTTGCACCCCGACTCCCGCTTGTTTTTCACACGGATGCCCGTTCAAATTCGTTGCTGTAGCGTTATGAATTTTTCACGCGGAAGGTTTCGGTCAACAGGTCAACTGTTTTTTTTCTCCCCCGATACCTGCATTCTCGTTTTTTCGGTTTACGTTCGTCGCGCGAGATCGTTAGTTCGTAATTACGTTTCATGCGAACTTGGCTACTACTGCGAGTCTGTCCGCTCCGTGAGAAATGTCTGGGAGGTGAGCGACGCGAGGACGTGTCCGGGGTCAAATTGATTTCCCTCCAGTGCGGTGTTACTCTCATCCCATTCCTTTTCCAGGAGTGCAATTTATATCGGACGCGCGTCAGGAACAGTTGTCGAAAAGAATCGGAACTTTTAGCTCGAATATTTTTCAAGCAATTTCTCTCCTCGAACGGAACGGTGGGCAAAAATGTATTTCGCGTATTGGCCAACGTTTATCGCGGCTCTTCAGGCGGACTTTTCCGAAGATCGAGGAAAAGTTGTGAGGCAGAGTGTACAGTAATTAACCTTTAACCTTTGCCCGTTACGATGGTTGGCAAACAGAAGCGGCAAAAGGTGGACAAACGGGAAGCAGCGAGAATCTTATGCACAGTCAATATTTTTTTAGCAGTGTGTTTATTTCGACGATTCGTAAATAAAGCAGGTGCTCGCGTAATTAGCGAGCGCACGAGTAAATTTCATTTAAATTCGTCATAGCACTGTTGTCGCATTTTCGTCCCGGCAGAATGAAATTTTCCGAACGTGGCGATGATATCATTGCTTGTGGGCTGGATAACAAACGGCATTGCTGAATAAGATGGTCAAAAGTACCTCTAAACCGACTGCAATTTTTGGTGAGTCATTCGATAGCTTGTAAATGAAGGAGCATGTGTGTGTATTTTCAATCTTGTATCTCGACCGTGGGGGATGGGAGAGGGTAAAATCTGCTTCTCCCAACATTTTCGCTGAATTTAGTGGATAAGAAAATTTGAAGAAAATTAGGGGTGTTACCTCGTAATAGTGCGCACAATTCAATGAGGAATACATTGTATACAAGGCATGGGCACGTATACTACACATTAAAATCTTGACAAAAATATTGTGAACTCACCAGACAATTAAGTATTATATGCCATTGAAAAGGCAATGGAGATAACACTTCTTGAATACTCAGAAAATTGTTTCTTTCGTTTTTTACGTTGTTTTACGAAGACTAATTTGCCTTAAAAATTCAATTAAAACCTGAAAAAAATTGATGGCAGAACTACACAGTACATTTTGCACTTTCCCACCCTCAAAGTCGAGATACATAGTTGAACATTCACACAAATGCTTCTGCGCTTACAAGCTATCGAATGGCTCATTCAGAATTTCAATCGGTTTAGTGGCACTTTTGTCCATCTTATCCGACTGTGCCCTTTGCATACGCTGACGTATGTACACGTCGTAAAGCTGATTCCGAGACACACCCGGATAATTCAATACCGTCGAACGCGGAGGCGAGCGTAATTCATCGGACAGTGATAAACTGCGTACCGTTTCATCTTACGCGACGCGAAACAAGATAAAAATATATCCGGCAGATAGAAATCGTAATGTTTGACGTGGTAATGCGGGACGCGAACGCGTTCATGTGTAATGTTGGGTACAATGTAATACACGCATCGCGCGTAACGCCTGCGACAGTAACGTTATCAAGAATCAGATAAATTCGTTCGGCCGGTCGTATCAGTGACAAACTGCAAAGCTTCGATTTTCCGCTGTAGGCAAGAGTGAGCGTGCGCGCGCAGTCTAACACGTCCGCGTTGCTTGTACGGCGGAATTATTGCTTCCGTGAAGGGACCATCGAGAGATATCTCGATTATTATTGCCTCGTATCATGAAGCACCGCGATGATTCTGCTCGCGAGCACGCCGGACAAAATAAAAGGATTGAGATGCGCGCGCGCTCGTAGCATGCCTACGGGGACGGGCCTACACGTATGTGATAACGTTGATTCATATCTCGACTCGTCAAGAACTATGAGATCCATTGCAATATCTCTCCTCGTGAAAGGTCACTTGTACCGCGATCCCGTTTCGAAAATGTATTTCCATATTTATTTTCTGTCGTTCAGAGATCTGTTCAATATCTGATGTACGGTCGACGTCTTATTCAATCGCATTAATGGATTGCCATTAACACATTGGCTGTCGTGTCAACCGCATGTAGCGAGCACTGCGAATATCTCAGGGAGCTTTGATGGAATATATAATCATTCGACAGTGTGATCACAGTGCAATTGCCAACAATGTATATGGATTAAGCTCCCTTGTTGTAGATTCAACGATGTATGCTTTTGAGATAGTGCTGGGATAATGTAGGACATGCAAATGTTGTGTACATTGAGAGTATACCTTTAACCTCTGATCCGCTGTCAGTAGAGAGTGAAGTAAAATTCAACGAAAACGTGCCATCCAACATTGTAGACTATTCTACGACGCGTCTTTGCAATTAGACGTAATAAAATTATACTTTCATCCGGCGTAATATGACGGAATCTTGGTTCGCGCAGTCAGCAGAAAATTGAGAATCACACGGCATTCATTCGCTCATTTAACATAGTCTCATAATAGCGCCGTATACGAGACCATTACTTCATCGTCTCGTTCGTCGATCCTTTGCTCAATGCATCCCGGCACGGCCCATTGTGCGTTGTTTCAGCGTCGTGCAGGATCGGGAGAAAGTACGGTGTAGGAAACTCTTGAAACTGGATTAATTAAATGTTAACTCCAGCTGCAGCTTTTGCTCGCTCTTGCCGATCTCTCCTTCTCCCTCCCTCTCCTTCCTTCCCCATCGCCTGCTACCCCCTTATTCAACATCCGTTCTTTTCACGCTCATTATATTTCCATTCACGCTAGAGATCGTCGCCTTTGTCCGCGTTTCAACGGTTTGTTACCGTTATTATCACTCCAGTGAGGTCCCGCGCACTCCCCGGCGCACTTCGCCAACTTTCTGGAAATTCATCGTGGCGAGCGTGATAATCGGCTGATTCGCGGAACCGCTTTTAATGCTCTAGCCGTAAATTAAATCGTTTATAGCTTCCGCGCGGCGCAGACTGCCATTAGAGGCCCGATTATTGTTTCACGTCGAACTTTCATCCTCATAAATGCGCGAAGGGCCAGCACAATGGACCCCCTTCGACAATGTCACGTTAGGCGCGCACTTCTTCGGCTTTCTTTTCTCGTCCTCGATACCCCGATCGCACCGCGTATTCCCAGCGTAGTTCAATTTACGTAATGCTCTAATGGCATGTACAATGTTGAGAGTATAGGTTAGCGTCCTACTAATTTAGACGCTATCCAATTTGTGGGTTACACGGGCAGAGACGAGTGTGCGCACGGCTCGTAAATGGAACAACTTAACGTTATCTAGTCCACGGACGTCGGGCGTGTGACGAAGGATTAAGGCGAGAGGGAAAGGACGGTTAGCCCTTTGATGAAAGGCATCGCGCAAGTTCAGCTGGCAAGGCCGACGGCCGCCGTCGTTTTCGCTCAATATTTCGCCGGCGCGAGAAGCGCGACTCCGGAGATAACGTTGCGACATTGCATCCGCTCAGGCACCAACCGGCTTTCTCTCAATATTGCTTCCACATCCGACCGAATCCCTGAGTAATCTCGACGGACCGAAATTGATTTCATTTGACTGGGGCGCAAACGCGGGGCCACCCGCCACCTTGACGGGGAAATTTACCTTGCCCGCGTCTCACGAAGCAATAACATTCTTTACGGCGCTGAAAGTTGTCGAGAGATCCGGATCTCGCCGCTGCTAACGCACCGGAAGCCGCACCTGCCTCTATACCGCGCGATCGCTGAACTTCGGATGCATGTAGACTATTTGTCGTTTTTACGGCCATGCCGGAAATTGGACGATTATGAGATTTTTTAGCTTCTAGTTTCGCGTAAATTGCGAAAATCCCATTTTGACCGTGCGACTGAAGGTAGCGCCCGGTCCGAGCTGGCACGAATGAGTCATCATAGTTGGCCGTAGACGTCGAACGTGTCGGGGCAAGTCTTGTTTTTGTTAGTTTTCGGTCGGGACCGCCTTCAGCTGTCATTCACAGTGCCCCGAAGACAGTTCCGTTATTCGTAAACTTATCGACGCGCCGCAGACTTCGGAGTACATGCATCGTTCGTCTGTGCGGTCGACGTTCGTAGAGCCGTATCCTGAAACCGGGTACGATGCATACCCTGGCTGTAAGGCGTGCGCTATACCTTTCATTATTAACTACCGGCAGCCGGCGCGAGTTGCACGAATACGCCCGATCGTTCGAGGCTATCGATATCCCGTTCTCGGCCGAGAGTAAAAAGACGCACCGAAAAGCATCGCGAACTCGCATAAACTTCTCCCTCTCTCTCTCTCTCTCTCTCTCTCTCTCTCTCTCTCTCTCTCATCCTTCTCTCTCCCTCTTTTTTTCTTCGTACACGTATAGCGGGTAGCATGACTAATCGTCAGTCCGATAAAATATATATTACACGCTTAATTGTGCCCGGCACGCAACGATATTCTCTGCCCCCGGAGGGAACACACTTTTCTCTCCCTCTCGGGAAGAATTGATGCGTTCCGTGTCAAGCGTTTTTCAACTCGGCGAAACTTTCACGCTGTCCCTGTCCGTATTAATATAGGTAAACTGACCGTCCTGCAGCCGGTAATACGGTTAGGGATAAATTATGCTCGGAGGCTGGCGAGTTCGTTCGGGAGGATGTGTAAAATTCCCTGAAGCTATCCTTGCGGAGTGATATTAAACTGTTACCGCACGGAAGTGAACTTGTCTAATTGAAGAGCCTGGAATCGTGCGTAATTAACACGTTGGCTGCTACCTGCGATAGTACGTTTCAGACATCGGTTATTATGTTTGCCTTTCACATTGGTTTATATATATCCCCATTAAAGTTGATATACATCCATACTATTCTATTCCATTCGCTAGCTAGTAGAACGAAATAAGTTTTGGCCGGATGTGAAAAATCACCGGTTGGGATTAAAATTATGAGAAGAACGTTGTGAAAGATCAACTGTGTTATAAATAAAGTGTTTTGCGTTCAATTGTTACTGTGCACTGCGAAAGAGGCGTCACATACCGAACCGTCTAGGTGCAATAGGTTTAGAGATATGTCCAGAAATAAATGAAAAATGGTCCTGCTGTCGATGCCCTCTGATCGGATGCAGTCACTCGCATGCATATTTAATAGTTATAGTATAATTTTGTTACGGAATGTACCCATATTACATCCAAAGCTCCCGAAATATGTATACCCTGTCATTCGTAGCTGACGCAGCAGTTAATACGAGAAGTAATCAGTCACCGGTCCACGGCTTAATACATTCAGTCTATCGGACATCTCGGAGGTTAATGTTTCAACGAGAAGAGCTCCCCTTCGAATTCGATATCATCTGCCCTTGGACGGAGGCGCGCCGATAATGCTCGTCCAGGCGAAATCAGAAATTGAGTTCGAGGGGTGCAATCACCCGACGCCGGGACGGATTCAATTTTAGCGAATAAAGGTAGACTCGCTTTATCCACTCGGGGTCACGGCGGGCAAAGAATCATACTAGGCGCGTACACTCCTCGACGGGAATGTAATTAAAGTATAGACCGTGCATTCTTACGCCGGGCTCAAAGTAATCGCGCCAAAGAACTCGACGGACGAGCTTCTGCGTAATAGAGCTTACAAGATTTTCACCATTTAAACTGCGCAGTGCGCACTATCGCTCTCTGATGTCATTCGAGCTTTGTGCCTCGTCGGATGATGCAAATGAACTTCAGAGGGAAAAAAAATGTCTCGCGGGTCGATAGTGAAGTGGGTCTGCGTCTGTTAGAAAGGTTCAAAGCCTTAGTCACGCAGAGCGGTCTGCCGGTGCATTACGTGTTTTCGCGGAATAAGACACCTCCGCCGGGTAAGGACACCCCCGTAATCCATATTTAAACGAGTCACATCGACACAATGGACTTTATACGCGACAGTAATCAGTATTCCACTTCCGTGACTAGACATCGAGGTGCTGGGTATCGATTCGCTCTTCCTTCAATGTCAATAACCTGCACGTTGGCCACGCCAGCGTTACAAGTACGTACGTGTACGCGAGTACGTGTGCTTCGGCTGCCCCTGTCGCGTTTTCGCGCAGAAGTGTGCGCGAGTGAAGTATACATGTGTCTCAAGTTGGGTAGGCCTTGTCCGACAACGCGTGCCATTGCCAAACATTTACGTTCGACGTCGGTTCGAGGTTCACTTTCGTCCCGACATCGTTTCATTGGGTGCCATCAAAGTGCACTTATCCTCATGCAACGATGGGGGGCACTATGCAATTACTTCCCTCGCGCATCTTTGCCCGAAGACCTCTCGTTACCTCCGTATCGAACCGGACGCTCGACCGATCCATTTAAAAGTCATTGACGCACGACTTCCCAGCTCTCCTCTCTCCTACTCGAACCTCCCGGTCCACCCTGACATGCACAACATTCGACTCCGATTGCGGTGTCCTTCGGCACGATAAATCGTGACGCGCGTTAAATATTGACCGAGCCAGGAAAATAATGAGCGAGTATCTTGGCGTGTCGGCAATTAGCAATATCATCGGCGTCAAACAATGCTCTCTGCGTTCTCGGATCGGTCGATAGTGCGTGTTTCCTTTGCTCGCACATACGTCGCCGGCCTGCCAAGAATCGTTGAACCTCATCTTGCCGTAAGTCGGATCAACGTGTTCGCGTCGAACTCGTCGGCCGATCCGGCAATCTGCGCGGCTCGCCTTCCTTCCGACACGGCCGAGCTCTGACGCGGCAAAAATGTCGGTAATCACGGCGAATCGGATTTCGCTAGACGGCCAGTCCCGTTCCCCGTGCCTCCTCTCGCAACTAATAATCATTTTCCCTCTGGCCCGCGCTTTGTTCGCGGAATTTTGTTGACTCAGGCCGGCCAGCCTGCGGCGCTGCGTACTTCGGATTAATATTATCGGTCCTCCAATTACTGCCGACTGCCGCCCGACTCGCGCGATCGGGCTCCACGATTGCCGTACGGGATTACGCGGAGGCCGATTCGGAAAAGCGTTCCGGATTTATCTGACGGCGGCGCGGGCACGATGGAGTGTCCGCGATCCGTCGTGATTTCCTACCTTGAACTCTGCTCAACGATGCGCCGGCACGTACGTAAATAATTAGCGGGCCGACGTTTAATATCGGAAATACAAATGACCCGGCGCCGATATCGCTTCTGTTTGCCGACATATTTACTGGCGCTCGCCTCTCCGTTTTTATGCTGGCTGCGTTACGATGCGTGCGTGTGTCTTCTACAGCCGCTCCGTACGCGAGACATTCGGATGCGTCGTGTGTTGGTCGGATTGTTGTTAAGCGTCGTTTATCGTTAGCCGAAGGAAAGAAGGAGAGAGACAGAGATGAAGAGAGGTATTGATACAGTACGTCGCATTGAGAGGAATCCGCCGGCGCACATCGTGACATTGAGAGGATAAAGCGGCTGATAATGTAATCGTAGTAAACCGCACGCGAATACTCGGGTACGTATGCGAGATTTGTTATTGCCCGTTTCGCGTGCGGAGAGGAGGATTCCTCTATGGCCGAGACTGTCATTAGTCGTGCGCAACTGACGACGAAACGACTCTACGGCTTTACTCGATTCTTTACTGACTATCCACAAACGTATGGCCGCCCGTTAGCTCGCCGCGCTTATAGCCCGACGATCATAGACGTTCCATCGGAATCGATGCTTTGGTGCTTTCAGTAGACGTACTCATGCCTACGTTTGCCGTCGCTCGTATCGAAGCGTCTTCGATTTATGCACCTGCATTCATCGGCACGTTTATTTTTCAAATGGCACGTAATCAAACGTCCACGCTGTGCAACCTGATCGAAAACTCGTATGCCCGAGAGACTCGAATATTTTTCGTCTGAGTCACACTCTCACGCCTGTCCCCTTAATTCATCGGTGACGTCAGCTTAATTACACGAATTCCGTCGCTCGCGCTAGTAATTCCAGGCTGCTTCGGTTAATTACCGAAGCCAGCACGCTTCAAAGTGCGCTACAGCTCTTTGATCTACATACGCCTCCTGAATTTTTCGCACCTTAATTGTCGCGTAACGATGTAAAACGAAATTCCGCTGGCGCGAGCCTCGCTCGGAAACTATCGAAAAACTCCTGACCGAAAAAGCCGGGACAACTACGCCCACGCCGGAGGAATATACGAGATCCCTTTCCTGAATCATGCAGAATACACTGCCGGGATGTAGTGCGCGGTTGGCCGTGAATTATTATGGCTCGCGTGTAAAACGAGATTTACTATGCCCCTCCCGTAACTGTGATTCATACAAAGATTTTTTACGTCTACGCCGCGCGTATTTCACGTTAGACGGAAGGCGAGGCTGTGCGGTGCAAGGCACATTTGTTCTTCTTTCCTTTCTTCGTGACATCACACGACTCGTTCGATACACTCGATACGCGCAAATTGAAGCTTAAGGCCGCGGCAAAACGTAGCATCGCGCCAATCGAATCAACGCTCCGCCACCGAGATTGCGCCGACTGTATTTCATCGGTCGAGAATTTCGGCAAGAGATAATTTGATCTCACTTTGGCTTCTCCGAGCGATGAATTAAACTTCGCCGATCGGCGAGGCAGCTGGAAATTTATCGTCGCGTCTGGCGCGCCTCTCTGCTTTACTGTCCGGATATTCCTGCAAAATACGTACCTGGGGGGGGTGGTGGTTACCGGCGGCGATCACGTAGAGCGTGCTCCGCCATTGAAGCTGAAAATTTAAACGCGCTTCGTTACGCGTAACCCGCGAAACTCGTCAGCGAGAAACGGCTTGAATTTCACCATGTAAATTTTCACTCCCGGGCGCGAAGCCTCGCGCCGAATTGTACTTGCCTATTTGCGCTGGTGGTTTTTAAAAAAAGGCGAGGGAGAGGGATGTCGCGTGTGTGTGTGTGCGCGCGACCAAAAAAAAAAAGATGTGGCTGAGGGTGGGCGGAGCGTGGACAGGGAAAACACAGGCGCGAGTAATCTCGCGCGGGGATGTCGAGTGCCAAAGGGTAGTAGAGCTATGAATCGAACTCGTTTGTCGATTTTCTATTTCCGCCCGTTGTCCAATGCGTCATCTCGCTGACTGACGTTTATTTTTCGGCGCTGGCTATGCACACACGCCCGCCGCTCGCTCGATGACTGTAACGATCGACGGGAAAATTCACGTCGTTACGCTCGTGAATTTTGCATATTTTTCCGGCGCCACCCATCGCCGAGTATCTTGTTTTTCCAGCCGTGACTCTCGTATAATCGATAATTGCCGGACGCGAAATTCACTCGTTCGCGCAACTTCGCCCCTCGCCACCCCCGCGAGCCCCATGTTTACTTACGTATTGTACGTTTTATCGTGGAAATAAACTCGGCGCCACTTGATATTAATCCGTATGCCGCAAATGTTATTCGCTGCCATCGAAATATTTGCGATATCACGTAGCTGGGATGATTAAATTGTTTCTGCCCTCCGCTACCCTCCATAATTCGACAATTTTTCCACGTCCCTTAACGCCACGTTAATGTGTCGCGCCCGGTGACTACCGCAAAGTTTATTTGTTTGTCCCGAAACGCGCTCGCTTTCCGACCCTTTTTTTTTGCAAAATGACCTGTCGTAATCGAACGGACTCGTAGGTCGTCTCAGGCCGGGATGGGACGAAGTACTTCTGCCGACTGAGGACAGACGCGCGTGCGTGCTTACCGTGTTTGCTCAAACTCATAGGCAGTACTTAATTCGCCCCGCATTTCCCACGGTAATGCGAGGACAAAACCGCACGTAATCGAGTTTAACGTCAAGGTTAACAACCTGCCGCAGTAAACAGTTTGAGCGCACCGGAGTTACGTACGTAGACGCGTTTGTAGAAGTCGTCGTTTTCGTCATTGACCGTACCGTATGCGCCCACCCGTATACATACATGGCCCTGCGTGTCCCTGTATGCGTGCTACGTGTCCGTGGCACCGTTTCAACAGCCGATTTTGCGCCTTCCGACCGTGAAAACTCTATCTTCGAGTACGGTGAAATCCTATAAGTCAAGTTAGCCGCCTGGCCATCGTCGAGTTTGCCGAACTCGTCCGTTCGCCTCGTTCGCTCGCCGAGTCGATAGTCGAATTTACCGTAGCCTAGTTTCGACTCCCGGCGCGGCCAGTCGCATCGTCGGAAACTTGATTACCCTCGTCGAACCGGCCGCCGCTAGTTCCGCAGCAATTTCTTGCCTACTACTTTCGTCGATGCAAACGCGAGCGCCGACGGCAGCTCTCGGCCATTTTCCCGACATAGTAGGATACGTACTTTGGCCGCGGGTAAAAAGATTAGGTCAGCGCGAGTTTTACCGCGCATAGCAGGTGCGCCAGATTAGCTCGTAATATGCTTCCCCGCGTTACGAGGATGATGAATCCGGGGCAGATCGAAAGTGGGCCACTCTCGGCGAATATCGGACGCGTTACTTAATTCGGACGGAACCTGGACGGTGGCAGTTCTCGGGAGAGTCGATTGGGCGAAGATTACGATCCTCGGGGCTCCTTAATCAGCGGCGTCAGAAATCCGATCGCCATTGTAACGCGCCGTGCCGCGGATCTTCCGACGTGCGTCGGCGATCGATAGAACTGGAAGCTCCATTCACTCGGCGCCAATTACCGGCTAATTACAAGCTGCCGGAGGGTTGGAACATCCGCCCAACTTCACGTGAGCGGCGCGGATTTAGGACGCGGGACCAGATAATTCAGGTGGCGCGCGAGAGATGATTAACCCACTTGCAGAAAAAGTTAATTCTACCGGGTTAATAGCTTCCGGCGATGATAAGAGGAAAAGAGAGAGAGACGCAGAGGGTGAGATTGAGGTGGGGCAGAAGGGGGGTTAGGACGGAGGTTGGAGCAGAGGCGGAAGGGAGTGGAAGTCGCTAGCCATTTCCTAACTTCCAGGATCACGATGATTAACGCCCACGACGAGAGGGCCGAGAAAAATCCAGGCCTCATTGGCCCGACTCCATCTTCCATCGTCGCCCCCGTTCTCTCGCGCGTCCTACGTCCGAGTACGAGAATCGATTCTGTGAAAATGACTCCTCCGATCGGCGGGGGGCGAAAAACAAGGTCACGATGCCGTTAAGTTCGAGGAGAGTCGTGTCGATTTCACGATACGGCCGTTCGGCCCGAGGATGATGTTTATCGTCTCTTACAGGTGTTAGACGCTGGCCTATCGCCGTGAATCTCGCAGCTCGCGATAAAAAAGATACCGAGAGAGAGAGAGCATATGGCGCACTTCCGATGCCTCGGTGCCAATCATCGCGCGCACTGTAAGCGCACCGTATATTTACCTCGCTCCATCTCGTCACCGTTAAAAGGTGCTCGAAAGCTTGTTTTAGAACCGAACATGTCATTATTTTCAATAACGCTCGAAAGTGTTGTAAACGAGGCACTGATCGCGGCTCGGTGTAATCAGGGGAGGTAAATGAGTATCGCGGGACCTCGGTGGAAGTGCCGGTGACGCAATCAGAATCGACACATTCCAGTTGAACTTGGCGAGCACTGTATTACGTTCGTGCACCTATACACGCGGTAGCGTTGAACGGCAGCAGGGTAACGTTGGTACGATGACATCGAAAGATATTCAGCGGCACGGGATATCGGTCCGATACTTTTGCTCCTCTACGTGCCTCCAATGCGAACGACAGAATATTTTCATGCTAATGGGCAACTTTAGATAATGAGGAACAGAATTTCGCAACGAGAGAGTTTGCAGTAACTATCCACTTTGTGCTCGGAACGTTCGGTCCAATATTTTCGGACGACATGCCTGGATGTTCGGGTAAATGGAACGCGAAAAGTGAAAGGAAACGAGCGCGGAAACTTCGACAGTCGTTGTTGTGAAGATGTTAGTAGGTCGTACTGACTCATGTAGATGACTGTGACGAGCCGCGATGAGATTTTGCTCGTTGCCGAATTGGGCGGTTCGATCGGTGACGATATAATTTCTCGTGGAATTCGAGGCGCGCAGAATGAAGGCACCGACATCGTTTCCGTGGCAAGTAGAGTGTCTTCGACGCGTGCCTAACGAGCATTACGTATATTTCCCGCCGCGGCGCGAAATTAATCGGGGAGGAAGAGACGCTCGCAAAGAGTAATTAATTAACATGGACTGATCGTAATGAGGGTACACAGAAGGAGAGACAGAACGCGCGCGCGCGCGCGCCCACGTGATTCTGCGGTGAAATAATTAAATGCGAGCATTACGACGATGCCACACATGACGTCACTTTTATTTAATTACCGGGCACAGTCGAATAAATCGGATAGTACGATAATGCGTACCTTTCATTTATTAGTATTGTGCTACGATATCTTTTATTACGCGGCATGCGAGGGTGCAGCCATGCGTTAATTTTGCCGGCGACAAAATACAAAGGTAATGCTTGCGCGGATACGAGAGTGGCGTGACTAAAAGAATTGGAAGAACTTGAGCGAATTGTTTACCTCGAATCACTGTATTTACTATAAGAACGAATAATTAAAGTAATCGCTTAATTTCTTCTGCGCCAACCACTTTATAATCGTCCGCACATTTGCGGAATTCAAACAGTTATGGTGTCATGCGTCGTCGCAGAAGTCTGGAATTAAGATCTCAATTTCCGAGAGGCAATGGCGAGTGCGACAAAAGTCGCGTCTGTTAACCTCATTGTACGTTGCTCAACCGTTCCCGACGCGATAAAAAGGAGGAAAAAAGCGGCGCGGACATATGGCGCGCCGACATTATTATGTCATTGCCACCGAAACAGCGTTATTCACCCAGACATTTCATTTCCTCCAACTTTCATTCGCCACTCCTCGCCCGATTCCCAACAACTCTACCGGCGCATTAAGTCCCCAATAATCCGCACTTCGTACGAACAGATCCGACCCGCATACATTTCGGCCTTCAACCGCATTTCACGCACATTGAATTCCTCCGCTCAACTTTCTCCGCCTCCTCTTCCGCAAACAGACGCGCACGCTAGGACGACAACGGAAACGGATCGTCCGCTCATCTTAAAAAAGTAAACAGCGGCTAAGTAAAAAGTAAGTCGTCGTCGGGGCGGGTCGGGGGACAATTGAAGAAAAAGTGGAACAGTATTCTTGGCGCGGTCGGCCGCGCATTTTCTCGCGATCTCCGCCGGCGCGTAAGACGTTTTTCCGTCTGGCCGAAACAGGAAGAGGAGGAGAGAGTAGAATGGCTCGGTCGTGCGAGAGGGAGAGGAAAGCGCATGTACAATTTGCGCGGGATTTGCGAGCGGCTGGAGTCGAAAAAGTCTCCCGCATCGCGTACCCAGGAGGGAGGATCTGGGCAGAAGGAAAATGTTGTAGACGGAGCGAGCTGTAGCGATACTTGCCGAGCACGTACGCCTTGTTTTGCCCTCTCGTTTTACTGGCCACGCGCGAAGTTATTCTCGCCTGGCACGCATTGCGTATGCGCACCGGCGTCTCTTTACTGTGTACCGTCGATTGGACGACGCGGAAATTCATGTACGCGAGTGCCGGGAAACATTGTCGGCCCCCTGCGTAATTATATCAGCGTCCAGAACTTTCTGACGACCCTCGTGGCGATAGACGAGAGAGTCAGAGGGAGAACGAGAGAGAAATAGGTAGAGAGAGTAAGGTCGGTCTGGCAGGATTAACTCTCCTCTCGGCGTTGGTCGGTTTTACCGAGATCAGGGCCAGAGAAGAATTAATGTGAGGACGTACAATTTTTTCCGTGATGGGCTTCAAAAAGATCTTCCTGTATCTAACAGTGTCAAACGTTCGAAACGCTTGGAGATATCGGGGCGAAGTGATGGGTCGCGTATGTTGATAGAGAAAATTCGTCGTTAGGCCCTGACTGCAGGAATCCGATCCATCAAAACGCCATATCGGCTATTATCCGGCATGCTCGATTCATAAATCTTATTGTTAACGTCTGCGCCTGACGCTCTCGCGCTCGTCCGTCTTAACTGTCTTGCGCACCTTTATTCACTCGCCCCTCATATCTTATATCTCTCGAGTCACAGATGTTCGTCGCTCGTGATTAAAAGAGATAGGTCCGACAGGTCGGTGTTCCCCGGGCACCGTGACGTATCACTTCCGCGACGAGATGACGAGGTGAAATTTTTCGCGTTCGATGATTAAAAAAGGCCCCAGTACGCTTTCGGCTGCCCGAGGTGTATCCTTAAAAGTTGGGCTTAATTCGAAACGAACCTGACAGTCAGGGTTTCTCAGGTCGGCCTTTTTACCTGGAAGGACTAGACGCAATAAAAAGGTTGTTAAATATTTGAGGAAATTGGGCTTGCTGTGGGCACACAGCCGCGGAATGTGTAGGAGATTCAAGATTCCTTCACGATGCCATTGACACTAAAATAACGGAAGGTCGGTCCTTCATTGAAAAATCGGCGTTCGCATCCGCGCTGGCACTGATTATCTATCTCGCGGAGAAGAATTTCGAGATGACAAGTTGCGCCAAACGATGCGTACGAGTACGAAATTCGCTCGAGTCGAGTACCCGACGTCCGAACAATAACGGAAGATCTGCCAAAGTTGCCTGCCAAGTAATTCGGCTGGCAGCGCTACATCTTAATGAGATTCTGTACACTTAGTATACCCACGCACAATAAGAATACGCCTACCTCGGCGTCATTTGTCATCGTTCCGATTCTTGGCAGACTTTGGCCCGACCGTTTCAACGTTCGCTGCGACTGTGAACCTTGACGCCTCCCCTACTCCACATTCCCATCCGTACAGTAACTAACCTGCCCTCACGTTGCGCAAGGCATCGCGTTCGGCCGCTGAAAGCCGCTTAAACGAAAATACACCGGTCAGCCTTCTATCGTAGCGCTATCGCGATTCTCGACTATTCCCCGAAAGAAAAGTGCGGCGCTCCACTATAATATCGGCCTTGCCCGAGCTGCTTCAAGATCAACATCGTGCATCGACTTTCCGGAGAAACGATTCCCTGATAATGACTAGGTCGCCCCGCGCGAGCAATTCCGTATTATTGTCGGCGGCGGTTCGCGGATTTTCGCAGCTAACACGCCTCGTAATCGGACTCTTCCCTCGAACTCGGGGCCAGCGTGTAATTTTAGCCGGCCATAACCGCGCTTTCAGCCTTCGCCAGCGATTCTCGCTCGCGGCCAGCCCAACGGAAAAGAAGCGGTTATCGGACCTTTAAACTTTATCGGCCATCGTTAACGAACGCCCCGACTGTTCCGCCCGACAAACATTGACAACTCGTTCCGGTTTAACGATCGCGATTCTTTCTTTAAACGCTCATCCACCGCGACGACATTTCCGTGGGAACGTCCGAGAACTTCTCGATTGGCACGCGCGGGTCGGTCAGTCCTCGAAGGACAGGATGCCGGCATGCCAAGGAACGGAAGTCGCTTATGGTCGTTTGCGTGACGAGCGACAGACCGACGAAAAGTGTCTGCAACCTTCTGTCACTGGGTCATCCGTCATTTCGAACGATCGAGCGAACGTAGGTGTACTCGTTCAGCTCCGATGATGTTAATCCTTGAATTAGCACTTCGACGCGGGCGAGCTGTCCTGTTGAACACAGTTTTTATCTGCCGATTTGCATAGAATGCAAATAGGCTGAATGGAAGACGTACGTATTGTCGACTCAGCCAATGCGCACGCTCGGATATACATTCCGTATACGTATACCTACTTGTTTCGTATTCACAGCCGCGATGAAAAGAATACTGGTAACGCGATGTACGTCGATGTTCCCATTTAACGTCAATTGTCAGCATTGACACGATTAATCCGCTTAACCGCCGCTTGCCAGTGGCATCCTTCATTATCGTGCGCGTCCCTCAATGCGACCGCTTCTTAAGTAGCTCACATGACCGACGAAAGCGGCTTCTTCGCTGGCCGTAGAATCGATCGCAATATGTATCCCTGCTATTTATCGTTAGCGGGCGCGTCGGGGTGTGCAATTGAGTCGTGCGTGATGCTCGCTAACGAGACAACGACGAGCGTGCCGTTCCGCACGATCAATGAGATTTCCCAACCCTTCGCGAGTGCGAGAACGCGAGCGGGACAAATAGGAAGCTGACTCGCTTAGCCGAGGAAGAGACGGCGATATCGTCCCACCCGTCAGCCGTCTATGAAGTTCGAAGTGCGATTAATTTGGACGGGAGGCAAATTTCGAGGAGACAAAGCGGACTCGCGAGAGAGGCAGACGGGCAATTGCAGAACTGGCTGGCTGATGCGCGCTGCATCTAATGAGACAGGAGGGGGCGGCGGGTCGGGTAGATTCTCGACGGCTGCGTACGTGAGAGTACGAGTGTCGGGATAGACGGCTGACATGTCGGATGAAAAGTTCGCGAGTAATTGCCACGGACATCGGAACTTTCGTGAGAGTTCGACGAAAGTTGCCCACGGGACATCGAGTGGGCTTCGGTCAGATTACGTGAGAGCGTTTCTTCCCATAATACGTGTAAGATGACCTATTTTTCGGCATTACCGCGAAAAAGCCGATCAGTGTCAGGAGTCGATGAAAAAGCCGATTAAACCTTCTCTCTCTCTCTCTCTCCCGCTTCGAACGCGCGCGCGATACATTTTCAGATTTACGACATTCCAATTTGAGGCTCGCATTTTTGGGCGACCGGCCATAACGGTGGATGAAAGTCGTAATAAATAACGATCGGGGCCACGGCTCGCGAGTATAAAGAGCCCGCGAGAGTGGAATAATTCGCGCATAATTTACTCGTTATCGATGAGGGGAGGAATACTATTTTCGCGGCCTCTCCGAATCGATTCGGCACTCTCGCAGTAAATCGTAGATCCTAACGGCGTAAGGTCTATTCCGAATTGATGCGCGCCGCAAATTGATACGGTCGTTTCGGTTACGCGCATGCATAGAGATTGAGTTGGGTGCGAGAGAAAGAGAGAGAGGGAAGCGGGACGTGTGCACGATTTAAAGAGTTAAGCGCGTAAACGTGTAGACCTCGATTCCGCTCTAGGCGCTCCTTTGTACGAGCTCTGGTCGATTTTAATTGGACACACGACCCCGACATGTCCGCCTCGTCGTCTGCTCGACAGCGTTCTTTATCGATCGATCGGTGTACGATTTGTATTTGACGCCTGCTCCAACCCTTTCAGCCCCGTATCTAAACATCGGCACATATATCGAACGTGGCAGCGGCAATGGGAAAATAGATAAAGGCGTTCATTTCCGGGTCCATTTTCGTCGCTGGGAATATGGGCCATCTGTTCGATATGGCTTCCTTGAATCGGCCGGAGAGAAATGTTTCGCTCCTCTCTCGAAATGAGGGTACTAGTGTACGACGACGTTTAGCACTCCCGCTGGCAGATAATATCCCATGACGCTTCGGTGAAAGATCGGAGGGTGATAAGGGTTGTACCGAGTTGTTAGTCTAACGATCTCGAGTATGCACATCGAGGAAGAGGAACTAGATAAACGTTACTGATTTTTCATCGGGCTTGCGAGAGAAACTGTGTCGGCCATCCATTTTTTCGGTGGCCACGACGCTGAGGGTGTTAATACTGTTACGAAACCGGATAAAAATTGCCTCCACCCAGCGCTCCGGGTGAGAAAAGAAGCGACAGGGAAGGAAGTTTTAGCGGCCCTTAGTGCGTCCATACATTTTTCAGGAAGACAGTTTAAATGCTCGCCCGCGATTCATGGCTACGCTCCGCCGTTACGTCGTCATTTTACAGATGTACGTAACCACGGTTACGCGCGTTTACCGAGCAAAGCTGTCCGTCAGCGTGGGTATACGATTCGCGGTTCACCGCTTTTCATGGTATCGACGTTGAAATATGATTTGCGGCTACTTACCGTATCCTTGCACGACGTACTTTTACCGCCGTAAGTAGCTATGACAGATGTACATCCGCTTCCCTCCCTTCCACGCGCTATTCATAGCTGCACCAACGATCCCACCTTGTAAAGACAGCTGAAACCGACTTGATCCCACAGTGCACTACGTTCGTACCTACGAGTCTCGTTAGCGCTCTATACCTACCTTGAACAAATATCAATTTAATCAGCATTATCGAACTCGGGATTACAATTATAGTATTACCGGGCGCGTAATCCGTATAATCTAATGCAAGGCCGTTCGCTAATTGCGAGCATCTACTCGTCCCTTACGCAAATTTGCCCTGCGACACGTCACCGCTTCCGCCTCCTTCCGGTATTGATCACCGGCGCGAAAGGTATGCTCCGAGTGACGCATCCCTTAAGTTCCTAATGAGTGGATGAACTCAGCGCGTCCGATAATATCGTTAATCCCGCGATGCACGCAATTAAGAACGTTCCCCGATCGGGGCTCACTATGCGATGTAATGGGGCGCCAGTGTCGGAGGGTTAATTACCGCGGGATCGTCGGCACACCTATGCGCACGGACACCGACGTGCGGGCAACAAACGGTCGGACGGATGCAGTCGAGTTTCTGTCGATTACATGCGTTCGTTCGGTTAAACGAAATACCGCGCCAGGCCGAGCGAAGAGTTCATTCATTTCACACGAGTTCAGCACGTACATCGGACAATTACCGCTGCGGTCTCGGGGTCGTGAAAGTTGAGCCCCGGCAATCGTCGAAGTTTCGCTCATTTACGTGGAAGAATTCGCTAAACAGTTTAGGCACGCCGAGCGGTACGGAATAAGTTGTTCCGTTGAACGTAATCGTCCGCTACGCGCTTTATCTAACGGCCCCGAAGCGTGTCGAATCTTATTGACGTTAGATCCGTCGACTGTACGCGATTCGCGTGCATTCGACGAATCGGCGGCCGATCGTTCGCGCTCGTAAAGCTTACGCCGGCAGCGAGGACGCTTTTGCCGCGAGTGTACGGAGATCGGGACGACATGCGCTCGCGCGCGGACCACGAACCTCTAATGCCGTACCATTCCCAGGAGCTCGGGCGGCGGTAGTCCTGTTACGAGTCAGCAGAGTGAGAATAGGACGCTCATTACCGGGGTACCGGTGTGTGTTACTCGGAACAATGGCGCGAGATCTTTGATCTGCTGCGCGCCCCTCGACTCTCCGCTCGGTTTATCTATCGGACGGCAATATCTTCCGGCGGGCCCCGCAATAATCAATGGTAGGGTGCGTGACTATCAAGACGTTAGAATTGCTAACTATACACATACGAAATTAACCGAGCCCAAACCGAATACAATGCGGCCGTGAGGGCCGCAAATGATTGAAAATTCATGTCGCGGATATCTAGCCGGCCGATAATATTTACGCGCTAAATTACCGAAACGTGCTGCCCAACCGATAAAAGCACGCCCGTAATGGTAAAAGCGTGCGCGCGCGAGCCGATTGAAACGCTGTCATTATTAATTCCGAGCTTCGAGCGGCGAACGTTGACAATAAGATTTACGTAGAAAATTAGCGGAACGTGCGGCAGCGTGAATAGGACCGATTTGGGGCCGTCAACCGTGTACGCTCGGCGTATTAAAATGTCATCGGTGTAACATCATACTCTTGCGCCGCGATGCTGAACGACGCGATCGAGGCGGAAAGTCGGCCTATCGCTCCTTTGAAGCAGTCGCGAGGCAATCGATTTCGTTCCGGATCGGGCAGCTGGCGATGTCGAGCGACGTCGAGCGTGAGATCGCGTAATCAAAGTCGGCTAAACGACGATAAATCCGGCCGATTTGTCGATCCACTTTCAGCGTCCACCTGCGCTACGCGCGGGTCACGTGAGCGGGCGAAAACTGAAGTTAGCGTCGCGCTAGCCTGGGGACCTTGAGAAGTCCGATTACGGGTCGGCCGAGCGAGAAGTGGACGGTGGATTTTAGCGCCGGACATTAGAACGGCCTTGAGTCATGACTGGCCGTTTCCACAGAGGTTCTCTTTCACCTACGCCATCGCGACGCTCGTGTATGTAGATAGTCCGCAATGCCTCGCTCATTTGTCGACCCTCGCTAATGGAAGTTAACTAATTAGGCGAGTAACGACACGCTTGCTACTCATCATTTTTCATCGTGCGCACTTCATTAATCTCTTTGGCGTACTGCTCGTGTGCGCGTAAGCGCATGGCGAACTGTCGGATACGCATCCGAACGGACAGTGAAAAAGTTCGCCGTACTCGAAAGACTATTCGGTCAATTAGAGCCGAACCTCCTTAATCCAGCACTCGATATCGGTCGCACGACTGCTTTTGATATCGAGCATGAAAGCCGCGCAACTTTTCCGAGGCTCGACAGTGTCAGTTCCGTTTGAAGTCGGGCAGTGAATAGTGTCGAAACATCGGTACGGGGGATCTGACATTGCGAAAGTTTGCTAAACGGCTATAAATCGGTTAATCTGCCAGCGGCAGCAGTAGCCGGTTGACATGTGCGCCACAACCGCGGGCCCCGAATGGTTTCGCTGGAACAAAGCAGTCCTGTTGCGAGCTTGCCTCGCAGCCCTACAGGCGAGACTGAATTTAATGCCGCTGCTATACCACCGCATCTCTCCCCCTCCGTGTCTTCGCTAGCTTCAATTACGAACGAATAAAGCGGGAGCCAACTGCGGATTATTGTCTTACCCGGTATACGCGAAGGAGCGAAAGGCGTAGGTAGCCCAAACGGCGGAAGGGTGCAGTGTATGTATCGGAAAGAATATTATGTACCGAAACTCCTGCTATGTATATAAGAGGAGAAGGTGTGTATGTGTGTGTACACTCCTACGCGCAGAAACGTGACCAGGTAGAAAGCACTTCTGGCCGTGGGCCCAGGAACGTTTCGAGCGACGTACGCGTGGTCTGTGTTTCGCGATGCTAAAAGTGTGTGTGTGTGTGTTTGCGTACATACAGATCGAAGAGGGGGAATAAGAGGGGGAAGAGTATGAGAGAGAGACAGATAGAGAGACATACAGAGAGAAACAGAGGGAAAGATGGGGAGAACGAAAGAGAAAGGGAGAAAGAGACGGCTGGAGGGTGGGAAATGTAGGCGAGGAACTCGGGATCGAGGAGGCGAAAAACAAAGTTAAATGAAAAGGCTAACAAACTAATTAAACTGCTATCCGCTGCCGAAGCTTGAAGTACCGGCGCGCTGCTTCCGCTTTCCGGTGCACACCGTGTTTTCCCACCCGTGGAAATCCGGCAGGGGCATGTGATCATGCGCGCGCGTGCTCGCGCGATCTCCCTCTTCTACTCACACGTACATACTCGTACGTACACCGGCGCGAGCCGGCTAACGTGAAATTCGGCGCCGCGTTATAAACACCGTATTACCGGTGCTCCACAATATCCAGATTCTCGATATTACGCGAAATCTCTGAGATACTGGTACAGATTCCCGCCGCGCATAGGAAACCGACCGTCTAACGTATACTACCTGTATTTACGTACTCCCGGGATGCATAGCAAGCCCGGTAACGTTCTTTTATGCGCGGTGTTTCGCCTCTTAGAGGAGAATCCGACGACTTCGTCTCTTCCTCCTCCTCCTCCTCCCTCATCCTCTTCTCTCATCCTCCGCCCGTCTCCCTCCTATCCGCTTCGGCTCCGTTCGGCGAACGGCACCGCAGATTGGGTTAAACAAATACTGACTCCGCTCGTCGGCCATGCCTTCCTGCGGGACTCGGAAGCCCCTGCATGGGTAGTCTCGTCCGTGGATCGTTTCGCCGAAGATCACGTCGACCGTGGCGATTTACTGGAATTTTCGCTTCCACTTTGATATTCCGCTTCTATTTGCATGAGGAGCTGGCGCGCGCGTGTGTGGACGACGTCTGCGTCGATTCCCTCGCAGGTGTAGTACGAGCGGCGTAGGTGCATGCGTGCGTGTGAGCTCACGACGCGCGCGCGTGTACGAGCGTGCAAGCGGGCCGACAGGGGCGTTCTATCAGCGTGTTCGTGCGGTGCGGGCTACGTGTACTGTTGCGGAACATGCAATCGTGGGCGATATTAAATCGCGGCAGGGAAGTCTGCCCCGCCGTTCGTTCCGTTCGCTCGCATGCTCGCTGCGCCGAACTTTATCGAACGGGCGCATTAACGTACGGGCGTGCATAACGTAAATAGCGCCGGCTCGCTAGCCGCGCACAGATGCCGCCGACGTTCGTTGCCCATTGTGCACTCTCGTTGCGTACGTGCGAGAATTTCACGCTGCCTGGAAGGATGCGGATCCTTAAGCGGGCACGTCCCTGAACCGGGAAGAGGGAGTGCAGGGAGTGCAGGGAGTGCAGGGCTCTTCTTTCCTTACCCGCATCGTTCTCCGCTCCTCCGGCCTTGTTCCTTCGTCTGCGGTGCTCGCCGGTCATAATTACGTGAGACGCTCGGCGTTATAAAATCTACCATCTTATGTTCCGCGTTCGGGGCGATACCTACGACGCTAGAGAAAGTTTGACGACGAGCTGGCCATCCGCTTCCTCGTTTGTACTCGAGTGTTGACCGTTGAATTTGCATACCGGCAGAGATATCCGCGAATATTACTTACCGGTGGCGAGCGATAAATTTTCATTAAAATCGGTATTACCGGCGTACCGTTCATTTATGTCGTCTGTTTGGATTGTCTTGCCGTTTCCTTATCGACGGACGTGACATTTAATGAAAGTCGGCAGGTGTGTTGGGGCGCTTACGCAACGGCGCATTGACACACTGACTGCCGTGTCCGCCATATATAGCGGATACTGTAAGTAACTTAAAGAGCTGTAGGAGTGATGTATATATTGATTTGCAGCGTGATTGTAGCGCGATTAATGACGGGGTCTATCAGCAATTAGCGTTTTCTCAAGATTTCCTCCATTTCTGATCGGCCACAGTTTGAATTTTATTCTTTTCCACACATTCTCAACACGAATCATTAGATACTAAACAGATGACATACATACTTACGAAAGTGTATAGTTTACCGGGAAAAAAGTGTTACATTCTGAACGTAAATAGCCTCCCAACCAAATGCTATAATTTTGACGTCCAAAGTAATCCTGAAATCTCTTCCGCGCTCTTATCTATATGGCGTCGAAAATTGTTTGTCAATTAGTCTGATAACTTTACACTCGCCGTCCGGTAGAATCAGGTGGGAACTCCCCGCAACGACGTCGCGTGCGAGGTTAATGAAACCGTCAGGATAACCGAGTTCCAGATGCAAATTTTTGTGCACCGCGCCGGCTGACGACATCACAAAATTACGATGTTCTCCGCTGCATGAGCGAATACTTCACGCGACTCACTCTTCACGCTCTAAATACCCACTGCATCTGCATAGATAAGACTCACACCCATCACCATTATACGTATTATGCATACAACTAAGCGGCTCGTACACCTTACGTACACCAAGCCCTCGTCATACACACGGGCGAGCCAACACACTCGCGCGCATCCTTGCATTATCATGTAACTATGAGTACGCACGGATAAGCTCGCTTCTTACGCTCACCGGTTCATAAGCGATCTCGCGCACATAGACAAACGTGGGTAAGCAGTCGTTGATGACCGTTTTATTATAGCACATATTGGCTGGCCGATATCGGACCCCGGCCGCTCCTATCTATCTATCGCCGGCAAGATTAAATAGCTTGTACCGGGCTTTCGGCGCTCGCGAAAGGATTTCCAACTGCCCCGCCTGCCCGTTATCTACGACAGCGTCCAATCTACCCGGCAATCTCCCCGCACCGTGTATGACCACTGCTTCTGATCTTGTAATAATAAACTCACTCGTTGTGGCGGCGGCGGCGACGGCGGCAGGCCGCTTCGCATACCGCGCCTCGCCTCAAATCCCACGTGATAGAGCGTCTGTCCCGTGGCCTGTGCCAACGCTTTCAGGATAGTCCGCGTAATCTTAGAACACACCGAGGAAACCAGTCGCGAGTTACGGCCCGAATCGTCGTAGGCGATGGGCATTAAGGACCCCGCTCCTGCGCGAGCCGCGCAACACTACGGACACGTCCATAAATTAGGATTTAAGCAGCTGTAATTTTCGTTGACGCGGTCGGCTGCCGTATAGCAGCCCGCTGCTGTGACCCGCGAAAGCGCAATTTCCGCGGATATTCGAAATTTTCAACGCGCCTTACGTCACCTCTAATCCGATTAGAACGATTGACTCGTAACCCTAACTGCCCGCGAGATGGGCGTCTCGCACGTTTACGACGTGTATTACGCGAGAAAGTTATTTACGGCGAAATTGAATCATCCTAGCCGATTGCCGGACGGCGAGTCGTTGTCCGAGTCACTGGTAGATCGCTATTTCAGTTTTGCAAGGTGCTCCATAGAGTGGGAGAGTGGAACAGATTCAGTATATTTCTGTATAACTGACCTGCTTCGGGAATAAACGGTAAACATATCATGGAAAGGGCGCAATCGAATATGATGATCAAAAGTACCTCTCAGCCGATTGAAATTCTGAAAGGAGCTATTCGAGTGTTTACAATAAAAGGAACATTCGTGCGAAGTACCCTCCATTGGTCGCCTCATGTCATATTATAAGCATAAGGCAGTCAAACATGTATTACCAGAGGGCTGAAATGCTCCTTTGCCCCCCAAAACCCTGAAAATAACGGAAATAATCCACGAAAATGAGATGCAATAACGTACATTGATGTAAAATTGTGTAGCATAATACAAAATTTTTCTGAGTATTTGAAAGTTGTTATAGCGTCTCAGAATGGTCAAATTATGTCGAAATACCCACGATCTTTATGTCGGGCGAGGTACAAAGTTGAAAATTACCACAAATTTTTCTTTTTTTTTTTACAAGCTGTGGAATGACTCATTCAGAATATCAATTGGTTCAGTGGCACTTTTGGTCGTCTCATTCGGTTATGCCCTTTCTGTTTGGAGAGGACAAAACTTGTGCTGGAATCTTGTTCACGTGCGTAGGTCTGTGCTGCGACCCACTTGATGTTCATCGCTGTTTTCCCTTTGACGCAGGTTGAAGCATACGGGCGCTTTGAAAATGGAATAAATATCAAAGGGCATAGCCGGGTAAGACAGTGGAATGTGCCCCAAAACCGATCGAAATTCTGAATGGGCCATTCGATAGCTTATGAAAAAAGAAACATTTTTGTGAATTTTCAACTTTGTATCTCGTCCGTGGGGGGCGGGGGGGTGTAAAATGTACTGTCCGCTTCTCCCACCATTTTCTCGGAATCTAGTGCATAAAAAAATTCTAAAAAAATCAAAGCCATATCTAGCAATGGCGCGCACATTCCAGATTTTTTTCAGATTTTTACATAAAAAATCCTTTTGGTAAAAAAATAAAAACCGAAAAGTCAATCAGAAAAACATTTATTTGATACCGAAGGAGGTCCGGATCAGTGATGCCGCTTTTTTCTGTAATGTAATATTACAATCAACATCTCTCTGATTTTTTTTATAATTTTTGCTCACCGGCAACAGCGTCGGAAAAATAAAAAACCCGTTTTTTTGTCAGTTTTTGGGTGTCAGAACAACGTATGAGGTAAACTTTGGTTCAATTTTTGTCACATAACTATTTCATGTAATGTTTAATGTTATTGATTACATTGCACAGTCGTAATAATGCAAGAAAACTAAATAAATGGAAGAAATCGATGTCACAATGTATGCCTTATGTTCTGAAAAATTGAAAATCAACCAAAGATCGTTGGTAGCGACACGCGTAAGGTGACAGTCTGTTTTGTCGAAACAATCTTTTTGCCTGGGTTCGAATCCTGTTAGGTGCCTTTTTTTTCATCGTTTTTTTGTCCCTTCTCTATGCAACAATAGTTAATATTTAATGTCAGATGACTTTCTCTGTGCAACACATTTTTGTCATTATTACTGCCAAAATATATGACTAGAATAACGGAAACATGGAAGGCTGTTAGAAGGCACGTGCATATTTATTACAACATTAAAATGTTGACAAAAATAATGTGAAATCACCTGACATTAAATATTAACTATTGTTGCACAGAGAAAGGACACAAAAACGATGAAAAAAAAAGGCACCTAACAGGATTCGAACCCAAAGAAAAAGTTTGCTTCGACAAAACAGACTGTCACCTTACGCGTGTCGCTACCAACGATCTTTGGTTGATCTTCAATTTTTCAGAACATAAGGCATACATTGTGACATCGATTTCTTCCATTTATTTAGTTTTCTTGCATTATTACGACTGTGCAATGTAATCAATAACATTAAACATTACATAAAATAGTTATGTGACAAAAATTTAACCAAAGTTTACCTCATACGTTGTTCTGACACCCAAAAACTGACGAAAAAACGGGTTTTTTATTTTTTCGACGCTGTTGCCGGTGAGCAAAAATTATAAAAAAAATCAGAGAGATGTTGATTGTAATATTACATTACAGAAAAAAGCGGCATCACTGATCCGGACCTCCTTCGGTATCAAATCGATTTTTTTCTAATTGAATTTTCGGTTTTTATTTTTTTACCAAAAGGATTTTTTATGTAAAAATCTGAAAAAAATCTGGAATGTGCGCGCCATTGCTAGATATGGCTTTGTTTTTTTTAGAATTTTTTTATGCACTAGATTCCGAGAAAATGGTGGGAGAAGCGGACAGTACATTTTACACCCCCCCGCCCCCCACGGACGAGATACAAAGTTGAAAATTCACAAAAATGTTTCTTTTTTCATAAGCTATCGAATGACCCATTCAGAATTTCGATCGGTTTTGGGGCACATTTCACTGTCTTACCCGGCTATGCCCTTTATCGAATTTTTCTATAACCCGGAAACGTGACTGGCGGAGCGCTGCTGCGCTTTCCGGCTCTAATAAATTTGAACGTTTCTCTCTGTCCCTCTCTTAACGCACCGCCCACTCGCACCCGTCCGTGTACGTGTGTATCCATCTACTCGTACTGTATAGTAACCCGAACGGCCGCTTTGCGCCGGCTTCCGCAGCTTCGATATTGACCGGCGCCAACAAATCGCACTTTTAGTATTAATATCCGACATACGTTCCGTTAATAATTCCGACATTTATAAGTGAATTACGTCCTGCGAATAAATTCTGGCGCCCGACAATGCTCGCGACATTAGCAATGATAATTCACGCAATAATTCTCCAGCGCCGATCGGGCTGCAGTGCAAGACAGCAGGTAGCCTGAACATTCCTCCCGGTCGAGACTAGCGTGACGTATCGAGTTCACGGAGATGACGAATGTCGTCGGCGGCAGATCCCTCGTCGCTCGCCGGACGAGATGCGTATTCGAGGACGATTAACTATCGACACGGGCGCGAAGTATCAGTCGACGCGAAGGAAGTGCCGTTTCCGGCTCATCTATCCCATCGGAGAACCAACTAGACACTTTGTCACGGATGAGCGCGATGTTTGACATTATCTGCTCGACTCCTCTCTTTCTATCGTTTTGCACATTACGCTCTCGCATGCGCTTGCGAGCGCATGCACGAAGGCGGACCACGAGGTCGGAGCACGAAGGCAGCCACGGAAGCGTGCTCGGAACGACAGCAATCAGCTTCTAATAACCCACTCGGCTCGCGATAAAAAGAGCTGAGCCGCGCTTCTTCCCGGACGTCGCCGTTCGTCGATAAAATTCTCGCGAGTGCCGCGTGTTACTTCCGATAACGCGCGTTTACGGACTCGCACGTCGCGTCCCCGACTTCGAAACAGAATTCACGCAACGCTCAACGGACCGTTTCACATTTTTCACGACACTCTCCCTGTCGCGCGAGGAGTAAACTGCGACGTTTTACGTTGACCCCAATCGCTCGCCAGTCCGATAATTTCGCGCGGCGAAACCTTCTCGTCGATGGCTCTCATCCGACGCGTCTCTTAACAATGACGGAATTACGTTTATGGAATCGACGTCACGCCAGCGTGCACTACGGGCTTTGGTAAGGTTGCGAAATAGCTGACACGCGACGTAGCTACCGGTAAATGTTCGATCTTACGGAATCGATACACGCCCGCCGACTTTCGCCGCACGTACGAGAACTCCTCCGCGTTAGCATTGACCGAGGTGGTCAAGGGAAATGAGAAAGGAAGGACGCGGCGACAAAAAGGGCCAGCCAGACGGTACGATCGCCATTGACGGCCGGATTGACAGTTTGCCAGCTGGACATTGTACAATGCGCGCGTATACGTACGAACGTACGTACGTACACGGCGTGCGTTTCAAGCGCTGTCACGGGACAAGAAGCACGGCCGATTGTCAAGTTCGAAACAACGACGGTACACTTCTTCCGTCGCAATTTTCATTGAATTCGACGAATCAGGACGACGGTATCCTTGCGTCCAGTCAGCGACGAGCTGCTCTTTGAAGGCGCAGTGTACTAAACCGGGAGTAGGCGAGCTGTGGGGAGGGCAGGGGAGGGCAGGGGAGGGCGGAAGAGAGTGACGAGCGTGGGCGTAGAGGAGGAGGATGAAAGGAGAGCGAGAGGAGAATGAGAGGAGATCGAGGAGGGGAGCGAGCGAGAGGGAGAGAGTATTGATCTGCGACATCTGCGACATCCTCGTGGCCCGAGTTATTTAGCTCGGAAGCTTGCGCGTCCGCGGCGGGGGCGGCGCTTTATTTCGTGACTACCTTGAGGAACGAGTCCCGTGAGTTTCGCTCAAACTGGAGCGACGTATATCAACGGAGTTCGTGCGCGGTATGACGCTCTGCCCTTTTTCAGTTTTCGCTCCAGCTCTCTCATCCTCGTCCTCTCTCCTTCTCACTCACTCCGTCTCTGTTTTTGCACTAGCCCTCCTTGTCGTCATCGTCGCGGAGCACGTCAATGCTTTCCTCGGGAAGCAACGAAGATCGTAACGTGTCGCCGCAGTTAATCATGGTTTTTTAAAGATGAAAGCGCGCGAGATGCCGGGAACTCGACCCAAAAGTCTTGAATACTCATTCAGCGTTCCGCAGAGGAAACTTTCTAATGCCCCGCGCTTATGTCCCTTTGTACTTGCTCAACTTAGTTACGTTCCGACGTTCAAAAGACTCCGGTACGTGCCATTAGAAGCGGTTGGCGAGCGAGGAGAGAGCCGCTGCCGCTCTTTGTCCCCCGGAAAAGGAACAACAGGAACTTTTCGACGGCCAAGATTACGAGTGACAGTTTAACCGCGAGCTTGATAGCGCAGCTCGGAGGTGGGCAGGGGAAGGAAGAAAGGAAAAAACAGGAGGCTCGATTGCGAATCTGGGTCATCCGTCAAAAGCCACATCTCTCTATGGAATCATACGTCCGAGTGCGCGTGCGCGTAGCCGGGATGGATATACATTGTTCCCGGTCGAAAGGGGGAATTTTCCTTGGAGTCGCATCGAGGGCCTGAAAACTTGACCGGATTCGGTCGATCGGCATTGGGGGAGGGGGCCGCGGATTCTTGTCCCGTCCACGCCTATTTATGCGGGATACGTGCATGCCTAACGGCGTTGTTCGACGTCCGGCGAGCGGGGCGAATATATATCCCCAGAGTTATGGATCTATCGCGAAAATCCGGGTCGGCCATCCGGCTGGAAATAGAACGGCCTGTCGAGCGGCGTCGGAAGGTATAAGCGCCCGTTAAAAGCGGGGCCTCCGCGAATGAATGGCTCGGCCGCGTATTCGAATGAAATTCATTCTTACCGCGAGAGCGGAGGTAATTGCGTGATTAGTAGCCTTGCGAGGCTTCGCGTCCTTTCTTTCTCCTCTCGTTTCCTCTTTGCATGAAACGCGGTCGCCCGTGGCTTTTCAGGCGAATAGGGGGAAAAAAAAACGGTGGGACGCGACAGGCAGGGGGTGAGCGGAGGTGTGTGCAGACTGTAGAAGCGGATACAGAGGCGCGAGCGTGCAATCGAGTTTGCGTTGGTGAGCGCGAACAGTGGCTGCAATCGAGTTTGATAAAGGCGAGCGGCTCGGAAACTTCGTTTAAACGAGTCGGGCCCCGAACGCGAAGGAGTTCGAATGACGTCCGATAGTTGGTCACCGTTGTTTCAGCGGAAGTTTGCCCGCCGGATTCGCCTCCCGAAATTCTTGTCGGTCGGCGGGAGGTGTGCGGAAAATTCCGCTCGGCGGAACCGGGCATCTATAATTGCCGCTCGGAGGATTCTCCGGCGAAGGACTCGTTGGGTCGAAACGTTCGACGATTGCGAGTAGGAATCGTTCGTCCTTCCGCTCTCTCAAAGGATGTCTCGTCGTTTCGCGTAACCCGATGACGCAATCCGTGGAGGGGCACGTAAGAGACCTCCGCGTCTAGTTCCGTAATGACTCTCCAATTATTTCGCCTCGCAATATCAATTTGCCCGATGCGAGTTTCCTTTCGTCCGCTCGCCGTCGCGCACTTCGATTCGGTCAAAGTAACAATTGTTACATGACGTTCGACGTCGGACCGATTGATCAGCGCTCGGCCTTTATATTTAATTGCTTCCCCCCTTCTCTCCCCCTCTGGCCATCTCTCCTCAACCCCCCAGGATACTGTTTGTACTAGTGGCACAGTGAAGGCCAAGCCTACCTGGCGAGGTCCCGTTCAAAGGACGAGGATCGCATTTGGCCAAGCTCACCCTTGCGCACACCTCGTCCTCCCTACCCATTCCGTTCCACCCCTCGCCCGTCTCCTTTTCTCCCTCCAACCGTGAAATCCTTTTGACCGGGTAAAATCAGACTGATAGAATTCAACTAGCCCGCACATCGCGCACGCTTGACGATCCAAAAAGAATCGGCCTGATTGGATTCTCCGGAGGAATGCGATTGATACGATCGGTTGATCCTTCAACGAAGCAATGACCCCGTTATAATAACTGGTTAGAGTTGTTGAAAAAATATGCTCGCGAAACATCGGGGTCACGAGTGCTCGCGTTGTCGATCGAAAGGGGGAAAAACGTTGGCCAAATTGATTGGCCGTGTTAGAACAACGCCCGCGCGGAAATCCGATTGGCCACGACGCTAATTATACCATTTAACCTGATGTCGGACGCCTATTGTGAGCACATTAAATCAGGCTAGTTCGGCTAATACGTTATCAGAGCCTGCCCGCCGTCGCCGCACTCGGTCACGTTGGCAGGCTTACGTTGGCTGCCTCATGTTGGCCGACTGTGTCGGCGGGTGTACGTTGCCAGGCTGCGGCTCACAATGATGTCCTAATGTTATCATATCTTCGCCCCGCGTGTAACGCAGGAGCTACGTACTGTTCCGTTGCGCAGCGGCATTATCACGCGGCATTGCGGAATATCTGCACGGCTCCTCGGATGACTTATGTAAACATGGCCGTACATTTGCGCCAGGGCAGGCGGGCATTAATCTGACAGCGTGTGGCTCGCGCGTGTTTCGAACATATTGACGTGACACGGCCGTGGATTTTCCATCCTCACACGGATGCGCCAACTCTTCGAACCGGGTCATTTTTCTCCCCATTGGCTCTCTTGTCTTCCTCTCCCGGAACGTGTCAACCTCTTTGTTTCTCTTCACTTCTTCCTGCCTTCTCTTCGGTCCTTGTTGCCTCGCTCGCCGGCGTGGGCCGCAAACTTTTTCGTGCATCCGCCGACTACGGAGTGAAAAGGAGCGTCGAGCACTTTTTCGCAAACTTCTAACATCATTCTTCCCGCTTCGCCGGCCAACGACGGATAAGTTTATTATTTGTATAGCCTAACGACACGGAGGCAGGCGTCTTCTGTTTGTGCCCGCGTTTGTACGTGCCTGCTCGAGAGTTAGTTCGTTCGTCGTCCCGGCATCCTGAAGAGCCCGGAGAAGAAGAACACCCTACTTCAGTCTCGCTCGGTGTATTTATCCGTATTGTACTTTGTTCAGATTTCACGGCGTCAGAACCTGCTGGAATTACCTTCCGCCGGCGATTTTCCGCGCCGTATTTATCTTACGGCGCGTGCGGATACTCTAACTATAGAGTCTGTCATGTGCGCCGGTCAAAATTGTATACCTTATGCTTGCGCTCGGCGCTGCCCGTTAGTCGCGTGACGGCTTTCCGCGAAATCCGTATTTACCGTCTTCCATATGTTACGCTGAACGCATTATAATATATTGTAAAGAACATCTGGATCAAAGCGTAACAAAAAAGGGATTATGTTCTTATCCCCTAGAATAAGGGTACGAGCGCTGTGCGCACGAGGAGAGGATAGGTAGCACATTAACGGTACATCGCGGAAAGGAGACAACCATAGAACGCGCGTATCTCTTCGTCGTGCACGAGACCGGCGCGCGCAAAGTGCACGGCCGTGCAAAAAGGCGACTACTCACCGTGATAATCGCGAAAAAGTCATCAAGACATTTGGCCGGCGGCGAATCGTGCGGCGGAAATCATTTTGGCACATTAGCGCGGCGTACTCGCACGTACAAAGTCTTCCCCCCTCCTCTCTCTCTCTCTCTCTCTCCCCCATCTCCCTCGTGGTATTTCTTTTACTTCCGCCTAGCCTCCACGGAGCCGTCTTTTTTTTCTCTGCCCCTCCGGCGTCGTCTCGAAACTTCGTGCTCCGCAAAAACCGATGAGGGCAAGGAGAAACTGCTAGTGGGAGTCGGCCCGGTAGAAGAGGCAAGAAGAGAGATGGTGAGAGAGAAGGAGGGAGAGAGAGAGAGAGAGAGAGAGAGAGAGAGAGAGAGAGAGAGAGGGACAGCCTCTTCCAGAAACTTGTTACGGCATTCTTCTCGGAAGTGCCTTCTGCATGATCGCATGAATGAATGAGTAATGCATCGTCATGAATTAAACATGCGGACGCGTGCGCATTGGCCGTGCACACACGGAACATACTCTTCGGAGTTTATCGGTAGCGAGGGCGAGAGAGTGAGAGAGACCGAGCGAGGAGGGGGCGGGCAGGGAGAAGAGAGATGCTATACAGCGTCGACGATGCGCAAAGGCGCCTTAGCGCCTGTAGCAAAGTAGTCAGCGTCCCGATTGAAGAGCTGTTTGGCTCGAACGCGAACGACTCTCCCGAATCGGATCAATCGGCGCTCCCTGGACCGTGCTCTTCCGAATCCTGGCAGAGTCCGAGAACGCTCTGTACCGGCCAGACTGCGTGCAAAACGATTTCGGCCGACCGCCGCGTCGGTCCTATGCGAAGAATTACCGATCGATATGTACCTCGCATGCCGAAGTTGCCCACGACTGCATAAGGGAAAATAGAATGGTCGATCGGAGGGCCATGCATGCGAGTTAGAGAATGCCGGATGCGGATGAGGTACGCTGCCGCTATGGAAAACGGCAGCTATTTCGGACAGTTCGCAGCCTGCGGCCTTCGGCGGAAAAATAGGCCGCACACGAGGGAAACCGGGCGAGATCGGAATAAAGGTTTTCCAAGCAGGGCGAGCGTATCGGAACAGTCAAATTGCCGTGAATTCCGAAGATAGCGAGCCCTTACGTGCCATACGTACGCACGCGCGATAAGGTGGCTGATATCGATGCCGGGGCATGAGAATGCGTGACTCTACGGTCGCGTGCAACGTACGCGGGGCGAACGAGTGAAACTAGCCTAATTAGGCGAGCCTAATTGAGCCTGGCACGACCGCGATGAGCCTATTTGTCGCGGACGTTGCGGCCGCGGGTGCCGCTAATGCGAGCGCGATTTGCACGCTTAATAAAGCAAAAGGCGCCATAATTTGTACGCGTCCGCGCCGCCGAGGGTCTCATTTATTCGCCTTAATCTCGAATCGGCAGCGAGTTATCGATACGTTCGGCGAACATCGTGCCCTGTTAGCCGGCTGCCGCGCCGACCGATACGAGCGGGAAAGAACGGAGATGGGAAGGGGAGGTAAAAAAAAAAACGGCAGAAACAGCGGCTGCCTCGAATTCGCGGTCGGCGAGGATTAAGCCTCGGCACGCCGTGATTTATAACGAAATTAGCTCACGCAACGGGCCCCCATTCTCGCCAGGCTGACCCGCGATTTACTGCGTCTCATTAACTTTCGGCTGTCGATTAAGAGTGGTGACGTTGACGCGCGATCGTTAACTGCCTAGACTCAATATCGTCGCGAGCACGCCCACCCTTTGCCTCCCTTCGCCTCCTCCCCCTTCGGACTATCCATCGTCGAGAGAATATCGCTGGAAGAATTCGTTTTATCGGCCGTCGCCGCTTTTTCGCCGTGGAGCCGAATATTCGAGGCCGCATATATTGACTTAATTTTAATATCGACGATTCTTCCGGGCCGCATAACTTTACAATTCAACGGCGGGGCGCCGGTCGATCTCGGCGAGGGGTTGGCGACGAACGTTTTCGAGGACTCGACGCCTGCCGCCGTCGAGAAGGGTATTCCGGATATATTTAGTATGGAGACGGCTCTCGGCCGCCTCTCTTCTCGAGTTTTATTGCTCACGGGGGAGGCCCGATGAAAAAGTACTCGGCGCCGCGTGTGAATTACAGAAACGTCTTCTTCTCGCGCAACCGTTACGCAGCGCGTATTGCGTTCCGCGTGTATTGCGTTCTGCGTGTATAGACGTACTACGATCTGCGTATACGTATCCACTCGCAAATGGAAGAGCCTGGCAGGCAGCCCGCGCGCAGCACAGCGTAGTCCCGTCGTCTTGAGGCAATTTCGCTGTAATTTAGCAACCTGTCGGCCGCGATGCGACGCGGGGGAAGATAAAAATTCATAGGAAATTTTCCAATCGTATCCAATTCCCGATGATCGAGAGTTTCCTGAGAGTACATTACACCTTTACATCGGGCGAACGTCTCATTTCCGAGTAACGTTCCCACCGCGAAAACGGTATATTTGCGCAAGTATGTACGCCAATCGGTGCCGAGCTGACGAAGCGTATTCGCGAACAATGGACGACGTCGGCTTGAATCGAAGTTTTCGCGGCTGCGTTAAGGAATTAAACGCGCCTTTCAATCGCGGTCGGCCGGGAATAAAGGAGGCGGCAAAAAACCGCATTTGCGCGAAGATCACGGCGACCGATTGCGAGCGTAAATCTTCCCACGGGGAAAAGGGAGGAGTGCGGGCCGAGTGTAAGACACAGAAGGAGACACCTTCGTCGGAGCGGACACAGGGTCCCAATCGAGCCCGATCACGAACGATAAATCAACCCCCTGGATCCGTACCCGGTCGCGAATCGGAATGGACCTCGCCACGGCTCCGGGTCCTCTCACGCACGCACGCACGCACGCACGGCAGCGCGCACGCATGCACGTCGGCACTCACGTACGCCGGATAAAAGCTCGGGGATCACATGCGTGGCCGTCGCGTGGGATCGACTCCAACGAAGCGTTACTAATAAATGTTGCGACGTCGAATAATAATTGGTGGCGGTCGCGATAACGAGCGTAATAACAGCTTTCCCTCTCCAGCACTCGCATTTTCTCACTGCACGCAAACGCGTACGCTGGAATGATCACGGCGCGTCCCCCACGCCGGTCTGGACGGAGAATTTAGCATGCGGCGAGGATTAGCATGCCGGTACTATGCGCGCGTGTTACAGCGCATTCCGACCTATGTGCGGGAACAACGTGAGGGTGCCTGGGCCGGTGCGCGCGCGCGCGCGCGCTCCTGCATTAAAATGTCTCGGCACGCGCGCGACAGTTTGTACGCGGAATGTCGTTGAGCACATTTTATCGAGGACGAGAGCCGCTCCCGAGATTCATCGTGAATTAGAACGCGCCAGTGGCGGACACGCGCGAGAGAGGTCATCTGAGGCAGACGCCTCGCCAATTGGCGGAAGGTCGATGATCTTGAATTCACCCGACTGTGGCCGTGCTTTTCAATTATCCCATCCTTTACCCGCGACATACTCGCGAACGCGACTACATGCGCACATTTCAGCGGGCCGTCGCGCGCTATCAGCGTCTCGCTCGTTAAGTATCGCTCGTTGCGTATCGTTCGTTACGTATCGTTCGTTACGTATCGCCTGGCAAGCGGGGTCACGGCGTCGTTCAGAGATTTTCCACGGGATTACCGACGAGAGTTTTTCCGCGCCGACGTCGGGTGCCTTCCGCAATATCGCCCCGCAGATAAGAACCGGCGCCCCGCCCGGTCAGGGGACTTTAATCTATGTCAGCCACATTTTTCAGCTTTATTATTTCAGGCTGAAATTTACTCGCGCACGTGCAAGCCTCTCCGCCGTACGGCGAGGCGGGGGCAGCCGCGATAAAGGTGCCTGAGATTCGAAAGCGATACCCGCTGAACCTGGGCTACGGTGGCCCGGGTAGGGCAGGGGCGAGGGTCGGGGGAGGTGGGAGAAAAAAAGGGGAGGAGTGGAGGTGATGTATTCGCGGTGCAAGGTGCAAGGTGCCGGATTACTTACGACGCCGTGCCCGCTTCGAAGCTCTCTATTACGAGGGGAAGGGGGGCTAATGTACGAACCTGCGTCCGCAGGTTCCCCCGGCTATATTTCACGATACGGACAGTGATTTTGAGGAAGGTTCCCCCTTTTACGCGGAAGAAGGCTCCGAGGGCTTCGACGTTCGGCACCCTCAGGCGAGCCCTGTAATAATTAATCTCGTGTCCCGACGTTATTTGGCTTTCGGAATCAATAATTGCAAAACTCGAGACAGCTGCGGACGGTCTGTGCGGATCTTTGTGCTCGCTGGCAAATTATGCTCGAGCGCAGAAGCGTCGGTAATTGGGACGTTACGGTCTCTTCTCAGTTTACTCGCCCACGCGATCGCTCGCGGTGCCGGCAAAGCTCCGAAGGCGCGAAACTCGAATGGCTTCGCCGGCGTGCCGTACCGCGATTACGAGCGGCGCGAGTGTGTTACGATGTAACGCGCGGTAGTCGTGCGAGCCGCTGATTAAGATTTCAGAATCGCGTTACGGAGCCTGATGGAGATTCTAGCGGGATCGCGAATCCTTGACGCCACTTTTGTTCCTAGGCGAAAGAGGGATAATTGTATAAACTTATCCCGCTTTGCTGGGCGGCGAGCGACGTCGGATGGGTGCACCTTTTGCGGCGCGGCACGGGAGGAAGTATTGTATGACAAACCGGGGCCGCCGTACAATGGGGAAAAGATATCGTGGCTCTGATTTATCGCCGTTGATTAATCGTTGTCGTGAAACGGCATTTTTATCGGATACCTTGCATTATGCATAGCGCAGATGTGGAGGAGTGAGCTATCTCATTGGATAAAAAGTCTTCTCCCGCTGCGCAAATATGAGTTGGCCTAGGCGTGGCAAGACAAAGGACGAGTCGGCGGTGACATTGGCGTAGGCAAACGAGAATTGTCAGGCTCTGCCCGGTCGTGCACCTCGCATTATAATCGGCGCACCCTTCGTAACTTTAATCGCCGAACGAGCCGCGGAGGGAGATAATACATATTTTTCGCCGCGCTCGATCACGCGCATCGAATAAAAAGGACAAAATGGCGCGGTAACGGTAGGCAATTTTGAAAGTCCGGCACAATGCGAGGCATCCGACTGCGTTGTCCGGTCTTAACGTGTGCCGAAAGGATGCGCCGCGCTCTGAATAAATATACCGTCCGCCGGCCCTTACAAGGCAGCATCTTTAGTGTTCTATTACGGAAGTTCCGCTTGGCGCGCACGAGAACAATTCTAACGCTCCTTCGTGTCCCGGGCAACTTTCTGCGGCAACTCGTTCCTTCCGTTCCTCCCATTGTTGCCCTCCAACGCTCATAAATTCATTTCCACTCGCGGCCGCGATATCGTGTTCGTTCCCGTTTTACTTTTCGTGCCTCGGCGAGATTCTGACCGGCCGCGCCAGACAAATATCGCGCGCGTTTCGGCCGAAAAAGGAAGCGAGCGCACGAAACGAGACGGAAAAGAGGAACGGGGAACCCCGCGACCGTTTCTACACTTGACGCGACAAGAAGTTATTTGTCCCACGGCACACTTTTTCTCCCGCCATCCAACTTTCCTACGCCCAGCGTGATTGATTGTAATTCTTTTAACGCGCGCTCGTCTACAAATCACTCCGTTTCTGCCGGCGAACTTCCGCTTACCGTTCGCAGCGTTATATTATACTTGTCTGCGACGAAGACACGATTAAACGCTACTCACTTCGCTCGTTACTGGAACGCGTAACGAGTTACAACGTTCGACTCCAGACAGCAACTTCGATAATCAATCGAGCTTCGGGACTTTGGCGATCGAGTTGAGGCGAAAGTAACGGGCGGAGGAGTCTCTAGCTGGGAAAAAGAAACAGTGAATCGCACCTGGAGCGTGTCGCACCTACCGTTTTGTTCCGTCTCGCCGACAACGAGACGGGCTCACCTCGCTTGCCGCAATCATCGCGATATATTCCTCTATCTCTGGCGATCAGCCCGGCCGCTTTATCCACCCTCCGAGGATCTTAAAATTCTTCGCGCAAACCGTAACCGCGGTAATGGCGGCGTTATTTTAGACGCGCGGACGTTACGTGGGAAAACGGGCCGCTGCTCGCCACTGCGATAGTTCTCAGTTTCACCTGGTGGACGCAAGCGTTCTCCCGCAAACTACTGGGTAGAGTCGCACGTGTCCTGTTACGGGATAAATTGCGGCGTTAAGGGACGTCCCTCCGTGCTCGAAATACTTAAGCCGATCGTTACCTCGAATAATCTGCGTTCGAAAATCGCCTTAAGGGGACATTCTAATCTGAGCGCTCAACAAAAATCCTCCCGAATATCATTCTCGAGCGCCATTTTCACCGAGCTTAAGCGTATCTTTAATGCTCTCTACTCTATCTTCGTTTATTTCAATTCCGGTGGCTAATGAGTTGTCGTTCAAACTGAGCCTTTCTGAAATGTTATCCAAATCAGACTGACACCTTGTTAGTAACTTAATCACAGGTACACGGGGCCCGATTATTTCGAGCAAAGCGATCAGGTGGCCACACGTCTCGAAGACGTTATTAGGCGCGTTAACGTTATCGCATCAATGTTATCCGTCGAGCGCGCGTAGAGAACCGTTTATCATCATCGGCGCAGGCTAACTCCGGGCAGAAACATCGATCGATCACGTTCGTCGTCTGGCCGTAAAGTCCCGTCGAATGTCACGGTGCTTAAGGAGCTTTGTGTCAGCGAGGGCCGCGCCCCTATTTTCTACCGGAGGCCCCCATCAAACGACGCGGCGAAGAATAAACCGCAATTAGAGTCCCGGCCTCTAACGAGTTGCGAACTCGATGACGTGCATGCATCCGCATGCGCGTATTCGCGTGGATTCGCGTGTACGTTCAAAAATTGAATTCCGCTCGACCTGTCAAACAGACCCGACTCACAGAATCCCACGATTACAATACTCTTAGATTTTATAATTGGATAATGAAAACGTAGGGTGACCGACTGCGTCTAACGCGCCGTGCATGAAACGACCGCGCACAGGTCGGCCATTTTCTATATATCTGCCACATATGTATATCTGGCATCGAGAGTCTACGTGCGTATAATGTAACCTTCGAACAATGCAAGGAACTAGCAGCCCATTATAACCGAGGGTATTGTACCGGATGTCTCGAGCTCTCCGATGTGTCCCAACGACGGTAGGGTAGCACGCGTGTGCGTGCCCCCGGGTGCGTGTCGCGCCTACACACACGTCTGAGAGCGCTGTCGCGTGCGTGCGTCATTATAGCCTCGGTTGTTCCCGTCATCGTCCTCTTCTCTCCTTTCATTTCGCTATCTCTTTTCCTCTCTATCCGCGCTGCACTTCGCTCTCACACTCCCTCTCTCTTTCGCGCGCGCGCGTACTCTCTATCTGTCCCCCCCCCCCCCCCCCCCCCCTGGCTCACTCTATGAACGCGCCATGTGCGTGCAACATGCTCGATTCAGGAACGAGGCTGGATACAGCGTCGACCCTACCTCCGAGAGCGGACCCTTACGATTTCGTCAGGCAGTCACCAATGGTTTGTGCACTTTCATTCGGTCGAATCTTTCTCCCCGCGGGCCCCCGGATCGAACGATTCTCGTGCTCGCTTTGATATTTATGCCTTAGTCATTGGCTCGTGGGAAGGCATTCCTCGGAGCGACGCTGTCAATGCGTAATCCGATACGTGAATTAAATAGACGGGAATACGATGTCGATCGGTAAATTGATATCCGCATTGAGCACTTTATCGCTCGACCTTTTCGACCCTTGCAGCAGGATGTACCGGGGTTATTGTATTTTTTCAACGGTGTCCTCTCCTTGCGCTCGACGACGGCCGGGAGACATTTTTGACCGTGGGGTGTTGTGACGAGCTCCTTCTTTTTTTGCCGCCCCGGGAGGACATTTGAAATTCATAGGCAGCCTGACATGGTCCCATGACGAGCGGCTTGCAAATGACGATCCTGGAGCAAGTTTCCTGTTAGCTCAGTCCCTCCGTACGCGAGTGTGCCTGACTTTGACACACTGAATGCGGAGTACACGGGGAGTACATAGAGAGAGAGAGTATTAGGCGTTCGGGGTCGGGTTGTCAGGCCGGGACGGAGCGAAGGCAGAGTGCAATCGTCCGTTGTACATTTGTCACCGGTTAGATGGGAATTCGAACGTGACGTCTCGAAATCCTTCGCCGTCCCGGGCTGCAAAAGTGCAGCGTACGTTGTCGCGAGGGAGCAGAGTTGAAATCTCACTTAAGTCGCGAGCCGGCTGCTATCCGGGCTCGATGGGGGTCTCCTCGGACCCAGCGACGGCTTCCCAGCTTCCACGGCGAAGCTCACGGCTTACGAGCAGGCCGAGCCAGTGCGCTGAAACTCGGTCGTTGCCCGCCAGACTCGAATGGCCATCATCGCCGATCGAAGAATGCGATGCGAGCATATCGCGCCTCCGCTACTCGCAAGTTCGTAAGGTAAATCGGGGGCCGAGCCTTTTATCATTAACATTCTTACGACGTGCCGGGCTGCCAGACAGTGAGACAGCGGAGAGGGTGGGAATGGCAGAGGAGGAGGGATTTTTCCCGATTATTCATCGCCGGTGTACCCTCCGTAATTACGGTGCCCCAACGATGCTGTTGTAGGCCATGCGTGAAATGAGCATCGTTCGGCTCGCGTGTAACGTGCCCAGATGGATATTATTAGTGTCTAGCTTCGAGAGCCCGATACATTGGATGCGCCTAACGTCGTTCGACGCTCGGCAGCGTCCCACTCCCCTCTCCCCCTCGCTTCGAATCCTCGCGGCCTTTCAGCCCCGATGAAAATCGCTGCGCGCCTCGAATGCCGAAGCTATTCGTCCGCAGGGTCGGTCCGAAGACCTTCCGATCGAATACGCAAATGGATCCAGCTCGCGAACGATGCCGAGGGAGAGCCTACGCTCTTTGATACCCGCTGCTTTTTCGAACGATTGGTTACCTCGGGATAGTTGGCGGATTCGCGAAAGCATGCCGAGTACACTGAATTCCGGCAAACTGGATGAACTGCGCGCGATAGATAGAGGGAGACGAGGGGGGATAGAGAGCGAGAGCGTCAGGGGGTTGGAAGAGTCGATAGGAGTGTCGGGAGGGGGTAGAGGGTGGTGGTCGAGGGGCGGGAGGGCGCATGCATACCGCCGATTGAATTCGATAACCCCGGCGTTTAATCCAGATTTGAGCCGGCCGTCTGAGCGAGCGAAATGAACTTTCGAGTCGATCGATATCGAGAATGGATTTCACGGAGAAGTTTAATCCAGATTTTAACCGGCCGTCCTGCCGGGGCCAGGCCTGCACAGAGAGAGACAGAGAGAGAGAGAGCCGCCCCGACGAATAACATCCGTCACGGACCCTCTGCCCGATCGATCGATATCCGCCCTACGTACACGTGTCCCTCTAAGCGTATATACGCGAGCGGGGCGCACATAATGCACGCGCACGGACGTTTCACGCACCGAAACGCACGTCCTTACCACGGCGACGTACACACACGTGCCCGAGGCACGGCCGCCGATCGTGCGAGCGGGGCCTACCTGGAGTGGTGTGCTATATCGATTAGAACGTTCGAACACGCCCATTAACGCTTTCAAGACGACTGCGCCCCGCCAATGAATAATTAAGCCGGCAATCATGGGCCTCCAATTAAAATAATAAATCCCCTTAATTGCCTCCAGATTCCGGCGTATATTTATTTCGCCGTCGGTGGTACCTGCCCGCGGGAAAGGGGGTACGACGGCCGAGGCCGATCCTCGTCCTCTCGCAACCCTCGTCCGCGTTTTTCGTGACGTTCACGAATCGATCTACTCCCCGGCCGACAGTCGAAGGTCTGCAAAAGTGCCGCAGAGAAGGCGACCTACGGCAAGAGAGCTTTTCGCTACTGTTACCGCTGTCGCTACTGCTACCGCTGCTACTGTTACTAGTACCGTTGCTACTCCTACCGCTGCCATCGGCGCGAAACGACGCGAACATTTTGCTTGCCGACCCGATGGCACGTAATTGGCACTTCGTTTTCGCACTTTGCGCTGCGCCGGTCGACTGCAATTAACGACGTAATTCGATCGAGTGCCTCGTTCCGGGCGGCCAGTCTAAGGGCGGGGGGTGGGAGGGCTAAAAAAATATTGTTACCCCGGCCGACGGGGAGCACGAAAATTGTACAGAAAATTCTAGCCGAGTTCGTTGGTCCTGCTGAGACTTATGACTCGACTGGTGGTATGAGGTGAAAAAACGGGAGCGCGATGAGGATTTTCTCTGGCGAACGCGAAACGGTCGGTAATTGAGTGAAAACCGTCATTCGCTGATGCACGGCAAATTTTGTTACCTAAACCATTCTGTCATTTTTTCTATAAGACCTCTGTATCGGAAGATTGCACGCTGTCAGCACGGATATGAAAGAGTTTATGCACTCAGCGCTTGCTTTCGCCCCGGAGAGGTCGCAAATTTGACACGGTGCAAATTCTGTCGTACGTGTCTTTTACCTTACGTACGGCGTCCGGTAAATCGCTGGCTCGCCGGTGTGCGAAAGCGGTTTGCGTAAGAACTTTATGGACGACCCTGAGCATTTCGGTGTCAGGTTCAATGGTGACGTTTAACCTGTATCGAATACGGGGACGGCTCTCCGCTCTACGCTCCGACCGTCCGTCTAGACGTTTGATAATGCTGTTTTTTACGAGCGGTTTCGCCCGGAAAACACGAAAAGTCCCTAAGGCGCCTTACGGCTGCCGCTTGCAAAACCGCGTCGACATCGTAGCAAAGGGGGCGGGATCCGGCGTCTTAAAGGATCCGTTACAATCCTAACGATGTGTCGTAAACTTCTAAAGTATCTTCGGCAGCAGGGGTGGTTTAAGACGGGAATCCTCCCTGCGAGGCATGCCCCGCGTCACTTATCATAAAATGCCATGGAAATCATGAGGAAATATCTTTAAATATTCTCGCCGCGGAGGGTGACGTTATTATGTGTTCGTAAATTCTGCGATACGCGTCACGGGCAGCATTCCATTACCGCGATAAATGTGTCGGAAGGAGGATGTATTGTTGTGTCTTCCTTTTTACGCGCGCTTCTTCATCCGGCGATCCATGGGGCTCGGTAAAAATTTGTGAGCGCGAGAAACGGGTATACCGTTAGAAAATGCCGCGTGCACGTTCGAGTTGCGCGGACGTTGCGCAAAAATTTGCCTCGGCAAAGGAAATAACCGCTTCGATAATTAATGCTCGTGATCGGAAGTCGAGAAGAAAGCAGCGAACGCGAACCGCTCCGAGTCCGAGTGTTTCTTATTAACTGTGCACTCAAGCGTCAAAATTGATTGCTCACTCGGTCGGCGGCGCTTCGTTCTTTCTTTTTCATCCCCTCCTTACGCCGGCGGAATCGCAAGAATGCTTTCGTTCACTGATATTCAATGAAGCGAGTACGGTCATTGCACAGCTACTGCGAACTGGCACATACGCGTGTGCGTTAAGAGAGGCTGACGGGAGCGACGAAAAAGATGAGAGGAGACAGGAGAGTGAGAAAGGGGGAAGGGGGGAGGGAGAGAGAGAGAGAGAGGCCCAAAGAGAGAGCAGAGTAGATAAAAAGTTCATGATTTATTTGACGGCGGACGCTTTATATACGCACTTTATCGTATATGTTCCGGTTCTGCGTCATACATCAACGACGGTGCATAAACTGGCTGACAGTAAATTTTTATTCGCATCATTCTCTCCCCGTCGTAAAGTAGCCCGCGTCTAATTCGCCGCAGACGATACACTGACTACTATCGAGCACGGCCTCGCGCCTGTTGCCGGAGAGGGAAAGGCGAGGTAACCATTTTATGGATTTATGTCCCGGCACATGCTGCATGTACCGGCGCCGGCAAACGAAGATCCGCGTCTATCGGATGATCTATTTCCACCGACCGAAACCTTTACTATAACTCGCCAACGACTGGCCTGTAAGAGGATGGCCGAGTAAAATGTTCGAGCGCCAAGGCCAGCTTTTACGGACCAAGCGTACATTCTCTCACTCTCCCCTCTTTCCCTCTCCCTCCCCCTCTCTGAACGACTGCGATCCTGGTTACAGACTCGATCCGATCCTATTATTCGTAATGACACGTCGAACAAAGCGGAAGACATTATAAATTCCCGTCGCTCGAAAATTGTTCATTAAAGCCGCAGCGCGGCGCGGCGAGCCGTTTCATATTTAGAATTCATAATCGAAAAACGATGAAACTCGTTCAATGGCCTTTGCAGGCGTGCGTAATATCGTCTAATTACATGCGCCGGACAGGGGCCCAAGGGAAGGTAGGCGGGCACGGCGGATGACAATACGTTGGCACGGAATTACGCATGTCCAATTACCTCAATTGCACTGTTAGCGCAGGACGTACCCGATAATATCTTCGACGGGAGCCAATTGTTAATAAACGTACGCTTTGTACGTGATTAGAAGCCGGAATTCGGGCATTCGCGCCGATTTCGGCCCCATGGAAATGCATACCCGGGATTGCGGCCGTCAGCTGGGACTGTCGAGGAGTAACAACTAACGGCCGCGCTCGTTTCTGTTAATCGCGCGCAATTTCTATCGCGGTTACACGCCACTTCCGACCCTCGAATTTTCCGTTCCGCGAATTTACCCCCACGATTTTGCCCCGCTTACTCTCCCTCCCCCCTCCTCCGGCGCGAAGGACGTCGAGCATGAAAACCAAAGTAAAATGGCACTATGAACGAGTGCGAGAGGAAACCGCGCTAATGGATTGTTTTTTTGTTTTTTTGCAGGTCATAGAAGCAGCGGGGAATTAAGCTACGGAACGGCGCTTGTTGGTAAGTAATTTCCTGCATTCTGGTGGGGGCCGACCGTTTGCCCGGGCGAAGCTCGACGCGAAAGTCGTCGGGGCCAGCGTGCGCGCCGGATTCCTGCCCTTTTTTTCCTCCCTTTTCCCCCCTTTGTGCGGAGCCTCGCGTGGCCAGCCGAAGGAATGAAAGCGCGCGCGCGCGCGCGAGCGAGCGAGCGAGCGAAAGTGCGGTCCAGCGGAATTTTCGGCGAACATTTTATCCTTAGATCGTCTCAAGTTTTTCGCATTCCCGAAGCCGAAGGTGCGCGTACCCCGAGAAAACTTGCAAGTCTTTAAGAGTTCACCATTTTTCGTCGAATAAGAGGCCCCATTAGCAGTCCACTCTAGACCCAATTACCCGAGGAATTTTTCGCGAGAAGAAACTGGCCTTAATGGTATTGAGGACGGTCGAATTACACAACCGCCTCGTCGACAGTCTTCGCCGACTACAGTCGTCGCTCTCTCGCCGCGTGAATTTTCAGCAAAGCGTACGCGGGACGCACACGAAAGGAGCATACCGAGAATTTCGCACTCGTAAAAATAGCTTCGACCCTCTGTACTCGCTCCCACCGAAACCGTCGAACGGGTGAGAGAGAGAGAGAGAGTGAGAGAGAATGTGAGAGGGGGTGGGACAGAGAGAGTCTGAGAGAGGGAAACTTAGGGAGGGACTCGAGAGAGAATAGATATTTTTTTTTTGTTTTCGAACGACGCGCATATACGTATGCGACGCACAGTCCTCGCGTATTGGAGCGAATATTAGATGGATCCGCGTCTGTAGATTTGAGAGACAGCTCCTTCGAGGTGCCTCGTTCGCCCGACAAGGGGACCAGACGAGGTGCTCGGCGGAGGGGGTGGATTTAGGATGTACGATATTGGTTGGCAGCATTCGACGTGTGTACCAATGGGGGGGGGGGGGGGGGGGCGAGGGGCGAAGGTGCGTATCTGAAATTCACTGCACGAGTTTCAAACCCAGTTCCCCCGGTGGCACTTTACCTGAAGAGGTTGCTTCCACCTATTCCGTATATATCGCGTCCGTACGCGTGTATCCCAACCGGCTAACAGGGGTCGGACCTCGAAGGAACCATTACAACTGTCGTATCTTACCGAGCCCGTTCGAGGGAGAACGGGCCTCGACAGGCTCGAGCCGATAGGAAAATCTTTATTTCGGCTCCGATATCAGCGCCGTGCGAGTCTCGACCGTTCAACCCCTTCGCCTTACCCTCCGTCCGCCCCCCCCCCCCCCCGCCTTCCATCCCTCGCACGTGTACCTTATATCTCTCCCGAGCGCGGGACGATTTTTTCGGGGCCTCCTGCGTCGGAGAGTATATACGACTGGATACTGCCGTACATTTGTCCTACGACCAATTCGCAACGAGAAGGGTACGGGCGTCCCACAGGTCCTTTGTGGATCTTATTTCCGCCGCCTTCCTATATATCATTTCCGTCGTACCGTTCGTACGTCTTCATTATTTCGCTTTCGAGACATCTGCCGTTTCTCAACCTTATCGCTATCCACCTCTTCTTCATAGTTTTCCGTCGCGCATCAATCGAGTCCGTTGAACCGAACGAAGAGAAGGAAAGTCCTCCAATCTCAGGAATCCGTTAATCGCCTTGAAATCCACCCGTCTGCGAGCCGATGCTAACGAAAGTCGAAGACACGCGAGGAACAATGCAGCGCGTGTAATCTGGCAGTGGTATCCGCGCATCCGGGTCTTCGAACGCGTGTTGTTCTCAAGCGATGGCTTCGAGTCGGGGCATCCATAATGGTGTCGCGTGTACCTTTCGAGAAACAATCGCGACAAGGCGCGAGGCGGGGCCGAAAAGCTTCGCTTTCTTCGCACGAAGTCCCGCGGCCGTCAGTGCGGACATCGGGCGAGGGACGCACACGAACGCACGCACCACGTGTGTGTCCATCGTGCACACTTGAGAGACGGCATAAGCGTATAACGCCGCTGATAGGCGACGGATTACGACGGAAAGCCTCGAGCGACACGGAGTAACGTGGAGGACGACTCCCTTAACGCGGGACGCACGCTCGTGTTTCAGCGAAAAAGGATTTATCGCCGGTGTCAAATGCATTTGTCAGCCGGCATCTCTGGCAGCAGCTCGAAATTACGCCGAACACGCGTGCGCACGCGCGACACGCTCTCTCGGGCTGCGCGTGCCGAATACTCAAATCGACGAAAATCTCATCGGTAGACTGAATGACTTCACCTTTTCGTGTGTTAATAGACATTTCTGATGGCCACTGTGAGTGAAGTAAAAATTAACGCTATGGAGCGTTGAGTATGATTAAATATTCAAAATTCGTCACTTTTTTTCCGCGGGAAAAGTCTATTAAGGTGTCTCGTTCGTCCGAGGTCACGGAATATATTTCTTTGCCTACCTTGAGCCCGGCGTTGGAACGTCTGCAGAATCTGCGCGGAATCGTACTTGAAAGCGCGCGTACGCTCATGTTTCAGACGGTGGAAAACGATTTGTCACGACTGTCTAGTTCATTCCTCGCTCGTCCCTGCTCGACGGCGAAATTGTATGCCGCTTTCGGAAAATTTTCGTATTACGCCTGTCGGGTATTCGTTCCCCGTCGGCTGCGCCCGCGATGTAAAAATTGGAAAAATCTGTCGCGCGACGGGGCAAGAAGAGACGCTGTCGCATTACGGAGACAAAGCTGGGGCATTAGGCGGACCCGGAGCAGACGATTTGCATTAAAGGCACCTCTATTAGAAACACTCGCCGAGCCCTGACGTAAGCCGACTCGGAGTGACACCTACCATTCTAACGCAATACTTTTTCCACATAAAACTATATCATCGCTCTCGGCTAATCCGTCTCTCACAACTGGATCAATGTTTTGACACCTCCAGCTATTACCAACTAAATCATCAACATTCACTTACTACAGAAATATCCGTACGACCGTACTCTCGAAAGAGTGCCATCCAGCCCAATCCTTTTACTCTGCCAAAATTTCGAGCACTCCCGGTCAGAATTGAAACCGCCTCGCTCGGCCAGTGCTACTTCCGATAATCCGTAAATTCGCCGACTCATCGCCTGGATTTCCCGTAGCAACGCTTTTCCTCGTTCCACCCCCGAGAGCGTGTGACAGTCGGTCCATAAATCGTGGCCAGGCCGCTTACTCTCGAAATCGAACCAGGTGGATGTGTCTTCTCCCGGTTAGGTATTCCGTCCCCGTCGACCCGGTGCGAATTCGTTGATGCTGTCGAGTGTCAGGACTACGTCTTCGAGCGTTCTACGTGAAGATACTGTGAAGGTACTCCGAGGGCCCGCGAAGGAACGAACCGTTTGCCACCCCGCGAACCTCCGTGTTTCGTCACGTTCGACCTTTTCTGGTCGCCTCGTGGGGGACGGCCGGGAGGACTTAACCTCCCGCGGGTAGATTCTCTCCATCCGGAGCATCTGGCAGCGAGGTTCGCAGCTCATTCGAGCCCGTCGGCCTGCTCCCAGCTCGAGTCCACCGGGGGGGTCCTCCATAATGCAGGGCGTGCCGTCCGCCATTTTTGCCGCCCGCCAAAATCGCCCTGCCGATCGGTAATCAGGATTCACGAGCGTGACGGGGTAAGCACGCTATGAGGAGGAGGACGTCAGGATACATTGTCCAGATTTGATGATCCGCCTTGCGACCCAGGCCCAGGCCCTTCGCAGCTTTGTCTCCGCTGCGTTTATCTCTCGCGCCGCTTGAGAATACATATTGCCGGTTCGAATGTTCTACGAGCTGCGTCTGCCGGACGAGACTACAAATTGCCACTTACGGTTACCGCTGCTTACCTATCCCTGTGACGATACTGCGAAGTGAATACTTTTGTTAATAGGATCGAAAGTGTCTTTGAGATGCTGCTGAATAAGCCATAGGATGTTGAACTTTGAGTTTTACATCGGGCGCCTCCGTAATACGAGGTTGTCGGTTATTCTTGTTGCGAGGCAAGCTTTTATTGGGAACAAGATGGCAGGCGGTGGAAGGCAGTGGAAGGCAGTGGAAGGCAGTTGGACGTGTGGCGGTCACGGTACGTAAGCCCAGCAATGCTGACAGGAGGGAAAAACTAAAACTGTCGCTCTCGGTGCGTCTGTCCTCCGTATCGTCCTCCTGCTCTTCTCCTCCGTCGCCGACGCCGACGGTCGGGCGTCGACCGTTTTGGCAGCGAGAGTTGAGACGCCAGATGGTAACTCATGCGCTCCAGTGGGTCGGAAATTAATTTATCCCGCGGTTGCAGATGTTTGTTCGATCGCGGCTCAAAGTCAAATCTAATATTTCATCGGCGATAGATACATGCGCGGATAGCTCGCGAGGCGAGCGAACGAGAAACGGGAACGATACGCGTCGGCGAGGTAAAAAGGGTAAAATCTCGAGTGGATAGAGAACATGTGTTCGCTCGTAGGCCATCCTCCGCGATGTACTTTCTGTGAAGCGGCAGTTTGCTCGCGTTTAACTGAGTCACGCCACGCAATTGCGCTCGGGTTAACAGGTTAACCGCCAAGCCTAAATTGTCGGTCTGTAGTTGACGATCATGGTCGCTCGGCGTGTTAACATCGAACGCTTACACGCTCGCTGCAAGACGAACGTAGACTTGAACGTAGACTTGAACGTAGACTTGAACGTAGACTTGAACGTAGACTTGAACGCCGACTTGAACGCCAACTTGAACGCCAACTTGAACGCCGGCGGCGGGCACCGCGAGGCACGGATTCTGAGGCAGGCAACTTCCGCCGGAGCTTTTTCTGCGAAAGTTCCATGTTCGAAACTTCACCGTCTCGTTAAGGGAGAAGATTCATGATCGATAAAAGGTGCCGGTCTACTTAAATAGCAAAGTTAAACGGTCGAACGTGTCCAACGAAATTCATTGCCTCTCACTCTCTCGCTTTGTCTCTCTTTCTCTCTCCTATCTCGATCCGTCCTTCTCTGACCCTATTGGACGCCTTACGCGTTCAATCTACGATCGAGTTCGTATGAAACTACGAGAGGGTAATAACGGGCCGGGATTACTTGCGGTCTTACACTTCCCTTTACATCGTCCAATTACTATCTACAAACAGTTTTATTACCGCGGGACGTAAATTTATATTAACCGACGGAGTAAACCTACCTCTTCCAATGGCGGGAGAAGGACGGGGCCCTGAAAGTTATAATGGCCGTTTTAATAATCGTACATTGTCCGCGCGGCGTTGATTATAAATAACCCGATTACCCGTACGAATCCTCGGAGACACGGAATATCTTCGTGGATTATTAAAAAGTAACTCCTTCACTTACGTATAACGCCATTATGACCCCAGTCTCTTTCACGAATTCCCGTGGGTCGTGTTCGTCGTTGGCATTACTCGTTTTCGACGCCTTTTCCGTCCTCGGGAGAGGGAACAATAACCGGAACTCGTTAAAAGCCCTTACGTCCGTCAGGCGACCCGGCGCACGTTAATAACATGCATTGCTCTATATAATGACCGTTCGTTTCTTTCCACCGTACTCACGACGTTTCGTCTGCGGTTTCTTTGGTCTCGACCGGCGGTATAACAATGTCTGGCAACCCGAGACCGCTCGTAATCTTCGTCATACATAACATACTATTTTTTCGCCGTTCGTAGGTTAACTAACGGGCAGACAACATATACACCGTACGCGCGCGCTATATAGCTATTTCCCTTAAAACACGTCCGGTGACTCTATTTCCCGCTAATCGAGCCAGGTCAAAGCCGCCTCAAACGGAAGGTGGCTCACCTTCCGACACTCCGCGGAGAAAACTCTTGGACGCGAAATATCAAAGCCTTCTCAGCGATAAGTACATGGACCGCGGAACTGATCGATGCTGTTCAACGTTCGACTTTCAGCGTCTCACCGAAGGCACTTGGCCCACTTAAGCTCGCGAGTTCCTCTTGAAGTGGCTGTCGGCGAGGCGACTTCATTTTTTTTACCGCGTTCAAGCCGAAAAGTACGAACCGGTCACGCCGGTACACACGTCTTCGACTGACTTCACGTACGTTTCCGTTGCTGCCCGCTTCGATTTTTCTCACGCTACGAGTCTACGAGCGACGATGGATGAGGCAGCCTGGATAAACTGCGGATTGCGTGTTCGACGGACTCGTAGGTGCAACGTCACTTCGATCGTAGGCACCTGTTTCCGGGTATACCTTTACCCAATCGACGATGCATGGAACGCACTCTTGATGATTCATGCTCCGACCTACGTGCCAAGCACACGCGCGTGTGTGTGTATATGGGTCGGTGAGATGCTTTTCCAGGCGCGCGCGTGTTACACGACGCGTAGGACATAGAGGAAGAGAAAGAGAGATGGAGAGAGATGAGAGAGAAAGAGAGACAAAGAGAGACAAGGTCAACGCAGATGTTTCGTTCGGTCGGCGATTAAATGTGAGCGCGCGGCTCGTTCGAAAGAAACCTCCGTATTTATTAGCGCCTGTCCGGCTACAGCCTTCTTTCTGCGCCCACCCATTGTCTGCCTGGGATTACACGGCATTAAACTCGTCGTCGTTGAACAGTGTTTATTCTGTCTCTGAACAGTGAGTCTACATTGTAAACGATTGTTGCGTCAGGTAGATGTATCAGCGCTGCGAGCGATAAGAATAGACTATCGGGAAAAAAGGGATACTGCGTTCAATGTCGAGTATCTTAACATTGTAAGGCACTCGGTCTCTGTCCCCCACCGATGCACGTCCGGTCCGGATTTGCGTTACGATCAAGTCGGACGTTTGACGCTTCACAGCGCTTTCATGAATGTGCGATATTTCAAATTGGTCCGCGACCGTTCGCGTAGGATCGACGCCGTCCGCGTCGGACATTATCAATATTCAGGTGCGTCGATTTCACGGTTGCCCGACGTACACCGGCGCATGCATAATGTAATCCAATTCGGGAAGAGGGTACAGTGCCATCGGCCGGTAAAAGTCTTTATTGTGTCACGTTTACATCGTGCCTCGCGCAAATATCGTTACACGCGCATTAAGCCTCCGCTAATCAATTACAGTTCGCGACTGACGTAACATCGATTTTCAGTTAACAGTTACGGAACGCGTAGTGGGACGAACGCGCACCGTTCGTGTAGCCGTGACTCGATGGCGATGGGTGACGTAAGGGTGTGCGAAATGGCGCCAATATCGGAAAGTGACTGTAGTCGAGCGATGTTCTTACGATCCTCGAGCGGTCTACGAACCCCAAGGAAGGAGGTTAAGTTGCCGGTATCAAGCGATCGCAAACTCGCCGCCGCTCGGTGAAGAACCGCTCGAAAGAGGTGGAAGGCACTGCTCCATGGATGCAGTCTTAACGGTGCACGGTGCATAGACGCTTGCCAAAAGCCTTCGTTAATTAAAGCTTCTTAGGTCGGTCTGGAGTGGGTACGCGGTCGCGTATGTAATTGTGCATTCCCCGCTGGCAGGCCTGTCGGAAAGGCTTTGTTTCAAGGAGATGACGGCGGAGCAACGGGGCGGGGCGGAAAAGGAGAGAAGAGGAAGGCAGCGGCCATAGGGAGGGGGGGCGGGAGGGGGGTGGGCGGCATCAAGAGTGGGGTGATTTGCGTAGGTCTGCACGTCCGCAGACAATGGCGGTACACTACAATACCAACCCTGTTTGTATTTCCGCTACGCGAACCCTACTTCGATACCATCTACTATCCACACCCCTTCTCTTTCTTTTCTTCCCTCCTGCCGTTCCTCTTTTTTTCCCGTTCCATCCTCTCTCTCTCTCGCCGCCCTTTACTCTTACGCTCTCTCTCCTTCTCTCTCTCTCTCTCTTTCTCTCTTTCTGCGCCTATCCATGTGTCTTCCGTTCCCTTTTTGTTTTCCGTCCTCATCCTCCGCTATCACGGCGAATGATCACTTCTGCGCGCCGCCGAGGCCAGACACAAAGTCGATCTGAAGCAGCGATCTGTCGGACTAATTACGATAACCCAGAGAGAGGCAGAGAGAGCGAGAGGGAGAGGGGGAGAGAGGAAACATGTGCGATCCCTGCCCTAATGGTTGACTGGGTATTACTCGAGGGGTACACCTTTGCGAAATCGTTAGTACTTTGTAGGACAATTCGGCCGCGCGTCTTCTGCCATTCGGCAGAGATAACGAACGGCACTGCTCGTTTTCCCGGTTGTCGCGATTGTGCCGGCCTTTGTGTCCGCTCAGCGCGAGGCGGACAGTACGTAAGATAGGGAGGCGGATCGCTGCTCCTTCGGGCTCTTCTTAAAGAGACACTTATCGTTAAGCGACGTTGTTGAATAAAGACGCCTCGGAGAGGGATTGTCGTCGAGCTCTCTCGAGCGGGAAAATCGCTCGCGAGGATTTTCTTCCCTTCCGGGTTGCCGACGATTGCCTTTCTGCTCGCGGGATGCGCAATTATCCGTTTGGGAGTAAGGCACTCAGGTTTATTTGAGAAATGTCTTCCGGACGACGCGTCGGGATGAGGCCTGACGAGATGGGCGGCTGGTGCGAATTCTGTTGGCTTCGGTACTTCGAAGAAATTCGATGCGCGATTAAGAATCGGATTCGCGAGAGCTTATCGCACGTACGATGGAATCGGAGATGGAAAGTTCGATGTGTCAGAGCGCGAAACGTTTAGAAAGCGTTGTAACCGGTGCTGCGAGTCACGCGGGATAACGATCGATCGTGTTGTTTGACCTGCAATCAAGTGGAAACGTCGTTGGTAACGTATCGCTTCTAATTTCCCGCAAAACGACAGTTTCTATGAATCACTGGCGGCCGGAAATCGCTGACATCAGTCGGACGGCAGACGGTCGCCTCCTCCTGAAATTGAAATAAGCCGGGGCAATCCCTCCAATCAGTGCCGCGGATCAAACGAAATTGCAGGATATCGCTCAAAGTCGCTCTCGAAATCACTCGAGGCAAAGCTCGGTATCTCGGCCGTTGCAAGGTGTTACCCATGTGTTACCCGTCAATCGATTATCGCCTATTTCGGCAACATCGAGCGCTAACGCGATTCTTCCCGACGAATAGCAAGCGAGACACTCGAGCGTCGCGCGATAAACGTTATCCGTCGGGTCAGCAAGAAGGGCAGGGCAAAAAAAGCGGGATTACAGAAATTCCGGGGAAAAATCCGCTCTCAGGAAAAATGTTGCCGACACACCGGCGCAATTTCGCGCGAGTTCCACGAAAACGCGGGATAGCGGGTACAATTTCAGCGTGATTCCCCCCACGGTCTTGCCGTGCACTATCGAGAGAAAAGATAGAGAAGCGCGTGATTCAGCATCGTTCGCCGGGTGGGAAGATAGCGATAATTCTCGCTCTCTCGGCCAGGTCGATGCTTATCGGCAACAAATTTACCGCGTGCCGCCGCGGCGACCGGTTGTCGTCGCCACAATCGGCGAGCATCCTCTCCCTCTCTCCCTCTCCCCTTCCCCCTCCGACTCTTCCATGTGAACGCACCCTCAGGATTGCTCTTATCGGCATCTATACTCGTGGCCGTACGTCGCTGGCCGTTTTCCACCCTGCCTCACCCCTTTGCCTTATCTCGCCGGTGCGAAACCCTCTTTAGCCGACAATTCTCTCCTACCCTCGCCCTCGCACCGTTCCCGCCTGGAAACAATACCCCCTAAAAAGGTATCAAACTTTTTTACCGGTGGTGAGCCAAACGAAGCTAGAGAAAGAGAGTGAGAAGTGAGAGAGATGCAGAGAATGAGCGACGAAGGTGAGAGGGGATGCAAAAAACGAGAGAACAGCGTTAAGGATAGAAAGGGACGGGGGGTGTGATAGGCAAAGGGAGAGGGTGATTGCGAGGACAGGCTGGCAGGGTGGATGTGGGCGCTTTATTTCGACGCACAACGCTTACCCGACACCGCTGCCCCTCTTTTCTCACCCTCGCCCCGGTAACGATGCGTTACGCACACTCAAGCGCACTCTCGCACAGACGGTCGTACGCACACACATACAGTCGAGCCGCGCGACGCTCGAGTACTTAAATGGCATTCCCATCAGACGCGATTCGAGCGACTCTCTCAACGTTGCCCAAGTCGTTTCACCTTGCCGTGTGCGAGCGTCAGTCCATGTCGTCGTGCGAGAATCTGGTTAATGTCTCTCTTATTGTTGCCGGATGCGCGAAGAATCGCGGAATTTACGAGAGACTCCCGGGATCGTAACAGTCGGCTCCGCGTCTCGGGGCGCTCTGCGCAGAAGCCGGATTCCTGCTGCCGCTGTGCTGTGCTGGCTGGCCAAACGGTTGGCATGGGCATGGCCCGGTGATCCACGCGGAAGCGAGCGAGTAGAAATTATGCCGAGGGACGGGGAAATAATGCGTGGGACGCGACGAAAATGTCCGATCGACGAGAAAAATCCTGCCCGATCCCACCGCCCCCGAAGGAGACCCTTCGGACGATGCTGCCGGCAAAAGGACGTGTTCGGATTTTAAATAGGTGTATCGAGACGTCTCTGTTCCGTATGCGCGGGTCCTCGATCGATTCCGTAACCTGATCGGAGGGGGGTAGAAAGTGTTCCGTTGGCCGCGATGGGAAAAGGATTGCGCGAAACGGTCTATAACCCCCCCGTCTTGTCAAGCGTAAAATTTAAGATATGTAATTCTCGACCGAGGCAGGGTAATGAATATGAATTATTCGTCTGATTACATAGCGGGGGCCGGAACAGTTAAGCGACGTTCGCGCAGCGGTGTCTTTCATCTTACGCCGGTGTCTTGCGCAACGTCTTTTTCACCTCCGGACTTTAATCGTTTTCGCCTCCGCCCCCCTGCCTCCCTATCTCCCTCCCCCGGTTCGAGAACACGATGCAAACGAGCTAGCCAATTATGAGACCGCGCGCAACGTTGTCCACGCGCATCTCGAAATTACATTTTCGCCGCCCTGAACGTAGCGTCCTGGATTCTCTCATCGTCGTCTCTCCACCTCGCTATTTATCTTCCCATTTCCCGCCCCCCTCTTCTTCCGGCCATTCTCAAACGCCAGCGTTAAATCCGCGATAATGAATTTTTATCCTTTCTCCCCTTCCCCATAATCCATTCTCTCTACTCGCGCACAGCGAATATCGGGCTATCGGCCGGCGTTAACGAATCTTACTGCTATGCAACTTCGTTAACTCTAATTTCCGATGCGTGAAAGAGTATGATATTCAAACGTTTCCCTATTATACATCGCGCACGTTTTGCATGTCGAAACATTTTCTCGCCCCGATAAATTGGATCGAACACCTATAGCTTTCGGTGCTCGTCCTTTCGTCCACTCGTCCTCCCTCGCGTATCCTGCGTCCCTTCGAGCCTACTGCGGACGAGTTCATTACTGCTGCACCGCGTCGGCTAACAGGATTTCGGCCGGGCCGTCGTAACGAGCTCTCCCCGCTCGTAATTCAAAAGTTGATTCGTGCGGCACCAATTTATTTCCCGCCTCCCGCCGCTTTAAGACTTTCCCGGCCGCCTCCGCGAAGCTGTGCGCGAATTCCGCGTGAGCGGCGGGGAGGCTGGGGGGGGGGAGCGGAGGGCGGTGAGACAGGAGAAGATAGGGTCGGTCGGAAAATTGCATTAACTATCGCGGGCACGTGCGCCACCGGCGAATGAAAGAGTTTTCGGCGGGAGTCGACGAGGGAAAACAAACGGTGAGATACGCTCACCGTATATATTACGGCCGGTAATAAACGGGACCACGGCCGGTCGTTCCTTCTTTTCTTGTCAGCATCCCGCATCGGATGCCGACGCTAAAAGTGACGACTGTGGCGATCCGGATTTCGAGCCATGCACGCTCGTTTTTTCAAGCTTTTACAGACTTTTATTTCTTGTCGCTGAAGCGATCATTTTAAACGAACGTAGTCGCATTTAAATAAATAATGAAAAATTGTATGAATTTATCCGGGGATTTGTTACGCGTAATCCGCGACCAAGTGTGCGCGCGCGCGTGTGTGTGGGCTATAACAATGATCGCTCGCGAGGCGGTATCACTGTATCCTTCGCTAACAGACTTTCGGAGTTGCGCATTCGTATAAACGCGCGATGACAGATGCACTTTGCGAATCTGCGTGGTTGCACATTAGAGTTGATGAAAGTTTCTGCTCCAATTATCCGGGAGAGAGACTGGACCGTACGAAGCCGCTTTTCCGGTGTGTCGCCGCGCTCTCCGCATAACGGATGACACTTTAATTCGGTTCTACTTATTGCGGAGAAATTAACAGTCGCGCGGCCGATGACGCGCAATCGATCACCGGTGTTCGTTTGATTCGCTTGCCGAACGTTCATTTTCAGCCGGCAAAAAAGGCCGCCGCTCCCGGGCCCGGCTTTGCGCATGTATTCGATCAATTCGACCGATTGGAGTGTCAAAGTACCCGGTATCAATCGGACCACCGAGTCGAGGGTCAGATACGATAGCGTTGAAAAAAGGTACGCGGAAAACTTTTAACCGACGCCGCAGACCAATATTGCTTCCGCCCAAAAAAAAATATTTCCTTCCCCACTCGTCAGGAGTGTGTGTCCACCGCAAGAACAAATATCGATTCGATTTCGAGACATCTCCTCGACTGACCTTCACGATTCGGGCAAAGATTACGTTCGATTAATCATGAATCTCCGTGCAAACAGGAGACTTCTGCACGGAGTGTAGAGTAAATAGCTAATCAATGGCGGGCGAGCGAGGGAAAACACGAAATCCGATGAGAAAAGGCCCACCCTCAGCGGGGACGATTTATCTCTCGCCACCTCGGCAAACATATCCCAAACAAAATGCACTCACGACCCTCTCGAGCGGTTCGATAAAAATCAATTAGCGCGACGAACGACGAGGAGCCACTCCGCTCAACCCCTCCGCACCGTCAATTACGCTCATTAACCTCCCGACGAAGACAATTTTCTCGTTCGCTTTTTCATCCGCTGCCCCCCCGGCCGTTGGGCACCTCCTTTTTTTTCCGACCCAGTGAGTAATTAATTTCTCGACCGAGCGCAGACTGCGCGAATCACCTCGTCTTTGGCAAGCAGGCTGGCCAAACGAGGTTTCCCCGACATTTTCCAGCCGGATGTTTCCAAACCGCACGCAGGACGTGGGCATAAGTGAGGAGGGGACGATGGACGAGAAGGGGGGTAGGGACGATGCGAAAATGGCGGATGGTCGGCACGATAACGCGAGGTACCCGCCGACGAATACATTTTCCGGCGCTGGGCAGGAAACGAAAATACCATTTAACGCATTAATGTTATAAATAAGAATTGCAGGTCGAGCGTGGCAGCCTGCTCGGCACTTTGCACGATCGCGAGCTGTGCATGGAATACTTCGATGAACCTGCGCGTACCTGACTGTTACGGGCTGATACAGTTTGTTACCAGTTTTTTGTTTATTTACCCCTTTAAGGGCGTGCGCTATGCATTGATGTAAATTAATTGCGGAGTTGTTTCGTAACGCGCGTGCAGCATCGAAAACGTGTTCGCGATTTTTCCCCGCGCGCCGTATCGCGTGGCGTGTCCTATTTCTCTGTCCTTCGTGTCTCTCTTTTTTTTCTGTTGCTACCTCGTTCACTCACTTATATTCCCCCGTGCGGATCAGGCTTGCCCAGCCTATTAACGTCGATGCTCTTTTTGCCTCGTAAAGTTTAGCGTTCGCGTTCTTCGTTTAGCGCGTTGAGTGCCATGTACTCGCGTAGAACTGACATTGCCGGTATCGCCGAGAGGTATGGCGGAATATATATTTACCCTACAATGTATTTATAGTATAATTAATGATGATCTACAGGAGATAGTTGCATGCCTTTCGCGGTAGCCTTGAGTGCGCATGTAATTTTCACAATTTTTTCATCCCGATCTACCCGACGCACTTAAACAGTTCCAATGGTCTTTTGACAGATTAAACGGATAAGCACGTCATCGATGCAAATCCTCGCTCTGGGCACACACTAAACAGATGTTTCTAAGCCACACGCCGGCTGTGACCATAAACGGGCCGATAAAGTAAGATTCCTTTCACGAACGTATTCCCCGACGCTGCTCAGAAGGCAAATACGCCCGCTAAACGCATTAAAACCATAAATAAGAATTCCACAGCGGACTCTCCCCCTGTTCACCCTCGTCCCTTCCACCCTCGGCGGGACACGAAAATTACAGCGTTAATGGCACGCAGGTGCGTCGCGCATGGTTTTTCCATGATTCCGGCCTTTAATGGAACGTCTAAACTGTCCGTCCTCCGCTCCGTCGACAGCGTTCGATTTTTCCAGTATTTATTTCTCCCTTCCCCCGCTCCCCTGATAATAGGATCAACGACTCTTTCCACGCCGGCGTATGTGCTGCTACACGGTCTGCTGAGCGCATTCGACATTGCACAAAAGGGCGTCTCGTCGAGTCCTACGCTGTGCACGAGTCATGACATCAAACAGTACGTTCGGTAGACTTCGCACTGACAACATCCCGGCAGATTCGAGCGAGGTACACAGTTTCCACAAACCTTCTCTCATCGCTGCTTCTCCCTCTCCCGAGGTCCTCGTTATGCAAACGTCTCGGTACATTCGATAAATCGGTCGCGCGCGCGACAACCTTCGGGGGTCTTAAGTCCCGACTGAAATAATTAACGGGAAAATTATGTTCATCTCGTATATGGGTCCGGGCAACGGCCAAGGAGGGGGCCCGGACGCATCGCTTTCTTCGGCTTACGGATAGCAATTAAGACGGTCGGGGTCCAGCTTAAAAGCCCGTATCTTCGCCGTGATCGGCGATAAAAAAGGCGCAAATTGTACGGGACGCAGTGCATTCTTGGAACGGCGTTGCACATTTCGGGCGACGCCAGCTTTCTACGAGCAGCGACGATAAGTCGTTCGGACCCGAGTTCCGTCGCAAAAAGAGAGTTCAGCGTCCAGGTCCTGATTGTAAACGTTTAACAACCACATGGGCTCTCTCCTCTCTCTCTCTCTCTCTCTCTCTCTCTCTCTCTCTTCGTAACGATAATATGAGCTCCGCGTTGTCTCGCGAGTCTACCTCCCGCCGCTTCTTTGTCTTATTTCGATGATTTCATCTCCGCGAATATCGCCACCCCCGCCATAATTCCGCAATCAATTCGAAACTATGCGTTCCCTCATCGACGTTGTGAACACTGTAACATCCCGAATTTCTTTGCAAAGTTCGGCCATTCATATAATATTATGGCGTCCGTTACAGGGTCGTAGTAGACGCGCGTAAATCTGGCCGGAATTAAGGATGACTCGCACACTCTTCGCGGAGGTAACTTTAAATGGCGAAAGTCTTCGCGAAGAACCGCAACCCGAAATCCACCGAACGGGGAATTCTGGACGTGGAACTGCGCGCTTCTCGGCTCGGGGCGAAATTCTGGGCGCGCTATTTTTTTCGGCAGGCCGACAGACCGGCAGCTGGCGCCGAATTGCTCCCCGTTAAAGTCCGAATAGATTATCGATACCGCAGATATATGGAGCGACTTTGTATCGGGAGCGGCCGGCTGCACCTCGCATGCGAGCCCGTCCGATAAGTTTCGCAGTTTGAATCTGCGAAGTTAAGCGGATCGGAGAGTTCCGAAAGGATTGGCGCAGTGCGCGCGCGCGCCCGCGCACCCTCCGCACGCCTCCTAACTTTTCGGACCCACCGAATGCAATCTGTAATCGGATATCGATTGAATTCCTACCGATTTCCTATTATTTTTTTATTTTCCTCTTTTCTTTTTTATCTGCCTCGCTTTTTCGCCCGTGTCGTTCCTGCGCTCCGATGGGCTGACGCGAGTGTTGGTCGACGCTGCATACCAGAAGCTTGCGGAATGAAAGGAATTGACTCTACGCGGGAGAGTCAATCGCGCGAGAGGGCTGATTCGATGTGGGCAAACGAATTAGCGGGCTGCCTGATGGGCGATGTCCAACTGACTTCTGCCGGGACGAACGATACAGACGTTACGTGCATGTAGGGTGCAACACTTCCATACTTTGGCGCCTATAAATGAAATCTTGTTCGTCTAACGTCTTCATCCGTAAGCTTCCGGTGTATCGCTCGCTTTTAGATTAACGAATTGAATCTAGCCCAAAGACCTAGTCAGGAAGTTTGGAACATCCTGGTTCGATCTAGTCGCCTTCCGTACATTGCAGATTTAAGCGCCCTATATAATACGTACTTCGAGCTGAATCGCGCAACGATCGTGCAGCTCAAATGCTCTCGCGATATCCGCCCGAGCGTGGCCTCGGACGATCTCAATATCTTAACTACCAAAGTTCTCGTGGCGATTAGTCGTCGCAATTAGTCACCCGCCACGTTTGACATCGTTTTAGCAGCTAAGAACCTCCCCGCGAAGTTATAATGTTACGGCCCGTTATTAAAAGTGCTGAGCCAGGGTTCATTGCGGGTCCACGGGTCTATCGTGAATTTGCATAATAATCGCACCTACGACAGCGATACCACGAGGCACGAACCTTGTACCTACCCTACCATCGCTCCAGCACCTCCTCTACCTCCTCTACCTCCGTCAGTATCAGCCGGCTTTTCCACCGTTCCAATTCGTCGGCGAATTCGACTCTCGTCGTTCTGCGAGGAAAGCATCGGAGTTCTCGGAGTCTGCGGTCGTTTGCGCTGCTAAAAGAGTGTCGGATCAGCCGGATTCGAGCAGATAAAAGCATCCGATGGCTTAGCGCCCTTAACGTTCTCCGCGACAGGCTCTCTCGTCGGGGTAAAAGCATCGCGTGCCGAGGATTTGCATCGATTTGCTTAAACTCGCCGCTCCTCTCCGCCCAACACTCGCCCAACACTCGCCCAACACTCGCCCAACACTCGCCCAACACTCGCCCAACATTCGCCCAACATTCGCCCAACACTCCCCGGCCATGCCACGTCGGCGAAACGTTGTTTTTCGCTGTCAGGTCTGGTCTCGGGATCCATTTTCGAATTAGCAGCGAGTTTTGAAGAGGGCGTCGGTCGGGGCTCACGGTCGGAAAGTCGATCGTGGCCGGATGGCGTGTGCGGCATTATTGTCGACGCAGGGCGTCGATGGCTCGTGACGCAGCGTGTGCGTCACGGGAGAATGCCGATTTTCTGGATGGGCTCGACGAACCGAAGGGCTCAAATTTAACGAATGCCGCCTGGGCAACGCCATCCCAAATTGCCTTCGGCCGCGCGCAAGTATACATATATACTCGATCCTATCGGCGTTATCGTGCCTTGCCATGAAAATGTTCGCGCGACCCCGGATATCGAAAGATTCTCTCGCACGATGGCGAAATAATATTGGAAATGTATGAAGTGGGCGCGAACGAGAAACTCGCTCGAGTCGTGCGTGTAAGCGTATGCCTGAACTGGGTAGAGTGTGTGTGTACCTACAGAGTAGGGTGACGGTGTGTTTCAGCCAGAACCCTCCCGCGCTCGAATCTGCGGCGAGATACGTTACATCGACGACGCGACGCGTATTATTCGCTTAACTAAATGCGGATTTATGTAATTACTGGCGCGGTTAAGCCAGATTGCGCGGATCTCTGCTTAGCGAGGTAACAAATTGCGCAAACTTACGCCCCCCCGACTGCGCTGAGCTTGAAACTTATCAAACTTCCGCTACTGGCGCTATTCGCCGATGAGCGCAGCGAAAAATTTGTCACTCGATACCGTGTTCAAGTGACGAATCGCTGATTTGTTAGGATGTAACGAAGTTACATCGTAAATGTTCGCCCGGAACAATTAGCCGATGAAGAATTTCCCGTCCGAATTTGCGGCGCGATGCCTTGGGACAGAGACGAAATTCAGCCGCCGCGCGCGCTTATCCAAATACGGATTTATGTAATTACTCGGGCGGTTAAGCCAGGTTGCATATTTCTCTGCTTAGTAGCCGTAATAAATTCGAGCGCATCGAGTCTCTCGCTCGCGACAAAGTTGCACGCGCAATTCCTCGCGCTCGCGTAACTCCCAGCTTATTAAACGGTTGCTCCCAGGATTAAGGTACGACCGTGACACCGGGTATTACACGCAAACCGGATCGCGGAGGTGCTGTCGGAACTGTTGGCCGTTTCACGTACGAGCCGTAGATCGGCGACAGCCATAGGCCGGAGCGGTGGAACATGACACAGTTTAGAAGCAGCTTCGGACAAATATTTGCACTCGTCGCCTCTCGCGCTCGCTGCTGCGCTTATCCAATTTCTCTTTGATCCGCGTCCGGCCCGTTCGGCCTTCGAGCGGGTCTCGCATATAAAACACATAACCCTCGCACGACGATCGAACGATATTCTCCTTGCCGCGCTCGAGGCGTGACAGTGGTTTATGAAGTGATGACCGTGATGACATAACAGGCGTGCGTGGCCGAGCTCGCCGAACGGCAAGTCGTTATGCAACGCGGCAATTTGTCCTGATCGGGGGCCCGACAACGAGCTCTCAGATTTAGGTTTCGCTCAACGACGAAGTTCAACGTCGGCCTCGCTTTTACGCGCGGCAGCCGTCGCTCCCGTTTCATTCGCCTCTCATTCGCCTCTCATTCCCGCTTAGCACGACCGACGGATCCGTCACGCAACTACGGCCAGGCAAAGTTACTTGTTTCACTACTGTTTCGCGGCTGCAGAGCGTCGCAACGAATTGAGATCCGCGGACGTGATGCAAATTCGACGCCGAAGGGAAGCGCGACCGGCAGCGGCAAGAGACTATATTACACGCCCTGATTAACATACCAGTTCTCGTTACATTATGATTGATGCCTCGGACGTGATCTCATGCCGATCGTAAATATACTTCCCGTCTAATCGAGCGCCTTATCGAATATCGCGGATTCCACTTACGCAAGAGGCAGGACGGAGGAAAACTCGGCGTGTACGTACCCCGTCTGCGTGTACACCTCGGCGCATCCTTCCAGCATACTAATTTTCCTCGCCCGTACCGTTGCCTTCCTCGTCATTATCGTAGAGCGTCATCTCGCCGTTATAATATCGACGCAATTATAATACCCGTCGTCCGTCCGCGCAGCTACAATTATCATTGGCGTACGTCGGAGAGGCAGTTCGTCTGCGTCTCGTCATTAAAAAAAAGTCTTCCCTGCCTCTCTCCTAATTCGCACAATTCCGCTGACATTATTTCTCTCGTTAGCGTCGACTCGTCGTCGGGAGAGGCATAATTTTTTCATCGCTCCCCCCCCCCCCCCCCCCCCCCCACCCTCCGTCCCGTAGGATACTCTCGCGATTCAGCGAGCGTGACGAAGAGGACTACAACTGCGACGATGAACTCTCCTTCCTCCGCCTCCTCCTCATCTTCCTTCGGGCTCCGATATATATCCTTCGGTGGCTGGCCTCGCGCTTCCGGTCTGGTCGAGTGTAGATAGTGCGCGCCGCACGGCTTCCCGTATATATTTCCGGTAGATCGTAGGGTTGTCCGTTCTGGGAGGCAGCGAACGGGAGCGTTACCAAGAATTACGTTCCTATATCGGGCCGACCATTACGCGTATGGCGGAGAACTTTTGCCGATACGTTTCGTGGCTAATGGCCCCGGCCATTTCCACCGGAATACAAAGGGTCGGCAGGGTTTCTTTTGTCGCTCGGGACGCACCCAGTGGTACCTACTAGTGATATCTATTAGTATCTACTGTCTGTCGCCCACGCGACACGGTACCGAGTGTATTTAAGAGCAGGGACCCGTTACACTTCCGTTTGTTTGCTTCACCCGATACTCACTTTAATGTCCCTCCCGTCAGAGAAAAGTTTCCCCGTTATGTCGTACGCCTTTATGCAAATGCATAGAGAACGGGCTTCGGCCCGAACGCGGTTCCGATACTAACTTTTGAGATTGAATCCGGTAGAATTGCCATAGTTTTATTGCGTTCCGTGCCGAGTATCATCGCGTCGAGACTCCAATTTACTCCCCAAGCTGCATTCGAAATCCGGAACGATTTACGCGGATGTAAATCCGGCCCGGTCATCCGTTCGGCGAACGGTTAAAAGTTACCGACCTTTAAACGCATTACACAAATCCTGAGCACGACGTCTACTCCTCGCACCTCGCGAGGAATCCTTGCCGGAAAGAAACGAGAGGGCCTCCTGCGTTCGGGAAGCGTAATCCGAGAAGAGCTTCGACTGTCGCATCTAAATTTCAGAGGCCACCGGCAGCTCGTAACTCGGGAAATGCGAACAATTTGACTGAAAGAGCCGCGCGGTAACGAGAATCGCCTTTTCGCCTCGATTCATCAATCGACGACCGTCTTCCGGCCGTAAGAGCCTTCGTCCGACGGCGGGCAAGCCCGTTGATTGTGACCGGCAAAACGTTGGACGTCCAAACTTCTCGGGCGGGACGTCGGCCAGGCGAGAAAGAGAAAGAGAAAGAGAGAGAGAGAGAGAGAGAGAGAGAGAGAGTCGGGCAAATCGCATTAGTACGCCCGACACGGTAATGAGAAAGGTCTCTCGGCGTCGTTCGTTATCGAGAAAAGCGAAGGACGTTCGCCCAGTCGACGTTCTTGCCCCCCCGCACTCCTGCGGTTCTTCGACCGGACGGGAACAGAGCCCGCACGACGGCCCCGCTCGCCATCCGGCGAAAAACGAGGAATCGCATCAGTAGGAAAGTCCGACGTCGGCCCGGAATCCGGCCCGGGATCGACGATGTTTGTTTAAGAGTTCCGATCTCGAGCGCGGGTGCCTTAATTTACCGGAGGAAATCCACCCTGATCCCACGGTATTGCCCCCGGCAACGTTCGCAGCGGCTGTTATCTCGCCGCAAGGGAGACGCCTGGAAGGAAGGAAGGAAGCGGGAGCCCGGAAGAGCCCCGCGTATTATTCTGCCCGAAGATGAAATCGAGTTTCCCACTCTGAGACCAACGACGGACGGTAATAATAAGACCCGGTTTTTCGACCGGCCTTCGAGAGAGGCGCGACCGGTATGCTTAACGGAAGGATTTATCTGCCACACGCGAGGAGGATGGGAAGGGGGGGGAGTCCGAGTTGGCCACGAACGCTTTTTGAGTGGCGCAATTTGCCTGAGTGAAACTTCTTGCCGCCTTCTGAGAGCGCGTGCGGTTTCCTATTTCTCACGCCTGCCTCGCGTCTGCTTTCCCGGCCGTGCCGCTAATTCGCCGGAGACTTTACGGCCGCTGCCGATGATTGCGGCCGAATGATTCTGTTCTGACGATCGTCGGGAGGCACTTCAGGTTTCTTTGGCAGCAAAATTAGTTCCGAGGGGCGAATAATACAGATCGCCACCGACTATCGATCTTCGATTCGAAGGAACGAAGTTAAAGGATCGGATAGTTCGAAGTGACGGTCGATCGTCGAGGATGTTCGAGACTCGCTCGAGGTTGAACCAGGAGGAGGAGAGTGGAGGCGCGAAGCTAAGAAACCGAGCGTGGCGAGATTATCGATCGGCGAGGCTGGGTGGGGGGTCGGGCGCGCAAAAATATGCATGGAAATGGAAAGTCCGCCGCGGGTAAGACCGTGGAACTTGTTTCAACGGCTCTACCATGGAAACGACCTTTCGCGCTAAAGAGCGCGAACTAAATTATTTAAAAAGCCCCCCCGTATAATGGCCTCTATTATTCCTGAGTGGATCCGGCGATAAAAGCACGTTATTCTTTGACCAGCGGCCAGGAGCCATGACGGAGGTGCGATTGAACAAGAAAGATAGAGGGAGGGAGAGACAAAGAGTAGGAGGCCGAGAGTGAGGATGATAAGAGAAGAAAAAACGAAGGTAAGGGAGTGGCGAACATTTATTGGAGCATTTCGAGATTTTCGCCAGCCTCCCTTTCACGCTACGCCCTTACAAATGAAATGGCCCGTGTCCTTAGAAAGAAGTAGCTTCCGCCACTTTGCCTAATATTATGCGCTGGCACGAAGCTGCCGATCGCAAGGGCGGAGAGAGAGAGAGAGAGAGAGAGAGATGGGTCGAGGGGAGAGGATGAGGGAGACAGAGAGAGGAAAAGAGAACAGGCCTCGACAGCGGGCTTTATCACGCGATCTCTCGTCGATCGCGTCAGTCCGAGGGCCCGGTCGCGGCAAAATGATCAAGACTCGAGTTCGACGACCTGGCAGCCGGCGCTCACGTTCATTAAGGCGTTGTCCGTGCCTCGTTTTCCATGCCCGATGCCGGCTACCAACTCCCCCGGGACTGTTTCGTCGAGCCACGGCAGACTCTTGACCACGATCCGCGGGATCGAAGTGTGCTGAGATTGACTGAGAGGCAGCAGGGGGTAGAGGCGGGCTGGATGCGAATGGGAAAAGAAATACGGCGGGTGCCTAGACTGTGTGCGGGGGAAGGAAACAGCGGAAGGGCGGACGTAATGCAAAGCCATTGAAAAACACTTAACGATCCCTTGCCTTTCTCAAGCAGCGTTACCCTCTCTCTCTCTCGCTGCATATCTCTTTTGTTTCTCTCCTTCTTTCTGTCTCCGTCTCTCTTTGCTCTCTCTCGAGCCCGACGCAATCTCTTCTCGCTGTCCAGATTCTCATCTAGCAATTCGCTTTACGAGCGGGCGATAGTTCTGCGCAGTTCTTCGCTTTTCTCTCCCTTTCTCTCGCCGGCTATTTCTGTCCTCCTCCGTTCCCGCCTCTCTCTCTCTCTCTCTCTCTCTCCCTCTCCCTCGCCCTCCTACCGCTCTAGTCACGGAGTTCTATCTCCGGAGTCGCTGATTCTAAACGTGTTAGAGCGCCTATTCGCAGACACCTCTTTTTCCCCCGCTCCGCCTCGAATCTGGCTTCCTTCGACGGGCGTCGGCGAAATTGAGAGTTTAGCCGACGGAATCGCGCGCTCGCCGTCGCGACGTCGGAGGGGTAGCGAAGGAAATGAGCGAAGGGGAGGCGCGAATTACCATGTAACTTCGTAAACTCGTGAGGCAAGAGTTTGCGAGTAGGCAAGAAGTCGATGACTGAGCCCGTCCGTGCTTTTGTAGGCGGGGTAGGTAAGAAGAGGGAGGCGCAGACACGTTTGCGGCGTAGACCGAACAGAACCGGCGGAAATGAATGGGGAAAAAGGGGGAAAACTGGGGGAAACCGGTCGCTCAACGGCGGGAGGAGAAGTCGGGCAGAGAGCGCGGTGCTCTCAAAGAATATACATTTACTTAGAATTTGCACAGAAGAGTTTCACATTGCCGGTAATGACCCGCAATAACGTATTCATTACATATATCGCGGGATCTGCGCGTGTTTCCATCGTCGACTCGGGGTCGATAACTGTTATTCATTCGGCTCGAGTCCCATGGAAATCGGTGCAAAAGAATGGCCAGCCGCTCGCGAAGGGACGGCCAGTAAAGCCTAACGATATTTCTAGCGTCGAGAAAGCAAATACGCGCGTAATTGCGCTAAGAGCAATTTAGCGATCATCGTTGTAAAACGTTGGGGAGGAGAGGGAGGAGGCGCAATAGCAAGGAAGGAAGGAAGGAAGGAAGGAAGGAAGAGGCAAGAAGCCTTCGGCGGAGGAAGAAGAAGAAGGAAAGTCCAGAGAGGAGGAGGAGGGGGAGGAGGAGCTTTCGAGCGTAGCGAGTGGAAGATGCAGAAGGGCGGTCGTAATGCAAAGGCATCGAAAAACACTTAACGACCGACCTCTGCGTCCTCGTCTCTCGCTCCCTCTCCCCCCCTTCTCTCTCCCTCTCCCTCCCGCGCGAGATTCTCATCTCGAAACCCGCTTTAAGGCAAACCGTTACTCCAGCGAAGGTCTCCTGCTCTCGCTGCTCGCACACGCGGATCGAGCAAAACGTTTTCAGGATGCGAGAGAAGCGGCCGCTCCTTCTCTGCTCCTTCGCCCGTCACCTTTTCCCCTTTTGTTCCCTGTCGACGTTACGCGGGAAAGAAGATTCTCGATGTCGAACAAGCGGCTCACCTCCCAATTCTCCATCATACTCAATTCCGAACGTCCACTGTTTCAAGCTCGCTCAATGACAAAACATCGCGATACAGCTCGCCCAGCGTAAATTGTCCTTCTTTTCCGTACAGGCGTATCGATCGCCGGCCTCCGCTTCGGTCGACGAGATCCTTGAAGGAAAAGAAAGAGTTACGCAACCGGCAATTCCCGTTTCGTTCTCAATCTCGAAGGACGAGTCCTCCGCGGTCGTTCGGGCCCGCCTCGCCTCCTGCGCGTCGCTCGATGGCGGCTGGTTTTCTCATTTGGCCCCCGGAGTCAGTCAGCCTCTTTGTTCCGCTCCTGCGAAGGATCGCGAGACGCTATTCGAGGGTCTAGGGACAGAGGGGCAGGGAGGAGAGGGAAGGGCAGTGCCGGGGGCGGACGGTCGGCATTGCCGTTTCGGCGTCGTGAAATTCTTCGCCGCGCGCCTATTAACGGCGCCATTTGTATGTATAATGGCGCGCCCGGCGGGCGTCCCTCCTTGCCTTATCCAGATTTTCCGCTCCCGTGCGCATTCGCCGAGGGTGTCGTTCCCGGTTCTCCCGGCGGTCGAGGCTGCGGTCGCTATCATCGCCGCATCCTAGCCACCGACTTCACCGCCGACAGCCACCGTCAACGACGTCGACGACGACGACGACCACGTCGCGCACCATGTACCGTCTTCCACGGAATTACAAATTCAAATTCGAACCCTGACTGACCCCGTAACCCGACGGACCTCAAGTTGCGCGCCGGATGCACACTGCATTGGTGAAATGCTTGGCGGGGAGGATGGAGAGGTCGAGATGAATTGTGAGATTGAGGGGAGGTGAGACGGGAGGTAACATGGTTCACTTTTCTACCTTTTTCCGTCCTCTCTTCTTTCGCGCGCGAATGATGTTTGCCGACGGGGTTGCTCGTTGCTAGGAATAACCTGGAATCTGCACGGGAAATCTGCCCTCTCGTCGCTCGTCCTGCCCGCCTCGCGACAGAGAGTCGCTCATCACGTTCTACTCCACCTCCGCTTCGTCTGCGGAACGTCGGACGTGTAACGACGCCGGTGTCGGGACCGGTGATATGAAAAATAATTCTTCATCCGCGAGCGGACGGCGGCTCCATTAACCGGGCACTTAACGGTCGCCTACCGTTTTTTAATCCCGCGAGCGAAACTCGCACGCTTCTCACGCCGCTCGGCGACAATTCCTTCTATCTCGATAAGACACCGGGCTAATGCAAATTGAAAAAGAGCGCTGATTGGCCGGCAGATAACCCCAACGTGCCTTCTCGGCGAGTGGCGCTCGTCTCGAGCTCGACGACTTTATTAAGACGAACCGTGGAAGGTGGACGTCGATAAATTTTCCGCTTCGTCGACGGCGAATAACTCAGACCCGACTCGCGTTCGCGGAAATACAATTTTCCTTGCTGTACGAGCCGCGGCCGTTCGTCTGGGTTATATCCCGCCGACGTGTCCATACGTTACGATGCAACAATGGACAATCGAAGGTACAATAAGCGAGTATTGCGCCGCGGTGCGGGCCGAGCGCACTGACCCACGAGCAAGAACAAAAGAGACGAGTGAACGTCAGCTGGAGAGGTGCCGTTTACGGTCGGGGAAGGAAAAATCCGCGGTCGTTGTGCCTGTCCTGTCTTTCGTCGAACCGCGTCGACAATGTGCCAGCTACCGGCGCCGAGCGCGCTCTTAATTCGCGTGTTCCTCCATTAAAAAGAGTGCTCGCGCAATCGCTCGTCTTTCAGTGTCGAACAGCGAAAAACACTCGCCGCGACCGGATGACGACGTGCGAACGTCGACAGATCAACGGCGAACAAATAACCGTTAACCGAGCTTTCGTTTCAACGACCGATGGTGCGCACTGCTTTTAAAAAAAAAAAAGACAGAATAAATCCTAGCCAATTGCGAGGTACGCTTCCACGCGGGAATAATCATCCGCGGAATGTGGACATTCACTTAGTCGAATCGCAGACGCGCGCGTGCGAATACGTATAATTTCGTGCGATTGTCGGCTCACTTTTATCATCGGCCGAAACGACCGATTGTCCGTTAATCGCGTGGGAAAGTGGCCAAGTGTCAGGTACGCCGGCGCGTAGTTATGCGTTCTCATGTTTCGATTCCGGGAGAAAATTTATTTGCCGAGGCACCCGACGCGATCGATCAAAATGTTTCCCTCCATCCGGCTCATACAGGTTCCTTCACATTTTTCGGCCGTCTCGCTTCCACTCGGTCCATTACGGCCTGCGATCCACAAAGGTATGGTCGAGCGCATCTAACATGTATGGGAAGTAATCTGAGCGAGTAAGGGAGGATTAGCACCTCAGTCGATATCCCATGTAACATTCATAAACGAGCCGCAAGGGGAAGTTGGCGTATGAAAAATGTAAGAACGATCCGATTCGGACGATAGCGGCCAAAAGTTCTATTCTCGTCTTCCACGACGTAAGCCGAGTTTTTGTCCTCCGCAGCGCGAGTGCGGCCGCTCTGGGCATCGAGTATAATTAGCTCACGACATGGGCGTGACGTCGATGAAAACTGGCGAATTCGCCGGTCGATGAGGAGAGTGTCGTTCCTGCGTGGGAGGGTTCGGGAACTTGGAAGGAAGATCGGCTTCCTACGCCAATTTCGCGCCGACCGCCGAACGTGGGCGTTGCTCAGTTATTAACGCGTGCACGTAGGATAGATGGCCGGCTCGGGGAAGGAGATTTAACGAGGTGGAAGGGACAATGCGTCGCCGTTGACAATTTCTACCGATCGCGCACCGTTCACGCCCACACTGTGCCGGGGACAAAGTTGAAACGAGCGGGCGATTCTTTCGGTGCCGCCGCTCTCGGCAGCGCTCTCGGCAGCGCTCTCGGCGTTGCGTAAGTTTTTACGCTTTCACGTTAAATGGGAATATATGTCCGAACGGAGGCAGAGGCCAGCGGTGCGCCGAAGACATAATTTTCATCCCGGTCGTTTGTCATCGAGGGTGGTCAGGCTCGTAATGCGGTTAAGTGCGTCGTACGAAAGTCTGGCCTCACCCTCGCAGACCTGTGACCGGTAAATTGTTTTTCTCCATTCTTTCGGCAACGAAGGCCAATTACGTCACGTGCGCCGACCATGTCAATTCGGCAATTCGAAATTTTGACCGGCCGCGTGATCAGCCGCCGATATTTAAATCGCGCCGCACTTCGCGTCGCTGTACGCGGATCAATGCGTCATTTATATTTCACGCGCTGACGACCCTTCGTATTTCAGCGCGAACGGCTCGCTTTAGTCGCAGATGTTGCAGCGTCGAAATTGATTACCGTGTACTCGCGCTAATCTTCGGGCACGCGTGCACCGTCGGTTTGCGCGGAGGTCGTTTATTTCGCTTCCGTCAACTTATTATTTCATAGAGCGATACCCGGGTACGTAGGACTCGGGGGTACGTGTCGTTGACCTATCAGAAGGAGCGATATCCATGACGATACACAAAGTTCCGTGTGTCGCGGGGCCACGTTTCACCGGCGGCGCGAGGGGGAGGGAGACGGAAGGAGGAAGAGATAGAGAAAGACACGCGCGCGCACACAAACGCACACACGCGTGCCGTGATAGCAGCGATTCAGCCCACGTACGCTCTTACCACTGTACGCGCCGGCTTAATCACACATTACAACTTGGACCTAATAGGAAGCATAATCGTGTCGACTATCGTACCCGACACCCGAGCTGGAGCGGCAAATTCACATTTTTAATCCGACCCCTTCGATTCCGGACACGAATCGCGTTACGTGTCGCAAATCCGTAACAATGGCCGCGCCGATGAAACGCGCCACGTTGACGTACGACCTTCGGCTAATATCGAAAGAGCGAACAAACGAACGATCGCCGGATGAAAAACGGTTCGAACGGAAAGAGCTCGACGGCGATCGACGTTCGATCGGGTCGCACAGGCGAGCCTCGAATTTATTGCCTGCATTATGGCAGCCGTCGCGTCTAGGTCGGATGCCATTACTGCACTCAGCATAGCGAAATGCAGTTTAGGGATGGAAAATGCGAGGTAAGCCCTTGACGGTAGGGACGTTCCCACGGTTAAACGGGTAGAAATAACGTGTCGAGGGTGCATGATAAATATGTGGCGAGGGGACGTGGGGGGGGGGGGGGGGAGCAGTGCAAGTGATTTCTTCCGTCTACTCGCGAGCAGAGTATTCGAAAGCTTCCGATGCGCATCGGGTAAGAGGATTGAAGAAGTGCGCTTAAGGGGGGAACCTGATGGATACCCCGCATTTCTCGTTGTTTTTCAAACATTTTTTTCTCAGGAATCAGTAACACAATCTTTAAAATTCTTTTTGCAGTAACTTGCTTCAAGGTTATATTATGCAAATAAATTTTTATTTTCCCAAATATTTTGTAAAATACAATAATAAATGACTTTCTCTACGCCGCCGCGCAGCGGAGGTCCCTTGTTTGCATACAGTCTGGTGTCAACATTTTTTACGGAAACCAAAAATTTGAAACAGTTCATTAATTTAGGATAAATATTGTCGTCGATGAACCTCTAAAATCTGAAAAAAGTGGAAATTTGCAAAAGTTATGACATATTGAACACAAAACTCTGAATTTTACGTAAGAATCTCACTCTATTTTGACGTAAGAAATTGTTTAATTGCAGTTTTTTTGTTAATTTTAGTGGTTCATCGAATTTGGGGGACTTGTCTGTAACTAAAAAGTTTTGAATCAAGTCGATCCATCAAATAGTTTTTTCTTAATCGTGTATGCAAACTTAAAAAATGTGGTTCTGAGATAAACGCGTTTAAAGTTGTTGTTGCAGAAAAGTAACAGTTAATGGCAACTTACACTTAATCTGCTAATCCTGGTCCATAAAGTAGACCTTCTTCTACTTCAAAATATTCCTTTTTTTTAGATTCGGCCAATTGTTTATGTACACGAGTCTCTTTAGTGCGATATAGTGCTCGGCGGTCCTACCGTACAACGCGTTTCGCGACGTAACAATCAGCGTAGATTTTACATTGCTGTCCGATAATGAGTTTTAGTTCCGCCATTACTTGTAATATGAAGGTGTAACATTCGTTAAAGACGCCGGCAGCAATAAACGTTGCAATTTTTACAATTTTTGTAAAAAGTGGTTAAAATAAATCGCTTCAGAACTTCCGAAGCGCAATACAGTTATCATACATCGAGAAGTATTCTTTTGTATCAAATCTACATGTTTATCTATTGCAATGGGACTATCTTAAGCCGGATAACCCGTCTAAGGTGCTGAGAAACGGACCGTACGCATTGATGGCCTGGCTGCGCGGCCGTATATAGCTGTACACGCAACTATTCAATGGCCTGTATCTTTCAAAATACTTTGAATTTTGTCTTATGCTTTTAGGAACATATTCTCAAAGAATCATACTATCGATTTAAGCAAAAAAAAAAAAGTCGAAAATTTTTATCCGATCCATCAGGTTCCCCCCTTAATGCACGCCCGCGCGCGCGCGCGCGCACGTATTCTGCTGACACCAACGATCTAGTACCGTCGTGTTGTACGCAGAGGCGAAACAGGCTGGCAAGGCGTACATACGGGCTGTTCGGAGTAAACGCGAGACGCTGTAATGGCGAATAGGCAAGTCGTCGTGTCCAACTTTGGACGAGCGGCTGAGTCCTCGCTACCTACCGGCTGAGACCGTCTTTGGAACAACTTGCTTGTCTCGCCGTACGCGATCTTACATCTGAATTTGGGCTCCGCCAGTCTGAACTTCTCCTACGGATATAGACATTATCGCGCGCTCTCTGTGTGTTCCGCGAGACGTGTAATCTGCGATGGTATCGCTTTCGAGGTCTGTAATATCGTTGCCGTACGTATGGCGGCGGCATGTTTTTGCATCGCGCGAGATATCCAATTTGCTCGGGCGCTGAGTGGTACGAATGTTTGCGGAATATTGCGTTCGCTCGAAATTTCTGCTTTGTTGCACGAGTGGCGGGGTACGATGGTATAGGTAGTATCGTCGTCGGATTCCCGTTGGAAGTGTACCGATTTAATTTCTTCCTCCTTTTGGACGGATCTACGATCCGTAGGTCTCCCCTCGCGAAAGTTGTGCGAGGGCAAACGTAATTCCCAAGCTTTTTCCCCCCATCCGCCCTCCACCTCCCCCCTCCCCGTCCCCGATGGGATTCCCGTCGTTTAGATCTGAATTTGGGATAAGCTGTCGCGGCCAGGGCCGTTCGAGAGTCTGGCGGCCGACGGTTGTTACGACTTTGGCGTGCTTCGGGGTACGTACGGAAAAATGGTTACGACCCGTGACATCCGCGAAATCTCCTCGCCCTGTAACCGAGATCGCTGTTTACGCTGCGTCGGCAGCCTTAAACGCGATGCACTCACATCGCGCGCAGATTGCCTTCGCCGACTATGTTCGCCACTTACGCGCCTCGACTTTAACCGACAAATCCCTTCCCGCCCGGGAAAAAATCCGAGAACGGAGAACGGGGCGCCCAGTAAAAGAACAGCTTCGCCGCCGCGATTGTTTCATTCGCGACAGCAGTAACGGTAATGAAACGAAATAGACCGCGAAGACAGTCAGGACGTCCCAACTCCGACTGCTCGAACAGTCTTCTCTGCGCGTAACGAGGTTTGACACTTGAAAATTGGATGGGCCGAGAAGAGTCCGTCAGGCTCGACGAACTTAAATTCCAGCCGGAGAGAGAGAAAGACAGAGAAGCGGTAAAGCTTGCAAGAGACGCAACACCGTTCTCCGAATATGCACCGTTTATCCTTTGTTCAGCCGTCAGTGCTGGCGAAAGAGATAAAAAAAGGGTCCTCTGAGCAGAAATTGAACGCGCGCTCCTCTTCCGCCTTCCAGCTGGACGATCTGCCAGGCTGGAGGAGGATAAGAAGGTGGAGGTGGCTCGTATCGAATTTCAACGTCGCACGTATGCGAGGGCGAGTTTTAAACGATCGACACTTCGGCGTCATGATGGATCGCGCGCGTGTCAGGAAACGGCCGGCTGTATAGTTACGTTTCACTGCACTCCTCCAACGTTGTTCATCGTCTTCCTCGGCATGTACCTAAAAGATGAGCGACCGCAGACGCGTTCGGCGCCGAACATCATTATACGACGCATAAACTTCGAATTCGGACGCGAATTCCGGCCGGTGCGAGCCGGCTGCGATCGTCTGCGTTCGCGCAACTTTTCTCCGGGGCGCAGACCGACAACGGGTTCCTCCCCCGGGTTCCACCCCCGGGTTCGATGCATATGCATGGGACACGCTGGCTCGGTGGATAAACAATGCCGGAGTACGTGCACGCGCTGTTGTTCGGCGGACGTACTCTGACAGCGATATTGCCGGCCTTGTTTGCCAGCGCGCGGTACACTTTTCTCCTCGTACCTATCGCGAGGGTTACGTTTACGTAATAAAGGCGTAATATCGGCTAAAGAAATCAGTTCGCCGTATTCGAGTTTCACGGTCGACGCGCTGTGTGAAACGCGGAATGTAAAGGTTGGACGAGCGCGCGGTACGTGCGCGCATTATAAGTATGTATGCAGATACGGCTACCCTGTGCCCATACTTACGCGTACTGATGTTTCTCCGGCGTTACTGCAATTTGTACGATCCCAGCGTCAATACGCGCGGCGGCAGGCAAGATATTCCCAGGCGGAGGGGCATTAAGGAAGACAGCTGAGAAACATAGTAAGCGCATTTATCGGCATTACGTACGCGCAGGCCTCCAGACGCGAACATTACGCGGGGCCGTATCGATATGCGTAAAAGTTTCACCGGCAATATCCGTTGGGCTCGATAGCCAGCCACGAGGTATCGAGTGGTCCAGCACACCTGACACGCACCCCGCTAGCCACACAGAGTGAGTCGTCGTCGTCGTCGTCGGCGTCTGAGGCAGCTTAGCCCGGTAGACAGAGAGAGAGAGAGAGAGAGAGAGAGAGAGAGTAAGGGAGATAGAGAGAGAGAGAGTAAGGGAGATAGAGAGAGTCTTGTGCAGGGTCGAACTGATTTGTGGACAATCCGCGAAGCCGTGCGCGACCTGGCCTGAATTATTGTCTCGCGAGGAATCCGGCCCATTAATTACAGGCTTTTCGCTGGAGCGCGACGCCCACCTCCGTGTTAACGGGCGCGTATAAAGGGTAGGAGAACGAGGAGACAGACTGGGAGCGGGGTGGGCTCTGTTCGTCGGAGGGGAAAGAAGTCGGCGAACGACCTGCTAATTTGTTGTAACTTAGCCGCACGATCCGCGACCATATGCAGCCGCCGCGGACGGTAGGCACACGTGAAATGCCACCGGAGAACCGGTTCCAGGCCGTATATATAACGTGCACGTCGGCCACGTCGGCCGGCGGAGAGAGAGACTGCGCTGCATTGTAAAATTTATGTTAGCTCCACTGTCGACACGCCGTACAAAAGCGACTCACATTAATTGCATTAATCTCCGTTTGAGCGATCACGTATCTCCCGCGGCCTAGACTACGATCTCCGACCGGCGAGTGATTCATGGCCGCCTCTCTATGTGCGTCTGGGGCCTCTCGCACTCGCGAGAGATACGTTCTACGTCCGACGTATGACGTATGCATGCGCCGGACACGGGCGCAACACGGTGCACGATCGATTTAATCCACTTTGCGTCCGCGGTCGCAATTTGCTCGAACGCCTTTGATTCTGATATCCTCGCGCTGACCCTTCTCGCGTTTCAGTTACGGAATTAAATATTTATCCTCTAACCAAGTACTTTTCGTCAGCCGTAAGAAACGGATTCGACTGAACTCGCGCTCGATCAGCGACGCGCGGGACTGAGAATAATTTTCGATCCTGTACGTGACGCGCGTTGAACGAACGACGGGGTTGCGAACGAGATATGGGAGGACGAGCTTAAATAAATGTGACGATTCGGCGAGAGTCCGCATACGCGATCGTCCGCATTGTGTCCCGGTCCCCGCATTCGTATGCACGCCCTTGCGCTATGTTCGCCCTGGGACGTCGTTCTTTTGTATCGCGATATGTAAAGGAGCTCCCCCGTGAGCGCGCGCGCGCGCGCCTCATTCCAGACACAAATGTCCTCCAGTCGCCGGCTAAGAGTCGGCCGCCGTTGGCCAGAAAGAGGCGTGAAAACGACTCCCTGCTCGTCGATTCCGGCGGCAAATATTTACGACGCCTCGTGGAACGCGCGCGCGCGCGTGCCTCATATTAACGACGACAGTCCCCCTCGAGCCAAGAACTAATTAGCTAATTCCACGCGGTGGACAGCTCCTCGCGCAGCCCTCGCCACTCTCCGCGGTAACTTCTGCGCTTTTATGTCTCTCCGGCGCAACTTTAAGATTCGTTTTCGGGACGCCAGAGGCGAGGGACGCGAGCGTGTGGCCGACTCGGGCCGGAGAAGGAAATTGGACGCCGAGAGCAACGTCCAGAGTCGCGTACGGCACAATACGGCACAGGACGCGACGACATGGCAACCGACGGCGGCGACGACGACGGCGGCGACGAAGGCGGCGACGACGTCGGCAGGGTCCAATAAGGAGTATGTGCGAACTCGTTGGCCTGCTTTTTTTCCGCGAGGGAACCGTAACGATATCCATTTATGGCCGAGACTCTTTAGTCCCGGGCTCCTCGGACTTATCCAATCAGCGGGAAGCACATGTTCTCCCCGTGTGCGAACCGCGCGTCAGTGCTCCTCCGGGCTCCGTCAATTGGATAAGTTTGATTGTAAAATTCGACGCCGACGATGCGGGCAGAGGCTCTCAGGCCGTGCCTTCGTGGTCGATCGATTTTTACCGAGAAAGTCGCCCGCTTGGCCAACTATGGTTGGTTGGTTGGTTGGTTGGTTGGTTGGTTGGTTGGTTGGTTGGTTGGTTGGTTGGTAGGATGGAATCGCCGGGGGTGGCTGGCTTCGGCGAATGGGCTCTGGTTGCGAACGCTAAGACGTGCAATTTGTTACGCGAACGTGTCATTCCGGGGGCCGCGGCAAATCGGTCGCGTGATCGGATCCTTTTGTCGTCTTAAGGGCTCCGCTCCGGCTGCTAGATGAAAGCGTATCTCGCCGCGCATTTTACCTCCTCCCGTATATACAGGTATACAGGCGATGTATATATTCCGCTGGAAATCGTGCGAGAGGCCGATCGCTTTCCGGAAGCATGGCTCTCCGCAGAGGGCGATTCCGTGTAACAATCAGAGCTCATTTTTCAGTCGATCGATGTCGAGAATCCCCGGCGTCGCTGCGGGGACGGGAGGAGTTCGTTTCTGCGTTGCATTCGGACGGCCGTTGCCTTCCGGAAGTTTCGACGTAATTGAGGGAATGGTAAGTGCGTTCCCCCGCGGGTATATCATGTAATTTTCAATGTTTTTCATCGACGCGTACGCGTTGATGTGCAAAGTGACGGCCGTAGTTTCCCGATCGTTAGCTCGGCGAGATTCATCCCTTCGACTCGTTCGGGCCGAAACCCGTCGGAGCCTGAAACCGGTTTCGCGTAAAATACAAATACGAGTCCGCGTCAACATTGTAGAGGATAATCGATCGTTCGTGCGCGATTGCGATATTCCTCTCACGCACCTTTTTTTCTTCTTTCTAATAACCGGCGAGCCTAGCTTCGAGGCTAAGCCTTTGTGCGTTCGCCCAGCTGCTCCCGATCGCGGAATTTTCAAAGGATTGAGGCTGAACAGAATCGTCGAATCACGTGCGTAGACGAACATTCCGTATGCGTAACTGATCAGTCGAACTCGAGCGGATTTCATTCATCCTGCGGCCGGTTCCTGTTCAGGATAAACGATGTACAATCGTCGCGCACGTGTCGCACTTTGAAGCAGTCCACGCTAATTACATCGAGCCTCGTTAATCATCGTACTTTGTCCCGCTGCAAATTTGCGGCGGACCATAATTTATGACTGTGCCAATTTGGTGGCTAACCCCGTCGAGAGCGCCGGTGCTCGTTTATATTCTTTGTCGCCGATCTCCGGCGATGTACCGAATGTTGGGAGCAGGATTTGTTGCCCAGACGACGTCGTTTCGCAAACTGTACAAGGGCACGGCTTGCCAAAATTGCATTTATAATTGTCTTCCGTCATAAAAGCACCCACCTCCCTTTCTAAAGTATACAACGCTGCTCTACGGCTCTTGTACTCTCGACGAAGATGGCGTCACCGAACCGATCGCAAACTCCTCTCACTTTTCTCAAACCTCTTTCCCTACCGTTCAATCGAGAGCCGTGAATTTCGCGGAGCGTCCCATGCATAAAACGTTCGCAAAGTATATCGAGCGGCCAGCGTGACCGTAATGAACTGATCGGAGCAGAAATGTGAGCTCGGTGAAAGCGCACGGCGAGAAAAATATTGCGCAAAATGGACGTACCCAGCGTCTGCGGTACAGCCGAAATCCATGTTAGGCGCGGACGATCGGGGCGATTGAGCAATACGCGAGCTCGCGAATTGTTCGCTGCGAACTGGGCCCGGCGTCGGCAGGCTCGGATATATAGCGCAGTTCAACTGCAGGCAAAGGCCGGGCAAACTGTTCGCTCGGATCGATAGACGATCGCAAAGGCTTCAATCACGGGCCTCAATCGCACAATTCGCCCGGTGCAATCTTCGCTCTGACTGGAAACAGCGGATTGTTACTGTAAACCGTGCCTCGCTCCTCTCCCTCTTCCTCTCCCTCCTCCTCTCCGTCCCTCTTCTTCCCTCCTCTTCCCTCCTCTTCCGTCTATCCGTCTATTCATCTCCACCCGCCCGCCTTTCTTGTACAGCAGCCTTTTCCTCGACAAGCGATTGCAAGAAAGTTGTATGCTCACGCGGCAGCGGCAATCTCCCGTAGCAACTTCCTGGTTCACACCTGACCGTGCCCGAGCTAATTAAGGAAAACGTCTCGCGTGCGAGACGTACGTCCGTTGTCGCTTCCAGATGAAGATAGTCGCCGGCGAATCTGTCGACTCGCGGAATTCAATCCGACGACCGTGACTGCCGGCGAGCAGAGGAGCGAGCGTACTTCGAGGGTCGTTTTACGTACAGGCCCGGGCGATTTGCCATTTATTGCGCCGGAATGAATCAGTTCGGTAGAGGAAGCGGAGAAAGAGGGCGCGATTTATTGCCGTTCACTTCCGGCTGAAAGAGCACTCTGCTCAAATTTAAAAGCGTTTATTTCGACGGTTATGTCTGCGGGGCGCGGGTAATTGAATGGGGGCGCTGTTAATTGTTTCGGATTGAAAAATCTCACGAAAACCTGCCCTCGAACGATGCGCCGTATGCATATATGTGTGCCGTTACATGAAAGAGAAAATGGATTTTTTTTCCCAGGGTGTTGGTTCCAGGTGATGCCTGGCGGTGTTTTCTAAACAACGATAAAGCGAGCACAATTATATTAGTTGTTAACGATGAGAAACAGGTGCTGGAAAATCATTCGTCGATTCTCGTCCCGTTACGTTTCCTGTTAACGCGCTAAGGCACGAGCGGGCAGTTAATTAACTTTGTTGACCCTTACCGCTGATGTAATTCCCAGTTGGACCGGCAGTCGAGGGCCAGAAAAGTGGTGTTCCGCTCCCTATGTGGTCCCGATCGGTATCTCGACTGCATCGCAACCGCAGCAGATCAGACCACCTTGATACATCCGTCCCCGTCGACGTAATTTCTGATATTCTGCCCGGCCGCCTCTGCTAAACTAGCAATTCCCTGCCTAACGAACCGTGTTACAACAAATACGCCGGCCCGCGATCCGCGTACAATAATTGACATAATTTTTCATCGTCGAACGACACGATTTGCCCCGCAAAACTGATATCTCGTCGCCGGCTACGTAGAAAATTCCCTTTTATCGCCCCGTAACGTCGGCGGCCAGAGTTATCCCGAAAATGTCTCTAAATTTCACGACCTCGCCTCTCCGAGGTCTAATCTCCCGGATCTCCTTCTCCATTGTGTCACACCCTCGTATCGGAGATACATGGCCTGTTATTTCGGATATTTCGACAGCGGGAGAGCCGCGCAATTCATGACGATGATCCTGGCTTAACGTAAATCGCATCGAAGCCGTTCAAATTGTATCTGACCGTTGAACGAAAAAAACCCGATTTCATACAGCACTCGACGCAATAATTCACGCCTCGTAATAACTCAGCAATAATAACTTACAACCTTCCTTCGTAAAGCTCGAAATTGGACGGGATGTATTCTCCATATTCGCTGACGTTTTGTTTCCTTCAGGGACGTGTCAACGGTAGGGAAACTGTCGCTTCAAGTTATATGCAATCAATATTGAGTCGAGGGACATTTTAAGCGAATGCTTCCTCACGGTGGTGAGTAGGAAGGAGGAGAGGGTGGAAGGCGTGCAGAAAATAACTGTATAAGATGAATGCGCCGAAAGAGTGTCTTTCAAGTGAATGTCCGTCTAATGAAAGGGAGCTTAAGGTACCAAGGGCAGCCTGTGCCGTGAATACGGGTTTGAAAATAACGCGACCGTCGTCGGCGGGCTTGCGAGGGGCAGAAACGGGGTGGTATCAAATTGAAATTGCCGGGGAGCCCTCTTCAAAGCTCGTGATCCGCCGGATCCTGTTGAAATAATTTCCAAACCCCTGTCTATGTATGCGCGTGTGCTCGCACCGTTGCGTGTACGTGTACGTGTCCCCATTGCCTCGCGCCTCCTCGTAATCAAGTCTACCTGGGGCTTTTGTACAATTAAAAGAAAATTACGGCGGGCGACGAGGGAGCCGGATATTGAGAATTATACGCGCGTCGGACTCTCTTTCCGCTTCTCGACTCCATGCGGAAAGACGGGCGAGGACATTGCCAGGATGCGCAAGGATGTTCGTGGATGTTGGCGAATGCGCAAGTATGCGTGAGAATGTTCGACCTCCGACGTTTCGTCTAATGGGTTCACGATCGAGTGCTCGCAAAAACTCGACTCAATTTCCTCCGATCTCTGCTTTCTTTTCCGCTCCGTGAAGCTATTTGACTTTCCCTAGGAATGTTTAGTCTCGCGAGTAACAAAACTTAGAAGCGCGCAGAGTCCGGCGTACTGCACGTCCGAAACGTTTACGTGCTAAGGAACGAAATCGAAAATAAATAAAGATCGCGCTGCCTCTAAATTCCGAGCGCAATGTACGAACTGTTATGTACCTAATGCGAAGTGTACGTAAACACAAAAATATGCAAGCGCGTTAAACGAAATTGCATCCGATGTAAGTAAACGACGCAGCCGCGATGTGCTCTGGGAACAGAACGCGAGAAGGGTCTCGTAAGAGGCTGGCGCGCAAATAATAAAACTCATTTCAACAATCGCGCAAACTTGAGCCGCGCGAAAACTCTTTCGTCTCCCGCAGACTCTCGGCGTGGCGAAAATGAAATTTAGCGAGCGCCGCACGCGAAAACAGGCCGGCCTGCAACTGACGCTGTGCTCTCGGTGTAACATTTTGCCCAACCGAAGGCCGCCCTTCCCCCTCCTGCTCAGGAAACACAGCTGGCGTCAATTTTTTGGAGCGCGAAATTCACTTCCCGCCCGCCCAAAGGACTCTCGCGCCCTGCGAATTAAGAGAACGTTACGGCCCGTTGGATCGGACGCATCGCTGCGCAGAACGCTCAAGACTTCTCGCTCCACCGTTTTTCCTCTCGCCGCGAAATTTTCTTCCCCCTCCCATGGCATCGAAACGCCACGCACGCCGCATCCGAGACTCACCGCGTTCGTTCTCACGAGATCGAGGGCCGGAGTGCGTTGCGCACGTTTTATTAACCCCGCCGAGTCCTATTTTGAGCCGCCTCCTGCCAGCGGCCGTACACCCACTTCAATTGCGGTACAGATGACTCCGAGCGAAATGGCCGCGACCGAAATTAGAGGGCCGCATTAATTAGAGGGACTATCTGCGATGCGCAGCGTCACTAAGTGCGCGGAGTATTTATTATCGCGCCCGATGCCTCAGTCGTACGGTGCCTATCGAGCGAGCCTAACAATGCACCATTGTGGCTGCTAGCGTAACGTTATCATTGCCTACGAACCGATTGATAGGGCGACATTTGTTCCCGATAACGAGAACAATGTACCGCGAAGCTTCGCGCGTCTCTCCTCGGCCGATCTTAATTTCTTCGGTGCGATCGGTCTCCACGTTCAGCAATTGAATCGTTACGCGTACCAGAATCGACGTTATCTGCGCCGGCAAGGTCGTTTGCCTCACGACCGTGATTCCGCGATTGAGCCCGTAACGTGACGGTCGTCGATAAGTAAATATTCTGCAGACGTTTCGACGACTCGGTGCAAATCCGTTGGCTAATCCGTCTTCACTGCAGCGAGTCCGAAAGGATGCTGACTGCATCGGTGCAATATGTTACGCAGCTCGAGAACGAAGAGTCAGGTGGGCTCGTCATGAATCGAATATAGCACGGGCTTATCTCTGGCCACATCGGGACATAAGGGATTTCGTTCTGTACGTCACGTTCTCTCTTTGTCTCTCCGTCTCTTCGTCTCTCTTTGCCTTTCCACGTTCGCATCTTTACTACGGTCCTTCGATATGCCTGCGGTGCGAACGCGTGTTCGATACTACGATGTATTAGGTACTAGTTTTTCTTTCCCATACACGTGTCTCTTTTTACCTTGATGCGGAGGGTGACCAAGATACTTTGAAGCCGTACTTTTTAGTTTTACGCTTGCGAGCCGCGCGTAATTTGCCTGTTCGTTAGGTGAAACTCAGTTTTGCCGCTCAAGTCCTTACTTACGTATACTGTCCGCTGTCGGAGCTGCGGGATAATTGTCTCTGGACGAGGGGAAAAACACGGCAAGAAGCGCATGCACGACAAATTTACGACCGGTTTAATTTTCATCTCGCGATCGGTCAGTGATTGCATCGTAATAAGAAACGAGTCATCGGACGGTTGCTGGCCATCGTTGAATTGACGATCTATTCTTCGGCGGCTTGCGGGGCGGACGTTCATTTTAAACGCGTCGACTTCCGTGGCTTCACAAGAGAAAGAGAGAGTGAGAGGGAGGCAAAGCGACGAAACGATTAGCATAGTTAAATATTCATCGGAACGTTACCGTTCTGAATAAGCATGCGATTATTATGATACCTTCTCATGCACGCTTGGGCCCAGCGTGTGCTAACTCGTTCGAGCGAGAGAACCGAAGGGAGGAGCACATATTTCGTGGGATTACCTCGTTAAATCCGTTAATCCCACAAATGAAATGTTTCGCTGATCGGCCTTACAATGTGCCGAAGCGCGAGCATCGTCCGGCGGACGGGTCGCTTTACCTTTGTCAATCGCCGCCCTAAAATCATGGCTTGAATAATTTTGCTCGATTACGTTGAATAATTGAAACTGCTGATGAAGTGGCGAGTCGATGCAGCGGCAACGGTACCGCTCTATAATGCACGCTTTGTAAAATTCAGTTCCTGGTCTCGTTCTAGGAACAAATAGCAGACTATTCGCACATACGATTGGGCCGATAAAATTCTGGCAATTGCCTGATAAATCAAATGTAACGAGTCAGACTCGTGCCGATAATACAATCGCACATTAATTTTATCGTAAGTTAACTGGATATTTAGGAAATCAATATTCTGGGAAATGTAACTCATATCCCGTCCATTATCGTCTATTAGTCCGAATTGAATTATCAAGCCACGTTGTACGAGCCCGCTACACTCCATTCATGGGCAAATAGTTTTAGTTTTAACTGGGCCAGTAATTTCATCGTTCGGTCATTTTTCTTCCTTCGACCGGGGTTATATTTCACATATTTCGTTAGGACAGCGGAGATTTATGATCTTTGCGCGCCTCGCTCTCTATTTATCATTCGCCCGCGCTTCTATGGAGTGCAATCTCGACTGTTTGTCGATCCACGGTAAACAGAGACCCCTCCAAATCCTGCACATCGTCAAGGGAAAGCGAATTTTCGCGTGCTCCTTGATAGACACCAAAGTACTCGACCCGGCTGACGTACCTACCTACCTACCTACCGATCTGACGCAAGGACGCGTGCTGCCGAACATGCCGCAGCTTCGAATCGTTCCACCGGAGCATCCTCCTGGGCAACAACTTTGAGTGGGAGCCCAAGTCAATTCCCCCTCGGGGCGTTACTTTAACAACGCTCGCTCTCAGCTAGTCATGCCAAAGATTCGGGGGTGAAACTTCAACGGTATTCTCGTCGTAAACGATACCACCGTCCTCTGCTCATCCTGCGAACAAGCGCGAGCCGCAAATTGCCTGAAATAAACCCGAAACCCACATCCTACAACCTCCTCGTGTCTTCGCGAAGCGAAAGAAATTGACATGATTTCGGAAGAAAGTGTACGTCCTCCGTGTTAGAGGTACTTTTCCGACGTTACCGCGGCATTGTACCCTGAAATACGAGCGAGAAATTCGGCACTTTATATGCCCCGAGGAATGTTCTCCGGTAAGCCCGCAACTGATTTCCGCGCGGGAAAAGGTAAAGTACCTACTTGCCCGCCGATTGCCTTTGTCATACCGCGCTCGATTTCAATGAAGGAAAACGCGGCCGTATTTCCTGCCCCGATTCCCCCGCCTGTCTCCCGCGCCGCATAATGGATCCCAGAGCCCGATGGCCCGAATCGAAAACTACGGTCGGGGCAAGCACCGACTCTGAATCGGCCGTGAATGCGAACGCGACAGCGGCAGTACACCGTCGGATTTCTCAGCTCGGGGCCGTCCGAACCTATTCGTCGTCGTCCCACGGGAAACGGGATCGGCGGCCAATGACGCAGTGCACTACGTACGTGGCCGGATCTACGTTTAAGCGACATTGCGCGCGGGCGAGCGAGCGGGCGAGGCGTTCTCACGGCTCAAACGGAATGTCTGCGTCGGGCGATAAAAATTTTAGGACCGTCCGACGGCGGCAGTCCTGCCGAACGTCGCTTCGAGCTAAAACGACCGAGAATGGCCGAGGGTGGCTCCCTTCCACGATTCCGCACGAAAGTCCCCTACGACCGCCTCCCGTTCTTCCCCCCTCCACGGCCCGACCGACCTTTTCCCTTTCTGTCCTCCGCTTTTTCGTGCCGCTGTCGTCCCACCGCGTTAGATTTATCCCAACTGTAATTACGTTAGAGTTCGCGGCTTAATCTGCCAGGCCGCAATCAGTCGCGGCACGTAATGTGCGTGTTCGGGCATCGAGAGTCGGAACTATTACACGGTGAAGGTTCTGGCCCAGGATTCGGGGGAGCGAGTCAGTGTCGGAGGGCTAAATTCGGAAACAGCGCCTCGGGGAGAGTTGGGAGGAGGTTGAGTTTCGGTCAAGCGCTCGTTAAGTGCGTGGGATAGGACGCTTCTTGCCGGACAGAGTCCGCGAGGGTAGGCTGTCGGGACGTGCCCTCGTCGGAATTCCGACTACGCCTCTGCGCCGGGCAGGAGACGGGAGCAGGAGACGGGCGTAGGATACGTCTGGTAGGCGAAGTCAACTGAGGTCCTCCGGCGTCCTGCACCCCACCCCCACCTTTTCAGTCTGACGCGAGACAGACTGCGTGTACACGCTTCGGGGCCTGGACGAGATCCCGGACGAACGACGGGGTGGACTCTCGGATGAGCCTCTGACGCTTCTCGATGAGTGTGCGTGTCGTGAGCGTGTCTCGAGCGTGTCCTGAGCGTATTGCGTGCGCCGATTCCACGAGAGATTTAGCGCCGCTGACAGAGACGCGACTTCTGTCCGAGCATGCCGCGTGATCATCGCTTCCTTGCCAGCATTCCTGTACTAGGACTCAGAAGCATGGAACTGGGAATGTTGGAAGATTGCATGTGCCGATGTCTCGAACGCGATTCTGCCCGCAGTGAAAATTCATTCGCTGAAGGTGGCACGAACTTTAACCGAACACTTTAAATGTCGACACCGTCAAGTTGCGATTGCAATAGTTACATTTCCATGGTTGAATGAAGATCTTATGAGAGGCTTATTTGAAAGATAATACTTGCGATATTTTAATAACCTAAGAGCTTAACCGGAGTTTCAGGAATTTAACAAAGAATATTTCTCGAAACATTATTATCAAGATCATTTTGTACGTACCGTCGGAAGTGAGCTTAGGGGACCGTATAAATTAAACTATCCAAACCACGACCTGTTTGTCTTTCAAATACATAATGCGCTTACCATTTTCGAATAACATCAGGAACGATCGTCTTACCCTCTTCGGTCCGCGCTTCCCCCGCTGCCAGTAATCTTCTTATGTAACCGTTTTCATCGGTCCAGGGAAACGTTTGGAGATTACGCCACTGGCCCGCTAGCTGATCCTCATCATCTCTTTATAGCAAGTTACCCCGGCCACGAATAGAGCGACGCGGCCAGATAGGTGGATAGATAGATGGGCGTCGAGCACTGACCGGACGGAGACGACGAAGAACGGAAGGCGAAGGAGACAGAGAGGGAAGAGTGGAAACTCGATGACCTCTGCTCACCGGGAGACATTGCCCGCGAACTCAATTTCATGTTCTGTCTGCACGCAGAGCGGTCATCGGACCTAACTTGCCCAAGTTGCCCAACTTGCGGACTCCCGTCAGCCCACGCGCTACTTTTTTTGGCCATGAATGAAAGTGGTCAAGCCGAAGATGAAACCATGTGTTTTGGGCTGAAGGATGTTACGTCAGCTACCCACGCGAGTCGCTAACATTGATTATTTTCGACGACTATCGCTTTCGATTTAGAATCCAATTTGTTGACTCCTTTGCGCAGGTTGTGTAATGAAAATCTCGCGATAAGACGCATTTCTTTTCATTCGACGAAGCTGTGGAGTTATTGAAGGACGGGGGAGAATAGGTACTCCGGATTGATCGATATTGGTCGCGCGAAGTTGGTAGAAATTGTTAGCGCAGTTAGTGAGACTACGTTCCTGCGAGCTTTGCGAAACTTCGTAGCAGATTGCGCGAATCATCGAAATCACGGAACGTTGAGCGCGTAGTTCTTACTAAAGCAGACTTCGAATCGATTTTCGAGGCTTTACGGAGTGAAGCGTAATAATGTTCCGCGAAGTTTTGCGACTGCCAAGGTAAGGAAAGTAAGGAAGCAATGCGACGGAACGGCTGAAGGTAGTAAGAACATCTGGGAGCGACATTCGTTCTATAAGAAACCGCCGAAGATCGAAGTCGCACGGGGTGCGTGCATAGAAATTCAGCGACGATCCGCTCCGAAGATAGGACATTTAATTATTGTCTCCGGCTTCAGTCGAGATCGATACTAGCTTTCATCCGCGCGCTCTCATTGGGTAAAACTCGTTGGCTCCTGCACTTCGTTGAAAGTTTCGCTGTCGGTCCGACGAGCAAAGAACAGAGATCCGCAAGAAACTTTTCCCGCGACTTTATTGCGTACATTTCCCTCGTCTGCAGATTGCTCGAACTTGTAATTAATCCTTCTCCCCTCGTTTGGATGCCGATCTTCCAGTTTAACTTCTTCCCATTGCGTCCGCGCGGACGTTCGTACCGTAATCGGACAGCTTCCATCCGGAGACCTTACATCGGACAGAATGTAAAATAGAAGCGTTCATAAATTCACCGCGGAAGCGACAAGCGGATCATTCTCAGACAAGCCACGACTCTTCCTTCTGCAAATTTAAGTCCGCGATACCATAAATTTTTTCCGATCGGCCATACAAGCCGCGCAGGATGTAGCACTCGGAACCGACCGTCAGGTTACTTAACCGTGGGACTCGTTCAATTCTCACGAAACGCAGACACTGTGCTCCACATATTCGCTACCTTGGCAATCAATTAGCAGACGCGATAATGCGCGCATCAGCGCACATCAAGTACATTCTCGCGTAACCGATTACACGCATTGACGTCACACTCCGTGTACTCGAATTGAGAACAATCGTCGGCAACCTTCGCGATCGGCGTCTCTCTGTCCGCCTGAAACAGTATACTTTCGATGTCTGCGAACTAGGCGCCGATGTGGAAGCAACAGTTCCAGGCTTCTAATTTAACCGTCGCGCAAGAGAATCTGTTCACTTCCATGCCCGGCTCGCATCCACGACGATCGTTTCCGTCTTCCGTTCGGAGAACGGACGAGTACCGCTATGCCTCATAAATAAGTGATTTCGTCGAGCGTGTCCGCGTGCGCTGTGTTACGCACTTCGGCATAACGAGCCTGTTACCCGCTGTGCGCGCCGTACATACTCTCAGGGCCTCAGAGCGGCGAAAATATTCGGCGAGGTGCCGCACGATCTTTACGAGACAGTCGTACGGCCGCATTATTCATTCCGCTCGCACAGTAGGAACAAACGTTTCCGTGCCTATTAACGGTGTCGCCTTCTCCCACCTTCGCGTTTGCCTCCACGTTTGCCACCACGTATCGTTTTCACCTACCAACGTCGCGAACCAATGAAATATCGTCTATCTGCCCGAGGAATTCTGTGCAGTGATGCGAAAGATTTTCGAACGTACAAACTTATCAGCGGTTGCGCGTTCCGAACGTTTCCATTAATCGTACGAGTCATGTCGGTGTAATTATGACGTCTGACGTGTCAGGGACCTTGTCGAGGGGCTCGGACCAAAGAGAAGTACGGCGAGCTTGTCCCCGCGAGACTAAACACGTTCTCAATCGCCGACGATCGGCTCACCGACTCGCGTCAGAAGGGGTTCACGCGTCACGGTGAGATATTCGACGTCGTTGAAAAAGGTCCATTCTCCCCGGAACGTAAGCGCAGTTCGCTTTGAGACAAAAGGTGTCAAACGGCACCGTCCTCGTAAATTCGCTTCGCCGCCAGGTTGGAAACGAGCAGGCCGCGTTTTCTGCTCGGCGTCCGCCTTTTTCCTGCCGCGAGTCGAACTTGGCCGCTTTCTTCGGCTTTCATGCCGCGCTGCGTCTAAACAGGAGAGCGAACAAACGCGCGGGCTCGTCTCGAGTGACAGGTGGGCATCTTTACAGCGGAGGCACGACGTGCGCGAGCACAGCTGCGCATTTCGCGGCCCAAAGAAAAAGGTCGAGAGAGCCGGCGGTTTTCCGCGGAATCCACGGCGAAAGAGGGGTAGGAGGGCAAGGAGAGGGGAGGCGAGGCGGGAAGCGGGCGAGGCGGGGGGGTGCGGGGTGGAGAAATGGGAGTAGGAGTCGCGGAATTAAAAACACGCTCGCGTAACGTAGGTGTCTCCTCGCGCAGGAAGAAGCTCTTCCTGTATCTTTAGCCGACGAGACATTCTCGTATGCATGGATGCATGCATGCATGCGGGCCGCATGCATATGCATTCAGGGGCACCAAGTGCACCGGCGCGGCGCCACGAGAGGGGATTAAAAAGAAAAGGGGCTGAAAGAGTCGCGGGGAGAAAGGGAGAAACGGGAGCGAGCGGAATGGATGAGAGAAAGATGAGGGGGGGGGGGGGAGGGAGAAGGATGAGACGAAGATTGGGGAGGAGAGAGAATGATTAAAGAGGCAGAAGGAGAGCGGAGACGAGAGATAAAAGGAAGGGAGGAGACGGCCGGAGAGAGTCGTACCCAACTCCGGTGGGGGAGGCCAGGGTATATGAAAGGGAGGAAAAGGGTAATTTGAAGGAGTCTTGAAGGGTCCGTAGCACCGGTGGGCCTCCTGGATGTTCATCCTTGCGTGTAAGGTCGACGTTAGGGTCTTGCGAATCGGAGCTCGGTCCTCTCTTGTGTACCTTACGCACTCACCCCCTCTCGCCCTTCGAGTCCATACTCCTCTCTCTCTCTCTCTCTCTCTCTCTCTCTCTCTCTCTCTCTCTCTCTCTCTCAGTCTTCTTTTCTATCCCTCCTTCTCTATCCCTGCCTAGCGACTCGGAAATCCGTCCCACCTCATCATCCGGTGCCGCGAAACGACGATGTCGTTATTATTCCAGGGGAAAAATACCGACGACCGCAAATCTCGTCGTCGCTTTAATGGGACGTAATAATGAGAGGGCCCAACGTCGGGGAGAGATATCTGACGTCGAGCGGCACGCCAGACGACGTAAAGGAGGCTGGAGAGGTAATGTAGTGGCCCTGGCACTCGGAACGCGGGACACCCGGCCATTCGAGTACCTTCGATTTCCACTCGCTAACGATCCGCCTCCGAGTGCCCAGACGATCAAGTTCGCGTCCCGATTTGTTTCCACTCACCCAAGTACGCTCTCCCCACCCCGCGGATCATTCTCCGTTTGACCCCGAGGCGCGAGATGGCCCCGAAGATTTTTTATTTATCCCCCCCGACGATCCCCGACGGCGAGGAATTTAATTAATTTTCTCGAGGCTATCTTTTCAGCGGCCGCTTCCGAGAGTTCGACCGGGAAGGCGTCCTGAATTCTAGCGCTCGAGCCAGCGGGAAGTTCGCCTAATTAGATACCCGCACGTCGAACCGTGTCGGATAAGCGGAGTCTGTCGGCGATGATCGCGTTATTATGGACACGATCTTCTTTATCGCCCCTCTCGATCGACCCGAGCTCCCGGCATGTACCCTACCTACCTAGCCCAGCTAAGCTACGCGAGACATGACAAATGTCTGTTGGCGGAAGTTGGAGGTGTCGCGTCTCGCCTTGGTAGCCGAGGCAATTTTCGTCGGAGACGTGTCGGCGAAAGCGCGATTCGGCGCGGATCTCATTCTCGGCAAGATTACCTGGCTCGAATGGAAGATGCCGTTCGTTCTCGTTGCCGCCGAATCCTTCGGCTTCTGCCTCACCTCCGCGTTCGATATCATCCCCCCCGTTCGGCAGACGGCTTCCACTTCCTTTTCCTCGCCGTCTAGTCTCTTCTTTTCCGCTGCTGATGGCAGTCTTCCGTCGGCGCACGTATATTAAACCGCGACTTATTGTCGCGGGCTTGACGGGAATGAGACCCGTTTCGTCTTCCTCGGATTCCTCTGCCGTATCTGTGCACGTACCGCAGAGGTAGGTTACGTCCCAAGGTTCCATCGCGTTCTCGAAGGTGGCCGGATATCGGCGCAGGTCAGTTCGGGATGAGAATTTGCGCGATGCGAAAGAATTCTCGGAGACGCCTATGGCTGACTAGTTCTTCGGGCCTCTGGACTCGGTGGCTTCTCTCAAATTACCCCTAAGCCGAGCTTAACAGTCTCCCGGTGAATAGGAAAGGCGAGCGCTCTCTTCCGCGGCACAATCCAGTCTAGACGAACTTTTGTAATATCGAAGTGGTCGTTCTCTCCGTCTCTCTCGCTCGCTCCGGCTCGCCACCTCCATCTTTCTTCCGCGCACTCCTTCTCGCGGATCTGAACGACCGTCGAGATCATTCCTTCGCGAGGAGAGTGCGCCTTTTTTTTTTTTATGTCCCGACATCTCCCGACGATGAAGAATCGTGGGAGCTCTCCTATGCTACCCCCGTACCCACTACGCGGCATCTCTATGATTAAGGCGAGGCTTTAATTTTTCATGCGAGACTGCCGTTACTCGTGCGCTCCGCGGAAAGATTTACGCGAGCACGCGTGCGCGCTCTCTGCTTCACGGTTAAAGTTTAAAGTTATCCTGATTTATGGCGGGACGCCCGCGGACGGCTCTCGAAATATTTCGAGCACGTCCCGGTGCAACTTTTACAATCGATACCGGCGCAAGAAGGTTTACGCTTCGATATTTGAATATAGCCGGAGCTCGCGTGGCGCAACTTTAGCAGTCTGTTCTCCGATTCTCTCTTTTTGCGTCCGCGCGGAGGCGCCTTCGCGTGGCGCGAAGGTCAGCATGCATAATATGGAAAAGATTGCAACTCGCCGAGCGAGGAAGAAAAAAAGAAGAGGCGTTGCTTCGAATTGAAACGAAGACCCCGGGAGAAATCTCCGTAAGCGACTTTCTGCGTGCTTTCCGCGTCCAGTTCGCTACCTTCGCGCATAATCCGCGAAGTGTACAAAGTCTGCCGAAGAAGTATGCGCTCATTAGCGCGCGCGCGAGCTCCTTAATCAGTTCGCGGGAAGGAGACGTTGGATATTACTTTACGCCCCCGGAAATGTCAGGCGGGCGCCAGTCGTAACGCGCTTAAAGGACGAACAGGGCACGGCTCTTAAAGTGTCATAAATAACATTTCCCACATTCTGAACATTTACAAAGTTAATGCTGCCTCCCGGGCTAACCTACGAACTGAACTAACTTAATTAGGCCGGCACCGACCGGCCACTTAACTTCATCAGCCAACACTGTTGATCCGCACATACTGGACATAACCCCGGGCAACTACCTCATTGTTCCTTCCTAGCTGGTTAAGCGCATTAGCTCTGGCCGTCTTCTTTCGACTTCGAGACGAACCGCCGGAATTCGAGGAACATCGCCGACGACCCCGAACCTAACCTATTTACGCTAATTGCATTATGTTAATGAAATTGCGCCGCCTTACGCTGATATACGTACTCTCTCCCGTTCGCTCGACTTCCACACTGCCAATAAGATAGCTATCGCCGGTCGCTGTTCGACACCGCCGACCAGTTACGGCACGCCATGAAAAATGGTGAATTTGGCAAAAAGTCGACGGGCAACAAGCCGTCTAAATCAATCGCGGGAAACATTAGCGCGGTGTAATCTCCGTCCATCGAGCCTGCCCGTTCAGGCGGTAAATCAGCAAACAACGTTTCGTTTCGCCGTGCCGGACACACTCTCGCCGTGCCGCAGTTTTATTCACTCGCCGACAGCCGGCCGCCTGGCCTAAGGGGTCAATCGGCTCGCATCAAAGTAAATTTATCTAGTAATTAGACTCGGCGTAGCGAGACACGCCCGGTGCGTTCCCATCGGATATTAATTAAATCCCGGCGCGTAAAGTCCATTATTATCGCGTCGGCCTCCTAGCGTCGGAAGCGTCGAATGTGCCCGGGCGTTTGTCCGTCGATGATTGGCGTTTCGCTCGCGGGGTGTCGTCATTGACGGGAAGTAAGCGCGAGCATGGTAGGTACATCGGCTAATTACGGGCTCGGAATTGGCCGGTGTGCCGAAGGTGACGACTGAGCCGCCGACAGAAAATCACGCCGCCAGGCGAGGTCGACCGTTAAATTCGTTCGTAAGATCGCGCGTCTGGATAATAGCGGCCGTTATAGGGCGAACGTTCGCAACTGTTACCGAAGCTCGGCGCACTGACAAATGTCGGGACGTAGCCACTGCGAGCGGGGTTGATGCGCCGTCTTAACGTCAGTTTCGAGTTTCGTAACAATGGCTCTTAGCTGCCCCGTTCTCTCTCTCTCTCTCTCTCTCTCTCTCTCTCATTCAGTACGATTCTCCAAGACGTTAGCCCGAACGTTCGTCGCGCAGATAGCCATCTGCCGTCTCGGAGTACGAGCGAAGAAAGACGGGGTAACCGACGTCAGTTGTCCTTCATTCCCCGTTCTCCCGACACAAGGCGAACGCAACGTTTACGGCTGCGTCAAAACGCGAATTGCCATCGGGCGCCTCCCGCTTCGTTCGCCCTATTTTTTTTTTTCACGGATCTGCCTCTCTTTCGGCTACATATCTGCCGGCGCCCGCCTGTTCGACTGGCGTCCCTGTCCCACGAACGCCATTTTTCCCTCCGGCGCCCTTTCCCTCGCTCGTACGCGCCAATATGACAGCTATATCTGTTGATTGAATTCCCTGGAACTCCTCTTCGTAGGTCATAAATTTCGCATTCGCTCGGGATGGGCCGACGTTTCGCGCTAGTGTACGAAGCGATGGAAATCGATCGACGACGCTTTGTGAAAGGAAAGGGGGGAGAGGGGAGAGAAAAACGTAACGTGGGAAAGGAAACATCGGTGGGCGTCGTATATACGCGTTCGTTACTTACACGAGCGTCCGTCAATTGCCGCTGCGAACTTTGATGGGGGGAGCGAATGATATCCTTGAGCAAAGGCGGAATACGTATTTTCGTCCGTTGACCCCCCTCCCGGTTATTATGACCCTCGGTAACAGTTGTTGCGTAATTTTTTTGCACGGTATCGGAGACTGTTACGCGATGATTTATAGCAGTTTGCATCTTGCTCGCGGTCGCAACGCACACATGTGTTCGTCGTCGGCGACAAGTCGACTAACGGAGGCCGAAGTTTGATCCTTGTCAGAATATCCCGGGGTAATAGTATTGTCAAAATATTATCTTTTCAATAGCTAATATTAACGTGCGGCTATAACTCGACATCTTGCGTGCACGCGCGCGCGCGCGCGCGCGCGTCCTTTCTCTCTCTCTCTCTCTCTCTCTCTCTCGCTCTCCTAACGATGTTATACAAACATGCCAAGTTAGCCAGAGTTGTTTCGAGACAGTTTGGATGATCACAACCTCGGGGCGAGCGGTCCCACGTAGAAGTTTCGGTAATCAGGCAAGAAGTTCCATCCTGATCTGCATACTTTCCGAAATGCAAATTTTCCGGCTTTCGGGGGTGACGGGGTGGGGCACTTCATATTCGGGAAAATTCAACCGCTTTCCGGGTAATTAATGAAAATCGCTCGGCAATTGCGAAAACACTGAATCTCAAAGGCGTACAATTTTAATCTAACATTCAAATTGCCTCGAACTTCGGCCATCCTAACTACCGAAATCACTTTCCCGCGGCGTCTTAACACAACAAAACTTCGCACCTCGCCAAATTGGCTGTCCCAACCAGCGAACAGCACAAAACCTCACCGAGCCCGACTACCCTTGTAACCGTGACACCTTACAAGATTCCACGATCAAAGTGCAAAATGAGCCTTCTCCCGAACAAAAAATCGTAAAACTCCACCCGACTCGTACCATCAACGCGACAGACTGGCCCGTTGAAGTATCCGGCTGACGTCCTCGAAAAGTGTAGGCCTTCACCTCTGCACCCCTCCCCTGTCCATCAGTCCGTCACTCTTGCCCGGTGGGTCCGGGTTCGGGGCAGAATTTATTTACGCCGTGGCTCATCGCCGGGGCATAAAGGCCAGCCCCATTGTCTGCGAAATTACCGCGGAAGTGTGACAGCCAGCGCTGCCGCTATGGCCTCTTGAGGAAGAGTAGAGACACACGGCGTCACGTCGAATGGACTCCCGGAGGAACAAGAGGATCGCGGCGCACACATATCTACCTGCCGCGCAGACATATAGCGCCTCTCGCACACGGCTGAGAGCACTTTTCGTCGTCGACGACGACGTCGACGCTGGCGCCGATCGTAAAAGCGTGATATGTGCCCGCCGAGAGAAGCACATCCCGCGATGTGCCAGAATGCCGGGAATAGTCGGGAATAGTCGAAGTGGCTGGCTCCTGACTGGCTCCTGACTGGCTCCTGTGACTGGGCTTCTGACACGACAACCCCGACGTTCGGTGCGACGTCACCTGCTGTTCGAGGCGAGAACGAGTGGCCAGGAGGTCGAACTCCTGCCTTCTATTGTCGGAATTGGGACGGCGAAGTGTCGGCCGACGGGAGTCGCGATAATTTATACGGCGCGCACTTATCGGCACCCGCGAGACCGAGCGGTTATTGTCCGCGATACGGATGTGTCGCTCGAGTATTATTGCCGGGCATAAAAGTCGGCAGTTATCGTAGTTGCGGGCTAATCCGGCCGGATGAGCGGTTGGATGAAACGCACGTATGATATCCGGGTCGAGAGGGCTAATGGAAACCGGGAATTAGAGACGGAGTAGTTAAGCGTTCGCGGCTGATGATCCTGAGGCGAGGATGAGTAATAAGGGAGTAATATGAGGAGAGGGGAGGGGGGTGTCGCGATAGTGTTCATTGATGGATTCAAAGGACGAGGTGTACAGGTTAGATGCGTTTATAGATACGTGTGTGAATATGTGAATAAGTACCTGTATAGGTTCGAAGGGACAAAGTTGCTTCTGTAACGTGTAACTTATGACCGGAATGCGAGCGTGTGTGAACACAGATACGTTCGATAGAAGGATCGGCATGCGCGGCAACTGGCGGTCGTTGAATTATCGTAGTCGGGTCGTCCAAAATGCCGGATGCACTCGACAGGCTCGAGACGACAGCGGGCCAACGTTTGCGAGCCGTTTCATTGACAGTACTCGAACGCCAGGGAGTCGATACTTCCCAGCGACAGAATGTTCGGTGCAGAACATCGTCGGCTTGTATCACTTCGAAACTTTCAATTCTCCTCCAAGACTTCAACGTTCTCGCAGGCGGAAGCCGGGGGTCTAAGAAGTAACGTTTCGAGAGGGTATAATTTTCCAGCGCTAATGAATCACGAGACTCGAATTAATTTCGGGGCCTGCCCACCGCCGTGCGGAACGGAGTAGCAATAAATTAATGCGACTATCGCCGAGGCGGCACCTAATACATCATCCCGCGCAATAATCCATCAGCGGACGACAAAAAGTGTTGTGGCACTTTTATTATCTCGACTGTCACGCGAGCCTGGCCGAACAGTCGGCGCCGAGCAAACTTCATCGCCATCGATCGCAACGGAATTCTTTTCGCGAACCAGTAAGTGCGTCCGTTGGGCAACATTTTTTTCATCGGCGTAATGTCAAAAGCCCAGCGTCTAACGAGCGCTTGCCGAGAGACAATGGCGCGCAAATCTGTCAATCGTTAACGAAGCAGAGCAACATCTCGAGTTGCATTCGAATCGATCCGCTCTGTTGAATCTCCGCGACAGTCCTTGGAAGCGAAATACGATCGCAATGAAATGAGACCTCAGCGGAGGACGTCGCAAAACTTCCGCGGCTCATTTGGTACGTTGCCAACAATTAACGATGATTGGCCGGAGAAGTAATATCAGGCCAGACATCTCCGGCCATTTCCGGATCTATAGCGGCCTGGCGCCGAACTCTCATTCCCGATTATCCGCCGAGAACGTTTTCGCTGGCGTCGTCGGGCAACAATGGAGCACAATACTTTGCCCGGGCTGATCGATAGCCCCTTATCCATAAATTCATCCATCACTCGGGAAGGACGTGGAAGTGCCACTCGAGGCTCGTCGCGAGTCGAACGAGCCACGATCCGCCCACATCCTTTAAAGCGGAGGAAGTCAGGGACGAAGGAACGAACGGCACGGAGCCCTCGATCAAATTCGTCCGCTTTCGCATGAGGGAAGAAGAGGGTGGGTTCGTCGCACCTAGAGTACATTACTCGCACGTGCATCGTGGATCTTTTTCTGGGTGCCGACGACTCCCCTGTCGGGCAAAATTTAGCTTCCCCACGCCTTCGAGCGCGAGACCCGGAAAAAGGGCACAGCCGAATAAAATGGTCAAAAGTGTCCCTAAACCGATTGCAATTCTCAAGGAGCTATTCGGTAGCCTGTAAAAAAAAAGAAAGTTTTGTGTGAATTTTCAACTTTGTACCTACATCGAGCGCCGAGGGTCTACTTACTTTAAAAAAATCGCAATCCGAACAGTAGACAGTATATTTGACTTTCCAACCCCCATAGTCAAGATACAAAGTTGAAAACTGTTTTTTTTATAAGCTATAGAATGTCTCATTCAGCATTTCAATTGGTTTTTGGGGGCACTTTTGACCATCATATTCGCCTTTACGGTTTGTCGGCTCTCCAACTTTTATCGCGCAGACGTGACGCAAGTTGTGCAGCTGATAATGAGACATTGTAAGTGAATCTACAAATGTACACGTCTGGCGGTTGGATGAGTCATTCGCAATGATATTTTTTGGGTCGGCTACATTGTTGGATGGGTTATCTTTATTGGCAAGCTGAACGTATGTTTGCACGCCAAAGTTGATTTAACAATGTACGTATCATGTTCATTGCGCTTGCAATGATGTGACTCAGTTGCATAAATTGCATTACCGTGACAAATGACGCGGTGGAGTCGTAAATTATTTTGAGCAACGAAGGATGTAGCGGATTGCTTGGCTCTACTGGAATCAACGACGCCAACATGGTTGCAGTGTGCAACCTGTTTCATTTTTTGACATATGCTTGACGAAATGACCTTTTCAAATGTATATAAGTTGATAGTCGACCTAAAGCTGAAAATGTCAAGATGTATAGCAAATGCACTTAATAGACATCGTGCAAACGGTTGAATATCCTGAAACGTGAAATTTAATCGCAAACTCAATGAATTCCCCAGCACAGCGCGGGACGGTAAACATTTATGCATTCATTTATATTCGACGAACACGCATCTCCACTCTCCCGAAGACTCAAGCAAACTTACATTGAACTACTCGCCCTAGAGTTCCGCACAGCCTCGAAATACACAGTTGCCTACTGGGTAACATCCACACCGAAACATAAATTCAGGCATCGAACTTCTACGTCGCACACAAACACATTAGTTCAACCTTCGTCCTCGAACGACAATTTACCATTACTGTACCAGCCGAACAGCGTCGGAGGCATTTCAAGCGCCGATAGAGTAACTTTCGTAACTCATATAACCGTCGAAAAGTCTGCACGCCTCGTGAAGTCCTTCGGACGTAGTAGGCGAAGCGAATAGGCCGAGCGAGCAGGCAGTGCGATCAGGCAGTGCAAGTCCCGAGAGGAGGTCGTAAGGAAGGAAGGAAGATGCGCATGCGATGCATGCGCGTGCAAGGAAGTGGCAAGGACATTCGCGTTCGGCCGAAGGTCCACGAAACCGGAGAACGGGAGCGCAAATCGCGATAGAGTGAGAGTAAGAGTAAGAGCGAGTAAGTCAGTGTAGGAGAGAGAAAGAGGCAGGAGAGAATATTCGAGAGAGAGAGAGAGAGAGAGAGAGAGAGAGAGAGAGAGAAAAGGTCAGGGGGTTGGAGAGTGGAGCCGAAGGGGGAGGGGTGAGGCGAAGAAAACGAGGGCAGATGATGGGCCTCCTCCCGGTTGCTGTCGAGTTAAGTGGTTAGCTCGGGAAGCGGTTTCGATTAGCCAGCTCGTTGAACTCGCAGCCGTCGACGACCGACACTCGAATCGACGTCCGGCAAGAGGCCCTGCGAGGATTCCAGGCATATCGTTCGGCTCCTCGGGTGCGAATCCTCGTTCAAATTGCAGAGCCCCGCCTCGTCTCGTTTCTCTACCTTCTCTCTCCCTCTCTCTCTCTCTCGCTCTCTCATCCTTTCTCCCTTTCGCCAGCGTCTCTCTCCAACCAAACGCAGCTACCGAAGCTTCGACCGGAGTACCATTCTGTATAGCCTGTATTTGGAAGTTCGTCTGCAAAACTGGTTCGTGCCGCCCTTATGGGACTTGACTCTCTCGGCGGCGTAAGAAAATCTCGACCTCCTCTGCATGCTCCAATTCCTTTGTCACTTTCGCGATCTTTGAGGCTGACTCCCTCCCCGACAGCGGGTGGCATCGTTTAGCCGAGCGCCGTCTTGCGTCGGCAAACGTCGACGGTGCAACAAATGTTCGGCTCGCTCGAGCGTGAAATATCTGTAGCGAAATCGTATTAGCCCGGCAGCGAGCTTTAACGAACATCGATGTTGTTTTTCCCCGCTGCCCGCGAAATCTAATAGAGATGTAAAATGGAAACATTTTGTCGCGGCGCACTCGCGTGATTCCGCAGGATCCGGGACCTGCGAATGAGAGAAGAAAAAATTGGACCAGCTCGGGCAATATCGAGAAAGGAAATAATTATCTGCGAGGGGAGGACAGTTTATCGTTAGTGACATTATTTTTCCACCCCGTTCTCACCTCCCTTGAGCCGCGTCCACCGCCGACGTGCGCAAACAGCGGTGCCGGGGTTCCCCACCCGTTGGCATACCTGACGGGCGATTTTTTTCGCCGGAATTTACGGGGAAATGAAAACTGGATGACTGTGTGCGTCGAGGGGTAAACTCTCGCCCCCGCGAATCGAATGCAAACAAACGGTGTACGCAAACGGCGGCGCAAATATGGCCAGCCTGGCCGCAGCTTTGACGCTGCATACATACTTCCCGATCGCACGCTGACCTCGTTCCTTCTTCATCTTCTGTTTCAGATCCGCAGGCTGCGAGCCGCGCGTAAACCGACACGTGCGTCGTTCGTCGGGGTGGCGTCGGGCGCGGAGGGCGGCGGACAAAGAAAAACAACGTAAAAGAGAGGAAAGGATCCAGCAGCAGCAGCAGCAGCAGCAGCAGCAGCAGCAACAGCAGCAGTAGCGGAAGCAGAAGCGGCAACAGCTCGCGCTGGTCGAGGTAAGGATCGAAGGCGAGAGGCGTCCTAGAGGTAGGCTCGATGCAGTGAATGCACCTGGCAGAAGGAACGTGCCTAACAAACTAACCTAACAGAATTTCGCTTATGACATGCTTTTTCGCTGAGCAAACGTGTTTGCCCACGGCTTATATTCTCCCCCGTATGCCCGCATCCACCTTCGGCAAACACGTCCGTCGGGCCCAGCTCTCCTTCTTTCTCCCTCTCCTCTCCCGTCTCTCTCTCCTGTTTCTCCTCTGCCGCTTTTCGCTCCTCTCCGTCTAGTCCCACCACTTCTGCAGCCTATGCGCCGCGCCAGACATCGGTGTGCAGAACCACTCGCGTCGATGTACAATATGCCCGAAAGGTGCTTAGCTGGCTTCACTTACGAATTTACCGCCGGCTGCCGGGGCCCGCATATCGCGTCTATTATAGGCGCGGAACAGATTGCGTGTGGACTTTTTTCGGGTCAGGTCTTGTCGCCGTTCATCAGTGCCATCGTAATCCCGCCCCGCTCACGGCAGCTAATATTGCCTTTTATCGACCGCAAACCCTCGAAACTGAAGCATTTTCCAGAATCATTCTATTTAGAGTCATTTGCGATAATATAAGGAACCAAATACATTCGGTACTTTCAGTAACTAAACATAAAATGTACACATTTTGATATCGTATCTCAATCGATACATGACTGCATCGTCCCAGAAAGTCGAGTACTTTGTCCTTCCCTGCACGCCGCAATGTTGAACCTTGCCAACCGTGGCATGTTCGAGGTTCGCTGGGGCGGTATCTGGAAATCGTGCCAGTAGCCTCGCATCGCCGGGTTGTTAAGACATTCGGCATACGGCCGCTGATTCGGATCGAAAGTGCAAGGGTTAATGTACGCGTCGGTCGGCGTACGTTGATCGCGGTAGCACCTGCGCCGCCGGCAAAGGTGTGCCCAATCGTGGCACACGCCGGTATATCACGACTGTGTTCTTAACAGCACCCGCTCTCGTTTCTCGCCGCTGCACCTTCGGGATTACGTGCAATTTACAAAGTGGGACGAGACAAATGACTACCCACGACCGTGCGTCTTCTTTGCCCACGCGAGTGTATACATACGTAAGCGCGACTCCGCATTGTACGTACACTCCATATATTCCTCGTACATGATCCTCTTCAGCTCATTTCCGTATTCTCGGATACGTATACACGCATACAACGTTATATTGTATATATATACTTTTTAACCCAGGAATAGAGACGGACCACCTCCGGAGAGACTAACGGCGTACATTGGGCAGAGAGTCGCTAATTAGCTATTTCCGGATCATCGGTTTTCTTCTTCCCGGCACTGTTCAGCGCGATACGCGAACCTGTGCCGGGTAGCCAATTATAAATCAGCCGGACTTAACGTTGCACGGGGAAAACTGGCGTTCGGTCCGTCCGTAAAACCGGCACGGCTAATAGAGGGTGCGCGTTCGCGAACTAGCGTGCCGTTGCGCGCCGAACTTCGGTACTTAGTTAATAATTCGCGAGCGTGCGCGGCTCAATGAAGCCGGGCGCCGTAAGGAAACAGAGTCTACAATGCTCTCGGGGCCGTTTGATTCGTGGCCGATGGTAACGACCAGCCTACCCTTCCCTTCCTTCGCTATCCTACCTTCTTATCTGACCACCTCGATCGAGACGTCGTTACGTCATGCGATCGTCCCTGTCCTGCCCGTCTGTCCTCTTCCGACTTCGTTTCTGGAAGAGTTCTTCTAACGAGATTCGTCGCGATAAGATCGTCGTCAGCGACTAAAAGGAGCGACGCTCGAAACGTCGTCCGAGACGTCGGGCGAAATATCGTCCGAAATATCGTCCAATCAAAAACTGACGAGATTCCTTCCGTCTCCTTCGTGTCCCCGGGGACGATCGTGGGCGAAGGTCGCCGTCGGAACTTTATATGCTGATGACAGTATCGCGTGCGGGAGCGAGGCTAGCCGGAAACATATTTCGCTTGTTACTCGGGCCTCGTCTGCCTGAGTCACTCTGCCCGGCTTGTGTACCGAAGATTAGGATCCTTACTCGGGCACGCGCGCTACCGTCCGACGAGGACAAGTGCCCTTCTGTCCCTCGGCAGATTATGCGCCCTGGGACACGGGGCGAGATATCAGCGTGCCAGAAGTGCCACGCTGAAGCGCGGACTGACAATGTGAACGAGTCCGAGTTTAGCACGGCGCACGAAAGGTAGCCGGCTTTAAAAAAAACATCACTCTGCTCTCGCTGCTAGGCGGATAAAAAAGACCTTTGTCCCGGTGCAATATGCAGGAAGGTCACTTAGCACCTCGCCTCCACCTCGTCGTCCCATCGACGTCAGTCGTCGTACCGTCAGCTTTAAATGCGATAGCCTCGTCGATTATCCGCATGTCAGTTCGGTTGCAGGACCAATTACGCGAGTGGCGAACGTCTGAAGTACTAATTACCCAATTCCGGGACAACTAATTATCGAGGAACCTGGCCGGGGCCAATAGCGCTTTCGCCGTACAACTATTCGGAACAATCGACATTCCGCAGTGCTTTAGCTCTTCGGCGCGGTGTTTCGGGCAGGCAGCGGAGAAGTACGTGTTCCGAGTGGGTAAACATTAGTCAAACCGCGTGACAATCAGCCAACGTGCCGCGCGACAAATTGCTCACTCGGCGTGGCTAAAAAGCACCGCTCCGCGCTTAGAAGTATTATCTCAGGCTGTCGGCACTCGTCGAACGCGTCGAGTGTTTCCACCGATCCGATGTAGGTACAAGTGTGCTCAGGCGCGTTTATTGCGGCTCGCAACACGTCCTGTCCTGTCCGATACCTCGCCAGGCCTTTCGAGCCCTACGTTTACTCCGTCCTCGCGATTCCTTTTCTCCCTCAGCTGCTCGCGGTTTATGTCGGGGCTAATGACCGAGGCGCCAAGGCGTATCGACGGGCAAGAAAATCAAGATATACGATCTGCCTCGGCTGCATTATAGCCCGGCTTTCCGCGTGGCGCGCCCGTACGGGCGAGAACACGGGCGTGCACGTAGGCAGGTACCTGTATCGGTACGCGGACTGGCTCTCGTATCCTCTAACATAATACCTGTACTGCACCGAAAGTACCCTCGCCAGACACGGACGCGGGCGGTCGAGCGAGCGAGCGAGCGCTCGCTCTTCTCGGCCGTCTTTATTCCGGCAGTCTATACCGACAACCTGTATCACAGTCGCCGCATCTAATAATAAACGGGTCGCCCATTGTTGGAAAATGGGTCGAGTGCGGCGCACGCTTCATGTACCGATCCGCCTGCTAGGTGCAGAGGACGTATGTGTAACACATAGCTGCACGCCAGATGGAAGTGGCGCGCGAGCGAACGATAGATTGCATAATATGTATACCTACCTACCTACCTACCTACCTACCTACCTAGCAACCTACCTACTCGCGGCAGGACGCTCACGAGTGTTCCCGGTAGTCACAGCGGGCACTCGTCATTCTGCTTGTAGGCATAGATAGATCCGAACCGTGACACGTGGCGTCGCGAATGAATGCTCTCACGTAGCGGCACAGTTTCCAACTTCGTGTCGCGGCCAGAGGCTCTCGAGGCTTCGATCTCGGCTCTAGATCTCGGCGAATCGAGCCGACCGGATGCCAACGGACGTTTCACGTCGCACTCCGCGATCGCCCGTCGACGCTCTCCGTCTCTTACGGCCAGATGAAACGCGGATATTGCCGGCAGACACGAATATCGATTCCGCCGCTCGCTTCCTAGTTTCGAGTACCTCTTTCCACCGATACTTTGTACTGCCCCCAGTTCGAGAATGTCGTCAGCCTAAGTGGCTCGCAATCGGCCCCTTATTATACCTACCTACCTCCCTGCTCGATCAAGCCATTGAGGAAGTACGCGCGCATGTATCTGTCTACACATACGACGCGATGTGACGTCCGATGATCTGTACGCAGCGTGCCAAGATTCGTCGTCGCTATCGATCCGTGCCGCCCGGGCCATTTCCGTTTGTCGTCCAAGAATTGGCAGCGAGAGTCGGACTAGTCGGGGACGGACGTGCCGAGAGGCCAGTATCGGACGCGAAGAAAGGAATCAGGAGCGCGGACAAGGTTTTACGCGACGCCATTCAGCGCTGCCCGTTTACGTGGAAGGAGAGTTATCGGTCCGCACTCGTTCCCCAACGTACGTACTCCTCTCTTTAGGTTGTATCTTCGGAGTCTGCGAAACGAGAGACGCTATCTGCCGAACGGGAGGCGAATATCGATTCCGCTCAACCTCCGTTCGCCTTTGACGCCCGTCTTCGGGCTCGCGCCGATCGGTACGTTCGGCCCGACGACTCTTTATGCGCGCTCCCGGCGTGTATAGATAGCGTGCACACGGCCGACGCGGGGCGAGCTAAAGAGCGTCGACGAGAGAGCGGGTTAAAGATTGACGAGCGACGGCCGAGTCGGACGACGTTTAACTCGCACAGTTTACCGTGCCCTCGTGAGCGAAATAAAGGCGAGCCCGACGACCGAGCAAGCCGAGTCTCTCGCGCGATCCCCTACCTGTGACGAATGTGAGCGGGCCAAGTTTCGAATTCTGCCCTCCGACCTCTCCCCACCACCCCCGTCCTCGGAGCTGCGAAATTTAAGCGAGCGGAGAAAGAGGAAGGGCGAGACTTCCGCTAACGGATGCGTCGCGCTTACTTTGGAAGCTGCGAAAACTTTTCGCCCGGAAAGGAAAGACCTTCCCACCTCCCAGCCCGTTCCGGGTGGAGTTGGACGATCTTTGAGGATCATTTATTCAGGTCGTCTGGATCTCGGGAGAGCTACGATCGAAATCTTCGCGCGGAAGCGCGTAGCGCCGTGAATCGGAATGAATCGGAGGGCGGGCGGGGGAAAAGGAGTGCGTATGAATTTTTATGAGCCCTCCCTCCCGGAAGGAAGGAATCGGACGTTATGGGAACGATGCCGGGTCAAAGGTTCGATCATTTTCAACCCTTTCAGCGTTCGACCTTCCCCGACGAAGCCATTAGCTGTTCGCCTCCACCGACGGTCCGTTCAATTTTTTTCGTGTTAAAAGGATTCATCGAAATGCGCGCGCCTTGTCGGAAGCATGAATAGCAAACCGGGCGGCCATTATATAAGATTCGCCTTTGTGAACGTTTGATTGGACGTACATTTCATTCTTATCGGGTGTCCGGGCTCTTTCGTCCCTTCCGCCTCTCGATCGCGGCCCTCCGGCTGTCTAACGAAGAGTAACCGAACATGACTGGGCAACAAATCAACTCCGTACCCGCGTCGCGTTATCAGGCGGAGCCCGCGACAAATCTTCGTTCTCGCTGTGTGGACAATTTATGATGCCCGCAGTGCTCGAAGACAATCAGATTCGCCAGGCTTCGAACGGGGTCGGAAGCGGCGGTAACGGGGAAGAAAGGAGCGGGAGGTGCCGAAGTGGCCTGACATCCGCGACGAGGCGGCGGCGTGGGGCGTACATTCTCGTTTTCTCGTTCTAACAAAAGAGGAAATGACAGCGGCCGCGCACCAGAGACGGTCGAGGCAATTTCATCAGGTAGCGGCTCTGATACAGGAGAAGCATTGTTCCCTGTGAGGCACGATACCGTCTCTGTCCTTTGCCGCGAGCCTATTTCCCTTCTGGCTAACCTCGTCCTCTCCCACATCTCTTCTCGGAGATCCTGTCGTTTGCCTCCCTCCGTCCTCCTCCTCCTCCTCCTCCTCCCGACAGCATGCTGCAACAGTCCTCCGTATACCGTCCGCTCGTTTCCCTGTCCCGGATTACCGACGATGCGACCGCTAATGAAACACGCTGCGGTCAGATTAAGCTACCCTTCACGCGGTTAGGTACATAACTTAGATTCAGCCCTCTCCCGCTCGTAACCCGCCTTACTCTCTCCGTCTTGCCACCCCTCCCGGCGCATATCGCTCTTCCGCACACTTTCGCCGGGCAACGCGCGCGTACGTCTTCCAGGCCTTCTCACCTTCCTTACTCAGTGTCTCGTAGCTCCTGAGCTACTCGTCGCAGGCGGGAACGCCTTGGCCGTGGCCCAATATGTATCACGAGATGGCTTGTATACGGGACAAGGCTGTAATTCAACATGACTCGTGTTCCGTCCTGTCGCACGGGAGGATGCCTACCTTCGCCTCATCCTCCGTCTCTACCTCGAGCTCTACCTCCATCTCTACCTCCAGCTCCTCCTCGTCCTCCTGTTCGCCCTATAAAGTGCCCACTTGTTCGCGTACGTGTACTACACGTGTGGAACGTAAGTGCACCTACTCTCCGGCACTCTGTTCGGTCGGCGCAGAATGGGACGTTGATTTCCACGAAGGCCGAAGATGAAAGGGAGTGCGTAAAGAGGATAAATGGTACAGTGTCCGGCTTCGATAGGAACGGGGCCTCCCAGCGCACAACCGGCCACCCTTTTCAAACGCTCGGCTCGCTGTCTGCCTTTCTGCGAACTTTGCCTGTGAACCTCCATTGCGATACGTGTGGGCACTTCAATGCGAACTCCGTAGTACGTACTGGTATCTAATGGCCGGACCTTACGGTATGCGGATTCGAGAGGCTGCGTGTTTCGCGTGTCCCAAGACGTACGGATGCCTGTGCTATTAATTCGTGGTGCACAATAGACGCGTATATTGCGAGACAATTTCAAAGGAAAGACCGTGTTCGGCGAGGATCGATAATGCGCCGAAAAACGATTAGTACGATACATTTTTAAGTACCACCGATGAAACGTACTATCATCGTCGATCACGGAGAACTCATCGGCACTCTTTCTCTGACAATTTCGCGAGAGCCGACCCGCCGCGCAATTTCCACGCGACTCGCGTACGCGGACAAGGTTTGTAAATTCATGGCGTCTCCTGTCCCATCGCGGTTGCCGAGCACTCGGTCTATAAAGTACCTGCGTACACAGGCTCGCCGGTATAGGTACATACGCGGTGTTTACTCTCTGTTGGACGCCGCATACCTATACACGGCACTCGGCCGCACCACGGTGCTGAAGCGGCGACCGTGTAGTATAGGATGCTAATTTCGAACGGACGACCGAGTTAAATGGGAGGGCGGGAGGAAATGACGCAAGTGTCTACTCTGTTTTGCCGAAATGGCACGCGGTCGACAAAGTTTCCCTGTTTACGGCCGCCGCGGGATACGCGAGGGAAAAAGTTTATTGCCGATAGCCGAATTTGGACTGTCACTTCGTTAGACCGCCGCGACAGGAATTTCAGGCTGATGAGCGGCGATGAGCGAAGAACCGAGTCGACGCTCGACGATCGCATTAGCCCCATTTGGCGCGTTCTGCATTTGGAGGCGCGAGCGCGTCCGAAAATGGAAGTTGAAATTACGCGAACGGAACATTGTGGCGCATGACAAAAACTCGGGTATGGAGCAATTTTCGATTTAGCATCTGACGTCCGATTTCACCGCTGTCAATCAGTTCGCCTAACCGAGTAACGCGGAACGGAGGGCAGGACTCACGTGTGAAAGCGGTCGCTATCAACCGGTGTAAACGTTGCGATACGGTAGCGGACCGTAGAGGGATTGATCGGCGTAACTGGCGGCGCACTAAGTGCCGAATTTGCCCATTTAAGGCGATGCTTTTAGCTTTATTTTCGCTACACTCACGGGTCGGAAGCGCGATAAACGGGAGCGGTATTCGCGAACAGTTCGCGAACAGTTGGCAAATGTTCGCGAACGGACGCGGCAAGCGCTCGCCGCACGTTTGGCCGGCGCCAATTTTCTCGGAGAAAAGTTCGACGCCTCAGCAACAAGCTCGGGCTAGGCGGCAATAAACGAGTCGAGCACGTGGGCCGTATCCTGCGGTACATAAACGTGCCACGTAACGACAAGATCTCGACGCCCACGGTGGCGGGTCCCGGATTAAAACTGTCTCTCTAATGGTGCATGTCACGGAATACGCACGGTGCACACCGGTCTCTCACGCTGCCTGACAAGGCACAGGTTACACCTCGTCAGTTCCTGCGAGACCTGCTTTTATTGGCTCCGCGCAGAACTGCGGAAGGTTGTCGAGGCACCGGGGAAGAATTTTTTCTTAGGCGTCGTTCACACGGAACGATTCGTCACGTACGAACGTTAGGTGCATTAAAACACTTTGCGTGCAAAATTGTATCCTGGTAGGCAATAACAATGCTTTGAGGGCGTTTCTGCTACTTTACGATGAATCGAGTACGCTTCTGTGGGTCTGAAACGGAATGTTGAAGAAAGGGAATGTACGCCAGTCTGCGTCGAACGACAGAACTGAGTGGAACTTGATTTCCTATTTACTTTGAGCCCTACATTGCCCCTATATCGCATTAGTTCCGGAAGAGGTGCCGTTACTGAAAAGAATGCACCGACAAACGACGTTGCTCCCATTCCAAGAAACAGTTCCCTCTCACGTTTGAAAGCACGCGGAAGGAAAGAGGAAGTGAGATTTAATTTCTTGGATGTCGTTTACCTAATAAAACGCAACGCCCCCTTGTTTCCTACCGACCTCCGCTTCTCGATCGTGCGTTGAACCTATTCGCTTTCCTTACACTCGTTTCTTTGCCAACTCCGCGGAATCACAATAAAGTCACGAGATCTTTGCCGACTCCCGCTTTGCCTGGACTCTCATTCCTTATAGTACGTAATTCGCCGGCAAAATTCTTTCGTGTCTCTGTGTTTAGAGGAGGAAACCAAGCAGAACGTCGCTCGTCGAACGACGCGGAGTGTCTGAAGTGACACCGAACACATCTTGCGAGTACTCGCGCCGCCTTTTGCCGCAGAGGCAAAGTCGATTCCCGGTCGCTTTTGAGGATCGCTCGAGCTGTGCAAAAATCTTCAGAATGTAGGCGTGATTCTCGTTGCCGTGCGATACCGGGCGGAAGCACGCTTCATCCTTCGCGCCTATTCCCGCGGAACTGAAGTGACAGCGTCAGCTCGGCCGGCGGACAGAATTCTTGAGGGACGCGCGCAAACACGCTTCTGCACGCGTGTTCGCGCACCAGGAATTTATCGTGCAAAGAGATCCCATCCCGACTCGAGACGTACACAAAGCCTCGAATCGTTTGCCCAGATTTCTTCAAAAAATCATCTCTTTATAAAATAGAGATCTGTAACGCTTCGTCATAGGATGCTCAATTTTTTCCGCTTTTAATCTTTACGACCATCGGGCGGCGCGGAACTGCAGAGACGTAGAAATGATTTGAGAGTGGAATTACCGTAACGATCCACGAAGCATCGATGGCATCTTTACGTTCGCGGGGCCGTATCCCATCTGTAATTTATCCGCCGCGGCATTACTCCGGCTTTCCGTAATAATGGAGGCTGATAATAACGCGTAATAATACGCCGCCCGGAGATTCCAGAAATAGTAAGCGCACGCCCGGCCGCCTGTAAACTGCTGTCGGAATATCTCCGCGCTCCATTGCTCTCGCGCGTGTTTAGCGGCAGGTGAGCGGGGCTTGAAGCTGCTCGGATTAATTGGGAGGCGAATGTAATGCAATCCGTTTATGTACTAGTTACAAGCGGCGAGTTAGCGGAACGGGCGCCGGAATTAAACTGGACACCGTGCTGATTACACGCTCGTTTGCGACTCTCAAAAACGCGCTCGTTACAGACCTCAGCTGAGCAAACTATATCCGGTCGATGCAAACAGAGGACATCCAGCGAAGTCGCACCTAGGCAGGGTCGTTTTCGTCGGACTGACATTACCGCGTCCCACTTACAATCATCCCTCTCGTCTGTCCACGGGACGAGCAAGGTCGTGCCGGACATCAGGTCTGGTTCTGCAGCCTCTACCATTCGGTTCTACCGTTTGCAGATGATTCCCCCGCTAACAATTCGTCAAGGTGAAGTGGCCGGGCGGGCATTCATACTCGTCGGACAGTTCGTTTAAAGCTTCCCGTCCACGCTCGGAAGACACACACGCGCCGCTGACAGGATCCTCTTCAAAATTGATCTAATCACACGTTGTTCGAGAGCTGTCTGAGTAGGTTCGTACATTAGCGATAGCGCTGGATGTGGGAGTCGGGGGCCTGAGTGCTGCCTGTCTGCCGGCAGTGGCTTCCTCTGCCTTCCTCCTCTGTTTTCCTCCTCTGCCCTCCTCTGCCTTCCTCTGCCTTCCTCTGCCTTCCTCCGCCTTCTATCGCCACGATGAGGAAGGCGCATCTCGCGCGCCGCCAGATTTGCCTACCCTCCATTATAGTCCATCGACTTACCGGCGTAATTGCTAATTAGTCTGCCGCGCTCGCTAGACTCTCTCTCGCGGATGGCGTGAAATGACTCGCGCGAGAGGCGGGTACCATTTGAACGACTCGTAATTTGAGTGAGTGAGATAGAGAGAGAGAGGCACAGGCCTGAACTTTTACGAGCCCAAGATACCTCGGTGGAAATACGCCGCGACACGCTCTTCGCGCAAGAGCTATCGGGGCCCACTGATGCGCGTTTACGTAAATGGGACGGCCGTAGCGTCCATTTGCGGAATATTTACGTCCGCTAACGCTTCATTATCGTCGCTTGGCCGGACTGCGACGCGAGGTACGCGATGGTGAGATACGCGGATTTTAATTGAGCCCGTGGAGACTGTCGCGAATTTTATTTCACTCGATTCGCTGCTCTAAACAGAACAGTGTGCTATCGCGGCAAGAAAGTGGCACGCGAGACGTGTGTCGGGTGGCGTGTCTTGACGCGGGACCGGCTAATTTATGAACAGGCCAGTGCAAACTAATGGTACCGAATAAATTATGGGCCCATTGAAGGGCATGGAACGCCAGCAGTCAAGACACTCGATTGCCCAGAAGAGCGATAACGTGACGGTCAATCGCGGCGCGGCGTGTCGGCCGTAATTAATTCGAGCCGACTGTAACGATCGGGGCGCGAGTGGAAATTGTTTACAGACCGTGAGTGATGTGTACAAATTCCGACGGTCGCACGGGTTAGCGACACTCTGCTCTCTGCATTGACAAGCCGCGGTGCAGAACGCCGCTTTCGGTGCGGACAGTTTGACTTCGACGTTGATTTTCATTCAGCGCATAACGCGCACTACAAGTTTTTCTTCTTCAGGTACCGGTGGCTCGTATCGGTGAGCGCTGCTTTAGCTGACGCGTAGAATAGAAATTCTTCGCGCGGCGTGCCAGTGGAATAATGGTATTCCGTCGATGTAGAAATTATTCAGCTACGATGAACCCCACTTTCCTGCCATTTATCGCATCCGGCGCCACGCGCAAGTTCGAAGTTCGGCCAGACAGACGAATTCCACTCGAGAACAATGCCGCCGCCGCCGCCGCGCACTTTTCCCTCGGCCTATGGTAATAAACACATCCGCGCCTCACCAGAAGCGGGCTTCCTTCCCTCGTCGCGTGAATATTAATTACCGAAATTGTGGGCGCCGCGCTAATCTCCCGGGCTAAACGGAAGTCCGTCTTAAGTTAATATCGTCGTGCCTCCGAGCACTTGGAAATTGTACGAAGTTAGACGGAGGGCAAGGAATGATTAAAGTCTCGACGGGGGTGGAACGAGCAAGGGGGGGGGAGGGAAGGGGATTGCGGGACGAAGGAGGGGCTGGATAGAGGTGAGACGCCGTCACAAAGATTAGCGGCCGCCGAATCAATTAGCCGGTCCAGCTAACCGGCTAATTGCGAACTGGGATCGAGAAAAGTGGGAAATCTTTCGATCCCGTCCCACGTCTACGGCGTCTGCGCGCAAATAAATCGCTTTACGCGGATTTGCGTCCCCGTAAGACGGAACTCGTCGGGCCCGATCAGCTGCGATAACTTCCGCCATAGTAATATCGTAATAGGATGAGGACAAGAAGCGCCGAAGCTCGATATCCATCTATCCAGATGGAACGGCCAACGCGTACATACATATTTTACATCCATCATATTTCATATTATTGATAACTAATCGGGCCGAAATTGCCATGCGACTGACCCTAATGGGCGTACAAATTTACCGTAATAAAATTCTATTACGCCGGGTGCGCGGCGCGGCTCGCTGAAATTGGCCGACGTAGAAAAGTATTCCTATAATCGTGCGGAATAACTGGACCCAGGAGCCCATTTGCATGCCTCGCACGCGTCCGCCGTAATTGATACGTTGTCACTGCTGCGTGTCGCTCGACGCCATGCTTTTTTCTTCCTTCTTTTCCCGCCGTCGGTCGTACGCTTGCCCGGCACACGTTCTTGAAGGCGGCGGGCTCGATGTAAATGCCACGCCGAATCGATTTATTCGCGACTAATTGGCCTCGGCGAGCGGGTCTCGCGTTTGACAATATGTCCTGAGTGTTGACGGCCGGAGAAAGCTGCGAAACGAGAGTTCGCCGATAGCTGTAGCTCTCTATCAGTCCCGCAGATATGACGGACGCGAACAACTTTTTGGGCTGGTCGCAAGGTCGAGCTCTTCGTATTTGTCAGGATGAAAGAATCGAAATCGCATTATGGATAGGGGGCAATTTCCGGCCTTCCCCCTTTAAAGTTGCAGGCGTCGCCGTGCCGATTAGATCTCGGCCGTAAAGTGCGGCGAAAGCGTTTGCGTCGTTTCCCGCGGAACGTGTATATATAATGCATGAAGTAGGAGACTGCATCGTCGGGCGATCCACCGCGAGTCTTCCATTCTTTATAAACCAGTCTCCCAGCCGCCCGTTCGTTCGTTCGTTCGTTCATACGTACCTATATAGGTACGTACGCGTACCACGTCGAGCAGTCGATAAAAATCCCATTTACGGGCGAACGTAAATTAATCGCGTCGATGAGCGCGCCGATAAGAACGGTAAACATATATTATTTTCCTTCCGCGATGCCTGCCGCAACGGTCTTAATTAATTTAAACGAATTCGTCGCGCAACATGTGCTGGATATTAATAGGAAAGGCGCGACGGTCTCTCGCCAATTATGCGCAGCTGGACGAAAGAAAGTGCACCGCAGCCGTGCTCGGAGCCGATTCTTTCTTCGACTTCTGAGCCGAAATGTTCCGAAAGGGATGTTCGACCATGGCAGGACAATTTTTGAGAATATTGGATAGTTGGAAACACCGCCGCCTGAACCGACTCCTACCGTCAATATTCGAGTTGCCAGATTTATTTTTACCATACAACCATACTTTAAATATGAAAAAATTCCTCTTCTATTCGGATTCATGACAGTCTGTGGCGCTGCACTGCGGCTTGGCTGCGGGTGAAAATTTGCATTCTACAAAAGATGTCCGTCGACGCTCGACTAATGGAAAATGCAATCGATCAATCGAAGGAAAATTGCGTTTCTGCCCCGGCCGAGGTGTACGCTATCGATTCTGCCGCGCACCAATCATGCAAGGCAGGGGGCTCAGAACGTGCGCCAATATGATTTTGCAAGTAAGCATCGCGACGTCGGGCGTCCATCTGCAGAATTCCCGATGCAGTCACGTGCAACGGCGCTCGAATGCCTAACGATCGTCCCCGCAAGCTGCTCCGACGCACGCTCGCGAGTTACGATGGCATCCGACTATTCGTACGAGGACCTCTTTCTTACTCCCTGCATCCTTCCATCGCAACGAGCTCGATCGGGCTTTGCTAATGGTCTGCATCGAAAACGCGAACTCTCGCTTCCGCCCGCCGATTCATTTTCCAGAAATCCGCCTCATCGGAAATCGACCAGTCGCTGCTCTCGAACTATCCCACCATTCATTTCCTATTCTCATGATTGCACTGCACAGCAAGAAAACTTATAATTTTTTTAAACGTTCTGTCTTTAAACCTGCATCAAAGCACAAAATCTGTCGGGAAACTTTCAGCGGTAAGAATTGACGCACGACCGCGAGAGAAGCAATTACGTCTGCCAATGAACCAGGTTCGTTTTCCGCTCACAGAGTAACCAATCGTCCAGGGGATTTTTCTTCATTCCATCGAGAGAGCCAGCGCGCAAAGGCCGTAATGTCCCGCAGAAAAAAGATTTCGGGGCAAAATGAAAGCGGCCGTAAAGCGGGCCGATTTTCGGCTCAAATACGCCATCGGCTCGCGGGTCGACTCGTGAAATTCGGCTTGCAACAAATTTGTCAATTTCCCCGGAAGCGCGCTTTTTTACGCTCAGCCGCGTAGAAACGGCCCCGGTAGGAGCAGTCAATTTTTGCCGGGGCGCAATTTTCCGTCCCGCCCGATAGGTAAGCCCCGAAGCCAATCACGACCGCGCTCTCGGCTCCGGAACTTTACTTCCGGCCATATTCTTCGGTAGATTTTATGGAAAACGCGGTCGGCTCGAATCTAGGCACGTCCGCCGGACCGTGAGGGCACGTATTTGCAGGAAGGGCCCCGGATCCTCGACGAGGTAGGAAATTAACGATTAAGCGATCCCCGCAGTAGGCACATTCCGCCGCGCGGAGTCCCAGTGTGCTTTACGGGACAGTGTCTTATCGATTACGCGACCGATCGGCGATTAATTCATCCGCCTGCGCCGACGACTCGATCCTAGTCCGAGCACGGAACGTATTCTTTCCTTTTCCGGCCGTCGGTAATTGGCGCGTATTGTACGTCGCTTTCGAAGAAGAATACGACGCATTCAGTACCGTGCCTTAAAATAGGTTATGTATTGCCAGCAGGGGTTTCGACAAACATCGATCGGTATAATTCACTGCTGTCTTCTCAAGTATTTTCTTCCCGATATTTGGTCGAAAGTTCCGGTATTCGGTTTCAAATTACATTCTCTGGAAATCGATTCGTTCGACTCTGATACCGCTGGGCGGTCAAAAATGCAGGGCAATCACAGTGATAGGTCGAGATCGGCAATCGGCAGGCGATAACGCCAGAATTCGCTGTAGATAGCGATAGAACAGAAGGGCCCGGCAGGATTTGGCATAAATATCGTTCGACCGATAAATAGCCCCATCAGATAGAGGCGCGAGATAGTCACTTTAAATCATCGGAACATTTGCCTGCTGGGACGTAGCGCGCTGCGTAGCTCACCATTACCCGGTGGCGCGAAAATCAATGTAACGTCGGAAAATCGAAACTCGATGCTCGAAAATCCAGTTACGGCCGTCCCGCGAAGAGAACCCTGCCCGACGGTCAGGCTGGCAGAGAAAAAGAGATTACGCGGCCTAATGAACCAGTCCGACGGTAATTGGCCGTTAATAAGCCGAATAATTCTCGCGTTTGCATCGCTCGTCGACACCGTGCTTCGAGCCTCGCCTTCCGGCAGTTTAATGACGCGCCACGTTAACGCACGCCTGCCTCGATACGGATCTGAATTAATAGGGACTAGATAAGCCCCGATCAGCGAACGGCGATCCTTTTAAAGTGGACCGCGGTGCGCGCGAAGATAAGTGGGGCCGCAATTTAATCGTCCGACAAAATCTGCGAAACCCTCGTTTCCGTCTAATAGAATTTAATTGAATGTCGCTTCGGTACGCTATTTTCCACCGACATCTCTCCCCTCCCACCCTCCCCACGTCTCTACCGATCTCTCCGTGCCTCCCTTTCTCGCTCTGGAAACGAGGATCTTTCCCGATCTTTATCTCCCGGCGCGCGAGACATACGCGCACGAACGCGAACGAGCGTCACGTACGGACTCACACGGTTATCCGCCGGCAGAACGTGGCCGACCGTCTGATTGATATCGCAGTCTAATAACGCGGTAATTGCACGAGCTCAAGCGGAGAGAGAGAGCTCTCCGGCTGCCGGGAGAGTCGGCGTCGGGTAGATACGAATCCCTTTTGCGCTGGGCGCGCGATCGACGGTGCTAAAGTCGTTTTATCCCCACGGCATTTGCATGATAACGAGAGAGGAGCGAGAAAGGGCCGAGGGCTGGAGCGAGCGAGAGACGAGAGGGAAGCGAGCGAATGCGAGCCACGCGCGCGGACGCGTGCGTGTCCTCGCTCGGCGGATGCATACCGGGAGGACGCAACATGTACCCTTCATATGCATAGGGGCCCATTGGCGTAGGCTTTGAGCGAGCGCTACCGCCAGCAGATCATTTCGCACGTCAGGCCTCCGAGGAACGGCGGTCGGATTAGCCTCGGATCATTACCGGCCCCTCTTCCGTCCGTGCACATTATCGGAACGAGTTCTCGCGCTGATTAATAACGATTTGTTCCGCGCTCTCGCGAGCCATTTGCCGGGACTACGAGCCAGGCCGAGCTTGTCGCGCTTTTCGTTGCGGCGCTCGGCTCGTGTCGACGCTTTGATAGAGGACTGGAGGAAAAGAGTCGGGAGTAACGAGGCTCGACGCGAGTGCCGACCGTTGCACGGTAGGCGCTGGCCAAGAATGGATATCGAGAATTTGATCGCTTTCGCAAATATTGCTGCGGGTCATGGAAAGTCGGCGGATAATGATCGTTACTTGCGGCGGCGCACAATGTACCGGGCGTGTAAGCTACGATTTTATTCAATCGATCGGGCGAAACGAGCGATTCGAGAGGCAGATAGGCGGACTGGGGATATGTCGGAATCGTCGCGGCGGCTGGCAAGTGTGCCCGGGCGAGCGGGATGAGATAGTTTGTTGGCGAAGCGTCTTCGCTGCTCGCACGCTGCTCGCACGCTGCTCGCACGCTGCTCGCACGCTGCTCGGGACAATGTGTTGTAATGATACGATCGAGCTGCGGGGGAGGCGAGCGGAACGGGCGAGAAAACGTGAGAGCCACGATTTCATACCTTTTCCGATAATTCCCGCGGGTCACGTAAGGTCTGCCCGCGGATAATAATTATACTTGGCAACAATGACTGTGTAACGTGGAGCGACGCAGTGCGCGGTGCGCAGAATGGATTCGATTTGCTCGCCCCGTACGTCGCGAGATTCTCAGGGAAACGTTAGAAAGCTCTTGTAGACGTGTCGGATTACAGCTTCGTTCTCTGCCGGGGCGTCGATCCGGCAAGAGAGCCGGTTTGCCATTTCGCTCGGCGAACAGGCAAACTGAGAGAAATCCGACTATCGTATTAAAAGGGGAAAAAGTCGGGGAATTATACCGTCGCGTCAATCAGCGGGCCGATACAGGCCGCGGGGCCGATTGAAAATGCAAATTCGCATTATTGAATGCTAATGGGCCCTTGTAGCCGGGCTATAATGCGGCGTGTTATCACGTCGTGGACACGAAATGAGGCGTGAAGTGGAACACGGAAGATACACGACATCGACGCGGGCACGGCTTTACTTATATTCTATCAGCGGACTTATCATCCGATATGTTCGAGTAAATAAAGTGGCAGACAGAAGGAGGGAGAGGTAGAGAGAGAAAGAGAGTGAGGGAATACTATCCGCCACCGAACGGTTTATCTTGATAAACCGTGTAATGATCATACTGTGCGCCTGGAAACGCTATCATTTTACATGAAAATATTTCCCGTCTACGAGTGTTACCGTTTTAATCCCTTCCTCCGCGACGATTGCCGCCAAGAAATATTAAGGTAACCGAGACAAAGTACTGTTATAATTTAATTGACTAACGTGCCCCCTCGGGAGAGGGAAGAATCCCGGCGCCCGTTTTTTTTTCCCCTCGTTGACGGCGCGAACGTACACGTTCTTCAAATTACGTTAAGCAAACGTAGATGTAATGACGCGATGTGCGCGGGTGCACAGGTGAATTCGTCCGGAATCGTTTACCGTACCTTCGGGCCTGTATGCTCCCCCGGACGTGAGCTTTTAACAAACCGAATAAAGAAGCGAAGAAAGGCTCCACCGTTCGAGATTAATCGACAATGCCGCGTAACGATGCATTTTCCGTACTCCGTTCGTCGATCCCTCTTTGTCGCGGAAACCATTTCAATGGGACATATAGGAACGGGAGCACAATCGCTTACAGAAGCGGTAATCTCGCAATGCTCCCAATTCATTGTCCTGCAGTTCAACATGGAGCTGCTTCATCGAAAATCGCTTTCAGCGTAGAAGGAGGGCGGAAAAAATGACGGGATTGACCGTGAAAATGTCATATTCTGAATGTTTGCCGGCAATCCGCTGACTACTGTGCCGAATCGTCCTGCCTCCGTGAATTGGAGAGATACGAGAAAGCGCGTATTCATTCGGGACTATGATCATAGTGATGACGTATGCATTGTTCTTTTTTCATCTATTTTCAACCGCCCACCGAATATATATTTGGTTTAGCTATCATTTAACTGCCACTGAAACGGGCATTTTTCACCCTTCATCAGGCGCTAGTTAGGATCGCTGGCCGGGACTATTATTAGCTCGAGTCTCGCCAACTTGCCCCCAATGGCATTTCTCCGTCAGACGAGGAAGGCGAACGGAAATTCCGCGAGCGAGAGCCCCTCAACGTTCCCAGCGGCCGCGGATCGTCTCGTCGTTAGGAAAAAGGCAGATCCAAGATGGAAAGTGTTGCGCGTCCATAATCGAACCCCCTAGCGTAATTGGCTAGCCATTAGCGATCTAGCGAAGTTTAACGAAGTTCCTTAATAAATGTCTCGCCCGACATACGGTCATATCGAGGGCCACCGTCGACGTTTGCACGTCGTTTACCCGCCAATTACTCACGTCGCCCCGTTTCTTTCAATTACCTATCGTGGATCAGTAACGCGCACCTAGCTTATATACATGCGCGGACACGCAGAGAGGTACACCGATATGCATCCCGATATATCGGGCGTAGCTTGAATAATGCCATCCAGTCGCGGCGAGTCTTGGAAAACCGGTAAGGGATTCGTCTACCAAATAAATCTGCCGAGGAATCTCTATTAAGTCGGCTCGGCTTCGTTTTCTCACTTATAACGCAGCCACGCTCGAGCAAGCTCGTCCCGAACAAGCGGCGGCCGTCTGCGCGGAAAATTGGCCCCGATTAGCTTTCGAAGCAGCCCACTTGCGCCTCTCTGTCGCTCTCTGTCCCACTCTCTCCCTCTCTCTCTCCCTCTCCGACCCTCTCTGTCGCTCTCGGGTCCACTTCATTTTTTAATCTCGACACTTTTAACGCGCCGCGCTCGGCCGGCTTAACGAGGTAACCTAAGTGAATTTTGATCGTTACCGTCCGCCCCCACCGCTCCCCGGGCCAGCCAGTGATTACAATGTAAAAGTGCCGTCTGGCTTTTGACGGCTGCCCGCTTGACGCCGATCAGCGAATAATCCCGCCCGAGAGTCTCCCGGCGACATAGCTTAATTCGCGCAATTTGAACGGCAATTGTGTACAATTTTTTGTTTCCCCCTCAAATGTCTCGGTCGCGTTTACCGTCGACCGCTCGCCGTTCCGTGAAAACATCGTTCATTTCCCATTCGGCTCCGGCACGATAAGTTGTCCCTCTTTCGACTTTGACGCACTCTCGATGCGCGAAAGTAATCTATCAAAGGCCCCGTTCTCGCACGACATGCCGCGCGAAGATTAATCTCGGCGAACATTTGACGCGGCTCGAAATTGAATCTTGTTCACTTCATCGATTGACGCGGAGCAGAATTTTGCCGTGACCGACGTGCGTTTGCCGCCGCTTTGCCTCTGCCTCGAATCGAAAGCCGCTCACCGGCAGTTATGTACATATACATATATATATATATGTATGTATATGTATAGATGTACGAGCGGAGAGTAAAGTCAACTTGTTAGTAGGCCGGTCGGCGGCCGACGTAGGTGAACCAACGACAGCCACTAATTGCCGGCGATAATCAGTTGTCTCGACGATGCAGCGAATTAGCCGATTACCAATTGCGCCGATAGTCAATACCTGGGCATCGATCACGAAACTGGATGGGAAAACAGTGGCTAGCCATTGAGAGTCGGGCAACAACTGCAATAGGATGAGGGTAACAGGCCGCCGAGCCATCGCTCGCTAGCGCTAGTTTACAAGTTTCGCGCAAACAATTTATACTGGCCGCATTACACGCACGGACACTGATTAAACTCGGTGAATTTATATTCGAAGCGCGCCAGTCGGGAGGAGGTTCCTTGGCTCGCCCCCGGATCGGCAGAACGGAATGGGTCAGGCAGGCCAGGAAATACGACGTTGCGGCGTTGACTGATTTTAATTATCGCGCTCATTAGCGGGGCCGCAATTAAATTTTCCCGATACCGTAACGACCGTTACAAAAAAGAAGCATCGCGATCATTGTCGCCCAACCTCCGCGACGCTACCTCCGGCGCGGAACTGGTACGGGTCGTTTCGCGGTGCGCATACCTACTCAAGGAACATTAGTTCTCGACGTAGAAGCTCCGGGTCCGATTGGCTCGAGCATTTATTCGTCGTATCTCACGTACGCCACGGAACACCTTGTAGACGTCTGTCTCGATAGCGATGAAACATGTACGCTCTCTACCGAAGCGGGCGAATATCATTTCTTCTTGCAGTGGACGCACGCGCGCACGCTCATATTGGGCCTATAAATAGCGGGCGATCGAACGACCATTCGCATAACTCACTTCGCGAGATCGGCGGCGGGGAGGCACTCGCATAATTACCGAGGACCCCGTGATATTTTACACCGCGCGAGAGTCCGCGGCGTCCGTTTTTCCGGACTGTCGAAGGTATGGGAAGGGAGACGGGGAAGAGAGGGGGGTAGACCGTAAATCTTGGGCTCCCCGTCGATACGAAGATTTACCCCCGGCCACTTCGCTCTCATTCCATCCTTTTCACCTTTCTTCCCTACTTACTTTGTCCCCCCCCCCCCCCTCCCATCCTACCCTTCAGCGGAGTTTTCACCCGGCGCCGACTCTTTTCGGAGCGCGGCGAAGGGCGGAGAGGAAGATAAAAGAGGGAAGTTTGATATTAAGGCAATAAGCTCTCGCTCTCGCGGACCTTGAATTCCGTCGGCAGCTCGTAATATATTCCGCGTCGTGACACGCTCCTTCCCCGGCAACTTCTATTCCTAGAGTCGTCCTTGCTCGCTCTCGCACATCTCCCCCCCTCCTTCCCTTTCTTCTGCCCTCTCCTTCCCTATACTTCGTCGAGTAGAGCCGTCTCGCGATATAGAATTTCCCAGGGATCTTCTCGAAAGGCTTACGGAAGTTACGCGCACGACGGAGGGTTGGAGGGGGTGGGAAGGGGGGGTCGAAAGTGAAAGCCGCGGGCTCGTCGGGAATTTATGGAACGAGTGCCCTTTTTCCGCAACGGCGAAATATGACTTTTGGATTAAACGGATGCGCTGAGTTACACGCCAACGGTGAAAACCTTCGGTCCCCACCCCTAGCCCACCCTTGGAGGCGTTGAAGGGAACAAGCGCCGGGTAGCCGGGAGAACAATGTGCCACTTACGGTTTTACGAGTTATCAGCGCCCGCCGCTTTCATCTGGAAAACGAATCTGGCGCACGGGGGCGTTACGGCATAAGTCACGTAGGATAAGCCGAAAGAATAGACGTCGCTCCGTCGCCATGGTCGATAGTATTTATAAGCCGTCAATAATGTCCGTCGCCTCGCCCCGCTACGGAATTAACGCTCAGGAAGTCACGAAGTCCGATATCGATATTTCACACCGCAGCGTGATAAACCAATATTGATAGCGACGCGAGGTTCTAGCGACGGTACTAAAAAAAAAAAGAAAAAACAGCAGAGAAGAACGGATGGGAAAGAGAGGGGGGAAAGTACAACTACGTTATTTCGTCGGCCCCGACGTCCGCGATATTCACTGGCCAGTACAATTACATTCCCCGCAGTGTCGTAATACACAATTGCGCGGGGTCCGCCCATTGACTCGGTTAAGTGAATGAGTCACACTTCAGAAGTTCGGAGACACTTAATTAGCAGCGTCGTACGGCCGGTCTCGACTTTCCGTCGTCTCGCCCGCACAATATCCTTTGTGCTGTCTCGACAAAAATCGCGAGTAACGATAATCGCCGTACGCGCGATTACCTGCCTCGAGCTTAATTACCGAGAGCGCGACTTCTACGACCGTGTTCCTTTGTACACCGTCGTCGTCGTCATCGTCGTCGTCGTCGGGCGAATGATTTTACGCGAACCGGACAGCAGACGCTCGGTGCATGACATGTAAGAAACATGAGTCACGACGTAAAACGGTAATCGTGACAACCGCGGCTTTAAATAACTCAATGATGTGCGCGCGGAGGAACGTATTGAATACACGTGCGGTTCGAGATTCAAAAGCGCTGGAAGATTCTCGCCGCTCTAATGCGATCACGCGCGACTCATCGTGCCCATCTTCCGCGCGAAGGTACGGGGCCGGGTAAGGATGCGAGCAATTAAGCGTAACGTCAGTCAGTCGAATGACGCATAGCCTATTCCTTTTTTTTTCCTCCCTCCCTATTACGAAATCCCTTCTTTCTGCGAGCGCGACGTGATTTACGAGGAGTTACCGGTTACCCCGGCGCGACTCGGTTTACGACGCTTGCCCTCGCGAAAGCGTATGTAAATAATGCCGCGCACTTGATGCCGCGAGTGAGACGCGACATCACGCGCCTTTAGCAGCGCGTGCAACGTCTACAAATCCTGAAATACACCGTGCGAAGAACCGTGCGCGAACAGCTAAACGAGAGAGGTTCGGCACTGGGATGCTCTTCCAGAAATCACGGCCGACCGAGAGATGGGCGAGTCCTCTGTAACGGTTTAACGTCCATATATCAAGCACGCGTGTGCAGGCCAGATAGAGGCTCATTGAGAGGCCTCGGTCGACCGCGACCCGATACGTGCGCCCGACGCACGTCGCGACGTGAATTAGATGCATGAAATAATCAAATCCGCATAAATCTCTCGCCGAGCCGAGGCCAGCCGCCGCCGAGCGATAGAAAGTAAACGCGGAAACACCGTAAATTTGCCCCATGGACCGCTAATTAGGTATATCGAGTGGCGCGCGAAACGTGCGCGGCGAAGAATTAATTCGACAGTGATGGAATGTTGGAAAGCGGCGAACGTGAGAACGCAGCCGAATGTGTAAATCTAGCTTAACGCCTACGTTCGAAGTCTCGCTCGTAGGCCAGACGTCTTGCGAAAATATACCGGTCGATCGTTGCCGGGTGGCGTACGGCGAACCTGCGGAGACCTCGCGAGCGGCACCGAAATCGGCGACCGGAGCGGCGGAGAATTCTGAAGGCAGCCGAGGCCATGATTTACCGTGTACACGATTATCGCGTCTGATTAACGCGCTCTCCTCTTCCGCGATCTGTGATCCGTGCGCCGACGAATACTCCAGATTTAACGATCGCGGGAGAGTTCGTACGAAACCGGGCGAGAGCGTGAACATAGCCGGTGATTTACCGGACATTCTTCGGCTCTCGGCCTAGGCTCGGAGTTCAATTCGAAACGGTCGCGTGTCCCGTAAATGCCGCCCGAAAATGACAAGCTCGTCACGACAAATTGCATACGACGAAAGCATGTAGACCGCATCGATTCTCCACTCTCGCCGCTCTCATCGGCGCGTGACATTCGGTTGCGTCGCCGTTTTCAAGGTCGCCGCACCGTTAAATTTAACCCTCGCATCTTAACCGGCGGACCGTAAATCACGGAGGGGCAGAAAAATTTCTCGAACGACCCACTCGAATCCGTCGGAGCCGGCGTTCGCACTCGCGCATCGCGCGCTCCATAAAACTCGGTCGTCGGAGAGAATAGTCGGTGCCTAGGTTGCGGCCGCAGGCTGCTCGTACCCTTGGAGAGCTTCCAGAAACTCCAGGAGCCAGCGAAAGAGACACGCTTGCTTGGTCTCCCTCTCTCACTCCGTCTCGGCGTCGGACGAAGACAAAATAGGAGCGGCCGTTTTTCAAGGCAATACATCTTTCCGGATCGGTTCGCGGCGCGGAGCTAGAAAGAGGCATCGATTCGTTCTATTGCGAATCGAGCCCGCGGCCTCCGGGCAATTTGCCCCGCGCACCGCCCGGACATGACCGATAATTATCCCCCACCTCCATCTATTCCCTTTCTCTCCCCTTTTTTTCACCACCCCCGCCTCGCAACGAGACAAAGGCGGAACGGCCGGGATATTCGAGGGACGGACGGCTGAGCGTGGGGGAGGGATTCCTGGTCAAGAATGAAAGACAGAGGGAGGATGTATATGTGTCTGTATGCGACCGACGTGGAAGGGATGAGAAGAGAAGGAAGGGAGAAGGGAGATTGAGAGAGAGAGAGAGAGAGAGAGAGAGAGAGGGGTGGGAGGAAGAGAAAGAGAAAGCGCTATCGACTCTTGCCAAGCTCGAGGCCGCATTGCGGATGCACGTGCCGCTACCGCTCTATCCACCTCCTTCCGCCCTGCGTACGGATTTTCGATTTCATTTACTTTGTTTTCCGAACGCACCGACGACCGTGAGCTCGTAACGGCCCGGCATGTAAAGAGGGTGGCGCGGCGAGACACGAAGAGTTCCGCCGGGGGGTGAGAGTCGTTTTTCTCCCGGGCGAAATGAAGGGATAACGATAACGGGGTAGGACCGAAACAGACTGGGACTGGGTGGCCAGCGGCAGGGGGGGATGACGAAAACTTCGTGCGGAGCCCGATCGACCCTCGAATCCGACTATTTCTGATGCGGATAAGCCGCGCGCGTCATTGCGGATTAACGACGTATCGGGCCCCGTTATATATTCTCTCGCCCACCGCGGCGACACGTGCATGACCTATCGGCTTGCACCTGTAACTTTCCGCCGTCCCGTCCGTCCTCACCTGGCCTCTCTCTCTCTCGCTCGCACTTTATCGAGCAGCGCTCGCTTCCGACACCCTCCGCGAGTGCGCGCACTCAGGCTCTTCTCTCCTTCCCTCGTGACGCACGCCGGCGGGCGAATTAATTAATACCGCAGCCAGGAGGGCTATTCAGGCCGCGTGCACGCTCTTACGTGCGGACGTGTATAAGGGGTAGATGCCCATAGCGCGGACATGCTCTCGTTGCGCAATGTCGCCCGGAACGGTCGCGAATTCGTCCGCTCGACCGCGGAATGGAATTCGATTGGATGGCCTGACAAAAAACGATTCTTCGATTTATTTGCATCGCGCCCCACCATTCTGAGCGGTTAACCCGCGAGCTTCGTTTCGTTAGCGTTCGTTTTTTTCGGCAAGTAATCGCTTCGGTCGGAAGGTGGACAGGCTCGCATCAGCGTTCGGGCAAATTCGATTCATTCGCGGCGTGACGCGTTTTCGGTATTGAATTCAGGTTGAAAGAGATAATGTATCGCTAATGAATCGGCCGACGTTCCCGTGCAATCTGTCGCGCCGAAATCACGCCGCTTCATTGATTCAGGTGACTTCGCAACAATCAGCCCGTGATACGTAAGACGCCTCATTAATTAGCCCGGCTGAAGCGACTCCTCGGGAGACATTAATTTTCGCCGAACCCCGCTGCATTCCGCGGCATTATACCGCGAAACGTTCCAGTTACATCAGCGGGCTAATTTAATTATAAGCCCTGACGAGCCGCGAACTCGGCGAAATTGCGCTAATTTCGACGGCGAACGCGAGACGGAGTGAGAGCGGGTTCCACTTTTAATTTTCATCGATCGTAGGATAGAATCTCCGTAATGGAATTTGATAAAGCCCTACCTCAATTTTCGCGAGCCTCAAATACAGTACAACGTCAAAGACGCTCCAGTTTTCAATCTCGAATCACATTAGCGCGGCAGATTAATCTTGGCAACAATTTCGTGGTATTATCAGCGTAAAATGCTAAACGATGCCTAGCACGTGCGAGGTGCAGCTATCGTTCAGGCATCTCTCGCAGTTTCGCGTGTTTCGAAACTGTGTCAGACATAACTCGCGAAACGACACGGTGCACGAAAGACGCCGGCGAGAGAGCCGCTTTAAAAGGCGCGCGGGTTCTCATGCAGAGACGACGACGACGACGCCGACGTTCCTCTTCAAATAGTTCGCCACGGCGAACTTTAAAGGAATCGTTTTCGCTCGCGTAACGGTACGCGATAGTCGAGGCAAATGCGTGCACGCTCGACAGGCGGCGGCAGGCACGACATTTTTCTCCCCGGCGTCGCGAATTTTTCAATAAGACCCGACGTCGGCCAAGAATTTGCCGGACGACGCTCGTGCGAGCATAAAAAATGGCACCACCTCGAGCAACTCACCCTTCGTTCTCGCGTCCGTGTAGCGACTCTCCGACGCTGGCTCGGCTTTTAAGCGCTCTCCTTTAATGCGACCTCGCCGCCGTAAGGCTTTTAATAATTTTCTTTGATACGATATACGGCCCGTTAAGCACGAGGATATTTTCGGACGGCTTAATGAGCCGCGGCGTGCGCTATCAAGCCGGGATCACGGCGTTTGACTCGTAAACCGAGTAACGACATTTTGTCTCGTCGGCGGTGTATATAAAACTTGCCGACGGTCACCCGGAACTTTTTTCATTTTCCGCCCTGGCCGCCGCCGAATTGATACCGGCCAGCCCCCATCCTTCTTCCCCTCTTCCGCCTCTGCAATTTGCGCGAGTACGCGGCAAGAGAGTCCGGCTTACGTAGTCACCGGTACTCGCAGCCAGTTTTAAGCGGTGCCCGGCGCTTTATCGCAATTTATCCGGCGATTTATCCTGCGCAATTTATCTCGGCTATTTCTCACGTACGCAGCGCGGGAAAGTGGTGGAGGGGAGAGGGGAGGTGAAGAAAGTGTGCAGCTGGTCCGATGAATCTGCAACACGCGAAAGCGATGAAACTTCCCTTACGCGCATCCGCGCGACTTCGAGATATGAGAGGACGATACGGCGACGATACGGTTTGGCAGTTTATTCGAAAATTGAAAAAGTTCAACGATCGGAACTTTCGCCCGACGACCGTGGAGCGCTCGGGTATTGGCCCGCAGGTTAGGCCAATCTCGTCGCGGCCCTTCGTCGCCGAATCGGCGAGATATTTTTCGGCGCCTCGCTCTTCGGGTACGGAGAGCCGTCGGGTCCGACACAATTGATTCAATCTTTACCGGCGGCCTTAAATTATCGATGCCGATTTACGCGAGCCAGCCTGTAATTAATTTAACGGCCAATCAAGCACGCCGGGCCATGCATTTTAATGGCAGCAACCCTCGCTCTCCCTCCCTCTCCCTCCCTCTCTCCGTCTCCCTCGACGTCCACTGTTTCCGCTTAATATCGAACACGCACCGCATCCCTTCCTCGCACCGACGAAACAATGGGGGAAGGCAAAAATATGTTAATATCTCGTTGCCGTAGCCAGCGTCCGCTTCCTGGACGTGTGCATTTTTAACGCCGTCATGAACAAATTTCCAGGACGATCGCGCGCTTATTTAATCGCTCGCTGCGTTTACATTGCAGGCGGCGCGTGTTGTCCGAGATTTACGATTCTCGGAACGCGAATTCTGGCCAGCTTCGTCGTTGATTATTCGACGCGAGCCTCCCGCCAGTGTCGTACGATGTAGCCGTCGTGTTGACGTCGACAGCGTTATGCGACGAAGCGAAATATGGGACGCAAGACGACGGATTGTGCGTCCGACGCATAGCTCTCGCTACCACGAAACTTTATGAGTTTCCGCGAGTCGCGGAAAGTCGAACGAGCCGAAAGGCAGCGCCGTAATTATCATTACGGGCCCTGGCAGTCAGGCGTAGGAATCGTCTTGCAAATTAGAACGAACGGGCGCCGTATCATCGCGATAATTAAATTTATCGCCCTGCGCGCCGGACATCCATCCTCGGCTCTACGCCGGAATGAAAAACGGAACGGGAGGGAGGGGAAAAAAACGGACCCGGCACTGGCATGGATAATAAGGAAATATAAGTGGCACGCCGCTGAGTGCAACAAATTGGATGCAAGTAATTGGGTCTACTTTTTCATCGTTAACCGACTTACGAAATGCTGGAGGGATAAATGGGGAAATATGCCTTTATTGCCCGTGCAGACCGTGCTTGAGTAACCTGAAACAGCGATCAGTTTTTAAACATCGTCGTACCGTAGGTACCCAACTCCTCTGCGTAAGCTGCTATTTTATTAATTACAGGAAATTGCTGATACTACCCGAAATGTAATGGCAGTTCAACAATGTGCTCTCAACGCGGTCGTAAGAATTTAAAGCCAATGTACGCGCCATCGACGGTACATATACGCATATGAATAAGTAGAATGGTGAAACTTTACGGGGAAGAGTATATACGGGAGCGTGTAATTCGGTGAAAGGATCAGCTACACTGTTTACATGCGCATAAATCCCGTTTAACAAGGGTTGCGCAAGATTTGCCAGAATTAGAAACAATGCAGCTAATAGGAAGCTGTGGCAGACGAAGTAGCACAGAAATGTAGTTTGCATCGTAACGCTAACGATTTTCCTTATACGCGTATGCGGGTCGGTAACGTTGAACGGGTTAATGGTTGTAAACCGCACCGCGAGCGAAGAGTTCGCGAGGCATTAGGATTAACTTCGAGAGACATTACGGTCGTATTAGCGTTCCGGAGGCGAGAGCGAGCGCTAAGCGGCGCATAATAACTGCACCTTTTGGCGCGGCCAGTACATATAGCTCGCGGCCGCTCCATTGACGTATGGGAAGATCGCTATCGGAGCCGTTGATCGGCCTTTAATACACCATCGAAAGGTACAGTCCCCGACGCTGTACACACGATCGACGCATTTAGGCCTCTTGACTCCTCGCATTCCTCTCGCTTAACCTTTGCGCGAAGCGAAATGCTGCGCGTGACCATCCGTGTGTCTCTGTTTGCACGATGCGTATCCTTGAAAAGGCTGGCTACCTTCTAAAGCGATGTTCAGCTCGCGCCGAACGGTCTGCCCTGGACCATTTTCATTTCTTCCCTCTTCTCAACGGATTTTGATCGCTATTCATTATCCGGATTCCGACCTGACAGCGAAATTCATGGTTCAAGTCCCGTTCGAAAAATGCCGATAAACTGACACTCATGATCTTAATTGAGCAATCGAAAGATAAAACGTGATCGGGGGATTTGCATGTTAAATAGAACGTATCGTTTTGTCCGACTCTCGAAATAGCCGTACAGTTCGGGCACGTCCGTGGGAGAGTGGCGTGTACGTAGAGACGAGGGCACACCCTGAGAGAGGCGAGCTGGCGAGCCAGCGTTGAACGTGACGCATAAATCCTGATCGGCTTTTTAAGGTGTCGGGGTCCAAAACGATATTATCACTTTCGCACGTAAGGTGTCTTCCAGCCGCGCGCAGGCTCGCCGGGTGAACTTTCAGCGAGGCAATTTGTTCGTCTGTTAATTCGCCCCGCAGTATTTTTGCCTCGCTGACATTTAAGCGGCGCGGCCGGGGCAAAATGAACTATTCTCGACCCGTCGGCAACATGCATAAATACATGACAGTGCGTGACGAGTTGAATGGACGTCTCACCTCGATTTTCCCGGATTCGGAATAAAACCGAGTTGCCGGCGACGTGCGTATTATTGACGGCGTACAGGGACGTGACTAGCGGGAGGTTTAACTGGATTCGACGGGGCGATCTCTCCGTGTCCAATTAATCGATCTCTTTTCGCTAGCGTCCTCCGATCGTCGCAATCGGCGTCTCCATCCCTCCACCCACCAGCCGCACCCCCCAATCCCAGGACTAATCGAATCGCAATTAAGCTTTGTTGGTAAATTATTCCGGTATCATTACTTCGGCCGCCTTTATCGTCTGCCGGCCCTCTCCACAATCGATCGTCGAAAAAGCTAACGAGTTGAAGTGGACTTTATAGTGCGAAAACGAAGGCTCGGCATTCAACTGCACCCCTACCCCTCCCATCCGCCTCCTCCCCCTACCGAAGTCCAGAGCCAAACTCCAATTAGACTGATATCTGGAAACTCGTTAATTAATATCTTTTCCTTCCTATCCACTCCTCCTACAGCTCTGTCTCCTCCCTCTTCATCAAGCTGACATTTAGCACGTCGCTAGGTGACTCTATATGCGCTCCGCGCGGAATGTTCGAGGAGCGCACGAGGCTGTGATAATAGAAAGTATGATTGCATTTACATATAGGTCATGACGAAACGTACTCGTGGGCATATAGCACCTTCCCTCTTCCGTCGTCCGTTATCCGAGCAACCGGGAAATGAATTCGCGGCGTAGAGGGCGCGTCAACAATTTAATTATGCGAAAATACGGAAGAGCCGGGGGTCGGAAATAAACGGGCACCGTTGTGGCCCGATTTCTGAGGAGAGGAAACTGTTTCGAAACGGGGCGAGGGAAACAAAGCGGCTGCCGTTACAAAAATACTGTACCGTACAGTTCGCCTAACCCCCACGCCCGCTACCCTGCCCGCTACCCTGCCCGCTACCCTGCCCGCTACCGTCGTCTGGGGATGTAGCTCGAAACTTTTGTATGGATCGCGGGCAACGATTTGAGAACTTTTTTAACGATCGCGCCGGGGGAACTGTTGAACAGCGACGCGTCCCGAGAATTCAAATGGCAATGCATCGCTGACTTGTTCCCATCGACGATGCCTGTGCGCACCCAGCGCCAAGGATGATGAGCGGCGGAGGGAGGGGAAAAATTGTGAAGAGTCCGCGGGTCGAGCCGAGGGAGACTCCTCTATTGGGGCAATTTCATGATCAAGCTCATCGTTCTTGATTCGCCGCTTGTTCCGGCGCCCAGATATCATCGGCCGATTATAATTGCGTTCACCGGGAGGATGCGACAAATAAATAGTATTATTATCGGTGCCGGCCGATAAACGTTATTATCGCTCGCCGATGATAATAACAATACTGAAATGCATTAAGCAGATGATTACGGTAGACGAGCTCGCCGTTATTCGGCGCCCCGAGACTATGTAATCCTCTTAATCACGTCGATAAATTATACCGAGTATTAAATCATGACTTCGCATTTAATTAATGCGCGCACAGCTTTCGAGCGGGGAGGAACGCGCCGATCCGCACGCATCGCGGATAGAAGCCACCGATTTCTATACGACGCCCTTCACAGCGTCCGCGCTTTCCCAGCGAGACGAATTATGCAGTCAGTCAGCGAAGCCAATGTCATCGATCATTATTCGCGTCGAACAATTTTCTCTAATAACGGAAGGCAGAGGCGAGTTAATACGCCGCGCGTACGCGCCGCTCTTCTCGGGCCGCGTACGCGCGCCGCAAATTGCTGAACTCTCCGCAATTAACGATAATTCAACCTACCGTCCGGCCAGCGCGTTCGTTCGAACGTTTAAAATATATCGCGAGCCGGCGTTAACGTTCCACCTGTCCGTCCTTTCAGGCTTTGCCCGGCCGCGAACGTTCGAACGTAAGAAAAATATCGCTCCCTCCGATCTAGTCCGCCATCGATCCCCGATAAAGCGAGAACTATTGTTCCCCAGGCTTATATTTTCGCGCGACCGCGCTCAGATGGGACTTTCAATGCTAATTAAATTAGCGGCCAATCACGATCGTCCGTCGGCCGGTTAAGGAACTGTTCTACGTTGCGCTCCGACGCAGCTGGATCGCGTATATAAGAGCAACCTGACCTAAGACTGATGTCGACCTGTTTGGAACGAGGCCGTTGCTCAATCAGCCAAATAAGGCAGCCCGCGAACTCGGCGGACGCATTAACGAACGGCCGTCGTAACGTCGCAGATCCGGCGCTGATAGCGAGGACGCAGGCCTCGTTATGTCCGACAATTTTGACGTCCTCGCCGTGCGATGCGCGCGCATCCTGGCCCCGCGGGAGAAGCGAAGATATCGCGTGCCACCTTCTCCTCCTTTGTGTTCCATTAATTAGCGCCGGCCAACGTAATCCGTAAAAGGCATTGTTCGCCGTTCCCGTGCAGCGTCCAGGGCTCAGCCGGGTCAGAAGCGACTTCTTTCATTCGACGCTGCTCCTTCCACGCTCCGAGCCAAGAGTATCCTTCTACGACGGAGATGTACACAGTCGCGCACCGTACTTCTTTCCATTTGAAAATCTTCACCGACGCAATCAACTCGCCCTCCGCCGATCGAAACTGTAACGGTACCGGACATAAGCGAGTCGCGCTGGCCAATCCATTAAATATCTAATTCCGCAAAATTGAACCGCGATCAATAATCGATTTCGTCCGACTTCGGGGGAGTGACGGGAAGATTGAGCGAGCATAAGTGAGAGGGGACCTCTGGAGTGTTAGAGAGAGGAAGGGGGAGGGTGGGGAACGATAAACTGCTCAGGTTGAACGCCTCAATTTGCGTCTACTCGACGACTCTCATCTTCACTGACAGTCCCTCGGGCAGGTAGAGGCTTTATTAGCCATTGGATTTGCACCGACGGCTGCTACGCGCAGCCACACTCGCGCTCGAGTGACGAACGACCGAGTTGATTCGAGCCGACCGACGAATCTCCTTTTATTCGCTCTCAAAACGAACGACTGAAAATCCGCGCCGTATTGCCTTTCGAGACATGAACCGCCCCGTCGTTCTACGCGGAAATTATTCGACGCTTCACCGCGGCGACACGTCGTAACGAATCCGTCGGATTCGACCTTCGCGAAGTTCAATCGTCATCGCTGAGCGCGAATCGCCGGATAAAGCCCGATACCTGAAATCCTTGCGCAAATGTAATTCAGCGCGATTATTCACCTTCGCCTTAAACGGCGACCGCTTCTGTCGCTGGCATCGTGCGCATTAGTCATCTTCTCAGCACGGTCATACTTTTGCACGAGATTAATTGTGCACGTAGGCAGTTTAATTCTCTCTTTGTCCTTTTCTTTCCTTCTCCTCCTCTTCCTCCTCCTCCTCCCCCCTCTCCTGCGGAGCGAAACTATTCGGAATTGCGTCGCTGCAAGATTAATCGTCTCTTCCGTCCGTGACAACATCTGGCCTTTATCTCTATCCCGATCCAGGGCGATCATTAACGGTAGCGAGTCTCATTACCCGAGATGAACTCCCTTTCCGCCCTGAACGATTCTCAACCTCGGCCTCCGCTTGTCTCCGAGTCTCGACCGCCCCGTCGGGAACACCCTCAATGCACTCTTCATACTTTATGCCGGGGGAAAAAAAAACTGGATAGCTTATAGGGGGAGCACGGAGATTGGCGAGTTTCTCCGTGGAAATCGAATAATTCCGGAAAATTGAACGCTCGCGCCTTAGAAATCGCGATCGTCGGCTCCTACCATCTCCTTCCATCGATCTCTCCCGCTCTCCCTCTTACGCACACCCACACACACGTACAGTGACTCTCTCCCTCCCATTTACCTTCATCCCATTCAGGTGAGATCCGCGTCAGTGGAGTCTACGCGTCTATCCGACTATGGATCCTCTCGTCGCAGCCCTCCCCCTCCCGCGTCACCTCCGGCAAGTGAATGCCGCTCTTTATTAACCCTTCGCCAGCGAAGCCGGGTCCATTTCAAGCCTAAGAATCGGCTGTAACAGTATGTGTGTAGCTGTTCCGAAAACGACGGTCGTGTGAGTGTATGTGACCAGCGACTCTCAACGACTATTAAGGTACGAAAGTGCGGCGACTGCATGTATGTATGTATCGCTGATGCGCGATTCAAAGGAAACCGCCGTGTGACCCATCAGACAAAGGCGCGCGATAAGAAACTGACGATCGGCGAGTGGAGGGGCTACCTCCTCGCAAACCTTTTGAAATCTACGAATTTAGTGTGGCATGAAACTTGTGCTTACGTACACGGAATAGAGCGTTACAACAGAACAAATCTACTTCATTGCTGACACCTCCACCCACTGTGAAACAGAAGAACGGGATAAAGAGAGTGTTGAATCCTTCCTTCATCGTTTGTGTTACTTTTTTGCCAGCAGCGCGATAGTTTGGATCGTATAGGTATCACCGTAAAATAAGCATGGACTGGACACAACAAGTGGATCGTTGAGCTGCACAAGTGAAAACTTCAATTCTATGAATTATTCTTGCGAATAATATAAGTAGCGTTTATAATAAAAAACTGCCGACAAAAATTGTTATAAATATTATAAAGTTTAAACATTTTGTAAATTTTAGGTTACGTATGGTAATAAGTTTGATGGAATTTCAATGTATTGTCTTCCTTCATAATTATATTAGCGTCGCAAATGACACCAAGTATACCACACGATGCACGAACTATGGAAAATTCTAGTGTAAACAGCACGCAAAAGCCGTATTCGCATTTCCTGCGAATAATATAAGTAGTGTTTATAATAAGAAACTGCGAACAAAATTTGTTATAAATGTTATAAAGTTTAAAAATATTGTAAATTTTAGGTTACGTATGATAATAAATTTGATGGAATTTGAATGTATTGTCATCCTTCATAATTATAGTTATACAAAGAGCACCTTTCCCTTCACTCTTGCTCGAGGTTGAGAGCAACTGGCATACGAATGTGTTCACCGCTGAATGAGCTATCGGTGAGCACCGTTCTTAGTAGTAGTCTCATGGATACGAAAGGACCCGGCTTCGCCACGCGCGCTTGAAAATTCGTCCGCTGTCCGAGGGTTAAGCACTGAATTTGCACCGAGCCGGAACGGGCATTGTAGCACGACGGAGTAACTTCGAGTCAATTCAAAGCTTGGAACTCGGTGCGCGGCTTGAGGCCGTCATTGTTCAAACGTCTCCCGAGCCGCCGCCCGACCTTCGACTCCAGGCCACCTTTTCTATCTACGGCCTCCCTCTCTCTCTCTCTCTCTCTCTGCCTATCCTCTTTACAGCCTCCTCCTCGTTACAGCCTTTTCCCCCAAATCTGCCCTCGCATTCGTTTATTCCCTCGCCTCCAGCCGGCCGCGCTATCATCCGTAGTGGTCACGAGCCGGCCCTCGCTCGTCGTTAACTTTTACAGACGACGGCCTCGTAGCCTTTCCAGGACGCGCTCTACGTGATTTCGCGAAGAACCTCTCGCCGAGGACACATAGACCATTTAGAATCCTTCCCGTTCACCCCCCGAGCTTCGTTAAGAAACAACGGCCGTACCCGCGCGAAGGACCTTCCTTTCCACCAGCGCGTCCGCCGACGTAACTCGGGATCGCATTACGCCGCTTCATCGAAGCTTCGCGTGGGAATTTTTTTAATAAGGAGGACGACCGGAACTGGAAACTGGGTTGAGTGGTCGACTCTCTGAATTTCTCGTTACGCGCTTACAAAGGAACGCGGTTAGAGGCTCGCGACACGGACTGCATTTGTTCTTTACAGATTTCCCGACATCCTTGCCGTTTCATCGCGTCTGAATGGGAAAGCCATTTACCGTGTCGAGCGCAGAGAGTCGGTTTTTGTGTGTCAAGTGAAAACGCTCGCTCGCTCTCCTGACCGGCGACCACTCGCTCGCGCGCTGATTTTGTAATATTCTCAGCGCTCGCCGCAGGTCCCGTCGTCCCAGTTGATAAAGGATAACGGGGGCCGTAAGGGCACGATTCGAGAGTGCGTCCTTTTTTCGTCGCCTCTCGCTGCACGAAATTCATGAGACGCCTACGGCGATTTATTTCGACGCGAGTCTCGGCGTTCGAGGCTCACGTGCTCGAAACGTGCGGGACGTACGGAGGACGTAGACGCACGCGAGACGTGCGTCGGCCTCGGTCACGGTCATATTTGCCCTTTCACCTCTGCCGGAGGCGCTTCGGGGTAGGTCTCGAGCAACCTTGACAGGTCGTGGCCGATCAACGGCCAGCGCCTGCAAACAATACCGCGCCGATAGAATCTTCATCGGCCATGTCGACGCTGTTCATTCGCATTCATCTCACCCGCGGAATTACGAAGAAGCTTCTTGAAAGACGGAAGACTCGCATGCAGCACGATTTTTTGAAGCAAAAACCGACCCCTACGCGACCTTACGTGGCCAACCGCGATCACGTTGAAATTTAAATTAACACTCTCGCGAGCACACGCGCTATCTCACCGCAAATTGGCAAACGTGTCGTTGTGGGAAGTCTGCTAATAGGATTACGTACGGCACGCCGTGACCGAATTTCCCGATCGGCTTCTTTTCGTTGACTCCGAAGATAGAATACCAAACGTACTCCGTGCATCTCAGCCGCGAATCGTATTTAACGATCTATCGCGTCGGCGTCCGCCGCCACTTCCTGGAGAGCACCCTCGTCAAACGTTGCGTCACGTCTCCCATTTTCGCACGGCCACGCAATCAGGCGCCGCTAATCGTTTCGTCTAATGAGACTCCTTAGCGAATTTAATACACGCACTGTCCCTCTCCGGTCTGGCTGCCGCGCGAACGCAAAGCCACGGCGTCTCTCGACGAAGCGCTCCCAAAGAGTGCGCGTTGTGCAACCTGCAACCTGGACATGCAGCGTGTTCGGCGCATGATTTACGGTCGCGGAGAAGCGGTATAGAAAATGCTTACGGTCGTTACATCGCCCGTAAATTCTACGCCGCTACCTCCTCAATTGTGCAACGAGAAGCGTGATCGAGCGGCACAAAAGGCACGCTCGCCGCCGCCGCCGCCGCCGCTCCCGATCCGTCGCGACGCTCATTACGCATTCCTTCCGCGTACTCGCAACTTAATTCGCACAGCATAATTAGCGCTATCGGGCATCTTGTATCTCGCGCCGAGCGCCGGGAAGTTTCTCAAAATACAATTTATCGCGCTACTTCGGCCGCGCATCGGTTGCCATCCGTGCGAGTAGACGTGCGTCCGTGTGTTCCAGCTCTCGTTACCTTATCCGTCTACGTACCGCGTATCTCTAACGTACGTACCTACGTACGCGAATATGCTCGCCCCGGCATGTACGCAACATGGCCGCGAATTAAGCCCCGGCATTACTACTCCCCCGTGCAGCATTCGCGAAACAATAAAGTTCATCGCCTCCCGACGGCAATTATTATTCCAATATCGAGAACTCAAATGCCCCCGGCACCGGTTGCGCATTAATTTTACCCCGGGAACCCGGCTGCTAATGTTGCCCGTCATGGCTCATTGTTACGAATCCCGGAAATTCTCCTCACCCTCTCCCCCCGTTCTTTTTTCTCTCCGTACACAACTGACCGCTCGACCGTGCCAAGTATAAATTTTCGCTTTACCGACATTGTGTTCTTTCATAGCGGGCTGGCGTGTAGCGAATGTCTCAACGTAAAACTCCGTAGTGTAATATGCGGTGAATGCACCGACCGGCGAGGAATAACGTTCAGTGCGCCAAATCGAGTTGCCTCCCGAGCACGTTCCCGGCTGCAAAAGAAGGTTTCAGAGTCGTCCGAACGGTTCGAGTCTCGGTTCTTCTCCTCGGAATCGTCGACTCGTTAACTCGCCTTTAGAGTATCAAAGTCACGCGGAGCGTTTCGCGTCTCTCAGCGACAGATCGGAACCGTGGTGCTGCGTTTCGTTCATTTCGAATTCACGCAGAGGCAACTCTTGCGAAGCGAGCGTGACCCACTTGACGCTCACGTGCGCGTCAGCCATTTTTGGTGAACGTTGCGCGATGAGCAACGGGCTTAATCGCCGGATCGCACCGAGCATATCGAAATGGAACCTTCTTGGGCCGCTTGCCTCATTGTCGGGACCCCTCGTAATGGTACGTGACCCCTGTCGTTACACGACTGAAGCTATTACCGCCGTTACACGCTCATAATCTCGTACACCCTCGCCAATATTGAATCTACGTCAGGCCGATAATGACGGGGCTACATTGTCTTCGGCAACGTTAGCGAACTTAATCCGGCCAGTATTATCGGTCTCGGCGATTAATTTGCGAATTAATATAGGCAAAAAGAAGAGCTGTCTGCCCGACGGGGGCAGCACAAATCTTTACTCGGGAAAACGGCTTCCCGGTCGGACTAATCGTTTGGCCGGAGTTCGGCCTCTGTATTGATTTTTCATAGTCGGCAGAAAGGTCGCTGTCTCGCGAGCCGAGTCGCGCATTGACGAACGAGTGCCATTGTTACACGGGCTGTGCAGGTTGCGCGAGAGCAATTATCGTTACGCATTTATGGGATCGGGGGAGCGTACGCGTTCGCCGATATATTGAATCGACGGCCGGACAGATAACGTCGGTGCGCAGGTTCTTATCACCCGGGCGCCCTCCACGTCCGATGAAACGTCAGTCACCGGGGCTGATAACGAATTTCGGCTCGCGAGCCCAGACGAGGATCGCGTCGCGTGATTGACTGCGGAACAACAAACGACATCGAACCATCGCCGACTGACTGATTGAACGATCGCGCTCGTTCGCGCGATATCGAACTCTTTTGCCGGAGCCATATGTCGATAAAACGACCGCGGGACAATTCAGGGGTCTCGACGGTCGGGAGCGAGCGAGATCGGCCGATTCTCAGCCCAGGATCTCTTTCGATCGTGTCTGGAAGCGGGGGTGGGGTGCGATTAAGCGAAAAGTGCCCGACGACGACGACGACGGGTTTTAACCGGAACGGATAAGGGCCTTTCAAAAATACTTGGAGTAATTGCCTGCGGTCCGGGATTGAAATGGAGCCACGCGTCGCGCTTTGAAAGGAGCCACCTTCGCGTCGGAGTACGTGAGCGCGAGCCGTTTCATAGGAGGCGTCAAAAGCTTCATCGACACTCGTCCGCGAGAACGAACGTCGGTGTCGGCGGCGACGATAGCTGCCGCGCCCGAGGTGCTAATTGAATCGGCGGACTTTCATTAAATTATGATACGAAGAATGAAGGAGCTCGTCGGGAATTCGAAACGAGCGGCTCCGATCAAATCGAAATCCCGCGGTGCGCGCGCGTCGCTTTGCGAGACGAGTTCGTGTATGCATGTATGTGCGTACGTATTATATTATACGTACAGCTGGTGAGAGCTCCTGCTGTGGCTGTCGATCAGGTGGCACCGGCATTCTTTCCGACCGCCGACGATTTTAATTAATTGCCGACGCGAGGCATTCGTACGCTCACGGTAAAGGACAAATGCATTTTGTGACCGTTGATTAAACGCAACTTTGTATTTTGGCTTAATGGTCCAGTAGAACGGGCTAAAACAATGTGCTTACAAATATGTATAGATTATATTCAAGGCATGTGCACGTGCATTACACATTAAATTCTTGACAAAAATATTGTGAATACCTGATAGTAAAGTACAATATGCCATTGGGCGGCCAATGGGAGATCTTTTGACATAATTTGACCCCACTAAAGCACGATAACAACTTTCAAATACCCAGGAAACAGTTTCTTTCGATTTCTATGTTGTTTTACATGGACTGACGAGACTTTTTGATTGCTTTGACATAAGTTCGTACTATGCTACACAATTTACGTATTATGTCTCATTTTGATGAATTATTTGCATTATTTTCGAGGTTTTGGGGGGTAAAGGAACATTTTAACTCCCATTTAATACATGTTTGACAGCCTTATACTTATAATATGACATTGGGCGACCAATGGACGGCACTTTGCAACCCGGGCTTTCTAAGTGCAATAGTTTCGAAGATACAGTCAAGAAAAGGTGAGAAAATAATGAAAAAATGATGAAAAAATCGATATTTCGCCGGGTCTGTGGCGTGTGACGCCTGTTACCTTAAATATTCAGTTAAAACATGAAGCGAATTGATGGCAAAAAAAGCGCCTACAATTATTCGAAGCCAGAAACAAAATTCGCAGCGATCGCACTCTTTGCCATAAGAAACGTGCACGAGATTAATAGTTTGCAGAAATTCATTCTCGAACTGCAGGACGCTACGCGTAATTTCTATCTTGAGCACTCATTACGTGTACTAGTATGTCGTTAAAAAAAAAAAGAGAAACAGCTGCACATTTCACCGACGGATTTAATTAACACTCAATGCAACCCCCCGACGAGCGAATTGAGAATGAAAACAACATTACAATACCGTCTCGTCGGCGAGCGTACCCGCGTCGCCGCAGACAATTAAGCCATCCGATTTCCATTCGAATGCCTGGCGCGTCAGCGTTGTTTCCGAGCATACGCCGGATAGGTGCGGATACCGTCGGTGATATCTTGAAATTCCTGGCGTCGGCGGATTACCCCCGGGAGTGTTTAAAAATTTTGCGCTCCGGAGTTCGCGCAATTATGACGATCGTCGTCGTAGGCGCCCCGCAGAGGGAGAAAGATGGAGAGACGGGGAGAGTTGAAGGGGGCGAGCGCTACTTTCTCAAATTCGCTGAGTGCAACCGACGTGGGACAGATTTACACCAATTAAAACGCGGATAGTAGGCAAGACCCGCCGATGGCGAGCGTCTGGTGTCCGGATAGGACTAACGTGAGCTTCGCTAAAGTCATTAGGGAAATCAAGGGAATATCCCACCGTCGACCGTCTCTTCCACCCCTCTCTCTCTCTCTCTGTCTCCCTCATCTATCTATTCCCCTCCGCCTCTGTATCCACCCCTCCCACGCCTGTCTATATCTACTTCCCTCCTGCGTATCTGGCGCCATTTACTTTTTTGCCTTTCCACTCTCCTATCTCCGGCCACATGCATCTCTGTCTTTCCCACGTTTCTCATCCCCCATTTGTCTCCCTTTGTAGCACCTGCATACCCCTTTGCACCCGACTCCGTCTTTCTCCACCTCTCCTCTTGTTCACCCAGCTCCGTACGCGGACGCATGTACTACTGTGTCTCCGCTCCTCTTTCATCCGCACTGCCTACCTAACCTACCTAACCTACCACCCACTCCACCCTCCTTCCCGTAACTTTCAGGCCACTCGTGCTCAGTCGCAGGAAGGGATGAAGGAGGGAGAGGGGTGGCTGGCTGCCGGGACGATTGTGTGCATGCACGGTCGCTCGCTTTGTCGCACTCCGGGACGCGCAGAATTTCCGTTGGCCCGCGAATGGAGCAACACGGAGCCACTTTGAGAGTTCTGAGAGGATCGTTGAGGAAAAGGAGAAATTGAATCGCTTTGTTTATCGAGCTACGGCGGCCGCGCGGACCGCGTTAGTTGGCTTGTTACCGAGCTAACGAGGAGTCACAGGATTCCGCGTTTCAGCCCTTCGACGAGCTTCTACCGACGCCCAGTACCTCCCAGTTTTATGGAATTATGAAAGAAATTGCTAGAGCGCAAGAGAGAGAAAGAGAGAGTCGTTCGTGCGCAGAGTGCATAATCCGAACGATCAGCGCTTCGTTCGTTTGGCCTTTATTTCGACTTCATTTGATAATCGCAGCTGTGGAACTGTTCCCATGTACTTATATCTCTTCTCTTCTTTTTTTTCCGGTGACAGATCCGCACGTGAATCGCGAATAATCCTCTTCGCAACGTTTTCTTTTCAACCGTTACATTCCGTACACATACTCGCTACGCCAACTCGACGCTTTCAAAGTTCGCTCCGGACTAGTCGCCCGGGCGGAAATTCTACGGAATTTCCGTTATCCGCACATAACCGATTCGCTATTTGCGGTACGCGTCCAGTACATACGTCGAACGCTTTTTCTCCTTTGAGCAGCGCTCAAAAATCGGTCGCCAACAATGCGACTTTCGAACGCTTGGCCCGCATGGACATACCTATGCTGGATAGCGGTGCGATCCCGTCAGAATTCCATTGCTGGAAAAGATGGTCGCTCGTACGTGCACGACTCCCGGCGAAAATGGTCGCATCGATTTCCTCTCCCGCTCTCGTAATTACGCGAACGTTCGCCGTATCTTCGCTTCCCGGGGCGTGCACGGTGCCCGTTATTGTCTGCATCAGGTGAGGTGACATGCGAGCGAAGGGCAAACACGCGGTTTGTGCATGCACGCGCGCGCGCGCGCGCACCCAGTAGCGCCAACTAACATAGAGCTGCCTGGCACGATTCGCAATTATCGTCGCCCGCACCCCCGTTCCGCCCTTCGCCTCTCCTTCTTTCCGCGCGAATTCAGGTAGGAATTAACCGCCGTTGGCGCACTTAATTAAAACAATTTGTCGGCGACGACGCTGATTCAGCCCGCACTTCCGGCGCCGTGGCACCGAAGCCGTCGTTAGCGATAAAAGAATCTGCGCGAAGCCGACGCCGATATCGTACAGCCGAGAGTATTTTTTTCACTCGCAAACTACGATAAGGAAATTAGACACCTTTTTTTTTTCCCCCCCCAATCCAGCGGAACTTTCGCACAGGCGTACGCGTACCGTTACCGCGGCGTCTTACTCATTTTCATATAGAGTGGCGTAGGCGGCAGTTAATAACCCGCGTAATAAATTTATATTCCCGTTAACGGGTCGGACGTCCGCACCGTTTTAATTGTATTCTCTTATCCGGTCCACGTTGCGCCGCAGATAAAAAGTTGATCTACACCGTTGCACTTCCGGCCCGACCCGCGCGCGGAGGGAAATGTAAGTCATCATTGTAATGCGTCGGACGTTCCAATAATAGTTTTGCTTTGGCAGTGGCCTGGGCATACCGTCACGTCGGCACATTTGAGATTATGCAGATGGCCGGAGGCCGCGTAATAGCCAGCCAGCGCAGCGTAAACCTACCAGACAGGGTTGCCACCGCTGGCAACCTAATACTCTTCAACACCCCTCCCCCCCCCCTCCCTCCCTCCCTCGTCTCCTGTTCGCTACCCGAAAAACGACGAGAACCTCCGTAAGCGACACTAGCGCTCACCATCGCGTTATCATGCTTTTTCCGCTGCAGAGAGCCACGACTCGAGGCCGGTGACTTTCTTCGTCGCTTCCTGGGAACGAGACTTTCTCTGGCTGGCGATGAAAATTATCCGCGCTAAGAATCGCTTTGACAGATTTCGCCGCGAAATCGTTTCCCGAGTAGGTGGATACGGATAGGTAGGCACGTAGGTGGAGTATGAAACGGTCGGCGAACGGTCGGGCTAACAGGTAAACGAGTAGTGGTCCGGGGCGGGAAAAAGTAATAAACAATATGCAAACGCGGCTCTTGCCGGCGCAGGTGATAAACGGTGCGGCGAGATTACGTGACAGAGTTAAATAAGGGGGGTATCCGCATAGCTTCGTTTCTCATTAGCGCCCGCGCGCGGTTTGTTAGTATCCGCCCGCATTTTCGCTCGTCTTGAATCGCCATCGTAATTTCGTCCCATCTGTCTCTCTCCGCGGAGCGGACTATTATTACGCCCATTTAATACGAATTGCAGATTATTCACCCCGTAATGAACAATTCGGAGGAGCTTTATGAGTCTCGTTCTCTCTGTCTCTATTCCACTCCCATTCTCTCTCTTCCTCTGTTTCTCTCTCTCTCTCTCTCTCTCTCTCTCTCTCTCTCTCTCATTCTCTCTCATTCTCTAGCTCTCTGTCTCTCTCTACGTTCGCGTTAAAATAAAGGCACTGTGCCGGAAGTGCCTACGCCTGGCTTGCCAATGTCATTTGCAACCTGGAAATTTCCCTCGCCGGCCATCGTAATTAGCGGATAGACTGAGGACGATTTTACTTCTTTTCGCCAACGTAATGCTCTGTTGCGCGCGCGCGCGCGCGCACACACGCGTCACCGCTCGCGCCAGAAGGGAAAGGCTGTTAGATTTTTTCCGCGCGATTAACGGTCGATGTCGAGACACACTCGAAATATAGACGCGCAGCACGCCAGTCGCATTATTACGCGCGAACAATGCAACGTTCATAAACGGCGGTCTACATTTCCCGGAGTAATGCGCTCTCACCGCAAATCGTCGTGCTACTTCGATGCTTCTCCGCCAGCCGGTGCTTACGGCTGAAAACATTTTTCCCTGCGCGTCAGACCACGGCAGAGGGAACAGGTGAGGGGGGCAGAAGCAGTTTAAGGAATGAATGGGGCGCCGCTCGGCGCATTGACTGTCGTGTCAACCGTTTACGAACCGTACTGTGAACATTTTCCGGATCTACAGTCAAGTATACGACTAAATTCATCCCGCAGCGTGATCGCGGTCTGAATGACGATGATATGCCTGTGGGCAAGTGTAAATTGCATTCCTTCTTTCGCCCACTTCTGGCCGTATTTCTGAAGCTGTCGCGAAATTCGAGAAACGGGAGATGACATTTTCAACTTCCGATGTCCGTTCTAAGAGTTTCGAGCCGAACCGTCGACGTTCGCGTATTTCTTTAACGGCAAAAAGGCAATTAACATAACACGTTTCACGCTGTGCGCAATGGACGACCATGAGCGTAAGTAAAGTGACGTTTTCGCGCATAGTCGCTTGTGTCATTCGACGTCATTGACACTGACAAAGAGAGCCACCGCTAATAATTACTTTACGCTTCGTCATTAATGTACGAGCGCAGGCGTTTTATCTACCCTCGCCAACGTAAACATTTAAACGCTGAATCCTGGACACTTAATGTACCTCAGCGATAATGCACCTGCGGTCTTCGTGCCTGTCAGAATTCCACAGCCACTAATTTACCCTGACACCTTGCAGCTGCCTCGCGTCCACGTTCAAACGCCGGGCGAATATCAGTGACAGATGATTTTTTCAAGGTCCCATGGCGCTCGGGCGCAGATTATGGGCAAAGACCGTAACGTACGACGTTCACTTTGGACCGCAACGAGCTCCGTATAATTCACGGTAACTATCAGTGGGCAAGTTTTAACGCGCTCGAAGGGACCGTATCCGCGTCGACCCGGAAATCCATGTTCGCGATGCATCTGGTTCTGAAAAAAGAGGGAAGAAAAGGGGCAGAGGGTAGGGTCCGAGAGAGTGTGTGCGATAGCTGGGAAGGGAGGAAAAATGAAAGGGAGCGAGATAGAGTGACGGGGCGGTGGTGGAAGTCGCCGTTAAAAAGTCAGAAGTCTCCCGGCGGTGCAGTAAACGGTCTCCTTACGGTTTCAGGTAGAATGCGGCGGGACGAAACGCGCTGCTCCTCCGCAACGAGGCGATGAGAAGCCTGAATGGAGGCCGAGGAAGCCTCAGAGCCCCCTGGGGCTCCGATCGACGTTCCATCATCATCGGAGTGCACCGTGAACAGCCGTAGCTCGTGAGGCCAGCCGGCGTAGAAGAAACCATCCTGCTACCGCGTAGCCGGACTAGAACTGCTGCACGAAAGGGCGGCATCCAAAAGCTTCTCGGGACTACGGTCATCCGAGGGAGCGAAAAACGGAAGCTAGAGATATTGAGTGCTACGTCCCGAAAAGGCCGAGTATCAACGTCGGAGGCGAGTTCCTGAAGTATAACTAGTCGGCGCTAGAAGAAGAAGTGTAGGAAAGGTTTTCAGACTCGCCAGGCAGTAGGTTCCGAAGGCGAGTTCCTTGATAAGTAACGAGCCGCGATTCGTAGGACAGAGGAGAGTAAGAGGAGTAAGGACGGAGAGCATAGGAAGACTGAGGGACCCTCGAGAGACCGACGAGTTACGATTTACGAACCATAGAAGGAAAAATCCGCGGCAGGAGGCCGAGAGAAGTTCCTTGAGATTATACAGTCAGGATTTGTCAGCGATCGAAGGAGTCAGCAGCGCGGAGAGCCTAGTATATCGTAAACGAATCTAACGAGCGCGTCCTCCTTTTCGAAACGGCCTGTCGAAGACTCACATACTCGCGGACAACGACGTATTCTAAAACGGCAAGAATCGAATTAATATGACAGCGGATAGCGTTCGACCGACAACGGATCGGCGACGATCATCGATCACAATCGAGAAGCAACGAAGAGAGGAAGTAGAGAAAGAGGGAGCCAACTAAAGACTATTAACTTCAATTAATTACGCGGCACCGGAGCCCGCGACACCCAGATTTGAAGTCCGACATCCGGACGATCGCAGAGACCAAGATGGCGGCGCCGGTGATCGAGAAGAAGCGATTCTTCTGCCGGGAGTGGGCGTTCATGAAGCTGTCGCATTGCCTGGAGCAGAGGCCAGCCTCGAAGACCTGCGGCGCGCTGATAGTCGGCGGGCCAGGAAGTGGGAAAACTGCCCTCTGCGCCGAACTGGCCTGGCCCTCGACCGGCGTCAATGCCAGACACCAGAGGTCCTTGAACAGGAGACTCCTCGCGAGGCACTTTTGCCAGGCAAGAAGCGAGGCCTCCCTGTCGCCAGCCCAGTTCGTCAGGTCGCTGGTAGCGCAACTCTTGCAGGCCAGCTCGGACGGCATTCATCGTTCCTCGCCGACCTCGCCCATACCGGGTAGCACGACGAATTCAAACTCGACGACTGGCGGCGGAACAGCGACGACCGTTGTCCTCACTTCGAGAGAGGCGGTCGCCGAGGCTTACGCAGAGAAGCTGAGGACCGACCCGGAGATACAGGCTGCCCTCCAGCCAGACGTTCTCGATCGCGACCCTGACGACGCCCTCAAGAAGGCACTCCTCTTCCCGCTGCTGGAAGTCGAGCCACCTAAGAGCTGTCTGTTCCTCCTAGTCGACTCCATAGACGAGGGCCAGAACCTGAACCCGCCGCAGACCGGCACCAGGGACTCCCGCAGGGAGAACGATAACGTCAGCCGCACGATAGCGGAGCTGCTGGCTAATCATCATCATCTGTTCCCCCAGTGGCTGCTGCTAGTTTGCACCGCGCGCCGTCAAAGCAAGACGATCTCGCGCATGTTCACCGGCTTTCGCAAGATCTCCCTCGACGATCTACGCAAGTCGCAGGTCGTCAGAGACGTTCAGCAGTACATTCTCGCCCGACTGGACCAGGAGGATGCCCTCAGGTAATTGTTCTATTAGACTACCGTAGCTTTCGGGGACGATACCTCGATAAGGTCGGATACCTTATCGGAGACGTCGGCCGTAGTTTCGTATCGTTACCATCTCATGAGCCTGCTAGGAGCGTTAGGATCGACGAGTACGATAAAATGCTTTTTAAGATTTGTTAATCTTATAGAAGTCGTTTTGCCAGGCAACACATTTCCCGCGACACCGCCGAGATGCTGAATCAGCTGCACATCAAGAGCAACGGCTGCTTCCTGTACCTGGAGAAGGTGTTGGACGGCGTGGCGGAGAACTTTATCGTCCTTCGAGAAGTCCGCGAAATACCGGGCACCCTGAACGGCCTCTATCTCTGGCTCTGCCAGCGACTCTTCAGCAGGAAGCAGTTCGCCAAGGTGCAGCCACTGCTCAACGTGATCCTGGCAGCGAAATTACCGATAACCCAGGAGATACTGTACAAATGCGTGAGGACGGCGTGCGCCGGCATCACGGTTGAGGACTTCAACCGTCGTCTTCATCTTCTGCGCCGGGTCATCTCCGTGTCCCGTGCCGGTGCCCTGATGCTGTTCCATCACAGCTTCGCCGAGTGGCTGCTGGACGTGAAGCACTGCACCCAGAAGTATCTATGCTCGGCCGTCGAAGGTCACGCCATGCTGGCCGCGTACTACACTATTCGCGGGCCAGACCTGAATCCTGACGAGATCTGCGTACTCGGCCAGCACCTGCAGCGAGCGCTCACGACTCCGGTCGTCGCGAACGGCTGCACGCTGGACGTACACACTCTTCAGGTACTCTGGATGATAGGCAGCGGGGCGCCGATCGAGGACTGTTACCTGGACAGCTCCGAGTGCATACTCTGGCCGAGACAGGAGGCGAAGCTCCTGCGACTGCTCATTGACGCTGGCGCGAAACCTTCGGAGAAGGTCATCGAGGACGACATCAGCAAAGATGCGGTTTCTTCTAGTCAGGTAAGAGACTAAGCAGAGACGACTAGAGAATCTACTTGGAATCTCAATTGATCCTACAACCGTTCCCGTATCGTCAAGGTCTCGCAGGATGTGAGCCCCATGGATGAATCTCCCAGCGAACCGTTGACGGAATTACTCGGCGAGAGCGGAGACATCAATCAGACCGACTCCTGCGGCCGAACCGTGCTTCATCAACTCGCCGCTGACGGCAACTCGTCCTTGCTGGAGTTAGCTCTGGCTGCCTGTCCGCAAGTAAGTGTCAGTTTACGAGCGAACGAGGGCAATTCTCGCGCATAATGTACAAGGATGTTTCCGCGGCGGAGTATCACGATCAATGCTTGCTCTGCGCAGGCCAAATTGGAAGCCACTGATCGTCACGGACAGACGCCTTTGAACCTGGCCGCCAGACATGGGTACGCAAACGTTGTTCGTGTCCTCCTCGCTGCAGGAGCCAGCGCTGATCACGCTGATTGCGATGGTTGGACAGCGCTCAGAGCAGCTGCTTGGGGCGGACATACTCAGGTAGAGTCCCGGTGGAAATAGAACAACCGCTAGACACCGTGAATAAATTGAAACTCTTCCGTCATTGCATCGATAATTTCGGCCGCAGGTAGTGGAGCAACTTCTGGAACACGGCGCGATGGTGGACTGCCCCGACTGGGATCAACGTACTGCACTGAGAGCTGCAGCTTGGGGAGGTCACGAGGACATCGTGAAGGCTCTGTTGCAGCACGGCGCCGACGTTAATCGAACGGACGACGAAGGTAGAACGGCCTTAATCGCAGCAGCTTACATGGGTCACAGCGAGATCGTCGAACATTTGTTAGACTTCGGTGCCAAAATTGACCATGCTGACAGTGACGGCAGAACAGCGCTGAGCGTCGCGGCTTTATGCGTTCCGGCCAATCACGGCTATGCAAAGGTAAGCAATTTGCGTTCCGCTAATTTTGGCTAAGGGTCGCGTCACCGCATGCTTAACGTGTTCTCTTCTCACTTCAGGTCGTAACAATTCTGTTGGAACGCGGAGCCGCTGTCGATCATCAGGACAAGGACGGCATGACGCCATTGTTGGTGGCAGCGTTCGAGGGTCATCGCGACGTGTGCGAATTGCTGCTGGAGTACGAGGCGGACGTTGATCACTGTGATGCCACTGGAAGGACCCCGTTGTGGGCAGCAGCTAGCATGGGTCACGGTTCTGTCGTGGCGCTTCTGTTATTCTGGGGATGCTATGTCGATAGCATAGATAACGAAGGTAGAACCGTGCTCAGTGTTGCTGCTGCGCAAGGTGGAACCGATGTCGTGAAGCAATTACTTGACCGAGGTACTCAGAACCTGTGTATATATATGTGTGCGTAACGCCGCGATAACGCATGGATACATTTATAACGGTACGTGCGTATTTACACTGCAACGTTTGCATATCTCGTTTAAGGCTTAGATGAGCAGCACAGAGACAATTCCGGCTGGACGCCTCTGCACTATGCGGCGTTCGAAGGCCACATAGATGTTTGCGAGGCATTATTAGAAGCTGGGGCTAAGATCGACGAAACGGATAACGATGGGAAAGGAGCTCTCATGCTTGCCGCACAAGAAGGGCACGCTACATTGGTCGAGAGATTACTGGAACACCACAGTGCGCCTATCGATCAACATGCTCACGACGGGAAAACTGCATTAAGGTAATGCACTCAGGCTAATGTTATATGCAAAGTAGAGGGACGATAAGATACGGAAAGCAATGAATCTTTATGATAAACCCCGCTCCTCGTAGACTTGCCGCACTGGAGGGACACTACGACACTGTCAGAATACTATTGACCCACAATGCTGATGTTAATGCTAAGGATGCCGATGGAAGAAGTACTCTCTACATTCTAGCTCTGGAAAACAGATTGGCAATGGCACGATTTCTATTAGAACATGCGCGCGCTGACGTCGAGAGCAGGGATTCCGAAGTAAATACGAGCAATATTTTCTATCTTAGTATCTAAATTGTTACCGTCTGTTCTAAAAATATATTCATCGCTAAATAAACTATTCTGTGGGGAAGGATGTGAACATAAGTTGTTTACAGGGAAGGACACCTCTCCATGTCAGTGCTTGGCAAGGACACGTTGAGATGGTGGCGTTATTGTTGACGGAAGGCGGCGCCGGTGTTAATGCCTGCGACAATGAGAATAGGACACCTCTTCACTCAGCTGCTTGGCAAGGTCATGCGGCGATAGTACGGCTCCTTTTAGAACACGGGGCAACACCTGATCATACTTGCAATCAGGGTGCAACGGCTTTAGGTACACAGAAATATGTAACACTATATATTAGTAGCTTGACTGACATTATCCCTAATATGCCTCATTACGTTTATCTTATTGACTTGTAGGTATCGCTGCACAGGAAGGTCATGAACATTGCGTTCGTGCGCTCTTGAATCATGGTGCGGATCCCAGTCACTCAGACCATTGCGGTCGAAATGCAATAAAGGTAGCCGCTAAGAGTGGCCACGACACTGTCGTGAGATTGCTAGAGGAACATTCAGCTAATCAAAGAAGCCTGAGGCCTGGCATTAATGGAGGTTTGTCGTTGTCGATACATCATATCAGAAAACTGATGCCTCGACTTGATGCAAGAACAAATAACAATGATGTATACTATTCAGGTGGTAGCAGCAGCGCTACTTCAGTTACCTCTAATTCAACTGCAGAGACAAAGCCTTCTTCGGCAATTTTGAACCCACTGTCGACGCAATACAGTCCAGCCGAATCGCCGGACTCGACGAAGAGAAGAAGTTGCGTATCCTTGGGCAACAACTCGAGTAACAGTAAGTCCAGCAGCAACTTGACCGGAAGTACCAAGAGTGATCAAGGGAAGTTCAACCAAAACTCGATGGTCAACCAGGTAATCAAAGTAGGTGTCAATCATCATTCGTTCTTCTTAGTCCCTATTAATCTGCATCACACTCTAACAACGAAGAATTTGGATACCACTTCCATAACAAATTTCATCATCCGTCATACGTTCAGTTAGCACCCTTATCTTCTGAATGGCTCGAATTTTTACGTAGTCAGCACAGTTGGGAGAATGTTTGTATTCTTTTTAATTTTAGACGCCATTGTCTTTTACGCAACAACTTCAGCAGTGTTCGAGGGGAGCGAAAAGCCGCCCGCTAAGCAAATTGCTATCGCCCTTAAAAAGTGAACCGCAAAGTCCGATATATGCATCCCCACCTCATTCGCCATTGAGCGACAGTCTCATACCCTATTCGCCAACAAATACGAGTCCGCCTAGTGCTCAAACTGCGGCAAACGTGATACAGAGTCAGCTTGGTGTGTCACTATTGGCAGGCAATCAAAACATACAGTATAAAGCACAGATCGGTGGATACAATCATACGACTGCTATTTACGAACCGATAAATATCAAAACCGAAATTATCGACAAAAATGACGTTACCAAACCGTTTGAATTGACAAACGAAATGTTAGGATTAAGCATTGGCAAAGATAAGAAAAATGGGCTTGACGAGAAACGAACATCGGCTGACACACACTTTACACGGGACACTCATATGAGAATAATACTAGGAAATAGCGGCGCTGGTGTTGGTAGAAACGTAAAACACGCTTCAGATCATATACCTGGAAGGTAAGTTGCAATGTAATATTTACATTACACTTTGCAGACAGAGCGACGTTCAATGTTTACGACGAGTACACATTTTGCTCATTCACACATTATGTTTAATCAGATGTATCTTGAAAACACAAAAGTCACTTGCTGATTCAAATCACAAAAACGAAATACTCTTGAGGAATTGTAAAAGACAATAACTTATAACACTCATTTATATTATTTCAGTGCAAGTAACATAAAACCAAAGCGTAATGGCTTAGTTTCCAATCCTGCTATGAGATTAGTAGCGGGTGTTAGAAATGGTATTGAAAACGCAACAAACAGAAATAAGCCCATTACAACTCGGGTAAACGGATTTCAATGGAAAGCAGAAGCGCGCAAAGAAACACCTTTGTAGGGCCAGGTATTGACGAAAAATCATATTGCAAACATAGTAAAATGATTTTGCCATGTTCGAAAAAATTCGTTTCTATCCTTGCATATACACACTTCTGTAGTTGAAATTGCATAATTACATAGCATGCAACTATTTTTCATTCATGTGAAGATTCTGCAACAAACTGAATCAACAATAAATACAAATTTCTATGATTACTAGTTGCATCGTTGTACGGATATTAAGAAATCGTATAGGCGATATTTATGCAATACCGTTGCAGCATCTACTTTTGTGGAAGTGGTATAACGTTATGACACCGACACATCACCAGGATTAAGCGAAATATAATATGCTTTATCTTTATTTATTCCTAGTAGTTGGAGCAATAAGCAAAACATATTTCATTTGGCATAACGTAGCATTAGTATTCTTTCCTTAACGCCAATATATCTGTAAGCTGCCGCGCGATAACGATGCAGTTAATTATATTTGCAATTATCAGTTTAAACACGATGCATGCATCACTGATAATATGGGCCTCTCTCAACAGGTTGCACGGTCTGATACAACGTGCCAAGACACTGCAAGTCGATACTGTGGCTGGCGACTCGTTCTCAACAAAAAGCAAAAGTCAATACACAAGTTTTTCTCGTTTTATTTGAGCAAAATCAAATTACCTCAAATGAAAAAGTGAAAGAAAAGTGTACGAAAGCGGAATAAGAAGACCGATTAACAGAAGGATCGAGATTGCGTAGCACACAAAAAAACCAAATATTAAGCTGCATAGGAAAATATGTAGACCTAGGTATGTGAACTTACGAACATGACTTTGTATAAATGTAACGTTAATAAAATTCTTTACTGATCTCACTAATAATACTATACATACATATAACTATAAACTAATTATTGCAAACATTAAGAATCTTTAGAGTCGTAATTTTAAATGGAAGGTTAAATATTGAGATTTTCTTCAGAAGACTGGATGCAAATAAGATGCATATGTGATGTTTTAACGAATAAATCATTTGAAAACAATGCAGAACTGTAAAGATATGTATAAATGATACAAAAAATAAGCATGGAAGGAAATAGCATAATAATGCGAATTGAGTTACAAATACGTAAAGTATGGCCTGAAAACGGAAAACGTGTGTAAATACACATCTTTCATGTATTGTGCACAATCATATTTATTATACTGTAATAGGTGCAAAATAAATAAAAAAATAAAAATAAAAAGTGAAACGCTCCAGTTTATGTTTATGTTACAAGACTACCCTTAAAGTCAGTACAACACGTGCCTAGCATGTTTAAGGCACGTAAGGATCTGTCGGCGAGAACACCTGGGCATCCCAATATGGAACTGTTATTAGTATCACTAGCGCGTCGATAACACAAGCTTATTGAAACTTTGTTCTATGCCTCCAACAAACGTTTTTCACATACATTGAAAAGCATTACGTAAACTATATAACAAAAAAAATATTAAATTTTGGATGCCTGTTTCCGATAAGATAGCTCATCTTATCATTCACACACGAATGGCTTTGTAGGTAAGCCTATACACTTGCAAAACTGTTAAATACAGACTACCTTCTGACACGTGTATGCAAGTGCACTGTTCGGGCGTTCTACCACTCCGCTATTTACAATCAGCTGGCAACAGTAACACGAGTTCTTTCAAGTGCGTAACTATTAGAATTGAATCTTCTTACTCGCCATCCTCATTGTACAAGAGCAAAACTAATATATATTTTAACGGAAAATGAGTTCTTTGTTGTCATGTGTGCGGAAGCAAAAAATTATTGTCGCAACCGTTGTTAGCATGGGTATGGGTGTTGGTCTTGGAACAATTCTAAAGCAATACACTGCACAGCCATGGACAGAAAGAGAAATAATGTACTTAAAATTTCCTGGAGAATTGTTTATACGATTAATAAACTGTTTGATACTGCCACTTGTCATCTCTAGTATTGTAAGTGCTACTATTGATTTAAGCAAGTCAGGTGAGTAATATATGGGGTTGTTCCCAATACATTCCTTGTGATTGCCACACAATTATAAGAATCATTTCAATACCAGGTTTTATTGGATTAATGGCCTTATGTTACTATACAGTGACAACCACATTAGCAATAATATTAAGTGTTGTACTAGTTCAAACTATACGTCCAGGTGAATTTTATCAGAACAAAACTACTGTAGAAAGAGTATCATCAAAGAGCTTTATGACTATAGACACGTTCTTGGATTTGTTTCGGTATATTAATCTTAATTGCAGTACTGATTAATCAATAACAAGTGCATTTAATTTCGTGAAACTTTATTTGTTTAATATTGACTACAAAAGCTATCATCTTTTATTTTAGAAATTTAATACCAGAAAATATAGTCTCTGCTTGCATGTACCAGGTACATTATATTTAATTCTGTGTGTACTCACAATCTTCAGTTGACTACATCTAACAGCTTCCAAAAATGTTTTTTCAGAGTCAAACAATATTATTGAAACCTGAGAATGAAAGTGAAGGTATGAGATGTATGTAAATTAGACCAGGGTGTTGCATTATTTTCAAATTCCCAAAACTAATCTGTATTATAGTACCAGTAGAAACATGGCCTATTACTTACAAAGACATACCTGGATCAAATGTTCTTGGACTTGTGTTTTTAAGTTTAATGTTAGGTTTAGCAATCGGAAGCATTGATGAAAATGGGAAACCTTTAGTCAATTTTTTTAATTGCTTATCAAAAGTGACAATGACTATGGTGAATTGGATAATAATGTATGAAATTTTATTGTATTTTAACGAAAGCATATTTTACAATTTATTATATGAAACAACTAAAAACCACTGATTATAATTTGCCAATTAACTTAGGATGGCACCTGTTGCTGCACTATTTCTTATATCTGCACGAATGCAAGAGGTTGACAATTTTCAACTAATGCTGACACAATTAGGAGCATATATCTTGACAGTTTTTATTGGACTCATTATACATGGTTATATCATCCTGCCCTTAATATATTTTGTTGTTACATGGAAGTCACCATATAAAGTTATATATAAATTGGGTCCAGCATTAGCGACAGCATGTGGAACATCATCAAGGTACTTTTCATTGAAAAATGTGGTAATACCACAAAATTTTATGTTTATTGTTTTATATTTTAGCACAGCCACAGTTCCAATGACAATAAAGTGCTTAGAAAGAATAGGTGTTAATTCAAAAGTTATAAGATTTATTGTACCAATTGGTGCAGCAATAAATATGGATGGTATTGCACTTTATGAAACAATTGGAGCAATATTTATAATACAATTGAGGGGTTTAGATTTCTCACTACTTCAAGTTATAATTCTCAGGTTAGTGTAACTGTGCAAACCAAAGAATTAACCTCCATCTGCACCTACTCAATGAAAGATGAACCTTATTAAAAACAAGTTTAACAGAAGAAGAAATTGTTATAACTTCTTACATTTTATTTATTTTTTATACAAATGATATGTGCATAATGGGTAAAATGAATATAAACTAAAAGTACTTAAGCTATAATCAATATTGTGTCATTCTACTGCACATTTAAATGTTAAGTATAGAAAATGCCACCAAATATTAGCAGATTAGGTACAAAAAATAACTTCCTGTTTAAGCATCACATGCACTGTGTCCTGTATTGGAGCTGCTGGTATACCTAGTGGGGGATACATGATGCTTATAATGGTACTGAACTCAGTGGGGGCCCCAGTAGAGGATGTCTCATTAATCATTGCTATTGATTGCTTTGTGTATGTTCCACATAATTATTTTTATACTAAAAAAAAACTCTGACACTCAAGGACAATATTTCTGCAGTGATCGTTTTAGGACAACAATAAATATAATTGCTGATGCTCTAGGATCAGGCTTAATTTCACATTTTATAAAAGATACAGAAATGGAAGCAAAATTGGAAGAACAACAAAGATTACGACCAACGACAAATGACATGGAACTCGTCGTCAGTAATTACAACTAAAATTAACTAACTCTGATAATTTAGTATAACCTAAAAATATTGTAATGTATTATTGTAAAGAATCGGATGTCTCCGCCCTTTAATACACCAACTATACCATGTGGAAAAACGAGAATCCCATAAACTTGTGTAGTCTCAATAAACGTTTTACAAATTAAAATTAAAATGTCAAATGCTTACATCAGGAATAGCTACCGCAACAAATCCAAGATTGCTGCAGGCGTAAATGAGATCTATTTTGTGAAAACTGGTGAAAAACGAACGACAGTTAATAGTTCTTCAGTCTTTCACCAGAGGACGAAACATCAAACAATGCTTTATCGACCTGATACGGAAATGATAGCAAGTACAACAAGCTGACAGATGTGGCGCTTTTATCACATGGGATCTCCGCATCAATACGCATTCCTCTCTCAAATATAATCAGTCGTTTCTCAACGCAACGTCCTATGATTACAATGTGACAGTATGGAAATGCACGAATAGGTCCTCTGCCATGCACTAATCCAAACGAACAAAACCATTTCATGATTCGATAAATCGATATAATTATTCAAACCTTAACCAGTACATAACCAACTGTACACCTGTGCAACAATAAAATCGTTCGTATAAAATTTCTTACAAAATTTAGAAGCCGACAATCATTTACGTCAATATGACTACATGTCAGTTTTGACTGTAATACGGCAGCAATACATTTTTTCGGCGAAGGATAGAAAGTTCTGTGCATAGAGTCATCGTGTACAAGAGTTGTGATTAGAAAAGATGGCGCCAGTCGACATTTTCAGCTGTTATAGTCACACGGAATGAGATAGCGGCGACTTCAACGATATTCGCCAGAAACGAGAACGTCTATCTATGTGAAAGTCGCGTGTATAGGAGTAAGATTTCAGAATGGCGACTGTCTTTACTTAGGAGAGTACTTATTCCCGCCCAGAAATTGTGTAATTAACGTGTGTCTTTGAAAACTTCCATGTGTTTTTCATTGCGCATTCAATAAAGATGATAATAGAGAATCCGGATCAATTCAAGGCGTGGCTTACCGCCGTCTTGGAGCCGTTGTAAGTAGGCCAGCTTGCCCGAGTGTAGTTTTCGATGTATGTGTATGCATTTGATGTTGTAAATGGCCGTACATGTGCTATGCTTTACTCTCCGTGCGGAATGATATTTACATGTGTTTCTGCAGCTTCTTCGGCATGACCTCTGATAAATCGTGAAAACCGACAAAACAAATCAGAACTGTCGATCAGTCCGGAGCGGTCAACGCACGGTCCCTTTCATAAAATTAACACTTCTTGCTTGAGCCTGGCAAGGCGCTAATGTTACTCCGTTCTCGTTTGTGTGCATACGTTCAGTTCATTTGTTGGAGCACTCCATCATAACTCCTGGTGCAATTCTTCCAATATATTGTGTAGTAATGCTTATGTTACATCATCGCTGAATCATGTGGAAAGTCTTGTAAAGCAACAAAGCAGATTGTATAAAGTACTTCATTATTGGTTCGTTCTGCTCCAATGTTTGCTTTTGTCTTGAGGCGTAGCATTTAATCAAGAATGCATTTTTGTTCAGTGTATTAGACTGTGAACATGAATAACTACTGAATTTGACCATATCGTATTCATTAAACTTTCAGAGACGCATTTATCTTTGATGGAAATTATTAATTTCAGTTATCAAACATATATAAATTAGTTGTTTTGAATTGGATTGACAAATGATCACTCACATAAAATACATTTGAATCAGCTCAGCAAGTCAATATATAACTTGGAAGTGATGCATGCATTGTAATGCAAGAAATACAATTGAGATAATCTTTTAACAGTTCAAAGTTTTACTTGTGCAAGAAGTATTAATTTATGTATGCCATTTGGGACAAATCAAACATCCACATACATTGAAATGCTGTTGTGGATCATTCTTGAATCTTAGTGCTTGATGTACAAACCTTTCTAAACATTCTTTATTAGTAGAACATTCTAACTATAAATACAGCCTAGCAATATCTATACAATTTTGGTTTTAACTTACAATCTCTTCATATAGCTTGTACATATTTCTACACATATTATTTATTACATAGGTGTGATGCTGATCCAGCAGCATTAGCGAAGTATGTTTATGCCTTGGTCAAAAAGGATAAAACATTGGAGGAATTACGTGGTGGAATGGTGGAACAGCTAGATGTATTTTTGCAGCAAGGTATAACTGTAATTTTATTTCTATATACTTTCCATACACTCATGATATTGTTATTGGAGCAAACATTTTGCCAATATTAAGAATATTCACATCTACTGAGATATTGCAACCTTAATTTAAAATTGGTACATTACTACATATTGTCATATGTATTATTATTTTTTGTGAAGAAAAATCGCAATAAATATATGAGGGTACATAATACAACGTTCTTTCTGCAGAAACAAAAAATTTTGTGGAGCTGTTATTTAAAACATTGGAAACACAAGAGTATATACTTCCACCTACAAAAGGTGACCCAGACGGTGGCGGGACACCGCCGGGAGTGAACCCACCGCCTCCGATAATACCTACTGAAAAAATAGTAGAAAGTGCAATACCACCAGCACCGATTCCTGCGAATCCGGTAGCGCCTTTACAAATAAATGGATCTGCATCTACGACCCTTGGCAAGCGGGAGCCGCGAAAATCTGATTCAGATAAAGTAGACAAGGAGAAAGAGAAGCGCTCGCGAAGCCGGTAAGTTTATATCCTGACATCAAGAATCTAGTGTCGCAAGGCATGTCTCTACCAATTACATCTTTATTATAGGAGTGGTAAAATGAGATCACGAACAAGATCACGTTCACGTTCATGGGAAAGAGATAGGCGCAGGTCTAGGAGCAGGGAACATATTCGCCGTGATAGAGAACGTGACAGGAGTCGACCGTGGAGGAACGAGTCTCCGCCAATGAGCGGCAGGAGACACGATAGAAGGTACGGTCAACACACTGAGCTTGTAATCCTTTAATATGCTTATGCTCACAATATACATTCTGCTTTATTAAATGCAGACGCAGCAGGAGTCGTAGTACATCACCAATACGACCGAGAATACGGGATGGTCCTGACAATCGTGATCACAGAGCACGTTTCAGAAATAGATCTCCTACACCCCTTCGATCAAGGTCACGGTCAAGATCAATAGACCGTAAAAAAGTTGATCGTTCCGAAAGAATGGAAGTCGACAGGACGGACCGTGTTGAAGGTAGTCCCGGTGGTGGTACACCGACTCAAGACAGTAATCACGGGGACGTAGACATGAGATTGTCTACAACTAGTCAATCAATTCAAAGCGTTGTCGCTGTTGTGTCTAGTATTCCAAATAACCAAACAAGTTCTTTCCAAGCAAAGAGGCGTTGCCGAGATTTCGACGGTATGAATTTTCTATCATTACTTAACCTGACACTATAAATCGTAACAGCGTGTGGGAAGAATTTTATTTGTACCCGAGTTCGTTAATGTAACGTGCAAACGTAGACATGCCGTTTTCATTACATGTAATAACGTTCGCCGCAGCCTTCTTCAAATACTTGTATTCTGTCATACAGAAAAAGGCTATTGCATGAGGGGTGATCTCTGTCCTTACGATCATGGAACCGATCCAGTCGTACTGGAGGATGTGGCTCTCAGTCGCGTACTGACTTATGGTCCGCATAATGCTCAAGCCCCAGGAACTGTACCAGGCGCTGCCGTGCCAGAGCCACCCCCAGGTCCCAATGGAAATGCACCACCACCCCATCTTCCCCTTGCCAGTTTGCCACCGCCTCATCTAAGAAATCAACACCATTCTAACATGGGTAAGTCATTCACATCACTCAAACCCGCAAACCGGCGTTATATCTTGTTTCTTTTCAATTTATCCACAAGCATCCTAGAGAGATTTTCACGTCCGAAATACTAATCAATCAAATATGATAGATGCATTTGCAGAGTACAATCCGGATGCTCCTAGCATGGAACCACGAATGGCATGGGGAAGACACCAGCCACCTGGGCCCGGCATATACGGCAGAGGCCAAAGAGAATTAATTAGTGTACCGGTTATTCCCCATACAAACTCATCCGAGATCACACGTACTCAAACGAATCCTCTAAAGCGTAAACAAGCGTTTGACTTCAATCGTCTTGGACCGAAGCAACGAGTGGTTCACAACCCCGCTAATTGCTCGTTGGAACTGAAGAAGGTCCCGCGTAGTTTGAATAATATAACTCAATTAAATAATCATTTCTCCAAATTCGGCAAAATTGTAAATATCCAAGTGAATTTCGGCGGAGACCCGGAAGCCGCTTTGGTTACATTTCAATTGCCGGCCGAGGCAAAGGCTGCTTACAGAAGCACTGAGGCTGTGTTGAACAATAGATTCATCAAAGTATTTTGGCACAACAATATAAACAATAATGCGTCTGGTGGAGCCATCGAGAACGTGCCACCGGGTATGTTAATCTTGAAATATGTTTGTATAGGCTAACAACATTTTTATTCGGCTTTGCGGGGGGAGATTATTCACGTGTGACGCTTTGCGTTCCAGGATGTCGTCCTTCGGTGAAAGAACGATTGGGTGCCGCAGTAACAACGCCAGCCAAAACGGAGGAAAACGAATACGTGCCTACTCGGCGTTCAACGGAGGAACAAGTTGCACCGAACGTGGCACCGACATCACCAAAGGCCGTTGCCCCGCCACCCACTCAAGAGGAGAAACTTCGTGCATTAAAGAAGACGCAGGAGATATTCGCCGCGAAAGAGACATTAAAGAAGCGGCAGGATGAGAAGCGCAAGGAGGCCATTAAACTAACTGCGGATTTACGTAAACGAAAGCAAGAGCTGCTCGACAAGCATCTCGTTGAGATTCGCGCACTAATCGACAAAGCGGAGAAAAATCCCGAACAAAAAGACGCCATTATGGCAACAATAAAGACGATTCAACAGTCCATTGATAAGTTGCGAAAGGACTTGGCTGCAAACGGCCAGATCGGAGGTAACAAGTCACAGGTAAAGTCCAGAGAGCAAACTCAAAAAGAAATTTTGGATGCTGAACTAGATTTAATGACGGCACAGCAAGAGGGACAGGACGCTGGTGAATTGCAAAAAAGATTGAATGAGCTACGCGCTCAGGCCGCTGCGTTGGGTTTAAACGCAAGTTCAGGAGTTGGCAGAGGTGTTAGATCCAGTAGGGTTATACGAGGAAGCCATGCGTTGTCATATAGGGGGCGCGGTCGGGGAAGTTTTACCCACGTATCCGTTGACCACAGGCCAACGAGCCTTTTAATCTCCGGATACGAAACTGAGGAGAAGGCAGAAGTTTTAGCGCATTTTCAAGTAAGCATACCACCTTATAAATGGCGACAAACTGTTCTTTGAGTCCAAATGACTATAGGTTCTCGTATATTCCAGCAATTCGGAGAAATAGTGAATCAAATAGTAGATGACGCTACACCATCTATCGTAATCAACTTTAAGTCAAGGAAAGAGGCTGAGGTCGCTTTAGTGAAGGGTCGCACATTTCAAGACAGGTTATTGTCTATCACCTGGGTTTCCGGGCACCACTTGCATCGCGGCGGCGGCGGTAGTAATTCGAACGTTTCGATGCAGCGTTCTGAGCAAGCACCCCAAACTACCGACGAAGAGATCGATTTAGAAGTAAGAAATTGTTCTGTCATTTAACAACACTTTCGGCAAAATGTAATACACGTGTGAATGAAATTAAGTACTATAGTAACACGCTTGATATTTTCTTGACGTCACGCATTTTTGCGCTTGAGGGTATGTGTGTATTGTACGTTTCTTGAACCTTGTTTGTTGATGCGATATATTCTACGTGTAAACGACATTCACGGTGTTTCCTACGTTTCTGACAGTGTGTATAGCACCTAACACATTACCGATTATTTCCGCAATGCTAAACGTATTAATGACAACAACGGAATACTAGAATCAAACATCTCGTTTTTGATCTTGTAGGGCGCTGCAGAAGCGCTACTTCTTGAAGAAAACGAAGAGGAGGAAGATGAAGATGGGGAACCGCGTAGTTGGCGACGATAGCAGCGTCAGCATAAGTTATGACGAAAATGTTATACCAACTACAACAATAACAGCAGCATCCTCTGGGCAAATCGATATAAGCTCAACACCTGTGTCACTGCTGCACCGCTGTTTGATGCATCAAATGCCGCGATTTGTATGAAGGAATCAAGTTACGTGCTCGCCAACGTTATCATGAGTGTGTTACACTATTTGTTAATATTATAAAATATACGCATGCGCATTAATTACGGTATAAGACTATACTGTATCAAAGGTTGCGCATCACAAATAGAAAAAAACCAATATGCAAGTTTCCAGAACAAAAAAAAACAACAACAACTAACCAAATTTATCCCATTATTTGTAGAATAAAATCGCTATGTTTTGTATGGGAAACTCTTATTCTGACTTCAAGTCCTTTTCTTTCATATGTAGAATTGCGATCACATCTTGCTGTTATTTTAAGATTCGAGACACATTAGTCAAATCTCTAGAATAAGTAGAAGCTTGTAATTTCGGAAATTTTACAACTGAAAGTGAGGGAACTATATTTATAACTTGTACGATACAAATAGTTTATTACATAATTCCTTGATAAGATATAGCGTGTAACGCTTAAAGTAGTATAATTGGTTTTTTACTTTTACTTAATGTACTATTTAAAGATTGTTCCTGTAATGATGTACAGTACAATGTATAATTTCTATTGTTTCCTTCTTAACGAATGTCAATGAATTAGATTGGTAAAAACCAAAAGAAATTTCGTGCATACTTTACATAAATTGTTTCAATACATATTAAAAAAGTAGTATATGATTGTCACATAAACCACTCAATTTAATCCAATGGTAAGTACTTTACAGCGGAATTCTTACTTAATTAAAACCGCACAAATACCCGCAAATTGCTAAAATTAAAATTATGAACGTTTTAAAAATAAACCTATAGTATTTATTATTACTTTGATGAATATTCTGAAATTCTAAGCCTCTCTTTGCACGATAGTCTTCGATAAGTGTCTATTTCAGTTATTTATCTAAATAGTACCTTAATGTATCTAAAATCAATTTGTTCTTAAGGCTAAATTTGAACACTAAAGACTAAGGCAGCTGTATTTGGTGAGTTCATACACCAGTTAACATTGGCATATTCAACCTGTTCCAAAGATAAGAAAGCAGGCCTTTATTAATCTTTCTTCTAAAAATAGAAAATGTCATAAAACTATGTTTATCCATATACGCCTTAGAATGTTAATCGCGATTGTGAATACGGTTATAGGTAGCCGTATGAAATTCTTTTCTAATACTAGTATCATAGCACCATTGCACCTATAATGCAGCTATTAACTTTACAAGTTGTAAAAATATTGAAATTGAGTCAATTGTAAAACGTAAAGTAAATTAGCAGTAAGAAATCAATTGTAACGTTACAATTGCGTTTGTAATGGTATAGGCGCATCACATATAGTTATTTGCACATTGGGTGAAACAGATTGAATATGGGATGAAGGTTGAACTATCTCAAAAAGAGCATTTGCAAAATTGAAGAATTGTGGTCTACGTCATGGAGCAAGCCAACTGGCTAATAAACTACCTAACAACAATTGCGCGACAGGTAATATTGCTAGTGGTAAGTTTACGGCTGGACCATGAGCAGAGCCATGATATGCACCTCTCAAAATCCAGCCACCCAGTCCAATGGACTTATGAGTACTGGTAAATAATGCAGCTACTAGAATAGGCCGTGGTAACCATCGGGAGCAAAAAATCCAACATAAACAGCTAGCTAATAGTTGTCCCACGCAAGCTTGAAAAAAAAGATATATCCAAATGTTACAGACAGTTTACCAAAATAATGGTGTTTTGTATTCAACTAAGGTGTTTATATATATTTGAATGTAGATGCTGTTGAATATGAAGTCTTACCGATGAGTACACATAATAATATATCAGTAGCTTGTAAAGAAGATGCATCAGCAGAAACAGCATCACAGAACCAGTGATATGCAGTAATTAGCAGTAATGCTTGAGAAATCCAGCTGCTGTTATATTTAGAACAAGATTTGCAACTTGGAATAGAACATTGGAGTACAATACCGATACTTAATGGTATCAGTGTACTGTATATTATCTCTCTAATGTTGATACCAACAAGCGGTGGTGTCGACGTTCCTAGCTAACATAGCAAAAGAAGAAGATTATGATATATGCTATACTCTACAACTAGTTTCACTTTCATTTTCAGAGTGATATTGTATAGACATAATATTAATATTTACACAATAACTCTGTGTTTTGCAACACTAACTTCATACTACTATAAATATTTACCACAAAATACAGTAAAATGGGTGAAAGGAGTAATCCGCCAAAGTGGGTAACTAACGTAGTGACGACGCTTGTCGGTAGATCAGCTTCTGCCAGGCGACATAAAACAAGACTCGTGGTGAACGGCGGTGGCATAGAGTAGAGTACCTGGAAAGAAATATTGTACTGTTTGCTTACGAATTTATTTTAGTATTCTGTATAAGAAATTTGAATAATGACTTATATGTAAATGAACCCAACTCTGCCATTTGAATTGATAACATACTTATATCACTTACAAGAAATGATAGTCTCTATTAGTGTAGAACATGAAAGATTAGATGCATGAAGCTCATTGTGCTAAGTCATGCATAATGTTTGGAACAGGTGGATGTATTGTTGATTATTTACTTCCATTCCTTTCAGCAGCCACATGTTAACATTGGCATATGATAGTAAGCAAGCACCGATTCTTGCTAGAAATGGCATCACAATGTACAAAAATGCTGTGACATAGACAAGGAGATATCCATTGCGCAGTGCTGCATATAAAGATCTGGGGCTGCACAACAGTCCTGCTTCAAGATATGTTAATGGCACAGCGAAATACCAAACCATAGTATTTCCATTAAGGACACCTAGAATGCAACAAAAGAATGTATCATATATTCTTTTTTTAAAGTTTATTAGAAGTTCCTCATTGAATACCATTTACACCACCCAGTTGTGGACGTATTGATGCAAGCATCATGCACAAGAGCATTAATATAAAAAATCCATATTTGTAGAAAACATCATTTTTTGTTTTCTGTTGAGGTCCACTCGATTTAAATTTTAAATTGATTGACATTGATGTAAGATAGATTATCAAGAATAGAAACCAGTTCGATCAGTGCAACCTGAAAAAAAGATTGAAAGTGCAAAAATAATCGTTAAGCCTGAAAAAATTTGTAATTTTAGAAATGAAAATTACTACATATTTGTTTATCAATGACAGAAATTACATACCTTTAAAATATGTACAACTTTACCGTGATTATTGAAGCTCATTGTAATTATAAGAGAATTGTTAAAGATTTTTGTCATCCATTTCATCAGAAACAGTAAATAGCTATTGGTTGTAGAAGACCTAATATACTTAAAAAAACAAATCTATGACCGCTGAAACACTGGTTTGCATTTCATAACAATTTAAAATTTGTGAAATAAAGAAGAAAAGTTGTAGTTTAATAGCATATTTACAGTGTTTTAACAGAAATGTAATCTGTTTTATTTTTCAAACTATAATCGTTTTTATGGTGTTATAGTACAAAAACTCTGTAGATGGATGTATTACACTAATTTTCCTGGTCACAAGAAGATGCTATACCAGTAGATGTATAACTTCTGAAGAAATAAATGCTTTTCTACAAAAATTGCATAATACCACCTACTGAGGATGTACAAAAAGTGTGAAACTATATGAATCTATGTGTGATGTATGAGGCAAAAGAGTAGAAATAGTGGCATAAGTTAAAAAAGTGCTGTTAAGCAACTGTTGAAGTATAATGCATGCTTAATGAGTGAAGTAAGCAGATGTTCTTTGTTTTGTTTGAATTATATACACTTTTGTATATTTGAGAAGTGCAGGTAGAATGAAAGAAGTATTATTAGAGTCATTCTCGAAATAAGTCATATTTTTATAATAAATATTAGTTTATTGATTAAAATGTCTACATAAGTTCGCTTTGAACTACAGGATACATCATCGAATTGTATGTATAAAAATTTATGAACAATATGATAGTTTGAAGGAAAGCATGGCACGAAGCTCTAGTTGCAAATAATGAGAGGTAAAATAGTGCATTGCCGTCCCTTTATGAGTCTCAAACAGGCACTATGACGTACTTAAAGTTAGAATATTACATGTACCAAGAGGGTGCCGATTAATCGTTGGCACCTATAGCGTACTCGAGAGTGTAGCTGACGATGCAGCCTCCGCTTTATGTAAAACTTTTGGCCCTTATTTCTCTGACAAGCATCCACGGATGTTCATGTATGCGTCATCAGAAGTCTGCTGAGAAAATCGAAGATTTTTATGTCGACAGTTTACATTTATTTTCACTGAACCGTGCAAATAGCATGCTGTTTTATTTGCGATCACACCGTTTTGCACGGTGGCACACACACATTTTCGAAAGAACGTTCGATTATTACGCTACACAGCTACTTGTAACTCAGTTCTGCACGTGCGCAGAATCATCGTTGACATTCAAGCAATGCAGTTCTTCATGGAAATTTGAACAGCTAAATAGAAAAATGATATAGTTTTTGTAACCGCAGCGTTCACGAGCATAATTCTGCACTGAGGTGTCATATATTCGCCAAAATACTTAACGTAATTTGTATATTGTTCCTTTCTTAGGTTCAATAAGTGATTTTAGCAATGAGTGATAAAGGTACATAGTCTAGTCAATTAATGAAAAACCGATCCTTTTTTCCAAACTACGTAGGTATTGCGACACAATTGGATTTGAATCGTATACTTCGCTCAAACGTGTAGTGGGTTCAATCAAACTTGTCAAACAGTGGTGTTTACCATTATTTATTATATTAATAATAATAATAATAATTAATAATAATAATAATAAGATCAATGAAAAACAACAGTTCACAACGTACTTATGTGCAGCGCTTTACCACAGTACTTTGTTGCCATAAATCGGGCTCCACCCTTTCTGGCACAAGTTTTCGTGTTTCGGCTTTTCGCTTATCATGTATTCACATGCTTTGTTACAAGAGCTTATAACGTTTTATACATGGTTCGCCCTGGGACTAAAAATACACAACATCGGTCTGTGAATCCGGTTAGACTTAAATTACGTTTGACACAGATAACTCATTTTTTGAGCGTACAATTTTCTATAGAGACACATCATCCATCCAACACAACGGGAAATCTGTAAAGATCTTTAAACGACATGGCGCCCGTTTGTACACTATATAACAGCATTGGAGGAAGAAAAGAATTTCTGAAAAACATAATACTGTTAGTCAGATCAATTATTCTCTGAAACAAAGGTGTTAAAAAAAAGAGAGATCTTTATGCTGTGTTTTGTAAGGCACATCAAATCGGATATCTATCTCCTTGCTTTTCTTTTTTACGCATATATATATATATATAGTATAATAAAATGAATGTCTTTTACAAAATAATGCAAATATTTGTAAATTCGAAACATAAGTATTACAATTCAATAGTATGTGCAACATTCAAGTAATTTTTCAGTACATCCTCTGATTGGAATTGTAACATTAAAGTAGTCCATAATCGAGTAACTTTTGGACGCCGCATTTAGAATGTGAATATTGTAAAATATCTGTATGTTGGCTTCTGTACTGAATATGTGCGTTTAGACATAAAAAATTGAATTATCACGCATATAATGGCATCGAACAGTATTCAGTATTAAAATACAGTATTCTCTGCAGTATGGCTTGTCTAACATTAACAAAGAGATTGCTAGAAAACAATGTGGAAATATCAATTAGTTTTATTATTTATCCCATTCGAAATTGATTCAATACTTCCCTGCCGATGTACATTTAACAATATTGCAAAGGATTTTTCCTTCGCCAGCATTACAAGTTATAATAATTAAAACGTACTATACCTAATTGAAAGCACCACTTAAACTAAAGAAATGGGGTTTATTATACATCAACGTTTATTCTGTATATATATAATATAGGCAATATGACATTAAGTGTATAATATGAACTTCAGTGCACGCTGAAGACAATAGGACTATTAAAAACGTTAGAAAAATAATTTAAACTTAAAACTTTTTCAATGGAAATGTTACGCTCAAATCGTTCACACATTTGAGAATTGTATTTTTCTCTTCTACTTAACTGTATGCAGAGTAAAATTGCAGAAATCTCTTTGGGGCTAGGAATTATGCGCGGGATGAAGCCGTAGTAAAATTGTTTCGTCATCATACTTTTAACAGATAATTTGATCGACCGCCCCGCATTGGCAATCAAAATTATTTGGCGACGTTAGTTACTGTTATGAATAAAAATAACATGTTCAAATAGGCGTTCAGTGCGCACGTTTGCAAACGGAGGAAAAAGGAAATGTCAATAAATTCTTTTTTGTCATAATCTGCGGTAGAATGCGGTGCGTTCAAGTAATCGTGTAATGTCGTAATATAATGGTGCTTTCACACAAACGAATGATGGATAATACAGATGTCACTGGAAAAAGATCTGTACTTGCACATTACGTAATGTAGTACGATCAGCAAATAACAGTCTAGAGATTAGAACTACATTGTACTAATAAAAACGAAAATAGCGAATCAATGCTCCCTTATAATACTTAAAACGTTTGGTTTGATCACTCGGGGAAAGAATAAGACAAATAAATGAAAAAATATCACATCAAATTGTAACTGTTAACTTGTTATTAATGTTAAAAGTGGGAAAGCTTTGATTGTATATTTGCTCCTCACGTAGCAAATAATATATTACGGCCGACCGCGGATGTATACTGAAATAACTCAAAATGTCCATACGTAACATTATGATTAATGATGCGTTACGAGAAAAGAAATATGTATGTAGTTACACATCGACAGAAGAACAAAACACACACAAACATATATATACATACGTACATGTTTACATACGTATGTATATATACATAAATCCGATGACACAAGCAAGCTAATAAAGAAAAATATTAAACTATGTAATATTCGAGCCGTATGTCTTACACATTACAACTTACATGCTACAATTTCCATTTTACCTATTCCATTCAAATTACATGCAACGATGAACGTTCAATCGTATTCGATTTTATTCACATCTTTTCTTATTATATTACCCCCTTTCCAGTCTCTTTTTTTTCTTGTCAGCTTTGATGCATGTACGTATACCTCACGAACGCGTCGAAAAATCAATTGAGAATATTAAAGTCACGAGAACTAACAAATTTCAATTTGCAAGGAGCCATTTTTCAATTCCGATGGTATATCGCCTTCATCACAGCAAAAGAGTTTACCCATAATTGCATGCAATTTCACTCTGCATATTATGCTGCTACCGTATTATCAAATATTGATCATACTCTCCCTTATAAACTAATGTTAATAGGATATCACAATATCAAGGCACCTCGGAGAATAGACGCTTCTCCAAGCACCTTCACCCACTTCCTCATACTTGTTAGAAGTTTTAACACATAATTATTCAAAAGTTTGTAGTGCTGTTGCTACGATTGACCTTTTTGCCTATCACACGGGACGATGTTCTGGTCGGTGTTGGCCTTAACTTGTAACCGCCTGCGTTCATGTTATTGGTCATAACAGCAACGTTTGGCGCAATCGTTTTTAGGCACTTTGCTGCTTCCTGTAGTTGCTTCGATAGAATCTCATTCTTTAATTTCTCAGCATTCAGTTCGCGCCGAAGCTGAGCCTTTGTCTTATTTCCGAACGGACATAACACTCTGTGTTGTATGAGAGACACGGCCGACGGTCTCATTTCAGGATTTGGATGGATCATTAACTGTACATACGATTAAAACGCAGGTTAAAGAACTGTTAAGAGAATCGCTATTAATAACTACAGACACATACCTTGAGTAACTCGTTCAGATCCCGACTGTAATGCGTCAACTCCTTTAAGTTTCCATCTCTGATGTCGTGCCACTCTGGACCATTCTTTGGTAGTGGACCGCCGCCACCGGCTTCGTAAACCGTTAATCCCAGGGCGAAGATGTCAGCTTTCGGTAAATGTGTAAAGTCTTCGTGCAATATTTCCGTGGGAAGGTACCTACAGTCGCCTTCTTCGACTTGCGGATTATTAATTGACGTTACATGCCCTAAATCGCCTATCTTGTACGTAATTTCTTCCTCGACCGTTTCTTCCTCGTCGAAACCGTCATCGGCGGAATCGTAATTCACAGCAAGTAGCCTTTTCTCTTTCGAGATAAAAATATTCCCCGGCTTTATATCCATGTGAACTAGTTGCATGCTATGAATATATCTTAACCCTTCTGCGACGTGCAACAATAACTGCCGCATTTCCGCTTCAGTAAATTGTTTCTTCTCTTTTTGCAAATTCGAAATTGCATCCGCTAAACTGCCACCGTTGCAATACTCATTTTGTATAATCATATGATTGTCCTCCGCCCACGCGGAATAATATCGCACTACATGTTGATGTTTTCCGAGTACGGCGTGCGCGTACACTTCGTTCAACGCGTTTTTCTCATTAATACTACCAGCGACGGGTTTAATACTTTTCTTAATAGCATAAATACATCCGTCTAGTCGATTAATGCATTTATATACAGAACCGAACTCGCCAGTCCCAATTAAACCGAGCTCATGGAATTCTTGGTGGTACCTTGGTATATTCGATTCTTGCAACGCCATTCGTTTTGTTGGTTGTTCTAATTCGTTGTCAGAATCTTCAGAATCAGCAAGATCGAATTTGGGAATTTGAATGTCTGGAGAGCTGAGGGAGGGAAAAAAAAACTATTAATTTTGTTCTAAAAAATTGAATCAATGAGTTTGTTACACTTATAGATATTGCAGTTAGAATCAATCACACATATCGCATTGAAAAGATTTGAGAAGTGACAAAGACAACAAAAAATGTATATAGTATTGAAATGAATAAAAAGATAACAATAACATTTACAAAACCTTACCCAATCAGACTACGTTTAGACCTTGTCCTTTTCCTCGCAGTAAGTAACATTCCACTTGGGGTAAATGGGTTCACATTAGCTGCTGGTCTGTCTGATTTGCTCTGATAGCTACAAGCTACGGCTCTAGGTTTTTCTAATGAGAATAGTCTAGTACACTTAGAAGGAAGTGGAGTGTGCATTGCGCTCTTTTCCACTAAGGTTTTTGGCGTTGCGGGTGAGTCAAACAACCGAAGGGCTCTAACACGCTTGTAAGGGGGACTACATGCCATTGACATTTTTTGTGAACAACTGGTGTCACGGGAGGGTATCCTAATTCCTGTTGGACCTGGAATTAAATGATTTTTGAGCATAGGTGCTACATGTGTTTGAATAGAATAGAACTATACATTTAGATGCATTTCATTCCTTGGAAATTACATCCAAGAGACAAAGGATGGATAAGGTATCAGGTATAATTCTAATGCAATGAAAGTAGTCAGAAACGCATTGAGCAAGAAAACTTCATTCACAATAAACAACAGGAACGTTTTCTTGTGTTCGCAGTGTTAATAATCAACATTTTATATTTGTAATAAAACTACGGTACTAAAAAAAAGGAATACTACTCCCAAAATGAGTTATTCATACACCAAAATGTTGTTTGTTCAAAGCAATGTCAGATTAACATGTGATATTTAGTTACTATATTAAACTAAAATTTGTGTTATTATATATGACCAGACTTGTTAGAATAATATGTACATTATTGAATTCTCATTTTGTGTTAGGTATTTGCAGTGAACATGTTTCATATATATACCTATGGATACCCAACAGTAGCCCATTTAACAAAAAAAAAATAAAAAACATACATTTCAACTTATCAAAAATGCTTGTAGAAATATTTTATATTTTAATATTACAACAGTATTTGCCATAATATTTGCCATAATATGTGTCATGATTTACATTACTTATGGATCGAATGCTTTCAAATTCTTTGTGTACCTGTTGCATGTAAACAGAGGAAGCGCAGCAAAGAAACCAAAGTACATGTAATAACACATACATTGCCTTACAAAACAAAAATAGTTTTCCAATAATACACATACTATAATATATTGTAATGAAAGGAGATTCATTTTAATGTATTAATAAAGTTAAACAAGACTACCAGATTAAAAATATGTATACCATAATGCATATGAGATAAATTAAACAAAATTTATTGTGATATACAACTGCATAGAAGAACAATTGTGTAAGTTTTCTTTGTGTGGACCACAATCAGTATAATTGATGTAGGAACACAAATCCAATGTATTACTTTTCTTACTCTTAATATTTAAGTAGTTACTCTATCTTTTAGAAATAAACTGTATGTTATTTACAAATTATATTATGTACAAAATATTTAATATATCTTTTATAATCATCTCAGTACACTGCGTCATAACTACTATTTGCATCTTTGCTGATATGTGACATGTACCAAAAGTGAACTTGTACAAACATAAATGCCAATATTGTTGTTAGAATGGTGCAATAAGTATGATGAAAATGAATTGGCCAAATTAGAAAATATCAATTTTTCCATTTCACACATATTGCAACCATAAATGTGAACCTCACTTCAATGCCTTTCAATATTATGTATTTCTCAATCATTTTCAAACAGGCAAGTAAAATAAATAATCTGTAATCATTTTCAATATTCGGTAATTAATAAACGTTTCTGTTGTGATGTATGAAATTTGTTTGTGAAAAATCGTATTAATAGCGTATGAAACATTTTTACGGAAAGCACAAAGAAAATATGCCTCCTTACTATTTTCACTGCAAAAATTCTACAGGAAAATAAATGGTCTACAATGAAGCATATGAAAAAGGGCAATTATTCGATGCGCATACACACAATTCTTGAATAATGTTTCTAACCTGTCACAGGTATCGATGGCGTTTTGTTGTTGTTGATTGGCACATTTTGATTACTTTCACTGTCACTGCAGTCCATCGTGTTGCTAAATGATAATTTCCTCGGCTGAAGAAGGGGCGAACACCCAAAATCTTCGGCCGACGAGTCTAGGATATCATCGATATCGCATCCTGAGCTAGTTGTACGACAGCTGATGTTCAGTTCCTCGTCCTGAATGTCGCATGCGTTGAAATGCAACTTTTGTGCAACTTCCATGATTTCAAACTGTCACCATACGTTAGCAGGCATGCAACTGAGCGGTGCGCGCTATAAATGCTACGCTAATACCGACACTAATTAATAAATCTCGTCAATTATGTTCGAATACGTTCATTCAAACACGATTGTCCGCACCACGCTACGTTCGTTATGGCGGGTGGCCCGATGATCCACGGGAAATTACACGCGACCAATCAGGTTCCGGGTTATAATAGACTCCGCTTGCAAGGCTCTGTAACGAGCTCTGTGATAGGTCGAAAAGCGTCACAATGGCTGCAATAGTAGCGTCATCTGCACACACTTTCAAGGATTTCCATTCTCAACGAAACCCCCGAATTTTCGGCATTTCTACGTATAGGAAAAGTACGATGTCCCCCAAACGAAAATCGTACTAAGAAGACAGTCGGTTGAAGACGATCTAAAATTAATTGATACACCATTCTTTCTCCTTTACACTCTCTATCCTTGTGATTTTGTCACACACTTTTGAAAATATAATAAATGAACGATGCACCGCCCGCGCTACGAGGAAGAACGCAAAAACTATCGACACGTGCTGGAAAAGCCTTTTGAAAATTTAAACACCGCGATTTCCGTTACATGCCATTTAAACAAAGCGGATATTGTTTCATGTACCGCTATGAGTTAATGTACCAAGGAAACCAATTTATATAAATTGTTACGTATTTGTTCATTAAATATTTAATAATTATTGTCTATCTAGAAATATGGTACAGTGTAAGATATATAAAGAGAAAGCCACCAAGAAGAAACGGTGATGTCATTACTGGCAACTGAATGCCTTTGGTTCATTTTACTCTTCTTAACGCGCGTGTAATGTGACCTGCGATTTCGATCCCATTATCTCATAGAAATAGGAGAACCGTGCATGTTAGAAGAAAACGAATTCATCGACATTCTGGAAAAATAGCATATCGATTCTCCGTATCGCAGTTTTTCAGTTCTAATAGAAGAAGCGTACGATTTTCACTTCTCCATCGCTCTGCAGTACAAAGGCAGGCTCGCGCGACGGGAGTTTTTGAGAGGGCAATAAAAGAATTTTCGTGAAGGCAGCTGCAACCTGTAGCGTGCGTAAAAGGACGGAGAGACATCGGTGGGGGTAATATAATGGAGTAATATGGCGGGCATTTCACGCCCCGCGATGTTTCCCCTCGTTCACTGACGTGAGTGGTCGGGGTGGGTGGTAGTAGAAAGTGGGGATACGTTAGCAGTAGAAAGAGAAAGAAAGTGCGAGAGAGTGCGCCCACGTACTTGCTGACGAATAGGCAGAGCGGAAGAGTCTTATTTTTGAGAACAAAATTGACCAAAGACATCGTAATGCCAGACGTCGAAATACCGATGATGGGAGAAATGCATTCTCCTTTGGAAAAACAAGCGAGACCTGTGAATGGGTACCGAATTATTTTTCCGCTCGTTACACGTTGTAATGCCATGCAAACCTTTATTTATCATTCAGAGACCTAACCTGAAACTAAATGTCATGTTGCGTGGTATTAATGTTGTTACAGTAATGTGACAACTGTTTTACATGACAAACTTTATTTTAACGTTAACTGAAATATGAAAAATATGATAAATGTTGGAAGTCAAACCATGAAGAGTTACTTTTATCCATTATGTGGTCACTGATGTGTAGTTATTACTTAGTATCATGTTTATAAAATAGACATCTGTTAAATCATATATGACATGTTTATTAATTATCCATAATAGGAGCTTTGATACGGATTGAATTCACACATCCACATTAGATACATTCCTGTCTAATTTTTATGATGTAAATAATTTTTTGTTTAAAGTAAATGAATTTATTTCACAGACTTGAATTTCTGCAAATACCACAGCTTCCTTTAAGCCATATGGGATACCACAAGGCACATGAATGGATTGAGCACAGACGTGCTAATGTCAGACCTTGGTCTTTATTTTTAAACACAAATAATATCAGGCCGCCACCAAGTATATCAAGACTTAGTAAACGTGTCGTTAAAAATATTGAATATTTTCAGAGTAACTACTTTTTTGTATTTATTGGATTGCTGATATATTGCCTGTAAGAACTTTGTATTTATATTATCACCTAACAGGAATCTAATTCACCTGTAATTTTTTTCCATTAATTTATTTCAGTATCACATCACCTCTTTTGTTATTAGCCATGGTTGCATCTCTTGCAGCATGTTACAAAGTTTCACAAAAACATGCAAGGCAAGAACTGCAAATATTCAATCATAAATTAACACTAGCACAAGTTTATAGTTTAATTGGAATTTGTTCGCTACCAGTGTTCTTCTTAGTTGGGGCTGGTGCAGCAGTTTTCTGGGTCATTGGTAAGTAATTTGTTTAATGCATAGTTTTATAATATATTCTATTGTTCACCAAAATTATTACATTTCTTGCAGGTGTTTCATGGTTTCTGATTACACTTCATGCATCATTTTACAATATTGATTCAGTGTTATGTCCAGGAGAAGAAGAACTCAATTTAGTTATGCAAGATGTTTAAGATATTGGGATATGACAATAAGAGACATTGAATGGGCATCTTTAAAGACAATGCGTTTCTGTATAGTTAAACAAACGCTTCTGTAAATTTATAATTGTGAATATTAAATTTACAATTTTGAGCAATGCCAATGTAGGTATTTTAAGTGATAACACTAGATTATAATATTTTTATTACTTCCTACTTCAAAATTAATATATTGTGTAATTGTAAATACTAGCGTACTATTCACATATTAAGAATGCAACTGAAATACTGCTGATGATATTAAGAATGCAACTGAAATACTGCTGATGATATGACTGTGTTAAATGACATACAGACATTTAAAAAAATTGCGCACATTTTCTATACAAATAATACACGAGAATGATGAAATCTAATATTTCATTAATGGAATGTTTATTTCATCTCGTTGTATGTACATTTACATATAAGTTTCGAAAAGTAGTTATAATATAAAGTAGAAAATATTATATAGAGATATTTTTGTTACTTTTAGGAAGCTTCCATTGAATCTTTTACTTGTATTAATAAAAATAATTTAAAATAAAAAATTACCTGAGACCACATTTGCACTTTCCTGCTTTTTTGTGACAGACTACAAGTATACAGTTTAGAAGTAATAATTCGTGTTATATAGATGATTTATGCCTTACTTGGTGAATTGTATTATCAAGCATTGTCAGTGATTAAATTAGCGAGATCAACATCCTGGCATGCATTGTTCGCGGTTACGACTACGGTGCTATTGAAAATGGATATTAAAGTTAAACTATTAGAAAAACTTATTATCAATGCATATTTTCGTATCAGTGGTAAATATGGGTTTCGGATTTATATTATTAATTTGAAAGAAAATAATATATTCCGTACGCGCAATAGTAATGACGTTTCAGTATAGAATTAAATTAATTATAACTTGCAGTTACCTTTGCTGCTTCTACACTGTGACAGAAACAATACATATAGATGTAATTACACTGTACGAGTTGATAATAAATATCAGGTGCGGTTGATATGAATATTTCCCGTAGCAAGTCTTGCCGCTTTGTTATCAACAGCCTATTTCAAATCCTGCCGAGTTAGCGGCATCTAAATATGGACGGGCGACAGTCAGTTTCGCATGACACGATTCGATGAGAAATCTGCTCCATGTCAGTTTCTTAACCACAAAAAAATTATATCGAACAAATTAAAGAAGTCATGTCAAGGCAATTGGCGGAATGAACATATTGTCGTGTCATTTAACCTGTTAAGATTGTACATTAGCTGCCCATTATTTGCGAGTGCAAAACTGTGATATAAAATGACATAAAACTTCGGTGAGTGTAAATTATATTTTTGTTGAAAGTAGATAATAAACTGAATCGAAAAAGCTATGACGAATACTTTTGTGCAACTATTTATAGAACATTTGTAATTTTGCTTGCTGGTACTGTTGTGTCATATTTTTATTCCTCGCTTAATTAATATAAATTTATTAAGTAAGATTACTATTAACATGGCATTTAATACAATTTTTATCAAATCATATAAAAAACGTAAAAATTTCATGGAATGAGTTATATCATCATTTTAATTAACAGTTCTATGTTATTTTGCAGAAATTTATTGCTTGATCATCTGCAATAAAAGGCATCCCTGTCATATTTATGTTAAACATCTGATTCATCAACCTCATGAAACATTGTACTTATGTTCTCTTTGTTTCTGACAGGCTAATTAACAAGCTTTTCTCTGTAGCTTTATTTGCTATATCTTTCATTTCTCTATTGTATGCATTTGTTTGACTAGTACAAAAGTAGGGTTTGACTACTGATGATTTAAATTAAAAAATGGAAGAAGAGGATGAAGAACTTACTGCTCCATGGGTGAGGCATCGAAGAAACAGCGTTCCTACCAGTATTTACCAATCGGCACAGAATAGCTTAAATCACGGTTCAGAACGGACATTATATCAAAGTTTTCGTAACACATTATATGAAGACGCAAACAGCATGAGCAGTCTCCACAGTATAGTATCGTTACAAGATATTCATCAAACAACAGATGATGGAACATCCACCATAAATAATGGTACCACTGAAACTGTATTGGATGGCAGTTGTACGGATCTTAAAACACCTGATCAGGATTCAAGACTGGTCAGTATAGTTTCATGCTAGTGTATTAAAAGTGGTTACTTCTTAGGTGTATTAATTTTGTATTTTTCTGCAGCTTTCAAATTATGCTGCTGCTTTAAGCTTATTTTTCAGAGATGAAGTTCGTTCAGTTGACTTCATCCTTGTTTGGGATGAATATGATGGAGAGGCACAAACATACCGTTGCATTGAATTCAGGAGAGTATGTGATTCATATATTTTTTTGCAATTTTTAGCTCTATTAAAGAAATTATATCTATATCTTTTCTTTTAATCTATTACAGATATTTGAAAAGAATTTAGAGAAGGAAGGATTGGAATTGGAGTATGAACAGCCAGAGTCAAATGGTCTGCACTTTATTAAAATTCATGCACCAACAGAAGTATTACGACGATATTCTGAAATACTCAAAATTAGATTGCCAATGAGAGAGCTGTCAGACATATCAATACCCCAGGCTCGAAGTAATCCCATAGTGGAAGAAGTCAATTCTTTCGTAAAACGTATAATGAGGAGATATTATGTGGATACAACTATTTTTCCAACAATGAAGCACAGATTTACAGCTGTATATAGCAGGGATAAGGAATATTTATTTGACTTAGACGCGCCGAATTTCTTTAGCTCAGGCATACGTTCGAGGATAGTACAATTTATTCTTGACAGAACTCGATTTACTGAGAGAAAAGAAGACGATTTTGCATTTGGTATAGACAGATTAATTTCGGAAAGAGCATATGTAGCAGCGTATCCATTACACGACGTATGTTATATATACTTTTACATTTGCACTAACTTTTATTAACATAATTAATGCACTTTGTTTGCATTGCACGAACGTAGTGTTTGTTTATTTCATTAATCTTAACATACTTGTTTTTCTGCACTCTTTACTATAACAACTTGTGTGTAGAATGGACTGTATATTTAGTTCTGTACTTGTAGACTTATGCTTTAAGGCCTGTTTTGCTTTTGCAGAATTATTTTGCAGGAGATCGTTAAAATGTATGTATTTCCGCAAAGTATCAGAAACCTTTCTGGTTTTCGCCAGGTCACTATCCTTTCACGCCTGGTCAAACCTTCGTAAGACCAGGATTGCTCGCACCCTCGATACAGTTAGATTATCCGTTAACCCACGGTAAGCGAGGGTCGGGTAATTAGGCTTTAGCGCCGGCTCGCTCCCTTAACTTAAATGCGGCCACCCTGCGCTGTATTGTTTTCAGGATTAGCGAGGATTACAAGAGTTCCGCGTCGTCTTAATCCACTTTCGCGAAGTATACACGAAGTGGGTATGAAACGGTTATTGCCCACCGCCAGGTATACGCGGTGAATACAACCACCCAGATTCGTCTTCCCGGCTCATTGCATATTCGCGGTACACTAGAAAGTCATAAAACTACCCCCTAAATATATAATCCTACGACAATACCTACGACGCCGGACCCTACGCGGATACAACGATATCTCGCCTTTCTGCAGAATTAAGGAATTCTATTCATTACCCCAAAAACACAAGGCCGAGGAGGAGCTTTTACCTGTTGGCCTGCTAAATGCCTGAGTAATCTGCGTTACTAAACTGTGATATTTGACGATCGATGGTTTTGGCTGAACACATCGAACCATGTGGTAGAATTATTGTTGTAACACAAAGTATTTTTAATTTTTTTTAAGCATGCTTCCATTGATATATAATGTTTGCCTCAAAAATTATCCAGTGACTAAGCTTAATTGTTGCACTTGCATTTTTATTTTGTACTTGAGTAACTTACCTATTTGTGTTTTTGAATGTAAACTAACTGTAGTATAAACAGTAGAGTTTAAAGATTATAATTAATATAAAGTATTTAAGGTAGATTATATGTAGTGTTGTATGAAGCTACTAAAAATTGTTTTTTTAGGGTAGTCTACATACCCCAGGTTCATTGAGATATCTTTTGTACACAGAATGGGCTAGTGTAAAAAAATGTCTCCGTTATCAACCTTTAGATTACGTCAAGGAGTATTTTGGTGTCAAAATTGGACTGTACTTTGCATGGCTTGGATTTTATACCCATATGTTAATTCCGGCTAGTATTGTTGGGCTCCTCTGTTTCATATATAGTTGTGCCACTTTATATTATAATCAGCCAAGTGAAGATGTATGCAATGGCAATGGAACTATTGATATGTGTCCATTATGTGATCATTTCTGTGGCTATTGGGACCTTAAAGAAACATGTTTACACGCCAGGATTACATATTTATTTGATAATCCTTCAACTGTTTTCTTTTCCATATTTATGTCATTATGGGGTGAGTTATGTTTATACTATTGTACTATTCATACAAAAAAATGGCGTTCAATCAATCGAATTATCTGACTGTAAACGTTCGTAGCTGCATTGTTTCTGGAGTTATGGAAGAAATATTCTGCGGAAATAACACATAGATGGGATCTAACAGGTCTAGATGCACAGGAAGAGCATCCCAGGCCGCAGTACTTAGCACGACTTGCTCATATAAAGAAAAAATCTATCAATATAATTACAAATACAGAAGAACCAAAGGTGCCATTTTGGAAAATGCGATTACCTGCTACGATTCTCAGCTTTTCTGTCGTTTTATTGCTGGTATGCTTGATCAATCATTATTTATAATTTTCTTAATCACGACCATATTTTCTTATTTTTTCGTGAAATTCGCGTTCATCAATTCTTTACTTGTAGATTGCAGTGGCAATGGCAGCAGTTTTAGGAGTAGTTTTGTATAGAATGTCTCTTTTAACGGCACTGAGCGTGTATGGACATCCTATGGTAACCAGTTATGCCATATTGTTTACAACTGCAACAGCAGCTAGTATCAATTTGTGCTGTATTATATTGTTCAATTGGGTTTACGTTTGGCTAGCTGAATACTTAACAGAGGTAATGTGTCCACAAGAATTATAACTAATCGTTATGAATGTTTTTATATAACATTGTAATAATACTCTCTTTTTCCGTAGATTGAATTACTTCGTACTCAAACAGAATTTGATGACAGTTTAACTTTGAAGATATATCTGCTGGAATTTGTAAATTATTATGCGTCGATATTTTATATCGCGTTTTTCAAGGGAAAGTTCATCGGTTATCCTGGAAATTATAATCGCTTTTTCCGATTCCGCCAAGAAGAATGTGGTCCAGGTGGTTGTCTGTTGGAACTATGCATACAGCTCAGTATCATTATGGTTGGAAAACAGGCAATGAATACAATTTTAGAAATGTTATTTCCATTATTTTACAAATGGTTGAATACTGTCAAAGTACATGTCGGTTCGCAACAGAACAAAGATAACAAACTGCCTGCTAGAAAATTTCTACAATGGGTCCGAGACTATAAACTTGTTCAATGGGGACCCAGAAGTTTATTTCCCGAATATTTGGAAATGGGTAAAAGATTTGTCTCGTATGTCTTAACTTCACGGATACCTGGCAGATTATAATAATATATTTAATCTGTTTTAGTGTTGCAATATGGGTTTGTTACCATATTTGTTGCTGCATTTCCCCTAGCACCGTTTTTCGCATTATTAAATAATGTCCTTGAAATGCGGTTAGATGCCAAAAAATTATTAACAATGTATCGAAGGCCAGTGGGGCAACGCGTGCGAGATATCGGCATTTGGTATCGTATTCTCGACTCAATTTCAAAACTGTCCGTCATAACTAATGTACGTAATACTTTTTTCCATTAATAGACAAACGCAATACGATCTAACTCTATTGAATGCGTTGAAATCTACCATTGCAGGCGTTCATCATTGCGTTCACATCAAACTTTATACCAAGGCTTGTTTATCGCATGTCAATGTCCGAAAACTATTCGCTGGAAGGATTTTTAGATAGCTCATTATCCAAATTTAATACGTCTGATTTGGAAAATGGCACACAGCCGGCGAACGGTATAAATCAAACGATCCAAGTCTGTCGTTATCCAGATTACAGGGAACCACCGGAGTCACCGCATAAATATCGATATACAATTACATTTTGGCACATTCTAGCGGCTCGACTAGCCTTTGTCGTCATTTTCGAAGTAACTATCCATACATAATTACATATAGTATTTATGAGCATAAATAGTATAGTAAATAATGCGTTGTTACAATATGTTAATAATGATTCACTTATAGAATATCGTTGCGTTTGTGATGATCATGGTACGTTGGTGTATTCCGGACATGAGCCCTCAATTACGGGATAGAATTCGGCGTGAGGCGTATATTACAAATGAAATCATCATTCAACAAGAAGCTCTTCGTGCGAGACCTACAGTTGAAGCGGACACTATACGTCAACAGTTTGACGTTGCAAACACCGAAAATACAGAACGATGGAATAGGGTCACAAGGCATTCGTTATCAAATTCAGAATTCGATTTAGAAGTATATTCTCCGAATTCCGGTGCAACACCGCAAAGAACGGGACCAGCTGCCTCATGACAAACATTGAACTAATTGTAAAACAATGCAATTTAAACAGATCTTGGTTTAAGTTTTAAGTAAGTTATTTGTAAAAATATTTATCGAGCGCTTAAATTTATTTTTCTTTAGTATTTGTATAATACTTATTACAGAGTACTTGGTAATTCGATAGGAACTATGACTATTTTCCTCTTGGATACATGTGGGTCTCTTTTTTTCCGCTAAATGAATCTAAGATTTTTTCAATTAATAAGACATCTCAGTGTCGTAATATGACGATAACAAATACTGGAGGAAATAGTCTGTGTCGTTTTAATTTTGCTATACACACGCGCATATGTGTATGGTCAAAATTGTCATATATCAAAAACGTTAATAGAATTGTTAACGTTGTAAACAATTGCATTAATGAAAGTACTTCATTTTTTGTTTTGTTAAAGTTTGCGTTGAAACTCTGCACAAATATTTGTATCAATAAGGATAATCAGATAGCGTCGCATTTTTGTATCGGTGCTTTAAAAGTTCCTCACATCTATTGCCTTAACATGTTCAATATAAATATGAACTCTGTGACATTTCAAGGCAGTATACATATACATAGGTTGTGCAAACATACTTCATATATTCGGCCAACTATGCCTTCAATAACAGAAAGTAATAACCAGAAAGTATATATTTTTTACATATTATACGTTATGCTGTTAGTTATTCCTTCGTTACTTGAAACAAATGGCAATTTTCCGGCTATCTTAAAGTTATATGCCATAAAAATGTACCATTATACCATACAATGATATTTGTATTGTACATAAAAATTATTGTGTTAATACTGTTTAATGGCAATGCATAACGGCTTCCACATTGTAGGTGAAGAGAATACTCAAGACTGCAACAGTTATATTAGATAAACAAAATGTATGTTCTTGTGCATATCCTTACATCAGAGTGTATTATCTTTCTTGGTGATAATACAGTTAATCTATACCAAATTTTAGATATTTTTAAATATTTTTTTTAAACAAATGAAAATGTTATAATACAGTTAATTCAGGTGCTACTCACAACTTGTTAACATTGTACTGTACAGAAAAGTTTCCAGATTAAGAAATTTTTAGATTGCATTTATAAATAACATCGAACTAAGATAATAGGCATAAACGTATTTTTATTGAATTATGTTTCAATCAATTGTATTACATCCTCTTGATGACAATCACTACTGTATTGTTGTTCAATATATTTTTTATTAGTGTGTTAGCAAAATGCATGTCAGAATTTATTTCGTCCGTTTTTTGTTCTATGTTCTAACGCTGTACTCAATGTTTAATGAACGATGCTCCTTAATTCTAAACAGGTATATTTTATGCAATGCGTATTAGCCATATATACCTTAATATTTGTTAATAATGTAAATAATTATGATACTTTGAATCCTCAAATAAAGTACATTAATTTTTCCTCATGTGTGAAGTTTGAATGGCAGAATCTCGTCAGAGATGGGTTACCGGCTAAAACATATTTATTAAAAGATAAACATGTTTGTTTAGTCAGTACTGATGTCAGTGATATGATGTTACTACAGGTGGATCATCATTAATGCGATTTTATCAGTATCTATGAGCATGGTACTATCTTGAAGTAGTTTTTTCGGAGTAGTATTTTTACAGTTTTAACCAATGATAGGGTCAAAGCACATTGGTCTGAATGGTCTGAATACACACCAAAGATGTGATTGGTTAGAAAAATGTGCTGCAATGCACCGCATTGCTCTTCTGAAAATGCACCATTCAACAGTAGTGGCAATAGCACATGGGTCCTCTTGGATTGTTTAACATTTAATTTAAAAAGCGCATGACTGTTACACTATTATAACAAAATTTCGTACATCCGCAAAATTTACCATAATGCTTTAACGTGAGAACACGGTGCGGCGCGAAATTTGGCAATCGTCTTAATGGGTGTTGTTCATGCTAAGGTATTTGATTATTGTCAAAATGATTGAGGGTGTAACCTAAAATTAAACGTTTGTTAATATTGTTCATGAGTAATCTCTAATAATACACCGGCGCACGGATTTTCCGTGGCAATTTCTAATTAGTACACACATTTTACACGTTACGAGGTATTACATAATGTGTAATTGTAGCATTATTCCTGCAAATTACATGTTCTGATACTTCGGTACTTATAATAAAGGGTATATTTAAACGTATCACATTTTCGTAGGAACTAAGCTCTGACAGGAAAAGAATTAAATCTGCAAGAAAAATGTCCAAACATAAGCAAGATACACAGAAAGATGTAAGTTTTTCTATTAGAGACTGTAATTCTTTTTCTAACACTTTTTAACCAACTTATTCTCAGAATAGTCAGTTTAAGAATTTAATTTATTGTCTGCAATTTTATATAGTCGACGTCTGCTGCTAGAAAAAATGTCAGTGGGAAACGAAAACAAACAGATCCGAAGGATCCCCTTGGGCTTTCAAAAGTAAAAGTATGTATAGCCACTACTGTTGTTAAGATTAAATTTACAAATTAATATTAGTTATTATTTGCATGCATTGAAACAACTGTAGTTCAATATTGACATTAAGTTTTTGGGTTTATTCACAAAATAAATGTAAAAACTCTTTTCTACATAATCATATTTATACATTCTTTAGACCAGGGTAGATAGAATACATGTGGAGGGATTGGCGAGAACAAAAGATGATATAGTTCAGTCACAAGTTACAGGCCTGTTTAAATCAAATAATTTTGCTGATCTCATTCAAGAGATTTATTTAGCATATGGGAAATTATCAAATATAGGTTGTTTTAATAACATTCAAGCGCTTGTTGACACAAGTAGTGGTCCAGGTGCAACGCCGGAAGGAGTAGAAGTAAGTTTTCCTGTTTGAACAGTGTTTTTGGTAGAATGTATAATTTCTTAGATCTGAAACTTTTAGAGATGTTGGTCAAAGATTTCACAATATACCTATGGTTAGGTCACCTTCTTCGTAGAAGAAACAAGGCGTTTAATAGGGGGAGTTGAAACATCTGTTGGAAATAATGATGGTTCCGTGTCCGTTGGGATGAAAGCACCAAATATGTTTGGCAGAGGGGAACGATTAGAGTGTCAATACTCTTATGGCATAAAGAAAGTTGTGGATGTTCAGATGTCTCTTATTAAGCCATTAGTCGACAGCAGGTTAAATACGCTGTAAGTAACCAACTGTGATTTTTTTAATCCTTCCCAACCTATACACATATTTTATAGCAGCTACCTCATCTAAATTTGTTTGTAGTTTAAGGGGCAATGTGTTTGCTACTTCAAGTAGTTACCCATGGTCCTCCTTCAGCCAGAGAGATATGGGATTTTTACTTGATGTGGCTCTCAGTCCACCATTGAGCAAATTAAAACATAACTTTCAATATGAAGCATGCGTCAGAGATCTTAAGTTTATGAAACAAGCGGCGCATGAGGTTCGTGAACAATGTGGTCCTACTTTGAAGTCTGCGCTAAAATACCTATTCACGATCGATCGAAGAGACGAAACAATATTTCCGACTAAAGGAAGTTATTTACAATATACAATGGAACTTGCCGGACTTGGTGGCAATATCGGATTCCTTAAAAATGAACTACATTTGCAAAGCAACTGGTCACCTCTCGACTTTCTTGTAAGTAACACCATATGCTTTAATGATATTGTAATGCTCATATAACAATGCTCATGTAGCAACAGATTGAATAAAGTGCTAAAACCTTAACATGCACATTGTGAAATATAATAATTTTTTATTTTTTCAAAATATTACAGACATTCCAGATCGGTTTTCAGACTGGATTACTAAGAAATATTAACATTGACAAAAAAATAACAATTGCTGATCACTTCTTCTTGGGTGGTCCATTAAATCTTAGAGGTTTTGAGACAAGAGGCTGCGGACCACGTTGTGATAGCAGTTCCTTAGGTGGTGACATGTATTGGGCTCTCGCTCTTCACTTATACACACCACTTCCGTTTAGACCCAGACGAGGCTTATGTGATTTATTCAGACTACACGGATTTGTCAATGCAGGGAATTTATTAAAGTTTGACACGAAACCCTGTAAGTAAAATAATTACCTATATATTTCACTTTAACATGCAAGCTGTAATGGGATTGTTCTAATCTTTAGCTACTACATTCGAAGATAATATCAGGAATATAACAAATAACATTCGTTGCACCATTGGGGGAGGCCTCGCCATCAGCTTAGGAAATTCTGCCAGGATTGAATTGAATATGTGTATGCCCCTCAGGTACTATAAGTCAGACGTGCTCCAACATTTCCAATGGGGTTTTGGAATACAGTATTTGTAAAGTTTTATAGTCTTTGAAGTATTACTGTTCATTTTGTATATTACATCACACGTTTAACTACAGTAGGCTGAATGTAAAGAAATTTAAATAATATTGTAAATTTCTTTATGTCATAAAAACTGCCTGATGCTATTAGGATCACGTACCTGTACAATTCTCGAAATAAAGAATAGATTGAATATCTATATACAGAAACATACACATTTTGTCGAGATTCGATGTAATAAGTGCATGTTATTGAATGGAATTTCTAATGAGCACAATTAAAAACGTAGCATTACGTATTTGCACGTGGCAATGGTACAATAAAAACATTTGCAATTATTACGAATTATCAGTAATATAATTACGAAGAAAGAATTGTTCGGATAGTGTTTCTAATGCATTTTTTTTAACGCTGTTAGTCATTATGTTTAGGTACTTATGCAAACATGTACAATATTACAAATATTGTTTAATTTATTTTTGTCGGTTTATTGCAATAAAATGTTGACCACTTGGTGTTTATTAGTTTATTACAATTCATTACAATCAGTACCTGATAATATCTTTCAAACAGATTAGCATACGAAAAATATGGCTCATTCCTATAGCATCAGTACAATCCGCTATAGCAAATGCATCTCGCGGATTGAGACAGTTTATTTGAATATTTCATCAGTATTCACAGGAAGCGTGAATCAGCCTTCCAGTATACATACTTTGTCGCAGCATGGGACAATTATGGTATAACCGCGTTCAGTAAATGTTTGAAGTGAACCTGCAGCGCCTCGCGGATGCATAAACAATTAAATTTGCATCTGATTCAAATGAATTGCGCAAACAGTCGCCCATCAGTTTTTATTCCCAACCGTGGTCGGTCAACAAAATGTAAAAGTTGATTTTTCGCGTCTTTGTAAGCAGGCGATGTTTTGCATCTTGACGAACGTTCGTACATATCATTCATTAATCGCAAATTAATAGAATGCTCATGCGTATATTGCCGCCCATTTTGAACAAATATTGGTTTCCGTGCGCTTGTGCACGCACGCTGCGTGCCATTTGACATGCGCAACGATCCTTCGAGATTGCATCGGTGACCGTAGCGCCCGCTATACTCGTGAACCCTAAGGAATCAGTATTTAGTAGATGAAAATGGCCGCTTAAAAGTAATCGACAATATGTGCGCAACAAAAACGTGTTTTATTACAATGGAATCCTACGACAATATTACGATCTCGAAGCAAAATAACGTGACCGAAGCTACGAAATTCGTTGGTGATTGTTGGTCTCAATTCAGCAAGTGTGGTATCGTGAACAATCAGTTGTCATATTGCGACGAAAACCTGTGTCGGGACCACATTTGTCACGCTTGGACAGACTATCCTTGTTGTAAGTAATGTCTTAATCATAACAGTAATCTCCTTTTCTCTTTCGGCAGTGTTGATTTTCGCTTGGTTCATTCTTTGTAGCGGCTACTTGCTATCATGTCTATTTTTTGCTTATGCGTCATTTTTAGGTCGTCGATATGCCATTGTTTTTTCGCTTCAGATACCATAATCGCAGGAATTATTAACACATGACATGTGCCTTCGTTCTAGTCTGGTAGTTTGCTTCTTACAAATTGTCTTTCCTTTGGTCTGTATACATATTTACATACATCACTGATATCGCAGCAGTTTTGTTGTTCCTAAAGCTGAGACTCATAATTCTCGCGATGGCCTTGATCAATGCGTTTGCGAATGTTACATATTATGCCGAGAAAGTTCCTGCACTTAATGCACTTGATAAAATCGGCATGAACGACAAGCAATATTTCATAATAAATTAGCAGTAAATTAAGTTGGATCAATTTATGGTTTCATATCCATAAATTGATGCATAACATGAATGCAATCAATTTTCAGAATTATGTCAAATAAATATTTATGTGTACAGTAGTACTATTTTCATTATTGTATGTATATATGTACGTTAGATAAATTAAGTTAAAAATATGCTTGGATGAAATGTATTTAAATACAACTTCACTTGATGTAGTTTTTTTAACTGTTTTTATTTTTTAGTACAATACAGTGGATTTGTAAGAACTAGAAGAGGAGGTGGAGATATACCCATTTGTTGAGGTGGACTGTGGGAATAGCTTCAACTCAACCTACATCCACGACTTGGATTTATCCGTCGAATTCTGTGCTTCTTGCTTAGCAGTACCTTGTCTTTACATAGTAGATATGTATTCTACACAGCATTTGGAGGTACCAAAAGCTTCTATGGGAAGAATGTATTCTGTGAACCACGTTTTAACAAAGGAAAATAATATGGCATCCATGAATCTTCCAAAGAAGGAAAATCTATTCCAAAGTATGTTTAATGCCCTGACAAATATGATTGGGGAACAACTAGCAAGGGTGCCTGCGTCTATCATGTCAAATATCAATAATCCTTTGTCTGTAACATTGGTACAAAATGAAAATATAATCTCACAAGAGTTTTTCAAGACCTTGGCTCACAAAAAGGATTTACTAATGCCAGATGATTCATACGTACATAATGATATAAAGAAGGATTCATTAAATATCATTGGGAAGGTTCAAGATACAATATTGGATGAAAAGAGTTTTCACATTGTAGACCCATTTGAAATAGTCGCTTATGAGTCAGTGAAACAAAGTACTCGTCACGAACATCCGGATATGGGTGGAGTTGATGAAATTGACTTCTGTAACGAAATAGCATTTGGCAAGACAATCCATGCTGACTTTGTACAACTGGATATCGAAAGTATGAAATCTCAAATAATGGAAGAAGATTCTCAGATGGTAGATATAAAAAATAAGACTGCGAAAATTGTGCCTGATAGAAAAACAGATACATCTGATATAAACAGTGAAGAGGAAGACAACATGACAGATATCATCAGATGCAGTGAAATTGAAGTAGTTACGTACAACCACGAAGACTTGATATCAGATAGTAATATTGTTCCTTCCACATTACCACTTGAATCAAAAACGTCATTTGACGAGACAGCTCCAGAACCAGCTATATCGTGCTTGTTTACCAATATGTTCCGACGTGTTGTAAACAGCGTAACAGACCGATTGGCTAGTACATTGGAAACCGACATGGAACCACTTCCGAAACGATCAAACTCACCAAAACAAAGAAAGAAGTTGAGCACTGTAGCAAACGGCAGAGGGCGAGGCCGTGGCAGATCTCAACTTCGCCGGTCCGGTGTCAGTCAAACTCGACACAGAAAGGAACGCAGCAAACACGATCTCAATGTCGACATACACGATGATTTTGAAACTTGGCAAGATTTCGAAGTTTATCATACAGTACAAAGCGAGAGCCCACTGAATAGTTTTACCTTTAGAGAGAATGACAAAGATCCTCGAAATGCTGCTGAGTTTAGTGTACAGAAGACAGCTAGTCCGATGCCGTTTACGTTTAATGACGTGAAACCTAGTAAACGGAAACCAAAGACACGTAAGGTCGTTGAGCAAGAAGTATCTAAGTTTCCTGTGAGAGTCCGATATGTACCAGAATGTACAATGGACTTCAGTTCTTGTTATCATGACTATAACGACAAGAAATGCGATCCGACGATAGATGCATTCCGACCGCGACTAATGTCTGAAAGCTCCGTCGACTCGGAGGATAGTTACTGCATAGTTTTCGAAACTGGGTCGGAACAAAGTTGCGACAGCGATATCGATTATAGCGAAACAAGTGATGAGGAAGACAATAACACCGATGAATATGAAAGTTCTCCGCAAAAGGTAGTTTTTCATGTTCCAATCTATCCGATTAATGCAATTTAATCGGAACTATTGCATTGGTTTTGTTCTTATTCTCTTTTTCTTAAACGAGCATTCAATTTTCATTCTCGCTTAATCAATTAAAGACGTGATGAAATTGAAGTTAGGTTCGGTAATTAAAATGAAACGACTATATGTTAAAATTCAATATTATAGGTGAAATTCAATTTGAAACCGATCGTACACACAATGGTGCAATGGGACTACGCTTATCGTGCAGCCCGGAGGGGGCCTTGGGAAGAAATGGCTAGGGATAGAGTTCGATTTAGAGGTCGTATAAATTGTATTGGGCGCATTCTTGATCCAATTTTATCCAAGCAACACCGGACACATGTCTGGCAGGAACGATTTGCACTTGTGGAATAGCATTACCTTAGTGCCATCTGTTAAAGGTAATACTTCTTTTATCACTGGTCACTGTATGCTGTTACAGAGGGAGAGAGACGGATGTATTAGTGCAAAAGATAATATGTATAATAAATGTCTTCCAAAATGACAAAAACAGGCTGTGAGCGTATAGTATAAAATCGAATAATCAGATCGCTACAATTTCTAAGAATATTCTTCTGAAAGGAACGAAGAAGAAGGAAACAAATTTTCATTTAGCGCAAGGTGAAATGAGCTTGAAATCGTATGCGGATAGGTAGTGGAGATAAATTTGTGCATTTATTCACGACATGCAAGAGCGATTTCTTTGTATGTATAACGTAAACTTTTTAGACTGTTACCATCAGTACTGTACTGTTTCATGACTGGCTATTCGTAACAGCTGTATGGTCAGACTGGTGGAATGTTTTGTAAGTAATCCGGTTTCATCCTAACTGCATCAAGTTATTTCTGTAGCCTTAATCCAATTGTGACACTGGGTAGTGTCTAAGATCAAACGTAGGCGTACAGGTAGTTTATTAGTCTAATGTATTATACAATCCAATGCACCAAAAAATATTTTTTCAACTTCAGTCGAAGTACATTGGTTGAATCGCTTTTTCGAGGTTTCCTGTCATGTTATGTTGTGATAAATACCGATCTACGTTCTAACAGTGATAGAACGTAGTCGTAATTCGTTTTACAATTTTTACGTAAAGAAATAACACGATTTTAGTACAAAACGGAAATGCTTAACATGTGGGTGCCTTTTAGTCATTTTTATGGGTAGTGTACATCTTTAGTGGCCATTCGGTGACACTATTTTCTGAAATTATCTAACACTGTATGTCGAAGAAAAGTACTAGTCATAAGTGAAATATACGTATATCCAAATATTACAGTGAATTGAGGAAAAATAAGTGTGGAGGATATTGATTATTCATATTATTTTATGGTATTAATGCTGTCATCTCCCTTATAATTCTACAGATTCATTACGAGAAAAAATGATAAAACAGTTCTGTTTGCATTTTTTTAAACATCTGAATATCGAATTGCATTGATCTTGCCAGAACGATTAACTACAAGCTGTGCTTGTGTTTTTTTATTCTACCATTCAATGGACAACCAGAAATCAAACACTTACTGTAACTTTTCACAAGTGCAACATTCTGAAGGAGCAAAGGAGCTAATGTTTTAAAAGGTTCACTCATTCGTTTCTAGGATACATAGCTTGTTGTACCGTTGAAACTGCTTGAGTACCCATAGTTTTGTCACAAGGCGGTGATTATATTTTTCAAAACTTTCTAAAAATGAACCTGTATTCTATCCTACAGAAACGACCGTTTAACATTTTGAGTGCTGTGACAACGACGTACTAATAATTAGTGTTTCAATTCCAATGGATAACTTTGATATGAGCGTTCACGCGTGCATTCTATCGTTCTAATCGTATATTTATTGAATAAAAGCAAAATTCACGCACAATGACAGGAAGTAATCTTTATCAGTTATCATGGCTATCTTTCATCGCACGCCATGACGTGTAAGTAATTATTAACGGTGTCATTGGGTAAATAGAATCGCATGCGCGTTAGAATAGAGATCGTTTCGTTGGATAAATATGTTCATATAGTTTTAAGGGAAAAATGATCCGGAACACTCCTTCAAACTTATATAAATATCCGTTACTTTAGAATTAACGACCTTTTGCACTCTATCCATGTAAAAACTGTATCTATATATGTATAATATCATCGAAAGTAACACATAACACTACGTGTATATAATTCGTCATAGATATAAAATTAATAAACAAACATTAATAGTAAAATTGAGTAGTCATACCAGGGGAGTTAGGAAACAAAGTAATTTCTTTTTTTCTGCAAAAGCGAGTAATAGTACTATTTGCAATTTAGATATCTTATCGATAAAATACAAAATGTACCATTTAATTTATCAATAATATATTCATTGGCTAATTGCGCCTATTTACATTTAGTTTTGCGATTCTTGACTTTAGTTAGTCTGCAATAACATTGTGTATAATTTTAGTAAAATAAATAAATATTATGTTACCTGTATATGTGTATTCGCATTCTTCAATGCGTGCTTTCCGATCACAATATATCCATTTTCCTTGATAAAAACGCATAATGTTTCCACATAGCAGTTTAACATGCTAATTTTGCAACAAATAAGAGACAGACAAAAATAGACAGGTCTCTTTGGACAACTTAGCGTTAATTTACACTGTCACGATGGCTTTCGTTGAGAATATTCTCAGACGCGCACAATAGAGTAATAATACAATTCAAATTGTGCCAAGGGTAGATTACATGATTCTAAGTGCTTGATTACGGGTTCAGAGAATTAGCATCGTAACAGAGTCTTATTCTTTAATTATCTGTTTTTGCGGAGGTGGAAAGAAACGTTATGTTCGTTGGAGCGATATAATATTACGTAATGGCCACTGCCGTGAAAGCAATATCTTCCGCAGTAGATTTGCGATTCATATTACATTGCTGTGCAAATCAATTTCACCTTTAGAACATATAGATTACACAGAAGGTGATTTCTCGTTGCTTCGTTCACGCTTTCCGACAAGCAGGTAGATGGGAACATTCGCTTTACAATTACTAATATCAGTTGCCATTTAGAATTTGAAAATCATTTTCTTACACGTTTGAATACTTGCTTGCGCAATCGTAACAGGGATTCGTAAGACAGCGTGAACATTGCGTTAGATTAAACGTTGCACTATTGGAGGCAAGTAAGTTACATCATATATTCCGTGATGTCTAAACGCAATACATCTATACTTGGTGTTACAGTCGGTTTAACCTTTTATACGTTACATCGTGATAATGCATGTGGAAAAATGTACATATGGTATCAGTGCTTAATTATGATGTAATAACAGATATAGTAATAACAAGTAACATAAATTGGTAGGAACTGTGAAGTGAATGAGAAAAGTTGCATAAAGTCAGGAAATGTCGATTAAAGACGGAAAAAAATGAAACCTGTGAGCGAGAGGTTTACTGACATTGAAATCAATGTCGGATTATGCAGCCAGTTCCGATACGAACAATTGTATAACGATGTTAAGGAATTCATGCGTTGAGATATAAATGAATGACAAGGACACTGCGCACTGGACAGGCGGAAATTAACGTTCTATCGGTACCATCGACGTGAACAAAGTTTTGTCTCCACAACTTTCAACTGTGAGTTCATTGCTTGCACCGTCTGTCAGTGGACATTCGAACAATATGGAAAAAGTTCCATCGACTGAGCAGCAATCGAACAGGAAGAGGATGGGCATGGCTTTAACCGGGCCTGCAATATCCTTATTTCGTACCGTTGCATTGTTTATCACAGCCCTACTTTTTACGTTTCAAATAGCGTATCCCGAGATCGTGTCAATTGTAATTCTTAATTATACATTTCTGCATGCCGCCCGTTCCTTACTTCCTTACCGATTCGATTCGATAAGACACATGATTAAAATGCAACGATTACGTAAGAAAAGAGAATGTAGATCGAAATAGACTCGATTTTCGCCGAACGCTCATAAGCGCACGCATTTCCTTATGGAAGTGCACTCGGTTTGAATTTCCGCGACGTTATTCAACAATGACCCGAATTTGGTTGGAGAACGGTAAGAGCGTTCTCGCTGTTGGTTCTCGGATGAGTCGATCGGTCGATTGCCGGCAAGTGGCGCCATCTGCCCGACCTGGGGAACCGTTGTCTTCAAATCGGACCACGGCCAACTTCGCTCAAAGTTCCATCGAACGAACTCGCAAGATTCTCTCAGCCTTGTTTTCACGGTGTACGCATCTTTGATAGTCAGCCCAGCGGGCATCGAATGGTAGCAGGAGGCAGCGTTATCAGGTACGTCAATTTCAATCTGGTAAAACAATCTCTTCCCACAACTAACGCCAACCAAATACGCTCGAGCGTCAATAATAATATTGCCCGTTGCCCTCTACGCGCGTTGTATCTCGCGGCCGTTAAAAGTACGCGTTTAACGTACATTGCGCACACGCTACAAGGCGTATATTCGATGAAAAGTGCATCGGGTTGCAACTGTTTCCACAAGATGGATATTTCTTCCATCGTTCGGCGGAGCGCGTTTGACATCGTCATTGTTTCGAGCGATTATGCGCTCACTGAGACGGTAATGATTGTTACGGTAGCGTTCAGTGATTCGCGGGACGAATTGAACGGAAAATTCAATTATCCCGATGTGCGAGCGTGAACGTATTCGTTTCTCGGATCGTCGCGATTTTCAGCGAATGTTCGCTCATCCAGGAGGTGACAAACGTACTTGTTACGACAAAGGCAGATAAATATTGGCAGCGGGTCGCGTTGTCCGGGTGTTTTTGCACGGCCTCTTATCTGTGCAAATCTTTCTTCGGATTACCCACGTTGAATAAGTCCATTTCGGATCGGCGAGCGTATTTACCGTATTGAGAGTTTCGTTATTGCCCGGTGACGCATTACGGTGAATCCCAAGCGGCTCAAATGATTTCACCTCCCTCTTTGCATAGAAAGTGCTTCGATGCACTGTGAGTCGCTTCTGCCAAGCGATCCGTTTGCCACCGTTCTTACTTATCGTCCCGGATTTGACACGGGCCATTTAAGAAATCTCTGCCTCTTACCGTAGGTACTAATCTCACGGTATCCTTTGTCGCGAGTCGATCGCCTAAGGCGTACGTCACGGAGCTTTGGCGTGCCGGGCAATTAGGGCAACAGATTGTACGGGTCGAACGAGGATCTTGAGCAAACACCGATGAAAATATAGGGAGAAAGTGTTAATGCGGCTTTACGCTGATATTCCAGTTTATGGGCAGAGTTTTTGGGTACTGTTACGTATTTGGCGCCGAATGTGTAATGAGCCGTTGCTTCCACGTTCGGAGAAATATTAACATCTCCCGTCGGGGAAACACTCGTTTCGAAATAACTTTCTACCGACGATCGTGGAATCGATATGAATGTTTTCAGAAAAGCGAACGTTGGCGCGAATAAGAACTTTCGTCACAGCTAGAAAAGTGCTTCTCTAATACGATCCTCCGAGCGTTTCGCCGCAGGCGCTCGTACGTTTCTCGCCTGCAGAAATCGATTTGAATCGGTACGAATCGTGGGCGTGAACGATGCCAACCGATCTCTATCGCGACACACGATCGCCAAGGCGACCTTCATTAACGTGTAATCGGTATCATTGAAGTTATTAGACGGACGCAAATGAGACTGACGATGATTTAGTTCTCAGTCCCTGGGACTCATCGTCCGACATATTGCTCTTGTGCATCGGAGAGTTTTCTTTCTTTTTCTTTACGCACGCCTGTCGCCCCGGTTATTCTGGAGTCGATCTGCTTTCACCTTTTCACGATTGGCCTGGCCAGGTAACACGGATGTGCGAAGGTGTACGACGCGTCTCGCGGAGAAGTAACGGCTGAGAGAATGAAACCGACTTGGCCGCGACGTCCGTCAGAAACTTTATCCGACCGGGAACAGTCTCAAAGTCGGCTCACCACAATTCTCGCCACAATTCTCGCCGCAATTCTCGCCACAATTCTCGCCGCAATTCTCGCCGCTATTCTCGCTTGCGTCAGATCATGTACGTTATATGTTATCCCGATTGCGGCCGAGAGACCCGTTATGAACATACGTACAAAAGTATATCACAGCCGCGCACTGTCACTTTTCTTTCACCGCCTCGATTCATCCTTCTTTCTCCACCTATCACTCTTTCTCTCTCACCTCCGGCTTAATTAAATCCTGCTTGAACTTTCTCTAACGAAAGTATGCCGCATATCACCGCGGAGATAGCCCGTCCGGTAAGCGTACGTACAATGCGTTGGGCGGCAAAAAGGTAAAAAAGGGATTCTCCAGACACGTTGCATGTTCATGTATCGATGGACGTGTGTGCGCGCGCGCGAGAGAAAGAGAAAGGCCTCTCTTATTAGCAGACTGCCCCGATAGCGATCGAGTTATCATACAAAATAAGTGGATCTCGGCGATATATTTCAAGTCGGGGCGCGCATGTACACGTTAAACGTGGATTTTGGTGCTGATCGGAGTTATTTTAGAGGAACATTGCCCGGCTATCGGGAGATGTGTGCACAGCACGCGTGGCACGTACGGCACATACAGTGGATAAGCGGCCACTGGAAAACACGCCCATTTTGGCGAACGGCGAAAAATGATTTGAACGATCGACCACGAATAGATGTATAAAATGGGCTTTGCTTGTGGCATCGTATATCAGGGTCTGCGCGAGGTATCGAATCGGACGACTGTATTGTGACACCCGTCAGTTTAATCGGGGGCGTGTCGCTGGATTTAATCGAATTTCTTTGTTTCGGCGATCGCTTTGTTTTCGTAGAGGCTCGTTAATCGTCTTTGTTCGAGATGCAGATGCGAACAGTCTGCAGGATGTTCGGCATTGCCCCTTTTTTCGGGCTTTCGATAACATTATTAGATTTTCAAATTATCGCGACGGATCGTTCGCGGAAAAACACTTGGCCGCAATTGAGCTGACACTCTTATGAATTTCGCAAGCGATCGTTGGATGGATTCGTTGAATTTGTCCTGTCGCAAAGACAATGGACAATTACGCCTCGTCACGGGCCACGACGGAGGAAAGTACTGTCATTTTATGCGCGCCAGCGTCATCGCGTTTCTAATCATTGTCTCATTAATATACGGCGTGCTCTCTCGTTCGCATTTCTCGTTGCACGCGATGACAGGCGAACTATGATACCGTCGACGGCATGTGATTTGCCAACTTTCGTTATTAAGCATGCTGCCGCTATCACGTACAGTCATCGTTCTTTAACGACTGTATTGAAATTGAATGGGCATAGCAGTCTCTCCTTAACTACTGTGATAGTACTTTATTCGCTTTACCAGATTTCACTAACCGGCCCGATAACATTCTTTAACGTTCAGCAAGTTCTACAATTTGACTGCGAGCAATATAATTTTCTCACGCTAGTAATTTGCAAGGATATCGGCTATAAACTCGCTGACCGCGTTTCATCCTATAGGTACTTACTTTATTTACCTTCACCGTGGGATGGGACAATTCCAGATCATTCTTTGCGGTGTACAAAAAAATGTTTTGCTGCCCGACGTTTCCTTTCACCGTCACGACCTTACACGTGTGGTAAACATACGTCGCATCGAATAACGTACCTATGTGTATGCCCTGTTTCCCCGGAAACAAAGATCATTCAGAGAATTCATTGTAACGGAATGTCGAAAGAAAGCACTTATTTGCTCAATGACATTCCGCCGTCTATTCGTTCGCGGAGCTACTCTATCCGAGAACAATTGAGACTGCGCACTTGCGTCACGACCGCCCTTAGCAGGAGGCGTAGTAACGTGAAGCGACTTCAATGCAGGGCTAAGCAGCGAAACTAATGAGCGACCCATGCAAAAATACATCCGCGATTCGTTTGCTGCGCCGCCACATTATTAGGAAGCCATAAAGTGGCGAATCTAATTGCTCGACATTATATAACAGTAGCCGGACGACCATGTAGCTCATAGACACGAGGCGCTTGTAAATAAGGATCTATGCGCTATTGAGAAGGCTTATGCGTCATGCGAATCGTAAGCAGGCCGAGAACGTGTCGGGCGTCGTCGCCGTCGTGGAACCAGTTCGCGACATCTGGCCGAATGAGTTCCGACGAAACTTTTTTTGCAACCGATTACGTCACCGCCTTCGAACATCCGGCACGGATTCATGGTTTCCATAGTGGCTGCGCGTGGTTTACGAGCGTCCGTCGTCACTCGTTCGCTACCTATCCCGTTCGCCTCGTCGATCGGCATAGTCGTGGAAGGACGCCAGGTCGAGAACGATAAGGTTAAAAATTCTGGGAAAGACGACGAATCGGGCAGCACTTTTTATCGCGCAAGCCCGACGCCTCTGATTGGCCGAGCAGAGGCTGCACTTTATTTCCTATGCGCTCTGGTTTGCTGGGGCGTTGAGGCTCGGCACAAGATCTGTCGCCGACAATACTTCAGTCATGAGAGACTCCCACTCCTGCACTGAAAGTGTATACGGTGTAAACATTCTGCACATATATAAGTAACGCGAATGAAAAGACTACCGCTCTTTCGGCTTCTTTCTGATTTGTCGGGAAATCTATAATTAATTTAGAACATGTACAAGGCTTCGCAGGGCCTTTGTTTACGCACGACTGTCGTAATTGTATCTCGGCAATAGTTTTTTTTCTTCCTTTTTTCTTTTTTCTTTTTGGTCTCGCCTCGCGCGTTCTTCGAGCGTTGCCGAGAGAATGGCGTTGATCGGGGATAGTATTCGCGGCGACAACATTTACGTCGGGCGCGTTTTTTTTCGTCGAGCCCTGCCCTTAACCTTCGTCGGTCGTTCGAAGGCATGTCCGAGCGTGGCAATGAACGTTTACACGTTAATCCGCCGCGCGTCTCTTATTTTGCTTTGCCGCGCGACGCGGATTTCATTCAGAGAGTAGCGACCGCGCAATGATACATGTACTTTTGTTGACTGACCATCGAGTGCAGCAGTCCGTATACGATCAGTGGCCGGCGGCGATGATGACGAAAGTGCCGTTCTCTACCGTATCCTCATTTTTAATCAGTTCCGATTAGTACGTCACGCGGAAGGGAAGCGCAAGAGACGAAGCAAGAGTTCCTCGCCGGATTCAACTTGGGGCATTATATATACCCGGCGGTGGTCGGGTGTAGGGAGTACAATTACTTCGAGTAGTACTGTCATAGGGTACGAAATATTTTTGTTTACTATAATCACGAAACACTTCGATTCTCCACATTATCCTAGCTGACATTTTAACCTGTGCATCAAGCTACACTACTCTCCTAGATCATAGTTTATAGCTCTTAAACGCTATTCTATTATAGTCTTTAATTGTTGTGTACTCTGTATGAAAATAAATAATCTGCATGCATGTTCATGATTACAGTTTTGTAACGATACGTATTATTTGAGCGGGGACGATAATACATGTGACTCTGCGCAACTTCCCAGAACACCTCTGCTCACCAGATTTTGTTCCCCCAAAAATTCCCACACCCGCGCCATCTGAGTGAAGTGTCCCTCCGCGTCGTCGCCGTTTCGGCTGTTAGGCTAATCTGCCCGTTTCGCCTGCGCGAAGCGGGCCTTGTGTTTTTCCGTAAAATAACGCCGACGCCTTCTGTTATCTTACCCGAAGCGATTTATTTTGATAATGCGTCGAGCCTCGGCGAACGGTGCTTAACATAACACGATGACGTATATGAATGTGCCTGAATGAGAACTCGCGACTCCACAAATGATTTGCAGTTCCGACAATTAAATCGCGTGGAGAGCTCGCTTCTGTCGGTATATCAGAGTCGTCCATGTCTCCGATTGACTGGCAAGCCGAATTCTTTCGGCTCGCATCGTGAAAATTTCGTCCGCGACACGCCCGACAGTTCGCCGGATCGTGTCGTTATTACGGCAGATAACGGTGCCGCACGCGTGTCGTGTACCTCACGGAGAGGAGGAGAGTATTCAGCATCTTTTTGCGAATCTAAGCGGCTTAGATACTGAGTGAAGCGTCGAGCGGAATGTGAGTCGTCGCGAGTCGAAAGGATCGATAAGGGAAATTGGGCGCGTCGAGGACGATACTTCCTGTCTCCTGGGAGGTAGGTTACGGCTCAATCCCGTCGGCGATCGCAAGGACCAGCGGCAGAAGGACGATCACGAACGCACTCTCTCGCCGATACTCCCACCGTGAAATTCGGTTGTATCAACATCGAGCCCAACGCAGCAAACAAAAGAAAACATTTTTCGTGAAAACAACAAACACAGTCAATCGGGGTGGGTGGTTGGTGGGGCTGAGAAGGGGAAGGGGGGGTGGGAGGAGGGGGAGAGGGAGAGACGATTCTACTAGGCACAAAATTGAACCGGTCGCTGGGTATGCGCGCCTCGCTGTGACAATATTTTAAAGTGCGCGGGCGCGTAATGCGTCAGCCTCCGCGTGACAACAGCAATGTTTTCACAATTGTTCGATGCGGTATATAATTGACGATTCGCGAAAAGCCCTCATCAATGTGCGAAATTCTATCGACGATGAAGATATTCCTGGTAACATTCTTCCTCTGCGCATTCGTAAGCAGCCAGGCCCTTACCGGAGCGGTAGTCGTCACTGAGTCCTCGGCGCAAGCGTTAGCGTCTGCGTCGGCGCAGACGAAGAGCAGCGGCCATGGGAGCGATCACGACAGCGGCTACGACAGCGGCTATGACGACGGTGGCTATGACGACGGGTTTGATATCGGCTATGGTCTAGAGTCCGATCTAGGCTCCAGCCTGAGCTCCAGCTCCGCCTTGGCATCGGCGTTGTCCAACTCGTACTCGAGCAGTTCCGGCAACTCGATGTCGGCGTCGAAGTCATCGGCGTTGGCCGGAGCCAGCGCCGTCGGCGGTTCCAAGTCGATGGGGGGCGCCATGTCGTCCAGCCACGCGACGTCATCGGCGAAGGCATCGACCGCCGCCAAGGCCTCCTCGCTGTCCATGGCCTCCTCAGCCGCGATGGGCTCTTCAACGGCGACCGGCTCCTCAGCCGCGATGGCCTCCTCGTCCTCCAAGGCCTCCACAGCGGCGAAGACCTCTTCGTCGTCGAAGTCCTCCGCCACCGCAATATCGTCGGCCGCGGCGTCCGCTCAGGCCCAGTCCTGGTCATCCGATGAGAACAATTCCCATTCATCCCACTCCTCCGAGGAGTCTAACGGCGAGGACAATGGCGGCTACTGGGTAACCGTCAAGACTTCATCGTCCGAGGCCCTGGAAGCGGTGATCAAGGCGACCGCGTACGCGTACGAGCAGGCTGCCGCGCGAGCCGCAAACTCTGCCAATGCTCTTGCCCAGGCGGAGTCTGAGGCTCAAGCCTGCGTCGAGGCGGCTGCCACGTCCTTGGCGGAAGCCATGTCTTTGGCAGAGGCATCCGCGAAGGTTGCGGCGGCTGCGAGCGCGGCCGCGGACGAGGCTGCACGTTGTGAGGCCGAGGCCGCCGCTCTGATGAAGGTCGCGGCGGCGAAGGCCTGCGCCGCCACTGAGGCGGCCATCGACAGCATGGAGGCTTCCGACAGGGCGACCTCCGCCACTCACGGTCTTCAGGCGGCCATGGACCAGGTGATGGTTTCCGCATCGGCCGGAGCCAACGCACAGCAGACCGCCCTCAAGGAGTCGATTTGGGTGGTCAAGGTCAACGCCGCTCTGGTGGCGGCCACCGCCGCGGCCGTGTCCAGGTCCAAGATCCTCGTGGACCACGCCGTCAAGGCCGTCGGCCTCGCCGACAACGCAGCTCAGCTCCAGACCACGGCGACGATCGCCATGTCCGACTCTCTCGTCCGCCAGGAAGCATCGGCCTCCGCAGCCAACGAGGCGGCCGCATCGCAGAACACCGCCATGACGCTGGCCAATTCGGCTCTTCGCATGGCCCACGAAGCTGCTGCGGTCGAGTCGCAGTCCTTGGCCAAGGTCGACGCACAGGCGGCCACCACCGAGGCAGCGGCAGCCGCCGACGGATCGGCCCTCAGCGCCATCAGGGACGGCATCGTCGTCGGCCTCGGCACCGGGGGCGCCTACCAGCACCTGTTCAGGAGCGGCAAGGGCGCGGGAGCGATAAAGGGTCACTAGAGGGGACGGGAGCGACGCGGGAAGAGCGCGCATCTAATTATCGGGAAATGTCTTATCTATCTACGCTCTTAGAAATTGTAACGGCAGTTTGCTTTAGCAGAAATAATTAAAAAAAAAGCGTCAAAAAAAGTCTGTCCTACAGCGGGAATACACGATGTCGAACGGGAAATGTAAACTTGTGAAATACATTGTCATAGCAGCTGAGACGACCTCTCTTTACTTCCGCTTTCTCTGCGTTACTATCCTGGCTTGCGAGCTTTGTTTAGACAATTACTGTTAAGGATGGCCGACTCATCGAGGACGGAGATGAAGCTCACGTTTGATGCGGCAAACGTAACTTTCGTTCGATAATTTAGTTTTGCTAAGGCGCGCCTCCATCTGTCAAGAATCCTTCCTGTCAGAGGGCGATAACATTTTCGTTTGCCTTCGTTTTATCTTCATCTGTGCTATCCATTGACACATACGGTCTGTGATAAAGGAATGAATTTTTATTTTCGTTTTTTCTACATTTGAATTTGAGGTATGTAACGCATCAGGCAATGCTCAACATGTTCCAGCAACTGGAAAGTACTTTCAACAATTGAATCTTTCTAAATACGAAAGCAGTCGTGTAAACAGTATTTATCAACGTACGATTTCGGATATTAAATAACTCGATCGGTTGTACATCGTTTGAAACCTGTTCCCAGGGGCGCAAATCCATGAAAATGTACTGTCCTGTGTGCAAGATTCTTCGAATATATAACGATACCACTCATAAACGACTGAATGTAGAGATACCAGTATATAATATGTACCTACAATATACGATGTAATAAATACATTTATTAAACGAAATCACCGAAATTATTTATTATATTCCCACTGTCCTATGTTTCAATAAAGTTAAAAGAAATAATTTTTCATAAAATTAATTGAAGATGTATTCAATTTAATGGTATTTAAGTACCAGAATAATGAGTATTTTAAAAACGGAGGTCAATTATATCAGTCGGAAAGCAAAAAAATCTTCACGAGAGCTATACCGATGAATTATTACATACACTAATTTTATCCAGTATCGCGACGAACATGATTTCTGTTTGTCTATCACATGCATACACACATACTGACATACATTTGTTTATTTAATACATTTTTTCACGGTGCTGTATTTATACGCCATCACACTCAACTTACAAATGAATAGATTTTTATTTTGGTAGTATCAACGCCGAATAAACTATAAATTTCTTGTCTCGGTATATTATTACGTAACACAGCTAATATACACGAACATACAATTGAATTTGAGTAATTCTATTTTACGACGTGAGTTGTAACGCTTCCCATATATTTCTACGTTAGTGCATTGTTCACAGTCACGTGTACGAAATGAAATAATAATGCTACAACTGCAAGGACACTTTAGTTAATATGGTCGTTCGACGTACAAATGAATCCACGTACAACTTCAACTAGAACATACCTACCTGCAGATGAGGCGTGTCAAAGTTCGAACCAGTTGACGATTACACTTTTTGTATGCTGAATGAGTACGTTGTATACACTAAACTGACATTGCATAAATGGCATAATAGGCGAGAGATCGAACGAACGCAAGAATGCTCTCGGGCAAAGTTTCGTGAGCACACTCGCCCGTTTGAGGTTCCAGCCCTAAGCCACTAAAGAGCGACCGACGGAGCGCATACGTCAGCGGTCGAGCAAAGACATGCAAAACGGGTGGTAACGACACGCAAATAGGATCGGGAAAGGTCCGAACGGCCGTTGAAAATTTCGCGGACAATCGTGGCCGCGTCTGTGCATTCGCCCCATGCGATTACAAGCCCGCCCGCGACACTTAAGCAAACAAGGCGGCAAGCGTAATAGTCCGGGGCTGAAATTTTAAAAACAATATTTTCAAAGTTCCCGCATGCCAGATTGAGCGGCGCGGCGGCCGTCGGTTTTGCCCGGTCGCGGCATGTTTTCACAATTGTCAACGTCGGTATAAAACGGGCGGAGCGTCGAGCAGCCGGCATCAATCCGCGAACTTTAGTCGAAGATGAAGATCCCAGCGATACTCGCAACGTCCCTCCTCCTTTGGGGATTTGCCGCGGCAAATGGCTCAGGCAGCATGGCTGGAGCGAGCGCATCGGCGTCGTCATCCTCATCGTCCTCGTCGAAGTCGATGGGCGGCTGGTCGGTTGGCGGCCACGGCGGTAAGGGACACGGAGGCGGCGGCAAGGGAGGCAACTATCATGGAGGCAACACTCAGGCCACCACCATCGTGAGCTTGGTAGCTGGCGCCAGGAGCGGCGCGTCCCAGACTGCGGCGGCGGCGACCGCTGCCAAGGCAGCCCTTCGCGGCGGCAAGGCAGCTCTCTCCCAGCAGGCGGAGGCACTCGGTCTCGCTATCAACTCCGCGGACGCCAACGCTGCCAGCCGCAAGGCAGCGGTGAACGCCGCTAACGCCGTGATGGCCGCCACCGAGGCGCAGGGATGCGCAGCCGCCGAGGCTGTCGCCACCGCGGAAGCTGCCTCTGCTCAGGCAACTTCGACCACCTCTGCACAGAGGGCGGCCAGCGAGACGGAGACCAGCGCCAGCCAGGCCCTCCTCGCCTCCAAACAAGCGGCCGCCGCTCTGGCAACCGCCTCCTCGCAGGCCAAGTACGCGAACCAGCTGGCCCAGACGATGGCCCAGGTATCCGCCGAGGCCGAGGAGAAGGCCCGCCAATCGAAGGCCGCCGCCGCCGAGGCTGACGCCGCCGCCTGCGCCGCCGCCGACGCTCAGAGACGCGCCAACACGCTCGCCGCCCAGGCATCCGCTCTTCAGGCCGAAGCCAGGAACGCAGCAGCCGCGGCCGCCGCCGCCAAGGTCGCCGCCATGGCCGGCGCCAAGGCTGCCGCCGAGGCCAACGCCAAGGTCGGCGTCGCTCACGCCGAAGCCGAGGCCGACAGTCAGGCCATGGCAGCCGCTGCCCAGGCATCGGCCAGCGCTAAATCCGCGGCACACAGCAGCGAGAGGAACCAGTGGGTGTCTTGGGCCAACTCCGGCAATCTCGGCGGACACGGCGGACACGGCGGTAAGAAGGTCGGCACCACCATCGTCAAGAAGGGAGGCTGGAACATGGGCAAATCGTCCTCATCGGCGTCCTCATCGGCCTCCGCATCCGCCAGTAGCAGCTCGCACAACTCCGCCGGCTTACGGGCCTGGAATTAAATGAAGCGTTACTCACGGCGATTAATCCATGAGAGATAGGGATAGGGCTTCGGAACGCTTGTCCAACTCCGTTCAACTACTGATTCCAAACGCGATCCTCATTGTAGGTTACCGTACGATAAATAGCAAAAACAAAATGAAATAAAAATGAAGCAGCGTCTAAATAAGCCGAGAAAATGTAATCACGAAAATAAATTTTGGTGTAGCATGTACGTGTGTCGTATCTATATCACTCTTCTCTTTCTCTTTCTCTCGCTCTCTCTCTCTCTCCTCTCTCTCTCTCTCTCTCTCTCTCTCTTATCTCTCTCTCTCTCTCTCTCTCTCTCTCTCTCTATCTCACTTTCTGTCTCCTTCACTCTCAATGTATCTGTCTATTGCGTTCGCCTTTCGCTCTCTCAACGGAATTGTTTGCCTCTCTTGAAATGTCTAGAGAATCTTCTATTACGAAATACATGTACTTGTTGGTCAGAATGCTTACTTCAGATACTGTAGTTATCACAAAATAGTTTATATCTCTCCTTGTTATTATTATCTTATTTTTCTCGCGTCAATGGGATAATTTTAAATACAATGAGAGTGAGGAATATGCAAAAGCTTAGGCTAATGTTTTCCTCATAATGTCATTATCAGATTGTGATTAACATGATCACACTGTTTCAATCACGGGTAATTCCAGTCTGAAAGCAATCACTTAAGCATAAATAATAATAAAACATACCGATATAATAAATCTGTGAACAATATTTATTTTCCTACACACCTTTCCCATGCAAACCAAAGCGGCATGTCAATTTACTGATTTTCTAGTTGGGAATATGGAAAAATTGAACAATGTCAATGTAAATAGGAATGCACCGTAAAAAAAAAAGGACATATGTGGACGCGGTCATATCATGCTGTACAGCAGGATTCAAGGAACTTGGAACTTGTAATTGGAAATCCCATTTGTTAGCAGGTTCAACAAGAATATTGATGTAGGTATATTCTGCACTCGCAGTCTGTGTCACATACATAAAAATTTGTCAAGACATCTAAAAATATGGAAAATATAATAAAATATATCAAAGACACAATATGTTTCAATATTATTCGGTACGTTTCTTCAAAGTTTGCGCAGGTTTCCGCGCATGAAACGTTCGAAAGCCTATACTCCTACAACGAACGTTATTGTTGCTACGCCCGTACACAGTTTTAATTTTGGGTAAGCTGAAATGGAATTGCTAATTAGTCATAATGCATGACTGGTACATGTACCTAAGTGTAGAATTCTTTGTGTATTTAAATTTTGATGTTTTTCGGTAGTGGTGCTTGAATGTCAATTTGTTACCGATTACTGAAACATTCTTTGCTTCTCAAAGTGCATTGGCTACGTAATACAAGGAATTAAATCATTCTGAATAATCCATCATTACAGCACACAGAAAATACATTTTTTCTTTAAAAAAATTTGTTTCACAGGAGTTATTTGTTTGACAGTACCGATTTGTAAAATCGTACTGTTGTAAGTAATAATCTGTCACCCGAATCATTCTCCGAATTATTTTTGAATGCCTGGAAAATTCGAAATCTATCAATGACCGAAAGATTATCAGAACCACGCGCGTTCAATATTTTGTTGACTCAAACTAATAACAGTATTTGTCACATATGGAACGTGGACGGTATCAGCTATGAAATAATTGATGTGATAACTATTTTGCGCGATAATACTTTTGTATCATCAATGAAGCTGGATACAAAGGACTATCATAGGATAACATCCCTAACAAAATATATAACAACAAACATGAGAACAAAACGTGTAACAACATAACTGAATCCACCAACCGGTGTAGAGAGAGAATCTAATCTTATAAAAAAACTGCTTGCAATGACATTATCGCAACGAGCCTTTCCCTGCTCAGTAAACATCGTATAGCGGCGAACGGCAGTAAAAAGAAAAAGAGCTGCTACAAGATAGTCAATGAAAAGTGGCAATATTTCCAGCACATAATCCGCGTACCCGGCAGCGAATCACTCACCGTAATATCATCGTAAAGCGCGCGCGCGCTCGCGCGCTCGTGCGCAGGTACGTCGACAAATATTTCCCCGCGAGCGAGAATCTGGCAGCTAAATAAGCGTCAAGCGCAAAACCGGTCCGCAATCATGGAAACTTGAAACAATATTTAATTGCGCGCACCACCCCCGTCGGGAGGAGCATGTCCCTCACACCCGGCTCCGCACACCGTGTTTTGACAATTGCAAGGCGGCCCGGTATATAACCGGCGGCCATCTGAGTACTCAGCATCAATCTGCGAAGTTCCGTCGAAGATGAAGATTCCAGCGATACTCCTGACGACTTTCCTAGTATGGGGGCTCGCCGACGCCCGAGTCCTGGGAAAGGGCGGCTCCTCTTCGTACTCGTCTGCCGCAGCGTCCGCGTCGGCGTCGGCGTCGTCGTCTTCGAGTAGCAAGTCCATGGGCCTGATGAAGAAGGGCGGCGGCGGCGGCCACGTCGTCGGACACGGTGGACACGGCGGACACGGTGGCAAGATCGTCGACTGGAACAAGATCGAGGCCAATGGCGTCAGCCTTGGCGGCAAGGGCTTCGTCGACGGTGCCGGCCTCAACGCGGCCGACATGAGTGACAGATCCCGCGACACCGGCGTCGGTCGCGTCCTCGACGTGAACGTCGGCCTCGGCAACGTCGCCGGCTCGGCCCACTCCAACGCCATGCACCAGGCTGCCGAGACCGCGAGCGCTCAGGCTATCGCGAACGCAGCTACCAAGAAGGCCATCATGGCGATCGAAGCCGCCGTCAGCGCCGAGATGGAAGCCTCCCAGAAGCTCGGCAAGGCCGTCCACGCCGCCCAGGCCTTCGTCACCGCTGCGGCCTACGCCAACACGCTGATGGAAGCCTCCAGAGTGGCAGCGATCGAGGCCTCCCAGGCCGCTCGCACCGCCTCGGCCGAGCAGGTCAAGGCCAACGCCGACTCGATGATCGCGAACAAGGCGTCTCAGCAGGAGGCCGCCGCCGCTTCCGAGGCCGAGGCCAGAGCTCTGGAGGCCAAGGAGTGCGCCGCCGCATCGGCTGCGTGCGCCCAGACCGCCGCAGCTGCCAACGCTGAGGCCGCCCAGGCCGCCGCCAAGGCCCTCGCCGCCGAAGGCAGAGCCAAGGCCCTCGTCCAACGCGCCGTGTCCCAGCAGGCCAACGCTGCCGCCCAGTCGGCCAGCTCGGTCCGCATCCAGTCGCGCGCAAGCAAGGAGCTCTCGGCGGCCGAAGGTGCCGCACAGGAGAGAGCATCAGCGGCAGAGTCCGCAGCCTGGTCGCAGGCTGAGGCCGCCGAACAGGCAGCCGCCTGGGCCGACTCCGTCGGCAAGATCGGCGTCAAGGGAGGCCACAAGAAGATCGGCGGTGGCGGAGTCGGAAAGAAGGGAGGTTGGGTCAACAAAGGAGGCTGGGGTAAGGGCAAGACGGTCTCGTCCGCCAGCTCTTCCGCTTCGGCATCCGCGTCCTCCAGCTCATCGGCTGGCGGCAAGGGCGGATGGTAAACTCAACTGGCTGGCACATCAACGGAGCGCCGATGAGCGCCTAGGCCAGCTTTGGGGGAAACTAGTATTTCTTGAAGGAACGAGTATCTTCTAGGGTTAAACGTCCGAATCTACACGCACCAAAAATGAATATGGTTACAAAACGCCAAAAAAAATAAGATGCATCCAATAGATCAGTCAGATGTAAGAATGCAAATAAAATTGTTGTAGCAGCTCTAACTGTACCTTTTACATCGTTATTCTACCCTGTCCATTACCCTCGTCGCAAATGTCGCTTCTGTTCATGTGGAATTTTGTTGTCATTTGCAAAGTGAAGATGTGAGCGAATTCTGCAATTGCAAGACCGCTCTCACTCTTTCTTTGCGTTCAAACATAATTTAGCAATCCCAAAAACAATGTCTCGGGTGCTATGTTTTTTTAATGTACGTTATTATGTGGCAGTTGTCGGACAAACTTTTAAAAACAAATCCGGGTTTGTACTGTTCCACCTGTGATACCAAATTATACGTTTTTACGACAATCTGATTGAATTTTTGTCTTTGTTTACATCCCAAATAAACGCTTTATCAGAATATTGTTACCAATAGAGTATTTTTCTTTTAATACAAAATAATGTGGGAGTTTATATTGCGTCGTTACAAACGGCTCTTAAATCGGACAAAGTTCGTATGGAATATTCCCTCCAATGCTTACTTCTTACTGAAAATCTTCCTTGCGCTCATGCATATAGGTACACGATATGTAGATCTCTTTAGACCAAAGAATAAAATCGATTTCAACACTACAATTCAATGATGTTATATGATGCACCCACCCTTTTCAGGTTGACCATGACTTATTCATCTTACAACTCATCACTGGGCGTGACATATGATTTTTGTACTGTTAGTAACAAGTATAAATCACTGAAAATAATATGCCAAAAACAGGTGAACGACGCTGTATAATGATGATAGTGAATTCATCACCTAACCATAATTTCAGTATTGCTCATAGAAGATCAAGTATACTGGAGATTTCAATGAATGAGTCTGCGTAAGCGGCATCAAACGCATGAGAGATACAGGCAGGTATCGAATAATGTTCTATCCTACCGTCGTAAAACTTCTCGTATCCGTTTCTCATTTAAATGGATGACTTACACATGTTTTTACAAAATGGAAAAGAATGTATAGTATAAATGCAGGGACGCTGTGTTCAAAACAGGAATTTCTTTCTCAGAGTACCTAAGTAGAAATGGGGAATACCATTTCTCTATGTAACTGATATGCCAAACGCTGTAGGTATTTGTTGACAGATGTGAATATATAATGCTGTTGATGAGTAGAGGAACACGAATTAATAACCATCACGCGTGCGCTGCTAGTCCTACACTTCCAGGAATGAAGAGTTCAACGTCCTTTGTTTACAGAAAGCACTATTGCATAACACATCTGTGTAAAGCAAGTGATTATATGATATGGATACTGGATAATGGATTTAGGATCATACCTAAATGAATACATGCGCGTTTAGGCTACAACCATTTTAAATGCAATGTTGTTTTGAATTAGCAAAACTAAAAGAAAATAGTTTCTCTTCCACGCAAAGACATGCTAAGTTTTAAGAGAATACTCATTGCAGCTTTGGTGGAATTTTCCGTAAAATGCACAACTGCTATATGAAAAAATTAACGATTGTTTGCATCTGTCTGCTGCGTAAGTAATAATATTACAATATAATAATTTGCAGACTACACAATGACATGAAAAATTTAAGGAAAAAATTACAACAGGCCGATCCAAAGTATCCCAGATGCGACTAATCATTATTATAACTAGTCCAATATTATTATTTCCATCGGTACTGATCGCATTATGAAAATCACGTTCGTCGCGCAGCTACAACAACGAGAAGCGAAAGCTGCTCCCCCGTAACCGAAAACTCTCCATTGCGTCCGCGAGTGATTACAAGTGACAGCCTGCAAAGAAAACACGCAGGCCGCGAATCGCGGGAAAGAATAATCCCGGCTCGACCGATTCGGGATTCCGAAAAACAATATTTTCCAGAGCGCATGCATGTGACGCGCGACAATGCCACCTATACTGTTTGCACAATTGCCGTGCCGAGTATATAACGCACGGGTCACGGTGATCCGGCACCAATCTACGCAATTCCGCCGAAGATGAAGATTCCAGCGATTTTCGTGACGTCCCTTCTCGTATGGGGGCTCGCCGACGCGAACCTCATCAAGGGCGGCTCCTCGATGAGCGTCTCCTCCGCGTCGGCATCCGCAGCGGCAACCGCGTCGTCGGGAAGCAAAGGATGGAACGGCGGCTGGGGCAACGGCGGATGGAATAACGGCGGATGGAGCAGCGGCGGTGGACACGGAGGACACAGTGGCGGCCACGGCAACGCCGTAGGCAGCGCGGCCATCATCAACGGACCGATCGTCCTCGGACTCGGCATCGACGCTGTCCACTCAGCGCTCGCTAACGCAGCCAGTGACGCCAGCGTGACCGCCGACGTTGCCGCGTCCCTCAAGCACATCGCCATCGCGCGCGCACAGGCCTCCGCTCAGGCCGCCGCCGCCGCCGCGGCCGCAACCGCCGAGGCAGCTCAAGCCGCCAGAGCCGCCGCTGACCTTCAGGAGCAGGCCGCACGTTGCTCGCGCGACGCCGTCCGCGCCATGACCATGCAGGAGGCCGCCATGTCTGCCGCCGAGGCCGCCGCTGAGGCCACCCAGGCCGCCATGCGTCGCGTCGTCGAGTCCGCCGAGGCCGGCAACGCTGCCCAGCTTCACGCTTCCAGCTTGGCCGAGACGACCAACAGGGACGCGGCCGGCACCCTCGCCGCCACCATCCGCGCGGAAGCCAACGCGGCCGAGACCAACGCCGCCGCCGCCAGGACCTGCGAGGCTGCCGCCAAGGCCGCCGCTCTCCAGACCGCCGCCACCGACGCCATGGAGGCATCGGTCAAGGCCGCCGCAATCGGCGAATCGGCCGCCACCGACGCCGCACAGGCGCAGCGCGCCGCACTCACTGCCGCCGTATCGGCAGCCGAGACCGAGGAGAACGCAGCCGCCGCCGAGGCCGCCGCACAGGCCAAGGCTGACACTGACGCCGCCAGAGCCGAGGCTGCCGCAGCCGCTGACGGATCTGCCCTCAGCGCCATCAGAGACGGTGTCGTCGTTGGATTGGGTACCGATTCTGGAGCCTCTGCTCAGGAGAACGCTCAGGCCGCTGCTCTCGGCAGGGCTGTCAGCACTAACATAGATAACGGAAAGGGAGGTAGCGGCGGTAGCTGGGGAAAGGGAGTCGGTAACGGAGGTTGGAACGGTGGATGGTCTGGCGGCAAGGGAGGATGGGGCAAGGGAGGATCAATGGCCGTCTCGAACGCCGCCGCATCCGCGAGCGCTTCCGCCAGCAGCAACTCCGGCAGCTGGAACGGACTGAAATTGTAAATCCTCTAGGTGTTGAACACCGACCTGCAGCGATTCTAGTTGATAGACAACGGGAACAGTTACGCGATTTCATTTGAATATTAAAATTGTACGTTAACGCGTCAATTTCAAGGCAGGAATAAAAATAACCAAAAAAATTTGAGAAATGTCCTAATGAGCGTAATAATAAAAAACGAATGTTTAAGCAGCTGAACGACTCGTTTCTCGACACACACACACTGATTTACCCATTCTGATTTGGTTCTGGCGTGCGCGCGGTGTAATTGAGATTTCACTCACCGCTTGCACTCCGAGGATCAATATTTTATCGAGGCTTCCATGTTTGCTCTCGCACAATGAGCGCGTTTTGATGAATGCAGCTATTGTGACAGCGGTCGTCGGCATATACGATGGTACGATGGTTACGCTACAACATTGTCAACATTAATACGTTTTGTTATTTCAAAACAAACATTACCAGCTGCTGCGGAAAGTTTCTCTTTCCGACATTTATCAATTACACTGATATGATGGCACGTACCAGATTACTGCATGGACGCTGAAAGCGTTACATACTATTTGTTATTGTTGTAGCGGCGGAATTGAATAAAATGAAACCAGACTAACAAGCATGCTTTTGAAACCTTCCCGACATAAATATTTATGGACTTTAATCATTTAAACTGAAGAACGATGATGAGGATTACATTTGCTCAAGCGTTACAATCACTCGTACTTAGAGACTGCATTGATGTCAAGTTTAACGTACAGTACGTTCGAACCCTAAATTGGTTCTGAAGAGATATGATATTTTCACACAAAAAATAATCAAAAGTTTGAGGTGTAATTAATTACGAACGAACACAAGAAGATAAAGAATGAACGAGATTTGGACCGTTTTCCCACACGTACTTTGTGTAGATAGCGGAAACTCATTTAAAACATTTTCGGTCTACATCCTCCAGATGTGAAAGATCGCATAATGAGGAGGTGTGTATGTCAAGAATTGGACGTTCATTCGTAAGGTGGCACGCGCGATGATAGCTGTGTATGTACAGTGCTGCAGGATGTGCATTGATGGAAGTTAATTGGATGGAAGGAACGAACTCACCCAACTAGAAAATCGATGTGTTAATCATATAAGTACCTACGGCGTAAACTCTTATCATCGATATTTCTTAATGTAATTTACTCATAGAGAGATTTATTCTTATGACTTATTCATATGGCTTACTGAAAAATAAACGTTATTCAATAAAAATTCTGACGCACAATGTTATTTAAATTTATCCCATGTCCTTGAAATCATTATTTTCAGGTGTTATGTGAATTATGCACAAGCGCAGGTAATGTACCTATAAAGCAATGTTATCTATTATATTTTCAGGGTATTATTAAATTACTCTATTCATTATCATTTCGCCATGCGCTTACATTGCACAACCACTTAATGTCATTGGATAAGATATTGTAAATTAAAAAAAACTGCAAGCTGATTTAGGTGTCCTTTTATCTTTTCCGATGTATGCGTTGCAGGAACATTTCCAAAGAAAAATGGACTGATGTAAGTATGCAATAATTTTTTACATGCGGATTAGAAACAATTCGATAAAAGAATTTTCAATATCTTTAAAAAATGTCGGCAACGTAATGCAGATGACAATGCAAATGACGTAATACGCCTTTTCCAAGTTTAAACCTGTAACATACAAACACAGAAAGCACCATCGTAAAGAAAAGTGTCGACAAACGTGACACGTCTTATTATATGAAAACAACGAGAAGGAATCTATTAAAGCAAAAGCGTAAAATTATATATACTTAGTTCATAAAATCACTTGAAAGCGAAGTTTAACGTCGCTAGAGGCATATATGCAGTCGGATGACCGCAAGAACGATCGCCAACCTTGCGTAGGAAGAACAGGTTGAAAACATCATCTTACATAAAAATGTAGCGCAACCTAAGCGTAAGACATGACATAAACTAGTAAAATTGTCGGAAGAGTCGTCAAAGTCAGCTGACAGCAGTGCAAAGCGACGGAGTCGTTCAAAAATTCCAACGACCTGTCCAGCGGCATCGCACTCTCCTCGGGCATCGAGAGGTCCCCTCGAGCTCCCCTAAAAAATAAGTCGCAGCTAAGTAAACCGCCGAACGCATCCGAGCACCTCTGCCCGCCTGCGCCCTGCAACAATATTTGACCGCGAATCACGAGCGCGTCAGACGCGCTCACCGGCGGCATAACACACTGTTTTGACAATTGTCCGCGCCGGTATAAAACCTCGGTGCCCCGCTGTGCCGGGCATCAATCTGCGAAGTTCCCTCGAAGATGAAGATTCCAACGATACTTGCGACGTCCCTCCTCATCTGGAGCGGTTTCGCCACCGCGACGATGTCGAAGGACGACTCCGGCTCGATGGCCGCAGCGGGCGCGAGCAGCATCGCTCAGAGCAGCTCGCTGTCGATGGGACTGTCCGAGTCATCGGCGGCGGCTTCCGCTGAGGCCAGCGCCGGATCGAAGAACGGCGGTTGGGGCGGCCACCACGGAGGCAACTCGTGGGGCGGCGCTTCGGCGTCCGCCGGAGCCTCCAGCGGCAGCACGATCATCGCCGGCGGCAAGGGCGGTAAGTGGACCAGGTCTGGCAAGTCGAACGCCGTCTCGAAGAGCAACGTCGGCATCGAGGGAGCCCTCGTCGGCAGCGGCAAGGCCGCTACCGCCTCCTCCACCGCCGACGCCCTCGCCAGAAGGGTCAACATCGGCCAAGCAGCGGCCACTTCGCAGAACAACGCACTCGCTCAGGCCGGTATGGCCCTGGACGCCGCATCGAACGCTTGCGCCGCTGCCGCCGAGGCAGCCGCCGCGGTTGCCGAGGCAGCCGATCTCCAGGCAAACGCCGCCCAAAAGTCGGCAGCGGCCGTCAAGGCCTCCGCCTCCGAAGCCGCATCCGCAGCCGCCGCCGAGCAGGCAGCCACTGCCTCCAAGATCGCGGCAGCCAAGAGCAACCTCCTCGCCCAGAATGCCGCCGCAGCTCACACCCGCGCTGCCGAGCAGTCGGTCAAGTCTAACGAGGCCGCAGCGTCGAACGCCGCCGCCGCCGCCGAGGCCGAGGTTAAGGCACTGAAGGCGAAGAAGGCTGCCGCCGCGGCTAAGGCCTGCGGTGAGGACGCCGTCGCCGCCGAGGCTGAGGCAGCCGAGGCCGCCCAGAGGGCAGCCGTCTGCCGCGCTGAGGCTGAGGCCGCCGCTGGCCTCGCCGCCGCCGCCAGGGAAGTCGCCAGGGCTGAGGAGCAGCAGTCCGCCGAGGTCGAGAAGAGCGCCGGCGTCGCTCAGGCCGCCGCCTCCGCCGCCGAGGAGACCAGAACCGTCACCGCCGAGGCCGCCGCCACCGTCGAGGCCGCTGCCTACAGCAACAACCAGAACGGTGCAGCCCTCAACAAGATCCTTGCCGTCGGCCTAGTCAGCGGCAACAAGGGCCACAACCACGGCAAGGGAGGCCACCACGGTGGTGGTAAGGGAGTCGTCGTCGGCCACGGTAACGGATGGTCCAAATCGTCCGCGTCCTCGAGCGCTTCCGCATCCGCATCCGCCTCATCCAGTAGCATGAGCGGCGGCATGATCAATAAGGGCAAGTGGTGAGCTCGCATCATGTGAGACAACCAATTTCGCGCGCACCGGCCACCTCTTCGCAAAACGGAAAGAGACATTGGGTTAAAGTAAAGATTACTTCTAGCGTAGACACACAACGTTACTAGCAGGATTCAGAGAAAAAATTTACAAAAAAAGGCGATAACGCGAAGCAAAAATTGTAAGAATGAAATTAAACTGTTGTAGCAGCTAATCCGACTCTTTTCCTTCCTTTCCCGCTCTCTCGATAGTCGACTTCATTGATGCGACGATGATCAGCAGAAACAGTCCAGTATTACGAGCAGTTCATAATCAGTTTTATTAATCGTGCGCTTAGTTTGCGGTGATACAGTGGCGGGTTAGCCTTGAGACTGTAAATTAGGGATGTCTAATCAGTCATCCACGAGCTGTATGTCGGCTCCTACTCTAATGAATGAAGATTTCCATTAAAGTGACAGATATTATACTTTCGTATACTTTTGACATCATTTCCAGCAGGTACAGACAATCTCCCTGTTAAGGTTCTGATTGAAAAAGAAAAGAGAGAATATTCTTTTATCAAAACATAAAAGTATGTCCCTTATCCAGCCTTGAAGGCTAAATAAAAAAAAGGCAGGTACTTTGATGGGACTTAGCATGTACAGGATATTCGGTAACGGACAGTGCAAGCGAAAAGGGAATGATTCTACGTCAAAAGACAAGTCGGAAATAATTAATAAAATTTGTTCATTTAAGCTTTATTTTTCAAGAAAACCGACTTTAAAATTTCGTCGGATGCACTTTCACTTGAGCATATCGCGTTACAGCGAATTTCATTGCAGATCATTGTATCGATTAAAGTTTATGTTGAAAAACACTTCCAATGTCAGAAAAATGTTTGTCTTGCTAAGATACTATCTTACTACGGATCATTTTGACAATACGCTGTCAGTATTTACGAATCTGCTGTCATGCTTAGATAAAGCAATCGAGAATATGCCGACAAGATACTTTCGTTGGGTGCACGTGGTGGAAACGCATCAGCCGCAGCTAATTCTTACAGACATCGATGGACGACACGTTAGCGTAAATGTTAAAGATTAGATAGTACAGGGCGTCCTGCAAAATCCTACATTAAGCTCAAAAAAGCTTTTTTTACGGTAAGTATACTGTAGTTGTTTGACAGTTTTTTGAATGTTAGATGAGAACAAATTACACTGTTAACACGTCACCGTTCTTTTCCTCCTCCCATTTCTCACCCTCTCCTTTTTTTTCCTTTTTAAATAAAACTATAATAAAGTATTTAATGAGGACGACTCTTATGTTGTGAGAAAAAATTGAAATACGTATAAATGACGTTCAAAGTTTTTCATTTGTTTCTTTATTCTTCTATGACACACTATTTTTAGTCCACGCTCCTAATAGCACGTGAAGCCATTGTCATCAACCCCGAATTGTTTCATTTAACCAACCAGGAGGCAGTAGTATCTAATGTAAGAAGCAATTATATACCCATATGGAAAGAGGTAAAAAGTGGCTCTACACCAATGTGTCCCGAAACGGCGAAATCAGCTGGAGCCAGCGAGGGCAACGACCGCCAGTCATAACACGCTTTGTTTACCTGTCTCGTGCTCCGAATCTATCTCCATCTCCTTCTCCTTGTCCCTATGTCTCTCTTTCTCCCTTGCTCTACACAGCTACCGTTATGCCTTGATATATCTTCTTCCCACCGTGTCGCCTCTCTCACACCTGTAAGCGATATGATCAATGCCCCCTCCTTTGATAGACCTCTCACATCCCCTTTTTATATTGTCGACCGTTGTATTATCCGAATAAAGGACTTGTCGAAAAAGTAACTATTGTACAGCATGCATCGAATAAAGATCAGAACTTTTATAACCTACGATTTTCTGACCATTTCCTGACTCGTAGGTGTGAGTGTCCACTGATGTTCCTGGTTCACTTGAGTTCCAAATCTTTACTGCGTGCTCATCTAAGGCTCACTGAGGTGCGCATTCTGCGAATTTATTTATTTATTTATTTATTTATTTAATTAAATTAACGGCAAACGCCTTTGTTGCAATGTGAATAGTTGATACAGACATAAATGAAAAAAAATAAAAATTGAAAGTTAACAGAGACAATACGGAATATGTAATGTTAAGAGCTAAAAAATGTATATAATGCAGTTTTTAGCCGAGATTTGGTTATGGAGAACAAATCTATTGTGGTGCTGCATTTGTTGCCTAGCGCACACAGACGAGATATGGTTGAATTAAGACCATAATTCGTTCTGTGCTCGACAACATGGAATATTGTAGTATTTATTCTCAGATTTCTTGCAGGTACCGAATATTTGATCATACCTATTAAGTCCGGACAGTTAAATTTGTTATTTATAATATCATATAGATATAAGACGTCTTGCATATGTCGTCTGGACGACAGTGAACACAAAATTGAGTCTTGTTTGCATCGAAGTATAATTATGATTAGTGCGAGACATGGGACAGTTTAACTTGATCGCCATAAAACGCAAAAATTTGTGTTGAACTTTCTCCAATTTGTATATTTGGTAGTTTGTGTACGGACTCCATATGCTAGACGCATACATTAGACTTGGCAAAATTAAGGCTTTATATAAGTAAACTAAAGAATCGATATTAGTAAATTCATGGGCCCATCTTTTTATAAAACCTAGCGATCTTAGTGCTTTAATTGAGATATGGTCGATGTGTTTGTCAAACTTGAATTTAGATTCAAATATGACACCTAAATCTTTTATAGAATCTACTTTCGTTAATACTTTATTATTAATGTGATATGGGAAAGAAATATTTAACATGGATCTATTGAAACTAACGATTTTGCATTTTTGGAAATTTAAAATTAAACAATTTGCTCGACATCAATCGCTAAGTCTTATAATATCATCCTGTAAGAGGATCGCATCACGATCTGATTTATTTCGAACAAAATTCAACTCTAAATTGACTACTCAAAATCTTTTAAAATTCATATAATTTATGACTTTGTACCTCGACTGCAGAAATATTAACAGGTAAGGGTTAAGAAGCATTTTTTTCGATTAATTCCTCCCATATTAGCATGTACGTACTTTTCAGAGTGTCAGGGGAACGTAAAGGAACAAACAGTGTATTGTATAAATTTTGTAAATATTTAATTGGTCCTATGAGAAATAAAAAAATAAAAGAAATGTAAACAAACAAATATTTCCTTTGGTATCCCTGCGAGATCCTCAATTTTATGTTCACTTTGTAAGATTTCGTACACAGTATTGCAGGACCTTGGCCTTGTGTGGGTAGTCCATAATTGGGAGCATACAGGTAAGGATTCTTTATTTCGCACTTAACAATTACTTTTTAAACTATCACTTTTCCTCTGATTCTTACGCTTATGCTATGATTCTGACACTTTGACTTCAACTCTTACTCTTAATCGTCCAAAGACTTACACCTGCTACAGTATTGATTCTTATCAATAGCAATATATGGACCTTTTATTTTGAAAGTGGTGCATGTCCATTTTCTGTTGTTTCGGGATAATTAAAGGTTAGCATATTTGTCAATTAAAAAATATATATTAATTATATCAAGTCTGGCAATGTTTCTACTAATTTATCAATGTATAATTTGATCATATAAGTTTCTTTTAGGCGAATTTAAGTAAAATAATGTATTTTTAGGGGTTGCAAATGAACTTAACCACTTTTGTAATATGAAATTGTAACAATTATTCAGTTTGAACTCTGAAAAGTTAAATATAACTTTAAGTAAATGTATATTGTATTAATCCAATTTCGTTATAATTAATAATAAGCGATAAAATCGGAGTAGTATTATTTATTTCCAACGTTAATTAATTTATATTATTTAAGATTGCTATTAAGCTATTGTTTAGTTATTAAGGTAATAAGTGCTCCATATGTTTATATGTTTCGTATGTAATTTGGTTAAGCATCGTTATACAAAGGTGTCAGGAAAATTCTTTCAAAATTTGGTGGTCTCTCTCAACATGCAAGTGATAAATTTAACGTCTTAAATTCTGTATCTCCTATCGATGTTTTATATAAAATAGCATACGGTGCACTTTTACGAAACGTCATCCAAATATTTTCTACCACATTACCTTTCCTCCGTTAGTAATTTTTCTTACCCGTTTTTGAATTGCGATTTGTAAATTCTTTATTGAAACAAATATCACTCGTTTTATTTCATATAAAATAAATGTATTATTTTGTTTAGATTGTTTTATAACATCATAATAATCCTGTGGTGTGTACAAGATACGTGAAATAAAACACGTGTAACTAAATGACACACCTATGTCTATGAAAATTGGACTTACACCACTTTCATAATCAATGGTTACGGAATTTCTTTTAACAGTCAATTTTAAATTGAACAAAGCATTGGCACTTTTTAGGGTATTAAATAACTAACTCGTTATAAATAAAAAGTTTACACTAAATTAGGTATAAATTACGTGATATCTAATTTTTGTTTAAAAATGGACTTACACCACTCTTAAAATAAACGGCCCGTTATATTGATTACATATGTACCCAATATTAAAAAGACCTTGAATATATATATATTTTTTTTTAAATATGGATAAAATTATGTATCTCCAATTCGTAGAAGCTATTCAACTCTTTATAAATTATTCTTTAATTGTAGGGATAAAATGTTGCTCTCTCACTGTTAAGTAAAGATTAGTTTTAAAGAATTATATTTTTCTCTGAAATGTATAGACATTTTGAAGAACGCTAGTTCTCTTCTTAAATATTTATCAGTTACAATTATTAATATAAACAAAGCGATACACGACACCTAGCGTACAGGATGCTTGTATCCTTGACTAGATATGCTCTCTATTTGTTAAAATAAGCAAAGACATGAGGAGAAGAAAGTTTGATTCAAAACGGTCAAACGACGCGGTGAAAAAAATTTTTTTTTCGCTAATTTTTTTTTGTCGATATTTTAAGGTAATAAACGTGTTTAAAAATGAACTGCATATTGTGTTCATTGCGATACGATAGCTGAGGACAAGACAAATGGAATGATATATAATAATTTTAGGTTTTCGGTTACCGCGAGTTCAAACATTCACAAAAGCAGCGCCTTTTGTGAATTTTTGGACGAAGCGGGAACCGAAAACCTAAAATTATTATATATCATTCCATTTGTCTTGTCCTCAGCTATCGTATCGCAATGAACACAATATGCAGTTCATTTTTAAACACGTTTATTACCTTAAAATATCGACAAAAAAAAATTAGCGAAAAAAAAATTTTTTTCACCGCGTCGTTTGACCGTTTTGAATCAAACTTTCTTCTCCTCATGTCTTTGCTTATTTTAACAAATAGAGAGCATATCTAGTTAAGGATACAAGCATCCAGTACGCTAGGTGTCGTGTATACGCCGACCGCCGGTGGACTAGTTCGGCGAGTCATCGCTACGCGGCGTCGACCCCTAAACTTTCGCGCATGATTTTTTGGTTCTCTAGGATAATAAGAGCTCTACAAAACGTTTGAAAAGCATCGCTTCTCGGCCAAATGGCTAAGATCAAAGTGTAGTATCTGTTCTTATCAGCTTAATATCTGATACATCCTCCATTGGAGGATCAGTATATTAAACTGATTTTTGGAGGTGGGCGGGTGTCCGAAGCTTGCTTCGGTCCCGCCGCGGGTCGACCTGGCATTGCAGTGCCGCTAGGTTTTGGCCCTCATAAACTATTCTAAACATATTCTATTCATTAGTAGAAGTAGCACAATTTAAAAGAATTTAATTTTAAATTGTCCGTAAAAAATTTTGTATTTACCGCTAGCGACGGGTCGGACATCGCATGTGTATATGCGCGTATTCAGAGAGGCGACATTATTACACACACACTCCCTGCTCCCTCACAATCCGGCAAACTACCTCTTAGAACATCTCTAGAAGACAAGAGAAAAAGATAATGAAGGCTCTACTCTGAAATATTATTATTCGACTGCTGGTTTTATACACTCACAATCAGCTATATATCACATTTTAACGGTAGTGTCTAGAACAAAAGACCCTTACATTGGATTGTGTATTTATTTGTGTTATTTAAAATCTATTAACCGTTAGCTTTTCTGTGTGATCCATTTATTTTGAAAGTGGCTTAATCTATTTATGTTTAAATTAAGATGTGTATGACTTTACGTTATATTGTGTAATTCAAAATATTTCTATGGAACACGAATGTGTTACACTACTTTAACTATATTCAAGAGAGCTAAATTTATAATTCTTATTAAAATAATAACAATTATTAAATGTATAAAATGTGTTTCCTTACGAAGAAATGGACTTAAGCCATTTGCAAAATTAACTAGATTTGTAATACATTTTGAAGGAATCGATGTCCATACGCCATAAGCTATAAACTATTTCAAATTGAAAAAAGAATACTACTACATTTATTTCATATTTGTCAATCATTTTATTTATTTCATATTTTTTTACAACACTTCAAAAACACAATTGATGCAAATCCAGTAATCTTCTACCTATATAAATTGCATAACAATTTATGCTCTTTTACAAATTGTGCATGTCGAACAAATTCAAAAAAGCTATGGTACTCCAGTGATATATATAGTAAGTCCTTCATGTCATTATTTTACGCTCTTGTAATTCGTTATATCTTTATAAAGTGGTGTCAAAAGAATATTTTCGAATTTTCTTGATTTACCCCGACGTTTTAATAAATCTAGGACTTTATTTCTCAATTTCTCATCAGATGATATTTAACACAAAATGTTATGTAGTTCATTTCTCGAAAAACGCATCCAGCTTATTTTTAACCATTTTATTGTACTTTCGTTAGAATCCTTTACTCTATTAAAAATTGCGTCCTCCAAAAACTTGCGATATGCATTCCTCTTGTTTAATTTCATTTACAATAAAATTATTATCTATCCGACACTATATTGATAAGATTATAATAGGACACTATCAATAATAGATTGGACATAGACCACATTAAAAATAAACGGTTCATATTATTGACGTGCGCGTTACACACTCTAACCACATTCTAACGTAGGATAAGAATAGGGTGTTCGTACTCACTATTTTAATTTAATATCTATTTTATTATATTACATCTGGACTGGGTCTTTATACACCATTGTCTCTTTTTCTCGTCTCCGCTCGCCCCTCAGACACGCCCACGAGTACTGTCACCAACCACCTCGACCAAAGCACCTGAAAGGTACTATAATTCTAATTTTTAATTTTCCTTCCCCGGAGAAATTTCATTACCTATAACGTTACGCTCCCGAATTGCCGAATAAACCTCGGGACCCATACAGACAGAATCAACAACGAACTTATTATACACACAAAACTCTATCCCAACCACACTGTGCAATATACTGTGCGGCGTGTGCGGATTTATAGGTACCGGTGAATATCCGTTAAAAATAGTAAAAACCCACAACGGCGCACTGCATAATGATACAAACGTTCGAAATAATAATAGTGTACCGGCGCGGGCCGGTGGCGTCAATGCCCGGAACGAAGGAGCGGACCGCGAGCGAGGTGACCGGTTCGACGAGCCGAGGCGGACTCCGCGTTACGTTCATTGATTTCATTCACAGTTTATATGACCTAACCGACGGAACGGCGCGACGACCGAGCGGCAGCCCCACCACAACCATAGGCAGCGCGAGACTCACAGCCGGCACGGCAGCGAGGCGGACGGAGCTGGACGGAGCTGGACGGAGCCCAGTCCGGCACGCTCGCTGTAAACGGCGCCCAAGTGCGGCCAGTCAAAGCTGCACGATACAGTCGCTCGATACAGGCGCGCGATATAGTCGATCGATACTTTCGCGCAATACAACCGCTCTCCCCACGAGGGGTCGCCGCAGGAACGGCGATGTACCGGACTCACTAGGGTGTCTCTGTATTCGCCACACAATTAATTTCTATTCGTCGGCAGGAAAGGCTTTCGATATTTCAAAGACGTAGACAATTTTCTTCTAAATGCTTCAAGAGCTTTTCTTTTATTAAAAACAAGGGACGGTGTGTCTCCTCTCTATACAACATTTGTTATTACCCTAGCCTATAATTATTTATCTACTAGTTAAATTAGAAAAACGACCCGCGGTTTCCTCAGACTTCAGCTCATGCTCTGATTGGTGGGATGCTCGGCCAATGGCATCGCTGCGGTGCCAAGTGACGAGCGACGCGCCAAAGCGTTACAACGAGAGAGGGGTGCAGGCGATTGACCGCCGGCTAGGGCGGGAAAAAAGAGTGACCGCTGCGACAAGCAACAATACGGGTCCATATGGGTCCGACTACGAGAGGACCAGCAGCGAGTACGAGGGCGAGCTCTGTGACCAATAGCATTGTTATGTGTATATACAGGTAGCCCTCCTGTAACACGATATTCTATAACATGATTCATAAATTGTGAAAACCCTCCTACAACACGGCATCCAATAACACAGTTTTCCTCTAATACGATAAGAAAATTGCGGAAACCTTAGTACGACATTGTACTTCAAGAGTCTGCATCGAGCTGCGATACGTTTAAGGTTTAATTTGGTCTTTAAAACTCATTTTTGGACAGTGAAGTTTCTGTCCCAAGCTAATTTGCTTAAAGATAAAAAAAACAACGGTTAAATACATATTTATTTCTTTAACAGTAAACATATGCCTTGAATCGCCCTTTAAATGGAGAAAAAGTATCTTATACTGGAAAAAGTCTTAATTGAAATAAAGCAACAGTCATGGCTAATATTTTTGTTCTGTTCTTTGTTTCGCGTTATACATACATTTATATTTTTATTAAAAATTAAGTTACTTATATGGCAACGCGACAAAAAGTCTGTTTTTTATAAGGTTTCGGAACGTAACCACCCTTGTTGTACTAACTCTTGGTCTCATAAAACACGGTACACACAACGAGGCGTTTTCTAGGAACCTATCTACTGTCTTATACGAGGGTTACTTGTACATGATGCGCGGTATTACAGTGGGCAGGGCCCAAACGTAGGGCGATGCAGCAGTAGGGTGAAAAAGTGAAAAATCTGTTAATCGCGTAGTCAGGGTGCCGTTGTTTCGTCCCGCTCTGTTCCGCATAAGCCGCCGTCAAGAAATGACGTAACACCGCAAGTTCAGAATAAAGGTTACAGTTTCTTACACACATATCTTTTAATTCCTGACTCACCTACGTACAAAACAAGCAAGAAGAACGACACCGAGGACGGGGTCACCTACGTCGCCATCATAACGGGCCGAGAGGTTGAACAAGGTGGTGTGCTTGGGGCTGCGGTACAGAAGAGCGTCATCGCTCCCATAAAGGGGGGTGAGAGCAGGTGAGAAATAGCGTTTGCTGCCCCCATTGCGGAATGTCAAGAGGCCCCCCTTATCCCTAACAGCCGTTACGGAGGAGTAGGGATATAGGGATAGAATAGGATGGGGATAGGATAAGGGGATAGAAAGACTATCACGTCAGCTGGAGCTACTCGAACGACAGTTACACCACTAAATTCAACTCCAATTTCACACTGGCCGACGCTCTCCTCTCCGAACAGTAGCCGCATTCGGAAGTCGTACATTTTCTTTTTTTAATAATAATTACTATAAAACACAGCAAATCCTGTGCGTTTAATATTCATGTATTGACTATAACCCATTAGCTGCCACGATCCCCATTTGGGGATTTTGGAATTTATATAATTATACTATTACACAACCTTCTGTCCACACATGTAACTTATCTTGCCACAAATAAAAAAAAAATTTATTTGGCAGTTAATGGATTAAATCCCGTACAGAAAATCAACTGCAAAATGCTAAACTTACTTCTATCTGCTGCTAACCCCTTTAAGCAAAACCTGTCGAACGCTAAGGGTTAAAAGCTCGTTCACGTCCCCAACCAGTTCAAAAGAACGACCGGAGCGAACGACGAAGGACAACGCGTGCAAACCTGAAGCATGCTCGGTGACGGGACAAGACCGCAGGCCCTCCGACTTCTCGAGCCCCCATAGGGACCCTCGCCGGGGGCGGATCCGACGTTGGAGCGGGGGTGGCTGCCGTTGCATCCGCGGGGCGAGACCTCTGTCGATGTCTGTGGTAGTTCCACCCACAGCCCCGGAGTTGGCGGGTTGTCGGTCGCCGCCCCTCCGCTCCTGTCAGTCAGCCCTCCCGTTCGGTGGAACAACTGATTGGCAGGGCAGAGGCGGTGGCAAGTGCGGTCGACCCGGAGGAGGACGTCAGGGAGTCTCTCGGAGTCCGCGGGCGACGCGACGGGGAGAGAGCGGCGCTCGTCGGGATCGTCATGAGGCAGCAGACGCGGCGTGGAGGGGGTAGACGGCAGGCGGTTCGGGGGGTCGGCCAGGTCAACGACCCAGACAGCGACGAGACGCCGACCGGGACAGAGACGGAAACACAAACAATAACAGACGCGGCTGTGACGAGGGACGAGACTCGACTGACAGACCCCGGACAGACAGAGTGGGCGGGGACGTATGGGGTCCCCCAGTCTGATGGAGCTGGATGGAGCCGAGTGGAGGAGGCAGCTTACATCCAGCGCCTCTTCCGGTCTAACCGACGCGACGGCGTGTCGCGCAACGGGTGCTCGGTGGTTCTCCCTCGAAATGCACCGTCCTGAAGGAGAGGATCGTCGAGTACTTTCGGAATCTGCACGCGTCGTCGGGGATGACCGGAAGTTGACAGCTTCCTCCAGCACCTTATGGGGCCTACACGAGGCGAGTAATAGTGCTCTGGTGGAGGACAGGCTTATTAGCGAATGCGGACGACCTCTTCCTGCAGTCCGACTGCGCCAGCAGTATGCAAAATGTATTAAATAAGGTGGAACCCGCGGAAGGTGGGCTGGGCTCAGTTTTTAATCGGACGAAATGCGCCACACTGTATCAGTAGTCGTGGACCGCTTGCCACGCTTTGTTTATCCTCCTCATCCACCCTCTACCGCCGAGGACAAGTACCGCGTCTCGGAGGTCGAAAGAGAAGCTCGCCTTGGTGCGGAAACATTCGATCACGCGATAAGAACTGGTTGTCGCTCTAAGGCGCCTCAGAGACCGTATGCCGACAGTCGGTCCTGACGCACGCGGCCAGGTTATTTGCCGCCTGCGGACGGCTATTCGTGAATTTTGCGCCGAACACCTGGCAACCGAACCCGACCAGGGAAAGGTATTCCAGGTGTCGTCACGGACAAGTGTGTCGAACCACTTCGGTCGTGGCGACAAATTCACCCCCTTCGCCGATTGGCGGTTTGTTCATTGGGCTCGCCTTGACGTCCTGACCCTTAACGAAGGGAGCCGTTGGGGCACCGGGAATAGCCACTGTCGGAGATGTGGGGATGGCCTGGAATACCTTACCTACTGTCATGACGTCGTTGTCTAGCGACTCGCGAGGAATACCCGGCTCCTGGGTGCTCTCAGTATTAAATAAACGAGTCGAGGGTTTGTTGGCAACTTTCCGGAGCTCAGAGTGGATATTGTCATTCGACATGAGCTCTCGCACATCATTAGCATTTTAGACGTGATCGTCGCCTTTGAAAATAAAGCCGTTGCGTTCGATGAGATCAGGAGATGAGACCACACAAAATATTTTTGTCAAGATTTTAATGTATAATTCAAGTGCACAGGCCTTGTATATAATATATACATAATTACCATGTGCGCACCATTACCAGACGTAGCTCTGATATTTTTCAAACTTTTACATGCACTAACATTTTATCCTTTCCCACCCTTCACGGTCGAAATAGAAAGTTAAAATTTCACACAAGTGCTTCATTTTCTAGAAACTATCGGATGGCTCCTTCAGAATTTCGATCAGTTTAAAAGCAGATTTTATTATCTTCTTCGGCTATGCTTTTATTGCAGTAACAGCGAAAAGTAGTTGTATCTACATTGCAATGAGCGAAAAGCGTGGAAATTAATCGCTGCAGAAAGACACTCTTTCATCAATTAACCATAGTCCAGTTGCTGGCAGAGAGCGGAAACAATGAAAGTAATCTGTGACGAAACTTTCCTTCTTTACGAATCATTCGGGAACTTTCAATAAATCAACGCGAGGCGCATCCAATGTGGACGGATGAAGACTATCCTTTCTCCTTCAATTTATAAACTGTTTCACAAGTGATTCATGGAAAAGCTATACGACAGAGACGTGACAGACGCGAAGATGCTGACCAATTGCGGTCCGAAGAATCTTCTCCATGTACGTTATTTTCCTTGGATTAACGTCGCGCTAAGCACATTAATTTACAAGAGACGCACGCGAATTGAATCCCACCTCCACCGTACGTCGTCTTTAATACTCGCAAACGAAGAGTTAATTAGCATACGGGATAAGATCCTTTAATGAATGAGCGAAAGTTCGTTATAAACTCCGCGACTAACGACCGCAAACCAATTGCCAAACAGAAGCTCTTACGAGTCTCGCCATTATCATGCCGCATGTTAATTAATAGCCATTACACGCGACGAGCCTACAAAATTCATTATGTTTCCACACACTTTTACCCTAACTGCGTTTATGTTCGTTCACGTTGCAATGTGCAACCGACCCGTCTCTTATAATTTCTTGCGCCTATGGATTTGCCAGCAGCTTCGAACCAAATAACGACGTTCGCCGATGAAAAAGCATTGCTCCGATCCAAGAAAATTGTAATCCGCCGATCTGTTCAAACGCGGCCGATATTCGATCATGTTTGTAATCAAAGTAAATTGCCGTGATTGTAACACGGGACAGTCGTGCAATAATGATGTGTGCGAACGGTGATAGTGTTTCGATTTGCCTTTCACAATGCATTCGGCACGTAATGTTTCTCAAAATAGCTGGCCTGAAAGTCGTTTTGAGTGAGCCGCAGATATCGCACGATCTGTACATGGAAATGTCATGTGTCTCATACATGTAGGCAGCGTACATTTATCATGTTGTTTCTTCACTTCTCTGCAATTTGCACAATAAAAATCTTTTGAAACTGTTACACGAAAACGTGAGTTTCGCTCGTCAGCAAAATTACGAAAACACGTTTTGGTCATTTACTTTATTAGACTGCATCATGTGAGAATTGAACAATTGGCTTAACTCTTTAGAATTCACATTGTGACCCACAGTCTAAACGCATTGACTATCACGTCGTCCACATATAGTGTGCGTAATGAAAAATGCTTCCTTTTTCAATGGATTCGACATACGTTTGACTTCTCCTCTACATGTAGTTTCGGTAAAACCTACTAAACTTGTACGAATTTCCAATGACGTAAGACGCGTATCCGTATCACCACAGGTGACCTCCCCCAATTTGGCTTTCGAAAAAGGCTCAAAAGTACTTCTAACAAATTCTCTACTCCTTCAAGAAGTTACAATTCCGAAACTATCCGAACTATCCCATACCTTGCACGAACCCAACTGGCAGTGTCAAAATTGTCCGAAACCGTCTTCCACAGAACGTTAAAAACCCGAATAAAATAAAAACTTCCTTCGTCGAACATCACTTACAATTAGAACCATATCTTCCTGCCAAACATATTGGGTTGGTGCATAAGTTCGTGCGGTCTTTGCTTGGATTAGCAACAATGCGGCATGAATGAATTTTTTATCGTTATTCCGTCGTTTCAACTTAATTTGGAGTTTGTGTGTTGTGAAACACAGGTTTTCTTGATTGTGATCGTATTATTTGTATATATTTCAAGCGATTGAAGATTGAATGTCATGTTGAGAAAAATGAGCATTTCCGACACATTTTACTCTTCGAGTTTAACCAAGGATTGAATGGCGTACAATAGTTGACTGATCACATTCAAAAACTTGCGCCATTTCCTCCAGCAATTCCTTCATTCTCGTATACTTCACAAATTGTTCCCGCAGTACCTGCTGCACTGAATCCTCGATTAAACTCGAAGAGTAAAATGTGTCGGAAATGCTCATTTTTCTCAGCTTGACATTCAATCTTCAGTCGTCTGAAATATATACAAATAATGCGTTCACAGTCAAGAAAACCGGTGTTTCACAACACACAAACTCCAAACTAAGTTAAAACCGCGAAATAACGATAAGCAATTCATTCATGCCGCATTGTTGCTAACCCAAGCAAATACCGCACGGACTTATGCACCAACCTAATATATACCTCATCGACAGTGACAACTATTCCACATCCAAGAAATCCTCGCCCCGCGCCGAAAGGTGTGCATAAAAGTTTCCCTGTTCGTGAAAACTGACTTTTTTGGCCGATCCTCAAGAACCTCATCTATTCAGTGCCGAGTGGTGCCGAGTGGCAGTCTGGCACCTTGTCGCGTGCTGCCCGGCTTTCATCCTCCCGCCGTCCGAACTCGTCCAGGACTGTCCAGGACTCGCGGCGAGCGCGCACGAGCGATGACGAAGAAAACGTGGGCCCCCGCGAGCGCGAGCGATCCTTCGGTGACTGGCGGTTCAAGAGGTGAGAGACCATGATCGCCGGTGGGGATAACAGGGACCCCGCCCGGCGGTCAGCTATAAAATGCCGCCACGAGGGTCAGGCCCAACCAGTCTTAATCGGTGTACACGAAGACCCTTTTTTCCTGAACGCAGGAGACCGAGTCTCTGTTCACGCCAGGGCCGACTCACTCACCGAAGGAGCTCATCAGTCGTCGTATCAGAGAACACGAACGCCGGAACGATGAAATTCGCCGTGCTCGCCCTCTTCGTGGTCGCGGTCGTTTTCGCCGCCGACGACGAGAAGAAGGAGGAGGAACGACCCAAGACCTTCAGGAGGCTCATCCCTGCCGATGTGCTCCGCGGTGAGTTCATCCCTTATGTCGCGATGAGCCGCCCCTTTCTTCCAGTAACGCGATCGAGAGAATCGTTGCAATCTGTCCCGTTGACGTGGACTCTCTGGCCCGATGATCGTGATTAACGTAGTAACGAGTCTGGCCAGTGATCGGAGATGTGACTCGAAGTTTCCAATGTGCAATATGTTCGGTTCGCGGAACCTTCGTGTAGGGCGGCGGGGGTCTTCCTTCGTTGCGGATCGATAACTTCGTGATAACTTCGTAATAAGTTCGTGGTTAGGAAAGTTTGATTGATCGCGATCGATCGGCGAACCTAGACACTTCCGATCACTTTTTTCGAGAAGACCGCGTGAAAGGGTATGAGCGTACGAATGTGATAGGAGGCATCGCGGTGAAAAAAAAAAGATACTCTGGTCGATGGCTCGGTGAAAGGCTGCCCGACTACAAGTGGATTTACACGTAAAAGTCTGTTCGATACTGTGCCTTGATCCGCGCCGACGTGACGGATCGATAGATCGTCGCCGCTAATGATCGTCTCAGCTCGATTCTTCTGTGGCTGACGTGATAAGTGAAAAGCTCTTTCGGCACTACCGTAATGAAGTGTCAGTACGACGAATCGTGCTAGCCGCCCCGTTCAGACTATTGTTCTCACCTTCGTTTGACACGCTCTATTTGCCTGCATTTGTCGAGCTATCGTTAACTCCTTTCGCGGAAAGCAACAGGTTCGAACGCGCTCGCCAACTGTAACACATGAAAGGCTTCGGTGCGTTTTTCGAATTTGCCGTTCGCCCGCGTCTTTGAAGTGGGACAAATGTCTTCACCATGGGGCTCCGAAGAGAGCCGACTTTCTTGAGAAACTGACGAAGCAAGTGTCGTGAGGTGAAACTTCACTGATCGCCTTTAGAGATTCAGTGTCACGACACTGGTTCGATGAAGATCGCCGGACAGCCTCAGGACATTTCCTGACGTGGCTGTAGGAGAGTCGTTTCGAACGAGATGTACAGTCCGATTGCCGTTCTTAATCTCATAAGAGGCATAGCTCAATCTCCTCGCCGAACCAGAATCTCATTCGGTCGGCTCAGATATATTCCTGACGCAATAAAATTACGCATATCCGCCCGAGCAAAATTCACGCAATGCCAGAAAAAAGGTCAAAAGATACGTGTGTTTCGCTAATCGATCAACTTACCAGCCTACTTGCATTTCATTAAAGTAAATAACTATCCCCCCAGCTAACATATGCTCTAACTGGTCAGCAAAGTTCTCGATATAGATATGAAAACATTCTTTACGCTTATCGCATGCACAATATCAGGATAGAACGAGAGATGCATTCTTAATCTGATTAACAGCGCAAAAATCACGATCCCACCGCCCATTCGTCTGCCCTCGACACAATCATGCTAGCTCGATCGGGCCACGTCATAGATCCTATTCTCGCTCGATCGCGACGCGCCCAGCATATCGTTACCCGATCCGCTTAGAATTCTCGCCGATTCCTTGAGTCCACGCAATTTCGAGGAAGGTCGTTTCGCACGGTGACCTTGGACACTTCGACTGCCGCAACCGTAGCCGCCCACAGCCGCGTCACTTAACGACAAGCGGCCCCGTAACGGAACAATTTGCTATCCCGAGACGCATTCGTTCCCCTTCGATTCCGCGGAACTCTCGGCAAGGAAAAAAACTTCGAGGAACGTTCCCGACGAGCGACCAGAGCAATTCCTGATTCTCCCCGCGCATAAGCGACATCTCATTGAGAGCCGAATCGAGCGAGACTCGCGAGACGAGAAAAATAGGAAACGGTAGCCGGTATCAGCGTGTCGCGAGAAAGTCTGCTGCTGTAACGATCGCTTCTCGCTCTTCTTGTCCATATGTCGCAGCTTGCTCTTATTTCGTTTCCCCGACGGCTGACCCCACCGGAGCAGAACGTCGTCTTTATATGGCGGACGCCACCGCGTTTCGACGTGCGTCCACGATCGACCGGCAAAACTTTCCGTTCCTCGATCTCCGCGCGAGTGAAAGAAAACAGGACGAAGCCGCGACCGTTACGGGCCCGCCCGATCGCTTCGGTCGTCGTCGGTCGACATACGAGTCGACCAAAACCGTTCATTCGGGTTCCCACACTTTTTCCGGCCAAAAGTGCGAGACGAGCGTCCGTTTGTTCGAGCACGATATCCGTCATCCGGTCTTTCTTGAAGTCGAATAAATTCGCATGACAGTCACGCAATCCTCTGCGTCGATCTTTGGGTAGAAAACGAGGAAAGACTGCGATTCCTCCTCTTTCGTGTAGCGGCTATAAAAATTTATTCGGACTTGGCTCTGCCTACGAAACGAGCCTCGGATAGTCTTATATAACCGCATGCCATCTACCCAGCATGACAGCTCAGGCCGCCGTAGCTGGCATTTGCATCGGAATCGGATCGAACAATGAATCGACCGGGAGGACCATGTTGAGAGTGGCGATCCTTGTAATTCCGGTTCGGGCGAGATGTTCGTATCGACGCTTAATCACCGTGACCCAGTTGCCAGCTTCTCATGTCGTCGTCGTCGATCTAGATTCCCATGAATAATCGGATTGCTCACCGAGCGACCTCGTTGTTCCTAGCTGGCCGATAGGCCTTATGGCATTTCGAGTCAGAGTACGTCAGAGGCTGGAACGAAAACGTTCCATTTAGCATACAAGCTCGCCTCGAGCACGAGGCTGGCCGAAAGTGGGACCGGGTCGACGCGCGCTCCGTAAAGTTACGACCTGCCGGATGAAAGTGGACGCGCGTGGCGCGGTCGAGGGAAACCTTTAAAAATGGATAGTCGCCGAACTTTCGGAGTGCCACTTTTCGGCCGTTTCTCCTCTCGCGGCCCGTAAGGCACGGATGAATCACGCTTCTCGCGTGTCGCGCGTACGAGCTTGTCGCCCGACGCAGCCCGATAATTACGTGACCGGTGCCTAATCGAGTCGGCTCTCGCACGCGTTCGTCGCTTGGGAAACACGAACGTGCGTTCGTCGAACGAGCGTCGCCTGCGTGCCGCCTCGATTATATCAGACGCGTACGGCGAGATCGTCGCGTGACGATCGACACTTTGTCGTAATCGAACGATTAGCGGGACCCCTTATCGCGACGTCGTTATCGTGAGAGGCGCGAGAGAGGCAGTAGTCGGCAGGTGATGGGAGAGAAATGATACGGCCAGGCCTGGCCGACGGTGAAAGTGAGCGCGCGTCCGCGATAAAACCGTTCGTCACGACTTCCTTAAGCGTTCTCTCACTTGCGGCCCCGCCACGATTTCTTCTCCGCGGCTTTTAACAGCGACGCGTCATGTTGATCGAGATGTCGACTGACGGAAAAAAGGTGTCAGCTCCTTGAGCGTACAGAGCGTACGTGGCGGTAACGTCTTTGAGTCGATCCTGAGATAAAAAGTCGCCTGTTTTTATTTCATTTATTTATTTAATCCTTTCCCATTTTGTTCGACGCGTAGGAGACTCGAGATATCTGTTGTATCGAAGTGAACGCTCGAGAATCGAACGCGAGCTCCTTTCGCCTTTCAAGTCTCTCGCTCCTCGACGAAAAAGAAACAGTCTAACGCCTCATTCAATTACGTCGGCCGGTAGAAATGGTCCAGTAACCGTGACAGCGGCCAACCAACGATTCTATGTACGTTTTCACTCGGCTCGCACGGTCTGTCGTTGCCGATAGCGTAACAGGAATTATCTAACGCTCGGCGTAACGCGGGTAGCATTGCAAAACACTATTTTTCGTTCCCACTCACACCGACGATAGTTGGGCACTACGCAACCGATCGATCATTCTCTCCCTAACGCGCGACGCGTCGCTTTCAAAACTCGACTTCGTCAAATTCGCCGTACCTCCTATCGCCCGTACTTCACAATCCACTCCTCGAGGGCACGATGAACAGGATGCTAATCACATTCGCCGAAACGGACACGCTCAGGGTTCAAAAGGCGCGTCCGTGAGTACGTGACGAAAAAATTGTGAGCCGCCAATGTCAATGTCGGCGAGAAAAAGAGCGAAAAAAGAACGGGCCAGGCGTGGCCGATCGAGTCATGGACGAAAAAAAGGAGTCGAAAAGTCGGGTTGGCAAGAGAATAAAGAACGGTCGAGGTTCGTTTCTCCCGGACGAAACGGTACTCGAGGATGCTCGGGGGGACCGCTGAACCAGCTCCAGCCGCGGGACCTTCGGCCGTAACGGTTGCTGGCATTGGGAGAACGGTAACGGACACGTCATTATTTAAATAAATCACGTCCTAGACGGGAGAGACGGCGAGTAGAATGCGGTTGGGGACATTGCGAGTCTCGTTTAGGGCGTGTTGCCCGGGGCGGTGTACGAGCGTGGCCGTCTTTTCTTTCGCCGTTTGCCCGACAGACGTTGCACAAGCGGTAACACGGTTGTCTGACAGTGAAAGTGTCTCTCCTTGAGGTTTCTAGCGCGATACGAAATCGGCGCCGTGACGCTGGATGTGCGCGGAGGCGGCGCCGGCAACAATGGGAATTATCGGGCCCCGATGTCTGACAATAAGCTCTCGATAAGGACCGGCTGCCGAGCCTCGGGTCCCACCCACGTCGAACCCTATCCGCAACCGACCTGCCCACCTTTTTTTTTTTTTTTTTGCGAAACATCGATGCGGTTATCTCTTCGACGCTCGGTGCGTGAAGTTGATAGGAAGTGGAGAAAGAGGCTGAAAGGTGTGTCTCTATGGTAGATTTGGGTGTTATTAACATAAGCCAAGGAAAAGTCAAAGATCGATCCAGCGAATGGTCGATCTTCTTCGTTGGTGTATGTACATAATCTCAGGGAAAGATTGCTTTCGTTTGAGCGAAGTCTCCGGCCGAAGATAGAGAAATCGCGGGCCAAATGTCGCGTGGGACAGAAAGGCGAGAGGGGGCGAAAGGGCTATTAGCTCGCTAACGAGGAGCACGCGCGCGCACGCTTTCGAAAGGCGACGACTGACACGCGCGGAAAGAAAGTCGAGCGACGCTAGACGTCGCATTAGGCGAGCGGGAAGGGAACGCTCGCTCGCCAATTGAAAATGCGCGATCTCCCCCGACGGAGAAGATCGAGCTTCTCCGAGCCTTTCGCGACGATCGCGATACATCATCCCGAGGCCAGACGTTTGATTTCACTTTTGAACAATAGTGCCCGTATATACGTACATATGTACGTCGGACGCGCTCGGACCAGTTACTCATGTAGACAGACTCAGCGCCATTGGACTCTACTGAATAATCCACATGCATTAGAAAGTAACGACACCTTTCGCGCCAGGCCGGACAACTGGATAGCGCGTACGTTTTAATCTGACCGAATGATCGTTATTGAGGAAATTACGGAAACGTCGTACCGCCCACTGTCTCGCGACTCCTTCCAGTTTTTGCCGCGACGGACGCACGGTACATGTTCCGCAAAAATCGCGTGACTCAATCGAGAGGATGTTACGATGGCATCCCGTACCCTCTTATCGTGACAAAGAAGCCGTATCTCGGGTGCTCGCCGCCAAAGCGTGCAGCGTTCGCGATCTTCGTTGGGCAATTTCCAGGCGATATGCCGCGGCCGTTTCTTTCGGTACGCCGATGATTGCGCCCGCTGTACAGCGCGTTACATGCCCAGCCACTCGACGCGGTAATCAGCGGGAAAACGCTTTGAGTAATAGCAGCCTGCCCGGTGGCTGCTTTGTTCGCCTACTAATGGATCGATGTGTCGCAACCTGGCAGGTCTCCGCCGATACCCGCTGATACCCGCTGATACCCATTGATTTCACAAGTAATGCCCATTAGTTAGTCTAATCGAATGGGGTAATGATTGCCGTGCGAACGTATGTCGAATGCGTAATTTGGTCGGAGTTCGGGCTGGATCGCAGGTACGGAAGCTGCGTCGCTGGTTTTCCGTTTGCGAAATTGCACCTTGCCCGCCGACAGAGATGTGCCATTACGACGATGACGGCTTACCGTTGTACCGAACGTGGCAACAGACGCGGTTAACGAGCGTGAACCTTAATTTTGTCTGCTAAATAGCGGCAAGAGAGCAGCGGACACGTTCGCGAGACTGTCACGGAATCGGGCTTTCTGTCAAGGCGTCGCACCGTTACGAGCGACCGCGACTCCTTTCGTCGGTCTATGGGCAATAGTTCCACTAAACCGCAGTGTTGCCTAGTTATCGCATGTACCGAGCATGTCGATGAAACAGTAACCGTACTGTAACATCCCGCGAAAAATGATCTCGCATGGCAACCGTGCCATTATACCGGACAAGCGAACGCTTACCGTTACGATCGTACAAAAGGCTCGGGAGTGATGAACGCACTCACAGCTCCGTCAGTCAGACCACTCGTTAACTGCGGTAATTATTCCAATTACCCCGGCTTACGTTCATGCCCAGCAATAATAACTTTTTTTTTATCATACCTACGTGCTCATTACGAACTTTCTCCATGTAATTGAATGCTGAATCGGTATGACTCCCGTTAAGATTATCCAAAATTCACTTAGTCCGCGTTCGGAACGACTGTACATGCGCGTATGGAGGTCCATTAAAGAATCTACTTAACGGTCCACGATGGACATGTGTTACAGACTTCCCAGGCATGTGCTTCGCATCGACGAGGTGCGCAACGATCGAGCCGACCAAAACTTGGGAACTCTCGCCGTTCTGCGGCCGTTCGACCTGCGTGCCAGCCGACGACAACTCCGGCCGTCTCTTCGAGCTAGTGGAGGACTGCGGCCCACTGCCGAAGGCCAATCCGAAGTGCAAGCTCTCGGACAAGACCAACAAGACGGCGAGCTTCCCTGATTGCTGCCCGATCTTCGAGTGCGAGGATGGTGCCAAGCTGGAGTACCCCGAGATCCCGACTCTGCCACCGCCGGTCGAGATCGTCGAGGAGAAGGCGCCGGAAACGGCCGCGAAACCCTAAGTGTCCTGCGGACGAAGCTGTCGATCGAGACTTTACAGTATGGCTTCCTGCGTCAGAGATCGAATGAATTCTGGCGTCCTGTACGGTGGCCGAGTCGGAAAGCTCCTGACGTCGGGCGGATGATTTTTGAAAAATAATATAGCGAATATATCGACCCGGAAAGATATCTCTGCCTAAACAGCTTTGCTTACAATCTACCCTGATAACACGTTTGAGAACAGTTGACGAAAGGATCGTCCGATTCGTCCACTCGTACGAGTGGGGAAACCTCCGTTAAGTTCTTTCTAAGCGTTTAATACCACGACGAATCGTAAAAGTTCGATGAATATTATTCCTCACCACTACCCCATTAATCACCGAGTCTAATAGTTACCCTTATATGTCGTTATTGATACAATTTCTCGCGTGGAACAGTTTTGTTCGGACGAGGACCATGCTGTAACGTCGTTTGGCAGTAAGTCAAATTTCCCGCTTTCGCCGACGATCGAAATTTGAATAATCATTGGTCGCAATCGGTATCCCGCCTTCGCTCCCTCGCAACACCTTTATCATGTCCTTTATTTGCTCTTCCAACGCTATTCTTCCCCCCTGCTGCAGCTCAATACCCGATTGTCTCGAAATTTGCGGACATTGAACTTCGCACGTTCTCCTAGTCGCGAGGAGGAGCGAGGCGTCTCTTTCCATTCCAGCTCTGTTTCCTGCCCACTTCGAATTGGCAACGTAGACGCCAATATACCATAGGTACCAGTAAGGATACGTTTCGTTTCGCAATTACGACAGCAAATCAACTCGCGTTATGTACTGTAAACATGTGTGATTGTAACTATGTCATTAAATTAATTCTTATTTAATTCAATGCACCTTGCATCTCATGTTTTCCCTGACACCTTGTTTCTCTGTTACTAAGGCTAACGGGACGTTTCTCTGTCAACGATATCGGCGTAAGTTTACATCGTGGGTATATATGTACGTATTGTATTACTGAAATCAATATGCACCAGACAATAATTCTGCATTGGATTAGTTCGTTCCGAGAAGATTGAGAGGCTCGTCGGCCGTCAAGTGCTTAAATGTACAGAAATGTGACTTTAGTCAGTAAATGCCTTTGATATCATATTTCAATTTAGTCTTTAGCCAATAAAAATGTCTGAATTAAATACGTGGGTTGACCAACTTTTTGATGAACACCGATCAATACCACGATAACCATTCGTTTACGTGTGTGGATAAATGTAACTCGTACAGAAGTCTTTGTCGGAATAACTGTTGTTAAGTTTCTGTGCAATCTAATCATGATCTATAGTACTTTTGTCGCTGTATTCGCCGCGTAAGAGGAAACCAGCGATCAACAATGATTTATCTACGAAGTATAGTATTTCACCGCTTACTGACGTTTCAAAGGAACGATGTTTTCACTTCGAGACCGGTTTCACTCTTTATCTCCGTTTCAGTATCTACCCAGCAATTTGAAATATGCTTCCCTGTATAAATTTCGAAAGTCATAGATACGATCGAAATTGATCTGATCTGTCGTGATGCTGTTCAAATAAAAATCTTGTATTATAATATAAAATACAATGAAGTAATTTCTTTCGTATTTTACCAAAAAATCGTATATGCGACGATATTTTGAATTCAGGACGTACCTATTCCTGTTGTCAACTGAGTTCAGAAAATATTCTTCTTGACTTTCAATGATTCATGCGGTGAAAACAATGACGACGATTCCAGACAGAAAACTAGGTCAAGTCGCAGGATGGGAGTGTCGTTTGTACCTGGACATATACAATAATTGCGCATTACGTGAAATCTGGCGGATGGTATACATTTACGCATTACGCAACCCAACGCATGTTTTTCAATACATACTTTCTGAGAGAGTAACATAACAGTAATACAAAATCAGTAATTTAAATGTCTAACAAACGCTGTACATCCTCCAAATGACAAAAAAGTATTCAGATTTGAACTAGGTATACGACGCGTTCATCAGATATTTCAAGAATATCTTTGACTTTCGTTTCAATATCCGAGAACAAAAAATTAATTTCTCAGAAAACGTTCAAGATAAAGATAATACGCAGTCTCCAAGAGTGCTCTGCTACTAAAGCAGTTAACGAGGATTCCCGAAGTACTCTTAGCACCATCTGTCGAACTGGACACGGTCTACTTGCTTCATTGCAGGCGCCTAGGTCAAGTCAACTGGAACGCTGGAAATAATGAATTCGGCGGCATTATAACGGGTGGTCGACATTCGAAACCATTCGAAAAAGCCGCATCAAGCCCGTAAAGCGAGAAGACATTTGTCAGCCCGATACCGCAATAAAGTATTCTCTTATCGCGTACCGACGATCGAAAAGAAGACCGTCGCGTTCATGTGTTACACATACGCATGTGACGTCCGATCGTCGATGCGATGTTACACATCGTCATCGAATCAGTGTTACGAACTTTCCGCGTTGCACTAACCGTGCGCGCATAGTCGCATATGACCAATGCCGTTTTTCCGAATGACCGTTACATACGACGAGGGGCATGCGGTACGCCACTTGATATAACGCGAATATGATAACTGTTCATTTAACGCGTACACCGACTCAGAACGCGTATCAGTACAATATTGACGCGACGAACGGATTGTTCGACTCTTCGGCGCGGGTGCCGCGTTCATATTTTATTTCGCTACCGCATGTTGGCAGTACGGGTTAAGCTCACTGCCTCCAGCCGAGTTTCGGTGTTTAACCAAATTTCATGAACGGGAGTTCGCTCGAACGGACTCCGCGATAAGCCGACGAGGATCGCCGTTGCGGATATATTGCGCTGTCAGATTTGCTCGAGGATCGTTGCACGGAGCCACGGCAGAGATGGGCGAGCTCGTTTGGGGAATAAAAAACGGCGATCTCGAGCAAGTGCGGGACATCGTCGAGAACAAGGTACGTGTGACATGTCAATTTTTTGATAAACGGGTTAAGACGACCGTTTTTTCGAACAGCATCGGTCATCTTTTGACGAACGAACGATACGTGACACTTTTTTTTAGTAGAGGGTGGAGACTTTCGATTTGACAAATAATCGGTACGTGGAATTGACGAATTAAAATATATGAGCATTTTGCAGGTTGTTATTGAGGGGTGTCTATTCAAACAGTTAAAATCAACATGAACATGTTAATATTCGTCTCAAATGTCGTTTTTTTTTCCCTGTTACGTAAACGTATTTTTTTGTAGGGTTTTTTATGTGCCTGTGTTATAATGTGCGTATTATTCACAGAACATTGATGTGAATCAAATGATTGATGGAAGGACACCGTTGCATTATGCTGCGGACTATGGACAGTCTGAGGTAGTCAGATATTTGCTGGACAAAGGCGCCAATGCGAACGTAAGAATTTAATATTTCTTTCCAAAATGAATGATATAGTACATGTTGCACATTAAGTTGGAGTTCTTTTAATAAAACAGGACATTGATTATTTATTATATTAATGTTACAGGCAACGGATAAACATGGAATTACAACTCTACTAGCAGCAATCTGGGAAGGTCATACAAATTGTGTAAAGCTCTTATTAGAAAAAGGTGCTAAGCCTCAGGGATTAACACCTGATGGCACCAGTTACTTAGATGCAGCTGAAAAGAATGAGATCAAAGAGCTTCTCAAACATTACTAGCACAAAGCCAAACTAAATGCAAAGCGATAATTTTATTATTTTAGTATTTTAACGTTCCTCATAGAGTATCACCATTGCTTTATTTTCTATTTTTTGCATATGAGTAGGCTGTCATATTTATGCATTTTTAAATTAATGAAGCAGATTGCGTGAAATGCAGGTTTTTATAATAATATATATTGCACGTCAGAGATGTATAATCAAGAACTTATTCTTACAATGACTGTTTGCAATAATCATAAGTATATGTAAGTTTCAAATTTATGGTAGTATATTGTATTGTTCGTTGAAGGTTATGAGAATTAATTTTACCTTAAATATTTAGCCAGATATAACAGAACATATTTTGATACATTTTGGATAATGGTATAATTTTTAGCATCTGTTATTAATTTATGGGTATCATTTCTTTTCATATATCTTCCATGAAGCTGTTCCGATAACGCACTACTCTTATTTTGTTCAATAAAGCTTCAGAGATATAAATCGAACAAACATAAAGTATCAGATTCCAGTGATACCTCTCAAATATAAAAATTTAAAGCCACACAAACAAATCGCAACGAGAGTTACAAGTATATTCGCAGTGCTACCATTATAACGCGTTTTAAGAGGTATTAAGATTGTACAATAATCAAAAATAATAAGCCATTGCATCATTGTTATTCATGTTGTATTTCATTAATCCCATCTGCATTCATTTTTATTTATTCTCTCATTCATTTATAAACTTAGTTATTCACACTCACATTAAAACGATATACTGTCAGAATGTAACTGTGATTAAATACGATAGCTTATTACGTCGTATCAGTTATTTTTCAATATAATCTATATACAAAATAATAATTGACATAGAGTAAAAAGTTATTTCGATGTATAAAATGCAGTGGATTGTTAAACAAACATGAATAGAAATTTTCTTAAGACTGTGTGAATTATAAAATTAGGTTGTACGTAATTTTATTAATTTTATGAATACTATCGCAAAGAATATACTTTAAAGATACAGTTAATTCCACAGCAGAATTCCGCAAGATATTTTTATAACGATCTCAATGATTACACCTTTCGTGTATGTACATACCAGCCAGCGCAGAGTAGCATTCTATTTTTTATCTATACAATGTAATTGAAGGTAGACTGCTCAAGATATGTGAAATGTATGTCGTCTTCGAGAATATGTATTCAAAACTGTTATTATAAACATACGCAATTATAAGTTTAAGTTTAAGTTTACATTTACATTTACTTATTACTCATACCCTTAACTACACTTGAACACGACTTTATCAGTCTAAAAGTACAATTTATGCCAGCATAATTTGTTTATCACGTACTTGTAATAAATCTCAAGTTTTGTATTCTTTGAGATAAGTACACTGCGTGCAATAGCATTTTGAAACTCAACTTTCACATTACAATAAGCGACCTCTGCAATTTGAAGCTCCACATTTACAAATAATTACTTTTCCTGGTATGCTGCCCACATCATAACTATAATTCCACGTCAACTCTTGACCAGCTCTGATGTAATTTAAAGCAAAAAACGCGACCCATGGAAAGCGTACATCGTGTGTGTCTACGAAAACGTTTTGCACGAATACATTCGGGTCACATGAGTGCTGCAAACAAAAATTATGTTAACATCAAATGCGAGTTGATAAGGTGCTAATATTCTGCTAATACTGCATGTTATCTCACATTCAAATAACGGCCAATGTTTCCTGTTGTTTTTGCATCCATAATGTATACAGCTTCGTCTTCGCCAAAAAAGTCCCTGACCGATTTAAATTTTGGTCTGTCCAACTGAGTGGGCTCGACAGTTGGATCAAATCTACTTGGTTCTCGTCTGCCGCTTCGATTTTCTTCATCGTCGCTCACTGTGATTGTGTCGTGATCCATCGATCTGTTTTCGCTTGATGATTTTGAAAGCTGTTCGGAATTTTTTGTAAGGCTTCCATCTTCGCTATTTTCTTCTGAACCATCTTGCCGAGTGCTTTCATCTCTTTTACGTTTTCTTAGCCGTTTCCTAATACAGAAAGGAAACAGCAGACCACATATAAGTATTGCGTCCATGTATTAAATCTAACAGTGATACCGGGTTACTTAATTTCCTTTACCTGATAGAGGAAGACTCAGAAGATTCCATTTCAAAATTCACATATTGACCAATATTAAAATCTTCGTCCGAATCGTTTGCATTTATTTTTACACTGTCCTCTTCGTCATCACTCCCTGCAGAAGGCTTCTTACTGTCACTCGGAGTACCAAGTGGCATTTCGGGTTCAAGTACATCACTTTCATATCCCTCTTTAATACTTTCAACAACTTCTACGTAATCCAATTCTGCGAGGTACTCGTCGCCATAATTTTTTCCACCTTCGTTAGCACCCTTTGATAGGAAACATATTGAACAACAAATGTCGTGTAAGCTATTGTTATCGGGACAGACACAGTGCGTATATTTCTGAGTTTACGTACTTGTTCGGTTAGCAATCTTCCAGCGTATATGCAAATAAATGATCCAAGAGGTATATCGTTGAGACAACGTATTCCCCATCCTCTTGGAGCGGTTTTAAATACTTGTAGTTTCAACGTCAATGGATGCTGTACAACTCTATTGAGACAAGTCTTTACAGCACACTTGCATCCCGAATTGCATTCATATATACCGGTAGTCACAGGTTCTGGCAAACGTTTGTAAACATATCCAACGTCCGTATTTGGGACTCGTCCACCTAGTGTTGCACCTTGTATCGTTAACTGCCAACACTGACACTTTTCTTTATCCTGTAAATACACGTATTAACATTAAATATTCCACTCTCGTACATCTCTCTCCTATTTATATAACATGGAACAGTTTGATACCTGACAATCGTTGTCGCAATCACAACTACATAAGAAATTGGGGTTTAAGTTGATGTGAACACCTTCCGTCGGTTCTCTTTGCGTGGTGTATCTTATGGTATCAGGTAATGCGTGGTCTAATTCATTGACACATGGTATCGGTACATTTTCGACACCATAACTAAGATCCTGTGTTAAAAAGAAATGAGGCGATTAAGAATACAAGTAATTAATTAAATTGTATGCATGCTTCAGAATAATAATGTATACCTTTATATTGACAAAGCACTTGTCCAATACAAATTCTGCCAAACAATGTACCCAATGATCAAAATCAAAGAGGTCCACAGACATTGGACTGCCAGTTGTGCGAAGATAATAATGCAATTCTTCCATGTTGCGTAGTCTGACACCACATGGTGCCTGATACAAAGTGATTTTTTTGCCTTTCGGATACTTGCAAAGTTGTCTGTTCCAACCACATAGCAATGGTATAGAAAGCGGCGAATATCCTCTCAAATCGTCCGGAGTGAACGAAATTCCTTGCACGCATTGTGGACCACATTTGTGAGGAACAAATTTCTTTGTTTGAATTTTATTCTGCGTTTGGTAATACTAGAAACATATATTGAAAAATGTAATGTATGTTTGTATTTGCCAATTATTATTTATGTAGATACTATAACTTACAACAATACTATGTGAAGGTTTCGTTTCAGTAGTGGGGCTGTACGAAGCGGGGTCCACTGTAGATTGCACTTTTTTCGTTGTACTTTTCCTGGCCACAGCACGCGACTGCGTTTGGGTACCACCGGTTGAAATAGTGTTTGAATGTATTTCAGCGTGAAAACTCGAACTCTTTTCAACTTGCGTATTCGCTGCACTTTCCTCCTCAGTTTCTATATTAGATGTGTACTCGACGTAAGGTAAATTGCTTTTCTGTGGAACCGTTAACAAGAAATTATTGTATATGCGACATGTAAAGGTATAAAAGATTGCGAAATGCAATAAATGTAGAACAGCATGTAGAAATTTGATTTACGTTTGTGATGGCTGGAAGACGGTGGCGACTGGGTGTATTAACTGCAGCATGATGTCCGTGTTGCCGAGCGTTAGCTTTCAGAAATTCAAGATAAAGAGGACCCAGTCTTGCGGATCCCCTGTAAATCCACTCTGTCCGTCCGTCAGCATCGAAATGCATTTGTACCAGACTTGCATCAACTTGTACTACTCTGGCAATCCACCATTTACCATTCCACTCTGTTTTTACTATTTGTCCAGTTTGAAGTTTAACCATTGGTCTTTCTGGATAAGATTCCAAGTATTTTTTTACAAAATCTCTCGACTCATTCGGTATATCTTCCCACACACGGGCAGAACTTTCCGTGACCAAGAAAATGTGTTGGTGCGTCACGTATTGTGCATACCCGTCGTCAAAGAATACCAAGTACCTAAGTAGATAAAAATATAAACAATGACGTTCTTATACGTGTATGTAATTATCATATGACTTATACGATTTCTATACCTATACTTGTTTGTAGATTTTGGCGGTTCAGCGATGACACCACTATAAAAATTACTGGTTACTACGTCATGAAATATTGCCACAACTCGGGTACCGACTGGAATTAATACTGAACTCTGAATAGCCACAGCCAAATGTTTACCAAAGAATGATTTTACCACTGAATTGTACTTTTTTTGCATCAATCTTACACGACAATGTAATGGTGTCCTTGAAACAACTGTTTGGACCTACATGACAGTATTTATACACAAGACGATTAAAATGTTTTATTAAACACATCCATTAACAAATTTTTTACCTTCCCCTTAATCCATGGCATCAATGCATGCTTCATGACATATACAATAGTTTCCACTTCAGGCAGATGTTTGACAAGTTGTCCACTTGGAGGCAAGTCTAGGGCTACTATTTGTTTATTGACACGTTCAATTGGAAGTACCTCTGGTTGACTGTCTTGAAGCACAGTACTTGATGGAATGCGAACTTGCGTAACCTTCTTTGTTGCTACAAGAGGATAAACCATATTTGAGCCAGGTCCATCCTCTATTTGCAGTTCTTGAAGCATTTGAATTTGTGGTCTAAAGTCATCATATAAACTGTTACGCAATGCATCCATTGTACGCATGAGATTTTTTACCTCCTTATCCATAATTTCGTTTTCCTCTAAACAATCAATTGAATCACTTATGAGAATTGTAGTAGGAAATTCAAGTGCAAGTGCGTAAGTCATATTGCGTGCCTGTACCATTTATTTTATCCCACTGCCTTTCCAAAATTTTTTGAGCTTCTTTCACTTGAAAATCAACATTATATTCAGTGAAAATCGAATGCAGTGTGTTATTTAATTTCTCCTCTATGTCCAATAACATTTCTTCTGGTAAATATTTATCTATAACAATAAAGTAATTGTATCATAATTTGTTTCATGAAAGAAATCTGATTTTAACCTCTGCAAATAAACATTTAACCGACCTTCCTCATTTTCTTTTTTTTTTCCATCGTCAGACTCATCACTGTCTGATATTTCCACTTCCATAGTATGGTCAGGAAAGTCACATTTCAACAACGGCTTGCGGTCTATGAATGCAGATACTAATTGCTAAAAATAAAATAGTTGTAGAACATTTTATTTTTCAATTGTGATAAACTAATCACTTTTAAATACCTTTTGATGTTCCAGCGCAGCATCAAAACATTTCCTACATATTGTTCTTTCTTTCTTTTTCTCAGTATTGACACCATAATATGCACATGCAAAAGAAGGTGCTGGTTTCATGTCAATGCCAGAATTGCATTTGAAATTAATACAGTTACTACTATACGTTTTTGGACTTTTATTCTCCTTAAAATTATCCTCGGACACTTCTTCATCCGACATTAGCTCGATAACTTCTGTTTTATTATCACCCATCTTCTCTTTATTATTACACTTTGGAAATAAAATGAGATATTTTTACGGAGGAACAGTTACATATCAATATTTATTTTATAAAATTTCAAAACCTTACTCAACACGTCATTCGTTGACTTACAACTTTTATTACCATGTAGTTTCACCGCCGGCGTTTAAACGCTTGATATTTTCAAACTAAGATCTACCTCTGTCAGTAATAATAATATTAAAGATCGTTTTATCTATCAGAATAATGTAAATTAAGGGGTGTGAACGTTTAATCCCCTTTTTAACATACAATCTATGGTTTTCTTGTTATGCCATGATCATTTAACAATTTTGTAGCGTGTACGTAATGTTATTTTAGGTTATCTTTACGTCCTGCAAAATAATGTGAAGATAGCCGTTATTCTGCAGACACTGACAAAAATTGAGTCTGCGCTGAACCTATTCGCGACGAAACTTATTAGATTGCGCCAATTTTTAAATTGCAGATATGCGCTGCACGAAGGGTAAGATTTCTTCGTGTTACATAAAAATGCATTTTTAGTAAACCGTGAACTACAAGTATAAAAATAGCATGCATTAAACGATACAAACGTTTGTTGCGCAAGATCGTACTGCAATGTAACGCCTACACATTTTTCAACAGTAAACGATATTTATATGTCGCTTAAAGACCGTAATATGAGGCACGGTGGTAATAAAATTCGTTTGTTAATAAACAGCGCTTTAAAAAAAAAAACTTACACCTCACAACACACAAACACATTTTGGATAGTTCCTTTAATTTTATTTCATCATATTCAATCAATATGTATTAATTATATGTTCTACCTAGTCATTAGTATATTTAAAAATCACAGTCTTAGTTGAAGAATTGACAGCAGAAAATACTATCTGTACTCTATCCATACAGTAAATATTTATAATGTACATAGTTCTTCTCTGCGTACATGTTTGTATATGCATACATGCATATATGTGTGGCTAAGTGTGTATGTGTGCAATAAATATATGCAAATACACGCACGTACGCAACCAAATGAATATTATGTATAGTGTGTTATGTACAATAGCTTGTAATACACCAAATTACAACTTCCTTGGTATGCATTGTTGTGCGTAAACAATAGCATTTTGCCCTCTTCCCATCATAGTATGTTGTTATGAACAATAGAATATACAAAATGATATAAACAATTAGCCAGACTCTGTTTAGTGTATGGAGAATACAATGTAACTCCTTAAATGCCACCTGTATTAGATCTATCTCATCGTCCAAAACTATACTTAGCAAATAATCATTCAACAGATTTTATACAGTAGTAGTAAATGCTATGCAATAACCTCATTAAAATAACGCATTAGTACTAATACAGGAGGATTTACGACATTTGCTTCTTTCGCTACAAGACCATGTACAATTTCTCATTGATATTAATTGATTCAATTTTTTTTGTCTTAAACTACCTGCACAAAACAAAGTGACTTGTGGTCGTGATGTTATTTCCTTGCTTTCACTTTAAAACATCGAATAACATACCACTACCTACTGTACGGATAGTGAGGATTATACTTGATTATTTCTGAATATATTTACATTGTTCATTCATAAAATTTTGTAAGCTTAATGATCTGTCTCTAATACATACTGTGTTATGTTTTTTGTTGTAGTGAATTAATAGCACTAGACATGTAATACATAGTATTAACATGGACATAATCTGATACTGGACTAGAAGTATATAGTAATTTAAAAAGGAAGACCGAAATGGTTAACTATTTGTACATTTGTAGCGTTAATAAAAAATGGGTGACTAATAAAAATAGAAATGATATACGAGACAAAATTCTCAAGCAGACTACAGAAATATAAGAAAATCACGTACAGTATCAGTGAATGTTCCTGACAATAACTATTCCCAGTTTAAAGTTGTGTAAAATGTATCGACGAATATTACATGACGGTTCACTATATGGACCCACAATTCCAGCATGTTTCACATAAACCAAAATATACAAAACGTTCGCAGGCACGATATAATTCGTCTTCGGTTAAAATAATTTTGTTAATTGTAGAAATAATCAACGATGAAGCTATGTGTAATATTGCTTGCCTCTACTAAAAATTCGTCGCCGTCTACGAATAATGACTATAAATGATGGAAATTGGGCTTTACAATGTATGGCATATTGTTATGAGGCTATGCTAAATTGGCTAACTGATCGTATTCACACCAATACAGCTGAACAATTAGCAAAATTTGACGGTGATTAAGTTGTGTACACACATGCTCACTGAACGGTCTCTCCTCTTATCATATACAATATGTACGTCTCTCAAACTCCATTCACGAACTTATTATAATATTCACAATAATTGCGCAAACTAAGCGGTAATCAATGTTTATAGTAGTTCGAATAGAACAGCCCGTACAATGTAACTGGTCGCTAAACACCTTGTATTTACATCGTTTTCGTTCGTTATTTACATAATTGCAATAGTCTTATCGCCACTTACAAAACTCGTTATAATTCACAATAACGTTAAAATCAAATTGGAATACTTGGGCCAAAGAAAATCTAGCGTCCCTAACTCTAATGCTCCTTAATAGTGCTCGCAGTGTATGAATTGTAGCGTGTTAATAATGAATTGTGATAAAATACACTCATCAGGTATCATCAAAAACGTGCCACAAAAATTAACGTTTAACGTTACAAATGATTATATTCAACAAGCTATGATTTACAAAGAACAGACCAGGTTACGAAATAGTCATAATTCTACTCTCAAAATTTTAAGAGTCATATTAAGTAGATATACGATAACAATGTGCAGCCACATTATGCCCTACAGTTTGCACTACGGATACGAAATTGTGTTGTCTACGTTTTTTGGTACAAAAAAAGTGCCGGAAGTATACTTCTAGGACCTTACAAAACTTTATAATGTATACCCGCTAGTCCTTGATGTCTATTCATTCAATCCTCACATAAAAGAAACAAAGAATTAAATATTATTAAACTCTATTCTCGGTAAGATGCAAATGTGTTAGTGGAACATTTGACGACAACGTAAAATTTAATGTTTAATATTCACCGTTGTGTATTGATAAAGTAATAATACAAATATACATATTCTTTTTTTCAAATATGAACAATAATATGTATGCTGCCGTCTCACGATTAATAAGAAATTACTCCAGCGTCTTTGGTTAAACAAGGAGAGTGAGATTTTATGCTTTTCTTCTTTAAACAATAGTTATAAAATTAAATGCTCAATAGAATTAAAAGATGGAAAGTAGACTTTCTCTAAAGAACAATGTGACACTATCAGAAGCCATACAAGTTATTAGCTCGGAAATAGTTTCCATGCAAGCCGCAACAGTCTAAATCATAACATCATACAATATGTAATAATAATAGTATTAATAAAAAAACAGATACATAATCGTAACTCAGTCTGTACAGTTCTTGAACATAGAATGATGGAATTTGCACCATTAAAAATTTCGTAGAATCTACTATCAACAAAAAATAATAATTTGAAGGAGTAGTATCTGTACCAGATACAAGAAAGTAATTGATTAGACTCCCAAACGATAAAAACAAGCGCACCAGACATTAATATGGCATAATAATAAGTTATTGCACATCTTATTTAAACGTCATTGCTTTGTTATGTCCCTTACTTTAGTTTTGTAATGCCTTATATCAAAAAGAAATTCAAAATAAAATGTGCGCGCGCAACCTATTTCACCTTTTCAATGATAAGTGCATGTCAATGTTGTCAGAGATGTTTTGCTGAATACATTTAACGTGAAATCTTTTGTATCTAACGATGTGCATATATAAAAGATATTAAATGTATATATCCACTGTGCTACGCATATTGGGCAAGTATGCTATTTACCAGCATTCTAGATTGTAACAAAAATCTTTGCTACTTGTGAGTTTCACTTCTCTGTTAACACTCAATATATAAAAGAAATTAAAATTAGTATCCAATTTCAGTATTCTTTGGACACTTAATGAATGTGTAAAAGTATTCACCTTGGAAGACCATGCTGTATTCTAATATCTTGTCTGGTACAAATATCTCGTTCTCTTACTATTTAAGCTACTATGGTACCTGACATTGTTTTTGATACGGTAAAACTATAAATTTGCTACCTACACATGTCTAACATCAATTAATACATTCTACAAAAAGGAATGGTGTGATGTATACTTGAAACAGAACATTTACCACTAGTTCTGCTTTTCACAAATTTCACTAATACTCAAACATGATAAAAATAAAGCACAAAGAGAAAGAGTAAACATAGCCCTGTCTTCCACAGAGCATGTATGCATAAAATCGATTAAAATCTCTCAAACGGAATTTGTTCCTAAATGTTTTTCGTATAAATCTGATATTATGCACAAATCGACATTGGATATTCTTAATGTGTTAAAGAAAACACATAAAAAAACGAAGAATACTAAATATTACATTTATGAATGTATTAATATGAAATATGGTATTCTTAACGTACCATAGATGCAGCATGCATGTGCAATACTGTGATGGGTGGTGTGTGTGGCACCAGGAATGTATGTAACGTATAAAAAAAATGTTATATTATATGCTGGTTGTCGTCAAACGGTAATACAGGAGATCAGTTGCTGACAAAGTTGACTGTACTGCAATTGGTCCCCGCTAATTCGTCTCATTTTAATGCCTTTCACTTCTCTCTCCTCCGACTCGCACACTCTAAGTTCGATTTGAACTCCACCCGGATATTCTAAACTAAGTCCGCTACCTTCAACTTCCTCTCTAGAAAAGATAAAACCCTTCGGCGGTGCTCTGGCGTCGATAATCTGCTTTACTCGGCCTAATATAGCCTCCGAATTTAGTCTGCTTGATTCATCCGATAGTGTTACTTCAACTTCCGTAGGTATTGACGTATTAAGTGGCCTACCGATGCCACGAGTGATACTAGGTCTTAATGGGTCGCACGGTTCTGAAATAATAAAACTTGGAAGAGGACTATAATGCGGTAACGAGTCTTCTAATGAATCGGGCGACGGAGATGGTGAAGGCGAACAACTGATTAGTGTGACTTGTGCTCCAAGCACGTCTGTCACCGAAATTTGTGGTGGTACCTACAAAAATGTTTGATGCATTACAGAAACAATTATACATAAGAAAATGATGATGAATAATGATAACATCTCTTTCATATATTTGACATTTCATTGACACTATCATCATACCATGAAAAACTTATCATTCGGCGACTTAGATTTAAGTTTGTTGATAATATCAATAAGTGAAGTACTTACTCTGGGGATTTCTACTGGATGCTCTTCTTGAATCATATCCAAAGCTGGACTATTACTAGGTGAATAGCTGACAGGAGTCGTCGCTGGTGATCTATGATGTCTCAATGGACTCAAGTCTAACGGAGTAGCTGGCGGTTGCGCTGGTGTACCGTGTACTATACTACCCTGCACGGGTGCTGTAGATAATCCACTTAAACCTGTTCAAATGAAAAATATTAAACATGACCATATTGTTTGTTCTAAGAATAATTAGCTTGCAATTAATATGTGCAAAGTATGGTAAAGACTTATAATATGTAAGTAGTATGTATAGATGTATGGACAATAATTCAATAATTAAGGTACCTTGTGTAATGGCAGCTACCCCTCGTTCGTGTACAGGTGAGCCAGGAATACTCGCAGGACTATGTGAAGGTGAGGCTAACCTTTGTAACTGTTGATATTCTTGCTGTAATGCTTGAATACCTGGTCCTGGTGGGCCTGATCCTTCAGATGCTCGTCGAACAGGAGAATATCGTTCAGTAGCAACGTGGCTACTGGGTTCTTTGTAGGAGTCTCTACCAGCTACTGAAAACGATAATAAATTGAAAATCATGATCGCAATTATTATATTTGGAATAAAAAAAACCTCATACTCTTCACACTAAGTAGTTTATGAGGTATATAAGCACACATGTTCTACCATTTTTTAATGTTACAAAGCTTGTATATGTTGTTTTTCTGTATGTTAGTGATTGTGTTAATCATAACTGTATTGATGTTTAACTACATGTTTACTTTATAACAACATATTACATGACTGTGTTATAACCATTGCAATTATACAATTATATTTAAAAGAAAACGTAATATAAAATAATTGAATTGCAAACTACAAAAAATAACAGGGTTTAAAAATACAATGAAATAGTTTAGGAATATGCAGGCATACTAACTTCTAATTTTACCATTGGAGTTGACAATAGAAATCCGTAAATAAACAAAAGAGCAAAAATTACCAGCGCTAGTATGATACAGCGAAGTTTTCCTATGATGTGAGAGTGTCGGTCCTCTAAGGTGAGTTGGTAACAGCCGTGATGGGAGGTAAGCTCTATTCATCCTAGCTTCCACCTCCATAACCAGTTCCGGATTTATAACTACATGCATGTTACCAACCAACGAGGCGTGGTAGTGCAGTGGACACAAAAAAACCATGCAAAATCAAAGAGAAAACCAAATAAAACAATAAATCTGGACATTAATACAAGGTTAAAAAAAAATTGCTAATTCGTACAATGTGTAAATTACACATGAAAAACAAATACGGCAACAGGAATGAATAGATGAGCAATCTTATACTTAGCCAAACAGAAATAAAGATTGGTATTGCAACGATATAGAAAACGTTTCTGTGTTTTATGTGAACAGTGCTGCAACAATTGCTGCAAATTAAAGCAATATTGTCAATCAATAGAAAAACATACACCACAGTTGACAATTCCTTAGAAAGAAAATTTCATGACGCGTACAGTGGTCTACACTTCAAAGATTTTCAAATACATTATAAATCCTATACTTCCTCTGCACTCAACTACTCAACTTATTTATGTTTACACAAGATTACTCTTTATATAGTAATCATTCAACTTTTTTTTTCCTATTGATAGATATTGTATCATGCTCGATATGCAGACACAAATCAAAACAACATAGAAATCGTAATGATCAAAGCATGCGTGCACAAATATGTGCCAGGTGTATTGATACATGTAAAGCACAGAATGGTTTTAGAAAATATATTTATACGAAATAAATAAAAACGATGTCCGTCTGTTTTGCTGACTATGTCATAGCCAGATCAGAAGTAAATTTGAACGCTGAGCCCAGGGAATATTATGCGTTTAAACAGTGCGCCTTTATAATGTGCAATCACGTATTATTTTTCTTAGATAAGCAAAAATAAACAAAATAAAGCTGCCATATATATGCACGACATATTTCTGAGAAAATACGGAGAGATATGTAGTGAATAAAATATACATTTGTGCAAATGTATCACGTGAATTACTATTCATCATACCTGGCCGTTGCATGACAGCAGTAAGACCACTTCGTCTTCTTCTATCACTACCACCACTTGCGTTTCCGCTATTGCTACCGTTGCCCTCTGCACTTCCTGCAGCCACACCGACACCAACATTTAACGATTGGGCGCATTGTACCAATGCCGGACTAACGCTTTGTAGCTGCAAGCAATAATGGCATATTAAAAACGTAATAATTGGCACGTTCAAGACAGTCGTACTGTTTCACTGTATCTTACAGGTTGCAGGTGTTCTCTGCTCCCGGGTTGACTCCAACCGCCTTCCTCCCCGCTACCGGGATTGCTTCCGTGTTGCTGATAAAAAACATGAAGATTTGCTCCACCATCCGATGCTCTTCTTCCAAAACCGCCTGCTGCAAATAATTTACCGCAATTATGTATGTTCAATTATATGTACATCTTTTACAAAATGTTTATGATTAAATACATCCTTTGTTTTAATAACATGACACTCACTTGCTCCCATAACTGTTGGGGGTTTTAACAAGTGTTGATCCTTTATTTGGAAATTTTGTGGTGGTTGATGTTGTACCAGAGGAAGATTTAGTGGTAGATTCGTATGTGGCAGTACTTGCGGATCAGTATTGCATTGAAGAATAGGAAGGAGACGTAATGTCGGAAAAGCCAAGTTATTGTTATAATTGTAAGGGTAAGAAGTGGGTGGTTGATGAGCTGTATCACCAGGTCCAACTGTGTGCCGTCTTGTGGCATGATAAGGCGTACCGGGTGAAAGCTGAAGGCCACTCCTGTCTTCTGTCTCAGCTTCCGCTTCACCGAACTAAAAAACAATATAAACTAAACATATTAATCCGAGTTTGCGTAGTGTAAAATAATGTTTCGATATAACAGACGTAGATAAAGAACAGCTCGTACCTTTTCTAATTGATGTGCTCCATCAGGCATGTAATCACCGGGTATGCTTTGTATACTTGGTAAACTTGGCATCGTTGGTTCTAAACGATCAACGAGCAAATTGTATATTGCAGATACATGATCAAAAGCATTTCCTTGAACAGCTTGTAACAATGTGTCTGCACTAAGTCCCGGTAATCTAAGCATATTTTCTATTACTAATTGATTCAGTTGTGGAGTAACGACCGGTTCGGGGCTACACCTGCAAACAAAGGTTTTGATAATGAGTGATATTTTGTGTATCATATGCTTACAAGATATTTCACATGTGAGCCAGTTTAGTATTACACATATTATTATATATATATATGTAATATAGGAATGACTGCAAAATAATTGTTTATAAAGTGTATCTACCCTCCAGGCTCAGGTTCTGTTACTCCATCACCACCCATCCAGGGATGTGCTAAAATTTGTGAGATGCTTAAACGGCGTTCGGGTTCTACCACTAACATATGCCTGATTAGCTTCTCGCACTCTAGAAGAATAAAGTAAACTTTATTTGTCACTTGCACACAATAAATATCGCTGAATAGAAAGAGCAACGCTCATCGAAAATGTAAAAAATCGCGTGTGTTTCTATCATAACATGCGTGGAATTTCCAAGTAAAAATAATGTGTAACTGTATACAAAGATGCTCCTATATACCTGCAGACATGAAAAAGGGTATTCTGAATTTCCCTGAGATTACCACAGAACGTAACAGTTGCATTGTAGGACCATCAAATGGCAATGCTCCACAAACTAGCACATACAATACAACTCCAAGGCTCTGAAATACCATTTTTGTTATACTGTATTAAATTTTCACAATTTACATGATCACAACAACCTTCTTCTGTTATTCACCTTCAGTCAAACAGTCAAATAGGAAGCAGAATCTTATTTAATTGAGAAAAACAATACTTTACATACCCACACATCTGCTCTTGGACCATCATAATGTTTGCCCTCGAAAATTTCTGGAGCAGCGTATGGCGGTGATCCACACCATGTACTAAGAGGTACACCCGGTGTGTATTCATTGCTAAAGCCAAAATCTGCAAGTTTTATATTATTGTCTGCATCAAGCAGTAAATTTTCAGCCTAAAAATGAGAACAATATTTGAGTAAACGTTCACTTTAAATACAATGTAACAATAACATTTCACAAAATTGAGTACACAGAAAACAACGTATATGTCTGTAAACCTTAAGATCTCGATGGACCACTCTTTGTTGATGAAGATATCGAACAGCAAGGACAATTTGTCGAAAAATTCTCCTTGCCTCTGGCTCTGGCATTCGTCCATTTCTAACAAGGTGATCAAATATTTCACCACCAGGTGCATATTCTGTGACTAAATAAATCATCTTTTCTGTCTCCATCACTTGATACAATCTTATAATATGTGGATGTCTCAATCGTTTCATTATGTGCACTTCACGGAATATTTTGGCTAGGTTTTCTTCATTAAGTTTTGTTTTATCTATTATTTTTATAGCCACCTACAACACATAACAATTTTTTATTATAATTATATTCGCATAATACTTTGACCAAAAGGAGCATATATGTATATAGACCTTAAAATAACACTCAATGGTTAATACAAATATGTAACATTTCAATTCATACATATGACAGAACTTTGTTCAACATCATGCCCATCTTTTTGTATCATTTAAATAATCAATAAAAATAGTGCAACAAGAATTATATTAACTTTCAATACAATAGTAGTTTATCGTAATATATAAAATTTGCAATTATTGTTAATCGTAAACTTCATTCAAACCATATTAGTAATACATAAGGTATAAAAGAGATTCTCTTAGGGATGCAAAAATAATAAGATATAATTTAAACAAACTTCTTCAAATTACTATTTCACATTATGTAAGTTTATAGAATTAAATGTATAGCATTTTTTACGTATTCACATAAAAATAGAATTCAAAACTCTGAGACACACAATGTTTCATAATTTCTATTCTCTAACTTCTTTTAAATGTATTAGGTTGACACCAATAGTCAATATTAATGTACTGACAACAATACTAACAATTTTGTCACATGAGATTAGACAATTGCAAGTGTCAAACTTATCAATGACATCAATGAATCAAAACTTATCATGATAATAGACCTACAGAAAATACTTATTAGGTATCAAACTGTGTCTTTTGTGTACAATATAACTTTACTTTACACTAATACGAAAAATAAATAAAGTTCAAGTACATAGAACGCACAAAAACCTATGTGCAAATTAATAAAAATGTTCAGAGATTCTTCTGAAAAAGTGCTGAATGAATACTCCACAAAATGCAGACATAGCACCCTTCAAACTTATAATTTGAATACTGATTTTACGTGTTTTGATGCCATTATTATCTCTGTAGGAGCATTTCGTTGCCGCAATTACAGAAAACATAAAAATTTCGTAAGAAACATATTTTAATCAATGTAGTAAAGTCTGTTGATAGTATCATGTTGGGAGACGATTTTACATTCCGATAACGTTCTGAAACTTAATGACAACAAGCACGTATGTGCAACATTGTTAGGAAGACACAATTTGTATGGAATTGTTGTGTCCACACTATAATTCAATGATATAACGAGGAAAATGATGGATTCCGCGTTTGCAATCAAAAGAGTCTTAAACAGTGTCCTCACCTTGGATTTCGTTACAACATGGGTGGCCATTTTTACAACGGCAAAGTTTCCTTTGCCTATCGTTTTCTCCAATTCATAATAACCAACGCGAATAAGTTTGTTGACAGAAAATTCCTGCGAAACCTCATTGTGCGACGTCGTCGCGGATGCCATTTTTTAATCACTTGTCTCGCTTAACTCGTTGCCAATCACTTACTGACTAGTACAGCGTTATTCCCGATAGAGGAGCGATAATCGACTGTTACGTTGCCATCTAGTGTCAAGACTTTTGAACGAAAATGTTTAAAAAATTAATCTGCAGGATCGCGCCAACTTCGTATTGCCAAGCTAAATAAGTATTACTGACAGCAGGTCATTGTATTAATATGTTATATGTTATTCATACGAGAAGTCGTGGACATAATGAATAAACAGTTATGTAATTTTATATACGTGTCAGGGAGACACTGCGAAAACTTGTACTTATTATCTAATTGCAAATCGGACGACGCTCTCTATTTATCATACGCGTCCTTATTTGTCCGATGATAGTATTACATTCCCGTATATACGTTGATATTCACGTTATCGCATATTCTAAGGTCGTGATAGTGGGATACTTTGTGTCGCTACTATACTACATTCACCGCGAAAATTGCTACGTAGACGAAAACAGATTTGAGAGGAATGTGTCTCATTATCAGCATGCGGTAGCTAAAATATTTAGTTCCCAAGAGGTGTGAACAGCAGTGTGTGCATAAATCCTATCGGCAATGTGAAAAGTACCGTTTCATACTTCTAATAATTCCTCTTTTGTATAACAAAATTGAAAAAAATGGAAGAGAGCACAGTTTTATGGATGCTCTCGCTGGTCATGCTGATCGGTTCCTACCTAGCTGGATCGCTTCCGCTAGTAATGAATTTGTCAGAGGTAAGGTGACTTGGCGACGGTCGAACGTATTCTTTCCAATCAGTGCCTTACATTACATGGAAACATTTGATTATACCATTTGCATAAAACTGTTTATGATGTATGTCATGAAGAATTATTTGCTTTTCAGGACAAATTACAGCTAGTTTCAATACTTGGTGCTGGACTTCTGGTTGGCACTGCCCTTGCTGTGATTATACCAGAAGGAATAAGAGCGTTGTTTAATGGAGGGGCAACCGCAATGCAAGGTATTAAGAGTGTAATGTAAATATGCAATTCCAAATTTTAACTGTATGTTATGCGCTTTTGTTGCAGGTGACCTGCATTCATTGATAGGTATTAGTCTGGTCCTCGGTTTTGTGTTCATGTTATTTGTTGACCAGTGTTCAGCCAGAACCGGAGGTAAAGAAAAAAGTTTCACAGCCACTTTAGGCTTAGTGGTCCACGCAGCAGCTGATGGTGTGGCACTAGGAGCTGCTGCAACAACATCACAAGCAGATGTTGAACTCATTGTGTTTTTAGCAATAATGTTACACAAAGTAAGTATCGGTTTATACAAGTCTTTTGCTTTTGTACACGTTTGTAAATTATTGTAAAGTGAAATTCTATTCAGGCACCTGCTGCTTTTGGACTTGTATCATTTTTACTACATGAAGGTGTAGATAAAAAAAGGATAGGAAGACATTTAATAGTATTTTCATTTGCTGCACCTTGCCTTGCTCTTCTAACATATTTTGGTATTGGAAAGGTAAAATATTTTATTGTAGCATTATATACATTGTAACTGCATAATAATACTTATTGTACAAATTACATTCCTCTCTTTTAGGAGGGCAAGGAAACACTAAGTAGTGTCAATGCAACAGGATTAGCAATGTTATTTAGTGCTGGTACATTCCTATATGTAGCTACTGTACATGTCTTACCAGAATTAATGTCAAGGGGGAACAATTACTCTCATCTGCCAACTACAGAAAGTGGCACAATATCTTCTTCATCTGGATTGAAATTTAAGGAACTGTTAGCATTAGTAGTTGGTTCGTTTTTACCTGCCCTTATCACAACTGGTCACCATCACTGACACGAGGTTGCAATTATGAGAAATATAATGTATAATTTATTAATTTAAAATATGGAAGATGGGTGCATATACAATTGTTAAAAGTATTCTTATCTTTTAGCACAAGTATATAATTTGTACATGTCCCTTTATTGGTAATGATTCATTTTTACATAACTTTTTTAAAATTCTTTACAGCCGATGATATACCTTGGTATATCCGATTGTCAATATATATATATATATACATATATGCGTTACGTATGTAATGGTTTATAAAACACGTAATTATTGAGGATACACGACACATTCATCTACATATGTACACATTCATGGATCTGAAATTGAGTCATGATCATAAATTATGAAGTAAGATTTTATAATATAAAGTGTGTATACAATATTAATATATACTGGTAGAGATATACTGTTCAAATGTACAAACATTACTGTTTCTTGTGACCGATTATATTTAGATCTGAACGTGTGTATAGAGGCGAGAAACTTAAAATCTTCCTACGCATTTTGGCTGTATATTTTTAAGTGCATATATCTTTACTTTTCGAAGCAAGAATATTGTAGTTCTGGATAACGAAATCTATTCTTATGTGTTAGTCCTCGAAAATCAAATCAAAAGACAGTGTTACATATGATTTTCGATATTAGAAATTGTAAGATATTTACACACATTTTGTTTAACGTAACTTGACAGTACCTGAAAACTGTTATTAATAAATCACCTAACACAAATTTGATCACATATTAATAGTTCAAAATTGTTTAGGTGATTTGGGTCCATACTCATTCATCATTTTATTACAAAATATATTCCAAGAATGAACCGATGCATTTTATCGCTGTAATATGTTTTTTATTACAGCATTTTATTGTATACATTATGTAATTATATAGCAAAGTTGTTAAGTTGGAACAATTATTTGCGTAAATCGGCCTAAAGCGTCATATCGACGACGGACGGGGAATCTGTATGTATATTTTTTATTATTTGTATCAGTTATAGTACATACAAAATATTAAATTCTTTAGTGAATAAAGAAAAAAGAATTGCGTAACAAAATAGAAATCGATATATATATTATTATTTTCTCTTGTTTTTGGTTTTTTTAAGTACCTTCACAAAAAATAATTTTACAAGACGTTCTTTAAATGAGCGATACGATACATCCGATGTTTAAAACATAAAAACGTGTTTCTCATTTACATGATCATGTGCAAATAGTTTTATTCTGCAGGATTTATGCGTACGATATATTTATGCCACGATTCAACAAGTATTTGAAGTAGAATGTTATTGTCAGTGTTAGCAACCGCTGATTTCAGAATACACCTGAATGTTTATCGAATGATTATCATAAAATTGTTTTGAAGGCTGCTTGAGTTTATACGTGGCACCCCATCATTTAAAATTTGTTCCCGACTTCATACAATCAGCAGAGGCATTTTTCGTTTTTTGCATAGTCTAAGCATTTAAAATACACGATGGAATAGAAAAATCACATACGTCATTACATAATATTTCCACTGCCAATCACGTACGAATATTCTCATGGATGTGAGGTCTCGTGCTTTCAACTTTTGCCGCTAGTCCCTCCGAATGTGTTTATAGAATCGGTATGATGAACGAGCCCTTTGTTATCAACAACCGTGGCTGGGTACAGCTGTAATTCACAACAATGGTGGTGCCGGTTATGTTTTAGGTTAAAATTGTGCGGTTTTGTGTAATTTAGTCTAATTAACGTTGCGAAAAATGGACAATAGGATCACGATATGTGACCCGGACGAGGAAGAAATAGATAATGAAATATTTAGAGATATTGAGCCAGTCACGTGGATCAACGATGATCCAAACTATGACTTGGACGAGATTAACATGTTCTTCCATAGGGTGGACTCAGATCAAATTATATATGAAGAAAAGAAAAAGAAATGTAAATTTATTGGCAAATACGTTATGGGAGATGTACTTGGTGAGGGTAGTTATGGTAAGGTGAAAGAAGTATTGGACTCAGAGACTCTCTGTCGGAGAGCAGTTAAGATTTTAAAAAAGAAAAAGCTACGCAGAATCCCAAATGGAGAATTAAATGTCCAACGGTATGCAACAATTATATATATATTTCCGTAATACTTTGTATGATTACATGTTATGTACTCTCTAATATGACAAGATGACTGCAGTTATGAGACTTACATGTTTATTAACAAATCTTGGAGATATATTATTAGGAATAATCTTCTGTATAATAGGCAATATAATGACATTAACGTAACTGTTTATAATATAGTCAATGTCTCATTCAAAATTGGATACGTTTATCTTTTTATAGCATACTTGTCAGATATAACATGTTCTTCAAATCTTATATCATGCATGTTTTATGTTCTATTCAGAATATTGCGTATTTGAAAAGATATTGTAATTCATCAATTAATATCAATAGTGTTCATGTAAATGGAAACTAGAGCAATTTATATATGTGACAACATTTAAAATGCATTTATAGGTGTAATACGCATATTCTGAGCATTATGACGTTTTTACTATGAATTATAACACATAAAATGTTAGAAATTATCTCATTAACATATAAATGCTATCTATTTCATATCCCGTTTATAAAATGTGCATGTTATATAAGTCATTCTCAATACAGTATACACATGTCAGAAAATTTGTTATCACAAAAATCATACACTATTTTATATCATGTTTATTGACAGGGAAATAAAGCTGTTGAGGATTTTAAAACATAAGAATGTCATTAATCTTGTAGATGTTTTGTATAATGATGAAAAGGAAAAGATGTACCTAGTTATGGAATTTTGTGTATGCGGACTACAGGTAAATTTACTAATTATTCACATTACACCATCTATAGAAATGAACACACGAATATGCAAGACTAAAACTAGTGCAGTAAATATAGTTTTACATAAATAATTTTTTAGATTTGTTTTACTTGTTAACAAATAATATGTAAATATGCATCATTTATGTATACTATTATACACAAACACTTTAAGCCTTCCAAGTACACAATCTATAAAGTTTTTAGTGTAGCTCTGTTAAAATTGATATATGTTTAATAGAAAATTGGTATATTCGTAGAAAAAATATTTCTGTGACCTTCTAATAGTCTTAACTTCTGAGTTTTATATACTGTATATATTATACAATAATTGTGTACAATTGTTATTGTATATGATCCTTTTTTCTTACAGTACTATTATGTTTCATATAGTATTTTAAAACCAGTAATAATGTTAGATAAAATAAAAGTATAAATACATTAAAAATCATGTTTAAACTCACATAAAATATAACACAAAATTATTAGAGTAGCAAATATGCAGGTAGGTCATACTGAGTTGTTACTTCAGTAGTAAATCAAGTATTATGATATCACCAGCAGAGTGAAATTTTATATTATTTTTGGTAAAACAAATTATACAATTTGTGTGAAAGCTAACATGGGCAAATAAGTAAGCTAGATGCATTTAAAGTAAACAATTTTTTTATTATATAATTTTGCAAATAATAGAAATAGATGCAGCTTGCATGGAATTAACAACAATTAGATTTTTATTTATTAGATTCTTTACAGGATATGTTGGAAAGTGCACCACTCAAGAAGTTTCCACTTTGGCAGGCACACGGTTATTTTTGTCAATTGTTGGATGGCTTAGAGTATCTTTATAGTAAAGGAATAGTACACAAAGATATTAAGCCAGGAAATTTGTTACTAACGCTAGATGGTACCTTAAAAATTAGTGATTTTGGCGTTGCAGAGGTAAGAATATATATTGAATTATTTCTTAGACGTTGTACTATGTATGACTGTAGTACAGTACTAAGTTACACAAATATAATGCTATGTGTATTTATTTCTTAAAGAATCACACTTAATTATGCATGAGCTTGCTCTCCAAAGTATCATAATTAGTATTCACAATTCTAAAATGTACCACCTTTATAAAATGCCAGGCATTAGACATGTTTTCCAAAGATGACACATGTACAATGGGACAAGGTTCTCCAGCTTTTCAACCCCCAGAAATTGCAAATGGCTGTGAAAGCTTTTCAGGTTTTAAAGTAGATATATGGAGCAGTGGTGTTACACTGTGAGTTTATAGCCCAATTTTATGCTGTGCATGACAATATATAATACCTTGTAATCCTATATATTTTGCAGATATAATATAACAACAGGTGAATACCCATTTGAAGGTGACAATATATATAAGCTCTATGAAAACATTGGCAGGGGAGAATATACAATACCAGAGGAAGTTGAAGAACCGTTAAGATCTCTTATAGAAGGCATGTTGCAAAAGTCTGCAGATATGAGGTTTACATTACAGCAGGTTAAAAAACACCCCTGGACTATAAGCAGACACAGTAGAACCCAGGAAGAAGTACCTATACCATCACTTAGGGGAGATGGAATGCACAGTATGACCGTACTACCGTACCTGATGGAGTATCATTATGGAGTTGATGACAATCCTACATATTATACAGAACATCAGCTCAATGGTATGTATCCATGTTCATTTTCGGTTATTATTGTTCATAGGTTCAAATAATATCTATAAAGAAGTATTTGATGTTACATTGAATGAGTATAATTGGAATATTATTCTCATATGTTTGCATACTAATTTTCTTGTCTGTATGAAAGCATCGGTTTACGGTGGCGTTATATCTATTTAACAAATACACTTAAATAATAGTACATATGTATATCAATGTATACATATACTGCATGTTTATGTAAATGTTTGTTTTATTCATGTATGTTAGGCAGCTTTGTTCATTGTAGCAATACGTATGCAACAAACATATCTATGCAGTTTTTTACATTGCACTTTTATAATGTTCTGAATAAATGTCCGGAGAAGTCTAGAAGCAACTAAAAGACATTGTCAACAAACATATTGTATAAATTACAAAGTTTAACATAACTTAACAAAACGCAAAAAAATATTACTAAATAAAATACAGCTTTTGCTTTTCAGATACTAAACGGAATTCTGAACAATCTTTTTCAAACAGTCTACTTGTATTCTTATCAAAGACATGCACCATTCTATAACAATGACATGTTTATATCTACCTACGATGTTCTGGGCAGACAAAGACGGGTACTCTCTGTATAGTGTATACCCTGTTGCGTCCCTAGACATTTTTTGTGACTTCTTAACATTCTTTGCAGAGTACATAGCTGAAGGAGAAATGTATCCCGCACTGCTATTTGGAATAGACGCTATTTTTTTTCTATCGCACTATGCCTAACGGGAATATGTTTTACAAATTTTTTGTTCGTTTATGCTTTATATCTTTTATCACCTAACAAAAAATGTCACTTAGTGTACACATTCCTATTGCATATTTAAGTTGTTCAAACTTTGTGGAGCGTATATTCGAATAACGATTGTTTAACGAGTCTCAATATCTCTATGTAGAGGAGAGAAGACTTCAAGAATTGGATAGGACCAGTGAAGATCAAAAGGCTACATGTAACAGCCAACACAGCAAAGCAAACGCGCATCATAATAAGCGAAGATGGCGTCGACCTATCTCGTGCATTAGCGTTAAGAAATTTCCATCCTGTAAGCCATCGTGATTTGACTCATCGTCAAACTTATTTTTTAATTACGTATTTTGCTGACCATGTCAGATACAAAGTTTCTCTGTGGTGGAGATGACTGAGAACTTGATGAGTGCTGAGTACTACGAATGATGGTATCTAGTGACAGCCCAAGTTGAGCATAATGCTTTTGATGTAATTCAAAGGTATTAAACTGTAAACACTTGTGATATTAATGTTAAATAGTCATAGTGTATAATTCAAAACACTCGGTTACTTTAAATTAAATAACGTATCTGATGCCTAAACGGAGTGATACTTTAGTTCATGTGCCATAGCGCGCAATTATAAAGATTTTTCAGCTTGCTGAAGCTCTTCTTAATATTTGCTCCTCGCCAAAATTTTGTCAATTGTGTTCAGTACGTATGAACAGGTCGATATACCACTTCGGTATTCTCTTTCTTTTCAAGTTTTCCATCACTTAACACACGCTTATTTTAGTAATCTGTTGGGTTTAAGTAGAATAATACAAAAAAGTAGCAAAAAAAATAATGAAAGTTAACTTTGTTGATTGCAAACGATTACGTTTTGTTTTACGATGTAAACAAGAATATACGAATTTTAACGTATAAGCATCTGCGCTTTGTTTTAACGTAAACTTATATTCGCATAAACTAATATGATAGTTACGATATTACGAAGTCATCTTTCTCTAATAATATGACACAATGCATCGATTGTTTATCTTAATAAATTATTTGCAACTGTATTTTATGCCTTAGTATAAACGTTAACTGAATGTGATGGCCGTAATGGCGGAATGTTAATGCATATTTTGCTTGCCACTCAATATTGCCTGCCTGTGTCACAAATGTACGTGCACGCGCCTCAACTGCATACCAAAATGACACTAAGTATTTTACTGTACGCAATTATGCTTCGAAATTACAATTACAACTTGGTACTTGTAAGCAACGAACATCTCTAAGAAACTTAATGGAGCATATGTGACACAACAGATATACAAGTATTTTTTCCTCCTTGAGTGTGCAAAAAGATGCGTAAATTCTTTGAAATTGAGGTGTGCATTAAAATCGTTTGCATACATACTTATGTAAGTATTAATACAGTGTACTTGACTATTAAGATATGTGTGTGTATATATGTAAATGTATACATATATATATTATTGTTGACCTACATCTGCACCAAGATTTGATACTAAGTATTCCAAATTTCATGCTTTAAAACCATGAACATTATCGTTAGTGTATGGATGAATTTAATATCATGCTAATCACCATCGTTTTCTATAACGCCATTATTGTTACATTACCTTGTAACGCATTAAGATTTTTAATCTTCGGCCACGGTCAATGAAGAATAATATGTGCTGTTCAAATTCTTCGATCGTACTGCGAATATCATCAGCTACATTAAGTGTTCTTCAGAAATTAGGAAAAAAAAAGACGCAAACGCAATTCACTTCCGCATTATGTTACAACACTCAAATGACGACATGTATGTACATGATATAAAACCATTAATCTTCGTGAATCTTAATATCGAAGCTTTTTGCGAATTGTCGCTAAACAATGTGTAAGCATAAATTATTCTTTCCACGAGAAATGTGAAGATAGCTAAGGTGCCTAAGTACTGCCAGGGGGTGGAAGCACATTGAAAAGCGTTAGACTGTTCTCAATGTACATATTATACAGACAGTACATCCATACCCTCGTGAAATTTATTAAATACTAAGTGTTTATAGTCATATATGATTATGAAGAAATGGACTTGTGTTGGACGTCAAGTGCGACAGTTGTAAATCGTACGTTTGTAAAAACTTTTATCATAATATCTGTTACATGAAATATATATGGAAAATTGGATGTGAAATGTTCAGCAAGTAAAGTTATATTAACCAACAGCAACAGTGTATATGGATGACCAGATATATTGTTAATTATTTGATGCGTTAATGTTTCATCTGTCAAGCTTTTGTTCGAATTACCAATGTGTCATTTGGTAAGAACAATGCACCGGCGGTAAATATTTTTATAACATCTTGTACACTGAAAATTTCTTGATCATGATGTAATTACTCTTGTACATGTGTAGACGTGAATGCGTGGATGTGTGTCTGGTAAATGCGTGTGTGAGTATGTATAAATTTGCAGTCATACATTAATTATAAACATCTATATATTGTGCATGCTTCAAATGCATTTATATGACCTTATTGAAAATATTTATGATCCTTAAGTTTAATTACTTTATTATTTGTGGTTTTGCAATTCACGTAACGCAATGCCGTTTGCATAGAAATGTGCCGATGAAATGGTGACGAGCAAAGCAACTGCTTAATGCAACAACACAGCAAAATATAAATAACGCTACTGTTATACTATCACATTTTTATTACTGCTCATTATTACGTATAAAATCAGTTTGCATACATATTACCCTGGATAGTTATTATTCGATAGAATTACTACACATAATGATACAGTAGATGTCATAAAGTGTTCAAACCAAATATGTTTGTTTAAATTCTTTTTATATTTGCATAATTTTGTGTGTAACCTCGAAGTAAAACGAAGTATATAAAATTTGACCGCATACTTTCACGTAATTTCTATAGTCAATACTTTATAATACGAGTTTGAAAGACAATAGCAGACTATAATTTTTATAAAGTTAAAGTTGTTTAAAGTCATTACTACAATATTTCAAGGCCTATATAGGGAAATTATTTTACCAGTTGTCATAAAGCTTGTATTATGTAATGGAACTATAATCTAAAAGAAGAACTTTCTCTTACGTCGTATTCGAATTTCTACTGTAATGTATGATTGAAATTTAGCATTTTTTTATTTAATATTATAAGCATGACTTAAATAGTTACTTGATAAAAATACAAGTTGCATACATTATACATACACAACACTGAACTTTGAGTCTTAATGTGGTTTGTAGTGAGATGTAGAAAAAATCATAATAAATTTTTACATTTGAATGTGGTGCTTCCTGAATATGAACGTGTGATTTTGTCTGAATCTATGTATGAGCGTGTGCGTTTGTGTGATAATAATGTACAGTTCTCTATTTAATTATTGAATGAAAGAATTCGAAAAAATATTACTAATAAATATTATTGACGCTTTAACTGCTTATAGCTTTTCTAATCTACTTTCTGTAATAGTGTTTTACATTTAACAACTTTTTCTTTACTTATGTTGTACAATACTAAATAGTTGGGAAATCATTGCAAGCTATCACATCAAAATTAATATTATGTCGATACAAGCAGTTAAAGAGTTGAAAATATATATGATGTGTAAGACATAATATGCTGATTTGTTATTTATAAGGAAATGTAAATGGTGCCATGAAGAATGAAATATATATCAGCCCTTTTTTAATTGACTGCATTCATTTTATTATTCAATTGATTTTTTAAAAGGTAATCACTAGAATTAAAGGGATGGCTAACATATCCGGGTAAAAAATAATTATATGATAAATTTTGACATCTGTAATATTGATTATAAGTTACTATATTAAGTTTTACACATTCTATACATTATACAAAGAGGGTATAAGGCTTGTATATAGAGTAGCTATAATGTAACATAAAGAAAGATCAATCGCTTTTAATAGTTTATATGTTTATTTTTCTGTCACATAAATACATTGATAACATTGACAAATCGTGCACAGCATGATCATATTCATCACGTGAAATATAAACTGAGTGAATTGTATGATGAGGTATGCTTTGACATATAATAAACAAATTAAATACATTTTGTAAATATCAGTGATGTAACGTATTTGAAGCATGTAATGCACATTTATTTGACCATTAATATGTGTAGACTGTGTAAATATAACATTTTCCAGTTAGTACATTTAATGGGGATATATTTATATGAACAAATTGTACAACTGCTGTCATTCAACATATCAAATGTTACATTAAATAAAGATGTATATACTATATAATACAGCACAAGATTTATTACTACAATATAATGCAAGGATAATAAAGTAACACCCTAAACGGATAATAGATGGAATGGAATTAGACAGTTTTAACTGCACGTTTTCGCACGTTTCGTACGATCAAACTAACGTAGAGATAATTAAGTACGAGTTTAGATATTGTACACTGAACAGTACTTAAAACAAAAAGGTATCCTGGAAGATAAATGATTCATAATATGGAACAATAACGGGTATAATGTTTGTTTATACTAAAATTTTCAACTACTTACACAATATTAATAAAATATAGCTTTTTTATGGAAACACGATTTTGTACCATCATTTTAAATGTGTTCTCTTATTGTTCTCATCTATGCTAATACAGATGCACTTTATTGCATTTGCTAGCCGAGCATTATGATTAAGAACCAGGAAGCATTTCATACACTTTGGTAAAGGATTACTTTTATAAGCTGTACAGGTGAAGAAATACATATATTTTCATATTTCACAGAATAATTGCTCTACATACGAGTATTGTCTGGACAATACTATCATAACTGATGTTACTACTGCGTTTACACATTCTGCTTACATAACAGTCCCTAATGCATCCTAAAGAAAAAATGCATTTCAGATAACGTGATATGGAGTTATGTTAGTCTTCATATCGTTTACCTTGTGTAATAGAATTTCTATTTAACAATCCTGTCTACGTCTGTACAATTGTGATATTCCTTCTCAATTATAAAATAAATCGTGTAAATTATATAAAATTTTCGTTACGTTAAGGAAAAAATAACCATCGCGTTACATATAATATTAAATATAAAATGTTCCGTAAGAAGTAAACCATCTACAGAAAAGCGTATTCTATATTAATTAATGTTCATACAAAACATAAACTATTTGGAACATTTAACGATCACGCGCGCTCTCTAATAGCATACGCAATGTTTGCCACGTATTATACGAGGTTTGGTAATATATTTGCATATACGCCAACAATAGCAAACATTTGCAAACGAACTCTGTACTGATATGGTGGACTTTCACGAAATAAATGCTTATGTGTTAATAATAGCTAAGATACAGACTGCGGCAGATAAATGTTACAAAAATACTTCGTAGTATAAACAAAAACTTTAAATTGACATGGTATCACTGATATATGCATCTTCAATTAGGATCCATTGCCATCTACTTACCATTGTAATGGTATCTCGTCTGCATCAACGTTATGTGTCGTTATAGATAACATGTTTTTCTAGTCCAAACACTGACAGCTAGGAATTTTCTACATAAATAGTTACAACTTTTAACTACGATCCCGTTACTCCAGCCCACCTTCCTCTTCTAATTTGGAGAGGAACTTAGGTACTCTGTAACTTGGCTCTACTTGACGTGCCATATCAATCAAGCCAAGTAGTTTCTTTATACCGATGAACACCCTACAAAACGAAATGTTAGGATTGCACAGCGCATTAAACATATATATATTTATTAACGGATGTTCTTACCGCTTTCCTTGTAACTTGTTGTGCAAAGAAAGCATTTCGTCTTTCTTGAAAAGATCAACTTCCTCCAGTACATTTAGAAGATGGTCAGGTGTTGACAAGTTAGGTACATGCAAAAGAGTACTGAACGCTGACAGTACTTCCATATCGTCCAACACTTGCCTGAAAATGATAAAGCAAGTTTCAAAAATAAATAGTAATAATATACACAGTGTGTAAATTGTGCCTTCGTTGACTGTTTCATGCAAATTAAATAATTTCGTTTACCTGCGGCTTGTTGTACACAGAATTAACAACTTGCGGCCCTTTGGAGGTTGTTTCTTTAGCAAAACAAGTAGAGCTTGCAGAGTCAAGTTAGAGTATCGTGGACCAATGGGTCCGTAATCCAATAAACGTTCAATATTGTCTACTAAAATGCAACTAAGTTGTGAACGATAGGCATCGTCGAATATCTGAAGCACAAAATTTGTATCAGATTTGTAATCACCAATGATTAAGGGATAACAAAATAGAACTGTGGTACAAGTCACATTACCTTACGGATTGACAAGCATTTGGCCGATTCGGTAAAGCCAACCATATCTTCGGGCGTGCACACTTTGACAAATGGAAAGTCGGAATTCTTTGCAATTTGTGCGGCAAGTGCCGTTTTACCGCTGTTCGGAGGTCCTTCCAGAAGAACCGACACCAAACCAGAACCTTCTGCAGCACGAGCTTCTTGAATGTAAAGATTACCGTCCGCCAGGATTTCAGCAACCTGCCTTCCCCAGTTTATAATTCCTCGGGTTAATAAATGATCAAGGGCTTCCGCGCTTGTGCCAAATGCCTGTGAAAGGAGTACATGTTAATATATTTATACATTGTGACTACGTACGTTGTATGCCCTAATATTACTTACGGGTTTGACGTCATTTTCCAATGCATGAAGAAAATCTGTTCGGTTGACCATCAATTTCTCCATGGCAGCTGGATCGACTTCTACTTTGCTCGAAGCTTTAATTAACCGATTCATTGCTGTGCTTTGCGCTGCTCGAACTAAACCTTCCAGTTCAGCACCACTGAAATTTTTGGTTTTTGTGGCTAGCTCGTTTAAATCAACATCAGGCGCGATTTTCTTATAATCACGCATTCTGGATGTGTGAATATTGAGAATCTGATGTCTTCCGTGTTCGTCTGGTAGACTTATTTCCATTTGTACCTGTAAATCAAATTGACGTGCAACATAATGAGAAATACTATCACGTTTAAACACGCATTTACTTACTTCCAATCGCCCAGGACGAAGCAAAGCCTCGTCAATCATATCCCGTCTGTTGGTCATACCAATTACAAGAATATTATTTAACTGTTCCACACCGTCAATTTTGGCAAGCAGCTGATTAACAACAGTATCATGCACTCCAGTATTGCCCGCAACACTGCCTCTTGACTTACAAATCGCGTCAATTTCATCGAATATAATGATATGTAATCCACTGTTTGGACCAAGCTGAAATAGAATGAAGTAAATATAGTTCTTACAATTCATTATTAGTGTCGAATTCACAAGCAAAAGTGAAATCAAACCCTTTTCTCTTCATCTTCGGCATCTGCAAATAATCTTCTAATATTGGCTTCACTTTCACCAACGTATTTATCCAATATTTGTGGTCCATTTACGATTTTAGGTTCTCTCGCATTTAACATTGTACCAATTTGCCTTGCCATCAGAGTTTTGCCAGTGCCTGGTGGACCATACAGCAATATTCCCTTTACATGCTTGCAACCCAACTGAGTGACAATTTCCGGTGGAAAAACTCGTGAAGCAAACGCTCTTCTGAATATAGCACTGAACTCTTTGTCTAAACCACCAATTCCCATCTTCTGAAAATCCCAATCAGGATTGATGATCGACTGCCTAACGACTTTTCCTTTGGCTTTGCCGGTAAGATTCAAACTAGAGTTTTCTGCTTTCTCAAACTGTATGACAGTGTCGCCTAAACAACGTCCCATGTGTGTCTTTTTGGGAGCGGAATTTTGACCTTGACTTATAGCCGAAATGTCGGCAGCCTCCAAGCTTTTCACGACCAAACCAAGCAATTTTTTGTCTCGGAATTGATAAGCCAGCTGCTGACCCACGGTGAATGCCTGACCTGAGAATTGCAGCAGGAATTCCTTAGCCATATCATCGGTGTTGTAAGGTTCCAAACTGGTACTGAAATTTTACAATGAGCCAAAATATTATGAAATGCAGGAAATTATGGATTGGACTAATTAGTACTTACGATTTCTTTTGCAAGAAATCAGCCTCCAACACAATGGTACATAGAAATTCAGAGCTTGATGTTGGGTCAAAGTGGAAAGGTCGGACTTCGATTTCCTGATTGAGGGAAAGCGTAGCCCACTTTCGCTGGACAAGACTGAAACCAACTGTTCCTCGGGTAACTTCATGATGTGTTCTTATTGTGAATACGAAATGTTGATTTGGGCCAGTGGTAACTTCTATATGTCTAAGAATAAAAGTAGGGTTTTATTCCATATATCATGTCTGAGCAATAAAATAGAAAACATCATAAAAAAATTTAAACATAAAATAGCACAGTAATGAACCTTAATAAATTGTCAGTTTTTATAATGAAAAACATATGGGTCTAACCCTAAATATCATAAAAACTTCAGCTTTCTCTTGTAGTACGGTATATCTTAATATCTATATCAATTATTTAGCCAAGCTTGTGATTTACAGTATAGATTAAACTAAACATATATTGTATTAACATGCTCAGAACCAATCAATTTCATCATATCAAATTTCCTATTGATAGACAATAATGTAAACCACTGGCTTGCAGGGAACTGCCCAGAATTATTACCTCACATCATCTGGAAAGTCATCAGGGTTGATGATGGCACAGTTGCTGAGACTGAGCTCATCTGTGGGACACCTCACTGCTTTCATACGCTGGAAACATAAATAGGAAGGATGACGTTTAAATCTATAGCAATCTTTAAACCACGTTAGGTCACGATCGACTATATGAATATTGCAACAATTTTATGAGAAAAATCCATACAACGGTGTTTTCCTACAGTAATTCCAGGATTCGCGCAACAATGTATCGCATAAACTATCATTGCTAAAGAGATTAATAATCAAATTTACGTGTAATATCGAAAACTTCAATGCTCAACTTACCATTGCTGACATTCTTTTGACAGCACTTCACGAACTCTGGCCCCTGAACGGTATGGAACCTGCAATGCAGGAAATTAGAGTCATGCAGTTCTACCAACATCAATACTACGTACAAGAGATTGCGTACATTTTATTATTTGGCAATGTTAACAAAAACCAACTCACCAATTTTCTTCGTGTCAGTCTAATAAGTCCTTAAATTGAGTACGTGTGATTGACTTCACGTAGAAATGGATAATTAATAATGGTAACGTACGAAGATTCTTTTTCCCGCACGTTGGTATCACTTGCTAACATTGATCTCGATGTATATAGATAAAAATTACCGACAAATATTTTTGGTACTGTTGTCAGTCGATAATATTTTCATACACGCATAAATGTAATGAAGTACCGGTGTACTTTAATTGAATTACGCGCGTCACATTGTAATTACTGCTTTATGCGACTTTCAATGTTATATATCCAGAGTTAGTTGATGTTTGTAAAAATGATGAAGAACTTTTAGGAATGATTGGTGTAAATATTGAATAGGTTAGGGTTATGCTTTCAGTATCTTTGTATTTATAGACCATAATCTTAAATACAACTTTGCAAGTGAATAGAGACGATGATGTTGTTGCCGCGGTTAAATATTATTTCTTGTGTCAGCGATTAATGTGATAAACACTAAATTAAAGATATCTAGAGACAAAGATTTGCTTTTGTGCAAATTTCACCAAATGTCTTATACAATCATATATCGTTGTTTATATCTTGTAATACATTAATATACTTATTTATGTAAGCAGAGTAAAAAAATATAATGGATCGTGGGAAGGCAGGCATTGGTAGAGGGGCAAAGAGTAAAATTGCTCAACATCCAGCTGATTTATTTGCACTTGGTTCTAAAAGTTCACGGGGTGAAAATTCTGATGCAAAGAGACCAGGTGTTATTCATGCAAAGCCAAGCAGTAGCACAGCTAATTCTGGTAATCATTTAATACAGTTAAATGGATAAGCATTATAGGATTGATATACCTATATATACATGGAGTAATCCTAAAGATTCCTAAACTTATTCTAAGTATTTATATTCATAGGACCTGACAGGAAAAAAGAGGCACCTTCAGGATCCCTTCAGTCACTGATCCCACAAAAGAAAGCAAAGCTTGCAGCCCATGTGCCACATCAACGACCTCCATATTCCAGTGCCGAAGCATGGGAGGTAGTAGCCATAGACAGTGATCCAGCAGACTTTGTTCCAATGGTGCTTGAAGCAAATGATAATGATGAAGGGGATAAAGTTATTGGTATTATTTGTGGTGCTGTTAAAACTCTGAAGAATCAACGATGGAAACCTGATGCTTTAGTTTATATGGGCTTATTATACTTGGCTAAAATAAGACCATCTATCTTTTCAAATGATTGCATATTGCATGCCTTATCGTCACTTTTAAAACGTGATCAGGCACATCATTATAAAAGCAAAGGAAATCCATTGGTCCCTGTATTGGCTGCCAATTTATTAATGAAAGGATTTCACGAAAAAAGGAATTGGCCAGAAATATTTGTCAAGGTAACAGAAATATTTATTGTTCAACTGTACATTTTGACTGTATGATTTTTCGTATTAATAGACAATTTGTTTTTACACAGCTTTACGTTGAAGATGCCCTTGGTGAAAGAGTATGGGTGGATCATGAAGAATGCAAGGGATTTGTTGACAATATATTAACAGGATTTAATACGAGACAACCACCTAAAAGTATACTGCAGCCAGAGTTGTCAGTGTTAACACCAAGGGACTGTCATAGTCCTTCTACGATAGATGATGAGGATTCAGGAACCTCAACAATACAGTTGTCAGGAGATAAAGAAAAAATTGAATTTTCTGTGGGTCCACGATATGCTCATTGCTTGGAGAACATAGAATTTATAGTGATAGAAGCTGTCAAAGAACAATTAAACAGACGCCAGCCGGAAACAGTTACACGAAATTTTTTGAAACTACTATCATCAGCGTGTGGTTTTGTGGAAATTCGTAACATAGCCGTACAGCGACTAGAAATGTGGTTGCATAATCCGAAGTTGATGAGACCAGCGCAAGAGCTGCTTAGTTACATTTGTTATAATTGCACCTCACACACGCAGAGAGATGTTGAAGTTATAAGTCAACTCGTCAAAATGCGTTTAAAGACTAAAGCTGTGATCAATTTATACCTAAACGGTGTCAAAGAGTTAATAGGGTTGCATCCTGAAAACTTATCTACGATTTTAAAGCATACAATATATAATGAACTGTCTAATGCACGAAATCCAAATAATATGCCCATGCTCGCCGTTATGTTTCAAACGTTACCAGAACAGTCGGCAAAACTTCTTGCGGAGATATTTCAAGATTTGTTAATGAATCGTGAAGATTATCTGAGACCATTGCGTGCATTACTCAGAGAAATAGTACGCGTATGCCGACACGATATTAATCTGTTAACCTTAGCTCGTACATTGATGGCCGAGAGACAGGAAATAGCGCAGCAGCTGCTTACATTTGAGTTTAAGGAGCGTGTTTTCACGTCCATAGTGGATTTGTTATGTCTATGCATGTTTCTGGCAATCAGTCCGCAAGTGAAAGAAGCGGCCGCATTGGCACAGCGTGGCGACAAAAAGGATGTAGCATTGTTGCACCAATTTCAAAACCTTGTGGCCACAATACAATACGAGACGGTGTCATGGCTTCAAAATTCAGCGCAACAAATGTATGTTATTAGCCGATACGAACTCGTCCACGCTCTACACAAAATTTTGTTACTAGAGTTGCCGGAGCATTATTATAAATTGGATAATTGGCCGCCCGAATTAGATAGGGTGTTCTATATGCGTCTTCTTTCCAATGTACCATTGCTCCAAAGTACCTTACTAAGGTTGTTACTTATTGGTTTCTCGAAGGTAACTAGCGGAAGTGATAGATGTTTCATTAAAGGTTTTATCATGTACTTTGAGATAATTCTGATCGTAGGACAACGGAATGACTCATGCCGAAACATTGGAATTAGCTGATCAGTTAATACGACGGGCTGCCGCTAATTCAACAGAAAGTCTGCCTACATTGCAAGCCGATAAAATGGATATTATAGAACTTATCTTTAATCTCTGCATCTACCAACCTCCGGGGACAATAAACATACCCGTTGGGTATGTATATATACCTTTAAGCGATATACATGATATACCTTCACTCTTCATTAACCCCTATGATAACTATATAATCTTTATTATTTATCTGGAAATATCTTACAGGTATGTTCCGCCCACGTTAGCTATATCAAATTTGTACTGGAAAGGTTGGACAATGCTATTGATTTTAGCTGCACATAATCCATCGACAATTGGCGCTCTAGCATGGAAACGATATCCTATTTTGCGAACCCTTATGGAGATGTGTATTACCAAGTAAATTTATTATTTTGGACACACATCTTATCTAAAATATTTATTGGATTATAATTGTTGCACTTTCACATTTTTCTTAAATATTCTAGCCATTTTTCATATCCGCCACCCTCAATGGCGTTGCCGGAAATCATAGAGCAAGAACGCGCAAAGGAATTGCAAGTAGAAGCTTTGGAGAAACAAGAAATTCTCGAATACGAGTCACATTTAGCCGCTGCTTCAACGCGGATTCAAATATCAGAGCAGAATAGTTTGTTATTGTCGCAACTCATTACGATGGACCCAACTGGCATTGCCAGAAAACCATCAGAGGACGTACTCTGGGAAATTCAATCACTAAACGTGTCTCACAGACTTGGTCATCTGCTTTGTCGATCTCGAAAACCTGATTTTCTACTAGACATTATACAAAGGCAACAACAGAGTTCATCTCAAAGTATGCCGTGGTTAGCAGATTTGGTACAAAACAGCGAGGGCTCCCTAAGCCAATTGCCCGTTCAATGTCTCTGTGAATTTTTGTTGTCAACTAGTACTCAAACTGGTGAAAAACAGCCAAGACAACAACAATTGTTAGCACATCTTCAAACTCTATTGACAGATCCCAATGAGGATCAACAACATGCATATGAGGTGTTGGAATATTTTTTGCGAAGATTGAGTAGCCAGCAAAGTAATAGTCGCCTTCAGGCCATTACAGGTTTGAAAATGGTTCTTGGATCAATTCCACTCGAGGATGAGAGTATGGAAGTTGATTGTGAAACCGAGAAGTAAGTAACTTTGATTTATTTCAGTGTTTTATTTTGCGTATTCTTGAACAATTTATAAAATGGATTTATTGCATAACATTCGTTATCTTAGGGAAATATGGCTTCTTCGTAAACTTCCATCAATACCCCATTTTCTGTCAGTACGATCTTTAGTCTCTACAGCACTTCGAGGTGCCTGTCAAGTCGAAAACAGTCCTGATCTTGTTCACGCTTACATATCGTACTTAGCTGCGCATACCACAGAAGACGACCTGCCTGATTTAACGGATCTAGCTAATGAAATTTCGCAATTAGTCGTGGAGCGCAGCACAATTATCGCAGCTATTCTTCCACAGCCAGAAAGTGACAATCAACAGGCGAAACAGACCCTGCATGCGTTCATGGCGATATTTTGGAATTACTTGGAAAAAGCTCGAGCGCCGAGAGGCGAGGGGTATACGTGGTCTGAGAGTCAGGACCAAATTCTAGTACAGTGGAGTACCGGAGAAGAATGTACCATCCACATTTTAGTGGTACACGCCATGATAATACTTTTGACATACGACTCGTTCGATGACGACGAATTGTTCAACAATTTACTGGAGACATGGTTTCCACTCAATGCGGAACCTCCCAAAGCATTTCTCGTAGATACCAGTGAGGAAGCACTGCTTATACCAGATTGGTTGAAATTACGAATGATTAGGAGTAGTGTCCCTCGTTTAGTTGACGCAGCCTTAAAGGACCTAGAGCCACAACAGTTGGTACTTTTTATTCAAAGTTTCGGTATACCGGTGAGCTCAATGAGTAAACTTCTGCATACACTTGATGCGGGTGTACAAATTGACCCGAGCTCTGTTGGCGAAGCAGTGCTCGACAAGACGTACATGGCTCAGTTGGTTGAAGTTCAGCATAGAAGGGGTGCAACCGGCGGGTTGGTATTTGTTCAAGTACTTCAACTTTTAGAGCCACAATTACCGGAGGAAAGTGTTGTGAACATTGGCGAACTACAAGAGTCTTTGCCACCCAGCGCTATGGTTCAAAAACAGTCCGTTATACAGTGCTCGGTTAAAACCGACGTCCCACATCTTATTAATAGGCTCTTTATCGAAAATATACCAATGAACCAGAAAGTGGACGCATATCGGAGACTTCATAAGACCCTTGCTAAGGACCTGCAGAAATCTGCCAAAGAAAGTGGTGCAGTCGTTTTAGCTATCCAGCATATTTGTAGTGTATTAAGTTCGATGCAGGTCAAACAGTTTTTGGCGTCCCTTGTGCATATGCCTCAATATTCCTGTACACTGATGCGTGTAATACTTTTGCCACTGAAGAAACCTTCGACGTCAAAACAAGTCGTCGAACTTGCACGCAATATGTGCTTGAATCTAATTTCATTAATCGGTGATGTAAAAGCGCCGATTCTTTCGATTCTGCGAGATTTTGCAAATGTTCAGTTAACAAAAACGCCACAACGCATCGAGTTAGCGATGTTGATGCAAAACCGTACTCCGGGAGCAATTTTGGAAAGTACCGATCTCATGAATTTGGAAGGTGTGGGACGAAAATTACTGGACATATGTATGAAACGGCAAAAGAATGACGCCCTTGTCGAAGCTATGGCAAAATTATTAGTTAACGATAGTAATGAAGGCGTTCTCAAGCCCCGAACAGGACTGTTAATAGACTGGTTAGCTTCCGTGGAACCTGAATTAATTGGCATATGTCCAAACTTGCAAATGAAACTGCTTTTCGGAAAAACAAAGTTACATATACAAGTGGATCATAATATAGTCAGCACGCATTCCTGTAGGCCATATTTATTAACATTGTTGACGCACAGAGCAAGTTGGACAACATTGTACAAATGCGTAGGACATTTGCTGGACAAATGTGATGATGGGTAAGGATAATTGTACTGTAACATTTATCGTACATGGATGGAAAACTATAACATATTTACTATTCCGCAGTTACGATCCAACTGCTGTTTTGGACTTTCTTTGGGCATTAACATGCAATCCAAAACTTTGGCAAGGTCGTGACAAATTCACGCCTAAGCACTACGTTCCAGAGAATATCTTACTTTTAAAACCACAACAGCTGCTGAATCTGGTAGCATATCTAATTTCGGAAGCTATTATTATATGCAGTAATCAAAGTAGAAATGCGGCACTGGCACGCATGGAGCATCGATTAGACTTGTTGTTACATTGTGTTTCCACGGAAGATGAATTAATTTCGAATGTTGTTAAGTACTTAGCAACCCGCATGATGGGCTCGACAGAGTACGTATATCACTACATAAATTTCTTTGATTGCAAGCTGATAAGTTGTTTTGCTTGACTTTTAAATGATAACATTAACATTGATGCATTATTTAGCGTGGATTCCGATATGGCACACCAATTTCTCTTGCACATGTATATGAAGATACCAAAAGTGATTTGTTACTTGGATACTTTTCAAACAAAGAAATTTGTTGATGGTGCAAAGATTACTGAATGGACTGGTTCTGTCTTGGATTGTATGAGCCATTCTTTGCTAACAGCTTTGGCAGCCACGCCAAGGCAAAAGTCGTGGACATCAAAGTCTCAGGAATTTGAGCTGTGTGCAAGAAAAATGGCCGCAGTACATCCTATCTTAGTATTACGGCAACTACCAATGTTAGCATCTTCGTTAATGGGTAGATCCTATTTGGATTTTGGACAATTTCGGGCAGGTCACCATCTAAACTTGTTCGTTCAAATCATGGGTTTATTGGAATTATTACAACCACATCTATTTGATGAGGAACATCAATCAGCATTAGAAAACACTCTGGAAAATTATTTCCAATGTTTCCAGGTACAAATAAATTTATACATTGTTTTCAGAAATATTAATAACTGAAGGTAGTACTATAAGGTGTGAATATTTGAGGGGTGCAATTTAACAAGTATTGAATACAAGCCTTTTATTTTCAGAATTATGGTCCAGTAAAAGATCTCATACCACTTCTAAATAGATTTGTGACACTATTACAGTGTTATATTTCTTGTGACCCACAACGAGCTTTGAAATATTTGCAAAGGCACGCCCAAACTCTTCAGTAAGCGTTATTTTTCTCATATATAATTTTCGCTCAAGTTACAATCAGGTGTTTTATTGACATACTGTTACGTACATGAATAGTGAGCTCCAGATGCATTACCCGGGTTTAGCAAACCTAAGAACGCTTATATCTGGAATTCCGATACCAAGGGAGGGTGAAGATACAGAGGAAGTTTTACTTACAATAGCACCCACACCACCCCCTCAAGACCCTGTAATTCCACTACATTGGCCGTCGTTGTTAAATACCCTTAGTAAGCTACAGGGTGAAGGTATAGTTTTCCAATATGAAACACAAGATTTCCATAATGTGGTTCAATTATTTTATCTACATGCTATAACATCGATTTTTACAGACGTATTTGGAGCACTGCAAGAAATTGAACATTTATCGTCTCGAAAACCAGCTGTTTTAGAGTCTGTAACAGATTGCATAGCGGAATTACTTGTGTCCCCCCAAAGTAACATAAGAACTCTCGCTCATAATTTGCTTGCACGAGCACTAAAGCATCGTCCGGCATCAAATTCTAACATATTGTCAGCGTTCCAAAGGTGTTTGGACAGTCCTAGAGCTGATGTTGTAATGTCAGCATTAGATAAATTACCTGAAATTGTCCTTTGCATGCAAGGTAAAGTCTATGTTTTACGTCCTTCCAATTTATTTATTGTAGTTCCTTATGAACACAGAATTACTTATTAATTGTTTTACGAATCTTTTTCAGAACATGCCTTACCGTTAATGCAGAAAGTTTTTGAATTGGGGGTAAATTCGAATGTAAACACGATTCCCTATATAAACAAAACCATTGCTCTGTTGAATACGCAACGAGGTTGTTAATTTTTAATAGGATTGTAATTTTTAATTTTGTACAAAATAAATCAATTTTTATATATCTTCGGATGTTTCAATAATCAATTGGTTCCAGGTAACATAAGTATTATTTTAAGTAATGTTGCTATTTTATGTTAATATACTTTTATTCTTATTGTACTAGTTGAAATAGAATCAATAATCAGACATTTTGCTGACGATTATTGTTACATTATTTTGCTGAATAAAAAAATAATTTTAGTTTATATACAATATGTTTTGTTGTATAAAAATCTTTAATTCTTGAATAAATATTGATTCAATTTTGTATTATAATATGTATGTGCTTTATGAAAGAAGTCTCATATGTATATGTTAAAATAATGTTATTTACAATGTGGGGTCAAAAATGTATTAATGGAAAGCTTCTGGCGGAATGTCATTAACTGTATACATTTGCATGAACGTGGTAATCGCACTTCTTATATCCCAACCAAGATTATCTAAATACTTTTGACAATACGGTTTTTTCATTGTCGTCAATTCATGTAAAAACGTAACTAATTGATCTCTTTCTGAAATACTGAGTACAGATGGAAGAAATTTAGGAACTGGTTTTGTTTCAATCTTCACCTCACTAGCTCCCGCATTGTTACTACTACCAAGTGATCCATCAATATAGTACTGATCATTTACAATACAATATTCATCATCTTCCTTCTTCACTATAATAAATGTTCTGTTAAAAAGTAATGCAGGACAGAAAATATCCCTGTATGAGAACAACCCTTGCACAGAAATTGCTAAGTAGTTCTCTCCTTCATGCAGAAGATCAATGTGAAATGAATTGAAGCTATGAATCGTGGGTGGTTGATAACGAAGGGTAGAAATAATTTTTTCAGGCCCTTGAAGTAAAAATTCATGACACTTGGCATAGTCCACAAATTTGAGCAAGTTTCTGTTTGTTGCAAACATTTTTGTCATCTGTTTGTGAGTGTAATTTGTGATGTTCCCTAAAGTCATGGAGTAAAGTGCATCTCTGTGATAAAGGCCATTCATGACTATTCTGTCTTCCTGATCATACAGTGTAAAGAAGTGTTTTACAAATTGTTTTATGAGAGGTAATTTTGAGCCACTTCCAAGATAATTGTTTTGTATACTAGGCACAGATTTTATATCCATACCAATATCAATTCCATCTAATATTTTCAAATGTGGAAATATATTCTTTACCGCTTGTATATAATCTTGTGGTGTACTATATTTTGTACATAATGGATTTCCATCTAACCAGAGGTGAGTTATCTTATGTTGTGAAAAGTAGTTTAGATACTCAACATCGTATATCAAATTATATCTTACGTCCAATTTTGTAAGATTATAATAAAAGAATTTCTCAAACAAAACGATACCAGTTATTTTATTGTGTTTGAGGTTTAGTTCACGGACAGGTAATCTTGAAACTCTATTGTTGCCCAAAACATCAATTTTTGTACATCGTAATACAAAATGAAAAATTTTAGGAACAGAAATAGGACAAAATATTGAGCGTAATATTTTTTCATTTTCAAAATCCTCCAGATTCAGGAATCTTTTCACAGGCTCATATCGATAATGCAGAGCTTGTGCCACCATTCTATTTGGATTCAACTGTATATCTTTTGTAGCTAAATAACCTAGTACAATATCAAGTTGTATTTCACGCCCTGCAAATGGTAGACATAAATTCTGTTCCACAAGAATCTCTATTGCACTGACATTACATCTTGCTAGAAACGTCCTTTTTTGCTCACTTTCTTCTCTATACATGACAGGCAACAGAGTTTCAGGTTCACAAGCACTGATAATAGCTTTGAGAAGTTCTGACTTTTCAAGCAGTCCACAATTAAATATGATGAATTTATGCCATACATCCTGACGAGATGCAAGAGCTACTTCCTGACTATTAAACGTTGGTTTAAGATAAGTAAGTCGGAGTGGTTCCCATTGATCGTCACTTCCTGATGATTCCACGGTAGTCATTCTTATCGATGTTGTTGATTTATTGCTTGTAGGATTGTGATTGAGCTACTTCAATTTCAATGAAGCTTTGGAATAATTCATTTCAGAAACTGGTGAAAAATCAAATGAAACACATCATATTCCTATATTATCTGATACTTTGATTGTATAATTTGATTTACATTTCTTCAAAAAAACGTTTTAACTTTTTAACTTACCAATATTATTCATATTTATGTCTGATTTATAAGGTATAACATATGGTTGTTTGCATCACTTCAATTGCAAAATAATCAGACAATTACATTCTGTAAATGATAGTTGATTGATAATATTGACTAACATAGTTTCAAATTCTACAGGTTAGGATAAATAAGATATTTTTACATGATATTACAACGTGGCAACCCAGCGTTTCTTACAGTGGTTTGGCATCGTTGTTAAGAATTTACGTTAGAGCCCCCCCGAATTCACTAGATATTGGGTGAAATTAGTATGTCAGAATTGGTCAGAATTGGTCAGAATCAGTCAGAATACCTCCATGCAGAATACATACATACATACAATGGGTGCGTTCGGGGAGTCACTATTCGCGCAATCATGGCGCTACAGACTGTTCGCGGAGCTCGCGGTAGCGCAATCAAACACTACCGTGACGTCACTACTTATGGTGTGCGACGTCATGACTAAACGCTACGAACGCTATTTCTTCCGAGGTAGTGTGTCGATTGCGTTGCGTGGGGTATTCCTGGGTATTCCGTGAACAGCCAATAGCACCACACGCTGTAAGTCAGGAGTGGGGAACCTATTTTCTGCCAACGGCCATTTTTAAATTTAAAACCTCATTCGCGGGCCAGACAAATAATAATAATAATAGTTTCTTTCGTTTTTATTGTTCAACAAAAAAATATGTTTAGTAGCCTTCAGTTTAGTCGACTTTCAACAATTTATCTTATTTAACTTAAGCCCGCAAACGATTTTGTATGTGAGAAAAACTGAAAAACAATTTTTCGATTTGAAAACCCCCCCACAAAACGATGATCGTCTGCTAACGCTACGCTGTAGAGCGTTCACGGAGCTTGATACCACATCGCGCTATCGGGCTCCGCGAACGCCGTTGGTAGTGTTTGCGTTCATAGCGTTCGTAGTGACTCCCCGAACGCACCAAATGGAATATAATATACCCAGTGTCATGAGAAGTTAGTTTCTTCCAGTTTCTTCTGGCTTGTTTGTAGTTTAAGGTTCTGTGCATTTTGATCCCTTCGATCAAATATTTTATTATTGTATATGCAAATTATTAGATACACAGACAATGAGTTCGTCATCGTGCGAAGACAAAATTAAATATATTTACCACTTGCCTTTCACCGAACGATCAGAGGTTTGTAAAATATTGAATCAAAATGACAAGTGGGAGGAACTCGCTGGTAAGTTCAATAGTTTTAATATTTTAATCTTTATTAATAAAGTACTTTATCAATGAATGTTTAAGTAGAAACATATAATCTCGTAGTAAATTAGAGGTTATTTACATCACTATAAATATGACATTTTTTGACATTTGACATTACAGGTAGATGGATGAAGTATGATGTGTTGACAATACAAATTCTAAGAAAAGAGAAAAATCCTACTGATGTGTTATTAACAATGTGGGGTCATCACAATCATACTATTTTAGAGTTATTCTTACTCCTATCAAGAATGCAACATTATCAATCAATGGTACCACTGAAGCAGTTTGTTGACATCAAATTTCATCAACTTCTTTATAACGGGAGGCAATACAATAAAGTTCGTGGAAGGGAACCAGGCAACTGTAATACAAAAGATCTTAAAATTGGGACTCAGAATTTTAATCAAAGTGCTCCAATTCAATTGAATGTTCCAAAAGTTGTTATCTTAGGCAATGCAACAAATGGGTGTCATAAAATATTGAATCAACCTTCTCAACCACCAAATATACCAAATACTCCCAGCAATTCTAATAATTTATTAGTTGCAACACCAGTTGCTGGTCCTCAAGCTGCAGCTTCAACACACGATGCAGCTATTAATGTAAGAAATTTTAGGGATTCAATACCAAAGGTTGAAGCAACTTTACCTCATGCATCATACAATGAATTAGGGATAGCTACAAATGGCTGGAACAAGCATAATGTACTTGGAAAGGGAGGTTTTGGGACAGTATACAGAGGTGATTAATATTAATCTTAAATTTATCTATAAATTTTGTGTGGCCATTAAAAAACTATGATTGTTAGGTGTATGGAAAAACACAAATGTTGCTGTCAAGAAAATAGAACGTAGAGGAGCAGATGTAGATGAAAGCTACTTACTTCAACTACAACAATCACTCAGAGAAATTAAAATATTAAACTCTCGTGCACATGAAAACATACTGTCTCTATATGCATACAGTCTTGGTGGTGAAGCACCATGTTTAGTATATCAATTAATGGATAATGGTTCATTGGAGGACTGGTTACAAATGAAACACAGACCACAGCCTCTACTTTGGATACAGAGACATGAGATTGCTAAAGGAACAGCACGTGGTTTGCAATACTTACATACAGTTGGTGAAAAGCCTTTAATCCATGGTGATATTAAAAGTGCTAATATTCTGTTAGATAAAAATTTGGAACCCAAAATTGGTGATTTTGGTTTAGCAAGGGAAGGGCCTGAAAAGGATTCTATGAAGGTAAAAATAACGTATTTTATGAACATGCATATGTATTATATTATTTTATAGTATTGCATGGATTACTTAATTATAATTTTAATGAATCGTTGTTTTTCTTAGGTTAGTAAAATCCATGGAACCCGACCTTATTTACCCGAAGAGTTTTTACATGGCCGAAAATTATCTACAAAGGTCGACACATACAGTTATGGTATAGTTTTATTCGAATTAGCTACTGGCCTTACAGCTTTTGATGATTCTCGAACGACTCATAAGTTTCTCAAAGATTATATCGATAGCTGGGAGGATATTGATTTACCTTTACTAATAGATAGAAAAGCAGGAGAGCAGGATAGTCAAGTTTACAGTAATTTAATGGTTTTGGGAAAATGGTGTGCTAATCGATTAGCACAAAATAGACCTGAAATGGAACTAGTGTTCAGAAAATTAAACGATTTGTAGTTACTTGCAATGCAAAATGTATTTATTTTTGTTATTGACGTATTTAAGTCAGGGATATATTTTTTGTATAATGCTATTATATGGAATATTGTATATACTGTATATATCGTCCAGGTGGATTAATAAGATGATATTGTATTGTTAATACAATGTATTTTTCAAAAGTAAAAAATATATGGCTATGTTTATATATACAATGTGATGCTTTATTAAATTTTTTTTGAAATTCATATAATACATTGCTGTATAAAAAGTTATCTATCTATATCGTAGTTTCCGTGAATCAACTGTCTAAATAAATACCATAAATGTTAACAGATGCCCATGCAATATTGTATTTCCCTTTACCATAAATCGCGACCTAAGCGTAATATGTACACTATATTTGCATTGTAACGATTTTTTGCAGACCAAACTGTACATTGCGCAATTTACACGCCATTCTATACAATATTACGCCGGCGCAAAATGTAACAATAACACCCGACCAACAAAACTATGCTTATAAATAATTATTTTGCTAAGAGTGTTTCTAGTACACCAGCGTCACACTTAACGTTTATCCTAACACAGCGCTTTAGAATCAAGTAAAATTCAATTTCAAAAAATGTGAAATACGTTGGTACGATTAATGCAGTACATGACGCCAGCAGCAAAATTGATTAAAAACGCAGTGAAGTAACATTTACGTACATTTATAGAATTTGTAAGAGAAGAGTAATAAAAGTAATATATTATTACGGCATTTTGTACGGTTTTGAACTTGCAATTTAAATTAACCGCGTAGTAAATAGAGTGATGTAAGGATTTAAAGTAATTCATAATTACTGCAACGCTTCTTTTTGAAAAATAGGTTTAGTCCCAGTCAGTCTTATCCTTTATTCTTTACAGGAATATTATATATTAATGATAAAATGTATCATCGTGTAAAAGTTGTCGTAGTCACAAATAACAAAAATATTAATACATCTTCCAAACTAACTACAAATATATTGTTTTTAGGACATTTCGTAAATATTACATTTTCGCTATTTTTACAACCCTTGTTTATATAATTGAACAGTTGAAATTTCAATACTACATGCGCCGAAATCAAAGAACTACACGCCTTATGACACTGCTTTGAGGACCATTACATTTGTATTGATTCGTCATGTTCACTGCATAACTTACATAAATACCACTATCATCATGTACTATCTTAATTATACACGCCCCATCATAATTCAGAATCTACTTATTTTTAATTGAGCAGAGTATGTTCCTACGGATGTCTTGTGGTTACAAAGTTTCAGTTTATAAGAATATTTTGAGCGAGTTTACATTCAGCGAGACTGACTTGTCGATCCTATTACAATCACTGATAGATGTTTGAACGCACTATCGACGTAGGGTAGTTATCGCGAGTAAGTTCTTTTAATCGTAACAACTATCACAATCTCGTTGACTGAATCCGGGACATACAATATATAAGCAAAGAACGTTTTGACAATCCTTTAATAATAGTACGATGTAGTTAGTTGAAAAATACTCATCGTAAAAGGTGAGTCATTCGCCTTTCTTCCATTCACTGCTCATATTTTACAGACGAGTAAACAGTTGTTACTGCTATTCGCTCATGTATAGGCAAATTAATAATTGGGTCCAGTTGTAATAAAAACCATTTACCGCATTCCATGTTTTCAATATTTGGCGGGCAACCAACTATGCTAGATATTCTACAGTGTGAAATATAGCGGGAAAATCACTCGTTGGCGATGTAGTCCGCGTGAAAATGACAATGGTTTTGTGCACAGACGTTTAACGCCCGCAAAAATGTAAAGGGAAGAGTATATAATGTCATGGAAGTTGAGTGATGGGTAATATCAAAGGATTACTTTGGAAATTATGACTTTTAGATAATCTTACACTTGGCGCCAAATTTACTCATATCCAAATTGTCATTTTCCGCAGATACTTTGGACATGTCAATTCAATTTTAGAAAAGGCGCATGAACAAAAAATAAAGTAAATACATTGAAGAAAGTGTTGCGGACTAATCCGATATGCATCGAACAAGCACAAGTAGGCAACTCAGATGTTGTTCTACGTACGATCGTCAACGAGTTTCAAGACTCTGTCAATTTACCGAATCTTTTAATTTTCCCGCAGTTTCTGGTAACGCAGTTTTGCATAGAACAGAAAAACTGGCACCGGAAGTTCATTTAGCTGCTGTACGAAAGTGATTTCATGATCGCCGACAGAATCAAGTAATACTTCCACCTCCGCAGACAGCAAAGATTTGGCAAGTTTTGCAACAACCGTCGTGAGTAATTTCTTACATTGGACACTATAACATTCGTCAGGAGGTTATCTTCACGAAAAATTCCTTAGAATCTACGAAGTACTGTTTCCCAAATCGACTGAATTCGCGCTCGATCGCCAAGGAGCTAAATTCTTTTCGAACGTCGAATAAAACAAGAAGGTAGCTACAATGATTCAGTATCGAGCAAGGAACCAGTCGCTCCGATTCCAGTCTCTGTGTCTCGAGAGTAAAACACGTATATACGTTTTTCTAACATTTGCACATGAATTTCTACACGCAACGTGTAAACATTTGTGTGGGTTATGATACGTGGACGTTATTGCACATATGGACTGCAACAAATCGGAGAAATTGTCGCGTATGAAACATAACGTTCATCTCAATTATCGTACCGATATCGACGCGTAAAACTTGTCAAACGAACGTCGTCGATATTCAGCACGCGCGTCAGTCCGTTTAATTAAGTAAAGAGATCGGACTTTGACGTGATCTTTTTAATTGCCGGCAAGATTCTTATGGCGGAATATTGGCCGTAACCCAACGGTATCCTGAGATCGGCACTCTCTCTTCTCTCGTCGATGTAGTGCTGCTGCTGCTGTTGATTGAACATCCACAAGTTTGTCACCAACGCTAACACGATCAGTACCACTCCGGCGATTCCCAGCAAGCATATGATCACTATTTGTACAACGGGCATGATTTGAAGGGCCAGCTTCATCATGAGCAGTATGTCACTCGGCAAATTCGGTATGTACTAAAAACAAAAACAAGTATTGTTTCAATTTTTCTCACTTTTTCACAAATGGATTTTTTCCGTGACATGCTTAGGAACGTGTCCGAAGTTAAAAGGAGTTATTTATTTTAATACAACGACTCGACTATAATACGTTTCGAATTCGAGAATGTTTAACATAACCTGACATTGTCTATTTGCCTATAAAAATTCATTGCGAAATTGATTTTGACTTCCGATTTATTCTATCGCTCTTGGTCGCAACGTGTACAAATATATTTAGGTGTTTTTATATCTTTGTTCTAATAACCCATGATCATGGACCTTGTAATCAATTGCTAGTGAAAGTCGTATGTCCGGCTAATGAACGAGTCGCCTGAGCATTAAATGTACGTTACCGCTTACGGTGACGATATAGTACGAACACCGTTGGCATATAGAAGCAAAGGAACGAATAAAAGTCGTACTTACCAGATCGGTCCAGAACAGAGGTATCACCATGTTATTGAAGGCTTTAGCCTTTGAAATGAAGGTCGTGGGTTTCATAACGAGGTTCGTTTGCATCCTTGAGTTGACAAAGAGTGGGACGCCAAAGTCCTGTAATTCCAAAGTTAGTTAGATTTTAGTATTGTCCCAGGGAGAAGCATATCCTAGGAAAATATGTATTCTCATGGAACGGTCATAAAAAGGATTTTTTTTGTTAGGTGTCCCATTTAATTATAAGTGCATGTAGACCGGTGATGCAAGGATTAGATAATACTGCAAAGTAGTTAGATAACTAATAGTCATCGAACAGCTTTCGAACGCGTTCTCATACCAACTAGATCGTTTCGTTAGTTCTATGATCAAATCGCATATACTTCATATTAACGACATTATGTATTCAAGTTTTCTAGTATACCAAAGCGCATTCAATTTGCTTGTAATTTTTTTTGTTTAGTCTTTAAAAATTGCCTGTCTCGACTTACCGGTTGAAGATAGATATACGTGTCATGTTTCTTGGGGTCCGGATTAAGACCTTCGATATTGTCAAAGAGCGATGGATCTGCTCTCAGAAAGTGTGGCAACGACATTGCAGCTGGAATGTCTGCGAAAAAAATATATATTTGTTTCAGGGAAAGGAATGTGTTGATTATCATTACAACTTTTATAATTCATTCTGATTCGCGCAAAACTATTCGCGCAGGACAGTTCTTTTTTTCCCCATCCACGGACGAATAGTGATGCTATTGATAATGATTTACGATATGCTCAAGGCAAATGACCTACGGGAGTAAGGCCGTTACGTAACGACTGAACTTATGCTAATGAGTCAGGAACATGACGTGAGAAAAGTGATCGACATTGTAGAGGTAATCCTGAGGCATCACCTGGCAACTGGTTTCTCGCTCAATGACAAGCGAAAATGTCACTTTGACTGCCCGAGACTTAGAACTGTGACTTTCAACGCTTCGCAGAAGTGTGTGTCACCGCACTACGCGCCGCATAAGCAAAGCAAAGAAATACATTAATGATTAACATTTTCCAACGTTTTGCGCTATTTTCGTGTCTACAAATAGCAATATCTCATATGGAAAGAAGCTTTTGATCGCAATATTGTCGATTTTGCGATCGGACGTCACGCAAATGTATTGTATCTCGGTCGTTGTGACACATGCATTCATTCTATTCACGTATTCTGGAAGGTTGGGACCCACTTGTCTTGCCGAGCGTGGCGAAATATCGTTGAGATATATGTATTATGACGTTTTGCATGCGTTTAGTATCCCCTAACTCAGAATGATACCGAGTACAAGAATATCTTGCGACCGCACAGAGAGATACGGTGATAAAAGAGCGATTATCCGACTTGTTTAGCAGGATGTACGTACAAAGCGCGTCGTTTGTAAAGCGCACTTGCCGTGAATCGACGATTTGTTCCTTTTGCAGAGAGCATGCCGCGGGTACATGTCCCAGCGGAAAAGGCCACGATCGATTATACCATTAACGGCACACTCCCGCAAAGTTCAGAGCGTAACATTTCAAGTGCCGCGACGAGGAGCATAAGTGAGTTTCGTCAAGGGGGCTTCCCTTATTTTGCGAACCTCCGCATCGGAGTCAGTCTCATCCGACGAGAGAAAGCGGTGTGCTAACTGAGAGAGCAGACGATTTTACGACGCTGCACGGTGAGTTTTTTTTCCTCGACTCCTGAATATTTTTTTCACTGCATGCCTCATCCCTGATTTCGCAAAGATTCGCATATATAGGAAGGAGGAGCCAAAAGTCGTGTCGCGCAATTCGTTTAACGCAATCGTTAATGTAACGATAGGACAATGAACGTTAGACTCTGCGTCCATTGCCATTAGATAGCCATCGCGTACAAATTCCGGCATTATGTCAATGATCGCCTGGATTCTGCGAATTGACCGTTTCGAAACTATTGACCTATTCGACGGTGATTTATCGAGAATGTGGTGGTATTCGCTGATACCGCTAATGCTCATGATTCGATTGAATTGTATAAATTACGTATCGCGGCATGACGGACATGTCGCAATGTTTACGCGCTAATGTTGCAACGATTTTTTTGACCGAGCTGCGTTAAGCGCGGATCGGGATCGTTCGTTGACAAAAAAGATTACTTACGATAGTAGCAGGGCGTCAAATCGGACAGGCCCTTCTTCAGGCACTTGTTCAAGTGACGACAGTAGCAGGCGTTCTCCGGATTCTCGTCAGGCGGATCCAAGAAATTGTCCATCAGCTTGTATCTGTAGCCCCGTAGGCCGCTGTCGGTCATAACTTCTTCCGCGAAGGTGATCGGTAATGTTCTGCAGAATGCTTTTCGGAAGACCCTGAAGACGGCTTGTTTATCCAGATTCGTCGGAAATACCGTGCCCTCGCAGGCGCCGCGAATTCGGTTGCACACTGTGTTCCTGCGGAATGAACGACCGCGCTTGAAAAACATCGATCTTTATTAGCCGGATTCGGCGGCGAAGATGAAAGGCTTTCGTTCTTACTCCGGATTCGTCTCGTTTCCTTCCTCCGCTTCGTATCCCCACGTAGATAAGCCGGGGCTGCCGTTGTACAGCTCGATACTTAAATATCGTCCAACCTCCTCTGTCATGTTTGCTTTCTTTTTAACGTTCATCGTCACTATGTTTTCCCCTTCATCGTACATCTGTCAATCGCAAAGAGACGAATTAGAGGAGCACGATATCTTTATCGCGCGCGTCTGCAGGGTGGATTAAAATCTATTTAAAACGAAGGTTTAACTTCGCCGACGGGAAAATATGATAGGAATACGCCGATTTCTCGTCAACCGTTTTGTTATTACGCTCATGCATGCGATTAAGTATGGAACGGTGACAGGTTACACGATTATTTACGGTGGCAATAGAATTTGACAGGTGTTTGGCAATGGATTCGCGGCTCATGCGTTTTCTCGCGTCGAACGTTGAGAAACGTTCGCCGGCTACGCGAACGTAAAGACTCTGGTCACATTATGCATGTAAGTCGATCATCGATCAGCTCATTCTCCCTGTCTCGGCGTTACGATTTCGAGAAGGACCGCTTGAATAGAGTATCCTTCTAACGGGCGAGGCGAATTCGCGAGATGCCATAAATATGCAGCGGGCGCGGAAGCGCGAAAATGGGACAAGGGCCGAACGGCCGACAAAAGAATTTAATTTTCAAGCTAATATCGCCGAAACGCGGGCAGCCGGTTCGTTCACCATCTAGCGATCGAGTTTGGCAGGGCTGTGCACGCGCGCGCGATATTGGAAGCCGATAACGGTAACCCCGCGAACCCTGTCTACCTAACGGCGTGTGTACATAGTGAAAGGATCAGCTGCGAGGGATAATTGCGAAAACCGGCGGCAGTTCGGGACGTGTGCAAGTGCGTGCGTGTGTGGCAACAGCCAATTTACCAGCGTCGTTGCCCGATAATTGTGGACTTTCCGCGCGTACGTACACGCGCCGAGCTGAGACAGTTTCGCGTCAACACGGCGATGTTTAGCAAGAGGTGGAAACAGGTATTCGGCTCGGTTTCTGACACGTGCAAGGTTATTCGGCTAATGCGAACGGTGCATTCATAACCGGTATCCACCCAGAAGCCCATGTAGCTCCTAGATACTTTTTTAACCCCCCTGCCGTCATTCTTCGTGCACCTCCCGCTGGCTCCAGTTTAATTGCAAGCTGATCGCGAGTAATTCGTCTTGGCGAGTGCGAGAACCGGCGCCAATATTCGAAATGACGGCGATCGTATTGCCGGTACCTTAAACGGATTCGCCGCTCTTCGCGGGTTAAGTCAGGTGGTGGTCATAATTTACTTGGAACACTTTCTTCGAGCCCTTCGAACGTTACTAGTCGGCTTGATTGCCTCCAGATAAGCGAGCATTGGCGCGACAAAAAATAGGAGCAGGCAAAATTGTTATGTCTATTACTACACGGGTTAGAGGTGATTTCCTTCTATGGGTCGGGCATACCTGTTTTTCAATACAGTGTAGCAACTTTATTGATGGTTTTTGCAACCTGTTTCCACTCGGCAAATCGTTTCCCGGTTTTTTTCGCATTCTCAGACGGCCGCTCTCCGCGTTGTGCAACCGTAACGACAAAAGGGTTGGCCGTTTCGAAATAGTGCTTACCCGATCGAGAAGGCCGAATTTGTGGAAGTTGAGGAAGTTCGGTAGTAGCTGACTGGCGAGCTTTACTATGGTGTCCTCGTATCCCCATAGATAATCGTATACGGTCATGTTCAATATTGGCTTGATGTCCAGCATTCTGAACGTTGCCGCCAGCGCTAACCGTTGGAAATACCCGACGTCCTGCAGTGCCGCTGAGACTCCCTGAAAACGAAAAGCAATTCAAATCTTATCCGACAATCAGCGACACCCCTGTCCCGAAAAATATTTACAATGGACGAAAGATCTTGTAACGGCGCGATCGGAACAAAGTGTCGTCCGAGCTAGTCGATCGTAAATGTTTTAAAAATAAAACGGCCGAGCGCCGCTCGAAATGTAGAGTGCGATCAATATGTTAAAATGTAAAACGATTTAATTTAATTCCGCGATACCGAGACGTCCCCGTAACGTTGACGAGGGTCCGCGGAGTCTATTTGTCGGAAACTGTGCGTTTCGCAAACCGGTTGTGATAGCGTTCAGCTATGGCATCGATACGAAAATAAAAGGTGGGACGGCGATCGGACAACGTCTCCTAGAGCCACGCTGAACGAATGTACATAATATAATAGTTTTTTGCGAAAGGACGGAATTACGGCAGGGTACGTGAATTCCATTTATTGTAAATGTCGCGTGTCACCGAATGGGGGGAACAATGATGGATCGTAAAAATACAACTCCGACGACGCATTGTATTATAAATTGGCTACAGTCGGTTGGTAAAGGAATTTTTGTCCGCGCAACCGTATCTACGTCGGTTGACGACAAAAATTAAGGCTGTCGCTTACGAAATCTATTGCGATAGTTAGAACCCGTTCATATCCATTTTCTACGGGGTCTGACATAGGCAAGATAAGAAAGATCGGTTCTACCCTGGTAACGATAATGTTAGACTGGCAATATATCGCTTGAGTCAGTATTCCTATCTTAAATCGCAGTAACGGGGCTAAATCGAATGACCGATCGAATTGCCCGTATTTTCTTGATAAGGATCGTTTTAAAATCAATGTCTAATTGAGGCTTCCGCTAATATCTGAAGTAAGGTTAAAGCTTGATTGCACTAATAGTCCTCCTTGAATAATAGGAACGTCCTCAAGGAAACTTTATCATCGTGTTAATTTATGATGACACATCATTGTACGTGTCCTTTCAATCTCTCGTTGATTCCCGAGACAACTTTGTTTGTTTTTTATCACACAGAAGTTGCATACGTTGTGGATTCCGATTTCTCTCGAAAGAAAAGCATGAAGAAGAGGTAATTCAAGGAAGCCACAATCTATCGATTCGATCGACCAATAAAGTCGTTATCTATAACTACTATCTCCAACCGACGTATATCCTTCCCTAGTTGCATTGAAGTAACTTGAAATGCGCTTTTTCCTTCGTGCAGGAGCTTAGTATATGTGTCGTAGCATTTCCACAAAAAGACCTCTATTAGGTACACCAATAATGTGTCATCAGCAAAAAGGGCATTGAACGTACCAGATTTAAAATATAGTCACGGTACAAATACGGTTCGCCGAACGATATTCGGCAATCGCATAACTTCTATTGCGCGGTTCAACGCACGACCTCCGAAATAATCTACACTTCAGATCGAAACGTTGCCCAGCTATTTATCTCATCCCACACAGTAGGAGAATAAAAAATTCCTCGTCACTCGACGAACGTATAACGATTAGTTGCTGGAATGTACGGAAAGAGGCAACGCTGTCAATGGCATTAAATTAAACTGGTCTCAAGTCGTTATTGCCGAAGGTGCGTAAATACAGCACGGCGTCTGGCACACGTGTAACGAGTTTCACGAATATTACGCATTATATTTTTACTGCCACTGGAATCCCCGCATCCGCGAACAAAATGGAACGCGCTCATTATGGCCGTTGCCTGCATGTCGTTTAATACGATTCAGCGTTTATCAATAATTCTCGGATATGCGCAACGACTTTTTCCTCCCCGCGAAGTGCCGAGCGCCGGATCGAACGATAATTGCGAGCGGCCACGTTTAGAGGCCGTCAGTCGCTAACACGACCGATCGGAACGATATTGTTCCCGACCGCATCGTGGCATGCGTCGGGCCCACGTGTGTCCTGGCCGATCGCAAGAAGTGCCCCTTTCGATTGTTCCCCGCCGTAATTGGCCGCCAGCCGAGATGACCAGCCGAGTCCAACGTCAGTTGCAAACAAATTTTCTCGGTGAAAAACCTGACGCGACGCTGAGAAAAAAGCTCCCGGCGAAGGAGTGCGCGCTTGACCTCCAGCTATGGCTGGTAAAAAAAGAGGAGAGCAGATCGCGCGGAGGTCTGCATACTTTAATATCCGGTTACTGGCTTTAATATATCGCGCCTCGTTGCAAATTCATGCGACGCTTGAACTCCGGCATGACGATCGGCATATTTTTCCTCTTCACCGTTTAGCAAGCCGCGTCCTGCGGACTATTCGTGAGTCGAAGAGTCGGACGGGGTGTCCACGCGGCTCGGAAATCGTAAGACCGCTCTGGGCAGACCTTTCGCTTCGCGGAACGGTACTCACCAGCATAGGGATGTTCGGCACGCTGATGATGTCCTTTTCCGGATCGCCGACCGACAATTCCGGCACGTAGTAGATCATTCTCTTCGGCACGTACGACATCGTTCCGTTCTCGTGATACGTGACATTCGTATTTTCCAAGAATTCCCTGGCGGACAGAAAAAGCGTGTCGTCAATAGGACGCGACGGGGGCGGGGGCGGGGGGGGGGGGGGGGGGGGACAAAAAGGTGACGGAACGATCGGCCGGTGAGGACTGATAATGGGATTCGAAACGTAAAGGCCGACGGCGAGACGTATTGGATACTCACTGATACACGTATGGGCCGACTTCGACGATCTTCAGCTTCTCCTCGCCTCGCAGAAATTCCGTCGGATTCGTTATGTTGAAGATGTTAACCTTTATGTAGACCTCGAGGGGAGGTTTCCTCCACAGCGAGAAGAGCGTTGTACCCGGCGTCATTTGAAGTTTCTGAGAAACGAGTTCGAGCTTGTGCTTACAGGGAACTCGTAAGCCGGATTGGCTTGTTGCGGATCAAGGGTCGACTTCAGGGTGTTTTTTTTTTTGCAAATGCAACGCTTCTGACGTATTCGCGATATTTCAACGTTGGGAGGAAAGGATCGAGGAAATTTATCTTCTGACACTTTTTTCGTGGCAACCTCGTCCGGCGTGTGAGTAAGAGAGGCGTGCGCGAACGAATTCTTTTAGCCGATGGAACCGGCATCGATTTTGGTGGGAAGAAGATTCAAACTTTTTTCGGCCGCGATTCCTCGTACGTCTTCGTTAAATTCATTTCGCGTGAGTCGAAACTGGGAGCCGCAACTTATACTTATGGAAATAAGCGGTATCGCGATGATGTTGACTTACCTGTTCCAGTATTACTTTTATGGGATTTATCACGTACAGCGCGTATGCTAAGGAGCTGCACACGACGCCGGCCATAAATAGGATTATGCATTCTGAAAGAAAGCGGGGAAAATATGTTAGTGTGATTTCCACTTTCGCGAAGGATGACTAATGACATCCTAATCTGTGTCGTTTAATTTATTGTAGGCATCGCATGTCATATGCTTGTCAAAGTATTTCGGGCGAAACGATAAAAAGTTTTACGAATGTTTGAGAACGCTACTCCTAAATTTCTATTTTGCATAGCGTCACGACTTACACCTTTCACGGCGAATATCGGGCTTTAGACACCTTCGCAGGACCATAAATGCCTAATGCCTTAAGTCATCGGTGGGTTTCTTCGCGCCTTATAGCGGAAAGACAATAAAGCGACGAAAAGTTTTTATGCCTGCCGTCGATGGACAGCCGGGCAAAGTGAGCAGGACATATTTTCCCTTTTTTATGGAACAGCTTCTTTTACATCGATTTTTGGCGGGATAAATGAATGTTTGATAACCGAACCCGGTGAAAAACGTTTCTCACCTTCCGTCACGGTTTAATGTCCATTAGAGTCGACATATTACGCGGACGTGACGGGACGTCTCATGCCTGATGTCAAAACGTATCCTTACCTTTAGCAACATTGCGTAATTTCGACCCCTTTTTTGCGAAAATCAATAATGCCAAATGACCGTCAGGCGTCGACAACACATTAATATCCGAGCACTTTACATTCCATCAGTACAGAT